>CM048745.1:552703715-553969965 GCA_026315105.1 Locusta migratoria | reverse complement strand
CTCCGCCACGCACCTTACGGTGGATTGCGGAGTATGTATGTAGTTGTAGATGTAATAGCAATAAAGAGATTATATGGAATATGAAACTAAAGTTATTATAATTATACAAATGCTTTGCTGAGTACGACCTTCAAAACTAGTGAAACGATCATTTGTAGGAAAAGAAAAGAATATTTTTCACCAACACAAATATTTATCCCGTACAAAATTGTAAAAACGAATGACGTTTGTGGTAGTGTTTAGTCCTGTTATTAATGTCAGTTTCCACATCTGGATTCAAAGATTGTTGATTGTGGAATAGATCGTTTATCACGCTAAGTTCATTTACTTTTTTTTTTTTTTTCTTAAAAAATGTTCAAATGTTTGTAAATCTGTCGGACCAAACTGCGTGGTCATCAATCCGTAGCTTTCAAACTACTTAAACCAGGGTAAATTAACCTAAGGACAACACACACACACACACACACACACACACACACACACACACACACATCCCCAGGGAGGACTCGAACCTCCGACGGCGAGAACCGCGCGCTCCGCAGCGAGGCGCCTTAGACCCCTCGGCTACTCCACTGCGGCTTTTTATTTATTTATTTATTTATTATGTAGAAACAATTTTTAATTTGCAGGCTCGCGTAAGTAGTTGTGGATTTCAATGATTCCTTCAACGCTATAGTTTTAAACACATGATACTCTCCCACCCCTATGAATATGGGAGAGCAATTCTTGATGTACACACCCATAGTCAAATAAATAGAGAACGGAAATATATTATAAAATAAAACAAAGTGCCACTAAAACACGGATATATACGCGTAAGATCTCAGAGAAAGAACAAATCAGTTGAAAGCTAGTCATACTAAATTTCTCGCAAAAGCAAGAGGATGCGGGATTTTTATTTCGGGATTACAACGAATGTTAGGACTGCGCCGGCCGCGGTGGCCGAGAGAACTGAGGCGCTCCAGTCACGGTCTGTACGGCCACTACGGTCGGGCGTTCGAATCCCCCATCGGGCATGGATATTTGTGCCGTCCTTAGTCTTAGTTAGTTCATAAGTAGTTTGTAAGTTTAGGGACTGATGACCCCGTAGTTAAGTCCCATAGACTATACAAACATTTGAAACATTTTGTTAGGACTGCAGTATTCTCGTATTTTCCTGATTACTTTATTACGCATTTGGGTTTCTTATATAGAACGGGTTTCGTATATAACTTTTCCAGTTTCCTGATTGTTGGCCATGCAGCGTGATAAATATCGTTGAAGGTCATTGTAATGAAAGTTCCAGATCACTGCTCACACTTTATTATCTAAAGCTACAGCTGTTTCAGCTTTCTGCCATTATCAAGCGCGTTTACGATGTTTTGACGTAAGTTACTAACATGTGGCATGACTGTTGTAAAACCTGCAGTGAATTAATCACGTATTTCGCAGTTGTATACGTTTTTAGCTGCCAGGTTTTCTGCAGTTTGTTACGCTACGATGTTTGATTACAGAACTGTTGCTAACCACACAAAATATAAAAAGTTTTTTGTAATTTAAAGCCATAGCGTAACAAGCTGCAGAAAACCCGACAGCTAAAAACGAATACAACTGCGAAATACGTGATTAATTCACGGCAATTTTTACAACAGTCACGCCACATATTAGTAACTAACGTCTAAACATAGTAGACGCGCTTGATAATGGCAGAAAGCTGAAACAGCTGTAGCTTTAGATAATAAAGTGCGAGCAGTGATCTGGAACTTTCATTACAGTAAATTTTCCGGATTAAACAATTTTCCTCTTCCTTTTACATGTGGTTACATATTTTTAATTCACCATTTTATATATAATTACTTCCAGTCGCACTTCTTGCCCACAGTTATGTCAAATTCATTCCTTTTTTCGCATAACTATTAGTGCAAGTCTCTTCGTCAATTTCCCAAGAATATTATTAATAATGCAAATTTTTTTCAGGTTGGTGTACCACACATTACTTTAGTACCAATAAATGAGTAGAGAAATAAGTAAAGTCCTGGACTTTGAGTGCTTCTACACCCAGTTCAAACTTCCTACTTGTATTTGCGTGACAGAAAACTATTAATTGGCTATTTTATTTGTACTGTTTAAAGAAGCTACATAAAGAGTGTTTTTTGTTTTTGTGTTTTTTACTTATTCACACCAAAAGCGAACATACGACCTTTTTTTCAGTCTGCGATTCAATTGGAATTTGGACCTTGACTGTATTTTTCCTAATGGTAACTACGAAATTTAGTATAAGACGATCGTTTCTGAAGAAGAAATACGACCAAATTGGATAGGCAGTGTTGTATAAGAAATCTTCCCCGAGGACAGCTTATTACACCTACTCTGTTTGCTGTTAATTCTGTGTAATAACAGGTAAAACGTTGATTTAATCCACATACAGTATGATGTACAAAAGGGTTACAAACACTAAATAGAAAACCTGAATAAATCGGAATTGTTTGCTGCTTAATTAAAACAGCTGACATCACTGAAAAAGTGATTAACTAATACAAAGAGTAGAAACAGAGCTGTCATATACAAATATACAATAATACTTTTCCAGAAAATGATGAGTGAGAGCCACAGTGGAGTAGCCGAGCGGTCTAAAGAGTCTCGCTGCGGAACGCGCGGTTGCTCTCCGTGGAGGTTCGAGTCCTCCCTGGGGCATGGGTATGTGTGTTGTCCTTAGGCTAGTTTACCTAGGTTTAAGTAGTTTGTAAGCTACGGACTGATGACCACGCAATTTGGTCCGATAGATTTACAAACATTTGAACATTTGATGAGTGAGAAGACCATTAGTGTCAATAAATAACAGAGTAAATCAGAACAAGTACTTTAGAAATGGAAAAAATGGTTATTAAAACAGTTGATAGTCTGGGAGAATGCTAATTGTAGCTACTAAAATGAATTAGAACCCCCCACAATATCGTTTACTAAATTGTATTAAAGTCAGATAATTTGGTAATATATTTCGTATACTGTCCTGAACTATTAGAAAATCAGTCAAAGTCAAAAGTAATAAGGAATTTCAGTTCTTTGATAGCGACGAGGTGCGAAACAGCAAACACAACACAATTCGAATTTCGTCAAATAAAAATTATTGTGTAAATTGACTGATTCACTTGAATATGCTTTTGGATGCCAGAATAATTTAAAGTGAATTTAAATTAACTTTGCCCTTACTAATGTATCAAGAGTGACTTGCGATAACCGTGGACTATATAAAAACAGTTTTGCAAATTGAAACTTTTCAGGCGACGTCTTGGATCTCGACGGCGATGCTACAGAAGCTCCGTATGAAATGGCGGGCAGACGTGGAAGAGCAAAGGCTAATTGTGGGACAGGATGTGGATACTTTTGCCTTCTTGTCACACAACATGCCACTTGCGCGTCTACACTCTTAAGAATATCAAGAACAAAGTATATTCCGCACATGCTTCCTTGTTTTTATGCTCTCTCTGACAAAGACAATCTTTGTACGTAACTTTTACTAACATTCACTAATGGTATTTGCTCAGTAAAATTATAATGTTTAACGTTAAACATTTACTAGGAAAATCACATTTTCGATTTACGAACTTATACAGAATAATGTTTACTACATACAATGTTAACATAATTGAAAAAATTATTCAATCACCACACTGTTATAAGGCGACAAAAAAATACAGACATTGATGTCTGATACCGCCAAATATATATGAAACATTCACACATTGCTGCAGCGTACAGTTTTCTGTCACATATGGATGAAGTAAGTTAGCAGGGGTAAAATATAGGGAAAGGAGTGTTATTTACAACTTGTACAAAAGCCAGACCGCAGTTATTAGACTCGAAGGGCATGAAAGGGAAGACTCAGTTGGGAAGGAGCAAGACAGGGTTGTAGCCTGTTTCCGATGCTATTCAATTTGTACATCGAGCAGGCTGTGAAGGATAGCAAGGAAAAATTTGGAATAGAGATTAAAGTTCAGGGGGAAGAAATAAAAACATTGCGTTTTGCTGATGATATTGTAATTCTGTCAGAGACAGCAAAGGACCTGGAAGAGCAGTTGAATGGAATGGACAGTGTGTTGAAGAGAGCGTATAAAATGAACATTAACAAGAACAAAACAAAAATAATGGAATGCGGTCTTAGAAAATCAGGCGATGCTGAAGGAATTAGATTAGGTAACGAAACAATGAAGGTGGTAGATGAGTTTTGTTACTTGGATAGTAAAATAACAAATGATGGGTGCAGTACAGAGGATATAAAAAGCATTTTTCTAAAAGAGAAATTTGCTGACATCAAATATTAATTTAAGTGTAAGGAAGGCTTTTCTGAAGGCATTTGTGTGGAGTGTTGCCTTGAACGGGAGTGAAACATGGACGATAAGCAGTGCGGACAGGAAGAGAATAGAGGCTTTTGAAATGTGGTGCTACAGAAGAATGCTGAAGATTAGGTGGGTAGATCGCATAACTAATGAAGAGGTACTGAACAGAATTGGTGAGAAAAGGAATTTTTGGCATACCCTAACCAAAAGAAGGGATCGCTTGGTAGGACACATTCTTAGACATCGAGGAATCGTAAATTTAGCATTGGGGGGAAGTGTGTGGGGTAAAAATCGCAGAGGGAGACCAAGAGACGCGTATAGTAAACAGATTCAAGTGGATGTGGGTTCCCGTTCTTATGAGGAGATGAAAAGGCTTGCTCAGGATAGAGTAGGGTGGAGAGCTGCATCAAACCAGTCTCCGGACTGAAGACCATAATAATAATATAATGGATGAAGTTGAACCCAAATTAGAATGAATATAAACAAATACATCTATTATGCATAAAAATGTGTAAACGCTTATTATTCTAAGATTACATGATTACTGAAAAATATCAGAGTATGTGTGTACAGAGCTATTTAAAGTGCGTATCAAATGATTCACTATAATAATTCTTAGGAATGGAGGGTTGCTAGAGAAAGCAGTGAAGGTGCAAATAAGAAAATTTCGTTTAGTCATGGATTTGTTTGTTGTTGTTGAGGTCTGCAGTCTGGAGACTGATTTGACGCAGTTCTGCCCCCTAGTATAGCCTGAGCAAGCCTCTGCATCAACTCTTAAGAACGGCAACACACATCCATTTGATTCTGTGTCCTGCATTCGTATTTTGGTCTCCCTCTGAGATTTTACCCACACACTTCCCTCCAATCCTGCATTCACTATTATTTGATGTCTGAGACTATGTCCTACCAATCCATCCCTTCTTTTACTCAAGGTATGCCACAAATTCCTTTTCTCTCCAATTCTGTTCTGTACCACCTCATTTGTTATGTTTTATCTTCAGCATTCTTCTGTAGCACTGCATTTAAAAAGCCTTTATCCTTTTCCTGTCTGAGCTATGTATCGTCTATGTTTCACTCCCGCACAAGACAACACTCCAGACAAATGCCTTCAGAAAAGAAATTCTTACACTTAAATTAATATTCGATAGTAACAAATTTCTCTTTTTCAAAAACGTTTTTCTTCTCATTGCCATTCTGCATTTTATATCCTCTATACTGCGACCATCATATGTTATTCTACTGCCAAGTAAGTAAACTCATCTACCAACTTCATTATTTCGTTACCTAATCTAATTGCTTCAGAATCGCTTGATATTCTTAGACTGTATTCCGTTACCCCTGTTTTGCTCTTGTTATTGTTCATCTTATACTCTCCTTTCAATACACATTCCATTCAATTGCTCTTCCAGGTACTTTGCTCTGTCTGACAGAATTGCAAGGTCAGTGGCAATGACAATATTTTATTACTTCACCCTGAACTTTAATTTCTTCCCCAAATTTCTCTCTGCTTTCCTTCACAGCTTGCTCAGTGTACACATTGAATAACATTGGGGAAAGGCTACAACCATGTCTTACTCCCTTTCCCAACCAGTGCTTTCCTTTCATGCTTTTCGACTCTTACAACTGGAGTCTTGTTTTTGTACAAGTCGTAAATAACCTTACATTCCCTAAATTTAATCCTGCTGACTTCAGAATTTGAAAGAGTGTATTCCAGTCAACATTGTCAAGAACTTCCTCCAAATCTACTAACTATGAAAGCTGCATGAACACCGTAGCTCACTCCTCTGTTATGCCTCTTCATTGTCCCATAAGCGTATTCAATGGTCCTCAGACCGAACACTAGTCAGCATTTTGAAGTGAGTTTCAGCGAAAGGTATGTCGTAGTAAGATAAAAGATTTACTTGGGTCATTTTTAAAGGAAAAACCGATTTGCAGTGATGCAGATAAACTTTATTTATGGACGTAAATTATATCGCACACTACAATATGCACATTTTTCACATTGTAATGTCGTAACCATGAAAATGTTAAATTCTTTAAGTAGTGGCAACAGATTTAGTATCCCAATATTTAAGAACTCTGCTGCCTGACCGACACATTTTTTGTAGTGAAATTTGTTTATAACAATTTGATAAACTTATCTACAAGCGGAATACAGGTGTACGTCCTACTTATATCTGACTGCAACTGCAACTTCGGGAGGCAACATTATCATATATGGTTGAATTTGTTGTTAAATATACTATTAGATATACTACACAAAAAATTATTACCGACCTAAAAATTGTGAGGTGAGGGGACGATTAAGAAATATATCATAATGTTTAAAGATGTGATTGGACAGTTGTAAAGTACAGCAACAATCACGGAAATTACGATTAAACTTTTTTGTTACCGTTATACTGTTTCCACGATATGTGATAATTTGATCCAGACTACAACATATTCGAAGTGTATCGGAATCGTGATTGGCACTTGGGTAGAATTACTTATGAGTGGTAGACCATGAAAGGCTGCACTCACTGAAAGTATAAGAAGGAGCCTTCTGCGGTCCACATGCAAATGAAATCTGTTTATTTTTTAATACTGATCTTTACCCTATCCTACTTTATGTTATCTAATCCAAGACAGTAAAGCTAGTGGCGATTGACGTCAATATGTTGAACAATTTGTGTGACAACGCAACCATTAAACAACGTTTTCCATATTACATGAATACTGAAGGTTATCGGTAAAACAAGTTTGTGGTAAGAGTAAGTTATCAATAAAATTATCGCTATACACATTGATTAAACGGTAACTGAGTGTCTTCTTTATTAATCATCTCGTATGCTACTGTGTGTGTTATTGGTGATTGTTAATGATTCTGCACTTTAACTAAAATTACACTAATCTGACTGAAAAATTTAACAAAGTGATTAAACGTGACAGTATAAAATTTGTCAGGAAACAAGCTGACCCATTAACTGAAAATGTCTGAACAATAGGAATTGATTTCTTTGTTTAAGCTGCTGATTTCAACTTGAGTCTCACTTTAACAATCATTCCAGTCGTGACTCACTTGACAGTTAGCACTGATTTATGGCCTACCTGTGGACAAATAAACTGCGTATGTGACACTGCTCTCAAAACTACTGCAAACAATGCAACTGCTGCAAAGTCAAAACTAACTATAGAATTCTCCAACGTGCAGTGAGAATCCACTAACTACACAAATATTACAAGTTCTCCATCTCTGCAGTTCCACAAAAAAATACAGTTGATTTAGGTAACAGTGATAAACGTTCTAACTTTAAAAAAAAAAAAAAAAAGTGGGGGGGGGGCTTTTCGATGGACTCATTTGACAAACATCTTACAAGACTAGTGTCGGTGGCAATTTGAGCATAAGACTGTGTCACAACACAGCTTTATTTAAAGCTGCAATTTCTTTCACCATTAAGAAAATAATCCTTTTCTTTCGTCTATACCCAAAGAAACAATGAAATCTACATCTTTCCGTATCAATGCATACTCCAAAAATTATGTTAAATCCCTGGTTTACCAATTCGTTTATAAAAAATTGAATATAAAAAGATAAGCTTTATTCCTTCATGCTGAATGCCTGTCAATAGATGGGCAACTACGCGGAGCGCCTAAGAATGCAATCATGATTTTTATTACCTCGATTCTTTACGAAAAGATTTGTCTGCATTATGCTCAACTGCAAACGTAAGTCCTAGACAGCCTACCTAACACACTGCCACTGCTCACCTTGTGGTGGCGTGACTACGACTCTCTACAAGCTCAAACGCGGTGCAGCACACGCCAAAGAGTGTACTCGCAGAACCAAAGATATCAGATACAGACATTCAACATCGAAGATCTCAGATGTGACCAACATCAACTACGTTTCAATATGAAGCACATAAACTGTGTACAGCGTGAGCTATTACTCACCTTACTTTTCAGTTACACTTGACATTGAAAATTAAATAAAACGAAATTGATTGTTGTTATAAAAAGTGTCGTAAGCATAAAACATCCCACTGGTTGCAGTTAATCGTAGTATGCTAGTATTCCACCATGTTTCAGCTATATTTGTCGGCTTATGTATTATTTCATGACTGTCCTCTGGACCATGTAGGAAATATTTCTTCCTACGCGTGTAAAACGGTACCTTGACTTTTAACATGTAGTAAATCTAAATTATTCTGAGGATTTGTAATAGACTGTTGTTTGTTCCGTAAGTGTGACCTTAATAGGAAGCAAGCTCTATTTAAGTTAATAGATTCTTTGAAGCTATATTAAATGATCTGTCAAATCGTCATCGGTACGTTTTTGGACATTCATAAATTTCATAGAACAAATTACTTTATTATTGTAACGCTCCCAATTTGACTATTCGGTGTATTTTTACCTAGTTTCTACCATGTGTTGAATGAGAAAAGATGGAGTCCAGTCTCCAACTTTAATACTTGAAATACTTTTTTAGACAAGGAGCTATTGTAAGGAAGAAAACAAAAGTGTTTTTTTTTTTTATTTTTGTCTTGTATTGGTTTTGATGTACTTCAAAACCAAGACAAAAAAAAATAAATAAATAAATTAGAACGCTTTGACGACTGAAGGATGCATTCTGCTTCTTTGCCATTTCAATATTTATTTCGTGCATGAAGTCCAAATCATAACCATTTTATAAACTGTGTAAACTAACCCCTTCTGTATACAATTTATTTCGACTGAATTATTTATTATTCGCTTAGCAATTCCTACATACAGATGCCCCAGAAGATTCAAGTAAAAATGTTGCGACAGTGCTAGTGCAAATCTACAGTGACTTCATTAAGTACAGGTACTGCTATGTTGGATTAACGATCTTTCATTCAGTCACAGATCAACCACTTCTATTTTGACAACATTTCTTACATATGCAAATTACTGTTTTAAAGTTCCGAAGAAACCACATATAAATATTTCAGCTTTGTTTGCTCTTGGTTTAATGTTCTGAGTTATTTTAAATTAAATATTGATATTGATCGTATCCTACTTAGTGTTACTATGAAATCCAAGACAAGTATGTATTATTTAACACCAAGAGAACATTACAGATAATGCTAATGTACGTCGCTTCGATCGACGTACCGTATTTTTCTGCGTTAGCAACTGTATACTGATAACTGAAAGTGAATTATTCGTAACTGAACAATGAATCTAACATGACTGACATATTAACATCTCAAAACAAAGGTCATTAACTGAAGCTCAATGTTAACGCTACTGTAATTCCTTTATCTATGACTTTTGTAGAACGTTTGCTGGGAGCTGTGGAGTTGTACACATCGGTTTCGCTGAAGTTGTTTTCGTGCTGTCCTAAGAGGCGAACACAGCCTCTTGGAGTTCTTACTGATGGCAGTCGAATTCGTGTAGGTCTCACATCAACCGAGTGCAGTGATAGCACTTCCTGACACAATCATTTCCATAACATTTCCATAACTTACCACGTCCCGTGCATTTATGGATCGTGGCAAATCTCCAGGAGCTCTTCAGATAATAAGACACTTCTGCGCTTCGGATGCTAATTGACACGATACAGTTTACTGCTGTGCCTGCAGTGCTGCATATGATGTTCTCGGTGAGGGCACTCAAGGGTGAAAGCGGCGTGGCTGCGCGAGGTCTTCCTCGGCGCCTCGGCTTGACAGCGATTGTCCTCGGCAGCACCTCGTCTGAATGCCGCACGTGCGAGGACGAAGAATAAGGCGAGTCGAGAGGAGGTGCACGAAAGATAAGCAAACACTACACAGTGTAAACAACGCGCATCCGGCTTTACATTCGATTGCAGCGGAGTGGCGGTCACTCCTCGAAGGCCGTAACGAGAACCGTTTTAGACTTTCTCCCTCTCCTCTCAGTCGTAATTGTTCAGGAACGTTTCATACGCAACGATACTCCATGCAACTCTAACAATATACATTTAGAAATAATTTTTCCTCAAATGTTTGCGTATAACGGAAACGAGACTCCCAACAGATAACGGGATGGATTTTTATACGAATGTTCATACCTGGAGGAACTGAGGGGAATGACAGACTGGGTTAACAATTTCATCAAGGTGGAGTGAAAAAGAGGGATAGTTTGAGAAAGTGGAGGCATAAGTCAGCGAGAAGTACTGTTCACTCAATGGAGTGGACCTGCCAAAGTTTAATTACCGAAGAAAATACATTCAATTTGTTCCTGTAGAAATATGAGAAAGACGTTTTGTATCTATATTCACCTAATTACGTCGAACTGTATTCCTGTTCTGTTGTTTTAGAGGTTAGCGACAGAAGTTGATGTTCTCAACATTGTTTGTTGGATGCTATTGTATGCCGATAACCCCAAAGAAATGTCATGTTTACAACTGTAATACTAATCATTTACTTTTTCAACCAAATCCACGGTATTAGATTTTATCTGCAGAGAACTAAATGTCAGTTATTGGTTGTATTGGGCCGCGTGGCAGTAGCCGAGCGGTCTGCAGCGCCACGTTAGGGATTGCGCGGCATCCCGCGTCGGAGGTTCGAATCCTCCCTCGGACTTGGATGTGTGTGTTGTCCTTAGGTTAGTTTAACTTAGTTTAAGAGGTTTGTAAGTCTAGGGACTGATGACCAACGTAGTTTGGTCGCATAAGAATTACAAACATTTGAACATTGGTTGCATTGAAATTAATGAGCGGTAGTTTATGTCCGACAGTGGATTTTAACTACGGCACTAGTCCTGAACACATTCCCTACTCCCCTTCCCACCTATCTCTCTTTCTGTTCATTTCCTTCCCCCTTTCCCTGTGTCCACTTCTTGCGCCACTCTTTTCAATCTCCTTATACTACAAAATAAAACACTTCTTAAATAAGAGTAGCCTATATCTCATTTAAAGCAAAATTACTTTATTTCACAACTAGTTTCGGTAATACTTGTTGCCATTACCAAGTGATAGGCCTACATTAAAAACTACAGTGCACATGTGCAGAAAAAGACTTCTCAAATTCGTGGTTTACCAAATGGTCGACCAATAGCAAAGGTGGTGTGAGACAACTGTAGGACGTGTCGTACAATTGCTGCTGGCAACTTCAAATCAGCTGTTGTTACATGTTCAGTGGTGGTTCTCTTTATGTTAAGTGAAAGACACACAATAATGTGTGTTGTCATTAATAAAATGGTGACACACCACTGCGTTAGTGTCAAGCAAGCCCTCATTGACAGATAACGAACAACTGTAATATAATTATAAAACACTAAAGTCATGGTGAGAACATAATACACAGTGTGAATTACAGGATAGCCCATCAGAAGCTATAGATTACCTGTACACAGTAAACGCAACAACAAGCCAGAAGCGGTTACATTCACTCGAAAGTCCATGATACATTGCTACTAATAATAACATATAAAAACATAGTTCGCTGCTGCAGGTGACTGACATATACTATCGTGAGATGGCTGCTAGCAGAGTTCGACACTTGTGCCTATAGGAGGAGCTCATGACAAAGATATGAAATTCTATTATGAAACATGTCAGACAATCGTGGCTATAAGCGCACGAGGAAAACGTATTGCCTAACAGTGGTGTCAAAGCTAGAAACACATGACAAAATTTCAATACAACATTCAATAAAGGTAATGACAAAATAAATGGTTACATAGTTGTATATGCTGCCAATAGGTGGCATAAGTGTCACCCGAAAACAATAATAGAATCGTAATGACACAACCAAAACAAATATGCGATACATAAGTAATTATAGGGCCAGGCAAACTGCACGTGCACACTGATAATAGTTACAACACAATTGCCGGCCGCGGTGGCCGAGGGGACTAAGGCGCTCCAGTCACGGTCTGCACGGCCACTACGGTCGGGGGTTCGAATCCCCCCTCGGGCATGGATATTTGTGCCGTCCTAGTTTGTAAGTAGTTTATAAGTAGTTTGTAAATTTAGGGACTGATGACCCCGTAGTTAAGTTCCATAGAGTATACAAACATTAGAACATTTTGTACAATACAATTTACGAAAATTTCATCAGTTGGTATACAAGATAAAGGTATTTGCATGACCTAATTTATTATTTACAGTTTTACTTACATTGAGATACTCTCAGAAATACATATTTTATTTATTTTTTGCAGCAAACAGATATACAATATATAGGAAAAATTCAGTTGCCCAATGCCTAGGTGGAGCGTGGCAATAGCACACGGTAAGGGTTGACGACACTGAAGCACAACACTAACAGTTATTAGTCATAGCTAGGTGTTGATAAATTAACATTTTACTATTACACCTAATCTGAAGTCACGTACAAATAGAGTTTTTTATTATATAAAATACAGGTGAAACAACGATTCAGTAGCGCAGGGATTTAGTGGGCGGTTAAGATCACTCTCCTACCGACAAATGTCGGCTGTTATTAATGACTCCTACTACTTTTCAGATAAAATCGATGAGATATCCCCAGCCACTACCTCCTACGAAACATTTCTACAGCTTACCAGAAATATATCTCAGAAACACATCCCTCGAGGGTGCCGAAATAATTATCTAGTTGGGCTTAACGATATCAAACAGACACTTGTAAAAAAAAAGTATAAGCAGCTCTACAATAACAATCCTTTCTCTGAAGGTACTTTGGGGACGGCAGAGGATCTGTTCCGTGCTTTAACCATTATTAGAAAAGAGAAATGGTGGTCACTAGATATGAAACAGAACGGAAGACAAATCTGAAGCATACTTAGGAACCTCAGCAACGATCCAATAAGTTGTGAAACACCTTGTGTTGTGGGCAAAATATTCTTACTGTTGATAGGAGAGTGCGAACACTACCGTCTCTACCATAGGGGCACAAGGGGCACAGGCCCAGGGCCCCCAGCCTGATGGGGGCCCCGAGAAACTCGTTCCTTTCTCCTAGGCAATGACTTTTTACAAGTGAATTTTTTGTCGCACTTATTCATTATAAAGACCCAAAAATTGTCTCGAAAAGTGTCATATGGTTTGTTGTCTGCATGCAAAATCGTAGTTATTATTGCGGGCCATAGCTACACTGTTGTAGTAGACCTTCTGGCAGTCTCTATCAGAGAGAACTTGGCGGAACACTGTATCCAATAGCGGCCTTCACACGACGCCACGCGGGGCTGCTGTCGACCGACCAAGCAGCGGGAAGGCGCTTACGTCACGAGACGTCAGCGCAGACAGCCCCAGTAGCGGCGGCATCACAGTTTCCCACAACAATATAGCAGCTGCAGTCATAAGGAATGCTGTACACTAGAGATGGGCAAACCCATTCATTTTTGGAACCTAGTTCACTGAAGATCATTTCTTTTTTGGGAGCCGTTCCTTTCCACTCTTTCACCTTTTAAGTCCAGTTGTGTCTATTGTTTTCATAACTGGCGGAATTGCAAACAAGTAGCATTGGCTCTGTACTCACCAACTTTGGCTCGTCAGATGATGAAACCGTACCTAATGATTGGAGTCAATATCGTGTCACTGTCATTAGATGTGAAGGTGTTTTTGAGGAGGAACAAGCCACAAGATGAAGAACTACAAGGGCCTCCATCAGCAAGGAAGAGAGGAAGATGTGTGATTTTTGGCACAGCTAAGAACAAATTTACCGGTGTTACACGTTGTTATTGTCATTCTTACGTGTCTGCAGATCACTCGAACACCACAACTGAATGTCAAAATTGTGCATTTGACACCGATAATTTCTATTCTGTATAAAATCACTGTAGGCGTGTGATAAGATACCTAACACGTAAATAACGCACTCTGATCTCTTCTTGGCTGTATAATTTTTCTCAAATATAGGCGTACCGAATATTATAATAACTCTGTTTTATTATTAGCAAATATTGTGGCGTTTAAATACATTTTATTCGTAATTTGATTTCAAATTTTCTTAAATATCACATATTTGAAAATTATTGTCCACTTTCGGAATAATGTTACATTTTAATATTCACAGAATATATGACATCAACTGCGACTGGGCAAAGCTGAAAATGTGTACCCAGCCGGGATTCGAACCCAGGTCTGCTTTCTAGGCAGCTGCGCTGACCCCTACACCACTTTTTTTTTTTTTGTTTTTTTCGTTCAGCTATTTTTTTTTGACAAAAATAATAATGTAAATAATAAAAAATTAATTAACAAGAGTGTCTGAAACCCTTTTAGGAAAAATAAAATAGGTAGTGGCGGGTTTTGAACCACTGACCTTCCGCGTCACAGTTCGACGCATTGCCCACTACGCTATTTTTTTTACCACTCTTTTTTTTATCAGTCCCTTTTTTTCTTTCTTTTGGGGGGGGGGGGGGCGTAACTTGCCACCGCCACTTTTGCCCTTAGAAAAAAAATAAACTTGTCCACTTCAGGCGTTGGCTCCTACCTTATCCTAGTCCCAGTCCAACTAACCTAATTCTAATAAAGGGCAAGGAAAGCTAATAGGCTACCGTAAGCAGAAAAATAATAATGAGAAAATGAAATAAAATAAAACTCATGAGATATGGAAAAAAAAAAAAAAAAAAAAAACCCTGGGAAAACTTCTTCTCTTTTGTATTCTTTATTTATTTTTTTTTATTTTTTATGTATATATATTTATTAAATATATAATAAGAGGTGCGCCGTAGTGTTGCCGCCGGCATACTTAGAATCGTCCAAACGTGTCTTCTCGTTGATTATGTTCCGTTGTGGGTCCTGTTCAGTTCAGATTTATCTTCTCATCGCTTGGACGTTCCAGCTGCGAGGTGGGTTGTGAAAGGCACTCCGTAAAAAGTTGGAAAAATATTGCTGGTACTTTGGGTTACGGGTTAGGAAGCAGTGTCGTTCATTAAGAAAGTTCCAGTATCCAAGTACTGATTTCTCGCCAGGATCAAAGAGGTATCGGATCGTGTGGCCACGAATCCAATTTACCGAGTGTGTTTTGGTGGTGGGGTAGAAAGTCTCCTCCGGAAATAAGAGCATGTTGATGTCGATCTGGGTGGGTGTTTGGCGAGTAAGGAACGCCAAAATTTGCCGCGCAAGCGTCCAGACATCGTTCGCCTGACCACAGTGGAACCTGTGGCCGTCTGTGTCGTCCACTCCGCAGTAAATGCAGAGGGGCGAATCGGCGAGATGGATCCGATGCAGGCGATGTCGGTTTACTTGTTTTCCGTTCACAGTGAGATACCAAGCTGACTGGACGTCTGATTCGAGAAAACGTTCGTAAATAGCTTTCCATATATGCCGCCACACATACTGTGGATGCTTAATTTCGATCGGGTTGGATGGTCGACACTGTTGTAGCAGATCATATACTGTTTTAGTCTGAGACAAACGAGCAGGTGGTAAAGATTTGTATACATAACAAAGGTCCAAGAAGAATCGTCGGATATGATGGAAGGCAACTGGAATGGCTACAATCGTCACTGGGGCTACCAAAGAGTCCGGGGCAAAGGCATTGAATAGGATACCGGTGAGACTCTGTGGGCAACGTCGCCAGATTTTTAATTGAGAGCTGACGTAGAGCGACGTGACTCTGGTCGGCACATGTGTTAGTCCCATCCCACCACGTTCCCGCGGGAGTGCAAGGGCGTCGTATTGCACTTTGAATATCAATCCGGAGCTGACGTAGGAGCCTAACGCAGCCAATATACGCCGTGCCAGGAGAGTTGGGATCGGTAGCACTTGAGCAACATGGGGTATGCGAGAGGCATGATAGATGTTCACATATTGTGTACGTTGAACTATGTCGAGGGATCGTAGCCGGTGAACTGCCAGACTTCCCCTGATTCTCTGAAGCAATCGCCGACCGTTGATCGCTGCTGAGCGGCGGAGATCGGCTGAAAAATCTACGCCAAGACATCTGACGGTGGTGGCTACACTTAGAGGAGCGATGCTTCTCTCTGGTAGGCCCTCGCCGATGAGCAAGACCTTGGATTTTGAAACGTTGAGCACGCTGCCTGATGCCTCGCCATAGGTGACCACCCACGTCAGGGCTGCCCGTACGTCGTTCTCAGTACGTAGGTAAAGGACGATGTCATCGGCGTAAGCTGTACAACAGAAGCGGTTCCCATGTAAACTCATACCTTCTAAACGTTGGCGTAGTCCCTGGAGCAATGGTTCTAAAGCAAAGGCGTATAATATAGTTGAAAGTGGGCAGCCTTGTCGGACGGATCGTGTTATAACCACGGGTGGGGCGAGGCGACCGTTGAACATGATTTTGGAGGTCGCGCCGGTCAGAAGGCGCATAACTTCTGCAATAATGTCGCCAGGGAAACCCATGTGCTGGAGAACTGTCTGTAAGTAGGAGTGATCAACACGGTCGAAGGCCTGGCTAAAGTCAAGTGAAGCCAGGGCACCAGGAAGTCGTTGATATCGGGCAAGTGCTATCATGTCTCGATAGCGACAAAGAGCCGTATGGATATTGTTGTCTCCTCCTAAGGACGTCTGGTCGCAGGATGTGACGTACCGTGCAACTTTCTTCAGTCGTGAGGCCAACAACCGTGTAAATATTTTCATATCGCTGTTAAGCAGAGTTATAGGTCGATAATCTTGTATTCTGGATGACCCATTCGGTTTGTGTACAGGAATAATTATGCCTTCAAGGAAGGTTTTAGGGACCTCAGTCGCCGGGGACATTAGTTCTTGAGCGATCGTCGTCCATGTAGGTGTTAACAAATAGTCAAATCTTTTATAAAATTCAACGGGAATACCGTCGGGCCCAGGAGACCTATTGTTATGACCCATTTTAATTGCTTCTAGTACTTCATCCGTGGTCACGCCTTCCTGGAGTTCACGTGCCACCTCCACTGGGAGAGTACTTGGAATAAGTTGTGCGACTTCTGAAATCAGTTCTGGCGAATGCGGAACAGCTTCATATAGTCTTGTGAAATGGGCATGAAACGCCTGACCGATGGCGTGTTGGGTATCGTGCCGGTGACCTTCCGCGTCAATTAGGACGTGTATCAGAGCCCGGCGTCGTTTTTGTCTTTCCTGGATGAGATGGTACATCGACGGATGTTCTTCGCCTATTCTATCATTTGTACGAGATCGGATTACAGTCCCTTCCAGGTGGCGGCGCATTATCAAAGAGATTTGGGCCTTTGTACGGTGAACCATCGTCTGCCTGGCTGGTGAGAAAGGCATCGTCACACATTCTCGAAGAATGGAATAATAAAAATCCAAAGTGTTGTTTCGCCATGTCTTGATGTCTCGGCCGTAATTCATCAGAGACTTGCGCAGTGTTGGCTTTGCACAGGAGAGCCACCAAGATAGAGTGGAGTTATAGGCGTTAAGACGGCGTAAACACTGTGCCCACGCACTTTCGATCATATGTCGACAGTCTGGAGCGGTCAGGTGAGACACGTTTAGTTTCCACAGGCCGCGACTATGCCACACACGCTGTCGGACGAGACTAACGTCGCAGATATATGCTTCATGATCTGAAAAGGCTAAGGGCCAAACTTCTGCGTGCCGGGTTCCATCTGCAAGAGAGCGGGTGAGGTATATGCGATCCAGGCGGCTCGAGGAATGGGCGGTGTAAAACGTAAAGCCCGGACGAGTGCCGTAGAGCTTTTTCCAGGTGTCAACGAGTTGTAGTCTGTCGATGACCACAGAGAGAATCGCACATGGTGAATGTTGTGGCAGTTGGTCGGTGGGCCCTTGTGTCGAGTTGAAATCCCCGCCAAATACCAAGTCATCCTGTGGACCCATAAATAGCGGCGTGATATCCTCGGCGAAGAATGTATTGCGGTCTCGACGGTGGCTGGAGCCGGATGGTGCATAGATGTTAATGATACGCACGCCAAATACAGTAAGGGCCATTCCCCGAGCAGTGTGGAGGTAAACGACGTCCTCTGCTGGAATGCCATCGCGTAGGAGGATGGCGACGCCGCTGCCGGTGTCGGAGGCGTGTGAAACATAGCCAGTGTAACCGGTAGGGATGTGAAAATCAGCGACAAGCACCTCCTGTAGGAGCGCAATATCAACATCACTTGAGTAGATGGTGTCTCGAAACATCTCCAGTTTGTGTGGGGCGCGAATAGTGGCCATATTCATCGTGGCGATACGATATTGCTGCGGATGGACACTTGCAAGGTTTACAGAAGGCCTTGCAGCGGCTCCTGAAAGTCGCTGACTTGCCGTGTCTCCCACAGTTGCCGCAATTCTTAGTTAGGTACCAAATCTGGTGCCTCCATGGGATGCACCCGCTCGGCCACGTTAGCTGTCTGATCCGCTCCTTCGCCAACATCGTCGGCCCATGATGTGGATGTCGATGACGTGTGCTGGCGTTGTTCTGTAACGGACGAGGCGCATGCTCCAAGCGGTGCTGTGAGGGAAAGGTCGTTCTTAGGTGCTGACTTCAAGGAGGGTATGTCCTGATTTGAGGTATGGTGCGTCACCGTAGGACTGTCCATGGTGGCAGTATCATTCTGCTGCTGGTCGGAAAATGGTACGTCACTGTCAGACATTCGTTCGGTATCTGAAAAGGTCGTCTGATGGAGGCCGTCAGCGGAGGGTGTACGACGGCGTTTCTTACGCCTCCGAGGTGACCGCTGTTTTCGGATGTGTTGTTCTGAATCAGAATGTGGTTGCTCCTCTTCTATCGCCGCACCCGTCTGGACGAAAGCAGACGTCGGCACCACACTTAGGTCGATGTCCATGGTACCAGCAGAGTCATTCGGAGTGGTCTCTATTGTTGCTGGCTCTGGTGAGGGCGCTGGAGGCGGTGCTGTGCTTGTGTCGTCGGTATTTTCTTCTGCGTTGGGTACAGGCAACGTAGGTTCAGGCGTATCCTGGAGTGGTATTACGTGGTTCTGTGCAACTGCAGCGTAGGTGACGGGTAGGGATGTGACCGTCGTTGCTGAGGCCACCTCACCTAGTGGTGTCTGTACCAAACGTCGGCGCATACATTCGGATCGGACATGGCCTTCCTGGCCACATCCTGAACATGTTCGTGGCTGGCCATCGTACATAACGATGGCCCGCACACCACGACGGAACGTGTTTCTTCAGCTCAATCTGTATCTGACGCACACCATTTAATACCTGGTAGGTCGTAAATGTTTGCCACTTTTCTGCGAGGTGACCCACGACGTTACCATACGGTTGGAAGGCTGCAATGACCGTTTCTTGAGGTACTTCAAACGGGAGCTCAAACACCCGTAGAGTACGTAATCCGAATCCTACATGATCGACCGTTACGGCACCGATGTGTCCATCAGAGTGCTTGAACTTCAGTCCGGTGTTATGTCGTTGGACAACTTCAGTGCATAGCGCTTCCGTCGTCATCTTGATATAAACGATGCTTCCCGTGATTGAAAAGTGTATTCCGATCACGTCTTGTGGGTTCAAACGAAGATCTTCTCGTATGAACTGTTCGATTTCAAAAGCTCTTGGTCGTGGACGTTCAGCCTGAAACGTAACTTTGATTGTCGCACGGCGGTAAGCGTGCGCCATGAGGTACGTGAATGCGGGACTCAATACACACAAATACCGCGACGCGGAAGTAAACAAACCCCGGAGCGGAGCGATAAGCGGCGCGCGGCGCAGGTGCGCACGCTAGCACGGCCCAAGGCCAACTGATCTCTTCTTGGCTGTATAATGTTTCTCAAATATAGGCGTACCGAATATTATAATAACTCTGTTTTATTATTAGCAAATATTATGGCGTTTAAATACATTTTATTCGTAATTTGATTTCAAATTTTCTTAAGTATCACATATTTGAAAATTATTGTCCACTTTCGGAATAATGTTACATTTTAATATTCACAGAATATATGACATCAACTGCGATTGGGCAAAGCTGAAAATGTGTACCCTGCCGGGATTCGAACCCAGGTCTCCTGCTTTCTAGGCAGCTGCGCTGACCCCTACACCACTGGGGACACAGTGATCACCGAACCTGCAAGGACTACCTAAGCACGCCTCCCGTCAGATACAAATTTCCAGCTTCGCCCTGCCCACAGTACTCAAACTCGTAGTTATGAACTAATTCCCGTAAGAGTAAGGGCTTCAAACTTGCCCACCCCTCCCCACTAACGATAGGATCATTGCCCCTTACCGGCATATTATACATATACATGTATTATTTAATATTCACAGAATATATGACATCAACTGCGATTGGGCAAAGCTGGGTACACATTTTCAGCTTTGCCCAATCGCAGTTGATGTCATATATTCTGTGAATATTAAATAATAACAACTGTAGGATCAGAAGTGACGTCTGTTCTTTCGGAACAGACGCCACATGTATATGTAATGTTACATTTGTTATATGTACACATCTAAGCTAATTTAGATATTAATAAATATGTTATTTCTACCTGTACATTCAACTATTTTTGTTATTACGATTACTTAGTATCTATACACCAGCTTTGTTACTCGGAATACATAATGGCAGCAAATTTGCACAGCGCTGCTGCTGAAGTTATGATAATTGGCGCTCCTGCCCGAGAGTTAAGGGCCCCCAAACACTTGAGTGCCCAGGGGCCCCTGCACGGCTTAAGACGGCCCTGAGTGCGAATATTAGTTGTAGATGAAAATCGGCTTAGGGCTGCTAGAGGCTGTCAGGACCAGATCCGTAGCTTACGGCAGATAATGGAGATGCCCTAACTGATTTGAGCAGTGTAGTGACCGGGTGACAGGCGCGCCACGGACCTGTGCGACTCTGATCGCTCACTTGGCACGGTGGGGGCCATCGACGGGACGTGACGTTTTTCCCAATTAGGAGGGCTGCGATTGAGCCGTCTGGCGGGCGCGGCGGCCATTAGCTTGATGGCGCCCGCCAGCCGTTCGTCAGGCGCGGACACCGCCGGCATCTGCATTCCGCGGCTGTCCCCGCGCCTGACGCGTGTTAATGCGACCGCTTTACGGCCGCATTGTCCGCCGCTGACAAGCCGCTGCCCGCAGGCGCAATTATGCTAATCCCGCGTTTTCGCCGTTTGTCGCAAACCGACTGCCGTAATGTCTTATGAATAATTAATGCGCCTCTTACCTGTCTTCGGTTGCGTTTAGAGGTGACGAAAGTCACGGGTCAACGGTATCATTGTGCACACAATGTATTCGAGAGCGTCGTGCATCGGCAGATCTGTCATTTGTTCTCCGGTGATTCGTGTGGAAAGGTTTCCGACGTGGTTAGGGCCGGACGATGGGAATTAACAGACCCGAGTCGGGGAATGGTAGCTGAAATCGGATGCAAAGAACATTGTAGGTTGGAAATCCTTAGGAGCTCAAGAGCGTGCCGAGAATACAAAATTCCAGGCATTACCTCTCACCTAGGACAACTCAGGGACAGGCGGCCTGTCACTTTTGACCGACAGCAATGGCGTTTGTGTAGAGTTCCCACAATGAGAGGCGTTTCTTGTGCCCCACGCGTTTCGCTTCTAAATGTTCAAATGTTTGTAAATCTATCGGACCAAACTGCTTGGTTATCAGTCCGTAGCTTACGAACTACTTAAACCTAGGTAAACTAACCTACGGACAAACACTCACACCCATGCCCCAGGCAGGACTCGAACCTCCACGGCGAGCAACTGCGCGCTCCGCAGCGAGACGCTTTAGACCGCTCGGCTACTCCACCGCGGCCGTTTCGCTTCTAGATTTGTGAAGCATCATCACTAGTTTGTTAGACTTTTTTTGTTACATGGTGTTTTTAAAGGAACATTAGAGGCTTAACCCCTTATAATATTTATTACATTAAACTTACAGCCGCGGCGGGTTAGCCGTGCGCATTGGTGCGCTGTGCTGCGGTGTGCGCGCCCGTCCGCCGTCGGGGGTTCGAATCCCCCCCCCCCCCCCCTCGGACATGGATGTTTGTGTTGTCCTTAGGTTAGTTTAAGTAGTTTGTAAGCTACGGATCGATGACCACGCAGTTAAGTCCGATAGGAAACACCGTCGATGTGCCACTTACTTGCAGAACGCAGTCGTAGACGTCGAACTCTTATACAACATCTTGTCGATGAGGTAGGACGACGACATACAACTCAAAAAGCTATTGGCCATGCTTTCCATTCTCACTTTTCCCGGTTGTACACGGCCGCTCCGCATAACCCAACTTTAATCGATGAGTTTGCGGCACTCATCACCAACACTGTTCCGGAAGACGTGGCGACAGAACTCCAAGAAGACGTGACCACTAACGAAGTTCTGGACACTATCAGGGCGGGAGCCGTCAATAAATCTCCCGGACCTGACAGTCTTCCCCTTGAATTTTACAAGAGTTTTAGCTATCTGTTGTTACCCACTTGGACAGCTATTAAAATGTTTGTATAGTCTATGGGACTTAACTACGGGGTCATCAGCCCCTAAACTTACAAACTACTTATGAACTAACTTAGACTAAGGACGGCACAAATATCCATGCCCGAGGGGCGATTGAACCCCCGACCGTAGTGGCAGTGCAGACCGTGACTGAAGCGCCTCAGTCCCCTCGGCCACCGCGACCGGCTTGGACAGCTATCTGCTGTGAACTGATGTCCCCAGCAACGACGATCCCTCCCACCTTCCTCGACGATGTTATTGTTCCCGTCCCTAAACCTCACGGGCGATCACGGATCAGCGATTACTGGCCCATAAACCTTCTCATTAGTGACTTGAAGATATTCACCCGTTTGTTAGCTACTCAAGAAGGAAGCACCATACGTCGCGTCCGACGACCAGACTTCCCTGGGTGGAGCCAACAATGTTCGAACGGCCCTTTGCCGTTACAGGGACATGATCGCGCTCGCCAACCTCCGACACCTGCCTGGTGCACTGGCTTCGCTTTACTTCAGTCAGGCATTCGATCGTGTAGATCACACTTTTCTGGTGGCGGTCTTCCAACACACGGGATTCTCTGCACAAATAGTAACATTGTAATAACGGCACTGTGTGTCTGTCAAAAGTTTTGATGCAAACACTATCGGACGGTCCATATCCCCATGTGTATGTGACAGTGATACTCCTAGACCAAATGATAACGCGTCCACTTGCCAAAGAACTAGTTTTTGTGGATCGAAGGGCACCAAACATCGATCACTACGCAAAGCATCTTTTAACTGCTGAAATGCGCGTTGGAATTCGTCTGTCCAAACAAAACTAACATTTTTTACAGTGTAGGCGATGCTTAGGAGCTGCAGTTTGTCCTGCGTTTGGAATAAACCAAATATAGTACGTTAACTTTCCCAAGACGGACTGTAATTCTTTCACATCTTTTGGTGCTGGCAGGTCGCCAATGGCAAGCAAATGTGATTGCATTGGGTGCACACCCTGACTGTTTATTACGTGTCCTAGATACTGCAGTTCTGGTTTGAAAAAGCACACTTATCTAAGCGACACTTGAGACCTGCGTCTGACAAAACCTGAAACAATGTCCTCAAATTTGCAATGTGTTCCTCTGGGGTACGGCGTGACACAACTATGTCGTCCATGTAGTTTGAACAACAAGGCACCCGAGCTGTAAGCTGTTACAAATATCTTTGAAAAATTGCGGACGCGGGAGCACTGCCAAAAGGTAAACGAAAATATTTAAACAACCCCAGAGGAGTATTGACAACACAAATTTTCTATGATTCTTCATCGAGTGGCAGCTGAAAGTAGGCCTTGCTCAAATCTATTTTTGAGAAATATTTCCGCGCACCTAATCTGTCCACTAAATCTTCTGGTCTCGGCAAAGGGTAACTGTCTACAACTGTTTGTGGATTCACTGTAGCCTTGAAATCAACACAAATGCGAATGCTACCTGACGGCTTCGGCAAAATAACATGTGGCCTCGCCCACTGGCTAGCTTGTATTGGTTCAATTGCACCATTTTCTTGCAATGTGCGAAGTTCTTGTGCTACTTTGTCACGGAAAGTGAGCGGAACATCACGAGCTTTGCAAAATTTTGTTTGGCATTTTCCTTGAGAGTTATGTGTACAGCAAAATCTTTAGTTTTTCCTAGTCCTGCAGTAAATAAATCTGGAAAGTCTTTTAGCGATCTGTCGACACTGTCTTCAGCATCAAAAGTGTTCCCATATAAAACATTGTCTTGCACAGTAAAAATAAAAAGATCAAAAGAATCTAAATCAAAAATGTTCTCTCCTTCGTAAGTCTGAAGGACTTGAAATGTCATTGTAAGCTGTCAACTTTGTTTTAGCGCGAGAAAGGCGCGGCGATCCTAACTGTTCATACGTTTTGCGATTGAGCAATGTGACTGATGCACCTGTGTCTAGTTGAAACTTTACTGAAATGTCATTCACACGCAAATTGACATACATTTTATATTATTATAGTGTAGGTATTTCGATTAACCGTATATCCATCCAACTGATTTAATAAAATATTTTATTGCCATATGCATTTCGCCTTTATTTGGAAGGCATCATCAGTGGCCTGTAATATATAAATGATTATGTTTTACAATATTTGATATTTACATTTCTTAGTATTTTGAGGTTATGAACAGTTCTGATGTGTTATTTAAGTATAGTTACTGATATTTGGATGTTGTACTTACAATATTTCATGGATATTGCTTTCATCTAGTGCTCATTGGTGGCTTTCGGCTGCTCTGCTTCAGTTATGTTCATTTTGCTGTGTTTGTTGTTCCAGCACTAACCAGCTACCACCACTAGGCACATGCCATGTTTGTTTGAGTTGTGTTTTTGTCTTGGTTGGTGTTGCCAACTGTTGAGTATGTGTTTGTCCTATTTTTCCTTTTGTCAGTGTGTGTGTGTGTGTGTGTGTGTGTGTGTGTGTGTGTGTGTGTATTTTATGTGATTAAATCAGTTGCATAGACGGTTAACCGAAATACTTACACTATAATAATATAATATAGCAACTGTGGGAAAAACAGGACAAAAGGAACTAAAAATGTGACATACATTTTTCTGGCCTGGCGTAGAACTAGTGCTACATCAGTGTCCTTGATATTACGAGGGGCAGCCACTGGTTTGGAAAATACTGCATTTATTGAATAAATATTGCTTTGTCGCTGTTTCGGCTGGGAGGGCAAATTTATTTTCTTTTGCTGTAAGCAGACTGTTTGCATATGACCTTTCTTGCCACATGCTTAGCTTTTTGCTGACCGGGGCGGACAGTTCTGCCGTTTGTGCCACGGGAACACAGTGGGCAAGACTTCACTTCCTTATTTGGCAAGGGTCTGCATCTGTCAACTTGTTTGCCGCGGTGGAGTAGCCGAGCGGTCTAAAGCAGCTCGCTGCGGAGCGCGCGGTTGCTCGCCGTGGAGGTTCGAGTCCTCCCTGGGGCATGGGTGTGTGTGTTTGTCCGTAGGTTAGTTTACCTAGGTTTAAGTAGTTTGTAAGCTGATGACCACGCATTTTGGTCCGATAGATTTACAGACATTTGAACATTTTGATGAATGGCAGTTCTTTAACCACGTATTGGTTAGTAAACTAGAAGATTTGCTTTGGTGTCATGGGTGGAAGTGATGGGTTATTTCAATCGTTAAGTGGCTGCATTTCTGCCTTGGTCGGTATATAAGTGCACGTTCCGCGCGCAGTCTGGTAAAAACATGGCGGCCACCGGCTGGTTGACCACTCTCTGTCTATAAAGTCTTTCTAGGTACTGCCACCCAGTGGCGCATCTTACAAACTCATTATTGCCCTTCAAGTTTCCACAACAATGTCTCGAGGAGGGCTCCGACGCCTGACAGTCAGTAACTGCCAGCGATCGCGTCCCTCTCTGCCTCTCTCTTCCAGAAGCGAGATATTTGAACATTTCTACCAACTTGTTTACACTTAGAGCGGGCAGGCGGAAGTTCACGGCTTTTGACCTGGTGCTCGCCGGCGCGTGACGTTACTCTACACAGTAGAATGGAATCAAAGTTTTTCGCTGCTGCGGCACTTGTTCCAAAATCTGTTCTACGTGATGGAACGATGGATCTGTCATTTTTAGAATCTGTTCCCTAAGTCTACCATTAGGAATATGATAGACAATTGCGTCACGTAACATTACATCTGAATACAAAGCTCCACATTTAAATTTACACTTCCTAGTGAAACCTTGAATATCTGTTATCCATTGCCTGTTTGTTTCTTTTTCTCTTTTCCTACACCGAAAGAACTGATACCTAGTAGCCGCGAAATTGATTTGCTGTTCATAGTATGCTGCGAGGGCTCATATCACTGAATTGTAAGAAACTTCAGAAGGCTCTGTGTGATGAAAAACTGGGGAGCCTACACACGATAACAGAAAATGAAGTTTGACAGTACGTTGTATCCGGTGCACTGTGGCGTAGGCTTCATACTGTTGTAGCCAGTACGACCAGTCCTCTTCTTTTTCGACATATTGTCGAAATGGCTGAATTACTGGTGGCGGCGGCTGCTGCAGTGGAACTTGCGTATTTTGAGACACAGATGTGGCCAGAAGTTGTTGCAGGGTTTGCAGGAGAGATGCAGTTTGTTGGCTCTGAAACTGAAACATTTGCATTAGCTGCTGTGCATCGAGCACAGGAAGTTTTGGTACACTGGTAGTGGCAGGGTTAGTAGCATTAGACATTCTGCAAAAATAAATGGGGGAAAATATAAAAATTTACTCGTAACTCTGCAATAGAATCAAAAGATTATTTACTGGATCCACCGAGACCTGCAATAAAGCAAAATTAATAGTGCATCGTACTTTCAGACATTAATATTTCTGCGCAATCTGGTTCTTCGTTGTCCTCGTTGCCATTTGTTGTGACCTCGTCGCCTTTTGTTGTTTCCTCATCCTGGTATAGTTGTCAGGAAAGGTACTGGTGCAGGAATCGATGTTAACTGTAACAACGATTCAGATTAATAATACAAGATTTATTGAGTGAAAATTATAATACTGTACTCAACTTTCGAACATATGTCTGTTTCTTCTCTCTTCTCACTTCTTGCGGTGTCTTCCATATGATGCTAGCTGCGTTGAGACCTAATGACTGCTGTTTGTAGCCGCGTTCTGACTTAGTACTGTCCTATCTCTGACTTCGTAGCTGACTAGTAACTGTCTGATTAGTAACTCACCGGCTGTCCAGACGTATGTCGGCCTAGATATAGCCGCTTGCAGAGGGCGCGCATCTTCGGTTACTCCCTTCAGGATGCGTGGCGCATGCTTGCGATTGGCTTTCGGTCGATCGCTGCCTTCTCCACGATCGTTCTCTTACATCTGGCGTGTGGCGCTGACTTTACGCCACAACAGACGGGATCCTTTGTCTGTACTGGACTGTTATTCAAGGTCCAATATGCCTCTCTTTCCCTTCCACGGGAACGTGGTGGGGTTGGTCTATTCCACGTCCCACAAAAAGGTTCCGCACTGTTTGTTAGCTCCCAACTGAAAATATGGCGACACTGCCCAACGAGCATGACCGGACTGCTTTTACGCGAATATGCACCAGTATCTAAAACATTCCCAGTCAAGTTATCTGACATTACAGGCTCTTTTTTCTAAATCCGACATTTCTTTCTGGAATTAAGCTACAATTACCAATCCCTACCACATTCACGAATACTACGGGCAAAGGCTGTCTATGAGGCCCTCCAACTACATCAGCCCCCCAATCCTATAGAAAAAAAAAAAAAGTTTCCTCAAACTTTATATGGCGTCGTGCATGGAAAGCAGTACATGCGGTTTTTCTCGATTTCAGCGTCCAATCCGCCTGGTATATTACCGTCAACGGCAAACAAGTCAACCGTTTTCGCCTGCACCCTGTCTCGCTGACACACCCCTATGTCTTCACTGTGGGGTGGATGACATGCCAAACACCGGTCTGAATGTGGTCCGTCCTCCGACGTCTGGAGACTCGTACAACGTATTCGGGCTTTCTTAACCGGACGTACACCTGCTCAGCTCTCATTCCAGACGCTGCTATTCCTGGACACGATTTATTATCCGGCCACGGAAACTAATGGCCGGCCGCGGTGGCCGAGGGGACTGAGGCGCTTCAGTCACGGTCTGCACGGCCACTACGGTCGGAGGTTCGAATTCCCCCTCGAGCATGGATTTTTGTACCGTCCTTAGTCTTACCTAGTTGATAAGTAGTTTGTAAGTTTAGGGACTGATGACCCCGTAGTTGAGTCCCATAGGCTTTACAAACATTTGAACATTTTTGAAACTAATGCTGTGCACTGTATACGCGGCTACACCGTCCGCCATCTTTTGACCGCGACGAGAAATCGGAACTGGATTACTGGACGTATTGCAACGATAGTCCATTGCGCAATCGTTCGTAACCCTAAATACCAACAATTCTTTTCAAATTTTTATGGAGCGTCTTTCGCGATCCACCTACCAGCTGGAACGTTCAAACTATGTGAGGTTAATGTGATGTTGATAAGATACCTGAACGAACTGAAAACGGAACCTATACAAAAATTATCGAGAAGAGAAGTTTGGATGTTCTACCACTTAAGGTGTGAGAAGAACTGCATATAGAGAACAAGACATAGAAAACTTTAAAAAAAGTAAAATAAAATAAAAATTAAAACAAATAAATAAAAATTGTAAATAAACCTTATCATTCCCTATGTTTTCCTCCTCTTCCTTGGTATATCTAAGTTAGTTTGATTTGGGATATGTATAGACAGGAGCGAACGCCTGAAGAGGTACAGTTTATTTATTTATTTATTTATTTATTTATTTTTTGTTCTTAGGGCAGAAGTGCCGGTGGCACGTATGCTCCTTTATTTTTATTTTCTTTTTTCTTTATTTAGTAGTTAAATTTTCCTGACCATGGGATAAAAAAATGTTGTATTTCTATTGAGATTCACGTACATCATAAAGAAATTCATCTCCCAGTTACACACCCTGCCTCTTTCTCATCCCCGAAATGAGGAATTACGGGGGTTTGGTCCCGCCACTAGTGAAATTTCAGCTGCTTCGTCAGGTGGTCACAAGCCGCATGCAGGGCATGGACAGTAAATCCCATTACTGACAGCTCTATTTGGGCTCCCATTGACCCAGACGGCGCTGTCAGCTGGAGGAGAAGGGTTCTGAAGGATGCAGGAGAACTGGCCACGAGAAAGTGCCGGGCACGTGTAGGCGACCGCTAGAAAGGACTACTGCATGGCAAACAGCCGGGGGGGAAGAATATGAGTCGTAATTATAGTCGTAAGCACGAGCCGCGTTCACTAGGAGGTGCAGAACGACTGTGTCGTTTCGGTTTGATTTACGTTTACAACGGTATGTCTAGTACCTTCGTGATCCACGGCTCTAACTCTTGAGTAATGGTGTTAAGCTGTAGGAAAGTGGATGTCGTCCGACAACTGAAAGACGGTTTCATGCCCAATGTACGACCAAGAGGTACACAGATACTGATTATCAAGCTGTTACGGAAGTAATCGGTGAAATACATGTCTATATGATAGCATCGACAAGTAATTTTTGAAGGAATATTTCAAACGAGAATACAAAAATCAAATTCTTCACTTTCTATGATCTTCCATTCACTCTGAATAGAACTGCTGACAATATGGAACTGATGTTTGTAAATATTCTATGACGCCACATTTGTGTCTGTTAAAACCTACGGTATAAAATTTCAGTCTATAATGCGAGGAACGCCAGTTAGAATAAAATGTAAAAATCAATGGATTTTAATTGCGGTTTTTGTCCTCAGCTGCTAGTAGAAGTTGTAAATATGCAACATCGAAGTATAAAAGTTTGTTCCGTGACCTCCTGCTTAATAGTCAGTTGCGATAAACCTGTATGCCACCCCAAGCACATGAGCTTAGGTCCTGAATTTCCGGCAGCAGTCCGGTCCTAGTGTGGATAACAAATAAGAATTACTGGGCCGTTATTCGGACAGATGTCACAATTCTTAACCCTTTGGTTTGTGTCCGAGTACATCGTAGACATGTAACGTGTCATATGAAAATGCTGTTGCTATAGTTTAATGGAAACTTTTAAAGTACTTGCATTGCTCAAGACGGAGAGTCAACGTCGAGGCTACCCGTGTTGCCTCGCCTGTTCATCATGTGAATCTTCAGCAAGGACCTAACTGGCAAAAAGGAGTTCCACTGTTAGACGCGTTATGGAACAACTTAAGAAAATGGCGCACAGGGTCTGAAAGAATTCCAGTGTATACTCGGTAAGAGTGCCCTGGTCCCTCACCCGAGATGTACAGCCAGATTTGCTTGCGGCTACCGAGCCTTCGGAGTGCATTCATCTTCTAGTAACGTCTGCTGAAACATCGGCACTAGTAACGACTTCCTCTTGGGGTCTGAGGCCGTCCTCATATGGACACCTAACGCAATTGGTGAGTGCTCGCCTCGCACTTGGGGTGCAAACAACGCTCATAATTTTCAGTATTGTTCTCACAGTTGATAGGAGTCCTTTACTTTGGATCCGATTGAAGGTTCTCAACCAGAGGCCTCGTCGATTCTTTGACCTGTGGATACCAGACGAAGCCATTCCCACAGGACAAGAGTGAACTATACAAAGGAAACAGCTACTTCGATAGTAGGAGTAGAATATCAAAATTTCAATTCACTCTATTGCCACAAAATTCAGGCATGTTACCTACAAACTCTAAACAGGTCGTATTCATTTAATACACAAGATCACATACATTGTTTTATAAATATAAATAAAGTTACTGATTATTTTCACTGCAACAATTGTTGACATTAATGTACAATAAGAGAGATTATTAAAATATATAGCAAACACAAAATATTGTCACGTTGAAATGGAAGCAGGCTTGACTTCGAAGGCAGGGTTGTCGACTGAACACAGCACTTATACTGAAAGCAGGTTTATTGTGAACTGAAACGTACACGCATGCCGGCCGCGGTGGCCGAGGGGACTGAGGCGCTCTGCACGGCCACTACGGTCGGGGGTTCGAATCCCCCCTCGGGCATGAATATTTGTGCCGTCCTTAGTAGTAGCTAGTTCATAAGTAGTTTGTAAGTTTAGGGACTGATGACCCCGTAGTTAAGTCCCATAAGCTATACAAATGTTTGAACATTCGAACATTTCGTACACGCAGCACAGACTGCCTCTCGGGCAGAGTGTTCTGCTACTTATACATAGACAGAATGTACCAGAAATTAGAAAAATAGTTAACATAAGAAACAAGTAGAAATTACAAGTGAACCTAAGGAACATGTAGAACATTCTGTAAATGTTAATTACAAAGAAATAAATTTTTGCCGATGGACGGGATTTTACCGGCGGCCGTCAGCAGCGCAGTCGGTGAAGGCATTCCTTGCGCCACGACGGTAGTCGGTTAACGTGGGGTCTCGCGGCATTATAAATAAACACAAAATAGAGTATAAGAAATTAATTCACTCTAAGTACATAACTCCCATATTATATTACAACTAGCTGCAAGTACCCGGCATTGCCCGGGTTTAAAATAAGGTTTTCTGTAGAAGCGTACAAAACCGTTTATTTGCATTTAATAAAAGTGTACATTTATGTTAAAGCACTGTGATAATTTCCATTTTTTGGAGGGGAGGGGGTTCATTATCACACGGCTTATAAGAGGCACATGGCAAGTGTGAGATTGGAATGGAACGAAACCTATTTAAGAACCTACCCCACGTAATTTCCTGTGCGTGTACCAAATTTCGCGTTATTTGGTTGTCTGGATCTTGAGTTATGAGGGAACAGACAAACAGACAACAAATGGGTCTTATATGTATAGAGATTGCAATCGAAGTCTGTAAGTAAAGTACTCTCCCCATGCACCGAACGAAATATTATGTAGACAGTGACCTTCATATTGTTTGCAAGGTCGAGTTTACAAAATTTCATCAAGATCGGAGCAAAACTGTGGATTTTGGCGAAATCCTAAGTACCCTTCACCATGCACTGAATGAAATTTTATGTAGACAGTGCCCTTCCTCTTGTTTTGAATGTCAATTGTGAAAAATTTCATCAAGATCAGTTCGAAGATACAGATTTACACGGACACATTGAAAACGCACTTTCAATTTTTCTCAAATTTTTCGTTGGTTTTCCAAAAAACGGAACAAAACCTATTTAAGAACGTTCCCCATGTAATTTTGTGTACGTGTACCAAATTTCACGTTATTTGGTTGTCTGGATTTTGCGTTATAAGAGAATAGACAGACAGATAGACAACACATGCGTCTAATAAGTATAGAGATTTGGTGTACTATGTAAGTAACAGCGCCTCTATCGGATCTTTGCTATACTACGCTGCAATTCAAGCATAGCATACACCAGAAACTACAAATTACGATATCTTTTCTTCCCCTGATTCGAGTTTGATGAAATGAAGAATATATGTTGCCCTAAGGTGCTCTCAGTTGACCTATGAAACCCCATGAAAATTCGTATTGTACTCCTGGAGACTGGCTGTACTACACCATACCTAAAAGCATAGTAAATGTTTCAAATTTTTGTATAGCTTATGGGACTTAACTACGGGGTCATCAGTCCCTAAACTTACAAACTACTTATGAACTAGCTAACGCTAAGGACGGCACAAATATCCATGCCCGAGGGGGGATTCGAACCCTCGACCGTAGTGGCCGCGCAGACCGTAACTGACGCGCCTCGCCGGCCTCGGGGGCCGAGGAGACTGAGGCGCTTCAGTCACGGTCTGCACGACCACTACGGTCGGGGGTTCGAATCCCCCATCGGGCATGGATATTTGTGCGTCCTAGTTCGTAAGTAGTTCATAAGTAATTTGTAAGTTTAGGGACTGATGACCCCGTAGTTGGGTCCCATAGACTATACAAACATTTGAACATTTTTGAAGCGCCTCCGGCCACCGAACTGGTAGCCCCTCCCACTTATTTCCAATTGGGATCCCCCTTTGTCCCACTATCAGCTTATCTGATAATTATATATTTTTGACGACGTTACAGCGTTCATTATTAATGAAATAAATCGCAATTTGCGATCACTAGCTCTTTACTCGCACGAAGTGATGTGTGCTATCGACAAGGATTCGCAAATTGATTCCGTATTCATTGATTTCCAGAAGGTTTTTGACACCGAACCTCACAAACGGCTTTTAATCAAATTGCGACTGGATAGGGGATTTCCTCTCAGAGAGGACACAGTTCGTAGTAATCGATGGTAACGCATCGACACAGAGGTGATATCGGGCGTTCACAGGGTAGTGTTATTGGTCCTCTGCTGTTCCTTATTTACATAAACGATTTAGGGGAAAATCTAAGTAGCTCTCTTAGGTTGTTTGCAGATGACGCCGTCACTTACCGTCCAGTAAAATCATCTGAAGATAAAAACCAACTGCAGAACGATTTGAATAATAAATCTGTATGGTGTAAGAATTGGCAGTTGACTCAAAATAATGAGAAGTGTGAAGTCATCCACATGAGTACGAAAAGAAATCCGTTAAACTTTGTTTACATGATAAATCAATCAAATGTGAAGACCGTAAACTCCACAAAATACCTAGGAATTACAATTACTTCTGACTTAAATTGGAAAGAACACGTAGATAACGTCGTGGGAAAGGCGAACCAGAGACTGCGTTTTATTGGCAGAACCTTTAAAAGATGCAACAGAACTACTAAAGAAACTGCATACACTACGCTTTGTCTGTCCTTTTATGGAGTATTGCTGCCCAGTGTGGGATCCTTATCAGGTGGGTTTGACGGAGGACATCGAAAGAGTCCAAAGAAGGGAGCTCGTTTCGTATTGTCACGATACAAGGGAGACAGCGTTACGGAAATGATACAGGCTCTGGGATGGGAACAACGGCGCTTATCGCTGCAGCGTGGGCTACTTACGAAACTCCAACCGCCAACATTCTTCTCCGAATGCGAAAATATGTTGTTGACTCCCACTTACATAGGTAGAATTGATCATCAGAATGAAATACGAGAAATCAGAGCTCGAACAGAGAGATTCAGCTTCATTTAAAACTTCCGGGCTCATAAGCCGTGGTCGATTTATAAAACTTTCCCCTAACGTTTCATCTTCGGCTGCGGAAGACATCTTCAGAGGTGGAGTGGCGAACTGCGATGTGAACTTCAGGGAGCGCCGTATATATAGGCAGTGTAGAGGGCACCACAAGACATCACGTGACGTCTGTTACGACACTATCTCTGGTATTGCCAACATTCTTGGCAGAGAAGAATCGATTGTCATTCCGCTGGTGTAAAGCAGAAGTCCAAATTCTGTCTAATTTAACAGCTTCCTCTTTCCTGTTAAAATTATTGCGATGTTTATAGATCTCAATTGCTTCTCTATATGTGCGCGCATGATAGTGCGAAGTTTTTGAGATGACACTAGTCTCATAAAACTTAATTTCATGATTGTCATCTTGGTATACATGTTCCGCTACGGCCGATTTCTCCGTGTGCCCCAGGCGGAAATTCAGTTGTTCTTTCTTCCCGCGCGCTATTCGAGAATGGAATGGGAGATAAAATAGTATAACGATGGTTCGATGAACCCTCTGCCAGGCACTTAAATGTGATTTGCAGAGTATCTCATGTAGATGTAGATATTTCGCAAATTTCGAATTCTTAAAATTGCTACCGTTAGAGTCAACCAGTAGTAGATGAATCCAGAATGAAACTTTCACTCTGCAGCGGAGTGTGCGCTGATATGAAACTTCCTGGCAGATTAAAATTGTGTGCCGGAACCGGGACTCGAATCTGGGACCTTTGCCTTTCGCGGGCAAGCGCACTACCGACTGTGCTATCCCGACACGACTCACGATGCCGCCTCACAACTTTACTTCCGCCAGTACCTCGTCTCCTACTTTCCAAACTTCACAGAAGCTCTCCTGCAAACACGCAAGACTAGCACTCCTGGAAGAAAGGATATAGTGGAGACATGGCTTAGCCACAGCCTAAGGGATGTTTCCAGAATGAAACTTTCACTCTGCAGTGGAGGAGTGTGCGCTGATATGAAACTTCCTGGCAGATTAAAATTGTGTGCCGGAACCGGGACTCGAACCTGGGACCTTTGCCTTTCGCGGGTAAGTGCAAGTTGTGAGGCGGCATCGTGAGTCGTGTCGGGATAGCACAGTCGGTAGTGCGCTTGCCCGCGAAAGGCAAAGGTCCCAGGTTCGAGTCCCGGTTCCGGCACACAATTTTAATCTGCCAGGAAGTTTCAGTAGTAGATGAAGTTCAGTTGCTAATTGGTCATAAATTAATCCTCCTAAGAGGTAAAAAAAAATCACTGCTGTGGAGGAGCGGCCGTGTGCAAGTATGCTGCGAAGGGCGTGGTCGGGGCATCGGTGGGAGAGAGGGCAGTGTCCTAGGCGACAGGCGGCGGCGCCGCCGATGGGAGGCGAGATAGGGCGGCGGTAGCGCACGGCCACCAGCGCCAGCACCAGCACCAGCACCAGCCGGCCTACCAGCGGCAGCACTTCCAGGCGGCTCGTTACTCGCGCGCTGTCGCTACCAGCTGGCCTCTGCTCGCCTGCCCGCCACTGATTTATACACCGGGTGCGCTGCTGGAAGCCACCTGGCGGCACCTAGGCCTGTACGGGGCTTGCGCAGTTACTCTTCTCCATTGTCTGCTGCACTAACGAATATACGCCGGTGCTTAGTGAAAAGTGGAGATCGTTAAGGCAAAAAGCCATGCCGTACGAACAGTGATTGTTCTTACACACTGCCGAAAAAGAATTAGCACACCTGGAAAAAAAAAAGAAAAAAGAAACCTATTCTTTTCATTCTTCACTCTGAGGAGTGGAGCGGGCTGTTTGAGATCCGGCCCATAAAGAGTCCCGGTTCTCTTTAGCCAGTTATCAGACAATAAATCGCAATTTGTGATCACTTATTGCTTCACTGTACTAGGTTTAGTTGTAATACCAATGTGCGGCGAATGAAAATTTGTGCGCTGCCGGGATTCGAGCGCGAGATCTCCTGCTTACTAGGCAGACGCGTTGACCACTCCGCCACCGAGGACACAGTGACCATCCCGACTGCAAAGGACTCTTCCTTGTACGTCTCCCGCCACACCCAAATCTCCATTCGCCACACCACAGCCTCTTGGCCACTGTGTCCTCGGTGGCGAAGTGGTCAACGCGTCTGCCTAGTAAGCAGGAGATCCCGGGTTCGAATCCCGGCCAGGCTCAAATTTGCATTCGCCGCACATTGGTATTGCAACTAAACCTAGTACAGTGAAGGCATAAGTGATCGGAAATTGCGATTCATTTAATTAAAAATGAACGCTGTAACGTCGTCAAAAAAATTATATGTAAGCCGAGGCTGGGCTCCTGACGACTAATTGTGTCTCGGTACCTCATGGTCTGTTCTCCCTGATACGGGAATACAGTATTGTGGCTGCGAGCATTACAGAATTAAGAGGTGCCGGCTGCGGTGGCGGAAGGGACTGAGGCGCGCCAGTCACGGTCTGCACGGCCACTACGGTCGGGGGTTTGAATCCCCCCTCGGGCATAGCTAGTTCATAAGTAGTTTGTAAGTTTAGGGACTGATGACCTCGTAGTTAAGCCCCATAAGCTACACAAACATTTGAACATTTTGAATTAAGAGGCTGTGGTAATAGGAAAGAGACAGTGTGGCGAATGGAGATGTGGGTGTGGCGGGAGACGTGCAGGAAACAGTCCTCTGGTTAGTCACTGTGTCCTCGGTGGCGGAGTGGTCAACGCGTCTGCCTAGTAAGCAGGAGATCCCGGGTTCGTATCCGGGCCGTGCACAAATTTTCATTCGCCGCACATTGGCATTACAACTAAACCTAGTACAGTGAAGCCGTAAGTGATCGCAAATTGCGATTTAATTCATTGAAAATGAACGCTGTAACCCCCCTACACAACTGATGACACAGTGATCATCACTCCTGCAGTGGCTTACTAAATGTTCAAATGTTTGTTAAGCTTAAGGGACTTTACTGCGGGATCATTAGTCCCTAAACTTACAAACCACTTATGAACTACCTTTTACTAAAGCGACATAAACATCCATGCCGGAAGGGGGATTCGAGCCCCCCCCGACGAGAAACGGCCTCGCACATCATAGCACAGCGCCTCACAGCGCCTCAGGCATGTCAGAAATTTCTTTTCTCCCCAATTATGTTCAGTACCTCTTCAACCTAATTTTCAGCATTCTTCTGAAACACCACATCTGAAAAGCTTATATTTTCTTCCAGTCCAAACTATTTATCGTCCATGTTTCAATTCTGTACAAGGCAACACTCCACACAAATGCCTTCATAAATGACTTCCATACACTTAATATAATATTCGATGTTAGCAAATTTCTCGTTTTTCTACCCATTGCCATTCTGCATTTTATATCCTCTGTACTGCGAACATCGGGTATTATTTTACAGTCTAAGTAACAAAACTCACCTACCACCTATTTTGTTTCGTTACCTAATCTAATTTCTTCAACATCACCTGATTTTCTTAGACCGCATTCCATTACTCTTGTTTTTCTCTTGTTAATGTTCATCTTATATGATCATTTCAACAAATTGCCTATTCCGTTAAATTGCTTCTCCAGGTCCTTTGCAGTCTCTAACAGAATTACCATGTCATCAACAAAACTCAAGGATTTTATTTCTTCACCCTGAACTTTAATTCCTTCTCCTTGTTTTCCTTTATAGCTTGCACAATGTACGAACTCAATTACTTTGGAGAGTAGCACGTCTTATTAAACTAATGGTTCTGTAATTTTCACACTTGTCGGCACCTGCTTTCTTTGGAATGGGGATTATTACGTTTTTCTTAAAGTCTGGGGTTATTTCTCTTGCCTCATACATCTTACGCACCCGATGAAATAGTTTTGTTATGGCTGGTTCTCCCAGAGACTTTAGCAATTCTGCCGGAATGTCGTCCACTCCAGGGGTCTTGTTTCGACTTAGGTCATTCAGTGCTCTGTCGAATTCATCTCTCAATATAGTATCTCCTATTTCATCTTCATCTACTTCCTCTTCCCTTCCTACAACATTGTCTCTAAGTTCACTTCCTTTGTAGAGCCCTTTTACGTACTTTTTCCACCTTTCAGCCTTCCCTTATTTGCTGAGAACTTGTTTTTCCATCTGAGTTCTTTATATTCACACAGCTGCTTTTCTTGCCTCAAAATGTCACTTTTATTTTCCTGTAGGCGGTATCTATTTTTCCCCTATTTATACATACTTCTACAGACTTGCACTTACCGTCTAGCTACTCCTGCTTAGCTATTTTGCTCTTCCTGTCAATCTCATTTCTTAGTCGTCTGTACTTTATTTTGCCTGTTTGATTTACAGCATTTTTCCCCTTTTGATCAATTAAATTTAGAATTTCCTGTGATATCTAAAGATTTTTTGTAGGTCTAGAACTTTCTACCTATTTTGTCTTCTATTGTCTTCACTATTTCATCTCTCAATGCTACTCATTCCTCTTATACTATTTTATTTCCCCGCGTTTCTGTTCAATTATTGCCTAAAGCTCCATCTGAAATTCTGAAGAACTTCGGGTTCCTTCAATTTAACCAGGTCCCAACTCCTTATTTTCCTATCTTTCTGCAGTTTTTTTCAGTTTCAGCCTACAATTCTTGACCAACAAGATATGGTCAGAGTCTATATCTGCTCATAGATATGTCTTATGGTTTAAAAACTGGTTCCGAAATGTATGTCTTACAATTATAAACTATCAGGTATTTTTCGGTGTTTCCTGGGCTCTTCCACGGATACAAAATTCGTTCATGATTCTTAAATCGGGTGTTTGTTATGATTACATAATGTTCCGTGCAAAATTCTATCATGCGGTTTCCTCTTTCACTCATATTGTCCAGTCCATATTCACCTTCCTTTTCCAACTACCGAATTCCAGTTTCCCATCACAATTGAGTTCTCGTCTTCCTTAATTGTCTGAATAATTTTCTTTACCTCCTCATACATTTCTTCGATCTCCTCATCATCAGCAGAGCTAATTGTCATGTAAACCTGTACTGTTGTGGTCGGTGTTAGCTGCGTACCTATGTTGACAACGATAATGCAATCACTGCGCTGCTCATAGTAGTTTACCCGCGTTCCTATTTTCTTATTCATTATCAGACCTACTCCTGTAATACCCCAACAGATTTTGTAGTTTACCCGCGTTCCTATTTTCTTATTCATTATCAGACCTACTCCTGTAATAACCCCAACAGATTTTGTATTTAAAATCCTGTACTCATCCTGCTCCTCTTTCCATCGTACTTAACTAATCCCCACTATATGTATTCGTAACCTCCCTACCAGATTAAGGGACCTAACATTCCGATTCGTAGAATTCTAGTATTGTCTTTCCTGATGATCTCATCCTCCTGAGTAGTCCCCGCCCGGAGATCCGAACGGGGGTCTATTTTACCCCCATAATATTTTACCCTAGAGGATGCCATCACCATATATTCATATAGTAGAGCTGCATGTCCTCGGGAAAAGTAACGGCTGTAGTTTCCCCTTGCTTTCAATCGTTCGCAGTAGCTGCATGACAAAGCCATGTTAGCTGATGTTACAAGGCGAGCTCAGTCAATCGGCCGGACTGTTGGCCCAGTAACTACTGAAAAGGCTGCTGCCATTCTCCAGGAGGCACACGTTTGTCTGTCCTCTTCTCAGATACTCCCTCCTCTGTGGTTGCACATACGGTATGGTTATTTGTATCGTTGAGGCACGCAAACCACCCCACCTCGGCAATGTCTATAGGTTTTGCGCTATGAGCGTCAATTGCACGATTAAAGTTTCTATTCTTGCTCACAAGCTTGGAATTTTCGTTACGTTTCAATAATGATCAAAGATGTATGAAACTAGTCACCAAGAATAAAATCCAATTCTAATAGTGTGCCTTTGTATGGAATTTCGATGATGATGATGATCTTCATCATTAGTTATATTTGCCGGTCCTTTGTACTTCATTTTCTATGAATCTTCCATTCCTTCTTAGTTTTGCTGTATCTATTGCCGCCCTCACATCATCCAGATTCTGATATCTCTTTCTCGCCTTCTCTTCAACATTACTCTCTGTTTAGACAAGCCTCTCTTTTTTTATTAATATGAACACAATCCATGTCATTTTCTTACTTCTTATTACGTCCAGTAATTTTCTATGCTATCCCACTCTTCTCAGTCCATCTTGACTTTTCGTTTTGTCTAACTGCTTATTGTTTCTGCCTTATGTTTCAAAACCATACAGAACAGTCTATACGGAGAAATTTATTAAACTTTTGCTCAGTTCTTTCTCCATACTGCTGCAGAAAATTCTTCTTTTATCTATAAAAAGTTTCTTTCTCCATAGCTATTCGTTTTTTAATTTCGTTCTGCTCTACCACTCCGTTTCAATTCTGGTCCCAAGACATTTAAAGATTTGCACTTGTCCTAATGCTTCTCTATTCAGCTTCTTTCATTCCATTTCAGTATCATTACTTTTTTCCTTTGTACTGATTTGCATTCTATTAGTGTTTTTATTTTTTATTTATTTATTTATTTATTTACTTTCAATGGTATCCAGTACGTCCTGTAATCATTTTTCTAGCATGATATTGCCGTATATAAATCTGAAACGCCACAGTCTTCTTCCTCCAAATTTTATGATGGAAGAATTGTTGTTGTTATGGTCTTCAGTCCAGAGACTGGTTTGATGCAGCTCTCCACCCTACTCTATCCTGAGCAAGCCTTTTCATCTCCTGATAAGAACGGCAACCCACATCCATTTGAATCTGCTTACTATACGCGTCTCTTGGTCTCCCTCTGCGATTTTTACCCCACACGCTTCCCTCCAATGCTAAATTTACGATACCTCGATGTCTAAGAATGTGTCCTACCAAGCGATCCCTTCTTTTGGTCAGGGTATGCCAAAAATTCCTTTTCTCACCAATTCTGTTCAGTACCTCTTCATTTGTTATGCGATCTACCCACTTAATCTTCAGCATTCTTCTGTAGCACCACATTTCAAAGGCCTCTATTCTCTTCCTGTCCACACTGCTTATCGTCCATGTTTCACTCCCGTACAAGGCAACACTCCACACAAATGCCTTCAGAAAAGATTTCCTTACACTTAAATTAATATTCGATGTCAGCAAATTTCTCTTTTTCAAAAATGCTTTTCTTCCCATTGCCATTCTGCATTTTATATCCTCTGTACTGCGACCATCGCATGTTATTTTACTACCCAAGTAACAAAACTCATCTACCACCTTCATTGTTTCGTTACCTAATCTAATTCCTTCAGCATCGCCCGACTTTCTAAGACCGCATTCCATTATTTTTGTTTTGCTCTTGTTAATGTTCATTTTATACGCTCTTTTCAACACACTGTCCATTCCATTCAACTGCTCTTCCAGGTCCTTTGCTGTCTCTGACAGAATTACAATGTCATCAGCAAAACGCAATGTTTTTATTTCTTCCCCCTGAACTTTAATCCCTATTCCAAATTTTTCCTTGCTTTCCTTCACCGCCTGCTCGATGTACAAATTGAATAACATCGGAGAAAGGCTACAACCCTGTCTTACTCCCTTCCCAACTGATGCTTCCCTTTCATGCCCTACAAGTCTAATAACTGCGGTCTGGCTTTTGTACAAGTTGTAAATAAGTCTCCTTTCCCTATATTTTACCCCTGCTGACTTCAGAATTTGAAAGAGTGTATTCCAGTCAACATTGTCAAATGCTTTCTCCAAATCTACAAAAGCTAAAAATGTAGGTTTGCCTTTTCTTAATCTATCTTCTAAGATAAGACGTAAAGTGAGTATTGCCTCCCGGGTTCCTATGTTCCTCCTGAATCCAAACTGATCTTCCCCGAGGTCAGCTTCTACCAGCTTTTCCATTCTCCTGTAGATAATTCATGTTAAAATTTTGCTACCATGACTTATTAAACTGATGGTTCTGTAGTTTTCACACCTGTCTGCACCTGCTTTCTTTGGAATGGGGATTATAACATTTTTCTTAAAGTCTGAGGGCATTTCGCCTGTCTCATACATCCTACACACCAGTTCAAATAGTCTTGTCATGGCTGGCTCTCCCAGAGACTTTAGTAACTCTGAGGGTATGTCATCTACTCCTGGGGCCTTATTCCGACCTAGGTCTTTCAAGGCTCTGTCAAATTCATCTCTCAGTATGGTATCTCCTATTTCATCTTGATCCACTTCCTCTTCCCTTCCTACAACATCGTCCCTAAGTTCATTTCCTTTGTATAGCTGCTCTATGTATTCTTTCCACCTTTCAGCTTTCCCTTCTTTGCTGAGAACTGGCTTCCCATCTGAGTTCTTGATATTCGTAGAGTTGCTTTTCTTGTCCCCAAATGTCTCTTTTATTTTCCTGTAGGCGGTATCTACTTTTCCCCTTCTTATACATTCTTCTACAGATTTGCATTTGGCTTCTAGCCACTCCTGCTTAGCCATTTTGCACTTCCTGTCGATCTCATTTTTTAGTCGTCTGTACTCCATTTTGCCTGTTTCATTTACTGCATTTTTATATTTTCTCCTTTCATCAATTAAGTTTAGTATTTCCTGTGATATCCAAGGATTTTTTGTAGGTCTTGCCTTTCTACCTATTTTGTCCTCTGCTGCCTTCACTATTTCATCTCTCAATGCTACCCATTCCTCTTCTACTGTTTTATTTCTCCCTGTTTCTGTCAATTGTTGCCTAAATCTCCCTCTGAAATTCTCCAGAACCTCACTTTCCTTCAATTTATCTAAGTCCCATCTCCTCATTTTCCTACCTTTCTGCAGTTTTTTCAGTTTCAGCCTACAGTTCATGACTAACAAGTTATGGTCAGAGTCTATATCTGCCCCTGGGTATGTCTTGCAGTTTAGAACCTGGTTCCGGAATCTATGTTTTACCATTATAAAATCTATCTGATACCTTCCGGTGTCTCCTGGCCTCTTCCACGTATACAACCTTCTTTTGTGATTCTTAAACCACGTGTTTGTTACGATTAAATCATGTTCCGTGCAAAATTCTACCAGGCGACTTCCTCTTTCATTCCTCCTGCCCAATCCATATTCACCTACTATTTTTCCTTCTCTTCCTTTTCCTACTACCGAATTCCAGTCTCCCATCACAATTAAGTTTTCCTCTCCCTTAACTGTCTGAATAATTTCCTTTAGCTCCTCATATATTTCTTCGATCTCCTCCTCATCGGCAGAGCTAGTTGGCATATAAACCTGTACTACTGTTGTCGGTGTTGGCTTCGTATCTATCTTGACGATGATAATGCGATCACTGTGCTGCTCATAGTAGTTTACCCGCATTCCTATTTTCTTATTCATTATTAGTCCTACTCCTGTGATACCCCCAACTGATTTTGTATTTATAATCCTGTACTCACCTGACCAGAAATCCTGTTCATCCTGCCACCGAACTTCACTAATCCCCACTATATCTAACTTCAACCTATCCATTTCCCTTTTTAAATTTTCTAATTTTCCTACCCGATTAAGGGATCTAACATTCCACGCTCCGATCCGTAGAATGCCAGTATTGTCTTTCCTGATGACAACATCCTCCTGAGTAGTCCCCGCCCGGAGATCCGAATGGGGAACTATTTTACCTCCGGAATATTTTACCCGAGAGGATGCCATCATCATATTTCCATACAGTAGAGCTGCATGTCCTCGGGAAAAGTAACGGCTGTAGTTTCCCCTTGCTTTCAGCCGTTCGCAGTAGCTGTGTGGCAAAGCCACATTAGCTGATGTTACAAGGCCAGCTCAGTCAATCATCCAGACTGTTGCCCCTGTAACTACTGAAAAGGCTGCTGCCCCTCTTCAGGAACCACACGTTTGTCTGGCCTCTCCACAGATACCCCTCCGCTGTGGTTGCACCTACGGTACGGCTATCTGCATCGTTGAGGCACGCAAGCCACCCCACCTCGGCAATGTCTGTGGTTCATGGGGGTGGGATGGAAGAATATGATGTTTTATATTCAAAGACGACATGGCCTTCTAGGAAAACATTAGGGTCCGATTGAAACATGATTTGCAGCCGAAACCGTAATCGAATATTCGGCTTCTCTTCTAGTTTCGGCCGAAACGGAAACTTACGTAATTAAGTTAAAATGTCGGTGAATTTACGTTATACTACAAATCTCTAGTTTTCCCACATTTTACAAGATCCCGTCCCTGTTCTAAGCCCTCTTGAGTGTGTGTACGCCTAAGCAGGAGTCTGTACAAGATGACATCGGAGGCATACAGATTTACCGGCCTAAATTTTGAATCCGGCAATATTAAGCCAACCAGTCCATACGTTGGAATTGTAAGCCCATGCATACGATTACCTTGTGGTAGTGATGGTATGTCGTTTCCCTCACAGTTCTTACAGCGTTTACCATTTCTAAAAAAAAAAAAAAAAAAAAAAAAAAAAAAAAAAAAAAAAAAAAAAAAACGTGCAAAGCGAAATATCTGAAAGTATACTTAGTTGTTGTGAGTAGGTATTCTCCTCAAAATAATGTGCGGGATTCCAGTTACCAGGCATTTATTGCTGCCGACGCTGTAATACAGAACTAACATTTACAATTTACCCTAACTCTCATATGTAAGCAAAATTGTGGAGCACGATCACTACCTGACAGATTAGGTCCTGTCGCAGGCAGACTTGACTCGCAAAGTACAACTACGCGCGAGGAAATACTCCTAGTAGGTAAACGATGCGCCATCAACTGGGGTAAAGTGTTATTGTTCAGTGAATCCATCCTCAACGCGACCCGACTTCATCAGTACCTTCACGAAAGCTACTTTTGGCCAAGTCGAAGATTTGGCTGATTTCCGGCCGAAAGGAAACTTGGACCGAAACCAAAATGTTGGCCGAAACCGGACGAAAACGAAACCGAATATACGAGAATTACAGGATAAAGGAATACAAAGCTTTGCTGCAAGGTTTGATTTGATTTGATTCTTTCAGGGAAGCCAAAACAGTCTTGGTCTAACCCGCCACTGCCCGCACCAAAACTAAGTTTATTGTGCGATATCGCTCCCTGTATGTTTAGTAAAGCCAACCAATGCCCTTGAACAGTGCAAGGAGTCCACCAGTTCTTTATTAGACACAATTTCTTCGGGTCTCGTTGTCCCAAATATTCTGTACCTTTTATTTTCCAATGCAATGCATTCGAAGATCAGATGTGATGCAGTTTCATCACCGTCATCACAGATCCTACATTTAGGGTCCTCTTCTGTTATTCCCATTGTATGTAGGTGTTTTTTGAAATTCCCATGGCCTGTCAGCAATCCAACCATGAGTCTAATCTCTCTCCTGTTCAGCCCCAGGATTGCAGAGCTTCTTTTAAAACAAGGCTTTGGCATCATTACCTTGCCATGTTTTTGTTGATGGACTTTGGTCCAATATTCTACGTGCTGTCTTCTGAGCCAGTTACGTAGCTCCAATTTAATCATTGCCTTGGTGATTGTCAGGACAGGTTCCGGTCCAATAAATGGAGACTCTGCCCCCATCCTGGCTAATCTGTCGGCATGTTCGTTGCCACTGATCCCCGGGTGACCAGGGACCCACAATAGGTTTCCTCTATTGCTTTCCCCTAGCTCCACCAGAACCCTGTGACATTCTGCAACAATTTTAGTCCTTGTTGCAGGAGCTGCCAGTGATCTCAGGGCTGCCTGGCTGTCTGAAGAGATATAGATGCTACGATCCTTGTAGCACCTATGCAAATTCTCCTCCACATATGCCCTGATGGCAGTGATTTCGGCCTGGAATACTGAGGCCAGTTTCCCTAGAGAGATGACGGCCTCCAGTCTTGGTTGCACCCCGTATACCCCGGCCCCAACGCCTTGGTCTGATTTCGACCCGTCAGTGAACCAGACAATATCCCCTGTACGGTGTCGAACTATTTTCTCCCACTGCTCCCTACTTCCAATTGTTATACTGAAAGGCTTGTTGAAGCAGTATGGGGTTATAATATAGTCGGTTGGCATTTCCCCAACCTTTCCTATATTTACCTCACTCACTATTTTAGTGTGTGATTCTGGATATCCCAAAGAGTTCCAGTTGTTGACAGATTTGAGTCTGTAGGCACCAGCTGCCGCCTCCATCTTGACCCAAAGGTGTAATGGGGGCATATCCAGTATGGTTTCCATCCCAGCAGTTGGTGTGCTGCTAATTCCGCCTGTCATGGCTAGGCAGGCTAGTCTCTGCACCTTACCAAGCTCCTTAGCAGCAACCTGCTGTTCCACCTTCTTCCACCACACGACCGCCCCATAGGTGATCCTGTGTCTAATCACTGTGGTGTATATCCAGTGCATGCCCTTGGGGCTCAGGCCCCAATTTTTGCCACAAGCTCTCCTGGTACTTACTAAAGTACCTTTTGCCTTGGAGCAAATATTCCTAATGTGAGGGGTCCATGTCAGTTTCTCATCTAGGGTAACCCCTAGATATTTCACTGTCCCCTTCACAGGTAGTGCTTCATTGAAAAGCTTTAGATTCCAACTTGAGTGTTGGATATGTTTCCTTGTGAATGGTACAACAACAGTCTTCTTAGGACTAACCCCCAGATCCTGTTTTCTGCACCAGTCTTGCACAATGTCCAAGGCACCTTAAGCCATATTCTTCACTGTGTCAGCAAATTTGCCAAGTATTACTATTGCTGCAAGGTTTACACGTGACCATTCATAATATGATCAAAATGTTCAAACGTTTGTTAAGCTTATGGGACTTAACTACGGGGTCATCAGTCCCTAAACTTACAAACTACTTATCAACGGCACAAATATCCATGCCCGAAGGGGGATTCGAACCCCCGACCATAGTGGCCTTGCAGACCGTGACTGGATCGCCTCAGTCCCCTCGGCCAACGCGGCCGGCTAATATGATCACCTATCGCAAGGTGTTGCGTACTTGAGTTGATCCTTTGTGTCACTGATGATTAGATTAGATTAATACTTGTTCCATAGATCATATATACGACATTTCATGATGGTGTGGAACGTGTCAGTCTAGTAAATATTGTCTACACCTGACAATTAATATTTTAAGGATTTTTTATTAAATTTTTTGTTGTTATTTTTTATTTTTATTTTTTCAATTTTTTTTTTAAAAAAGTTTTATCTAAAAATTCATCTACATTGTAGAAGGACTTGCCATTCAGAAATTCCTTTAATTTCTTTTTAAATACTAGTTGGCTATCTGTCAAACTTTTAATGCTACTTGGTAAGTGACCAAAGACTTTTGTGGCAGCATAATTCACCCCTTTCCGAACCAAAGTTATATTTAAACTTGAATAGTGAATATCATCCTTTCTCCTAGTGTTGTAGCTATGCAAACAGTTATTACTTTTGAATTGGTTCGGATTGTTAATAACAAATTTCATGAGTGAATATATGTATTGTGAAGCTACAGTGAAGATCCCTAGATCCCTAAATGAATGTATGCAAGATGCTCTTGGGTGGGCTCCAGCAATTATTCTGATTACACGCTTTTGTGCAATGAATACTTTTTTACTCAATGTTGAATTGCCCCAGAATATGATCCCCTATGAAAGCAGTGAATGAAAATAGGCGTAGTAAGCTAATTTACTGAGATGTATATCACCAAATTTTGAGTTTTCACATAGCATGAAAACATTCCATAATGTTTCCTTTCCCGGCTTTGGACTCTTCCAACGATTTTTGCAAGGTGTTCTCCTTTAGACGTTTCACCGTACTTGCCAACGTTCCTCAGACCGGTAGTGCTTAATTGCGATCCATATCAAAATGCCACCGTCACCAATCAGTGGACGCTTTCCTGGATTAGCATGCTAATTAGAGCGTTAATTTCCTATGTGTACCACTCAGCAAGGGCGCATGGACCAGGTTTCCGCGGCGTAGGGCCATATGTACGAGGGTTCGCACACAAATCTCCTGTCGTTATCCGCCGGTCAGCTCGGACGAGTTTATCAAGCCCCTAGTGGAAACCGGCTCTAACAAGCCAAGCCTGAACCCGGCGCACTTGAACGAGTACGAGCGAGTGTAATCCGCAAACTTGATCCTGCTTATCATGTTAGTTGACAGTGATGAACTGTGGTCAGTTCGAACTGCAGACGGGAGGACGACAGTAAACCCTGATACGGAAGAAGCTAGAGTACATAGAACAACATCAAACTCCGTGACAGAGTAAGCTCGATCAAAAGCCAACTCAGAGAGTAAGATAGAACACCAGTAAACTCAGTTACAGGGTAAGCTCGAACAACAGCAGTTACAACTTCAAGAATAACTGAACGAGCTAGTGCATTACAACAAAAATTGGACACACAGACCCAACAACATTTGGAACGTTTCACCAGAGAACAAACAGAACATGTTAGAAAACAAGCAGAATCAATGCAAACAGCCATTTCACAGATGCAAGCAGCATACAATAACAATCCACAACGCTTACGTGCCTAGAAACAGACTTAAAAAAGCTACAATCTGGGCATAATAACTTAGAAACTAACATAACCGAACTGTCCACACGAGTCAAACTGAGCATAGAGCTTCACACTAGAACTGAGGAGTGAGGAATATGAACAGGTTGTAGTGGCACATTTAACAAATGGTTAAAAGAAAAGGACACACAGATAACAGAAAAGTTAGCAAGCGAACTACCGACTTATATACTGCAGGTCGGTAAACAAATACTATCAGAGAAAACCGAACATCCAGAAGCTATGAAAAACGAATTTCAGCAAGTAACATAAGTAGTTGAACACATTAAGCAAGAATGTAGCCAATTCTAGGAAGCCAAACAGAAATCACACCGTCTGTTTCAGGCAGACAACCTACAGGTTATTCCGATGATTATACAACAAAAGATAACTTGACGAGGATGAAGTAATTAACGCCTCTGAACATTCGGATACGTCTAAGGACTTTTGCTTTTCTACAGATTCGTCTAATCATGAAGTTGGTGCCTATTTGTCCCAAATGGTTGAAAAGAATGGCATACAGGAAATAAAAATCAGAGGCCTTACAAGTATGGTAACTGTCAGCATGTGAAGAAAGAGCCTATTCGACAACAGCAATAGAAGCATTATCTATAATTTGGACATTGAAGAAATTTAACTATTATATTTATGGCAAATTCATAAAACTATTCTGTGACCATCAAACATTAAGCTTTCTGATGACATGCGGACTGCTTAATGAACATGGGCACTGGCACTGACTTTACAGGACTACTACATTGAAATAGTTTGTACCAGTGGCGAAGACAACATCATTGCAAACATGTTACCCAGGCTGCCTCAGGCGAATGCCATAATATACAAACAACAAACTTCATGACACTTCTTAGGAAAGACCAGGAAAATAGACAACAGTTCTTATAATGTGTAAAGACTTAACTCACCTGGAAGACAATGAACATCGTCGCGCCGCGGTGGAGTAGCGGAGCGGTCTAAAGCGCCTCGCTGCGGAGCGCGCGGTTGCTCGCCGTGGAGGTTCGAGTCCTTCCTGGGGCATGGGTGTGCGTGTTTGTCCTTAGGTTAGTTTACCTAGGTTTAAGTAGTTTGTAAGCTACGGACTGATGACCACGCAGTTTGGTCCGATAGATTTACAAACATTTGAACATTTCATTTTGAACATCGTCGCGGCGAATTAGCCGCTCGTACTGGAGCGCGGCCATCCGCCGTCGGGGGTTCGAATACCCCCTCTGACATGGACGTTTGTGTCGTCTTTAATATAAGCTAGTTCATAAGTAAAAAGTACTGATGACACCGCAATTAAGTCCCTTACGCTTTACAAACAGATGAACATTTTTGAACAATTAACATCAGTGGAAACAGACCAGCTTAAAAGTTTTACAAAAGTCAGATTGCCGAATCAATGACCATTTCAAGATTGTTGGAGGTTCGAGTCCTCCGTCGAGCATGGATGTGTTGTCCTTATTGTAAGTTTAAGTAGTTTGTAAGTCTAGGGACTGATGACCATAGCAGTTTAGTCCAATTTGAACAATATTTTTGATCTCAGTCTGTCTATACTCAAAATTCCTGACCAATGGCACTTAGCTACCCCAAGAGTGAAGCTTCAGATGCCCTATCCTGCAATTCCCTTGAAGTACACACCATGAAAAGTGCTCAGTTTTCTACCTAGTGTTGTGTTTTTTAGAGGCTTCTTCTTGTGTTAGTCCTATGGTCGATCAAATCACACTTTTGAGTGTCTACATCTTCTTTACAAATATTGTCGTTTGTTATTGACAATACTTCATCGAGCATTTTTGACTTGTAATCAGTGAAAAGTGTGGTAGCAGTACTAACAGCCAGTATTTTTTCACTTGTAATTTTCTGCGTTCTTTGCAACAAGCAAAGTTATTAACGATTTGTTATTTAGCTGTGGCATTATTTTGTGACAGCTGTCCAAGGCGCATTTTTGTTGCAGTATTCTGTTGTCACTTCCGCCTTGTTACTCAAATTGCACGTACCAAACATAACATGTTTCAGCATGGTATCAAGGAATGTTTTTAACTACACCTTATTTGTTGATTGATTTTGTGGCAGCTGAGCCAGGCGCATTTTTAACTGCAATATTTTGTCGAGACTTTCGTCTCTGTACTGAAATTTCGTTCAACAAAGTTCATAATCACACCTTTTGAGAAAATTTTTACATGTTTTAGACTTAGTACATTTAGTAAACACCAAGGAAATGAGTACAAGAAATCAGTTGTTACAACACCTTAAGAACAGATGTAGTTGCATGACCATGATTGTTCGTCATAACAATTACTGTTCACTGTATGTTTCGCAGCTGGTTTAGACCGTTTCTAGTCAACACAAATATTTTCACAGCGGGACTTTCACTGTTATTGCAAACCTCAGCTGCTATTATTCGAACTGAAACTGTATTATTGACAGCTTCGAGATTTCATTACCTCATTCTTAGGAGATAAACTGCCAGGCTCGTCAATTCGCAACTTCGACAGAGTCATACGGAATGTGATGCACACCCATTATCAATAGTCAATCATTATTTAAAACGTGGAGCTGTAAACAGGTAAAATTCCCTAGAGTGGCATCTAAGGCTTTCCCGTCGTAGTAAATCTTGATAGTCCTTCCGGATATGCTGTCGAAACTAAGAACAAACTGGTCCGATATTTCGGCGATCCAACTGTCCGCCATCCTCAGGTACGCTGCTGTTGCTTAGTCCCGTCGAGTACTGAGGGTAGAGCCGTATTCACCGTCCTATATAGACGTCGCGCGTGTGTGCGGCGCATGCGCCACCTTCTAGAGTTGCTACGTACGGGACGTGTACTAGGGGCGCCGCCCCTAGTGGGACATCGGTGCAACGATATATTGATTATGGTTGATCAAACACTGGCGCTGGCTTCGTCACAGAACGCTGCAATTTGATTTTTTTTTAAGCGGGTTCCCCGATCTGCTCAAAGGAAAACCCTTGTCTCGGTTAATCAGATTATCCGCCAATCTAATTTCAATTGCTTCTGTGTAGACACAGTCCCAAAAACCGGAGATGTTAGCAATTATGAGGGTCTCGTCAAATTCCATCTTGTGTCCCTCAGCTAACCAATGGTCTGCCACAGCAGATTTTTCAGGCTGCAGCAGTCTCATGTGGCGACAATGTTCCACGCATCTATCTTTGACGGTGCAGACAGATCGGCCGATGTACGCCTTGCCGCATTGGCAAGGTATTCTATAAATACCCGCTTTCCTAAGACCTAGGTCATCTTTTACAGAGCCAAGTAGTGCCTAGTGGCTGTGGCAAACCAGCTGTCAGGCGATTCCCCAAATATGGCTGTAGACAGTTCAATTTACCTCAGACATAGCTGACCTATCGCCACTCTATGAAATTTAAGCTCTTTGGACATTCCTGAAATTCCGACAATACCAGTTTTAATAACTTTCTGTGATTTTTATGTACGTACTGTGTACTGATGTGGCTGAATTCACAATTTATCAGCTTCAAAGAAAAATTTTATGGATTTCATTTCTTTTTCGCTCATTGTTGAGAACCTGAATTACCTTTTTTCCATGACATTAAAATATTCAAATTTTTGTGAATCTATCGGACTCAACTACGTGTTATTAGTCCGTAGCTTACAAACTACTTAAACTAAGGTAAACTAACCTAAGGACAACACATACAGCCATGCCCGAAGAGGGATTCAAACCCCGACGGCGAACGGCCGCGCGCACCGCAGCACGGCGTCCTAGTGTGCACGGCAAATCCTCCGTGTCTCCACGACATCAACCTGATGCCTTAAATTAAAATAGTTTACGAATTTCACGCTCTTCAAGTTGTATAATATTACCAAATTCGATACCACTTAACAGCTCTGATTTACCGTTCCTACCACTAAAATATTTCACAGGTATCTACGGTCAGGCACTATTAAAAATCTTTTCTTTAAAGAATTAATTTCTTGTGTAATAGATGATATTATCATACCAAAGATTAACTTCTTTTCTTTGCACGCCCGATCCATGGTGTATTTATTGAATAGCAACAACATTATTCTTTTGCTGTAGACTTATACAGTAATTTATATTTGTATTCTTAGAAACTTTTCTCACCAAAATGTGTATCAATGTTCATTTTTTAGGATATTCCAATGCAATATTACTTTATTTACTGGACGGGAGAGTAACTTCACAAAGTATAACTTCGAAATAATTTTGCAACAACATAATTTCAAAACAGTATTCTGTATCTAAATACAAAAATGAAACATAGCCTTTGGTTCACCTTCCATACAATATTTCTATATATTCTTTCCAATTTAAGTTGTTACTAATTTATAATTACCTGACATGTTATTCAGGTTGTTTATATAGGAGCCGGCCGCGGTGGCCGAGGTGACTGAGGCGCTCCAGTCACGGTCAGCACGGCCACTACGGTCGGGGGTTCGAATCCCCCCTCGGGCATTGATATTTGTGCCGCCCTAGTTCGTAAGTAGTTTGTAAGTTTAGGGACTGATGACCCCGTAGTTAAGTCCCTTAAGCTTAACAAACATTTGAACATTTATATAGGATGCGAGCTTGAATGTAATGGTTATGAATCTCCTATGAGGTCTTTATTTGCCATAGATCTCTTATATATATTGATTTTACATTGATGACTAGTTCCGACGCATTAAAGAGTCATTATCGAATCTTAATTATCCAGATATGGTAATTCATATGTTTTAAATGCACTAACATCATAGTTGCAAGCTATAAATATCCCCATAAAATATTCTCGGTTATCAAGACACGTCATGTCGGATAACGTGGTTTGCAAACCAAGAATATTTTATGGAAGAATGCCGTCGCGAAAGACTCCGAGGGCACAAGCTATAAATGCCATGCAAATCACCAACCAAATATTCCTAAAGGTCATCTTGTTCAAGACCTTGTGGTTTCCTGTCCCTCATGTTCAGGCATTGTGTCATCACAGCAATAACTGGAGTACAGTCAAAGTTCAAAACTGTCAAGTTACTTGCTAATAATCTTGCATAACTGTTTAATGTGTTGTCAGTATTGGAAATCTGTGGCTATATTTTGTGTTTAATTGCTTTAGTTATTCTCGCCTAAGGGTGAACATTACGGTTCACACTTTATTCTGATGTGTTTCACCTTACTCAGATACTGACGGTACAGTAGTTTATTTGCAGTGTTATCGTATTGAAAAGTCCAGAGAAACGCAAGTCTTAGTAGTTCCCTCCCCAGTCACTGTAGAAGGACAAATAGAAATAATGCTCCTTTTTATTTTCGCGTATATGTGCTACTCGAAATACATTTGAGTTATCAGTGGGAGTATTTCAGACTATTCGGTGTTAGAAATCTAAATTATCAATTTAGGATCTTGCAATTTGCTACTTATATGTCGTCATGATACACTTAAGTTTTACTTAATCAGAAAAAGGATATCGAGATTAAAATATATTCAAGTACAGCATCGATGATAGTATCGGTTATTGCAGCTATGTAAGCTACAAAATGGTGTTTAACTTATCATACATATCTTTTTTGTAAATACTGCGTGTTTATGAGTTCACTAGGTTTCTAAGTAAACAGAGTGCTTTTAAGCCTGAATAATTAGTCTTTCTTTTTCTTTTTAAATTTATAGAAAATAACAGTGGTATGATTGTAGGACAAAACTACAAGACAGTTCGTAGCTAATCACGTGTATTAATGAGTCTCACAAGACAATACTTGTTCGTATTCTCGAAGCTTGTATGTTAGTTATTTAACTATTATTCTCATCGAGTAGATTCTTCCATAACAGTAACGTGTCATCTCATTATTCTTACTGTTAAACTATTCAATTAGTGTAACGATGATAGGATAGCTGAGGAGAAGAAAGTGTTCAGTTGATTAATGTTCAGCCTTCGTGTTTATCCGTACGTGGGCACGGTACAATCGAAAGTGGGCAGTGCGTTCCTCTCGTGATCAGTCACATCTCAGAATGGCGCGTGTAAAGGTACTGACATAACTCAGCCGAAGACATAATCACCGCAAGAAACAAAGGAACATTTGAGTAGCATCCCGTCAGGCAATTCCGGGTATCAGTCTTCCAATTAAATATAATTGAGCCGAGCAAAGTGGCAGACCGCCAGTTGTGGAGAGGAGTTGTGAAACGCTGTGTGGCGATAAGGCGCACCTCGCCTGATAGGGCGACGGAGTCTCGCCAAATTCGGCGGGGTCAGCCGGCCGCAACTCCCCGTGACGTCACATCCGCCTACGCGAGCAACCTACCCGGACGCGGACCGACGTAGCATCATCCGCAGCGGCGCCACGGAGATCCATTTCGTGACCCCGGCTGCCTTTCCAATTCCCGACAGCCACTCCGCTGTGATGAGTGCTTGCGAGTAATAACGCGATCAGCGGCTCTCTTGCGATTTACATTTCAGCTCTGTGGAGTCAGTCGGCACAGATACGCTGACGAAAATGGAAAGTGTTACCCAATATCAACTTGACCTAACGCTACCAAACTGATACTTCCATCTTTCCATGCCTGTCGAATCTCTGGAACAGTTGAGAAGCGAATGCCACGAAGTGGTTCCCTCATCTTCGGAATGAAATAAACGTCACAAGGACTTAAATCCGAGGAGCATGGCGAGTGGTACAGTATTTCCCAGTCCCATCGACCGAACAGAGCAGCCACAGCTTGCGCTGTAAGCGTCCGAGCATTGTCGTAGCAAAATGATGGATGGGTTGCGCAGAAAGCGTTACCGCCTCCTGAAGATCTCGATGACACTGTCGAGCTGTACGACCTCTGGCACATTCAGTTTTGATCCAACTCTGTTGTTCCTGTTTCTAAAACACAGTGACACCCTTACGTTAGACCGCTCGCTCACAGGTGACTGTGTTTCCCTCGACTGTGCACACGCCAGTGAGTTGTGACGGGCGTGTCAATTTGCTCGGAGGTAAAGTACGTATGTAAGTCGATAAAAATTTCATTCTCTTTTGCAGTACGGCGAAAGACTAAAAACTCAGATGCAGTTCATTGTGACAATAGAATATACACTCCTTGAAAAAAAAATAGCACCCTAAAAAAGGAGTGGTTGGTAGTGAATGAAACACATGATGGAAGAACACACGACTGTTGGAACGTAAATAGTGGCAACACTGCTTGGAGACACTATGCAATGGAATCTACTGTGGTCGCTGATAGCACACGTTGTGGACATACGTACTTTACCTCCGAGCAAATAGACACGCTCGTCACAACTCATTGGCGTGTGCACAGTCGAGGGAAGCACAGTCACCTGCGAGCGAGCGGTCTAATGTAAGGGTGTCACTATGTTTTCGAAACAGAGTTGGATCAAAACTGAATGTGCCAGAAGTCGTACAGCACGACAGTATCATCAAGGTCTTCAGGAGGCGATAATGCATTCTTCGCAACCCACCCATCATTTTGCTACTACAATGCGCGGACGCGTACAGCGCAAGCTCTGGCTGGTCTGTTCGGTCGATGGGACTGGAAAGTACTGTACCACTCGCCATACTCCTCGAACTCAAGTCCATGTGACGTTGATTTGATTCCGAAGATGAGGGAACCACTTCGTGGCATTCGCTTCGGAACTATTCCAGAGATTCGACCAGCAGTAGACCCCTTCATTAGCATCATCAACAGAACAGGCTCTTTTGACGGAATACTACGCCTTCCACATCGGAACGGTAACTACTTTGAAGGATAGTAACAGGTAACGCTTTTTTATCGGTCGTGAATAAATAGTTGCCACTATTTAAGTTCCAACTCTCGTATTATTACAATATGGGATGAAAGAGACTAGGCATTTGGGAATGGAAAGATGGCTCCACGTGAGAAAAGGGTCGCATTCCCTCTAGCGTCCAATGCATGCCCTTACTACGTTCGGAAATCTCTAAGACAGTCTTTGGACCCTCTCCAGAGTCTTGTTTGTCCACAGTTGCTGCAGCTGTCCCTACAGATCCCGCGTGTTGGAACTGGGACGGAGGCTCCTGATGTCACCCCACAAGTGCTCAATGACCGAGAGATCCGAAGATCTTGCTGATCACAGGAGGAGCCAACATGCCGTAGGCAGTCCACAGACACCCGTGTCCCGTGTGGGCGTGCACTTTTTGGAACTCTGTCACAGGTTGCTGTGCCATCATGTGTAGGACGTGTGGGCGCAGAAAGTCTGTGACGCATCGCTGTGACGACCATGTCTGCCGAAGCACGATTGGAAGAGACCTGAATCAGTGGCGAATGCAAGGGGGGGGGGGGACCTACGGGTCTGTAGCTCCCCTCGCAGCACGAGGAAAACCCATATGAACTTTTCATTTACTTATTTAAAAATCAGGTCAATGATTTTCCGCCTCTCGGAAAACGGCATTAAAAAGCATGGGTCTCGTCAAAACAGTTTTTTAAAATTATTATTTTCTTTTGACATCAGTTTGAGGTATGGAATTTCTACGACCTGAGCGCCCCCCCCCCTCCCTCCGATCAACCCTGATCAAGGTCCTGGACTCGCCTCTGACCTGAGTGCATGGCGTATGATTCCACACACGATGAAGCCAGATATTATGCTTGTGTGTGTCTCCACAATATTGGCAACGAGTTCTCTCTGCCTTTGACGCAAAAAATAAATAAATAAATAAAAATAATTAAAAAATGCGATGGTCATCCGAGATTAAGAGAAGCGGGACTCTACTTTCAAATCCGTTTACATTTTTCTACCAGATTAACCATTCAATACAATGATTTGGTTTGTTCCATATTGAAATCCATTGTTGTATAACTTGCGTTAGAATTTATACCTGATTGGCCGACATTTACATTAGAGGGTGGAGGATGACTGCACCTACATCTACAGCAGTCAACATTAAACCTTTAGGCAGCTCCAGCTGTAAACAACTGGTGGGCAACATTACAAGTAGATGTTATTCTTATTTTAAACACTCAATTTAGAATTTATCCCTCTAATAATATACTATGTATCATGACAGTTGTGGCCCGATGATGGTCATGTAAGTGACCGAAACTGGCTACTAGTGAAATAAAAGAAATTGGGATCTATACTTGTTACTTGAATTAAAAACAGAGGAAGCTTAAGATTTAACGTCCCGTGTACAGCGCGATCGTTGTAATCTCACACTAGGAGTTTTGGGTGAGGCTGGGGAAGTAAATCGATTGTGCCCTTTCAAAGGATCGTCTCGGCATTTGCTTGGAGTTATTTAGGAAATTCGCTGCAATGCAGTGACCGTGCTCTTTAAGGCGCCTTGCTCATCGTCGGAGGTTCGGGTCCTCCCTCGAGCATGTGTGTGTGTGTGTGTGTGTGTGTGTGTGTGTGTGTGTGTGTGTGTGTGTGTGTGTGTGTGTGTTTGTTCTTAGTTTTGTTTCAGTAGGTTGTAAACCTAGGGACTGATAACCAGAGTAGTTAAGTCCCGTAGATTATTCAGTAAAATCACGGAACCCTATATCTGGATGGCCGGAGGTGGAACCACCTCGACCGGTTTTCGTCCTCTGTCCAGACCTACAAGACATTTTACAACTTCAAACGGCGGCGTTGGTGTTCTGATGTGAACGACGCATGGAGCGGCAGGACCCCTATCCGTAGATGCCAGTCGTCGGGAGTATGGGCGAACTCACAAGATGTTGTAGGGTCTACAAACATATTCGGGGATGGCCTGTGCGGAGGTTATCAGATTCCACATTGCTTCCTCCGCCATAATGCAATACGTCCATTGCGATTTGCAGTCCAACAATGCAAGGCCTTTCAGGTACTGTGTTACCTTAGCATTAAAAAAAAAAAAAAAAAAAAAAAAAAAAAAAAAAAAAAAAAAAAAAAAAAAAAACATCGAAACTTCTGTGGAGTCACTTTCTCGAAGCTAGAACTCTTCTGCGACGATCATCGCCTGGCGTTCGCCTCGGCTGCACCCCACCAACTACTGCTTTTGCTTAACAGAAAGGATTCATCATTGACGTCTATAGTGCCTGGATGTTAACATTCAGCTGTTTACGCGTGCCAGACATGGATATCAATAATGTTTCTTACCAAATTACAAAGTATTTTGAAATATTACAAGTAAACAATAAGAAAATATGTTTCGATTAATCTCCCGTATCAGTCTATTACAGGGTATGCTGATAGCCGGCCGCGGTGGCCGAGGGGACTGCGGCGCGCCAGTTACGGTCTGCACGGCCACTACGATCTGGGTTTCGAATCCCTCCTCGGGCATGGATATTTGTGCCGTCCTTAGTATTACCTAGTTCATAAGTAGTTTGTAAGTTTAGGGACTGATGACCCCGTAGTTAAGTCCCATAAGCTATACAAACATTTGAACATTTTGTATACTGATATAAATTGAAAATTTACATCTACTCTTATCTTTGTCATCTTTACGCGAAATGTAGGATGGCAGCAGTAGAATTGTTCTGCAGGCCACTTCAAACTCCGACCCTTTAAATTTCTTCAACGGTGTTTTGTATATGGTCTCCTTTACAGACTAATCACACCTTCCCAAAATTCTCCCAATAAACCAAAGTCGAGCATCTGCCTTCGCCACAACTGTCCTTATATGATCATTCCATTTCAGTAGCGCTAGAAGAAAATCAAGTGCTCTAAATCTGGTTCAAATATTGTTTCATGTTACATGTTATTCTGCGTCATGGATCAGAATATTATAGCTAAATGGCATTCTATGTATTTTATATTCAGGTAGAACAAGAACTTCTAGGGATATGGAACATGTCAAGGTCTACTTTAAGAAAAGGGAACCAACTGTTAGAAACTTAATCATCAACAGTTTTGACAGTGCAATATCACGATATTGTTTAATTCTATGTTTATAATACAAGGTATTGTTGGGAAAACCACTTCAGTGAAGCCCCTATTTTACGTTTCCGTGCGATCCAGACTTAAAAAAACGCAGCTCAGGAAAACGCAGAATCGACGAAAACAACAAAAAGTCCAAAAATACGAGCGAAAACATAATTGAGTTACCGTATAAGATTAGAAATCATAATCCTCTCCAATCTGAATAAGTGAGAGTAATTAAATGTAGAATGGTTTAGTCTATACCGCGATAAAGTGTAATAAAATATCAACTTTTGACGAATTCATCGATTTCCTATTGTTGGAAGAAGAAGAAGAAGATTATCTACAAGACGTTCTTCTCAATGTTTTCACGTTTCTTCATAACAGTTTTTAAACATGTCGCTGGAATTCCAAGAGATGCAGCTAACCGTATCCACACGATTCCCTATATTAAGAATGCAGCGAAAACGCTCGGCTTTTTTGTTTAACTTATTGTTCATGTATGAAACAAGGTTTTTCATCTGTACTTCTCACAAACGCACGTAACAATTATATCAATAACAATGGACTTGGAACAATTCGTATTAACCTGTCTACTAGCTGTGGATGGTTGGGTCAGTAGTTGTTTTAATAATTTCGGTATTTTCAAACATTAATCTACTGAGAAAAAAAATAATAAAAGTACGGTACCGCAAATTGTAGTTTTCTGTTGCACATACAAAAGCTGCAAATACAAGAGCATTGTACTAACGTATGAGAGGTACATTAACGTCTTGCAACCCCCTCGTTAATATATATAAAATTGTTAACGGAATAAAGTAAAATATATGCGTCTAGAGGGCAGCAAGCAACTCTTTGCCACGTACTAACTGAAACATGGCCGGGAAATGCGAAACGTGTCAAAACCGATGAATGTGCAGGCACGCTGGAGTTCTATCCTTTGGTTGAAATGAAGATCACATTCTGCGATTTCAGTCAACGCCATGGAAAGCAGCGAGCACAGAATAATATAGAGAGGCTATACCGCCTACTTCAGCGAACAGGCAGTGAAGGCACGGCAGCCATCTTGGTTGGGCGTAGAAACGGAGTTGGGCCGATAAATGCGTCGTTCTTCAAATGGCGCTCGTCCCAATTACATTGTCATTAGAACCCCTCAGGATAGGAAAAAAATACCAAATTTTTCACGCAGACCGCTGAATACTGAAGGAATGCAATAGTGTTCTTAGCGAGTACAAGTAAGTATGTGTTTGTACAAAATTAATACTTGAAATTACTACTTTTATATGAAATAAATATTACGACGTTACAAAGTTAGTCGCGTGCCTTTTTTTTTTTTTTTTTTTTTTTTGTATTATGGTCAGGAAATTATAGCCAGCGAGAAAGTTGTAGGTAATGAAATGAAATTTTCTTTTTATTGAAACAACTTTTTATAGCTCCCCTTGTTTTTTTACACAAATTTGGATAGAATAGATCGGTGGAACCTTTCAGATTCTACTTATTACTTTCAGCGAGCTTGCCGACCAGCGAGTACAGATTCTGTTTCCCACACACCTTATACTTGGTGACCAATATCTATAAACATTTTTTTAATTTGGGATACAATTTTCGGTATTAAATAATTATGACTTAATACTTTTTATTTATTTTATTACTAACTAGCTGACTCGCCCCTGCTTTGCACGGATAATGTTTAAAATACTTTAACTCCAGATCTGCAGAACGTATCGTTTCAATTTCTTCGTTACAATTCTGGGATCAACATAAGTTATATTGAATGTCAATACGAAAATTTGAAATAACTGAAAAAATAATAATAAAGTAGAATGGTTTACCATTTCCGTGATCTCTGTAGCGTAAACTATGAGACACGCGCCAAAGTACATAGTATAGGATTATAGAACTCAGGACGAATTTATTTAAAGACCGCGAGGTCATATGTCTAACTTGTACAGATCTCCCACAATCTGTAGTGTGAAGCCAAATGGCGCCAGCGCTTTAGAAGAAAAAATGATAAATGTGGTTCACTCGTAAAAGTTACACGTCTGGCCGTAATAACGGCCTTGATACGCCTCGGCATTCAGTCAAACAGAGCTTGGATCGCGTGTACAGGTACAGATGTCCATGCATCTTCAACACGATGCCACAATTCAGCAACAGTAGTGACTGGCGTATTGTGACGAACCAGTTGCTCGGCCACCATTGACCAGACGTTTTCAATTGGTGAGAGATCTGGAGAATGTGCTGACCAGAGCAGAAGTAAAACATTTTCCGTATCCAGAAAGGCCTGTGCAGGACCTGCAACATGCGGACGTGCATTATCCTGCTGAAATGTAGGGTTTCGCAGGGATCGAATGAAGGATAGAGCCACGGGTCGTAACACATCTGAAATGTAACGGCCACTGTAAAAAGTGCCGTCGATGCGAATAAGAGGTGAGCGAGACGTGTAACCAATGGCATCCCATACCATCATGCCGGGTGATACGCCGGTTTGGCGATGACGACTCCACGCTTATAATGTGCGTTCACCGCGGGGTCGCCAAACACGGATGCGCCCATCATGATTAATCAGAATCTGGATTCATCCGAAAACATGACGTTTTGCCATTCGTGCACCCAGGTTCGTCGTTGCGTACACCATCGCAGGCGCTCCTGTCTGTGATGCATCGTCAAGGGTAACCGCAGCCATGGTCTCCGAGGTGATAGACCATGCTGCTGCAACCTCTGAACCAACCGATTCCCTTATTCTGCTAACAGTCATAGGATCGCAACCAACGCGAGCAGCAATGTCGCGATACGATATACCGCAATCGCGATAGACTACAATCCGACCATTGTCAAAGTCGGAAACGTAATGGTACGGATTTCTCCTAGTTACACGAGGCATCGTAAGAACTTTTCACCAGGCAACGTCGGTCAACTGTTGTTGGTGTATGAGAAATCGGTTGGAAACTTTCCTCATCTCAGCACGTTGTTTGTGTCGCCACCGGCGCCAATCTTTGTGAATACTCTGAAAAGCTAATCAATCTCATATCACAGCATCTTCTTCCTGTCAGTTAAATTTCGCATCTGTAGCACGTCATCGTCGTGTTGTAGCAATTTTAATGGCCAGAAGTGATTTTATTTAGATCTTTGTTACTTCTGCAATCCTATACTATGTACACTTCCCTAGCTCTTATAGTTTAGGCTCCAGAGCTGACTAAAATGCAGAAGCGATAAACGATTCTACGTTTTTATTCTTATTTTAGTTGTTTCACAAGTTTCTATTGACATTAAACATATCCTAAGTTAATCGTAGGATTCTAAAGAGGAAATTAAAAGTAATTGCATGACGATGCGTTCGGTTCTCCTCCAGATATAAAAGGTTAAAGGGACAGACAGAGGGGAAAAGTGCTTTTATTTTATACAATAGTATGATTTGCTATCCCTGGCTTAAATTTGTAATTACTTTTATGGCAAAAAGATACGCCTTGAGAAATATAAAGAAGTAATTAACATTTGTAATTGCTTATTGCATTTGGGAAGATATGTATTTATTCCATTCAACGGTACACGCCATTTTTAGTTCTTCCTTTCTAAGGTATATGTCTGGTTGTTTTTTCTTTTTTTTTAAATGAGAAGATTCAGTGATACAATAAGTATATCAGTCATAATGTTATTGAAAAATGACATGAGTAATTTCATGATTAACACAATTAATACTCACACTAATAACACTGCAGAATAAAAAGACACAAAATCAAGATAAATTATTTGATAAATTAATAAAAAAATGGGGAATAAATACCTTATGAATAATAAACAACAGTACAGGCCCAATACAGAGAATTTCTTTGACACTTAACTGCAACAAGATTTCTGATGTAGCCCTATTAGAGGCACAACTCTAAACACTTAAGCATCCTGTGCTCGCAGCTGTGGCCGGGTGGCGCTCGGCACTACGATGATTCATGCCAACGAGCTTAAATTTCATAGAGTGGCTAACAGACTAGTTACAGAGCTCTTTGCGGCAACTTCTGTAAACTCGGCCGCCATAATTTTGGTGATCAGTACACTTGAGAGGAGTATGTCTATCGTATTTCGTTGTTGAGCTTGAAGTGTTGTATTTAGCTTATACTGTATTAAGTGTGTATTGCCTGTACAATTTTTGCTCCTGAAACATGCCTAAAGTGTGTTCAGCATTGAAATGCACAAATCGAAGTGATATAAATGAAAAGTGCTTCGTGCAAGAATACCAAATGTTCAGCCTTCCTGACTGATGGCACTCAGCTGTTCCAAGACTGAAGCTTCAGATGTCCTATCCTGCGATTCCCTTGAAGCACACGCCATACAAAAATGCTCAGTTTTCTACCTAGTGTCGTTACTGTGGTTGACGAAACCACACTTTTGAGTGTCTACACCTTCTTTAAAAGTATTTTCATTTGTTGTTGACAATACTTGATCGAGCATCTTGACTTGCCACCAGTGTAAAGTGTGGAAGCAGTAGTGACAGCCAGAATTTTTTCACTTGTATATGCTCGTGTTCTTTGCAGCAAATATGTACTTGTTTCAACGTGGCAACAACGAAAGTTATTAATGAACGTTATTTCGGCCTGGAATTCTTTTGTGGCATCTGACCCAGGCGCATTTTTATTGCAATATTCTATTGTCACTTTCGCCTTTATATTCAAATTTCACGTACCAAACGTTACTTGTTTCAGCATTGCAACAAGGAAAGTTATTAACGACATCTTATTTCGATGTGGAGTGCTTTTGTGGCAGATGACTTAGGCGCATTTTTAACTGCAGTATTTTGTTGTCACTGTCATCTTTGTACGCAAATTTCGTCCAACAAAGGTTACAACCAAACCCTTTAACAGCAATTTTACAAGTTTGTAGAGTTAATAGTAAAGCTAAGACTACACTTTATTAAAGCAGTTTTTTGTACACATTAACAGCAGATAGAAATGAATGGTCATGATTGTTCATTATAACAATTACTGTTCACTGTATATTTAGCAGCTCGTTCAGTCCATCTACTGGCATTAAAATCAACGCAAATATTTCTGCAGCGACACTTTTGTTGTTATTGCAAACCTTAACTAACTGTTATAGGCCTAACTAGAACTGTAATACTTACAGGTTCGTAATATTTAATTACCGTATTTTTAGGAAATATACTACCAGGCTCGTGACAAATTCGCAGCTTCGAAAAAGTCTAACGGAACTTGATGCACATCCGTATTCAACAGTCAATCGTTATTTAAAACGTGGAACTGTAAATAGGTAAATTCTCGAGTGGGTGTGGCATACGAGCTGTCAGCCGATACCCCAAATAACATGGCGGACGCCAGCTCAATTTGTCTCAAACATAGCGGACCTATCGCCACTCTATGAAATTGTAGCTCGTTGACTCATGCTCTGCCGGCCGCGGTGACCGAGGGGACTGAGGCGCTACAGTCACGGTCTGCACGGCCACTACGGTCGGGGGTTCGAATCCCCCCTCGGGCATGGATATTTGTGGCGTCCTAGTTCGTAAATAGTTCATAAGTAGTCTGTAAGTTTAGGGACTGATGACCCCGTAGTTAAGTCCCATAAGCTTAACAAACATTTGAACATTTTGAATTCATGCTCTGCGGCCGCCATGTTGGTTTGGTGTAGCGCTCTCTGCCCATCTTCATTTCACTGTCATTATAACGTCTCTCTACCTTGTTCTGTGCTCGCTGATGGAGAGATGCTCAGTGCGCCAGAATAGCAAATACGCCGATTTTGTACACTCCGGGTTCTACAGGCTTCTTTCACAAGTGTCCGCACCCTCGGTCCAGAAACCGCAGTTGGCCGGCTGCGCGTCGCTGCCACAATTTGCGCCCTGTCCGCGCATCTCGGCGCTTATCTGGCTCGCCGCCCACGTCGCATACTGATTGTGCACGGTGGGCAGGTAAGGCCGTGCGCCGCGGCGCCGCGCGTCCCTCTTAGCATTCCCGGGAGGCGGCCGCCCTCGCTGGCTACCGTCTCGTTATCGATTCCAGGCCGCGGCAGCCTCCCCGCGGTCGGCCAGCCCGCAGCGGCGAGCGGGAAAAACGCGGCGCCCACCGCGCATCAGAATGGCCTGCTTGTCCGCCGATCCGCCGATTAATACTTACGACAGCCGATCACAATTCCCGCTGAAATGGGTCGCTTCTCTGCGGCGCTGGCTCTGAAGCTTGCCCGTGGTTGGAAAACAAAGCTACCTGCAAGCAGCGCGTGATTAGCCACGGAGCAGGGGATACTAAATGCTACGGAGCCCCGCGGAATTTTTAGTGGGGGAGAGGGGGGGGCGTGTGCAAGCGCCTGGCCGTAACAAAACCTTTGCGAAATTAGATTTGTGTGGTATACCCGAATAATGTCCAATCGAAGCATGGTGCTGTCAAAATCTACGTAAACGTTGAAAGGGGTCAAATTGGACCCCGCTTTCAACTATTGTCTATTTCTTTTATTACTTAAGTTATTATGTTGGCAGTTTGTTATGCCGTATTCTAAAATGTAAACTTTCACGGCCGGAATGGTCAAAATTACTAAAAATTTCCGGGCTATTTTGCCGTGGTCTAGTGGATTTATTGTCGAAACCCAACGTTTCGTCCCCGACTGCGGAGGACATTCTCTAGGGGCATCGTGGCACTTTGATTGTCCGATACATACCCTGGCTCGCTACTGGCTCAGTCAGTAGCGAGCCAGTGTGTGTATCGGACATTCAAAGTGCCACGATCCTCCTTGAGAATGTCCACCGCTGGCGGGCACGAAACGTTGGGTTTCGACAATAAATCCACTAGACCACGGCATAATAGCCCGGAAATTTTTAGTAAGTTTGTTATGCCACCGTGTTTCAGTTCATGTTTGTCTCTTGCCTCTACCTTTGGTGACGAAAAGAAAAAGGTTGGTTGTATCAATTGTTTAGTGTACCTGGGTGATACAGTTCGCTCCCTATCTTATCCTAAGGGGAGAGTCAGTCAACAGTTGTGGTTTCCTTAATTCAAATTCCCTCCAGTAGTCGTCAGAGAGACTCCGTCCTACACATGTCCCTCACCGACTTAACAGTATCGTCGTTGGGCAGGTCAGAGACGAGTGTTGGCGGTCGCCCCCACAAAATTCTTCTACCCCAGGGGTTGGCAACTTCCCCCTCCAGGTTTCCTAGCCAGCCGCTGGCCGTTGCTGTTTGAAACCGGCACTCTGCCGTCGGTGGTCTGGTGATTAGACACGCTGCGCTCCAGCTTTAGATTACTCAAAGCGACTTCTTTGTTGAGATTTTAAAGTTAGGCACGTTAATGTACTTATGGGACGACCTTAGGCCGATATCGAGAACTCGTGGCGAATGCTACTCTAATCAGGGTATTATTTCCCGGCTAAGGTTCGTCTCTGACCTGATCAATGTTAATTCCTATTCATAGCCTATATTTTGTTTTAGATCACCGTATGCGTTAACGCTTTTGTGTTGGTAGAACTTTTGACTATCCTCCAACCCACCTAAAGATGCGGATGTGTCACTTAGCTAGGGAGGTTGCGTTTTTCAAGGCATAACGAATATAAATTGTATTTAAAAATGGAAGACTAACATTTTAATCTAACATTAAATTTTCCTGTTAAAACTAAATTTATATCTATGATTGCCTTAAATTGCACTGCCAAATCCCCCTCCTAGTCACCAAATAAGTTGTCCATTGTGTGCACATACACCTGCTGTGACGATGTGTTTATGATATTGTAATGCCCATAACAACATCTCTTCTCGCTCTGCATGCTCGGTGGATCCATTTCCTAAAGTCGTTATCCGTTGCGCTACTTATATATTACTTCTTTTTCTGTTTTATACTCGTGATCGCGGACTCAGTATTTGTGCGTGATCCGTGTTAAGACACCTCCACCCAACATGGGACGCAGTGAGAGAGAGATGTTGGAAGGGAAACTGATACAAGACGAGTAGGAAAACCTGCTATCCCTTTCGTTAGTCCATTCCAACCTGAAATAAGGAGCAACGAGTAGGTGGGAGGCATTCAACGTAAATACTGAAATTGAAGTACCTATGTTTAATACAGTGAGACCGCAAGAGCCCGGCCCTGGATAGTTCGTCAAAAGCGATAATCCGGCACGCATTAGAGACTGACAGAAATTCAGCTACCGGTGAACATGTTACTGACTTCCAGATTCTCCAAAGTATTTTCAGCGCAAAGGAGGTGATAGAAAAGGAGAATGGCAAAAAGGAGACGCTTGTAACACACCCCTCTCGGAGTGAGGCTTTAGCGGTATAAACACTTACGAAATTCGCTTACAGTCGCCAAAGATTTCGTGCAACGCTTCTGAAGTTTGACAATTTCTGTGTAACGGAAAATAATTGCTTGCAACAAAAGAGCTCAAGGTATTATTACTGGCGGTATATATCTGTCATACATACCATTCCACGCCTTTCACAACGTCACAGATCTGTACTATTCCCATCACAGGAATTCCAATGAAACCGAAACAAATTCTTGGCAACAATGTTTATTAACTGTCTTATTCTTAATAGGTTATAAAGTAAACAGGCACCAGTTGCAGGGTTGCAGATTTATTCACAAACCGTTTCAGACAATTATTGCCTTCTTCGTTGTTATGGTCTTCAGTCCGGAGACTGGTTTGATGCAGCTCTCCACCCTACTCTATCCTGAGCAAGCCTTTTCATCTCCTCATAAGAACGGCAACCCACATCCACTTGAATCTGTTTACTATACGCGTCTCTTGGTCTCCCTCTGCGATTTTTACCCCACACACTTCCCTCCAATGCTAAATTTACGATTCCCCGATGTCTAAGAATGTGTCCTACCAAGCGATCCCTTCTTTAGTCAGGGTATGCCAAAAATTCATTTTCTCACCAATTCTGTTCAGTACCTCTTCATTAGTTATGCAAGCTACCCACCTAATCTTCAGCATTCTTCTGTAGCACCACATTTCAAAAGCCTTTATTCTCTTCCTGTCTGCACTGCTTATCGTCCATGTTTCACTCCCGTACAAGGCAACACTGCACACAAATGCCTTCAGAAAAGACTTCCTTACACTTAAATTAATATTCGATGTTAGCAAATTTCTCTTTTTCAACAATGCTTTTCTTCCCATTGCCATTCTGCATTTTATATCCTATGTACTGCGACCATCGCATGTTATTTTACTACCCAAGTAACAAAACTCACCTACCACCTTCATTGTTTCGTTACCTAAACTAATTCCTTCAGCATCACCTGATTTTCTAAGACCGCATTCCATTATCTTTGTTTTGCTCTTGTTAATGCTCATTTTATACGCTCTCTTCAACACACTGTCCATTCCATTCAACTGCTCTTCCAGGCCCTTTGCTGTCTTTAACAGAATTACAATGTCATCAGCAAAACGCAATGTTTTTATTCCTTCCCCCTGAACTTTAATCCCTATTCCAAATTTTTCCTTGCTTTCCTTCACCGCCTGCTCGATGTTCAAATTGAATAACATCGGAGAAAGGCTACAACCCTGTCTTACTCCCTTCCCAACTGATGCTTCCCTTTCATGCCCTTCGAGTCTAATAACTGCGGTCTGGCTTTTGTACAAGTTGTAAATAACTCTCCTTTCCCTGTATTTTACCCCTGCTGACTTCAGAATTTGAAAGAGTGTATTCCAGTCAACATTGTCAAATGCTTTCTCCAAATCTACAAAAGCTAAAAATGTAGGTTTGCCTTTCCTTAATCTATCTTCTAAGATAAGTCGTAAAGTGAGTATTGCCTCCCGGGTTCCTATGTTCCTCCTGAATCCAAACTGATCTTCCCCTAGGTCAGCTTCTACCAACTTTTCCATTCTCCTGTAGATAATTCATGTTAAAATTTTGCAACCATGACTTATCAAACTGATGGTTCTGTAATTTTCACACCTGTCTGCGCCTGATTTCTTTGGAATGGGGATTATTACATTTTTATTAAAGTCTGAGGGTATTTCGCCTGTCTCATACATCCTATACACCAGTTCAAATAGTCTTGTCATGGCTGGCTCTCCCAGAGACTTTAGTAGCTCTGAGGGTATGTCATCTACTCCTGGGGCCTTGTTCCGACCTACGTCTTTCAAGGCTCTGTCAAATTCATCTCTCAGTATAGTATCTCCTATTTCATCTTCATCTACATCCTCTTCCCTTCCTATAACATCGTCTCTAAGTTCATTTCCTTTGTAGAGCTGTTCTATGTACTCCTTCCACCTTTCAGCTTTCCCTTCTTTGCTGAGAACTGGTTTCCCATCTGAGTTCTTGATATTCGTAGAGTTGCTTTTCTTGTCCCCAAATGTCTCTTTTATTCTCCTGTAGGCGGTATCTACTTTTCCCCTTTGTATACATTCTTCTACAGATTTGCATTTGGCTTCTAGCCAATCCTGCTTAGCCATTTTGCACTTCCTGTCAATCTCATTTTTAGTCGTCTGTACTCCATTTTGCCTGTTTCATTTACTGCATTTTTATATTTTCTCCTTTCATCAATTAACTGTAGTATTTCCTGTGATATCCAAGGATTTTTCTACCTATTTTGTCCTCTGCAGCCTTCACTATTTCATCTCTCAATGCTACCCATTCCTCTTCTACTGTTTTATTTTCCCCTGTTTCTGCCAATTGTTGCCTAAATCTCCCTCTGAAATTCTCCAGAACTTCACGTTCCTTCAATTTATCTAAGTCCCATCTCCTTATTTTCCTACCTTTCTGCAGTTTTTTCAGCTTCAGCCTACAGTTCATGACTAACAAGTTATGGTCAGAGTCTATATCTGCCCCTGGATATGTCCTGCAGTTTATAACCTGGTTCCGGTACCTATGTCTTACCATTATAAAATCTATCTGATACCTTCCGGTGTCTCCTGGTCTCTTCCACGTATACAACCTTCTTTTGTGATTCTTAAACCACGTGTTTGTTACGATTAAATTATGTTCCGTGCAAAATTCTACCAGGCGACTTCCTCTTTCATTCCTCCTGCCCAGTCCATATTCACCTATTATTTTTCCTTTTCTTCCTTTTCCTACTACCGAAATCCAGTCTCCCATCACAATTAAGTTTTCCTCTCCCTTAATTGTCTGAATAATTGCCTTTAGCTCCTCATATATTTCTTCGATCTCCTCATCATCGGCAGAGCTAGTTGGCATATAAACCTGTACTATTGTTGTCGGTGTTGGCTTCGTATCTATCTTGACAATGATAATGCGATCACTGTGTTGCTCATAGTAGTTTACCCGCATTCCTATTTTCTTATTCATTATCAATCCTACTCCTGTAATACTCCCAACAGATTTTGTATTTATAATCCTGTACTCACCTGACCAGAAATCCTGTTCATCCTGCCACCGAACTTCACTAATCCCCACTATATCTAACTTCAACCTATCCATTTCCCTTTTTAAGTTTTCTAATTTTCCTACCCGATTAAGGGATCTAACATTCCACGCTCCGACCCGTAGAATGCCACTATTGTCTTACCTGATGATCACATCCTCCTGAGATCCGAATGGGGGACTATTTTACCTCCGGAATATTTTACCCGAGAGGATGCCATCATCATATTTCCATACAGTAGAGCTGCATGTCCTCGGGAAAAGTAACGGCTGTAGTTTCCCCTTGCTTTCAGCCGATCGCAGTAGCTGTGTGGCAAAGCCACAATAGCTGGCACGCAAGCCACCCCTTCGGCAATGTCTGTGGTTCATGGGGTTGGTGCCTTCTTCAGCTATATTAATTGTGCACTGTATGTTCACTAACAGCATTGTGAACATCAACATAAACCACAGTTGCTACCATGGATAAAACAAGTAACTTATTTGTAATGTTTACAAATCAGTGGTGTTTAGTTTATTACTTGAAGAGCGTAAAAAATTATTTTGACGGACTGCACTTGTATGAACTTTGAACCTGGGATTTATTTAATGGAGGATTTAATTATTCGCCTTTAATCCAATGTTGTTTTTACATGGTCATCTTGTGATGGTGCAGCTTTTCTTTCTTCCGTGCTTGCTGTAATAGATTGGTGCAGAAATGCACCTGATGCAAGACACTTTGACATGTTTCGGCACTTATTTGGCACTTTTCTTCGGATTTTGCCTTTTATTTTATTTTTATTCTTTCAGATGAGAAATAACAAGATTGTACTTCATGAAGGGAGGATTTTTTCTCTGTTACGCACTAATAAACAATGTCAACTGTATTGATTTTTGTGCACAATCAGTTATATAGCACACACCTTATTGCAATTATGCTGGATTCCATTGCCTCCCTAATATAAAGCCCTACTCCCCACTGTGCTCTTCCTGTTTTGACCCCCGAGAGGTAGACCTTGTAGTCTCCCAATCCGTCCTCTCTCTCTCTCTCTCTCTCTCTCTCTCTCCTTACGTTAACGTCACTAACAGCTGAAACATATAATCCCTTCTTACTTGCAGCTTTTGCCAGCTCTACCTCCTCCTCAGTGTAGTCTCCATTGATGTTAATAGCGCATTTCAGATCGTTAGCCGAGTCATATCTGAGCAGTCCCTGGTACGTTAATTAGAGGTGGGGCTCCATCACCTTCAGATGTCTGAGGCATTCTGTTCTGATTGCTGCCAGCAGTAACATGAGTAGCATGTTGCTAGTGTTCCTTGCCCAGCGTCCCATTGGTTAAGGGTCTAACTGGTGAATCTGGTATTCTTTGCCGCCTGAGCACAAAGGAAGCCGACTCAAAATATGTCCGAAATGCCGAACCTTATTCCAAAGTAACTGGTATCCCAACTGTCAGGACAACATACTTGGCCACGTTGGTCATGAACGAGGACATGGCTACAGGAATCCACACCATGAACCACTGCTGTTACTAGGCGTTCAAATTTTCCCCCCTTCTGCCGTCCGCGGTTGCCAAGCGGTCTGCGGCGCGCCAGTAACGGTCTGCACGGCCGCTACGGTCGGTGGTTCGAATCCCCCCTCGGGCATGGATATTTGTACCGTCCTTAGTATTAGCTAGTTCATAAGTAGTTTGTAAATTTAGGGACTGATGACCACATAGTTAAGTCCCATAAGCTCTACAAATATTCGAACATTTGTTTCCTTCTTGTTTGTATTCCCTCGCAGTGTTGTCATTACTCGACATACGGAAGTATTTCAAACATAATAAAAATTTCTCCTGTTCATATCATGTGTGTTATATTGAGAGTAAGTCTTCTGGTTTGTATGCTCTCTTAGTATTTTCGCTACTCGACAAACGGAAGTTGGCGTTTACCTAGTAAACTTTTTCTGTTACTTTTTGTGACTAGTGTTGTTGACAAGTTCAGATGTATCGTTTTGCATCGTTCTTCCTATTCGGTGTTGTGGGGAACTATTAAAGGCAGCAGTTTTGTTTCCTTTACATGGACCGTGTTCGATTGCTACATAATTGTGGGTTCGTGAGCCATAATGGGTGTGCAATCGACCATGTCATTGTACAGAAAATTGAACCCGTTCAGTACAGATTGATAACAGTGATATCCTGTTCTGGTATGTGAAGGTGGTCTTTCACCTATCCTTCCTTTGGCGTGTCCATCAATTTCTCTCTACTCATCTTTAGTTTTGGAGGGCCTGGCCAAGCCGTTAATCGTTTCTTATACCCGCTGAATGTGGGCGGCGTTGTGTCATTATATTGTTGTGGTATTTAGCAGCTGGTGAACACGTACCTTGTCTGACTAGAGCCGTGTCATCCTGGTTATTTACAGTCAGTGAGCTCAGGGTGTGGTCCGTTGTCATTACAGTGTCTACATTGTCGGACCAAGTGTCAGACAACTTATCTGCTTATATGCAATCATGTGTCTGTGAGCATGCACTGCAAACAGTTGGAAACACTAGATTGAAGACATAACTGGAATACCGCCTTGCCCATTATTGGAGGTATAGTGTTTGACTGATACATATTCAATTTGATAATGTTGCCTACACAGCAGTGGTTGAATACACTTCATCTTGATTTGTGGCATACGTTCTTCCCATAGTGTGGCTAGGGAAAGGAACGATTAGGGGTCAATTTCCCAATATTGAATTCTACCCTACCCAGTAGTATTGCGTGGCTTTTAAAAGGATTTGAGCGTCCGTATTTCCCCACGAAGGCAGTGGCTTTCTGGCTGTAGACTACTCCAGGCGAGGGAGTTGGGATGAGGGGCTTTTCACCCACCTACTATTATCATCGGTACCCATCATGTGGGCGCCTCGCCTCACTTTAGAAAAACAGATGTTAGTTCAGTAGTACATGACAGCCTTCATTATCTTATTCCTCTTGCGTCACGATCTCGTAATTTGCTCATCTAACTGCAATTATTATCATTGAAAACGTCCGTAACCCATCCAGTTTATATTCAAAAGATTCGTCTCGACGAGGAAAATGTGATTTTGAGGTCGGAGTATGCAGGAAATGACGGTTAGGCTAACTTGACTCCATACAATGGATAGAATATTGAAAATTATTTCTTTTCCCGAGGGAAATTATTCGTCACACCTCCAAAGTGGTTTAAGCATCTGACGTGTTTCTTTATGCACAAAACGGAAAAACAAATTGTCGATCCACTGGATTTAAAATAATGATTTTCTGAGAAAATACCTTTCTTTCTAACTTGCCCTTCATTCCATATAACTATAGGAACACAAAGAACAGATCGTATTTTGATTGATGTATTTTCTCTGCTGTTCTATGTGCACAAGAATCCTTTTATTTATTTTTCTTTTCACTTAATATGTAAGTTAAAAGTCTTTATAACTAATTGATCAATCTGGTAGGTCATCAGTTCTTTGACTTATAAAGTACTTAACTAACTTACGCTAATGTATGCTTGGGCAACTCAGACTGGTATGGCCGGCAGCGGTGGCCGAGGGGACTGAGGCGCTTCAGTCACGGTCTGCACGGCCACTACGGTCGGGGGTTCGAATCCTCTCTCGGGCATGGATATTTGTGCTGTCCTTAGTCTTAGTTCATAAGTAGTTTGTAAGTTTAGGGACTGATGACCCGTAGTTAAGTCACATAGACTATACAAACATTTGAACACTTGAACATTTAGACTGACATGCTCGAGAGAACACTCGAACCTCCGCCGGGAGCGGCCGCGCTATCCCTGATATGATGTCTCAGACCGCGCGTCCATCTCCACGCGGCACTTCATATTACAAAGCTACAGTGGAGCTTGGCCGGACTTAGCTAGTAATTATCAATGGTTGTATCTTACAGCTAAAAGTGAGAGTTATGTACAACACGTGTTTTAATTTGAAAACATTGGAAAACTTACAGCAGAGTTCCTAATGTAAGCTGTGAGATGTGTCGGTAGCTGTTTCTTTTCGGGAGGGGGTTCGGTTGGAAGAGGGGGAAATGTAATCTCAAAGAGCTGACAACTTTCGTTCGCGTACACCTTATTACGATCAGGGTAAAAATTACTCACATAAGTAATATGTATTCAAGAATTCTTGTTATGGAGAAGGTAATTTCGAACACAGCGCATATTATAGCAATTATATTATAGCAAAAGGTGATTAATCTCACCATTCTTCTTTAAGTTCGTGGTACTCAGCGACCTGATTAGTAATATTTCTGGAGTCACGATGAAGAACTAACGAATCTGGGTGTCACAGGAGGTGACATCGATGGCCGACAATCCTTTCTTACTAACTCAGTTCATTCACTCATTCACCTAACGTCGAACAGCATTCACCATCCAAACGAAATGCAATGCTGATGCAGACAACATCGATGCATAAAATGTTTGTAAATCTATCGGACCAAACTGCGTGGTCATTAGTCCGTAGCTTACAAAATATTTAAACTAAGGTAAACTAACCTAAGGACAGCACACACCCGCATGCCCCAGGGAGGACTCGAACCTCCGACAGCGAGCAACCGCGCGCTCCGCAGCGAAGCGCCTTAGACCGCTCGGTTACGCCACCGCGGCCGCAAGATGTCAACGTGTTACATTCGTTAGTTGGAGATTAATCTCCTACTTGTGCGCTTTCTTCACTACTGTATGAAGTAGAAAATATTAAGAGGCTCAAGTGTAATTTTAACTGAAAGACGAGAAGCAATGAACCAAACGATAGGTGATTGTTTTTTATACATTTTTCCAAATTTTAAGGACAGAAAACCATGTCGGTTCTAGGTATGTATCAATCTAGAAATCAGCTATCATAAACGGCTGTAACTGTAATTTATTTCATTTGTCACTCAAAACTTGTTCACTCCCAGGCCCAGTATTTATCCGATAGTTGTTACTGTCAGCATGGAGTGTCATCTACATGACCTAATGCATTAAGAAGAATCAGAGCACACTGCGAAAATTACAGCCCTAGCAGACAAAATCTGAGTAGTTATTGTGACAGTAACAACTTTTAAAAAACATTTGCAAGCCACGGTTAGTTGGGATGGTTCGCCTCACTGTAGTCGCTTAATGGCAGATGGTGGAAAAGAAGCCCAGCAAGGTGGCTGGAGATTTATTTTGATATCAGGTCAAAAAATTTCAGTACACATATCAAACTGATGAATAGCGTAGTTCAGAATACTGTATTTCAGAATTCATATTAGTGATAGCGTAATGATAGAGTCGCTCTTAAAATTTTTACAGAGGATAGGGGTCTGGAGTACCGTCTACCCAGCTGCTCAAGAAAGGAAAAAAGCTTTGGGGTTATATAAACATACACTAGTCAAAACAGTTAGGGGATCAGTTGAGATATCTAGGTTCTGAAGTATTGTCATCAGCACAATGAACTGAAATGATTCGCCGTATTTCTGTTGGTTCTACGGAGTGGAGAAAACAAAATTATGGCAACAGAAGCAGTGGTAATAGCAGAAAGTTGCTGCAGAAGTTGTTGGTATTGACATGTTTACTCTACGAAAGGAATTACACAATCAGTCGGGTTCAGATAGTGTGCAGGTAGTGCAATAAAACAACAACGTAACGTATGAAGCTATGGCATGGACAGCAGTAGGAAGGTTACAAGCGGAACAGACACACAGTGTAATTTCCAGGACCTGGACGCGATTGCAGACAACAGGAACCGTTAAAAGAAGACAAGGCCAAGGTCGTCCACGGCTAACATCAGCAAGAGATGACCGTTATTTCCGGTTAACAGACAGGAGGTTGAATGCAGTCAGCTGCTAAGCACTGTCCAGGAAGCAACAAGACGCGAAATATCAACACAAACAATCTGATAATGCCTTTGGGAATGAGGCCTATGGTATGTGTCCCACTGAAACCACGAAAACCTTTTAGCCCGCAGAAACTGGTTGGAGGAACATCAGTATTGGAGACGTAACGAATGGCGCCTGGTACTGCTCACAGATGAGTCAAGATTCAGTATTTAGCCGGACAATCTCCGTTTCGTCATCTGGAGAGAACGTGGAGCAATCCTGCTTATGTGAAGGAAACATCACGAATAGAGTAGGCAGGAGTAAGTATTGGCGAACGTAGGGACAGCTATGTCGTTCAGGATGCCACTTTGACTTCTCAGAGGTGTAGAATCGAGATCCTTTGCCTTTTTGTGCCCTGCGCTGGATTCTTTCTGGTGGACGACAACGCTGGTCCCCACACAGCTTCACTGACGGACAACATGTTCGAAGCTGAAGGAATTGAACGATTGGAGTGGCCAACTTTTTCACCGGACTTAAACCCGATTGAGAATGCACATCGCTGACGCATTGCAGTCAGACCAGCTCCTCCCACAACTGTTGCAAATCTGGATATTGCATTCATGGAAGAATGGTCAAATATTTCTCAAGAGCTAATAACTTCACACTGTCCATGGGTGTAACTGTACTAACCGTCCGAAATGATGTTAGAGGGCAACGAGAATGACTTTGTCGGCATTATGGTACCTTATAAACGTCAAATAAAGATTAGGCAGCAAAATATCGTTCTGTATCACATACATATTGGTACTGTTACCAATATCTGAATAAAACACGTTACCATATGAATATTGTGTATCCTCTAATTGCCTTAAGCTATATATATATATATATATATATATATATATATATATATATATATATATATATATATATATGATACTTCTTGAATGATAGACTGATACACTCAATGGTTTCCACTGCACTGCTCACTGTTAATCGCAATATATTCTATATAAAGCAAAGACATCTCTGGAACCAGATATGCAAATAATCGAATTCAAAACTACGTTCCACGGGGTGTTCATTGATTTAGTTGGCCGAGCATGAAAGAAGCAACATCATTTCAAGTATGTCGTTACGTTGGATGATATTCACATCGAGGGAAAGTTGTCATGCCGAGGTGATAAAAACATGGAAAAATTACTTTGGAAACACGGAAGCCAAATACATCCAGTCACTTAAATTGACAACTCTAGACCACGGCGAATAGCCGTGCGCACTAAGGCGCCCAACTGCGGTGCGCGTGGCCGCTCGCCGTCGGGGGTTTGAGTCCTCCCTCGGTCATGGGTGTTTATGTCGTCCTTAGCATAGTTACTTTAATTTAGAGTAAGTAATGTGTAAGTCTTTGGACTGAAAACCAACGTAGTTAAAACCCTTACATTTAAAAACATCTGATGTTTGACGAGTCTGGAAAATACAAAACCCCGTAATTTTGATCTAATTTTCTTCATGGCCACGAGGGTTTTTTTATATACAAAGAGCGCGATTGTCAAACCAGCATCAGAAAATTTCTCGTGTTTCACTAACACTTCTAGTATGTTTAAGAAAAACTTGTTGTTTAATATCACGTTCGTTGTGGTCACCAGTGCAGGCCGCTAACGCTTCAAGCCGACGCCCCTAAGCGTACGTGCGCTGAGAGCTGAAATCATACCCCTGCGAAACCTGTAAGTTCATGTTGTGCACGTACGTAATATTGACAGCAAAAAATCACGTCTGCGCAATAGGTGGTGCTGGATATAGAAATGCAAGTATGCTTTATCTGCATGCCGAATGCTGTCTGACCCTTATAAGCGTATCTTGTTCACTCTTCCCACTCTTTTTCGGGTTTCGCAAAATGTTCAAATGTTTGTAGAGTCTATGGGACTTAACTACGGGGTCATTAGTCCCTAAACTTACAAACTACTTATCTGCTACCTTTTCCTAAGGACGGCACAAATATCCATGCCCGAGGGGGGATTCGAACCCCCGACCGTAGTGGCCGTGCAGACCGTGACTGAAGAGCCTCAGTCTCCTCGGCCACCGCGGCCGGCCGTTGTTTCGCCGCCATTGCAAACAATGCACAACACAGTCGACTAAAGACGAAAACACACAACTGCAGACAAGAAAACTTTACGTGATTTTTCATTGGTGGCTTATACTAACACGAGTGCACAGCCGAACAAACTAAATTGAATACTTAGCTAGCGAACGAGCCGCCTATAAGCGTTACCCGCACTGGCTTGTTGATAGAGGAAACGCTTATAAGCGTCGGCAGCTCTGGCGTGTTGATCGCGGAAACGCTTATAAGCGTGAGCTGCAACGAACGTGTTAAACTGGTTGAGAATATCGCTTGAAAACTTTGAGGTTCAGGTTGCGGCTTTGTTTCTTGAACTGAGTAATCCGAACAGAGTGAGAAACGTTATACAAAACAGATTCACTCATTACTGTAAGCTTTTAAAAAGTTTTTTCTAGTGTCAAGCTTTGAAGCCTCTTCCTCTACTTTAAACTGATGAGCTGGGTCGATGGCACGGCGCTCGGTCTCTCTGGCTAATGGTGGTTGACAGAGACCACCTTTTCCACAATCATGAATCCTTAAATATACCAGGCGAATTAATTATTTCCCTCTCCCTCATTCCCTCCCCAAGGGAGCATAGTGTCCCGAGCTGATGCAGTCTTCCTACCTTCTTTCCTCCTTGGACTGCATTTCATTTCACTTCTCCTCCTTTCCTATCCCCATTCCTTCCCCTCCCTACTGGGGGAGTGATGACCTTAGCAGTTTGGTCTCCCTGTTCCAAACAACTAAGCACCTACTTCCCTACAAACTTGTGTCCTGTATATCTGGCAAAACTTAGGCTTAAGGCAATATTCTCGTATGTTTGAGTACGGTATTCGCTTTTATCTCGTACCTCGTAAATACGATGATATTCTCGTACACATTCGTGAATTCTAGTACATTTCATAACCCTGGCAGCTATGTATATTTTATTCTTTCGTAGTACACGTCTGCTTGCCAATCACTGACGGGCGGGGCAACTACTCGTGAATTGTCACCTGCTGGCGCCTTATCTTTGTTATCAATACGGAAGTATGGAACATAGATGTACAGGAGAGGGTTTATGAGTCCTTATCACTGTTTTCTATGTTCAAATGTTTGTACAGCTTATGGGACTTAACTACGTGGTCATCAGTCTCTAAACTTACAAACTATTTACGAACTAGCTAACACTAAGGACGGCACAAATATCCATGCCCGAGGGGGGATTTGAACCTCCGACCGTAGTGACCATGCAGAACGTGACTGGAGCGCCTCAGTCCCTTCGGCCACCGCGGACGGCTCATTAAACAAAACTTGCCAGGTACTAGACCCCATTTGAAAATTTTGTTAAGAGTGTTTAAAATGTATTTTTTTATTAATCTAATTTCTCCGAAAGAAAAACATTCCACACTTATCGCGGAGAATAATTAGAACCTCTATACGTCCCTATACAGGACGCCCATTAATGCAAATCCGGAGAAAGCCAACACGTGAAACACCCCTTACTTCGAGTTTTCTTTAGATGAATGATTGAAATCACAAGATTGTTCAGCATTATATGCGAATTGGTCACTAGTTATGTTTTTCTGTGGTGTTTGATACTACGATCTCATCACTGACGCCACACAGTTATTGGCATTTTCTTGTGAAAGAAGATAGTGACATCATTATATTAAATACTTGCGTAATTCGCTCCAAATAAGGATTGTGAATAGAACGGAAACGCTTTATATCCTTTACAGTTGGCTACAATAGAACGTGTATTCTGCCAAGGAAATGAAAATAGTTTGAAGGGTAGAGCTGTAGGATTTAATACAAAAACTACGTAATAGTACTTGGAAAAGTTTAATATCATAACTTTAATAGCTACAATCAATGCAAACTGTAGTTTCATAACAAAAATACATGTCCATCAAACTCATTCTAAACTAACTACTTTTGTAGGTGTCACAAACATATATATTTTGTGATAGTTACTGTAAGTGAAATTCTGTATGTGATTAGTAAATTGAACTTTTAATGTGTGATTCCCTTGAGAACGAGAGGTCTTGTAAAATTATCTACATCGAAATAGAGGCTATAATGCAGCTGCGTAATGACAAATGTATGTGTTGGCAGTCCCTCGGCGTGTTTCACAAGTCCTTGTGCGGGCATAGAGGTTGTGGCGCAAGCAGTGGGTAGCGGTTAGCCAGAGATCGACAACCCTAGACGGGCAGAACCCACATTAACGAAGCTCATCGCTATTGCCAGACTGGTACGGTCACTTTTTGTATGCTCACTGTTACGGCGTACAAAGAGGCGTCCAATTGTCTGACGATAGCAACTGATTCCTCTTCTCGGATGGAGGTGTACACGCAGTCACGATTCAACGGGAGCAAGAAAAACAGTGGAAACATAATTGGTCGAGAGCGTAGGTTGGAAGAAGTTACATCGGTGCATCAATATATATAGTGTACTTTAGTTGTTTAAGGACAGCAGATAAGATGTAATCTTTCCGTTCAACCCAGCCGGGTTTTATATATTTACCTACCTCCAGGAAACTACTGTCCTGAGTAAATACTGAAAACGACGAATTTTTCGTTTACTTAACTACTTCGCTAGCGAAGGGTACAGAACGCAATGCCCACTGCCATTATTTGTGTTGCCCCTCGGTATTCACGGAAGCCTCTAACAGATTTTCAAATGTTATTTGCTTAGACGAAATACTGAACAAGATTCGCAATGTTTAATGGTTTCAAATTGGCAATCGGGACCAGAACATTTCAAATTTGAACATGTATGTTTCTAACAGCCTTATTTCAGTTACACACATCATACTGAATGCTTTTACCCAGTCTCTCATTGTGATAAAGTTTACGTACACAGCATCTCCCTTTCACTCCCACTGTCCAGATATGTCTCTCGGCCATTGCCTCTTTTTCTCACATCGGCGGTTTGTCCTGCCCGTCTCTCCAATTGTCACTTTCATCTGCATGTCTCGATCTCCATTCTTTGCCACTGACACTGTTGCCGGTGTCTATGCTCCATTCTTTTTCTCTCAGACTGTCAGTATTTCCTTCTCACAGTCTTCTGGCTCTCTCAGCTGTCTCCATTGTCTCATTGTGTCCTCTTTACACCTATCTTTCCGGATGCATTGGTCAGGCTCTTATACCCTAAACAAATTTTTTGAGTTCGCCGCTCTGCAGAATCCTAACCCACATCCTTCCAGTGTCTCGTCTTCATTTTGCTCCCGCTGCTGCTATCTCCATTTACACTATTCACTATCGCTCTCTCCCACCCTGACTGTCTGCCCTCCCTCTCTCCTCCACGGGCATTACCTCGTCTCTCTTTCTCCGTTACTTTCTGCTGTTCTCTTCCAGAAAAAAAAATAAAAAAATAATAAAAAAAACCACATTAATACGTGCGCGTGCCAAAATTTTTGGTTACAAAGGCGAAATTTTGACTGAGGGTACCTGGTAACCCTCTTTTTTTTTTTTTTTTTTTTTTTTTTTGCAAACTCTTTTAAAAAAGGAGACTATTTGCTAGAGGCACGAACATGTTTCAGCTAGTTTCTTTGTTCTTCTTGCTATAGTTGTGTAAAGAAGGAAACAAAGGGAGGAAGGATGGTTAGAATTTATATCCTGTGATCAAAGTTGTTATTACAGACGGAGCACAAGTTTGGATTGTTTTGAAAATGATTGGGCCAGAAATCGATAGGTCGTTTGAAAGATGAAATCGGCAGTTCAATGAGGCTTTTTGGGGATGATGCATTAATTTGTCGACAAGCCGCAACAGTGGAAAAGGTAATGAAATGCAGGATGGTCTGCAGTCTATAGATATTTGGTGCAGGTAATAACAATTGAACTTCAGCATAAATAAGTGAAAAGTACTGCGTTTACATAGAAAGAAAGACCCTTCATTACATAATTTCGCAATAGCAGCACAAACAATAGAAACAATTATTTCCACAAAACATCTGGGAGTGGATATTAGGGACGATATGAAATGGAACAACCATATGAAATTAGTCTTGGCTAAGGCACATGCCAGATAGATCTATTGGAAGAATTCTCAGGAAGTGTAATCCGTTAACAAAGAAACTGTTGCAAAACTCCCGTTCTGCCAGCGCCTCAGTGTTCTTCATCAGTATGGGATCGGTACCAGGTCGGATTAATAGATGACATAGAAAAGATCCAGTGGTGAGCAGCACGATTCTTTAAGACTTCATTTTGTAAGCGCGAAAGCGTCGTGGAAATGATTAAAAACTGCGGCGGTAGACGCTGCAAGAGAGATGTTCTGTAACGCGGTACGGGCTTCTCTTAAAATATCGAGAGCGTACGTTTCATATGTTGCTTACTCTTACGTAGGGTATATCTCCCGAAGCGACCGTAAGGATAAGATTTAAAAGTCAGGTTCTACACAGAGGCATACAGGCAATCATTTTGTCCGCGCACCATACGCGACTGTAACAGGAGGAACTGACACACGTCACACTAAGTACCCTCCGCCACACACCGTGAGGTGGCTTGCGGAGTATGAATGTAGATGTAAATGAAGAAAGAAACCATCCAGGAATTTTCCGGATCCGATTGGGAAATCAGAGGAAACGTAAATCTGGATGGCTGGAGGCAGATTCGAACAAACATCCTTCCAATTAGAGTCCATTGTTGATATATGAGTCCTTATATGCTTCGACTAACTTATATGCGGTGTATGACAAATGACAAAAATAAATTTGAAATGTCCAACATTAAATTTCTTCGAATAATAGTTCTCTTAAAATGGAATGGTAAATATTTCGTAAGGACCACTAAGTGAACTCGGGAAAAAAGCAAACTGAGGCTCGGCCGCCAGATACGAAACTAATATCTTGTTAACGCATTGCGATAGTGATGTGCTCTCAATTTCTGGATGCTACAACGTAATCAAAACAAATAACTAAAATAAAATCAACCCTTTATCGGGTGACGATACCAAATTGTAAGATACGCAAACATCAATTTTTTCGCTGTATAGATTTTTTTTTTTAAATCAGATGGTAAGTTTTATAGCGACCCGGACGTCGTCTCTCAAAGTAATTGGGACTTTCGAACACGGGAAATTATCGTTTCTATCAAAAGAATGAAATGTTAAAGCTTGAAACATTTGGTAGAGTTAATTATTTATATATTTTCGTATGATTGTGCAAGTACGGCTAAAAACCAATTTTTGCAATCTTGAGAGGAAGTACGGTAAATTCGAAATTGTAGATTTTGGAAACGGAAAAATATACAAAAAAAGGTAGTTTGAGAATACGCCGCGGCGGATTAGCCGTGCGCACTGGGGCACCATGGTACGGTGCGTGCGGTCGTTCCCCGTCGGGGGTTCCAGTCCCCGCTCGGGCATGGGTGTTTGTGTTGTCCTTGGGTTATTTATCTTAGTTTAAGTAAATGCAAAACGTAGGCTTCCGCGGCTGTTGTCACTATCAATAAAATTCTTCTGGGTATGAAACCGCGTCGTCATTTTATCAATTCCACCGACGTTTCGGCCACTGTTGCAGGCGGCCTTCATCAGGGTCTGTGATTAGCTTATGAAGACCTTGATGAAGGCCGCCTGCAACAGTGGCCGAAACGTCGGTGGAATTTATAAAATGACGACGCGGTTTCATACCCAGAAGAATTTTATTGTTAGTTTAAGTAGTTTGTAACCTACCGACTGATAACCATATAGTTCAATCCGATAAATTTACAAACATTTGAACATTTTTGATAATACCATCTTAAGAAAATATGGTAAAAATTTCGAAGATTTACAATGAATAATTTTGCAGTTTTTATACCCAATAATTATAAAGTTTTGTGGTTTACTCAGGAGCGATCAATGAACAGATTGTAGGTGTTTAGGCTGCATAAAGACCGCCCTACACCACTCGTAATACGTACAACCCAATCGATTGCTCAATTTTAACATTATACTGTACTATACTGTTGAGTAGTTACAGCATTAGGCTATTTCTGTTATGTATACAAATGTTCACTAGGCTATGGATACCCAAAATGCTCTATTCCATATCTCAGTTATGAGCAGAACTCGGTTTCCCACGAGGCGTTTTCGAACATATTAATACCGTGCACGGTATGACTAGGTGGGGTGACGCTCCCACACGGCACAAAATCGTTGTCCACGCATCGATATTGAAATTGAATGTCGTTACGATAAACCGCAATCGCGATAGGCTACAATCCGACCTTTATCAAAGTCGGAAACGTGATGGAACAGCTTTCTCCTCCTTACACGAGGCATCACAACAACGTTTCACCAGGCAACGCCGGTCAACTGCTGTTTGTGTTGGAAACTTTCCTGATGTCAGTACGTTGTAGGTGTTACCACCAGTGCCAACCTTGTGTTAATGCTCTGATAAGCCAATCATTTGCACATCATTTTTCTGTCGGTTAAATTTCGCGTCTATAGCACGTCATCTTAGAGTTGTAGAAATTTTAATGCCCAGTAGTGTCTGATGCCGGTTCACTATGAAATTAATTTATCAGAATCCTGAGATACTATTTCCAAATGCAAGGGCTAGTACAGGTTGCCTCTGTGCAGATTCCACTGTTACTATCCCCCATAGCAACTGGTGCCATTTCCTGTCAAGAATATCATCATACTGACTATCTTAGTGTCATATTGAAACGATGCATTCGTTTACTTGAAATGCACAAAAATATGCATTATTTGTGTCTCTGAAGCACTGATAACATAAAACAGGAACTTGGAGGATACGGTTACATTGCTTCTCTAATTAAGAACAGACACCACATATGCTTATACTATGTGGTCAAAAGTATCTGGACACCTGGCTCTGCCGGCCGCGGTGGCCGAGGGGAGTGAGGCGCTTCGGTCACGGTCTGCACGGCCACTACGGTCGGCTTTAAAACATCAATGGTGTACTGTGATAGTGAATCGCAAAACAGCTAGGGGTGCAAGCCTTTCCATGAAAAACGCGACCACATCGTAATACCACCGCCTCCGAATTTTACTGTTGGCACTACACATGCTGGCAGATGACATTTACCAAGCATTCGACATACTCACACCCAGCCATCGGATCGCCACGTTGTCAACCGTGATTAATCATTCCACACAACGTTTTTCCGCTGTTCAATCGTCCAATGATTTCGTTCCTTACACCAAGCGAGACGTCTTTTAGCACTGATATGCGTGATGGATGGCTTATGGGCAGCCGCTCGACCATGAAATCCAAGTTTTCTCACCTCTCATCTTCATAGTACCCGTAGTGGATCTTGATTCAGTTTGGAATTCCTGTGTGATGGTCTGGGTACATGCCTGCCAATTATACTGTACGACACTCTCTAATTGTCAGGGTTTCCGTCAGTCAACAGACGATGTCGGCCTGTACGCTTTCGTGCGGTACGTGTCTCTCCACGTTTCTAATTCACAATCACATCAGAAACAGTGGACTTACGGGTGTTTATGAGTGTGGGAATCTCGCGTTTAGACTTCCGACACAAGTGACCCCCAATCTCCTGACCACGTTCGAGGTCCATTAGTTGCTCAGAGCACCCCATTCTACTTTCTCACGATCTCTATTGACTACTTAGGTCGCTGATATGGAATACCTGGCAGTAGGTGGTAGCACATTGCACCTAATATGAAAAACATACTGTAGCTGTGACGCTTTAATCGGATATGTTCTCAGGGTATGAACACTTGGTGTGTACTTATGGCGAAGATGACCAATTATCCTTTTTTCGGTGCTTTTGAAAGTTAGGCCCGAACTCTTTCGAGTATTAGGTAAATACCGCAAGTAATGAGGCAGGAGCAGTGCGTCTGTAGTGTGTGGACAACTTGGAATTTTGAGTGCCTACTGTGTCTGAGTAGCGTAGTGGACAACGCAACTGCCTAAGAAGCAGTAGAAAAGGGTTCCATTTTCAACTTTCTCTACTGATTGAATACAGTGCCAATTCCCTTCAATTGTTTCGATCACAGAATCGTTTCTCAAAACTAACACATTTTCTTGGGATGACAGCTAACTTAAACAGTTTAAAACGTATGATATACTTGCAATTTGGATAACGTTATATTTTGCAACAGTTATTGAGGATTACAACATATAAGATTAATAAATATTCACCTCTACACTAAGGGTTCTGAGGAATCAATACTTTCATTTTGCCTGCTTAAGAGTGAAAGACTGACAATGTAGTTCTGGGATGAAAAATGGCCGTATTAAACCAGAAACGTATGAGTAAAGAAATCTAGAACTTTAAATAACAAATTTGGAAAAATTTTCTCTGGCATATTTTATATGTGAGTAATACCATGGTGTAAACTTTTAAAATTCTTCGAAAACATCATATCTCGTCAGACTTGTCTGAAACAGATAAAGCCCAATGTTGTTCACGGCACATTAGACATATTGTGTGTGTGTGTGTGTGTGTGTGTGTGTGTGTGTGTGTGTGTGTGTGTGTCTGAAGCGACGCAAACCTTCACCTCTGCTGTTCTGTCTCTACATTCAAGAAACAATAAAGGAATTGAAAGAAAAGTTCAGTAGCTGTAAAAGGCGAAATAAGAATTACAGCATCTTAACAAAATAAATACATAAATTAAATAAAAATAAATAAATAAATCTGGTGGACGATGTAGATTAAATTAACGAATTCAGCTACCTAGGAAGCAAATTAAGGCATGACAGACGAAACAGGGGTGATATTAAAAGTAGAATAACATAGGCAAAAATGGTATTCGTGGCCATGAGAAGTCTACTGATATGAAACATTGGCCTTAATGCGAGGCATAAATATCTGAGAATGTATCTTTGGAACGCAGCATTACATGGAGTGAATTATGAACAGTGGGAACATAGGATGCTTTTGTGGTGTAGCGCTACATAAGAACATTAAAAATTAAGTGGATTGATAAAGAATGAGGAAGTTTACAGCAGAAGTCACGAATGAAGGAACATACGGAAAGCACTGGCAAGAAGAAGGGCCGCGATGGTAGGACATGTGTTTCAGAAAATAACCCCCTTGGCAGTAGAGCGGGTAGAATAAATACTCTAGACGGAAACTAGGGAAATACAGAAATGGTAATACGTTCAGGATATAAATGAGGACATAGGGAGCAAGAGCTACTCTGAGATTCATAGATTCAGGAGAGAAATTCGTTGCGGCTCGCATCAAACCAGTGATAAGAATGATGACTCAATTATAAGCAAATATTTTACTATCTTAAACATTGCTGTAGCTCAGCAACGATGAACGACGAAAACTTTGAAAAGTTTAAATTAATCGTCCAACTAATTACGTACTCTGACTTAGGTTTCGGTAAATGAATTGTCATTTTTCAGAAGGAGCTGATTATATGTTGGTCACAGCAAAATGCATCTGGTCCAAAGACATATACAACGGTTTGTGATATTTTATGTTTTATACCGTGCGACAGGTGTCGCTGAGCTCTATGTAGTCTAATGTGCCGAACATGTGATATAGAGAGGTGTTTTTGAGGAAAATAACATTCTTGCTATACCCTAGTAAACCTTGATAAGTAAATTGGTTGACTGATAAATGTCCACCTGTTCAAATATTTCACATATTATTACTTGGGAAAATGATTATCTAGTTTTAAGCTGTAAGTGATATCGCTCTGTAAACTTTTAAATACATCGTAACTCATATAATTACGTAGGCTTCCGCGGCCAGTAAGATGACATAAAAGTTTTCTGGGTATGGTACCGCGTCATGATGTAAGGCTATTACTTAAATAATCAACGTTTCGGCCAACGTTACAGTGAAGGCCACTGTAACGTTGGCCGAAACGTTGGTTATTTAAGTAATAGCCTTACATCATGACGCGGTACCATACCCAGAAAACTTTTATGACATCGTAACTCGTTAGTCTTATGTAAAATGTGTTCAAGAACAATCGACACGATTTGTTGTGTTCCTTACACAGACATTAAATTTACTACCCAATCTAAGGAGAGAACTGCGAAACGCTCTATGAAAATCCCCGAAGTAAACTGGCTCTCTAAAAGCATATAAAATAGGTAAAAAACAGGATTAATTTCCTTGAATTCTATTTAATTATAGCCATAGATGTTGTTCGTGTCTTTCTGGGATTATAAAAACAGAAGTAATTAAAATGGAAATTTTTCATTGGCTGAGGGCTATCTTGTATTTTCTGGTGTAATTTCAATATCATTCACAGAAGGAAAAACGGTGACCCAATTTCTTTAAATTTTAGTGGCCATAGTTAATCGTTATTGGGTGAAATTGGTATTCTGATGTTTTTGTGAGAACCAACGATGTTGCAGTTGAGAATTCAGTAACAAAATTCCAGTGTCAGAGCTTCTGTAAGTTATAATCGACTTCTACAAGTAAGTAAGGGAATTAACTCAGTAGTACTTTAAAGTCATTTCTTAGCTCCTGTTGGTTAGAAGGCCGCGGTGGAGTAGCCAAGCCGAGCAGTCTAAGGCGCCTCGCTGCGGAGCGCGCGGTTGCTCGCCGTCGGAGGTTCGAGTCCTCCCTGAGGCATGTGTGTGTGTGTGTGTGTGTGTGTGTGTTGTCCTTAGGGTTAGTTTACCTTAGTTGAAGTAGTTTGTAAGCTACGATCTGATGACCACGCAGTTCGGTCCGATACATTTACAATCATTTATGTTGGTTAGAAACGAATTCTGAAGGCATACGAGGAAAATAGATCAGTCACAATATACTTAATGTGAACTTATAATACCTTTCCATAGTATTAACAACAGTTACAACTATATTTTGAAAAATGATTCAGTAGCCAAAATCACAATCATAAATTAATAAATGTAATAACAGCAGTTTAAGTAAGAAAAAAAATGGCGACTATGCTGGCGCAGTAAGCTGACGTAAATCTAGGACGAGTAATTCATTGGGAAATGGCACCGGTGACCATACAACCGTAAGAAGATTCGTGATTCACCTTAGGCGTCATCCAGGACAGCTTAATGGCTTCGTGACGTATCGTTATGTGGAAGCCTGGAACTGACCGGAATTCCGTGCGAATACCAGACTAATAAAAGGCTTCGGACGGCAGATACCGAAAAATTTACATAATCAGCACGCTTCGGAGAAGGTCGTGTGTACCGAAGGTGGCGCTGGATCGGCTGATTAGCATACGACGGCGGGCTTCCCACTTGGCGCTCGCTGCCCCGCGGGTCGCGGAGAAGATTACAAGACCGCCGCCGGTGACGTCATAATAGCCCGTCCTTCGACGAATGCACGAAAGCTGAGGACGTTCCACGCGAGGGGCCGCAGCCTGCGGCGGTGTGAGGCGAGAAAAAGTGGCTTCTGTCCACATCCACGCACAGTAGGTGCATCGTAATGTTCGCTTGCCTCACACTGTGATTCGTAAAAACAATCGTCGAAATTGTGAAGTGAAAAGGACGGTGATATAGACCTGACATCCCCGAGAGTAAGTGAGCAGCCGACGTGCAATGCTCGGGAGTAGTGCTGTGTGGTTCATTATGCTGCGCTTCTGTTCTGTGGCAAGTGATCATTTTACCGACTGCTAAATGTGGATTTTTGTCTGCTACTGAAAATAATGAATCAACAGTGTTCAGCAATATCAAAGGAAATGCAGATGAAATGAGAAAGAATTCTAGGAATTAATATTTTCACGAATTGTCTCTTTGAAATGTTATTTTGGCCTACTTTAGGTTACGGTAGTAACACTAAAAGTGGGCCTTTGCGACAGTCTTGACAGCTCGAAATTTAAATGAAAATAACGGCATAATCATTCATCTGACACGAAAATTGAATAACCGAATTTGTAGAGGAGAAAATTCTCCACAACTTTGCTCTCTTATGTGTGTGAGTGTTTTTTTTTTTTTTTTTTTTTTTTTTTTTTTTTTTTTTTGTCTTGCATCGTAGCAGAGATATCTGCAAAAATAACGGAAATTAACGATGTCTGGCTGGGTTTAACGTGTTCACACTTTTTAGGTCGAACCGTTCAACCAATCGGCGCCAAATTTTACAGACATAATTGTTGAGTACCTGAGAACAGAACCTCGCTTTTCGTTACATTTCGGACAAGAAATACGTTAGTAATATCAAGCAAAAGCCGTTTGTAATGTAATTTTAATTGCAAATAAACCGTTCATATGATGCGATAATTGAATAAACGAATTTGTAGGGGAGAAAATTTTCTATAACTTTGTTCCCTTATGTTTATTTTCATATCTCGTATCGTCTGAGAGATATTTGCAAAATTAACGGATTTTTGACACCCTCCATTGAATTAACGAAAACCAGCCTTTCGCAGATGTCACGTGACATTACTCGCCCAGAACTCTCTCTGGCATACGCCATCTTGCATTGCGTATTTGATGATTTGTAACTTACACGTTGTCATTTCAAAAGAATGGCGCACTGAAGAATTAAAAAAAAAACATCGTCCTTCGTACGATAAACGATAATCTTATGTCTACAAATGCCATATTAGCATCAGTTAACAACGGCCATTAATAGTATGAAATTAAAGAACGCAACTTGAAACTGTTAGCCGTAGAGTAGTAGACAATGTGTTAGACTGTAACGGTGAAGGTCAATGGTTCGAAACCCACCAATACCTAATTTTTTTCCTAAAATGTTTCAGACACTCTTCTTAACTAATTTTTTATTATTTAGATCATTATTTTTGTCCAAAATGTTTGCAAAAACTTGCAGAACTACAAATCTAAAGTGGGCCGTAAAACACGTCAGTGCGATTTTTTTCTCTTTGGTTACTAACTTGGTTCCAAAGTTCAAATGTTTGTAAACCTTATGGGACTTAACTGCGGTGTCATCAGCCCCTAAACTTACAAACTTCTTATGAACTAGCTTATAATAAGGACAGCACAAACATCCATGCCCGAGGGGGGATTCGCATCCCCGACGAGGAACGGCCTCGCGTATCACAACATAGCGCCTCGATGCGCTCGGCCACTCCGCCGCAGCGTAACTTGGTTCAACTTGTATATTGAGGAGGGAACTAAGGAATGTAAAGAGTCTATGGAAGGAATTAAGATCCATGGAATAGAAATTAAAATGATTAAGTTTGCTGATGTCATAGTCATCAATGAAGAAATCGGAGGAAAACTGCAAAAGGCATTAACAAGAATGAATGAGATCCTGACAGACAAATATAACATGAAAATCAACACAGAGAAGACAGATCATGGTACACAGCCGTGAGCAAATTACAACTGACATTAAGATTAATAATGTACCACTGAAACAAGTTAATGTGTTCACCTACTTACGAAGTAAAATCACACCAGACGGCAAACGTTCAGCAGACAAAAAAATAAGCAGATTTGCGCAAGCTTAAATAGCTTTCAATAATAAACGGATGTTTCTTACATCAAGAAATATAAAAGAAGAGACCAAAAAACCATTTATAAAATGTTATGTGTGGAGTGTGGCATTATATGGCTATGAAACTTGGATACTCGCCATTTGCTACAAGAGAAGACTAGAAGCATTTGTATTGTGCTGTTGGAGGAGGATACGGAAAATCCCTTGACGACAAAGATGATAAATAAAGGTCCTTAGAAGAATCGGCAAAAAAAAGCACTGTTGAAAAAGATAATGAAGAGAAAAGTTAATAGGTAATCTGTATAGGCATGATAAATTTATAGTTAATATTATGGAAGGAATGGTAGAAAAAGAGGCAGAGAAAGGCCCATATTGCAGTACTTGAAACAGTTTCAAAAAGATATCAGAAAATGAAGAGGCTATCAGAGAGCAGAGAAGTGTGGAGGAGAAGAATTACTGCAAACCAATCGTCGATTTAAGAAAGAATATGTTAGTAATTTTTAATATTTTATAATTAGCATAAATTTGTAAAAAACAACTTGCCTGTGGTACATGTCAGTCGGTATTCATGTGCAAAGATTTAGCACTATAAATGGGAGAGGTTTAACTTCACCTTCTTTTGGCAGACTGTAGTGTGAATGTGCGGACAGACTTGTCGAGAAGCAGTCATTAGAGATGCAACCTAACCTGTCCTACAAAGGAGGCATTTATTTGAGAGAATTTTTGTAAAGAATACATTCATACAATTTCTTAGCTAAGAAGGGAAAGCTGAAAGGTGGAAAGACTATATACAGGTGCTGACAAAGGAAATGAACATCGCGAGAATATTGTAGGAAGGGAAGAGGAAGTGGATGAAAATAAGACTTGAGATACTATATCGAGAGAAGAATTTGACAGAACACTGGAGTAACTGACATTCCGTTGGGGCTACTTAAGTCTCTGAGAGACTGACGAAACCGCTTCACCTGGTCTCTGAGATGTATGAGCAGGTATTATAACCTCAGACTTAAAGACATGCCAAAGAAATCAGCAGCAGAAAGGTGTGAAAATTACAGAAAAGTCAGTTTAACAAGTCATTGTTGCAAAATCTTAACTCGAATTATGTACAGAAGAAAGGAAAAGCTGGTAAAAGCCGACCTCCAGCAAGATCAGTCTGGAAAGGCAAACTTACATTACTAGCTTTTGTAGATTTGGAGTAAGCTTTTGACAATCTTGATTGGATTACACACTTTCAAATTCTGAAGTCAACATGGAACGGAAGGTTATTTGCAACTTGTAAAAAAAAAAAAAAAAAAAAAAAAAAAAAAAAAAAAAAAAAAAAAAAAAAAAGAGAGAGATAGGAATTGTAAGCGTAGAAGGGCATGTAATGGAAGCATTGGCTGGGAATGTTATTCATAGATTTCGCAACCTGTGAAGGAAAACAAAGAGAAATTTGGAGAAGAAATTAAAGTTCAAGGGGAATAAATAAAAGCTTTGTGATTTGACGATGACATAATAATTCTGTCACAGACAGCAAAGGACGTGGAAGACAATTGAACGGAATGGACAGTATATCGGAAGGAGTGTATAAAATGAACATTAACAATAGTAAAACACGGGTAATGGAAAGTAAAAAAAATCAGAAGGAATTGTATTAAATAAGGAAACAACAGAATGGTAGATGAGTTTTGTTACTTGGCTAATAAAATAACATATTATCGCTGTAAATAGGATATAAAATGCAGAAGGGCAATGCGAAGAAAAGAATTTCTAAAAAAGAGAAATTTGTTAACATGTTATATTGATTTAAGATAAAGGAAGTCTTTTCTGAAGGCAGTTCTTTGGAGCGTTGCTTTGTACGGGGATGAAACATGTACGGTGAACAGTTCAGAAAGGAAGGGGATAGAAGCTTTTGAAATGTGGCACTGTAGAAGAATGCTTAAGGTTAGGTGGGTAGATCGCGTACTAATGATGAGGTAATGAACAGAATTGATTGGAAAAGGAATCTGTGCTGTACTTTGACTAAAAGAAGGGATCGATTGGTAGGACACAATCTTAGACATAAAGAAATAGCTAATGTAGCTCTCGAGAGAAGTATGTGAGGTAAAAATTGCTGAGGGAGACCAAGCTGTGAGTACGGTAACCAGGTTCAAATAGATGTGGGTTGCCGCTCCTATGAGAAGATGAAGAGACTTGCACAGGACAGAGAAGGGTGGAGAGCTGCATCAAACCAGTCTCCGGACTTATGGGCACAATATACATTTTCATAGGAGACATCCAAAGACATCATTTTTACAAAAGGCCAATAATATACCTTATACACACAGTAATCAATGCATCAGTTACATCACAGTTACAAGGGTTCATAGGGTGTGCAACACAAGAATATAATATAATGTGACGATGCACGCGGTATGAAGTTCTTTAATTTTGGTACAGGCCCACGGCAATAATATTCCATTGGTTGGAGCAGCTAGCCAGTGCAGCGAGGCTAGTCGGAGAGGGTACAAGGAGGAGGTTATGGCCCAAGTTCAGTTAGACAAAATGGAGTACTATATATAGTCTAAATGGTGTGAAGTAGACAAATTTCATTAATTATTAAGAAATCAAAAACATTATACAACAACAATTTAGTTAGTTTAATTCCAATCACTGTAATAAAGAAATGAACGATACTAGTGTTAACGAAGGAATAAGAATACTTACCAAGCTGTTTTTCTGTTATGCGGTTATCACAGTTTCCCAATTTCGTTTAAATTTCAATGTTAACGCAAAAGTGGAAATGTTATTTCTATATTACGGCGTCGACAGTAATAAACGCATCGCAACCGGCATTTCGGACTTTATTTTGACAAGAATATCCACCCACAAAAATATTATCATGCATCGCATTTAACTTATAAATCCAGAACGCTACGTTCAAAATTCAAATGTTTGTACAACTTATGGAACTACGGGGTCATCAGTCCCTAAGGTTACAAACTACTTATCAACTAGCTAAGACTAAAGACGGCACAAATATCCATGCCCGAGGGGGGATTCGAACCCCCGACCGTAGTGGCCGTGCTGACCGTGACTGGAGCGCCTCAGTCACCTCGGCCACCGCGGCCGGCGAACGCTACGTGACAGAGGGACAACGACATGATGAGGTTCACCGTATCACATGTGAGAGAAATTACTATGCGCTGGTTAGATAGTGCAACACAAAGACGGGTTGGCTTCATATTTCCAATCCCGATGGAAAGTGTGGGCCAGTAAATCTGTACGTCTCCTATGCCATCCCTACGGACTCCTAGCAAGGTTTTCATACACTGTAAAAGGCTTGGTAAAGGGAAAGGATCTTGTAAGGGCTCTTGTGCATTGAATGCAGATGGAAAATGTTTCTATTTTAGCTCTTTTGACAATGTGTTGCAGTAAATGGAATGTCAAAAATACACTTGGTGAGATTAATTTGAAGAGTTATTTATAAATATGATTATAGCTGCTGTAAAGTCAGTTAAGTGAAAATGTGAGTTAGTGTAGATACTTCATCTGAACTTACAGGAAAGTCTTTGTTTCAAAATAAAGTATGAATTTTACCACTTGCATTTCATTTCAAGGGGAGCAAATGAAATCTAGTAGACATTCGCAGAAACGTATGCAACTGACTACGTGAGAAGTAAGGCTGAAGAGAACTTTTTGTCCTTTTTTTGTTACGTATGAGAAAAACAGCAGATAGTACAGTTTCCTCTCGGTACATGATCTTCTAGCGTTTTTAAAGTGACAAATACAGAACCCCGCAATTTTAGGTAGATTTTGTGATGCTTTAATAATAAATCTTGAGAAATATATATGACAATGTTAGTAGGAGTACATTTGTCAGTCTTATTTTGGTTCAGGTGTGAATAGAATTTTGAATTGCCTGTGAACATAGCTATCTGAAATAATAACTTACCCAGTAACTGCAATACAATTATTTTGTAGCAGTTTTCGTATCACTGAATATTTCGGAAAAGAGGAAATATTTTTATCATATTGTTGTCTTTAAGTGGTGACTATAGCAGCTACATTTTTTTAGAAAAACCTCTTTGTGCTGTCAGGTGTACAATACGTTCTTATTGATTCCTGACTGGTTTCAGCACTGTCTGCCACCAACAGGAGAACCAGACAGCATGGAAAATGTAAATCATAGTTATGTGATAATATACTATTTCACAATATAGATATGAAATAATACTTAAATATTATGTGTCGTTATTAAAAAAATACATTCCTGATTTTTATTACATGCATAGGAAAACAGAAGTGAATTACTCATAAGTAATAACTGTACAGATTATACAAAATAATAGAATGGTGGAAAATTCTTTAATATTTTAGGAAATACGTTCGCAAGTATATGTGTATACATAACATGGATTCCAATACTTTAGAGTTTATATCTATAAAATATTATTTTAAAGCGCACTTCTTGATTTTAGTATTATAATGAAATTTAAAAAATATGTATTTTTGGAAACATATGTATAGCTGTTACAGGCTCCCTACTACACAAGTGGACCAGGTCAAGTGAATGTTTTTTTCTCTGACTACAAAGTAATTAAATATTGTGATATACAAAGATAACTTTAGTATGGATTACATTGAGTTACTGACAATGCATGATTAAATATTTTCTATTTACTGGTGTAGTTTTTTTATTATTTTATTTTATGGTTCTCCTTTATTATTATAATTAAATTTGGTTGAAAGTATTTATGTATAAATGAGAAGAGTTTCCTTTCCATACACCTGGATCAGGTTGAATTAGTGGGTAAATGTGTGTTCACTTCTTTGACTAAAAGGGAACTGTAAGCTTAAGCATATATAATATAATTATAAATAATGTCACTCAAATTTCTTACAGCGATCTAAAATATGATTATATCTGTTCAGAATGGAGTGGTTTAAAACACGTTATCATTAATGTCCATACCTGCAATATCCCCTAACTTATTGCTTGTTGTGATTTATAAGTGTAATCACCTATTGATAGTATCATACATCAGCCAATGTTTAAGTTAAGGCACAAACACAACCTATATACCTAAAGACAATATATATTAGTTGAATTAATGAAATACTTTCATTGCTGGTCTGTATTTCACATGAAGCTTTTAATGTTTATGATGTACCATTAAAAGCTTCATCTGAAATACATTCCAAAATGTTAATTTTCTAGGTTTGTTTTCATTAATGACATTTAATAACAAATGCTTTATAAAAATACTGAACACATAATTTCTGTATTTTTATATGTTGTGGTACACACTTTTGGATATTTCACCCTTAAATTCCATCTGTACCAGTCGCCATCTGGAATATTTACTATTTGGTCACCGTGTTATATAGAACCGGTATAGATGTAACCTTTAGTTGGAGTTATTTGATAAACATTCTTGTATTCCTGTAACGTCAGCATCTAATCTTTGAAATGTACTATAAGCTGTGAGATAGTGATAGAGTTGTGTTCACTACTTCCGATCAGTTATTAGACTGAACATATACCAATGCTGTCAACTGTGTGAGAACTTCATATCATGAACAGCAGCATAGTTACCACTATTTTTCATAATAATATGTATGATAAAGGACTTATTCCATGGGTAGTTACATTTTTAATTTTGTGGTCGCTGTATTCAGCGGAAATGTATTTTTGTAGTAACTGATGTACAATATGCAGGATTTATTTCTTCAACTTTTGTAAATGACTCCGTGAGAAAGTATATTATGACATAACTATTTTCATTGCAGATTTCGAAATCTTCGGTAGAGAATGTATAAAAATTATGTTACACTTGTTGGTACAAATATAATTTTCTCAAAATTATTTTTTAACACTCTGAAAGTATATAAACGATAGACCTACTGTGTAACTTTGCAAGCGTTACATGATGTTTATTCCAAAGCAATTAATAGGAAAAAAGTAGTGGCAAATAGAGCACCCACTCTCTGCAGCAACACGGATTTTGTTTTTCCTTCCGTTACATCGGTAAGTGGTCAAAAGAATGTCTCTTGAATGTATTATTTATGAGTCTTTTATCTGAGGCGTAAGATGATTTCGGGCAACGTGTTAGGGAGATATTTGTTTCTTTCTTCGCGGTAAAGTTTGCCAATTCATTCTCTTGCTTTCCTGAAGGTGATGGTATCTGTTGAAAAGTTACTTCAGTTCCTGCTTCAGTGAAAATCATTATACTATAAATGATGTACTTATATCGAGGCCACTGTTGAAGCACTTGTAGTAATCTAGAGTAGCCACTGTTATTTGATGATTTAAAGGAAGGAAGACATCATGGTCACGAGAGACGGTAGATTAATTCAGTAATTTGGAGAAATATGTTAACAGAAATTTTTAGATCATAAACTGAAAAAAAGCAGAAGTTGCATGAGGTTTCTTAGAAAATCTTTATTCTTGCTCTTTTCGGCAGGTCTAAGTTCCCATCACCAGATCTTGCATATTAATAAATTTATGACTTATAGGACAACCTGTGACAGTACCGCCCAATGAGTTTTCAGGCTTTATGATTGGAGAAATTGACAGCCATAATCCCACTTAATTTGTCAAAAAACATTGACCTTGCGAATGCCTAAAATTGTTACACTCTTTTATTTTACTAATTTTGTTTTATTTTATTAATAACTCATTAGCTGCATCAATCTCTAATTTAGAAAAATCGTGTTTAGCAGCCGTGTGCCTAGGGCTTGTACTGGGCTGACCAGGGAAGAGCTTCTGCTTCGGCGGAAACGGCCGACTGGAAGAGACCTCAGCAGTTTGGAAAACCCGTCATGTCAGCGGGTTTTCTCTGCACAGCCAGGGAAGGCGACAGTGTGCGGTATATGATAAAGTTAAATTTAAAAATAAAACGTAACTGAGACAGAGAAGTGCGGCACAGTTTCTGATAAGGTTTTGTATGACACGTCTGGTGATGCACAGACATCCTTCCTATCAAGTATATAAAAAAGTTTTAATAGAATGAAAATACGGCAATTTAGTAATTAGTTAAAAATTCATAACTTTTAAATCATTCCATGTACAGATGTGAGCGTGGGCTCATATGAAATGTTTCAACAAGTTGCATCAACTGATATGCCTAAATTCGACGTAAGATAATTATTGATCACAGGAAATCTAATTCACTAATACGACTGTATAAATTTTATTAAAAACATAAACTACAAGACAGATACACGACCAGCATGACAGTGTTTGCTCACGTATCATAATACAAATGATTATTCCACAAAATCACTTTGTTCAAATTTACTTATGCATGTTTTCTTTGTTTAAATAATTAATTTGAATGTAATCGTCCCTAATTTTTTAGTTTGTAATGGTACGCCAAAAATCTTGTTCCATTGTAAAGTGAAGGCTAAAAAATGTATAAACACTTGTTTCATACAGATTTTTGCAACAGAGTTTATCTCATAAATAAGTTTAATAGAGGAAAATAATACTGCAAATGGCAGGAGAGTTGATATTGATATCTGAATCGTTCCATAGGAGAAATCAAATGTAATGTAATTAACATTAATGTTAATTACTACGATCAGCTTCATATTTATTTGTGTTTAGTACAAGTATTTAAATATGTATATATATGAATGTACAGTACCCTTGGCAAAGCAGGCTTGATTCCATGGTGGAATTTGTGCTCCACGACTGTATTTGACTTGTGGAAATTTTTTCAACAATCAGTCGTAAAAATATTTATTTATTTGCAGATCTAGATTTCGACCACTGTGTGCTCATTATCAGTGCCTAAAACATAGTGTAAATTCTTAAAACATCTCGACCTCCAGGGCAGATAACTATGCAGATAAGTGTACAAGGACATTGTTTTTGTCAAAGAAACTGTGATTCGAGTGAATCTAAAGACAAAGACGGGCGCTGATGACCTCGCTGTTGAGCGCCCTAAAACGCCAATCATCATCATCAAAGACAAAGTAGTCGTGGTCAGGCACAGGCTAGTGGAGCGGTTTCATGAAATGAACAGTAGCCTGGTGGGCTGCTACGAAATATTTTCGGCAAAGTAAATTTGAAGGCTTACCAGCTATGTTAGATGGGCCAATGTACAGTGCTATTATCAGTGGACAGTGCTTTGATCCGATAAATTAACATAATAAGTAGATGTTTAAACGAAAGTGTTGTGAAAGGTATTATATTTAATGCACCATTCTTTTCATTTTTATTTGTGTTTTATTAACCACATACAGGTGGGGACTGTGGACGATTTTTTTATTATCCCATAGATAGAACAGAACTTAGTGAGCCAGTAAACTTGGTTGTGTTAACTCTAAGATTCTCCACAGACAGCTCTTTTTTATGTTAATAACGTCGCAAACCATTGGTATTGCCGGTCGCGGTGGCCGAGGGGACTGAGGCGCTTCATTCACGGTCTGCACGGCAAGTACGGTCGGGGGTTCGAATCCTCCCTCGGGCATGGATATTTGTGCCGTCCTTAGGATTAGCTAGTTCATAAGTAGTTTGTGAGTTTAGGGACTGATGACCCCGTAGTTAAGTCCCATAAGCTACACAAACATTTGAACATTTCATTGGTATTGCGTCCATTTTTAACAGTAGAATTGAGTCGGCATTGTTTTATTTGGTGGAATAGTAGTGGAACTACCAGTAAAAATGTTTTATATATATTTTTGGTGCTGTTTTATCCTTGACACGCAGCTGTTCCCAACATCCTGTCATTGTAAAAGGTCTCAATACCAAAGGTTAAACTAAGAGCTATGCACTTTTAGTAATATACAAGATCTGCCGAAGCAGGTAAGATTTTAAGTTATCTTAGGCAACCTGTACTTTGTGCATTTAGGGAACAAACTAGTTAACTTGCAAAAGTTAACGATGTCACGTATCTCAGTCTGCCAGTCTAGCATCTAAACCCCGGAGACGTTTTACGCCAGTACTTCATGTGGCAGACGTGCTGGCAGAAGCCGTCAATTCTCGTTCTTCTTCAACGTCAATCGAGCGCGCCTCGGCCGTATTTTAGCGGGAACGAGTGGCTAGTTTGAGGATTATAGACGTCTCGGGACGCTCCTCCGCGTTTGTTTGCGCGGTGCGTTTCCGTCTGGAAGACGTACGCCGGCCTGCCGCCGCGTCGCGCCCATTACGGGCAGCAGAAAAGGGAAGAGCAGATGTCAACACGGGTCGTTACAAGGGAATACATCTCGGCATGGGAGCGGCGGTCATCTGTTTCCAGGGCGGCGCGTCTTCTTCTGCGGCAGCGGCCGCGGCTAATTACCGCCATGTAGAGGCAAAGCCGCAAGCAAAACGACCCGAGCGCTCGACCAATGTCGCCAGGCGAGGTCGCTGCCCAATACCGGACGAGTGGCACGGCGGACGCGCCGTCCTGGTCGTCTCCCGCCAGTGCACAGCACTGTCATTCTGTCATCATCATCACAGTCAACAATATGACGAGTCGTAGTGCGGCCGCCTAATATAGACGGCAGTGGCCGCAGCGTTGCAATGGGCATGCGCGGCTAAGGTTCAAATTCTCTTCTGAAACCCTGGAGGCAGCATATGGGCGCTCCCGTGGCAGGGAAGAGTGAGGAGAAACATCGTTTTTAACATTGGCGTTGGAGCTGGTGGAGACACCACCTCCTGGCTACTCGAGCTCTGGGCAGTTACACACGAGTGGTCCCGAAGCAAAACAATGGAGTTACTGCGCAACTCGCCTTCAAAAATGTTCAAATGTTTGTAGAGCTTATGGGACTTAACTACGGAGTCATCAGTCCCTAAACTTACAAAATACTAATGAACTAGCTTATACTAAAGACATCACAAACACCTATTTCCGAGGGGGATTCGAACCCCCGAGCACAGCGGCCTTGCAGACCGTGACTGGTACGCCGCAGACCGCTCGCCCACCGCGGCCGGCAGGACAGGATCGATTCAAGGGATTTGGCCGCCCTGTGGGAAAATTTCAAGTTCATCCCCCCTCCGCGCAATTTTAAACATAGTAAACTTTTCTGACAATATCAACAATAATTCGATTATCTGAGACATATATTCAGTGACGGCGCGTCCGATGTATTCACTGGTTCAGTGAATCCCGAAAAAAGCTCGTCATGAAAAAAGTAAATAATTAAAAAAGACAGTTTAAATATAAATTCAGTAACCCTGAGACGCTTTTTCGTCTCGAATATGTCCAAGACATTACAGATAAAGGACAAGCAATGAATTAAAATTTGTGATGCGGCCGGGAATCGAACCCGGACCTCCATACTTACTAGGCAGACGTCCTCCGTTTTTTATTTTTTTTTATTTTTTTTTTTTTTTCTATGGGTAGTTCTGTTCATTGCGGACGCTGATCTTATTTGTTCGTTGCTGTTCGAAGTGTTCTTGGCTCAGCTTTTTTTTAATTACAGAGGGCGTTGAGCCCACTGACCGGGCGCGCTGAGCCACGGCGCCCGGCAACTGTTAGACCACCACATCAGTAACGATTACGGCGCCTCGAAATAGTCTAAGTACAACAAACTTTAAGTCAGCTTCTGTGGTCTGTGTTAAAGTGATATTTATATCATCTTAGCAGGAATGTTCCACCATGTCCATTGACGAGGTGCTATTCCGCTCCATGGAGAGCCTTGGCAGTAGTGGCAATTATCTTTGGAACACAGAAGCTGAATTAAAGATTGTGACATGGAGGGAAGACGTACTTAGACTATTCCGAGGCGCCTTAATCGATAGTGATGTGGTGGGGTGGTCTAACAGTAAGACGTCTGCCTAGTAAGCATTGAAGTCCGGGTTTGATTCCCGGCCGCATCACAAATTTTAATTCATTGCTTCTCCTTTATCTGTAATGTCTTGTAAAAAAGACAGTCTTTTGAAACTATAAGCTTCGATTCGTTCTTCTATCAGGTCATTTTATATTTTTATCTCATGAGAAACGTTTTACGTCGCGGAGACTACAGGTATACCAGTCGTAGTGTGGTCGCCTAATATAGACGGCAGTGGCCGCAGTGTTGCAATGCGCATACGTGGCTGAGGTTCAAATTCTCTTCTGAACTCCCTGGAGGCAGCATATTGGCGCTCCAGTTGTAGGGAGGGCTGAGGAGAAACACCGTTTCTAACATTGGCCTTGGAGCTGGTGGAGACACCAGCTCCTTGCTACTCGAGCTCTGGCGGTTACGCACGAATGGTCCCGAAGAAAAACAATAGAGCTACTGCACACCTCGTCTTGCGCATGCGCAAATCCTCCATGAACGCAACATCTGCCCTTCATATTCGTGTTTGACGCACTGAAAATTCATGAAAAATATGTCATATTTTGTAAAATATAACTATAAATTAAAGACGCATCAACTGTAAAAGCCTTCAGAAGATCCGATCATGTTACTTGCCACATATCTTTGGACGTTTTTGCAAATGTCTCGCGAGTTTGAAGGTAAATGACATGTAACTGTTTGAAAAGATTTTGGGGAGAGCAGCCTTTTGCGCGACCCGAAGGTAGGATGTGTCTTCATCGTAACAGACTCATTGTTACAGTCACTTAACAGTGTAATCAGTTACTTACTATGTTTTAGTGTTAATGTGCATATCCTTATATTCTTGATGTTTTCTGTCAAAGAAAAATAGACAACGTTCAGTATCTTTTAGAAACAAATTACTCAGTTTTAAGCTTGGAACAAAAGTGTGAAATAAAGAAGCTTGGTAGACCGACGCGTCAGCTCGAGTTAAAGCAGGCGGGCCGGCCACGGTAGCCGAGGGGCCTGAGGCTCTCCAGTCACGGTCTGCACCGCCACTTCGGTCGGGGGTTAGAATCCCCTCCCGGGCATGGATATTTGTGCCGTCCTTAGTAGTAGGTAGTTCATAAGTAGTTTGTAAGTTTAGGAACTGATGACCCCGTAGTTAAGTCCCATAAGCTATACAAACATTTGAAACATTTGAATTTGAAAAGCAAGCGGAAACAAGTCGAGGTAAGACGTTCTGCAGATCTTATGACGAAAATATAAGTAAAGGGGCGGGGGGCAGCCAAGCGGGGCGCTTTCCTTCGGCGCCACTCACAAAGGTGCAACACATTGTCTCTTTGGACACCGAGCGAGGGGGGGGGGGGAGAGCGCCGAGCGTGTCTGTGGTTGCGGTGGAGCGGGGGGGGGGGGGGGGCGACGCACCACGATGAAGAGCTCCCAGTAACCTAAGCACTAGTCGCCACTGCATGTATTGTCTCTTTATAACAAAGGTATTGAATGTAAGGAGAGCCGTTGAATTACAATTTATGCTATGGCCACGATTAGCCTCCAGCTTAGGCAGGTTGCACACACTCCGATTTCGGACGGCTAGCAAAATATCGACAGGTATTTTATCGGTGGAGTGCTACTTGCACAGACGCCGAAATTTTACCTGTCTAACGAGCAGTCGCTCGGCTGTCGTTGTCGAGTGATTCCAAACATAATTTAATGAAATTCAAATATTTCTGACATTATACAAAGAAGTAATGAAGTAACGTATCATACATTGGTATATCAGTTACGAAATGTAGTTTTTCTTAGCTCTCCATTTCCTCGAAACGCTTATTCATTTCGCAGGAAACTTGTCTCAATTTACCTCTAGTCGCCTTTCTATCTTCAAACGTGTCCAAAGTTTTGTTCAACAAAACTGTTCGTGTTTCCACTACCGAAATACGTATATCACTTATCTTTTAACCCAGTGCAAACGTATAGATAATATGATTTTATTTATGCCTCAAACAGGCAAATGACCATTTCTGTGCGGATATAGAAAGACGTTCGATCCCTTGCGGTGCTGCGAGAAAATAGAATAATGGACACTAGTCGAAGACGATAAGTTGATGATTTTGGCAGAACTACGTAGAAACGTATCTGGATAGGCGATCGCTCAGAGGGCCAGCCGCCCTTCGTAATAAACAGAATAAATATCTCACGAACATAGACGATCTACCCGAAGCAGTGGCGGATTTTCACATTTTTCGCCAGTGGGCTATTCATATTTTGCCGCCCCTACCGACCTCTACAAGTCGATACCCTATTTCACAATCATACTAATTATAATTTTTTGTCAATGAAATTGTAGCTTTTTGTTTTGTGCACAGTCGTTCTAATTACACAAACTATTTTGCGTTATTAGTTTGACTGTGAACTAAGGGATAGAAGTGTCACTGCCTTGATTAGTCTTTCAACCCAACTATTTGGTTTGAATTGCACAAGAAATAGTTTTCGTTTATATCTCTGAGCTATTAAAAGCACAGTCAGATACTACTAATAATGTCGGGGTAAGGTATGCCTTTATACTTCTAACACAATAGCTTAATGTACATACGATACTCGTAATAACTTTTATTACACTTACTTACAGGTTACAAATTTTGGCCCAAAATTTGTCGCCCCTAAAATCTCCAACTCTAGGCTCCAACCTACTCAGCCTACTGGTAAATCCGCCATATATATAATCCCCGCAAAAAGTGGTTCGAGTCCCAGTCTGGCACAAATTGTCAACTTCGCCATTGAATTTAACTGAATGTCCTGAAACAGACGAGAATCTGAAATATTTGTAATGTATTGTATACAGAACTCACTGACCAGTCGCAGTGCTCTAATCGGTATGTCGACACGTTTGAACAAAAGGAGCAGGACACTATTGGTGAAGCTTCTTTTTATGGGTGACGTACCATTTGTTAAAGTTAAATGTTTTATGATGGACATACCATTTTAATGTCACGAAACGAAAACATAGGACACTAATGACCAGATGATGATATTCTAAGTGGATCGAAACCGGTCGTCAGAAAAATAAATTAATTACGATCTTGGAATTTAAGACTTCAAAAAGTATAAAAATATAATAATCATCAAGTTTAGGGTAGTGTGGATAAAGATATTCTGAATCTCAGAGTTTTCTTAAATTGCGTAAGTACATAAATCTTTATTAATTTTGACTTGACAGTATTGAGGTAAAGCCTTGCGCAACTATCTGATTTGAACATTATTCCGTGACACTCAGATAAACCAGACATCGTATTATTCACTACGTTTACATGCGACATATCTTCCGGAAGACGAAAACCAAATGTCGTAAACCGTTTTTCGCTGTCGTGTGTACATGTTACAGCCTGAATCGGATTTCCTGGTCCACTTAACATGGCTGCAGAAAAACAGCGGATTCAGTTCCTAATTTAGTCAGCACAAACGTTATTTCTCTTTACTTAAATGTACAGTTCATTGCTCACTCTAATGTTATACCGTTATTTCACGGTAAAAATGTCACTCTTACGTGCCGAAAATTCTTAACAAGAAAAAACAATCTGACAAGCCAAGGACGCTTCAAAAACGGTTGCGTTTACATGGACAAGAAAATCGAGTGTTGAACTGGAAAACCGCTTTGTAGAAACCTTCCAAAATCGAAACTGGGAAATCGGTTTACGAAATCCGGTTTTGGGAGCCCATGGAACCGGGATGATTGAAAAGCAAATCATGTTATTTAGAAATCAGAACCAAATAAACCTTTGTGTCATAGAGAAACACCCATTAATTATCATCGAATAAAATGTCCAAAAGTTTGTAAAGCTTATGGGACTTAATTGCGGGGTCATCAGTCCCTAAACTTACAAACTACTTATGAACTAACTTATACTAAAGACAACACAAACATTCATGCCCGAGGGAGGATTCGAACTCCGACGCGGGAGGCAGCGCGACCCGCAACGTGGAGCTCCTGTCCGCTCGGCTATTCCCGCGCGGCTATCCACGAATACTTCGTGACTTTGGCCCTTTGTCTTTTGGCACCTACCTTGTGGATAATGCCTCTCTCGAAATTGACTTAACTGACAACAAACGCGCAGCCCAAATTTAAATTAACACTCACTATAAGAAAAGGACAAAGGGGAGTTTTAATGCTTGTGACTAATACTGTTAAGAATTATCCAATCTGACAATGCAGTGTATGAATACTGACTCATAAAAGTAATCAAAAATAAAATAAAGTATTGATCAGAGAGAGCAAATTTTTACAACTTATTCTGATTGACATTGTTAGTAGGGTTGATTTACAAATTTTACAGAAGACTTTGAAAACAAATACCAACATCAAATTACAAAAGTGTTTTACCACGAACATCCTGCGAACGATATTGCGGCCACAACGCCTCCCGGGAAAAAGATGTTAACCGCTTTTCCTCCAGAGGCCCTTCCTCTGTGGAGTCAATAAATAACACTCTCTCTACTACTCTGACGTCGCAGCGCCAGAGATACAAATAGACGCAGCTGAGCTGCTCACAGATATTATTAGTTAAATGTTACAGCTCCATATTACATACAGCGACGTATCGAAGAATAAAATAAATTTCAATAACATATTGTGTAGAACGGCTTATAATACACATAAAAATATGTTCTTATTAGTTTGTATAGGTTCTCGTTTATTGGAATCAGCACAGAAGGGTGGTTGCTTTAGAAGAATCTTTTTGAAGTTTCGAAGTTTATGCTTGAATGAAAATAAGAGATTACTTTCACATTGTTGTACAAAGTTTGCTTTAAAAGCAGAATCATGCTGAAAGTTTTGGGTAACAGAAAAATAAATAGGTCATCTAGAGCAAAAATTTTTAAGCTTAGAGCAATTCTCAGATATCAGTTCTGTCTTGGTATCTGTTAGTTTAGTATTATCACCAAGATACCTCTTGTCTAGACTGTCACAAAGATTTTCTTGAATTGCACTGACTTCATGGTTAATGAAGAGTATAATCTCTATGTTCTGTACATCTACTTCAACATGTGTACAGTATCACTCATTTTTTCTCTATTAGCATGTACCGCGATAGTTAACTGAATCTGAAGCAGCTATGTAATTTCTGGATGGGCAAGAATTGCGAAATCGTGTATTGTTTCCACTGAATGGCATCGTAACACCGTAATTTGAGCCAAAATATTCAAATGTTTGTAAATCTATCAGACCAAACTGCGTGGTCATCAGTCCGTAGCTTACAAACTACTTAAACCTAGGTAAACTAACCTAAGGATAACACACACACCCATTCCCCAGGGAGGACTCGAACCTCCACTGCGAGCAACCGCGCGCTCCGCAGCGAGACGCCTTAGACCGCTCGGCTACTCCACCGCGGCTGAAATTTGAGCCAGTCAGTTCTAATTATCAAGTCGTTGGTGTGACAGCGCTGTGGCAAAGATGAGATCATCACAATAGAGTAAAAAACGAAATCTGAATACACGAAACAAGTATGCAGATTTAACCAAATAAAAATCACGGAGCGAGGTGGCGCAGTGGTAACACACTGGACTCGTATTCGGAAGGATGGTGGTTCAAATCCACCTCCGGCCATCCTGATTTAGGTTTTCCGTGATTTCCCTAAATCACTCCAGGCAAATGCCGGGATGGTTTCTTTCAAAGGGCACGGCCGATTTCCTTCCATATCCTTACCCAAACATTCCGAGCGTAAGCTCCGTTTCTAATGACCACGCTGTCGACGGGACGTTAAACTCCAAGCATCCTTTCTTCCTTCCCAAATAAAAATCAAATAATACAGTTATGCAATGGGAGAAAATTGAACGCAGCAGCTGAAGCGCGTTTATATTCTACTTACATACAGCGGAATAAGCTGCAAATATACACATATTCGTAAGTATTGGTCCATGACGAAGTTCTTCGTTATCTCATTGAATCAGTTAAGTTCGGCTGTTCTTACATTTATATCCGTTTTATGTATCTTGATATTTTTCTAATGCTTGCAACAAAAAAATTATACTAACTATTTCGTTACTTACGTACAAAAATAATTATAAACAAGCAACACTCTTTCGGCGTCTTGCCCATCACTAGGAGCGCTAGTGTCGTTGCAAATGTCAGTTGGTAATAACTTACACAACAGTGAGCGTCGCGACTCTATATGTTGTACTGTGGTAGTACTCAATGTTTATTACTGCAGCTGCAACGCCAGAGATACAAATACACACAGCTAATTTGCTCACAGATATTATATAGATGTTACATTTCACATATTACAAATATCATCTTTTACTATGACATATCTAAGAAAAATAATACATTTCAGTAACATATTGTGTAAAAAGACTTTTACAAAAATATGTTCTCACTTTAAACAAAATCCTTTGAGCAACAATAATGCTGCAACTGCACTTAGAGAATATCGCCGCCTGAAAGGATCACTGAAGAGGCCACTTTCTCCACGTACTTGATAAAAGAAAGTCTAATCAGGCCCGGGAAGAGCCGACGACCGGTTGCACCGCAGGTGGTTGATGAAATCGCTGTTGCTATGGCAGACATCGCTGCGCGCAATTCCCGGTCGTCAATCAGTGCGCGTGCTGCGTCACGACAGTTTAAGAACCCGAGGTCCACTTTACGGAAGGTGCTTCGAACCGTTCCCAAATAATATCCGTACAAGATTCATATCGTACAGTAGCTGGCACTAGAGGGCGAACAACTATGTGTTGACTTGTCTCTCCACTTTCTCGCAAGGACTGAATTTGACAAGGGCTGGCCGTAGACCATTCTGTGACAGATGAAGCTGATTTTTCTCTGATGAGTGATGTGAACACACAAAATTGTCGAATATGTGAAGATCTTTACCTCCAGTCACTGTGCATGAAGTTTCTCTGAGGTGAAAGTCTCACCATAGAGTATTGCTTAACGACAACTTTCACCATTGACCCAATTTTTGAACATATATTTTTTAATTTGTTTTATTTGATGAATAGGTTGGCGCTCATGGACCAAACACGTTCAGGGTGACTGGCCTGAGTTATTCTTCGCCCCCACAGAAGATCTACGTCTTGAACTCAACAGTTTTAATGCAAGATAGGGCGTACCGCGCATTGTTCGTGAAGTTCAACCGCTTCTCCGAAACATTTGGAAACGATCAAATTATCAGCTGATAGTTTCCTGATCTCACTCCATGTGATTTCTGGTTGTGGGACAACAGGGAAACAACAGGTATTAATAGGGCAACAATCAAACATGTGCTGATGTGCCGGTTATCGAAAGAGGTAGCCAGCAAATTTACTGATATGCTTCGTTCTGCAGTGCAGAATACAATCCTGCGTTTTAAACTGGGCGCCAAAGTGAGCCCGTTTTGTAACAGTTATGTTACCGAAATGTAATAGTATGATGTGCCGTAGCAGGATTTTTAAAAGTGTTTCAATTGGATTCATTCGCCATTATTCCTCTTCCCCATGTCCTTGACTTTAATGATATCAAATTTGGATCTTTCACGGTAATTAATATTCTTGTTTTAACATTTTCAAAAGGGAACGTTATAATTATAACAACCTGGTATAGCTCCAAAATAAATGTGTCGACCAAGGTTAGTTTATGTCAGTGGCAGATCATAAATTAAAATCGGTTCACTATTTCTAGTTCCTTAAGGAGAGTTATTAATTGTTCTGTAAATTTTTGCCGCGGTGGAATGACCGTGCGCTCTAAGGCGCCTTGCTGCGGAGACCACCGTTGCTCCCCGCCGGAGTTACGTGTCGTCCCTCTAGCATGGGTGTGTGTGTTTTCCTTAGGTTAGTTTAAGTAGTTTGTAAGCTGATAACCATAGTAGTTAAGCCACAGATTTACAAACATTTCACGTGTTACACATTTTCTTCGCAGAACGTACTGTAATTAACACAAAGAAACAAAAGCACGTGTGTTCACGAAGTACTGGCCTATGGCCGAGACATCGAAAGATATTTTCGTGGGCCCCGACTTCTCGACAGTGACGTCGATCGCTGTCTAACACATTGGCTCGTCCTGCTGTGTAATAACCTTGCATCACGGTAATCTTGATTGCAGGATCATGCATATTCAATCTCGTCTGTATTACTGCCAAGCAATAAATATATCCGATATTTGACGGTAAGCCAGCGTTTAGATAAATTTAAGTACCGGTATAAATCTTGACTATATGAATAATTTGATTCCATGTTATTCTCAGATTCTTTTCTTTTATTCAAGATAATTTGACTTTCCATTGTCTTGTTTAATTTAATTTTTTGGAACGACATAAGATTATAAATTGTGCCGCTCATAAAAATCTGCCACACTGGACGATGGCACGATTCACTACCTACCTCTTCCGGCTTGGTGCAGCAGAACCTCGAAAATCCGTCCCACACGAGAACGGGATTGCGGTCGGAAGGTAAAAAAGCCTAAGCTTCCTTCCTTCCTTCCTTGTAGGATCTGCACTCTTCAAGTTGACTTACTAAGGCAAGGAAGAATCTGAGCAGGTTAAAGAGGGAGAAGGGGGAGAAGAAATTGGAAGTGGCAACAGGTAAGGAGGAACAGGCATAGGACAGTGACAGAGCTTTATCATTAATCTGAAAAATAAAATTGACCCGTTACCTCAATCAGAATTGGATGAGCCTTATGTAGCTGAAACTGAATAAATGGCACAACAAACTTTCTGGAAGGATTTGAGAAAAGCAGGGAAATTTGTGAAGAGAAAGTCTTGTTAGATGGTTCACGTGGTAGATGTGTTGGCCAATTACTACAGAAGAGCTATTTCAAGAGTACTGGATTACAAACTTTTGCCAACCTAATATGGGTCTGGGTCAGGTAACAGGTACTTTATGCAAAGATTTCACAAAAGAGGATATCGTGATTCTAGCTGGTGGACCAGGAAATAGTGTTGACAAAGACTCTGAATATTCCATAGTGACTTGGTGAAGATAGCATCAGCAACGAAGCATCATGTTCTTTTTCAACTTGGAACGGCTGCTCAGGTGAGATATAAGGCCCCATATTGGCTTAATTCCTATGGATGCTGTCTGTAGGTGGGACTACACCTCAGTGGGAAAGGGAACGTTAAACTGTCATGGTTGATTGCAAGAAACTTACTGGGGGGAGGGGGAACACTGTCACAAATGGTAAAATACCAGTGGTTGCAGGTGTCGTAGGTATGATTTTTTTTTTTTTTAGGACAGGAAGGGGGAAAAAGAAAATTAGCTTTAAGACAGCTGGGAAGACAGCCTAAGTTTGAGGAAACAGATGAACAGAATGTAGATTGTTACAAACAATGTTTAACAGAAATTAGAAATTGCCAGTAAATCTTTGTCCAACCAAATATAATTCAATTAATATGCAATATCAGTTACCTTTATTACATCATAACATTCCAGGATTTGAAAATTAAGTTGATGAACTACTCATTTGTAGTGATGAAATAGATTCATCTAGCCCAGTTGACATAATTTGCTTCTCTGAACATCATGTGATCACTGTTGTAGATATGTTAAACATTTCAGGATTTAAGTTAGTTTCCTATTTCTGTAGAGTAGATATTAAAACTGTATAAATTCAAGAATACTGATATAAATGAATTCTGTCTATAGCTGCATTTAGAAGAGTGTCCAACAGTGTCATAACAGATGCTACATAACAGTTACTATTTTTCGAAAACCTGCAGAAAATTAATCTGTCACTAAATAATCTAGAAGTTCTATCAGGTTATCTAACAGGAAAGAAGAAGGAAATCTTGGTTGCTGGTGACTTTAATACAAATTTTCTTGTGCACTTTTCTAGTAAATATTTATTACCATCAGTGACATTGTCTTTCAATCCAGCTCATACTAATAGTAGAATAACTAAATCGTCTAGGACAGCCATTGATAACATTTTTTTAGACAAATCAAAGGAACAAAATCGTATCATAGAACCAATTTATTTAATCGTGTCTGAGCTACATCTGTAGTTAATTTATAAGCTACATATACAAGATTACAAATAAAAAAAAAAGTAAGTGCTAATTATACATTCATATATATATACAATCATGATTTTCACACATAATATGTTATTATTGTCCATAGCAGGCTCATATCTCTCTCCAGTGTTCGGCACACTTCACTGCAACGTCGTTGGCCAGCCACAGGTCTTGGAAAGTGCATGGCGCTGGCAAGGATGGGCAGCTCAGCATGTGTATCATTGTTTGTTTTTCTCCACATTGGCAGAGCTCGTCTTCTGCGTATCCCCACTTGAACAGGTTATCCTTTGATCTTCCCATTCGACACCTAAGTCTATTTAGGCTCTTCCAGACTTTCCATTCCAGTTGAGATCCAGCCGGAAGTTCTTCATTAATGTTACAACATTGCAAGATGTTTTTTTCCGATTTCTGTGTCCACATTGATTTCCTGGTTGTAGTTTGGCTTTCATTTACGTCTAAACCGGCATTGTATTCAGAATCTGAATGATGAAAGGGCCCTTTTCATAGAACCAATAATAAATGGCCTATCAGATCATGACATGTAGCTCCTTGGTTTAGGTGTAGATTATAACCACAATATGAAGACTGCTAAATACAGGACCATAGTCAATCTAACAAAAGTTGAGTACTTTAAAAAACTGTTCAAAGATATGAACTGGAAAGATGTTAATAATGCTCATGAGATGAACGAAAAATACATCATTTTCATTAATAAAGCCGGTAACATGTTTCAAAACTGTTTTCCTCCAAAAGGTAACTCAAAGTAAAATGACGTTAATAATAAAAGTGTGGATTAGACAGGGAATCAAGCTTTTCTGTAAAACAAAAAAGAAAATGTATTTTAAGCGAAGAATAGCTGCAATGCAGATGATTTAGCTAAAGATAAGTAATACTGTAAAATATTAAGAATAGTAATTCAGGCATCTAAACAAATGCATTATGAGATGATTAAATTAGATTAGTACTTGTTCCATAGATCATGAATACGACACTTTGTAATGGTGTGGAGCATGTCAGATTAATGAAAGGTGTCTTTACAAATTATTACTTTGTGCTAAATATTACATGACACAATTTATTTTTATTTCATTTTACTTTTTTTAAATTTTTTCTGATTTACTAATTTATATATAAAAATTCATCTATAGTACAGAAGGAGCTGCCATTCAGAAATTCCTTTAATTTATTTTTAAATGCTAGTTATCTATCTGTCAGGCTTTTAATGCTGTTTGGTACGTGACCAAAGACTTTGGTGGCACCATAATTCACCCCTTTCTGTGCCAAAGCTAGATTGAACATTGAATAGTGAAGATCATTCTTTCTGCTAGTGTTGTTGTTAGGTACACTGCTATTGCCTTTGAATTCGGTGGGATTGGTAATAACAAATTTCAAAAGTGAATATACATACTGTGACACTACTGTGAAGATCCCTAGCTCTTCAAATAACTGTCTGCACGATGATCTTGTATGGGCTCCAGCAGTTACTCTGATTACACGCTTTTGTGATATGAATACTTTTTTACTCAATGATGACTTACCCAGAAAATGATATACAAAAGCGGAGAATGAAAATAGGCATAGAAGCTACTTTATGGACATGTATATCACCAAAATTTGCAATTACCCTAATAGCATAAGTAACTGAACTCAGACGTTTCAGCAGATCTTCAATGTGTTTTTTCGAGTTCAACCCATCATCAATGCATACACGCAACACCTAAAAATTTTGAATATTCTGTGCAACAGATTTCTGCTCAAAGTCTATATTTATTAACGGTGTCATTCTATTGACTGAATGGAACTGTATGTACTGTGTTTCATAAAAATTTAATGATAGTCCATTTCCCGTGAACAACTTAATGATTTTCTGAAACATGTCATTTACAATTTCTTCAATTAGTTCTTGCCTATCAGGTGTGATAATTATACTTGTATCATTAGTAAAAAGAACCAGCTCTGCATCTTCATGAATACAGAACGGGAAGTCATTAATATAGATTAAGAACAGCAAAGGGCTCAAGACCGAACCTTGTGGCACCCTATTTTTGATTGTTCGCCAGTTTGAGGAATTAGTTGTTTTTGCATGTTATGTGAACTATTTATCATAACTTTCTGCACTCTTCCTGTTAGGTATGATTCAATTTATCTAGAAGAAGTCCACGATTTACACACTCAAAAGCCTTGAAGAGATCGCAAAAAATCCCAACGGTTGATGTCCGGGTATTCTGGACATTTAATATTTCATTGGTGAAAGTATATACAGCATTTTCAGTTGAAAAGCCTTTCTGAAAACCAAACTGACATTTTGTTAGAACTTTATTTTTACCTATGTGTGAAGCTACCCTAGAATACATTACTTTTTCATGAATTTCGGATAAGGCTGTCAGAAGAAAGATTGGGCGGTAGTTGTTGACATCAGACGTATCCCCTTTTTTGTGCTGTGGTTTAACAATAGCATCTTTCAGTCTATCAGGAAAAATACCCTGCTTCAGAGAACTATTACATACGTGGCTGAGAATCCTACTTATTTCTTGAGAACAAGCTTTAATTACCCTGCTTGAAATACCAACAGTTCCATGTGACCTTTTGCTCTTGAGACAGTTTATTATTTTCTTAATTTCAGAAGGAAACGTGGGTGGAATTTCTTCTGTATCAAATTGTGTAGGTATGGCCTGTTCCATTAACTGCCTAGCATCTTCTAATGAACATTTAGATCCAGTTTCTCCATAACATTTAAAAATTAATTATTAAAAATATTTCAACTTCTGGCTCGTTAGTTGTAAACGTTTCATTCAGTCTGATGGTAATGCTGTTTCCCTGTGCTCTTGGTTGCCCTGTCTCCCTGGTAATAATATTCCAAATTGTTTTAATTTTGTTATCAGAGGTACTAATCTCAGACATGATGTACATGTTTCTGGACTTTTTAATAACTTTTCTTAATGTAGCACAGTAGCTTTTATAATTTTTTGTTTCTGGGTCATTACTCTTTCTTGTTGTTAGATACAGTTCCCTTTTTCGGTTAACAGATATTCTTATTCCTTTAGTAATCCATGGTTTCTTATCATTATATTTAATTATTTCCTTGGGGAAACAATTTTCAAATTTACAAATGTATCATAAAATAAGTTATCTGTTAAATTAGCATCAGCTGTCTTATACACCTCATCCCAGTCTAACTGCTGAAGATTTTCCCTGAAATTCTTAATTGTTGAATCGTTAACTGAACGCACAGCTTTGGAGGGCTGAGAGGAACTATGTCATTTACTGTAACTAGCTGTGCACCATGATCAGAAAGACCATTCTCAAGAGGACAAGCATTTATGTTTTTAAACTTATCTTGGTCTATAAAAACGTTGTCTAACAGTGTGCTGCTGTTCTTTACTACCTGATTAGAAAACTCAATTACAAATGACAAATTGAAAGAACCGAGTAAGACTGAACAAGCATTTATGTTTTTAAACTTATCTTGGTCTATAAAGGTTGTCTATCAGTGTGCTGCTGTCCTTTACTACCTGAATTTATCTACGACTATCATTGGACGCTTTCTCTATAAATACCAATTATATAAATACAGTATATTTCTTTGAGAGATATATAAGTAATAACTTAGTAGTGTGGAACTCGCCAAACATCATCCAAGCCAGAAGTGTACTAGCTGCAAGTAGGCTTTATGCGGAAATTCGCCAGTATCTGCGGGTTAGATACATCGATTGTTACACAAATGCACGTATATAAAGTTATGACAGTGAAACATCATTTCCAAAGTCGAAAAAAAATTTGCTTTAACTAACCGAAGTGCATGAAAAATGCATTTTATTTTTAGGAATTGTTGTTGTTGTTGTTGTTGTGGTCTTCAGTCCGGAGACTGGTTTGATGCAGCTCTCCACAATACCCTATCCTGAGCAAGCCTCTTCATCTCCACATAAAGCGACAACCTACATCTGTCTGAATCTGCTTACTGTATCCATCTCTTGGTCTTCCCCTGCGATTTTTTCCCCATACACTTCCCTCCAACGCTAAATTCACAATTCCTCGATGTCTAAGAATGTGTCCTACCAATCTATCCCTTCTTTTAGTCAAGGTATACCAGAAATTCCTTTTCTCCCCAATTCTGTTCAGTACCTCCTCATTAGTTACGTGATCCACCCACCTAATCTTCAGCATTCTTCTGTAGCACCATATTTCAAAAGCCTCAATCCTCTTCCTGTCCGCATTGTTTATCGTCCACGTCTCACTCCCATACAAGGCAACACTCCATACAAATGCCTTCAGAAAGGACTTCCTTAGACTTAAATCAAAATTCGATGTTAACAAATTTCTCTTTTTCAAGAACGCTTTTCTACCCATTGCCATTCTGCATTTTATATCCTCTGTACTGCGACCATCATTTGTTATTTTACTGCCCAAGTAACAAAATTCATCTACCTCCTTTATTGCCTCATTTCCCAATCTAATTCCTTCAGCATCACCTGATTTTCTTACACTGCACTCCATTACCCTAGTTTTGCTCTTGTTAATGTTCATCTTATATGCACCTTTCAGCACACTGTCCATTCCGTTCAATTGCTCTTCCAGGTCCTTTGCTGTATCTGACAGAAGTACAATGTCGTCGGCAAAACGCAATGTTTTTAATTCTTCCCCCCTGAACTTTAATTCCTTCTCCAAATTTCTCCTTGCTTTCCTTTATAGCTTGCTCAATGTACAAATTGAATAACATCGGAGAAAGGCTACAACCCTGTCTTACTCCCTTTCCAACCACTGCATCCCTTTCATGCCCTTCAACTCTGACAACCGCTGTCTGGTTTTTGTACAAGTTGTAAATAACCTTACGTTCCCTATATTTTACTCCTTATGTTCTCGAAACCCGTCATGCGAGAAATAAATAAGGAAACATATCGATAGGCAATAGTAGATGTCATTGTGAGACCAAATGATTTAGTGATAGCAGATGACTGTATCACTTAACAAGACGTCTCAAAAAGTGGCGAGTTTTCAGTGGCCCTCCAATATGACGGAGCCTTGTCCAGTCTATGTTGCTCATATAGGTCGTTTATATCTACTATTAAAATGTGGAGCGATTTGATGATTACTTCGACTGGCTTCTTTAAATGCAACATCCTATCTCAAATGCCGTCATCTTTGTATGTTGTTCACGCGCATGTTGGCGACGTAGTTAATATCATCGAACTAGGTTACGCGGCGGAAACATCTAGGACTAGCATTCCGAAGTACGCCGGTTCGAACCTGCCGTCTGCAGTCCTGATCTGGATTTTCAGAGATTTCACTAAAATAATCCTGGGAAATGCTGCGATGATTTCTTTTACAGGACACGACCGATTTCCTTCCTCTACCCTTAGTAAAAGTGAATCGACCGTATGTTCCGTCTCTAATGACCACGACGTTAAACTCCATCTTCCTTCTTTTCTTAGTTACAGTTCAACTGAGTGCAGGATATCAATGTCGCTAAAACTTTGTGCTCTACTATCGATGTTCTCCCCATTTATGACTTGTGCTAGCTGCTTGTTGAATTTGCGTTGCAACATTCATATTCTTTCATCGGTCGCCAATTTTGATTTTTTTTACATTTTGCATTAATACCTGTAGCTATATAAACTTGTTACCAGTTTGCATAACGCCTTCGTTGTGTGTGGATATTTTTGTCTTGTTTTAAAATGAATGAAATAATAGACACTGTTAATTGAAAAAGCCACCTGAGAAATAAACCGTATCTTTGATCCATTCGGCTGGTTTGTAGCTCTGACATGATACTTCAAAAATTTTGTCTCCGTTTTAGTGTCCAGTTTGAAACAGTATCGAATCGTGAAGAGGTGACCACACAGCTGTTCCGCCAAGGAATAAAATAAGTTGACAGTGGTAGTTTATTAAGCTCATATACATTAGGAACGCGCTGTTAATAATGAAAATAATGTTTCTCAAAACACTAATCTTCTTTCGCGATTTCCCTAAATCACTGCAGTCAAATACCGAAATGGTTCCTTTCAAAAGGATTGGCCGCTCTCCTTTCTAGTCCTTAGCAAGGATCAATCCGAGCATGGGCTCCGTCCCACGTGGTGTCGACCGAACGTCAAGCCCCCGACATTCTTCCTTTTCCAAAGCCTGTCTCACAAATAACAGTCCTGTTGCCCTCTAAATAGACCGACGATACTTCGAAAGTAATAGATGGCATGTCATTCATGTCGCTATTGAAGCCACTTCATTACATTACAATATAGTGATCTGTCTAGGAAATGCAAGACCTTGCCGTTCATAAAATGGACACTTTAGCTTTTAAATTACTTCCTTAGAGTACCATAAATCGCAGGGAGAAAGACTAAAATCTCGTATATGACGTAAATGTTTCACAAAGTGATCGCTTGTGACAGAGACGGAAATAAATAAAGACGGAAAAAGCCAGTTAATGTGCCTACGAAATCGTAATCAGTTCAGTTTTATATATGCCTCATGCCGACGTACAGTTGCGAGTAATGTCAATATTCCTGATAGGGATAGCGGGAGCGGCGGAGAGTTGACTAGTAAAGTTAGACAAGGGTACTCAGTTCAGGTTCCTGTGACACATTTTATTTTAACCGAAATCCCTTTTACAACTAGAGGCTGAAGAGAAACAGTAAACAGTTCAGCAAGGGTGCAGAAGGCCGAAGCAACCCTTTATAAAAGTAAATTAATATGGTAAGCAAGACAATCACGAGGGGCTGCAAAATTAAGTAAATTTATCAGGCTGAAGGCTAAGTTAAAAAAAAGTTTGAAGTAAGTTAATAACGACTGAGGGCCCGAAGCAACCTTTTATAAATACAATGAAAACATCACAATAAAAGGGAGCTCTAAAATTTAAGCAAAAGCAGCTCCTTTTACAATAAGTAAGCAAAGGTGAGCTCCAACATTTAAATGAAAGCAGCTGAATCAGGCTGAAGGCCGATTTAAAAGAAAAAGACACAAATTAGTAAAATGACTGAAGGCCCGCGACAATCCTTTAACTTACTTATACAATAGTAAGCAATACCCTGAAAACAGGAAAACAAATCCAGCTCAATGATATTACAAGGCAGAAGGTCGAGTAAACAGATTATGTATCACAGTAAGAGAGACCGGACTTTCCGGAATAATAAAAGAGCTCAAGCTAGGTTACCTAAAACAAAGGCACAAAGCACTCGGGCCAGACTTTTAACATAACAAGAGACACATGTTTAAACAGTAATGAAACAAGGCCCCGAGACAATCCATAACACTTCCAGTGTAATATAAAATTAATTGAGTACAGGACTGGCTACTCGTTAACTTAATACACATTCCAACATACAAAACAAATGAGCTGACTCTAGATAGGAAGAAGAGGGGGTAGGGTGCCCAACAGTCCACGAGAACTACAGCTCTGACACGAAGGGACTTATATTAAAACGGACCCAGCGCCAAAGTACAACCGTCGGTTGTCTATGCCTCACGAAGGGAAATGGTCTGCAAGCAGAAGATAAAAAACATAAAAAAATAGACTATACAAATACCGACTGTGAAGATGCGAGCTAGCAGAGGGGCACAAACCATTTCCCAGTGGCGTTAACCAAGTTAGTGAAAATTGAATAATTGCTACACAAAACAAAACAAAAAAGACTAATTCAATTGAGACGAACTAGAAGTGCAGCACAACACATAAGTAAACATCAATAGGCGTAGACATAGGCAACGACGGTCTCTGGGGAACGACCACCGATCCTGATAAGTACAAACACAAACACACACACACACACATACACAAATTTGCGGAGCAGGGATGTACGAGTCACTTAATTTGCTCACTCCAAGATAAATGCAGCCACCCTCGCGATGGTGTAGGAGTATGATATCAACAAACGCCCTGAAAGTATTTCAGGGATCCCAGGTGGAAAGCAGCTGGTACGACGCGAGGCGCAGCCAGGGACTGACTGCGGAACACAAGTTGTTGACTACTCCGGTGCTTGGCGATCGCACGGCCGCTAGGAACACGACCGCATAGCCGGGGAGATGAGGTAAACAGCTCCCGCCGAGCTGATGCTGGAACTTGACGCAATTCCCTCTACATGTCCAGACCTCTTCAGCTGTTCATATCATCGCATATACGACTCCAACAGACTGACAGGATGGCACTGCGTTACTACTTTGGCGCACGCGCCGGGCACGGCCACAGACGGCCAGTTAATGTAAATAACTCGACCCTAGCGACACCATCTGTATCTGCAGTGTATCACATTGACACTGCACGATAAGTTTCTCGCGGCGCCTCTCAGTCAGTGAGACCTCCCCGGAACTGCCTCGGCGCCAACTCAAGTAGCGCCACTCGCGGCGAGGATCACACGAGTAAGAAGACGAGTGACGCGCGATAGATCGAACAGCGCCGCGTGCGGTGAGAGCACAGAAAGATCGATCAGTACTTGCGCCAGTAATTTAATTAAGGACAGGGACGGCTCAATTCCTTTAAAAATGTTTAGCGTCCTATAGAACGTAGGGTAGTTAGATACAAACGAAAAAGGTTGACCGCACAAAAAAAAAGTGGAAGAATATTGCCGCGGCAATTATGGAGAAACTGTTTGCTGCATTAGACTGGAAACATTTAGGATATTTATCCTCTTTATTCGGAGTTCAGCGTTTTAACAAATACCACGGTTGCAGTGATTAGTTACTACTGCACCATTGACTTTATTCATAATTTCTGAAGATGACATACATATGAAGAGCCACGTATAGAAGCGGCCAAGTCCAATATTTTTTTCAGTTTTCTTATATCAACATTTTCTTGAAGTATTTTCTGCACTGAATTATATTGCGGCCCCCCTCAGTGTCAGAAACATTCAAAAAAGGTTTCAAAAGCCATTAAAAGTGCGGTTTCCCTGAAAAAAGGCCAAATCCAAACAAATGTTTTTTCGAAAACGGCCGTCAGCAGCCAATCATAATACAGGACTGGGCACGCAGTATCAACCTGCCTCTGTATTGTTTCCGTCCATATGTTGACGCTGTTTATTGGGTTTGTGTTCAGTTTATAACAGTAGTTTTTTATCTATAATTTTATTCTAGAGACCAGTGGAAAGGTTCCTCCAAAAGAGACAGGAAGAACGTTGCGATTTTGAGAATGAAGATGAGGATTTGGTGTTAATTTTATGTGCTTAGTTCTTTTTTCTTACTGTGCAAAATTTTTTGAAATATTTTGGTATATCTGATTTTTTCGAAGAGCAATAAGAGCTACAATTGATATAAATGTAACTTTTCTCTGATGAAACAGTTAATAAACGTTTCGTTTCGAACAATCAGTATTTTTCTAAAATCTTTATCCTTTCTTTTGTGTCTCGTTGCCGCCGGTTGTCCTAGGTGTCGGTGGCCGAGTAGAGAGAGACCGACACAGAAAAGTAGGATGTACGCGTGTGCGGGTACAGAGTCTGAGGTGACCAGCCAGTGGGATATCAGAAACTAGAAACACTAAGCTAGATTAGAACAAGATATATATTTCGAGAAACATAGTAGTACTTAACTTTTACAAAGTTCATGACTGCAGACTAAGTGTAATGCTGATACATAGTTTGACTAGGTAGAGGCCTGCCTTCTGATGAGTGTCTGTTCTAGTGCCTGTCCTATCAGGGTGGTGATATATAGGGATTTCCGGTAACACTATGTTAGTTCGCTACCAGGCCACATAGAGCGCTGCGATTTTTCATCTCGCTTTCCCATTGGATGATTTACGCTTTAAGTCCTGCATATTTGTTTTGATTCGTTGGTGGTGTTCTGAGCTGAGGTTCTATAGCGACGTCTTCCTAATTGCGATCTTCTGTGTGCATTTTCTTTTAATTCGCAGTGTAAATATATTGCTGTTAAACTGCTTAATTTTTGTCCGCATCCATACAATTAGGTGGTGTAATGATACATTATTTACTTTACATTTATTTGCATGTGATAACGCCACACGGTGAAAATCGCAGTACCGAGTTTTAGAAACAAACAATTTTACGGTCAAAAAGATTACCACGACATCATTTACGAAGTTTGGCCGACTTTAAACAAGAGCTACAAGCAATTAATGTTAGATTTTGATTTATATTTCTCGTATATATTACTTTGCAAGGTCTCAAAAACCTTTCTGAGGTCCACCCTCAAAGAATAAATGAAAAATATTGTCACCTAACACCAATATAACGTTTTCTCATTCGCGTATTTAGAAGTGAACACATGGATTTTCGCGCCACATTTTTCGGATTGAAAGTTCACTGCCAGGCCGCTAGTAGCGTTGCTGTCGTTCTATGTTTCCGTGTGATAACATGGTCTTTGCACTTCTATTATTTTTGGTGTTCTGTGTGTCCTATTGCCAAATGGCCGATACAGTTCGGTGGTGACCGCGAGCGGAGTTGCAGCAGAGGGCGCTCGTGGCCGACGTCGTAAGAACGCTGCGCCTTGCTTGCCATGGCGGCGCGCGGCGAAAGTACGTGGCACGCACTTCAGACTTGTGCGACACCACACATTCTGTGTTGTTTCTTTATTTTATATTTTCTGCCAATATGAACATTGCTCAAATAAAAGTGCGTGAGGCTCAAACTGTTAACATTTCCTTGAAAAATAAAGTAGTAACAACTAATGTAAGTACATGGATGCAATTTGGTTTGGTTACAAAAGAGAAAAAAAATCTAGTACATAATATCAAAGCCGGCCAAAACCGTCTGCTAATTTTTAGCACGTCTGGTCTCTAAAAGTATTTTTTTCTCATAAAAGAGAACAGAAAAAAAACCTCACACGTTAAGACTATTTTAGTAAAATGCTCCTGTAAAAATATCGAAAATGGTCTTGAGCGCTTTTGACATTAGGTTCCTGATGTGTGATACACTGTCTTCTCAGGCTTAAAGTTGTGTGCCACATTAATTATAGGTCGAACACCGTTGCTGTCAATGAGCAATGCAAACGACGGGGCAGTTTGTGCAAGTTAGGCAGAAGTATGTGTATCCGCAGCACGCACGGCCGGCGTCGTTACCCGCGGACAAACAGCCATTACTAAGTGCTGCGCCAGCTCCTGACCTTACAGGGGGCCCTGCGCCGCCGCCGCCGCTGCGCCTATGATTGCTAACGGTACACACGTCGCGGTCACAAAAAGGGCAGTAAAATTGATGTTCCGTGGACTGTGGGTAGTTAAGAGGAAGTATCGACCCGAGTCATTTAGTTCTTTGCAGGAAACAAGCGTTCAATTACCATGAGTAATGAGCTTCGCCGGACAGCCATCTGGTTCAACGTTAAGGAATGTATGCAAACAGTGTAGCGCGAGCGTCGGCCGAAGCGTCTATAACTCACCGGCAGACGCTACACGTAACGCGCATTAGGCGACTACTTACGACAGATTTCGTTAGTGATTAACCCCAGTAAGCGTGCTTGTACGTTTTGAAGGCGACGCAGTGAACGGCACACCAAAAAGGGTTCCAACTCTTTAAATATATAATTCGCAGCATTATCTGTGAAATACGTGACATTATGAGGGAAGAACCTATTTCAACCAATGATCCTGCCGTACAGTTCTTACGACTGAGTTCTTAAGCTATAATAACTAGTTACTAGTCGAGCGATGCTGGCTGCACTGAAATGATTTTGTAGCGCAACAAATTGCTTCCATAAATGTTTTGAAAGATCGAAATTAGACCAGATAACCACTTTCAGACATAGGCCTAAGCATTAACAACAATTTTGTCAGTTCATACCTTGAGGGACACAGAAAGATTTCGGTTTTCCTTCAGCCGAGAATACACACCATTGAACATAAAATCATTTAAGAGTTTCAGTAATTTTCTGACTCAAAATTAGCCTTCACTGTCCATAATCGTTACAGATAAGTAACTAAGTGCTCGGTATCTAATCTAGGGCCATAGTCTGTTCATTTAAACTCTACAGAAATGTGATACAAGATCAGAAAATATATCTAGTACTGTCAGAAACATAACATGTAGTCATTCTACATCTACATAGATACTCGCAAGTGACGTTGAAATGCATGGCAGAGGGTTCATCGAAGCACTTTTAATATACTTCTTCACAGTTCCATTCTCCAATAGTTCGTATAAAAAACGAACACCAAATTTTCCCTGTTTTCTATCTGATTTCCCTTATTTTATTATCAAGATCATGTCTTCTTATGTAGGTGGATAGTAACAATATATTTCGCATTCGGAACAGAAAGTTACGAAAGAAATTTCGCAAATAGACCTTGCTGCAACAAATGATGCCTTTCTTTTAATGATTCCCACACCAACTCGCGCATCATTTCCGTGACACTCACTCCCCTATGTCGCGATACTACAAAACGAGCTGTCCTTCTCTTAACTTTCTCTAAATCATCCGTCAGTCCCACCACGTCTAGATCTCACAATGCGCAGCAATACTCCAAAATATGACGCACAAGTGTAGTGCAGACAGTTTCTTCAGTAGAACTGTTGCAGCTTCTAAGTGTTCTGCCAATGAAACGTAGTCTGTGGTTCGCCTTTCCTATAATATTATCTGTGTGTTCTACCCAATTTACGTTGTTCGTAATTGTTATTCCTAAGTATTTAGTTGAATTGTTGGTATGTAGATTTGACTTCTGGTACTTTACTAGCCGATAAATGGCAGCATAATCTGCGAACATCATCCGAGACCTACTCAGATTGGCTCGTAAATCGTTTATAAAAATAAGGAAAAATAGGACACTATAACACTTCGCTGGGAGCGCCAGATATATCTTCTTTTCTATTCCATGACTTACCATCAATTGCAACATATGTGTCCTTTCTGACAGGGAATAATGAAACAATTCGCACAACTCTGGCGATATTCCATAAGCAAGCAATTTGATTAGAAAACGCTTGTGGGGTACAGTGTCAAAAGCTTTCCAGAAACCTAGAAATACGGAACCTATTTCACATCCCTTGTCGATAGCACTCATTACTTTATATGTGTTAACTATGTTTTACAAGAATTATACTTTCTGAAGCCGTGTTGACTATGGGTCAAAAGGTCGTTCTCTTCGAGGAAGTTCACAATATCTGATGTAAGTATAGAAAAGTATGTATCCTAAAATCCTGTTGTGACATCACAGACACAGGGGGAAGCTGATTGTTTCCATGTGAAAGGCGTGTTTTGCCAGACTGTTGGGTTCCCCAGCCGGCCGGCTAACAGTTTGGACCTAGTGAATCGGATACAGGTAGTCAAGGTTTCCCTAATGTGCTTGGAAACAGAAAGCGACTATCTTGGATGAGCGAGGGCGGCTAACCCAGATTGCAACTGAAATACAATATAGCCACACACATTATTCTAAAAATCCATATAAAATCAGGGAAAGATCATACAGTAAATATAACTATATGAATGGATTCAAGAGACTTGAGACAATCAAACGCTGTAATTACAATTTCAATATCCCTTACAGATAAAAAGCTAACAAATTTCAGAACTATAATAATAATATTTTAAGACTTATATTTACAATTATTGATATGTAGTGTTTTTATCTGTCACTTTCCACTTCTTTCACCTCTGGCAGTATTGCTCATGTGAAAAATACCGAGTAGCACCGTGGTTCGGAACCCACGTTAAACTGTAGGTCCCCCTCTAACTGGCTGGGTAAGTCAGTTCCAAGGTCGGAGGAAGGCAACGGCATACCATCTCCAAACAGGACCATGCCTAGTAAAGCACTGTGGTGTTCAAACCAATCTTCGGATTGTTGACTGCTTTACCTTTTTAGTGTTTATCGGTAACAATTTAAAAGCAAATGGGCAGCATTGCACCACACTACCACCACACTACCTATCTTAAAAGACGTACCACGTTATTTCCGTACTATTTCAGTAAACTTTATTTTACTATGCTTTTCGCTGAGGTAGTAACATTCTTGTGTCAGAACATAGATTCCATCCCAGAAACACAAAACATGAACTCAACAAATCTCATTACTATTATATATGTATTTTATTATATTTAATGTTCTTAGTAACGTTCATTTTTTATGTTGTAGACTGTCACTAAAATATTTCATGGCCGCCTCAAAATAGTATATATGCAGCAGATAATTTATATATACACAATTATATGTATTTGTGGACAAGAACTGAATATATTAGTATAAAAAGCCATGATAAATTAAATATTAGTTGTGTAACTACATTTCGACGACGGCAGTATATTTGAACAGTGAGACGCCACGCTTAATAGCAAAGAGCTACGGTCTCAAACGTTTTTAGTATTGTTAAATATATATTTGTTTGTTAAATGTAAATAACATTTGTAGGGAGGTGGTCAAAGCATTTAATTCTGTGATATTCAAATGTATAATATTTTGGAAGGGAAATTGTATTTTAAAGATGAGGCGTTAGGATACGTGGAAGGATACAATTTTGGGAGCAGGGAGAGCATGCTTTCGAACGCTTGGGAAGGGACTCGTACGTGGTGGTGAAAGGTTGTGACGCTGGGCGGTCTGAAGCAGCGTTGCGAACTTGTGATCTGAAGAGATAGGCATGTGTGGACTTAGAAACTTTACGTGACTGTGACTGAAGAACTTAATATCTGGTGAAAAGTGATAAGCTATGCTCGGTAATAGGGCTGAGGAACTGTGATAATTCAGTAATCGTATACTCCTGTGATGACGAATTGTGTTTTATAACAAATAATTTAATCGCGGATTAATTTGGAACTGCGATGTTCGATGGACTACACTAATTTATGAGTGATAATTTGGAACTTTTACTCTAGAGTGCGTGTGATATAGAGCCTCTCATGAACAATAATTGGGGAAACATTCAGTTATTTACCGATGTATAAAGTAAGACAACCTCCAGAAAGAGAAATAAACTCTATTTATAAAGAATTACTTCACGAGTTAATCACTTTTTTATCTTATAATCCATTTTGTTGGTTATTCAGAGGTTTAATTTATGTTTGTCTAGATATATTTTCACATCGTCATATGTAGATTGACAGACTGGCTACACTACAGACTAATTATTGATCTAGTTTAAACAGAATGGGTAGCTGTTTAGGGCATAGAAGATGAGATACATAACTCACCCCAATGAACAGAGACAACGAGCTATAAACTTTTTACTACTCTGAGTTATGTATTGCCCAGTTCTTATTGGTGAGAACCGATAGGAAGGTCTGCAATTTTGCGGATCACTCCTATTGCCTTTCTTTAATATTTGAGTAACCTACGCAACTTCTTCAGTTTTGAGTACGGAACGTTCGCTGAGCTAGCGGTTGTATATGAATGTTAGGTATGGGGCTATACACATCTACATAAATACTCTGCAAGCCACATTGAAGTACATGGCAGAGGGTTCATCGAACCGCTTTTATGATGTTTCTTTACGGTTCCATTCTTTAATAGTTCGCGGGAAAAAGGAACACCTGAATATTTCTTTTTTCGATCTGATTTCTGTTATTTTATTTTCATGATCACGTCTCCCTATGTAGGAAGGTGCTGAAGAGAAAATTGGCTAAAAAAATATCGCCAATACATCTCGTCTGAACAAATAACGCCTTTCTTTTAATGATTTTCACCCCAACTCCTGAATGACTTTTGTGACACTCTCTCCCCTACAGAGTTGCCCTTTTCTGAAGTTTTTCTAAATCGTCTGCCAGTGGAACTGTTGCATCTCTTGTTCTTATGTGTCCTTTCCAATTTACGTTGTTTGTAATTGTTACTCCTAAGTACTTTGTAGAATTTATGGCCTATAGTTTTGGATGATTTATCGTGTAAATGAAGTTTAACAGGCTTCTTTTAGTGGTTATACGTGTGACTTCACATTTCTCATTATTAAGGATCATTTGTCATTTTTGCACCATGCAGATATCCCATCTAAATCATTTTCCAGTTGCTTTTGATCTTCTGGTGACTTCATTAACCGATAAGTGACAGCGTCAACAACCTAAGAGGGCTACTCCGATTGTCTCCTAAATCGTTTATAAAAATAAGTAACAGAAATTACAATATTCATAATGCAAAATGGCATTCTGTTCCTTATGTGGTATGGATACAAGCGAGTAGACGACTTTGTGCTGTAAGCTTTATAAGCCCCTAGTGTCTGAGGGGTGAAACCTACATTTGTTCATACTATCAATAGCTTTTAGTGTTTTGCATGAAAATTATATCCACAAGAAAAGCTCGTAAATATAGAAGTCTGCAATGAAGAGTCTTAATATTTGTTTCTTGTTTAAAAAATGAAAATGGAGTGTGGAAGTGCTTCATCTGGAGGTTATTACTTCATCATTACTCGTGAATGGGAAATATCCATAATCTCCAATGCCGTCATCGTACCGGCCTCTGAGAGCCATGACTTTATGACCACGTACCTTTGTCCCACACAGGCCTCGAGGGCCCAATGAGTACCGACTGGCCGCCGTGTCATCCGCCACCCAAAGGCGTCGCCCGACGCGGTGTGGAGGAGGATATGGCAACCGCTCTGCACTCCCAGCCGTTGTGTCGGTTTTCCAGACCGGAGCCGTTACTTCTTAATCAAGTAGCCCCTCATTTGGCCTCATAAGAGCTGAGTGAACCCGCATGCCTACAGCGCTTGACAGGCCCGGATGGTTACCTATCCAAGTGTTAGCCAAGATCGACAGTGACATGATAGGTAGTAGGGTGTTGTGCCAGCTGTCAGTGTCTACTCTGCACAATATTTCGGCTACGTAACTTGTAACCTTCATCAGGTGCGACCTGAGACTGCTTTCCGAGTGGACCTGGTCCAGTATTTATGTCTGTGGCCTTCCCCCTCCATTGGCGGTTGTAGGTACTCCCTCTGTGGTTCGCGCCCGCCCCCGACCGTGTCTTTTGCAGTCTGGCGCTCCATCTGCGGTCCGCGCCCATTTGCTCAACTGTTCTGGGGCGCTGATGTCAGTATTGGCCCTGGGTGCTCCTTCTGTGGTCCGCGCCCGTCCTACTCGCCTTCGACCGTACCATCCGCGGTTTGGCGTTCCTTTTGCGGTCCTCGACCGCTATCTGAGCTGTTCTGGAGCTCTGATGTTCTATTTTCTACATCTACATCTACATGGGATACTCTGCAAATCACATTTAAGTGCCTGGCAGAAGGTTCATCGAACCACAATTATACTATTTATCTCCCATTCCATTCTCGAATAGCGCGCGGGAAGAAAGAACACCTGAATCTCTCTGTTCGAGCTCTGATTTCTCTTATTTTATTCTGATGATCATTTCTACCTATGTAAGTATTCTACAATATATTTTCGCATTCGGAGGAGAATATTGGCGATTGGAGTTTCGCAAGTAACCCACGCGATAAGCGCCGTTGTTGTAATGATTCCCATCCCAGATCCTGTATCATTTCCGTAACGCCGTCTCCCCTGTATCGTGACAATACGAAACGAGCTGCCCTTCTTTGGACTCTTTCGATGTCCTCCGTCAAACCCACCTGATAAGGATCCCACACTGGGCTGCAATACTCCAAAAATGGACGGACAAGCGCAGTGTATGCAGTTTCTTTAGTAGTTCTGTTGCATCTTTTAAGGGTTCTGCCAATAAAACGCAGTCTCTGGTTCGCCTTTCCCACGATATTATCTACGTGTTCTTTCCAGTTTAAGTATGAAGTAATAGTGATTCCTAGGTATTTTGTGGAGCTTACGGCCTTCACATTTGATTGATTTATGTTGTAATCAAAGTTTAACGGATTTCTTTTCGTACTCATGTGGACGACTTCACACTTCTCATTATTTAGAGTCAATTGCCAATTTTTACACCATACTGATATCTTATTCAGATCGTTCTGCAGTTGGTTTTGATCTTCAGATGATTTTACTAGACGGTAAATGACGGCGTCATCTGCAAACAACCTAAGAGAGCTACTTAGATTTTCCCCTAAATCGTTGATGTAAATAAGGAATAGCAGAGGACCAATAACACTACCCTGTGGAACGCCCGATATCACCTCTGTTTTAGTCGATGCCTTACCATCGATTACTACGAACTGTGTCCTCTCTGACAAGAAATCCCCTATCCAATTGCAAATTTGGGGCGATATACCATAACCACGCAATTTGATTAAAAGCCGTTTGTGAGGTACGGTGTCAAAAGCTTTCGGGAAATCAAGAAATACGGAATCGATTTGCGAACCTTTGTCGATAGCACCCATCACTTCGTGTGAATATAGAGCTAGTTGTGTTTCGCATGAACGATATTTTCTAAATCAGTGTTGACCTTGGGTCAATAGATCGTTCTGTTCGAGATAATTCATAATATTTGAATACAGGATATGTTCCAAAACCCTGCTGCAAATTGACGTCAGTGAAATAGGCCTGTAGTTTAGTGGGTTACTCCTACTGCCTTTCTTGAATATAGGTGTGACCTGTGCAACTTTCCAATCTTTTGGTACAGATCCTTCTATGAGAGAGCGGTTGTATATGACTGTTAAGTAAGGAGCTATCGCTTCAGCATAATCAGATAGAAATCTAATGGGTATACAATCCGGACCAGAAGACTTGTTCTTATTAAGTGATTTTAGTTGCTGCACTACTCCGATGATATCTACTTCTATCTTACTCATTACGGCATCTGTTCGTAATTCGAAATCTGGAATATTGGTTTCGTCTTCTTTGGTGAATGAGTTTCTAAATGCTAAGTTTAGTAACTCTGCTTTAGTAGCGCTGTCATCGGCAGGATCGCCATTACTATCACGTAGTGAAGGTATTGTTTGTGACTTTCCCCGAGTATATTTAACATATGACCAAAATCTCTCTGAATTTTCAGTCAAATTACGAGAAAGAGTTTCGTTGTGATAAATGTTGTAGGCATCTCGCATTGAAATCCTCGCTAAATTTCGAGCTTCTGAGTACAATCGCAAATCCTGGGGATTTCGTGTTCGTTTAAATTTAGTATGCCTTTTCCTTTGCTTTTGCAACAGTGTCCTAACCTGTTTTGTGTACCAAGGGGGATCGCCTCCTTCTTTTATTAATTTATTAGGTATAAAACTTTCAATTGTTGTCGATACCACTTCTTTGAATTTGAGTCACATCTGGTCTACACCTACGTTTAGTGTTAGAAACGAGTGGAAGCTGTCTTTCAAGAAGCAATGTATTTTGTTTCTATCTGCTTTCCTGAACAAATATACTTTGCGTTTATTTTTGGTAACTTTGGGACGTCCGTTGCAGCCCTGAGTGCTCTCTCTGTGGTCCACGCCCAGGTAGAAGATGAAGTTCAGAGGCCGGTACAATGACGGCGTTGGAGATTATGGATATTTCCCATTCACGAGTAATGATGAAGTAATAACCTCCAGGTAAAGCACTTCCACACTCCATTTTCGATTACCCTGATTGCGATAAACAGGATAATATGAGAGCATACTTTTCAATGGGTCGGCATTATGACGTAGTTTTTACTTATGTCAGACGTACAGCAGAAATCCAAAACAGTTAATTAGAGATAATGCTAATATTATCGTTCTCTTCAAACAAGATGAATGTAATACGTGACATGCTTTCAGTGATCATGTTAATCCTGATATGACATTTAACACATTCATTGATTTGTGTAAAGAGATACTGAGTTAGATATATGTATTTATATTACTGCAAAGATTTGGAGAATACATAAATGTTCTTAAATGACAGACCATTTCATGCACAAGAACATTAATTATCACAGTCGTTTTTCCAAAGTTTGAAGGAACAGATCCAGAAGCCCCATAGTGTACCTACTAGAAAAAACACATGGCTGTCTATAGCCCTGAGGAATCTTGTAGCAAGAAGCTGACTGGTGGAAGTGACAGGTTTTGTGAATACGCGAGTGACAGTGGTAATATTGATGAAGTACTGAATACTGGACTTTTATTTTCGGTCCTGAAAGAAAGGGTTCTGCGCAAAATGTGTTCAAGTTTAAGAATGGGACCAAAAAAAGAAAAAAGTCGCAGTGATGTGTTTTATGGCCCACTTTAGATTTGCTTGTAGTTTTATGTTTTTTGCAAACATTTCGGACAAAAATAATAAAAATTTAAATAATCAGAAATTACGGGCTATATGATTACAACTCTACTATTATGATAATGTCTATGGACCCATATTTTAACAAATAGCGAAAATTATTTGATATCTGAGTTTAGCTTTGACAAACACTCTTTGTTTGAACTTTTACATCTTTAAACTATTATTTTAATATATGTCAAACATTTTCATTATATTTTCACGTTAAAATATTATCACCTGTCTTGTCTTGGTAGTTTGTTCAAAGTTTATTTTCTTTGCCTTTACCGGTTATCAAATGTTCAAATGTTTGTAAATCGTATGGGACTTAACTACGGGGTCATCAGTCCCTAAACTTACAAACTACTTATGAACTACTTACGAACTAGGACGGCACAAATATCCGTGCCCGAGGGGGGATTCGAACCCCCGACCGTAGTGGCCGTGCAGACCGTGACTGAAGCGCCTCAGTCCCCTCGGCCACCGCGGCCTTTACCGGTTACGAATGACTATAGCCTAGAATGAACGTAGCGTACATTTGAATTTCGGACGAGTGACTATAGCCTGGAAGGAACACAACGTACATACGTCATCTTGCTTTCTGTGTTTAATGATTTTCTTATTATAACTCAAGGGTTGTCATTTCAAAGCAATGGCGCACTTAAAATTATCAAAAAACGTCGTTCTTAGGATAATGAATTATAATCTAATGTCTAAAACTGCCATGTTCGCAGTTAACACCTGCCATTGATGGTACGAGAATTATGGATTACCCTCGTAGCTGTTCGCCGTAGCGTAATGGGCGGCGAATTAATTTGTGATGTACGAACATGTTAGACAATGGTTCGAACTGCTCGTGCGTGGTGGCTCAGTGCGCTCGGTCAGAGGGTTGCCGGCATGGTAGTTTGACGCCCTTTGTAACGAAAAAACTGAACGACGAAACGATCAAAACGAACCAACGTTCACAAAGTGCCGATCAAACCGAAGAAAGGAAAGAAAAGAAAGATGGTTTAACGCCATCTGCAATAAAAAAAATACTGAGCAAAATTCTCGACGAACAACCCAGAACGAACATGAAAAAACGACCGCAAAACATCGATCTCCCTGAAGACAAAAGAATATTTTAAAAATGTTTTTTTCTCTTGCTTCCTAAAATGTTTTCTCACAGCCTTGTTAACTGAACACAACTATATTCTGCAAGATTCCGAGTTGTTCAAAAGCTACAGCGCTTTCTCTGAAGAGTGCATTTATTCTGTTTCGAGAACATGCCATGAAATACATACCAACGAATTGCAAACATAGACTTCTGTATTACATGTACATAAACTGGAGAGATACTGTTTCAATGATTTGTAAATGACGTAATGACAGTACTAAATGTTCAAATGTTTGTAAATATATCGGACGTAACTGCTAGGTCATCAGTCCGTAATTTACAAATTACTTAAACTAACCTAAGGACAACAGAAACACCCATGCACGAGGGGGGACTCGAACCCCCGACGGCGAACGGCCAAGCGCACCGCAGCAAATATCTCTGCAACGGTGCAATATATTGATAAACATAAGAGAGCGAAGTTGTATTTTCTCCTCTACAAATTCGGTTATTCAATTTTCGTGTAAGATGAACGATTTATTTGCAATTATAATTACATTAAAAAGGCTTTTCTTGTGTTACTAACGTATTTTCTGTCCGAAATATATTAAAAAGCGAGGTTCTGGTCTCTGGAGGCCAACAATTATTTATGTAAAAATTTGGTGCAGATCGGTTGAACGGTTCGACCAAACAAGTGGGAGCACACTACAGATATCGTCAAATCGCCGTTATTTGGCAAATATCTCTGCAACGGTGCAAGACGTTGATAAACATAAGAGAGCGAAGTTGTAGAGTATTTTCTCCTCTACAAATTCGGTTATTCAATTTTTGTATCAGATGAACGGTTCGTTTGCAATTACAATTACATTACAAATGGATGTTTGTAGTTTTACTAACGTATTTTTTGTCCGAAAATTTTTACAAAGGGAGGTTCTGGTCTCTGGCGGCCTACAATTATGTCTGTAAAATTTGGTGCTGATCGGTTGAAGGGTTCGACTTAAAAAGTGGGAACACGTTACGGACAGACAGACAGAAATCGTAAAATCGCCGTCATTTTTGCAAATATCTGTGAAACTTTTAGTGTTACTCCGTAACCTAAAGTGGGCCAAAAGCTTTGGTTTAGATTGTGAGATGATAATCTGTACATTTAGCACATATAAAGTGACTTTCTACATTCACATGCCAGTCTGGTGAAAAAGGGCCATCTAGAGTGTTTGATGTGAATGTTCGAAATATGTATTGTCTTCGATCCAGCAGAAAAGGGTTTGCTGCTATTAAACTGTTGGTATTACAGCTTTCTATCGCCTCCAAGCAAATTTTTGATAATACTGTGAACTGGTAGGATCCTCTGTTGAAAATGTGGTTTTGAAAATCACGAAGGAAGCAATGGTTTTAGGGAATTGGTAGGCCTACTAGCATTAGATGGTTCCTGCCAAAAGAGGTTCATAAATCCCTGAGTGGGGTCGTAACTGCTACTACTTGTCGTAATAGTGCAAAAGTGACAGATGTTGCAATATTGTCAAATTACTGTAAGTGCGAAAATAAAATCAAAGGAGAGCACAGTTGTACTTCTAAAACAATACCAGGCTGCATTGTAGTGTACGAGGGTCTAAGAATTCAAAGAGTAAGTAAGTTTGTTTAATTAGTATTGTTTTATTTATTATCAAGACCTAATGTTTAGTGACACGTATTTCTTATCGTTTGACATAGAATTGTGACAGATAATGCACCAATGTAATCAGTTTGTTTAATTATACTTTTTTGATAATGGAAAATATCCGAAAGCGGTAAAGTTCTAAATGCAATAAAGAGCTGACGGTTAGCAATATGCCTTTTTTAAAGGAAGTGCGAAAGAGCGCGGGGGAGATTGACGAACAGAGGAGGGAGGAGGAAAGAAGAGGGGAAAGGAGAGAAGGAGGAGGGGATAAAGAGAGAGGGCAAGGACCTGGGAGAGCGAAGAGGGAAGACGTAAGCGGAGCAGGGAGTTCAGGACTGATATCCAATTCCCAATGACAATGCATTATCAAATTTCACATACGCCTATTACATATGTGTGCTTTTTTTTTTCATTAATCTGACACAAGTCACAGGAACGCCAGACCGGCTACAGTTAGTTACAAGTAAAAAAATTCTGCAACCGTGGCCTAACTTAGAAAGATATTGTCGCGTTGAAATGGGAGCAGGCTTGACTTCGAAGGCAACTGAACACAGCACTTATACTCAAAGCACATTTATTACGAACTCAACATACACGCAGCACTGACTGCCTCTCAAGCAGTGCTCTGCTATTTATACACTGACAGAATTTACCAGAAATTAGAAGAACAGTTAACATAAGAAACAAGTAGTATTTACAAGTGAACATAAGAAAGATGTAGAACATTCTGCAATTGTTAATTGCAAGGAAATCGATTTTTGCCGGTGGACGGGATCGACCCGGCGAACTTCAGCACCGCAGTCCATGACGCTATCCCCTGCGCCACACAGACAGTCGGTTTTCGTTCTCTCTCGCGGCATTGCTCTCTCTCCTGGAGAAACAGCGACCCGCTGTTATGATCCCTGTGGAGCCAGCTGCAATGTCCTGGATCTAGACCGTGTCATATGTCCTCTGTATGACAGTTCAAGAGAATCCTACTCTTCTCCACGATTATCGACGACAGACGTTCCTGTCGTGGCTTCATTAGGAACATTACCTTCCTTAGAGTCCTTGAACAAGAAGCCATCGCGTCTACCTGCTCTTCAGGATCGTAGTAAGGCTTCATGCGCAGGACGTGAACAATGTCTCTTCGTTTTTGACGTTTCGACGTTATCCTCAACCTCGTACGTAATGTCTGACAGGCGGCGTATAACACGATGCGGACCAAAGTATCGCTTCAATAACTTTTCTGACAGTTCAGCCTTCCTCACAGGGGTAAAAATCCATACCAGTTCTCCTGGGCTGTACACAACAGGTCGGTGCTTGTCGTTATACCGCTGACGGTCCTTCTCCTGGGCGTCCAGTGTCCGTATACGAGCCAGCTGTCTTGCTTCTTCAACCCTGGTGATGAGCTGTTTAACATAGTCATCCGGAGTGTCATCCGGTTGGAACGGCAACAGCATATCCATTGTCGTCTCAGACAGAGCAGAAAAAACGGAGTGAAGGCTGTGGTGTCTTGTCCTGTGGTATTGTAAGCAAATGTCACGACTGGCAGAATTGTATCCCAATCCTTCTGCTCAACATCGACGTACATCGACAGCATGTCGGCTAACGTCTTTTTATAACGTTCCGTAAGGCCATTTGTCTGAGGATGGCATTCAGTTGTCATTCTGTGGACAGTGTCGCACCGCGACATTACCTCTGATACTAGTTTTGACTGGAATACTTTTCCACGATCAGATATCATGACACGTGGTGCCCCACGCTTCAGAATAATGTCTTCTACAAGGAATTTTGCGATCTCTGGAGCTTCTGCAGTCGGCACAAGTTTGGTGATAGCATAGCGTGTGAGGTAGTCAGTGCAGACTATTATCCAACAGTTACTGGTTATCGACTTCGGGAACTCCCTAAAAAAATCGATCCTAACTCGGTGGAATGGAGCTGCTGCCGGTGGAATCGGTACGAGATGCCCTGGGGGTAATTGTGGCACATGCTGCCGTCGCTGGCACTCTTTACAGTGACTCACTTAGTGCTTGACAGATCGGTAGAGACCTTTCCAGTAATACCTGCGTATGCTTCTGTCTAGGGTCTTCACGAATCCCAGATGACCGGATATTGGAGCATTGTGAAAATATTTGAGAATAGCTGGCTGGAGATGAGCTGGAACAACCAGTAGCCATTTGGGGCCCAGTGGATCGTAGTTGCTCTTATACAATTTTCCGTTTATAAGTTGGAACTCTCCATTGGTCGGTTCTCCTTTCTCCAAGGCCTCTATCGTTTTTAATAGTGCTGGATCTTCCCCCTGTTCAGCTATAACGTCATCTAATTCAGTAAGGGCTGAAATTTCATTAATGCTGTTGTGTTCCACTAATGGATTCTTCGGAAGGCAGTCGGCATCCTTGTGTTTGCGCCCGTTCTTGAATACCACTGTGACATCGTACTCTTGGAGTCTTAGGGCCCATCTTGCTAGTCGACCTGATGGATCCTTCAAGCTATTCAGCCAACATAAAGAATGGTGGTCTGTCACGACGGTGAATGGTTTGCCGAATAAATACGGCCGGAACTTGTTGATAGCCCAGATAACTGCGAGACATTCTTTTTCAGTTGTAGAGTAGTTTATCTCGGACTTTGAGAGTACTCTTGACGCATAGGCTATCGCTTTTTCAGCACCTTCCTGAACTTCTACAAGCACTGCGCCAATCCCATAACCACTGGCGTTGGTATGAATTTCCGTTTCTGCATTCTCGTCGTACAAGGCTAGCACTGGTGCGGAAGTTAGAGCCTCCTTAAGTGCCCGGAAAGCTCTTTCTTTTGTCTCATCCCAGTAAAACTTGGCGTCTCCCTGCAGAAGTTCTTGTAATTGACGTGCCTTGTTACAGAATCCTTTTATGAAACGTCGGTAGTATGAGCACAGCCCGAGAAAACTTCTCACATCACGAATGTGCTGAGGAGTTGGAAATTCTGTGACTGCCCTTACTTTATCTGGATCAGGACGGACACCATCTCCGTTGACTAGGTGCCCCAGGATTTTTATCTCTTTGGTGACGAAGAGGCACTTCTTTGAGGCAGAGACCTGCAGTCTGAACACACTTCAACACAGTTGACAGGCGACTCAGATGTTCTTCAAATGTTTCGAGAAAACGACAATGTCATCTAAATAGCAGAGACACGTCGTCCACTAAAGGTGTCGAAGCAAGTTGTCCATGATGCGTTAGAATCCAAATGGCATTACTTTAAATTCATAACGGCCGTCAGGTAATAAAAGCCATCTTCTCCCTGTCAGCTTCGTCAACCTCGATTTGCCAGTAACATGTCTGCATGTCCATAGTTGAGAAGTATGTAGCTCCTTTCAAGCAGTCTAAGGTGTCGTCAATGCGCGGCAATGGGTAGACATCTTTCTTTGTGATTCTGTTCAGCCGCCGATAGTCGACACAGAATCGCCACGCGCCATCCTTCTTCTTTACGAGGACCACCGGAGACGACCAAGGACTCTTCGAAGGTTGAATAATGTCATCTCGCAACATCTTCTCCACTTCCTCCCGAATTATCTGTCTTTCGACTGGCGACACTCTATACGAACGCTGGCTAATTGGCGGATGATCCCCAGTATTGATACGGTGCTTTATCGTGGGCAGTTTCGTCTGACTTTTCCCCTGCTGAGGTGTGAATGCACCCGAAAACTGGCATAGTATACTTAACACCCGCTGGCGTTGTTCCTTGGTCAGTCCAGGCCCTATTGGCAATTCCATGTTTGTTTCCTCCAGCGTGTTGTCTGTACTAACAGCAGGGCATGGGTCTTCATTGATGGCGTTCAGCTCACCGTCCTGGATTGGTTCAGCTGCCCGATACACATTCCCTTGGGGATACGTTGTGTCTGCTCGTGACAATTTGTGATCCAAATGTCTCCTTGACCACCGGTAATGACAGGGTGACTAGATGATCTCGCTTCCGCTGGCTATTTCCGAGGGAGAAAAGAGGGATGGTAGTGCAAAGAGCTTGAAAACTCGGCAAAAAAAACCGAGTGTTGGAAATGTCAGTGGGATTCACTATAGTATCATTCGCTATGGTTGACCCCATGATCGGGCAATGAGAGAAGGTGCCTGAAAGTCTGCAAAGTTTACCCCAAACAACAGAAGAGGGGTAAAACTGTTAAACGAACTAGTGAAGAAAATAGCAACGGCATTGTGCACCCAACCGTTTGTAGTGAACACAGTTTTCCTGTGTGGGACAGCGTTTAATGTCTCAGCGTTTAATGTCTCCGAGCGTTGAGTGCTTCGCGACATTCCACCAGAGAACTGGGGGACGTCGCGGCAGTGAGAATTACGGTAGTAAAATACTCGACCTGGTGATCAATACTGGGAAAAAGTTCATGGAAAGTAGCTAATGAAGAGTAAAGCTGCCAGTCGGCTTTGGAAAGCTAAAAAAAAATGTTCAAATGTCTGTAAATCTATCGGACCAAACTGCGTTATGTTAATAATTTATTATTATATTAATTAATGTGGCATAAGTACGGTTTCTCCGCTATGCCACTGTCCCTGTGAGAATGTGTAGTTGTTGTACTTTTAAGTGTGTGCGGGAATCTATGGCTGTTTGAATGTGGGGAGCGATAGCTCGCTTTGCATCGTTCTCTCTGGCTCAGACTCGATAGCTGCTGAGGTGACCACAGAGGTTTCCACAGCCTTTGGTGGCGAGCTAGTTAGCGAACCTATTTCAGCGTGAGTTTACTCGCTCTCGGTCCCCACCACCGCTTTTTCTTGGATTTTCCGGCTTCCGGGCGCCTCCCGCGCCCCAGTGGCAGCTCGGTGATTCTTTCTGGGCTGGTCGCCTGGTGAGGTAAGGTTGGTTCCGCTCTTGTTTCTGGAGATGTAGCGTTTCATTGACTTAAAATCAGTGTTTTGGAATATTTTCTCCGATCGTGCACGGAAATGTGTCTCGTTTTTCAATTCAGTGATTCCAATAGATAAATGTGGTGTCTCTGATTCTAGTTTCAGTTTGATAATGGCTTGGTATGTTAAAACCCTTTGTGATTATGTGGCCGTGCATGAACTCTGTGTAAATACTTTTTAGCTTTGTGGGTCCCAATTTCTAATAGGTGATATGTTCATTTTTGTACAGTGCCTGTAAAAATTTTCTCATCGTTTCCTTCCGTGAGTGATAAGTGTGCCAAGTGGTTGGTTCATAGAACAAAGCCTTCAGCTTCCACTCTTGTTTGTTCCATGCCCATCAGGCAAGTAACTATGCGGATATCCTTCTGATTTCAACTAATATTTCGCGATCTTCTCTCCCCGCCTATTTTAATTTCACCTTCTCTGACTTATAGTATGCTCTCTTTCTTTGTCAGTAATTCTCTCTGCACATTGTACAACCTCCTTCAATACTTTCTTCATGTAAATCTAAACATTTCTATGCGTTACATGCTGTAATTCTCAATTTTATTTTTCCGACTTCGTAATTATTTCACTTTTACGATTTTTTTTTTTTTTTTTTTTTTTTTTTTTTTTTTTTAGACTGGACTTCTCCCGTCTCTGTAATCGCTCCCTATCGTGTGTAGCTGCATTTCTTTATTTCTTTTGCTTCTTCATGTAATTTTAAACATTTCTATGGGTTGCATGCCGTAATTCTTATTTTTTCCGACTTTGTAATTATTTAATTTTGGTGGTTTTCTTGAGACAGCCGCGTTGGTGTAGTCGAGTGGTCTAAAGGGTCTCGCTGCAGAGCGCGCGGTTGCTCGCCGTGGAGGTTCGAGTCCTGGAAGTGTGTGTTTGTCCTTAGGTTAGTTTACCTAGGTTTAAGTAGTATGTAAGCTACGAACTGATAACCACGCAATTTGGTCCGATAGATTTACAAACATTTGAACTTTTTTTTCCTGAGACAGGACGTCATACGTGTCTGTAATCGCACCCTATCGCGTGTAGCTGTATTTCATTCGCTTCCTTATATAATTCTAAGAATTTCTATGGGTTGCATGCTGTAGTTAACCTGAATTTATTCAATTTTAGCGCTTTTCGGAACCACGTGGGTCCGAGTTCCGACTTCCGGGGTTTCCAGCTAGTCGCCTGAGTTCACGCCACTTCTGATATAAAACTAGTACCTAGATCGATTTCTAACAGACTGCAACTTAAGAATCCACCGTGATTTAGTATAATGAATCCCTTTTCCTACCACTTCATCTTCAGTGGAGTGTGTTCACCACTACGGTCGGGGGTTCGAATCCCCCCTCGGGCATGGATATTTGTGCCGTCCTTAGTGTTAAGTAGTATAAAAGTAGTTTGTAAGTTTAGGGACTGATGACCCCGTAGTTAAGTCCCATAAGCTACACAAACATTTGAACATTTGGAGTGCGTTTATGTAACGTAGCAGTGTGTCGCCATTAGCGTGTTTGCTCGCGGTCCAATTCAGATGTAATTTAACTTGGCTATACACGTGCACCATCTCAAAACAGGCACGACAGACCAGAGCCAGCTTCAAAGTGTTTTGTATATTGTATTTTGCGCTACCTCCGACGTGCTGAATTTCGCCGACGATAGCGGCGCCTGCTTCCGCCTCGTCTCAGCATGCTGATTTTGGTGAGTTTCGCTCTGGCATTGCGTTTGTGTGAGAGAATGAATCTTATTTGTGAATCCTTCCCCCCACATTCTGTTCCATGTTACTAAAGGTATTTCTTTCCATAACAGACCTAATATATCTTGCAGGAATGTGGTGTACACCCTACGATTAAGATTTCCTTCGAAGAAATAAAGGCCTAAAATTCTGTCCTCCAGAATCCCACACCATAAGTTCAATGAACACACTCTTTGGTGTGCAACTTTCCGCAGCCAACGTGGATTTTCAGTTGGCCAGTAATGCATCTTGCGAACAATAAAATTCCCATGGTTTGTGAATATTGCGTCGTCATCAAATAAAATCAAATTTTAATAAATGTGTCATCCCTCTCAATCTGATGTTCAGCCCATCGGCATAATTCCATGCGACGCATACAATCCGTACCAGTTAATTATTAGTGGAGACTGATGTAGTAAGGATGATATTTATGGCGATGCGGAACACGAACAATACTACTCTGGGTAGTGCCAGATTGTCTTGCGATTTGATGCGAAATTACACAAGGATCTCGAACCACAGTGACAAGAGTACAAATTTCCGCTTCCTCGTTAGTAACTTTCCTTTGTCGAATATATTTCCGATACGTTAAAGATCCAGCTGTTCTCACTTTATCATACACATATTTAAATGTACAACGCGTAGGGTAAGTACGTTGAGGATATGTTTCAGCGTATAAGTCTATAGCTGTCACTGAATTGCGATAGCATTCTTCGTAAATGAGAAGCATATCCACTTGTTCTTCGAAGGGATACATCGTTAACATTCTCTTGCTTCGACGAAACTAGTCTTACAGTTACTAGCAGTGTTGTATTGCGCAACCGTCGAATCGTGTTTACATGCCAACGGCATCTTAAATGGATACGCCGGATTCGGCGAATATTTACCGTTTTCAAGATCTGGAAGAGAGAATTGTCAGAGCATATGCTAGTGCCGAAGTGACTTGGAATACCACTCAGCCCATGATGAGAAGATTTCAGGTCTGCATTGATACCAATGGTCATCACTTCGAACGATGGTCCTCATAAGAGAGATAGATGGAGAACTGATGCATAAAGTTTTTCGAAAAGCCACACTTACAGATATTTACATAAGAAGTCTAATACACGTTGAATTAAAACACCCGAAGCAAGCTTAAAAATGTAGGCTGTTCAGATAAAGAAATAAACAGGGTTCTGCGATCAAATAACAGTAGGCTAAGAACCAGTAACAAATCAAAACAATGGAAGAACTTAGTTTCCCTGCCATTTATCGGTAAGTAACTGACCACATAAGAAAAATATTGCGCAAACAAAACATCAGACCAACTTTCATAATGCGAGGGTGAAGATTGGAGTGAGAGTTTAATTTTTAAAACTCACAACCACCAACTGCGAACCAAATTCCTAAATATGAAAAACACTGGAACTGTGATCGTTACTGTTTGACTCGTTTTCTAGGGTATGATATCACACGTTCACAGCTTTCCTTCCCTGCGTATGATTAACAAAAAAATTCATAATAAAGTCAAGTTCATGAAAGAAAAGGGTGTACTAACTACTATTTTTGAAAACACGTGAAAGTTCACTTTATGTTGTTTATTACACCATATTAAAACCCTGTGGCTGATACGTCTGTACGTGGACACATTTATCAAATAAAGTTATAGCTCGTGAGCCCCCAGACAAAATGAATATTTGTCGCAAATTGTTTTCACACCATGTGACTGTCTCAGACACCGTTTATGTTCATGCGTATGCGACGACACGTGTTACATTAACAAAACACAGTCACTTTTAGTGCGATGGACACATTGTTCCACCAGCTAAATATTCACAACACACAGTAGCACTCGATACAACTTGGTGCAGTCTACCACGAGCAACCACACTTGGCAATTGCCACACAAAAATCTATGTCTCAATCTGGAGATCCACATGCCGACTGAAGCAGAGCGACGCCGCCCGGCCAGCTCCCCACGTGCTCCCGACTCGTCACTTCCTGTCCACGCGCGCGCCAAAAGCCCAACTGCCGGGTTTTTTCCCTACGTCATCAACTTCCCCATGTGAGCTTTTCTAACCGACTTGCCAACGTACAGCGCTCAGCCAATACATTTCTAAAACTTTACTTAAAATCAAAATAATTACACTACACATTAAACAAATGTCTTCTTAGTTTTTTATATTGGTATAAACATCCTTTGTACTATTTATTATAATCGTGCAATTTCTTATCTCACAGATTAGTGATTTAACTGAATACTTCAAGATAAAATACACAAAATTGAAAATAAAATGAGAAATAGTTAATATATTATTTTTATAAACAAACATTGCCATGCTAGTTGTGTAACTGTCTTGAATTCATTGGTAATTTATTATTTTTCATTGTCAATTAAACATATTACGCCAGATGTGACTATATCAGCTAATGTATTGTTTATTTGTCAACAGGCTATTTTGTAATGAAGGCCTTAAAGGTTCCTAACTGCATCGTATTACTTCAAATGCAAGTAGTATTAGAATATTTTATTTCACGCTGTGCACTGCACTGCGTCTGGCATTCGCCATTGTCCCTCTCTCCCCTCACCGGAAACTAGCCTGGAAAATCCTAAGCTGGAACAAGCCACCAACGTCGGCCTGCTCGCCGCCTCCCCTCAGCTACAAGCACACAGCAAATCTCAACGCGGAGAATTTCTGCCTATTGCCTAACTATAAATGTTGTCACCCAACTGCGTACATACATTGCTACCATAATTATTAAGATTACAATTGTGTAACATTTGGTGCATTGGCATGGTCAATGTTTGCAGTGAACTTCATACTGTTTAATTACAAATGCTATTAATTACCAATATTTCTAATGGGCGGTAATCTCACAATACCAACTAAAACAATATGTCAAGTACTCCGTTCTGTAAAGAATAAACGACTCCTCTTTCTGCTTACGGCGTATATAAAGTTCCATGTGCAGGGGGTAAAGTTTATATTGGAGCCACCGAGAAACATGTAGAAACAAAGATGAAGGAACTCAAAAGTCTTTGCCGACTAGGAGAAACGGAGAAATCCACTGTGGCAGAGTATGCTCTTCAGTCTGGAAGTCATGTAGTGTGGTTCTCCGAAACAACAATTTTATCCACGGTGACGAATAATTATCCACGGCAGTACAGAGAAGCATTTGGAATATATAAACGTAAGGATAATTTTAATAGGAAACAAGAAGCTATGAAACTTAGCGACATATGGACAGTAGCTTTGCAAGATCGACAGTTTTATCTCTGACAGTGAATTTTACCTCTGCTGATTACGTGACAGCTTGGCTACGCCCAGTTTCCACAGTATATATGTGGTCCTCAGACGCCCAATTCCTGTCTGCAAGACTCAGAGGAAGTAGCAAGACCTTGTAAGGGTCCTTATAAGTAGGTAAAAATTCCATTTTCTTAATTTAATAAGTTTTTAACAGATTTTTGAGCGCGAGTCGGCGGCAGATACATTTTAGATAGGAACGGCAATGCAGCTCGCCGACGATAAGAGGTGTTATACTCGTAGTTCCCACGGCCAAGACGCACCATATGGCGTCAGCAGAAGTGGTGGGGTAGCGAAAGCTCCAGACACTGCCTCAGTGGGATTGTACGTCACGGCCGTCGCGCCTATAATTATTTATTACTATGTTTTTTTATTTAACAATGTTTTGGTGGCATACAGACCTTAGTAGCGGACTAGAGGTCAACAGAAGTAGGTGCTGAGCGTCTCATATTGTTAAACAATGTAGAAATAAATAAATAAATTGTAACGCCTTTAACGAACATTTCCAAACACTCGCGAAGATGTACCAAGTATATAGGAGGTCTCGGCTGCGCGCCACTGTCGGCGTTAAGATCTAATCCGACCCGGTCACGTAGGAAACATGCTCTCAGTATCAGCCTTAAAACTATAATTGTTAATTTCGAAGTCAGTTATCAGCATTGTATTATGGTGTGGCTAGTAATAAAGCCCCATAACTGGCATCACAGGATTTATTCAAACACCTACCTGTAACAAGTTAATATTTCAGCTCTTTTTAATTGTATTGCCAGCAATACTCCAGTGTGCTCTGGCTGCGAAGTGCGAAACGACTACGTCATCGAGAGCACTTCCTACAAAACATGTAGGAGGAACGGCTACATGTCGCCTCACGTCTGGCTCGAAGGTATCAGCTTAATATTGCAGATTCAAAGAAGACGAAACCAATATTCCAGATTTCGATTTACAAACAGAGGACAGAATGATTAACGTTGAAGTAGTTATCCTCGGAGTAGTAAAGCAATTTAAATCACTTAACAAGAAGAAGCTTTCCGGTACGGACTGTATACCCATTAGAGTTCTATTTCATTATGTTGAAGCGATAGCTCCTTACTTAACAGCAACATACACCCGATCTCTAAAAGATCTGTACCAAAAGACTGGAAAGTTGCACAGGTCACACCTATATTCAAGAAAGGCAGTAGAAGTAACCCACTAAACTACAGGCCAATTTCATTAACGTCTATTTGCAGCAGGATTTTGGAACATATCCCGTATTCAAGCAATCTGAATTATCTCGAACAGAATGATCTATTGACACAAGGTCAACACGGATTTAGAAAATATCGTTCATGCGAAACACAACTAGTTCTTTACTCACACGAAGTGCGTGGTTATGGTATAACGCCCCAAACTTGCGACTGAATAGGGGATTTCCTGTCAGAGGACTCTAGTAATCGGTGGTAAGACATCGACTAAAACAGAGGTGATATCGGGGCGTTCCACAGGGTAGTGTTACTGGTCCTCTGCTATTGCGTATTTACATAAACGATCTGGCAGAAAATCTAAGCAGCTCTGTTAAGTTCTTAGCAGATGACGCCGTCATTTACCGTCTAGTAAAATCATCTGAAGATAAAAACCAACTGTAGAACGACCTAAATAAGATATAACTATGGTGTAAAATTTGGCAATTGACTGTAAATGATGAGAAGTGTGAAGTCGTCCACATGAGTACGAAAATAAATCCGTTAAACTTTGTTTCCAAGATAAATCACTCAAAAGTGAAGCCCGTAAACTCTACTAAATAACTAGAAACTACTATTACTACAGATTTAAACTGGAAAGAACACGTAGATAATGTCGTGGGAAAGGCGAACCAGAGACTGCGTTTTATGGGTACAACCCTTAAAATATGCGACAAAACTACTAAACAGACTGAATACACTACGCTTGTCCGTCTTTTTTGGAGTGTTCCTGCCCGTTGTGGGATCTTTATCAGGTGGGTTCGACGGAGGACATCGAAAGAATCCAAAGAAGGGCAGCTCGTTTTGTATTGTTACTAGACTTGTGCATAATAGTTCGCGATTGGGAGCGCGAACTAGTTCGCTCTTTTAGTTCGTCCGCTCCCAGGAGTTTGTGACACTTGCGCGGAGTGACACTTGCGCGGAAAGGGAATTTGTAGACACTTGCGCGGAGACCCGGACGCTGCAGGTAGTGAATAGGGTGTTCCAGAAGTAGAGATACACCACCCCTACTCCTCGCCCTCCAGCCGCTACCTGTGCCGTATTCAAGGAAAGGCCCACCGAGCGAGGTGGAGCAGTAGTAACGGCCCGGAGATATCACAGCCTCATTCAACAGGGAGATAACACGTCATACAAATATCACTCGATTTACAATACAGCACCATGTGAAGAGGAATGTGATGAAATCGGAATTGAGCGCAACTGTTGCTAACTACAATTTCGGATTTACTGCATTTTGAGTCAGAATTCGCATCTATATTCGCATTTATCGCAAATGCGAATTTTTCCTGTCCCTAGTAACACCTCTAAAAATAAACAGCTGATCAAGGCACTAAAAGCAAGGGCAGATCTTTGGGTGTATTACTACAAATAACTAAAGCACAATTTGATCGTGGAATTATATACAATATCATTATAAAGGTTTTTTGTAGGTGGTTTTGAGCAGCTTTTAAATATGTTAGGAATAGCATTATGAAATATAGACAGCTACACCTTATGTTTATTATGAGATATCGATTTCGGCTACTTTCAGGTCATCTTCAAGTCTCAAACAACAGGTGTTACTTATGCATTTTTCCAGTGGCACTCATAACCTTTAAGTGTTTACACACGCCGGCCGCGGTGGCCGAGGAGACTAAGGCGCTCCAGTCACGGTCTGCACGGCCACTACGGTCGGGGGTTTCGAATCCTCTCCTCGGGCATGGATATTGGTGCCGTCCTAGTTCGTAAGTAGTTCATAAGTAGTTTGTAAGTTTAGGGACTGATGACCCCGTAGTTAAGTCCCATAGACTATACAAACATTTGAACATTTTGTTTACACACGAGGTCTAACGTTGTTAATCGCGTTAGCGATGAAACCAGAACCCAGAATCTTTGCGTCTAAATGATACATGTATTGGTGTGATGTCTTATTTCGAAAAAACAGACATCACACCAACACATATATAGCTCTCGGTAAAGTGGAACGGTACGATGTCGTTACGTAGCACAGCACAGCCGACTGGAAACGCAGAAGTGCAAACAACGTTCTCTCCTCAGAGGTATGATTAGGTTCGACGTAGACTTCTACAACATACAGTCTACACGGAGAAGATTACACCAAGAAATTTAACGTTTCGTCTACTTTGGCGATAGCAACCAAATTTTAAAATCGTGTCTACTATGTAATGATGTAGCAACACAAAACGCTTGAAGTCGAAAACTTCAAGCAGTGTGTGAAAAATATCAATCACACCAACACATATATAGCTCTCGGTAAAGTGGAACGGTACGATGTCGTTACGTAGCACAGCACAGCCGACTGGAAACGCAGAAGTGCAAACAACGTTCTCTCCTCAGAGGTATGATTAGGTTCGACGTAGACTTCTACAACATACAGTCTACACGGAGAAGATTACACCAAGAAATTTAACGTTTCGTCTACTTTGGCGATAGCAACCAAATTTTAAAATCGTGTCTGCTATGTAATGATGTAGCAACACAAAACGCTTGAAGTCGAAAACTTCACTGATTTTCGAGTTCTGAATTTTTAATATGTTTTTAATGTTATTACAGAAAAAACATATTTGGGACTCACACTACAATTTTCATATGGCAGAATTTGTAGGTACATTCACAAGACATAAGACAACGGTTGTGTGCATTCATCTCATGAGAAATATCAATCATTTGTTTTCAGTGTTTACTTCAAATTTCTCTTTTAAGTTTCTTTAATTATTAGTAGTTAAATGTGCTTATGAAATAAATAAATTACGTGTATATGTGTAGTCTTATGCGGCCAAACTACTTAGATCATTGGTCGCTAGACTTACACACTGCTTAATCTTACTTAAAATAACTTAGGCAAGGAAGGACTCGAACCTCCGACCGGACCGGTCGTGCAATTTGTGACACAAATTACATGTTTGATAATATTAATGCATAGAAATATGAAATCACGTCAAGACTACTTCCTGCAAAAATTTCGACAAAAAAGTGGCACTGAGTTTAGAAAAACAAAATTCTGGTTTATTGGATTTTAACATTTTATCAAAAATTAAATGTTACTACAAGAGATACAGCCATTCAAATTTACGGGCACCATAACGTTTTCCCTTCCTGAGTAAATGAGCTGCTTCTTATAGTTTCAACACCTTTTTCTTGAATGTTCTGAATATAAATCTTCAAACAGACTTCTTGAGGAGGAGAGTGATACGGATATCTGATTGTAAACCACTGCCTATTACCTTATACCTTTTTGACTGTACTGAACAGTATTTCCGCGTATTCCGTAATTTATACAGTTAACAGGCAATGTAATTTATAACCAACTATTGGCTGCCAATTTCGATTCATTTTTCCTGGAAGTCTTGCAACTTGTTTCTCCATGTTGGTTTATGCCAAGTTCGGAGTAAAATGGTGTATATGACGGTGATGGAAAATAGAATTCATCTTTAGCATTTTTCGGCGTGTGACATTCCCTTACACATTCCGTATGTATTTGTAATTCGAATACAGTCAAATCGTTTTGGGGTCTACGAATAAACGCTTTAAATATGTAAAATACTCATTGACTTATTATTAACGTTTTTTTAATTTTAGTTTTAAGGTTGCATCTCCTATTAAAAAGCATAGTAGCTATTTTTAAAGAGATGGAAGTTGCGTGATAGTGGGGTTAACTACATAGCGGTCAATTACATCAACGTATCTGTGCAGGATGCCTAATATATTTATTGCTTGCGCAGGTGTCTTGATATGCTTAGTGTTCTGAATAATATGCTTTTAGGAGGTATGACTGTGGAAAGTCATAGTCTTGTAGTAGCAGAGACTAACTCTCAAAAACATTATCACTATTAAAATACCTTTTTGTTTACAGGAGGAACACTCAACGGATTAATATGTAGTTAGAACAAGTCACTATATTGCTCTTCAGCTTGCAAAGGGTTGTGCAATTTCACTGATTTTCGTGTTATGTTGACAGTGTGGAAACTTGACAACAGCAGTGCTAGACTTCTTGGTGGGCCTGTACCCAGGAAAAGCGATTAGCCGCCCCTAGGGCCCCGGGTTCCGCGCAAGTGTCACTCCGCGCAAGTGTTCCAACCCCGCTCCCAGTGACGACTGAGCGGCGTGGTGTGCGCGTGCAGCTGGAGGGGGAAGTTTCCCCACCTAGCTGCTTCATGCGCTTGCTGCTTGAGCCGCTAACGATATCACGCAAACCAAAAGAAACAGTTTGTGGATAATTTCTCGCGTTTTAGGTTAGAGTTATCTCTCAAATGTTCAAATGTTTGTAGAGTCTATGGGACTTAACTACGGGGTCATCAGTCTCTAAATTTACAAATTACTTATGAACTACTTACAACTAAGGACGGCACAAATATCCATGCCCGAGGGGGGATTCGAACCCCCGACCGTAGTAGCCGTGCAGACCGTGACTGGAGCGCCTCAATCCCCTCGGCCACCGCGGCCGGCAGTTATCTCTATATCTTGGCATTATGGAATTTATTAGTCAGATATTGCAGAGTGCAGAACACATCAAAACAGAAATTTTGTAGCACCGAACTATGTAATCTAGCAGGCAGACGCTCACGTCGAAATGACTCATCAGCAGAAGGCAAACACGTGACTTTTAATTCTGGTACGCGCCCTCTCGCTATTGCCCGTCCGTGCGTTTGGCATAATCGTCCGCTGCTCCTAGTTCGTCCGCTCCTTCTAGCTTGTCCGCTCTTTTTGGCTTTTGCTACCGCTACTAAAAGAGCTCTTTTTTATGACAGCTTTTTTATATAATGAATCAGTATTGATAAAGCCTGTGCTATTACCCGTATTTTTGGGCAATTTGACATCAAATACTATGGCAAATAAACCAGTTATTTACACGAATGGGTGATACAACGGTATTCAACTACTTTGCATACAGAGTACTCGTAGTACTTTATTTTTAAAACAGATTTGTTGTGACAGTGAACTGTGAAAGTACAGCTGAGCTGCATCTCAGCTCGAAATGAAGGTAACTGGCAGAAGGGAGTCACGCGATTCTGCGCGCTCTCGCGCCCTCTCGCTGTTCCCCGTCAGTCTTCGGAAAAGTGGCGGACGAACTAAGAGGCGAGGGATCTGCGAACTAGTTCGCTTAGTTCGTCTGTGGGAGGATTCGTACGAACTAGTTCGTTCGCGAACTACACAAGACTAATTGTTACGATACAGGGGAGACAGCGTCATGGAAATGATAAAGGATCTTGGATGGGAATCATTACAAGTGCGGTGTTTATAGCTGCGGCGTGGGCTCCTTACGAAACTCCAATCGCCAACAACCTCGTCCGAATGCGAAAATATATTGTTGTACCATCTTCCACGGATTCCTACCTACGCTTAGACTTTCAAGATAGGTTTAGTCACAAGGAGGGGATTCTTGCAACCACCGAAGATGTCCAGCGCATCTCCGGATGAAACGTCAAGGAAAACTGCAAAGCTTTTTGGCCCACTAGGGTTAGCAAATTTTCAAAATAAAAAACGGAGGGGTATTGCAGAGAATCTTTATTTCGACCAAAATAGCTTTTTTATTATTATTTTATTTTATTTTATTTATTTATTTATTTTTTTTACAAAATTTTCATAGTAATAACCAGGGGGGGATTACAGATAATCTTTATTTCAAACACAAAAGCTTTTTTTTAATCATATTTCTGACTTCCTCGAATTTTCTTTAGTAATTCTTCGTTGGTTTTGATATTGTCATAGAACTGAGAGCGAGTGATATCCTTGTAGTTGTAACTGTTGATCAACAAATCCCTTACACATTGTACTGACATTCGATTTCTTTCGTGTGAAAATACCATTTCCACAGCGGAATTGTGGGCAGGGATTTCAAAAAAGTACTGAATAATTTTTAAAAGTTCTGAATATTGGTCTCTTGAACGATGATTCATGAACTCTCGCCATCTATCAGGTATAGTTTTTTCCAAAAATGTTGGCCCAGTTTCGGATTTGTACTGTTCACACAGAAACGGTTTTAGGCGAGTTACCTCATCAAACAATTCAATGTCATTCACAATAACTTTTCCGTTTCTCAAGTAGGCTACAATATTTTCCACACATTCCCAATCAACTTTCTTGTTTAGACGTAACCAACTGAATACAGTTAATTTCTCATACTGCCTCATCCACTTGCTAATGTAATCACTACATACAGTTACTCCAAAAAGTATTCGTGTAGTAGATGATTGTATGTTTCAGGGGTATAAAGAGTGGAAAACTGGCAGATTGAAATAAAGCAGGGACAAGGAAGTCTTTATTGATCAGTGAAAATGAGTATACAATAAAGAAACACAGATTGCTATTTAAATAAACATGGTTAACCATTCGGAAGTACATATAGGCAATGTAAGACACAAAGTAAGTATTCGTCTACAGAACTGAAAATCACACTTTGAATATAGAATGTTACTGTTGGTACTTAGAAGGGCCTCCTTTCCTCTTTATAATCGCTTGCATTCTTCTTGGCATGGATTTCACCAGAGATTCTGTTGTTTGCACTGTAATTTTTCGCCATTCCTCTTGTAGAGCGTTCTGTGGATCATTTCTACTGGATATCTGACGATTCCTGATGTTTTTTGTCGAGTAAATGCCATAAATTCTCTATAGGATTAATGTCGGGGGATTGTGGTGGTGTCTGCATCCAGTGGGGCGTGTTATACAACAGCCACAGCTTTTTGTCTAGAGCAGTATGTTTTGGATCATTATCTTGTGTGAAAATATAATCCTCATTAAGACCCATATGATTCACACTACAGGATAGATGTGTTTTTAGGATATTTATGTAGATCTTGTGGTCCATAAAGCCATCAATAATACACAAATCCCTCACACCATTTGCACTCATGCACCCCCACACAAATACTGATCCTCCTCCATCTTTTACTGAGGCTGTCATATTTCTCTCTTCAAGTTCAAAATTCTTTTTCCTCTACACTGTTACTCGCCTATTAGACTTAAACAGCTCAAATCGACTCTCGTCCGTAAATACAACCTTCTTCCAGAAATCAAACCCATCTGATGTATGTTCTCTTGCAAATGCAAGTCGCTTTCTTCTGTTGATTTTACTAATGTATGTTCTACGGGCTGTTCGGCCTCCATACCCAGCTTCATGAAGCGTATTTATTACAGTCTGTGCTGAAACAGACCTTCCTGCGCGCACATGAAAAGCAGCAGCAAGTTGTGGAGCGCTCAGTTTCGGATTTTTGATGACTTCTCGAAGAAGCTGTCGTTTCTCCATCTTGGACAGAACTGCAGGACGACCGCTTCGTGATTTGTTTTCGTACTTTTTGCTCTGATTAAACCTGTATATAATGCTCTTCACTGTACTGGTAGGTCTAGCGACCGTTTCTCCGATTTCTTGAAAACATTTTCCTTGTCGAAATAACCTGACGCAGATTTCTCTCTCTTCCTTTGTTGTTTCGTAACGTTTTCCACCCATATTACGTAAATATCACTAAACGGCTTTCAGACCGGAGAGACAGCTATTCATTGTGCTGGATGGAACACAACTGCATAACGAACGCGAGAGGGGCGTGTATCAGAGCGGCCCAATACTACAGATATTGCTTACTAGACGAATACTTGTTTGACGTCCATTGAGGCGAGATTTTAAATAGTGTATATTTGTTAACAAATTCAGCGACATATGAACCATAAATAGCGTTTTATTTCCAAGTGGAGAAATCAACCAATTTAAGGAAATAGTTATTATTCATTTCGCAGCTATGTTTGTATGACTGCGAGCATTATAGTCTATGCGCCACGGTCGGACGAATACTTTGTGGAGTCACTGTGCAGTATAAAAAGCGTTCATGTCTTTCCTGAACATGTGAACAACCTGGTCATTGTCACATTTAGAGATTACATCTCTTACTGTTAGGGGAACGAAGTTACTTTTAGCTCTCTCTTGCAGACTTGACACAGTATCAGACAGTCTTTCTTCACCTTCAATACGTAATATTTGTTTGTGTAGGTAACTGGAGACGCTATGTAGAGACCATAGGTATCCTTCAGCCAAGGGATTTTCTATTTGTCAGCTTGTGTTTATCTCTCCAGTTTTACTCCTTCAAATCACGCTTGACACCACAGAACAACAGTTTGACGTGGAGGACAAAAAATCGGGGGATTTTTACTGTTTTGGATGTTTGCAACTGGGGGGGCTGAAATAGAGTTTCAAAACCGGGTGATTTGGTAACCCTATGGACCACGGCCTTATAACCCGGAAGATCTACCAGCAGCTACGACATCCGGTCGTGAAAGCCTTCATTACAGTGACTCAGCAATAGTTCCTCGTTTGATTCCGGTCCTGTTCGACACGAGACTCCGGATTTCGAGCAGCCGGAAGCAGGCGGCGAGCCGTTATGCCCACACTTGTGTAAACGAGCGGCGGGCGCTGTGCTAGCAACGGGGCTGGGGTAGCCCTGGCTGGCCCGGCCAGTGAATGGACGCTGATTGCGCCTCTAGCGGCGGAGGCCGCACCCACCGCGTGCTACATCACCCTCCGTGTCGCCGCCTCGCCGCGCGCGCGATGCGCTCCGCGCTCTATTTGCGTATCAAAGGGACGCGGCGATACTTGTTCCTCATCAACCCCCCTCCCCCTCCTACCACTCCTCCAGTTTCGGAATGTCGTCTCTTTTTTTTCCGGGCTCGATAGCCTCTTGCCCTCTCCGCCTCTGCCCATTGTGGCAGCTTCTCTTCTGGCCGCGTACAAACCTAATGAGGTTAGCTCTGCCATTCAGTGCGGCAATAAAACCCTATTTATTCTCGCCGGAGGTGCAACATGTGTAACACACGTCCCGCTTTGGCGTTTAAGAATGGGTCCGGACGCCGCTCGCATTTGTATAATATTCCCGACGCCGGGCTAGCACATTCACTGGGTAATGGCTGCGGTACTTAATTTTACGCGCGAGCACTGTGCGGCGGGATATCAGCGTACTTAATAATCGGAATCGTGTGCGTTCACGGAGGTCCTTTTTCTTTATTCACTGACGTTTATGATACCACAGTTTATATGGCGCAGGCGTTATTAATGAAGTAAGGTGCGTTGAGCCCAATAAAGCAGACTGGAAAACATCGCATTCATTTAGCTGTGATTCCTCGTTGTCATAGTACCTTTCATCGTTGTTAATGAATAACAGTGGGCGTTACCTAGACTCATCATAACAAATGTACTAAAATATTCATCCATCTGAAAGAAGAGATGTTCTCCTACAAAAGCTCATCATTAAAAAGAGGGTAATAAGTATAGCAGCAGGAAAGAAGGACGGATGGTTGGATTTCAACTTGACAGCTTTATCATTAGAGAAACAAATGAATCTTAACTGAAAAAAATGTGACATTTACTTTACTTGTATAATGTTATATATGACATTTCTCTTCCTGCTTTTTTCAGTGATTTTACGATCTTCCATGTTGATCTTTCCATCATACAAGAAAGATGACATGAAGAGAACCTCTGCATCCAGGTCGAACTGTTCGAAGTGTAGTATTTTACAATAACGCGGTCTCATCATTTACATTGTTACACTTTGAGGGACCCCGAATTATACAGATAGAAAAATTAAACTAAGAAGGTCTAGTTAAAGCATTTATTCAGTGTATGACTAAAATATTTGCAGTATTAAACAGTTGTTCTATGTCCATAGCGTTTATATTAAATATTATAAAAGATTCAGAAAGTAACAAATCTAAGGGAACCTGTGTCCAAATTTTCTTTGATAACTGAGAATCTTAATATCTTGCAAAATTCCCTCATATTTAAGACAATAACTAGATGGTATACAAAGTGTGTTGGCCTACCATTTCAATACTGTTGCTTCCGACAAAATTTACGGAATTTTATTTAATTAATTTTAACCCATCTCTGCTTATTCATTTCAAATTAGAAGTCACTGATATACTACTTCAGATAGTAAACAGTAGCTACGCTAATTAATGCCTAATTAACTATATTTCTAAGTAAACTGGAATAGAAATTACATGAACTGAAATTAATTTCGATCCTGAATTTATATGAGCTATGGGAGAACCCTTACCATTAGTTATAAGTATGGTGAATTTAAAATCCCAACAAGGTACACATTTTGACCTGGCTATAATAATTGTGATAAATGTGCACAGGCTTGTTATATCATTTAGATGAAAAACCAGGTTCACTAATGTAAAAAAAGTAAGATTGCATTGCATTTATTTTATTTTTGTGTGCACATATTTCAATTGTTTTTCTTTATTATGCTTTCTATTCCTGCACCAAGTGCAGGAGGGCTGGCAGCGGATATTTATGCCATTTTCAGCCTTGTGACAGGATATAAATACAAAAGAGAGATGTGACAATAGTTTAGAAACTGGAGATAAATACTGAGGTGTTTACGAAACATTAAACAAAGGAGAATGACAAGGGTGAACTTTACTTACAACACAGTGCTCAAGTGAAGGAACATAACATGTCATATATGAAGACCGAGTGCAGATGGACTTACTTAATATTGACAGTTAAAACACAGAGGTATCGTCTTTGGGTAGGACGTTCGCAGTATTTCATAAAAGAAAAAACGCTGAATACCAGTCGTCGCACTTAACTGATTGACAACACTAAACGGCAATGCACATAACACACATGATGCAATGTCGGAGGACCTGAAGGAGAATTTGGGTAGGTGGCCAGAGGAGAAGGAGGAAGAGAGAAGGGAAGGTGAGGACCATGGACAACTTCAACAATGGAAGGTAAAAAAGGGGTAGGAGGGGAAGCCAGAAGGATTAGTTTCGTAAGTGGGAGGATGGGGAAGGAAGAAGGATAGGGCGTGAAGGTGCCCTCAGCAGAGTGAGAGGAGAGGGCTCAAATATGATAGGAGGGATTGATGTCTGGGCGGAAGGCATCATCTGGAAGGTGTGGAAAGTTGTCAAGGGAAGGATGTGATATGGAAGGCAGGGAGAGATGTTGTGGAGGAGGCATGGTAGCAGACCAGAGTCAAAGAGGAGGGGTTGAATGATGGGAGTGGGAGGGTACAATTTATGGGAGATATACTGGAGGTGGATATGTTCAAGGAAGAGAAGGAGGTGGGGGATTGTATAGGATACGCATTAGGGACTGGAGGTGGATACGGTAGGTCGTTAAGGAGAGCGTTTACCTAAAGGTCAGTTGCCACTGGAGCAACCTAGAAACTAGTCGAGCTGTAGGTATTATGGCGGAGATAGCAAATTTTTCGGTCACGGTGCGGAGTAGTAACAATAACTCCAAATTACGACCACGTTTTATGCACCAGGAAGGAGGACGTGGAAGGAAAGGGCCGACAACGGACCGACCCGCAATTACTGACCAGATAAATGTATATAAGAAGGGAACCACAAGCACAGAATGAAGGCAATTACAAGTTTCAAGAATAAAAAAGAAAAAACAGAACGAACCACACTGCCAAATTACATCCACTCGTTGGGAAGGGCCAGGGAAGAAAACTGCACTACCTACATATACATCCGCGACCAGGCCAGGCAATTTGCACCCCAGCGGCTAAAAACAGAAAAAAACCACTGGTTGCACGGAGGAGAGAATATGAAAATCTCAATTAGAAACCATCAAATGTTAAAGCGGCACTTAAAGCGAAGAGAAACGAACCCAGGTGCACAAACTACAACAGAAGATGTCCACAATGACGGCCAAGACGAACATGTCTACCACATCATATTTGAAGGTCCGGCACAGGAAGCAGGTGAATCCGGCTAATTAGAATTCCGTCCAGAAATGGCCAGTTTATGCAAGAACCATCGACGCCGAGACGGGCAGGTGGAATGGGCACAACATTCCCCAGTGATCCGACATGGTATCCACAAACAGCCCACGCCCTGACGTCTTCCTCTCTGCCCCTTTCCACCTAGGCGGCCACGTGGCCGACCAAAGATCAACTAGGGAAGGCTTAGTTTACAGTTTCATTGCCAGAGGAAACAAGAAAGTAGGCGAGTACGGGCGACTGGTAACTGGCGCCAGTGCACAGCAAGGGGAAGAAACGGAAATCGAGCCTGCACGACTCAGACGTGTTTTAAGCCGTGTATAAGTCGCAAGCCAAAGCGTTCCTCGGCAGTCAGAAGTCTCTGCGCATGTCGCTGTATTTGCTGGTGGCAAAGGAGTGTATTCCTTCACAGATGAAGTTAAAGGAAAGATATAGGCGGTGGGATACATAGAGGATAAGGTGGGATATTGAAGTCAGATGGTTTGTATGGGGTTATGAGCGCAAACAGTGCCAGACAAGGTCTGTTGGAAGAAGAAGGTCACCATCGATCAGTCCGCTCTGGAATAATTGTGTACTAATTTGGGTGGAGGTGACACAGATGAGGAGGACGGTGTCATAGTCACCGTTGTGGGGGCAGTGATGCGCCCAAGGAAGTTAGGGGAAACAATGACATCCAGTATGGAGATGCTTACGAGTATGGCAGGGAAGGGGGGCCAGGTCACCTTGGATGGTGGGGAGAAACTGATGCCACTGTCGGCGTTCGGCAGGAGTGCAGGAATTATTAAGATTAGCAGCAATCACACAGGTCGAAAAGGTGCGGTCATAGAGAAGGGGTTGGTGGAGTAAACGTAGGTTGGATGGTAGGGCAGGTGACAGTTATGGAGGAAACAAACAGGCTGAGACTCATGTGTTGGGTTTGGGGCTAAACCAGGTGATGCCAGAGGTTACAAATGCCATCTCCATTGTGTGCAAGAGGGCTTGGATAGTCAGCATGGTGGAGGAGGTAAGAAACCATGCTGATTATGTGGTGATGTAGGCGGAAAGTTTCATTAAAGACAAAGACGTCTTTGCACTGTTGGGAGAGAGAGTGCATAAGGAGGTGTTTGATACTAGGAAGGGAGTGCTGCTGCGCCATGACGGATGGAAGGGAAAGGGAAAAAGAGGAAAACGAGTGGAACTATTTGTATAGGAACATGGCAGGGGACAGGGCTTTTGGAGGCGTTGGCATTTTCAGGTAGTGACAGTGATGAATCCAGAGAAATGGTCGTCCAGCGTGTCTGAATCCAAGCAGATGAGGCCTGGGTTAAATTTAGGGAGTGGGGGAAATCACGGGATGGGGCTGGGGCAGGGCTAACGCTTGGTGGCCGATAGGTGGATGTGGTTGTGTGGTGAGTGGTGAGGGTGAGAAGGGAGGGATCGGTGGCTGGGAGGAGGGAGGAGGAGGAACTCCAGGAGCTGGTGGTGGTCACTGGAAGTCAGTGTGTGATGTCAGGGTGTCAGGGTGTGATGACATGATGATGCGTTGTGTGTGAAGACATGGTCAGTTTTTGACAATAACACGAAGAAGACAATGGATGATTGTATGCAAGACCTTGTGGGTAGTGGTGGCGTCAACATGGCAGCTCGGAGGAGATGGATGTGTTATTTCCCAATGCGACTAGAGACGATTGGCGGCAGCGGCAGCGGCGGCGGCGAATTCCCAAGTATAAGGTGCAGAGTATGGCGAATAGCAGGCCTGGTGGGCCATTGGTACATCAACCCAGGTGCATGCGGCGCCACAGAGAGGCCGGCCCAAAGGCGGTTCGGGTTGAACGGATCCGGAAGAGGCAGAGGTATGGTTACGGCCAGGGCTGGCAGGAACTTCACAGTTGCTAAGGCTCCAGCAGATAGCAGCACAGGCGGGATCTGGAAAATCAAAAGTGACACTATAGAGGAGCCCTGGTCAGCAAGCTAATGCTGGTGGTTAGATGACTGATTTTACTGATATGCTGTATATATCCACATAACATTTAACGCTTCGATTTATAATGTGCGAGGGCAAATCAGATAGTCCTTTATTTTTTGTAGCTAAATTATAGTTATAAATGGGATGTCAACATCTCCTTTCCCAGCGTTGGACCTTTCTTGGTTCGTGCCGGCGTTACCTGCTAGTAGCACCACCGCACTACGTTGCTGTGAGGTAAAGGTGCGGTTATTCTTCACACACCCCCAGTGGTGGAGCAACGAAGTGTGCTTCGTTTTCTATGCACCAAGGGACAAAACTTTCTTCAGGATCTACATGGAAAACAACCAAAATATGGCAATTGTCTCGCTTTGAGAAGAGTGAGGTGGTCGTGTTGTGAGCTAGAAAATGGCCGTGAAGTTTTGCAAGAGAATACTCGGTCGGGAGGCCGTGTTCTTCGCTAACTGACGGCCACTTTTCCCACGTGGATTCAGTAGCGAAAGCAGAATGACGTCAGCAGGTTTCCGGACCGCTGAAGAACAGGACATTTACTGGTTTACCTCAGCCAGTTTCAGAGAGGGTACCTTCAACAGTGGGTATTTATATAATATTCCTGACATCTACTACAGTGTACACACAAAACTATGATATATATCAATAAAACTGCTTTGCGCTATGTTCAACATTATTTTTCTATGACATTCACTGTAGGCATTGAAATACACTCCTGGCCATTAAAACTGCTACACCTCAAAGATGACGTGCTACAGACGCGAAACTTAACCGACAGGAAGAATATGCTGTGATATGCAAATGATTAGTTTTCAAAGCATTCACACAAGGTTGTCGCCGGTGGTGACACCTACAACGTGCAGACATGAGGAAAGTTTCCAAACGATTTCTCATACACTAACAGAAGTTGATCGGCGTTGCCTGGTGAAACGTTGTATATTGTGTAAGGAGGAAATATGCGTACTATTACGATTCCGACTTTAATGAAGGTTGTAGGCTATCGCGATTGCGGTTTATCGTATCGCGACATTGCTGATCGCGTTGACAGTTGTCAGAATATGGAATCGATGGATTTAGGAGGGCAATACGGAACGCCGTGGTGGATCCCAGCGGCCTCGTATCACTAGCACTCGAGATGACAGGCATCTTATCCGCATGACTGTAACGGATCGTGCAGCCACGTCTCGATCCCTGAGTCAACAGATGGGGTCGTTTGCAAGACAACAATCATCTGCACCAACAGTTCGACGACGTTTGCAGCAGCATGGGCTATCAGCTCGGAAACCATGGCAACGGTTACCCATGGCGCTGCATCACAGACAGGAGCGCCTGCGATGGTGTACGCAACGACGAACCTGGGTGCACGAATGGCAAAACGTCATGTTTTCAGGTGAATCCAGGTTCTGTTTACAGCATCATGATGGTCGAATCCCTGCTTGGCGACATTGCGGTGGACGCACATTGGAAGCGTGTATTCGTCATCGCCATACTGGCGTATCACCCGGCCTGATGGTATGGGGTGCCATTGATTACACGTCTCGGTCACCTCTTGTTCGCATCGACGGCACTTTGAAAGTGGCGGTTACATTTCAGATGTGTTACGACCCGTGGTTCTAGCCTTCATTCGATCCCTGCGAAACCCTACATTTTAGCAGAATAATGCACGACCGCAAGTTGCAGGTCCTGTACGGGCCGTCCTGGATACGGAAAATGTTCGACTGCTGCCCTGGCAAGCATATGCTCCAGATCTATCACCAACTGAAAACGTCTGGTCAATGGTGGCCGAGCAACTGGCTCGTTACGATACGCCAGTCACTAATCTTGATGAACTGTTGTATCGTGTTGAAGCTGCATGGACATCTGTACCTGTAAATGCCATCCAAGCTCTGTTTTACTGTCCAGGCGTATCAAGGCCGTTATTACGGCCAGAGGTGGTTGTTCTGGGTACTGATTTCTCAGTATCTATGCACCCAAATTGCGTGAAAATGTAATCAGTTGTAGTATAATATATTTGTCCAATGAATACCCGTTTATCATCTGCATTTCTTCTTGGTGTAGCAATTTTAATGGCCAGTAGTGTATTTCGTAATATAAATTATCAGAAAATGAAAATTATGACACTAATGCCACCTGGCGGCAGGCTACACTTGGTAATTGGTCTGTCAGGTAGAGGTAAAAATGCACTTCCCTTTGTGGGAAATAGATGGTTTGCAGATATAAGTTTTTTTAACGTGATCGATCTTACAGTAACTATAAGTGTCTGTAAAATGGTGCCAATGGGGAAAATGGTGGGGGGGGAGAAATTTGAAGTTATAGCTGTGATTAGTTCTTAAGAAAACGGTCTTGAGAGACTGGTGGCTTGCTGCAAAGAGAGTCGGAGATTTGGTTGGCTGCGCTCGTGGAGCGAGGACGCAGGTGGACAGTTGCTGGCAAAGCGTCCAGTGACTTAGCTCACAATTAGTTGCAACTGCAGATTGCATTGCTTGAAGTATTCGTATTTGTTTTTCGGCGAACAGAGGAAGAAAATTATTACTTCAGTGCGTAGTATTTGCATTTCGAAGCACTCATTTACAAGCTTTCAATTGAGCTTCTCTTCTGCTTCTGGCCAGTGAAGCAAGCAGTTTGCTTGTTCGCCTTTGATACTTGAGTGACTTCAACCTAGGTGTTTTTTGAACGAAGTAGTTCGGTCACTGAGTAGCCGTGTCTCACAGCTCTAGTTTCACGTTGTGCCGACCCATCCATCTCTTATGAGAGCAGTACATCGGATTAATTGGGAATTGGTGATATAAGCACACTGCATTTGCTATAGCTCAGATAAAGAAAAATGTACCTTCCGCTAGTTGGCTTTCTTGAGCTTCTAGCTGTATTCTTTACCGAGTTGGATAGCGATTTTTAATTTCTTTGACACAATTAACACGTCTTCAATATCAACCATTTTTCATAATACGTAGAGGTTGTGCCATCTTTTTTAGAGATTCATTACTTTTGAATCATCATTCATTTTTTAATTTGTGCACCGATATTTTTTATATTTAAATTGCTATATACAACATTGAATCCTCTGATTTATTAGGATTAAGAATGCTAAATTTTTGTTAAGCTTATGGGACTTAACTGCGGGGTCATCAGTCCCTAATTACAAACTACTTATAAACTACCTTATACTAGAGACAACACAAACATCCATAGCCGAGGAAAGATTCGAACCTCCGGCGGGGAGGGGTTTAGGAGTCTCAGCTATCCATAGTGCTAAGACTGAAACCAAGTGTTTTGGTGTCCAACTTTGGACAATGGAGAGGAGCAATTCATATTTATATTCCTAATGATTCCGTAAGGCTAGTGAACCACACGTAAATTAGCGATAGGGCAATTTCACCAACTGCGGCACAATCATTATAGTATGGCGACCCTGGTCCACGATCGTGCATAAACGGGAATTCTGATTGAATTTGGTAGTATATTACAAGGAGCTCAAACAAATTTTATTATTAAATGTGGAGGTACCTGCTTGAATACTTTTAATTATAGTTTCTGCTGCGCCGTAATTATAACTTTGTATTTCAGCATTTTTATATTGTTTGTGTGTGGGTTCTCACGACACAGTTTTTCGTCGTTGTTTGTTGCATTTGAGAAGACACTGCTTCGAACATTTGAGTGTGTGAGTTTTGCTCTCACGTGATTTTTGTGTTTTTTGATGTTTTATTCGAATGTTTAAATGTTTGTATAGCTTATGGGACTTAACTACGGGGTCATCAGTCCCTAAACTTACAAACTACTTATGAACTAACTATGACTAAGGACAGCACAAATATCCATGCCCGAGGGGGGATTCGAACCCCGACCGTAGTGGCCGTGCAGACCGTGACTGCAGCGCCTCAATCCCCTCGGTCACCGCGGCCGGCGATGTTTTCTTGTTTATGTGTTGTGTGTATATTGTATTTGATAATATGTTATGTTACATAGTGAAATACGGGAGTTTTTGAGGAGTAGATTTTTCTGTGGGCTGTTAGTCATCACACGCAGTAGAGCTCATCAAGAACGCATACGTTGCGGAATGGCTGATGAAAGTAGAACTGTGGGCGAAGTGGAAGCTAGGGAGCTGCACTTCCGTGAAAATACGGAAAATGCACAAGCATCAGCACACTCTTCCGAAGGGGAAACTACATACAGGGACCTTTATCCTCTTGTGACGGTGCTGAACTATGAGGATAGTGACTCAGATAGTGCACATGGGCAGAGGAAAGTTTCTAGCAGACCAATATCATCTGCATCCGGACGTGCTAGTACGAGCAGATCACATGGTCGGGAAACATTATGTTCACAGAGGGCACATTTGCGACAGGGTAGTCTCTCACCCGTAAATTTAAAAGGGGAATGAAATCGTAGAAAACAAACTAATGAGACTTCTGCCCTTCTCGAGTACTTGAAAGTGATGAATAAGGAAGCGATAGAAACGCGAGAACATATTAGAAAGGAAACGGTAGAAACGCGAGAAAATATTAATAAAATGAGAAAGGAAACGAGAGAAACAAACCAAGAAATTAGACAAATTAAAGCGTTAGGTGAGGAAGCGAACCAAAGAAATGAGAAGCTGGAAAATCAAATGTTGAGTTTCTGAGCTGAATTGAAACAAGATGTTTCAAAAGCTCAATCTGAGGCAAAAGCAGCGAGATTGCTTGCGAAGTGTTCAAAGCGAATCGCACAAGAATCGCGATTAGAAACTAGAATCACAGAAAAAGAAGGAAAATGTGTTCTTAGTAAAACGCAAAGTCGTATCAATAAACTAGAACCGGGAAATGCGGAGGGTTCGACACAGACGTTGCTGAGGATCGAACCGCAAAGTTCAAAGATTTGGAAGCGCTTCTTCAACAGCTCTTTGAAAATAAAAATACGTCACCAAGTTCCGTGGCGAGTAAGCAAACATGCAACACTCATAGCCCCACTGGAGCGAGTAATAAAGAGATACACGTAACTTTACAAATGTGTGAAGAAAAACGAAGGACCGTACCTGTAAATGGGTAAAGTCTCAATGTTCCGGCGAGAGAAATATCCTACGTAAATGTAACGAGTGGACGGAACGATGTTTTGTGCGAACTACATAGACAAGACACGGAACCGGTGTGTGACAGAATAAGAAGTCTCGAACAGCAACAGAATAATAATTGCATTCCACAACGCCGGTGTGACACACACTTGGAAAGCGAGAGTGCGTCACCGCGACACATAAATACACGAGGCAGTGACGGCGTGCATACGTATGGACAAGGAAGCGTGGCCGAAAAAATTAAACGACAAAATGAAGTCGCATTCGATCATGAAAGATATTTGAAGAGTGAAAATTCTAAAAGATGTAAATGCCATTTTTTTACTTTCGGGGTTTTTCACTGCTAACCGATCTATGTCTTCGCGCCAATACTCTGCTAAGAGATTTATGTGCTCCAGTCATTCCTTGTAGTTACTACTGACCCCAAGAGATTGCACTCGTCCTACGTCCAGATGGGCCTGCGCTGCTAATAGATCTATGTGCCACAGGCATCTGGCTCTAGCCGAACAGCAGTATGTAGTCAAGGTTATGCCACAATACTATTGTTTTGCTTCCTGAAGCTGTTGCTTGCTATCTAAAATGATGTACCTGTTAACAATGACAATATGAACGCAAGTGATGGAAGTGTTGAGAACGTTACGTCCAGGAAGAAACAGGATAAGGCAAGATTAAGCGGAACGTCGTACCTTACGCAGAAGAAGCAGAACAAGGAGGTAAATTGCTGCCTGCAAAACAACCGTCATCTTTACAAGTTAGTTCTGTTTTATGTATATATATGAAGTAAACTTATAATATGAAACAAACCTACATTATCCAGTTGTAGCAGGTTGATGTACATATTTTTCGTTTTTTTTTTGTTTTTAGGTGTTCTGCAAGTGTAAGTACAGTTGATATGAAAACTCAGCTCTCAGCTCTTTGAGTAATACCACCAGCTTGACATGAACCAACAAGGCCATTACCTGATGGAGCTTATAGAGGTTTTTCTTACTCAAAGACGACGCCATGGGACCTATAATGAAGACGCAAGAGGTAAAAGGCAGTCAACTCTCTGCTACACACTTCCTGATGGGACAGGAGACTTCAAAAGAGTATGCAAAGCTACATTTTTAAATACCTTTAATATTTCTGCTAAAAAATCAAACAATTTCCACGAAGAACAAATCAGGTTCTGAAGTTTTCAAAGACACAGCTTTCTTTGATCAAAATAAGCAAACAACATCCTGGTATTGTGTCCTGCAAAAGAATATTTTCTGATCAGTGTGCTTGGGAGAATTTTCATGTCCTGAAGAAAGGCAAGACAATGAAAGACACTGCGGCTGTGGAATTGATAAAACTTCCAGCTACTGTTCCACTGGCACCAAATAAGAAAACGATTTTTCCACTATTTTTGATTACGTGGACGAAAACAACAAGGAATTTTTCCGACAGCTGTTACCTCCATAAAGTCAATGTTGTCTCGTGGCACTTCGATCTATTAGTTATGACAAAACCTATTGTACTTACACCTGTCTGCATAAAACGCTACATTAATTTTTAATTTTTCAACATAAGTAGGAAAACCTTTGTCAACATTTGTATAACCATGTAAAGAGTTAATTTGTGTTTTGTTAGAAATAAATATCCATTTCTCACAGAGATGTCCAATTTTTTTCGCTTCCTCAACAATTTCATTTTCGGCACTTAGCACCTTTAGCAATTCCACTCTTAATTTGTCAGTTCGAATGTTTCAACATTATAAAGAGGATGGAAATACTCACCACCCCCGAACTTTCATTGAACAATTTGCCGAGGCAATACCACCGTATTGGCCGGAACATAAGAAAATAGATTTCGTTTGTTCTCGTTGGCAGGGCAGTGGCAGAAACAATGCGAAAAACGTCGTATGCGTGCAGTATGTACGAGGAGTTCAAGACTGCGTTCCTCGGACGTTACTGGTCGAAAACGACATGAGGTCATGATGCATCGTGATATGGAGGCATCGGAGTTCAGGAGTGCTACAAAATTCTTGTATCAGTTTTCTAATAAAAACTAGTACTTATATACGCCATGTAGTAACACTGAAATTACACGACTGTGTTTCACTAAGCTCCCACTTTGTATAAGCAAGTATTGATAGGAAAGTGTGGAGATGATATTTACGCTTTTCGGGCCATTCTAAATGAGGTAGAATTCGTGTTCAACAAAGAACTGGCCAACAATAGACGGAAACAGCGGGAAAAATCGTGCGCTATTTCACAAGGGAATAACGGAAACAATAACAATCAAAATAAAGGTTTTTAGAACCAAAAGAAACAGAATAAGTGATCTGGAAACGCACAACCATACAACGGGCTGCCGTTCCAGAACCACAAGAGCCCGTACAAAATTTGGAATGGACACCAGAAACATTTCGGGAACCAGTTACAAAATCATGAACAGTTGGCGAGCAGTTCTCAACAACCACAACAGGGTGTAGAAATTCGCTCGCCAAACCCAGGGCGGGTAAAGCAAGACGACACATCACAAAACTGACTAGCTTCCGATGCGGGAAACACAGCATATAAAACCGCAGACAGTGTCGGATGCAATAATGTATGTCTGTTAGACTAAATAAAATGTAAATAAGTAATGCTACGATTTTTATGCTAAGATTGTATATGTTAAAATATTCATGCTAATGGTGCAAATGCAAAACATATTTCAAGGCAATTCAGTGTATTTTAATTTTTTTAACGATTAAACATAAATGTTTAAAAGACTCGCAAGCACAAGCTAATATTTTTTTTAACATTTCAATACAGATTAAAATAAATTTGCAAATAAGTGGTTAGAACAAAACTTCAAAAATCTTTCATAATTTTATGAGGAACACAGGCTTCATTTGATATTAGTTAAGTTAGTTGGTTAAATGAGAACAATTTATTATCATTAATTTGACGTAACTGTCCATGTGCTCATTCAGGTAAGACTGTAATTAGGTGTCTGAAATCTAGCTTTATTAGCCAGTAAAATATCTGGTAACAAAGAAAATTTTATTACAAAGATCATTTCATCCACAGCTAATACATTTGATGTACCTTGAGAGCAATTCAGTATGGCTTGCTAGTTTCCTGTTTATTACAACTACACTGGAGAGTCAAATATTCAAATAATAAAAGCGGTTACACATTCTTTTTTATTACATGTAGAGGACTAGAATCAGTAGTAATTGGAATTTAGTGGCTGCATGGTTTGAATCTAACCAAAGTAACACTAACATATTACCATGCATATCAACAGACGATCGCTTTAGCATTTCTCGATTACGATCATCTGATTGTTTACTAAACATACTTATTTGTGTTATTTTTCAGCTTAAATGCCGAGCGGCTGCAATATAACTGAAATTCTTTTGCTAGCAAGACAAGTTGTATATAAATTCTTCCTTTGGTTAGCAGTTAAGATAACTCAATTTTGTTTTAGTTGCCATTCCTGTACAGTTACCTGTAATTTGCAACTACAGCATTTAAAAAATAATTGTGCACTTTTCAATAATTAATATTACTTTCCGCATTTTTTTTAAATTTCTTATTTTGTTAGTAATTCCTTAGCAGTGAAATCGTTATTGTGCTTTGTTTTTCACTGAAATTACTCAATAGTTTTGTTGGATTTAAAGATCTCTGTACGTTACAATATCATAGATAGATTCATGTACTAATAATCTTTGCAATACTTTGTTGAAAGAGAGACATGATGACGAGAGAGAGCCACTATATTGGGAGAGGGGGGGCTGAGCCAACACCGTCTGAAGAGAAGGCCTGCGCGCAGAGCAGGTCGCGATCGCGTGGCTCACTGGCTGGCCGATGCGATGCGGTGGGCTGTGCCCCATCGGCCAGCCAGTGAGCTACGCTAGTCTTGTGTACTTCGCGAACGAACTAGTTCGGGAGAGAGCTCTCACAGGCGAACTAGTTCGCAGACCCCTCGCCTCTTAATTCGTCCGCTCCTTTTCCGAAGACTGACGGGGAACAGCGAGGGGACGCGACAGCGCGTAGAATCGCGTGATTTCCTTCTGCCAGTCACCGTCATTTCGAGCTGAGATGCAGCTCAGCTGTAGTTTTATAGGCATTGTCCAAAAATACGGGTAATAGCACATGCTTGGGAAACACTGATCATTATATAAAAAAGCTGTCATAACAAAAGAAAGTGCTCTTTTAGTAGCGGTAGCAAAGGCAAAAAGAGCGGACGAACTAAAAAGGGCGACATGGTTCGCGACCGAGATGCGAACTAAAATAAGCGCGATCGGTCGCGAACTAAAATATGCGCGATCGGTCGCGAACTAAAGCATGCATTATCGGTCGCGAACTATTATGCCAAACGTATCTCCTTAGTAGGTTGGATTCTTTTTCGAAGACCGATGGGCAACAGCAAGAGGGCGCGCAGCAGAATTAAAAATCACTTGTTTGCCTTCTTCTGATGAGAGCCATTTCGAGGTGAGCGTCTGCCTGCTAGATTACATTGTTCAGTGTTACAAATTTTATGTTTTGAAGTATTCTGCACTCTGCAATATCTGACTAATAAATTCCATAATGCCTAGATATAGATATAACTCTAAACTTAAACGCGAGATATTATCCACAAACTGTTTCTTTTGGTTTGCGTGACATCGTTAGCGGCTCAGGCAGCAAGCGCACGAGGCAGCTAGGTGGGGGAACTTCTTAGAGATGGGAAAAACCGACCGGTTAAAACCGATACCGGTATTTTAGTTTTGAATAACCGGTTTTTCGGTATTTATTTGGTGTCGGTTGTAACCGGTTTCTTTCAGTTACTGCCAAGAACTGGGTAAAAAAAAAAACCGGTACGACTACTTCCTGTAGTAGTGGTTCAAAATGTGTTTTTCTAAATAATTAAAAAAAAATTAGAACTAGTAGACCCTAATATTTAGGGCTATTCCTAAAATTTCCAATGCTGTGAAATATTAGGTCATCGCATAAGCTAAGAAAAGCGATCAGTGATAATTTAAGAACAATCCCGGCAGTCAGAAAAGCGCAACATACGCGAGGCGTAAGAACTTATGAACTGGTGCAGCTATTGAGGTATCGATGCACCTGTTGCCCTGTGGCGTGGCCTATTAGACGACGTGCGTGCACCGGCAGTGTACGAGACTTGCCTCCGTCAGGTCATGCGGCAGTTCCTTGCTGGTGTCGCCAGACATCGGTTGCGTCTTCAGCGATAACCGCCATCCCTAACCGCCATCCCTAGAACTTCTCCCTCCACCTGCATGCGCAGACCACGCCGCTCACACTAGGAACGGACGAACTAAAAGCACGCACTAGTTCGCGGCAGAGCCGCGAACTAAAGTGAGCGCTCCCGATCGCGTACTAGTATGCGCAAGTCTACGCGCTCTCCGTGACGTTGCAAGGCAGCGCGCAGGCCTACTCTTCAGGCGGTGTTGGCTGAGTCCAGAGACGAGCTTTGAACAGAGGCGAGGGACCGGTCATGGACCAGTGGCTGGCACTTGGCTGCCACGTGCCCACTTAACGACGGACCCGCCCCTAAGCAAACAAAGGCATGGAGTGGTCTGTCTGCCACCTTACCGGAGAGCCACTTTAAAGGCCTTAGTAGTAGCTAACAGGCGTAAGGCGCTCAAATCCGACGAGATAACATTGACACTAACCCATGTCAGGGGCTAGTAAGCACTTGTGAACAAGACTAGTCTGATGTTTCTCTGCCGTTCCCAGTCGCTAAGCATTGCTCCCCCAGTCATAAACAGACAATTTTCTCTCATTCATTAAAATGTTAAATTTTTGCTCTATTTGCATGTGATCCTGCTTTATTTAACTAACGGAACAAAACTAAATGCAGATTCTGCATGCAAGCAGAATTCTGTTTTTATTATTTCTGCTCTATGCCGAGGTTCTATTGTCTTATTATGTATTGTACAGTGTCATTTATGTAATTTGATATTCAAATATTACATATGTTCTTGTACCACATCATCATTGATTTTCGTATGTTGAAATTTTATAGGTGCTTGAATTCTATATATATATATATATATATATATATATATATATATATATATATATATATATATATATTCGACTTTATGTGTCCAAACCCTTAGTAATATTAAATGCAGACCACTGTTAGTTAAACAAAAAAGTCATGTTTGTACAGTTTGAAAGACACATTATTTATTTTTGTTGTGATCTTGCTTGATTTTAGATTAATTAAAGCAATAAATGCAGATCACAGTAGCTTCTTTTTGTAGAAATGATTACATTCTAATTTTAAAATCAGTACTATTAAATATTATTTCGTGACACTACTTGTAGTAGTATTGTGATTTTAACATGAATACAGGTCACAACAGTGTCAATAAAATAGGAAGTGATCATGCTTGCTAATTAAAAACATTAATTATGAAGTTTCAGGGTGGACAGCCACCCAAAATTATTACTTCCGTGCATAGTATTTGCATTTCTAAGCACTCATTTACCAGCTTACAATTGAGTTTCTCTTCTGCTTCTTGCTAGTTAGGCAAGCAGATTGCTAGAACCTCTTGTTCCCCTTTGATACTTGAGTGACTTCAACTTAGAAGTTTTTTGAACGCAATAGTCACAGCTTCAGCTTCACGTCTTGCCGATCCATACACGTTGGTCAGCCGCCATTCGTCTTATGAGAGAAGTACATCGGATTAATTGGGAATTCGTGATACATGCACATTGCACTTGCTAAAGAGAAGTTTAAGGTAAATGTACCTTCCGCTAGTTGGCTGTATTCTTGAGCTTCTGGTTGTATTCTTTACCGGGTTGGATATCGACTTTTGATTTCTTTCAAAGCAACACGTCCTCAGTATCAACCATTTTTCATAATAGGTAGAGGTTGTGCTATCCTTGTTCGAGATTCATTACTTTTGTATCATCATTTACTCCTGAATTTGTGCACCGGCCTTTTTTTTATAATTAAATTACTATATAGAACATAGAATCCTCTGATTTCTTATTAATTAGGATTAGGAATCCCAGTTAGCCCTACTGATAAGAAATTTCTCAAGACTGAAACCACGTGTTTTTGTATCCATCTTTGACCAGAGCAGCAATTCATATTTGTATTAATTTTCATAATGATACCGTAAGGCTGGTGAACCATTAAGGTAAGACTGGTGAACCATTAGCGATGGAAAATTAGCGATAGGGCCGTACAATATAATTTCACCAACTGCGGCACAATCATTATAATGTAAAATAGTGCATTTCACCTTCCCTCTGCCCGGCGAGTGCAACTAATGTGACTGTGTGTTGTGGCGTAGAGTCAGCGCCGCACACCAGACGCACGCAAACGATCGTGAAGAAGGCAGCGGATGACCGGCAGCCAATCACACGCTGGTACCGCCCCTCCTGGCGGGAGCATCCGGGAAGTGCGCCCTCTACAAGCAGCTTTATCTAGGCCGACATGCGTCTAGAAGAGTACTCTGAACTAGGCAGTTATGATTCAGCGCAGCTAGCTTCGTGTAAGAAGACGCCGCCGCGAGAACAGGCGAACTTTCAAAAAAATGTTCAAATGTTTGTTAAGCTTATGGGACTTAACTACGGGGTCATCAGTCCCTAAACTTACAAACTACTTATGAACTACTTACGAACTAGGACGGCACAAATATCCATGCCCGAGGGGGGATTCGAACCCCCGACCGTAGTGGCCATGCACACCGTGACTGGAGCGCCTCAGTCCCCTCGGCCACCGCGGCCGGCAGGCGAACTTTCTCATGAACCAAAGTTGAGTATTTTGTATATCTTAGTAAATAAAACTTGTATTACTTATCTGGATAACTGTTTTAGCTGACCACGCTTCCCACTCGTCCTGAGCATATCTTTTCCCGAAACATAGGCCAACGGGGACAAAACATGTACCGTTCCGTGTTAGCCAGCCGCGGGGGCCGAGGAGACTAAGGCGCTCCAGTCACGGTCTGCACGGCCACTACGGTCGGGGGTTCGAATCCCCCTTGGGCATGGATATTTGTGCCGTCCTAGTTCATAAGTAGTTTGTAAGTTTAGGGACTGATGACCCCGTAGTTAAGTCCCATAGACTTTACAAACATTTGAACATTTTCGTTCCGTGTTTATTCTTTATATTTGTGTGTCTCTTCTTCCTATGACAGTGCTTCCTGGTTTACATTTACCCGGTCAGTACCAGCATGCTGGCTCGTTGCCAGACCGGGCCGCAAACGAAAGAGTTAGTAGGGACCTTTCCTTCCATGTTCTCCTTACATGATCGTAATTTGTAGTAATTGTTATTACACCGTACCGTGTTAGGTGTATTTTAATCTGATTCACCGTCTAAAGCAAGTATGAACAAACACTGCACCCGCGGGCGCGGGCGCCCTCGTCGCCTCCGCGCAACCCACCTGCGGGCGGCCTTCGCCGCGCCCCTTCCCCGCGTACTGGGCGCAGCGGCGTGTGTAGTGGGGCACTAGCGACACACGGTCGCGGCCGGGGCGGTCAACTGCAGTGTACTCCGTCCACCGGGCGGAAATGTTGGCAATGCCTGATCTAAAGGATATGAAGCGTCCCGTAACTTAAGTGTTCCCGAAAAGATTGCTATTTCCACCTTACTCCATATATTGTGACTAGTCCCTTGGTGACTACCATTAATTTCAATACAAGCGAGGCGTCTTCACCGAGTGCCAATTGGCCCTCAAGCATATACTCTATTTAACGAACTTGTCCTTTGATTTTGTTAGGAAGGGAATCGCTGTACATCCATTATGTCCACCAGAAGATTTCAGATTTTTCTTCCACCTATTCCTTGTTTTATTGTCGCATATTAATCATCACCCAAGGAATTTTTAACTTTAGCAATCGTCCCCCAAATTGTTCATGTGTGTTGTCATTTACCTTGTTTTTAACACTTCTTTTGGCATCCGGCGTATATGCTTTTGTAACTGGCAAGTTGTAAAAGGTCTAGACCCACCTCTGAAAATTGCCGTAAGTTGGGACCTCAGTGGTGTAACCTCATCAGTCTCTGATTTTTATAAAGGAGGAAGATCTTCAGTCATAAAAAAAATGTTCAAATGGTTGTAGAACTTATGGGACTTAACTCCGGGGTCATCAGTCCCTAAGCTTACAAACTACTTATGAACTAGCTAAGACTAAGGACGGCACAAATATCCATGCCAGAGGGGGGGATTCGAACCCCTGACCGTAGTGCTTCAGTCATACTGAACCTTATTAGCATTACTCTAAAGTTAAAGATTTAACCATTGTCATTTGTTAAATTCCATGTAAATGCTTTATAAAAATTCGTTTTTAAGTACTATTTTAGATTTTAAATATATAGAGCTTGTTGCAGCGAGATATCTTGCTTGAGACTAGTGCCCCTGTTCTTAACTGTCGTCTGTTCAAAAGATTCATTAATGACTAGCATTGAGGGGCTTGTGTAGATTATTTAAATTTAATCAAACTGAACCGTTCAGCCATCTGGCATTATTTGAAAATTTGTTGCAGTCTTATCTGTTGTGTAAACAAATTTTAATTAAATAAGAAGTATTGTATCCTCAGTAGGTTTATTGCCCGTTTTCGTAATTGCTGTTTTTTTAACAGATTCCTTATGAATGTTATTAAAAGGGTAATAAATAACTGATTCAACCAACTATTAATTGGTTCCCACTATTAATTGTTGTTCTGCCCTCCTACTTCACACGTTAACTCCCATAGATTTACAAATAACTGAACATTTAAATTTTGTAACAAGGGAATTTGAATCTAGATTTACAGCTGCCACTCTGACAGTATTTCTTTGGCGCCATGCATTTTGTTTATCAAACTGTATAAATTTCGTGGCAGATTGTAAGCCACACCGGGATTCGAACCCAGGACATTACTCTTTCGCGGGGAAGCGCTTTACGGACTCGGTTACCTGTACAAGAAGGGAGGATGAATACGGTTTAAGGTCTCGTTGACAGCATGGTCATTAAAGACGGAAGGCTGTGCCCTTTCAATGGAACCATCCCAGCAATTTGCCTGGAGTGAATTAGGAAAGTCTCGGAAATTTTAAATCTTGATGGCCGGCGGTGGATCGGAACCATCGTCCTACCAAATTGGAGTCCAGTGTCTTACCACTGCGCCACCTATCTGGATTCCACGACCCCTCCGCCACTGTCTCCTACCATCCTAACGAGATCCTTGCAAATAAAGCTGGGTTCGACCTCAGTCTGACACACTCAATTTTTAATATGCCAGGAAGTTTCATATCAGCGCACACTCCACTGCACAGTCAATATTTTGCTCTGAAATTTGTACAAACTCCAGTTTTCAGATTGAAAAACCGACATTCTTCTTTAACCCGTTACAAATACATAAATGCACCGCTAATCACGGGAGAGTACATCAAACCACTTTTATGAAACTTCTCTACCGTTACAGTCTCTAAGACAGCGTGGGAGATAGGAACGCCTGAATCGTTTCCCATCTATTTTGTTTTATTTTATTATGATCATGTCTCGTCGTGCGGTTGGTTGCTAACAAAATATGCTCGATTACAGAGGAGAAGTTTGCTGAAATAAATTTTGCAAATAAATCTCGCCGCAACGAATGAAACCTTTCGTTTAATGATTTCCACCCCAACTTGTCATTAATTTTATGACTCTTTCTCCTCTACATCGCGATAATGCAAAACGAGCTGCCCTTCTCTGAACTTTCTCTATATTCTCCGCCTTTTAGTAGGATCCTACAATGAGCAGCAATATTCGAAAATAGGTTACACAAGTATAGTAGTAGAACTGTTTCATCTTCTAAGCCTTGGTTAGCAAAAACTGTTCAAACGTTTGTAAATCTATCGGACCAAACTGTGTGGTTATCAGTCCGTAGCTTACAAACTACTTAAACCTAGGTAAACTAACCTAAGGACAAACACACACACCCATGCCCCAGGGAGGACTCGAACCTCCACGGCGAGCAACCGTGTGATCCGCAGCGAGACGCTTTAGACCGCTCGGCTACTCCTCCGCGGCCCTTGGTTAGCCTTCCCTACAATATTTTCTTTGTGTTCTTTTCAGATATTTCGTAATTTTAATTCCAAGGTATTTAGTTGATTTTACGGCCTTTAGATTTGACTGAATTATCGTGCAAATGAAGTTTAACGGATTTCTAATTGTACTCATATAGATGACTTCACAATGTTCATTATTTAGGGTGAATTGCTAATTTTTGAACAATGCAGATATCTACATCATTTTGCACGCATTTTTTTTAATATGGTTACTTAACGTACTGATAAAAAACAGCATCATCCGCAAACAGTATCAGAGAGCTGTTCAGAACTGTTCCTGTTGGCTAAAATCGCGTGCAGGTCCTGGTAATTTACGTTCTGGGACACTGCAATAACTGCAGCCACCCACCCCCCCTCTGTGGCTGTCCCACTTTCAAACTTCCTATGACTCTCCATATTATATGTTCGGGCACAGACATATGTCACTCTGTGCTTTGGGTAAGTCACGCAGCGCCGCGGTGGAGTAGCCGAGAAGTCGCGCGTCGCTGCGGAGCGCGTTGCTGCTCGACGTCGGAGGTTCGAGTCCTCCCTGGGGCATGGGTGTGTGTGTTGTCCTTCGGTCAGTTTACCTTAGTTTAAGTAGTTTGTAAGCTGCGAACTGATGACCACGCAATTTGGTGCGATAGATTTACAAACAATTAAAAAAAGAAGTAACGCAGTTCTTGCGAAAATGTTCAAATGTTTGTGAAGCTTAAGGGACTTAACTGCGGGGTCATCAGTCCCTAAACTTACAAACTACGTATGAATCAACGTATACTCAAGACAACACAAATATCAATGCCCGAGGAAGGATTCGAACCTCCGACGCGGGAGGCCGCGCGATCCGTATTGTGGCGCTCCAGACCGCTCGTCTACTTCCGCGCGGCACAGTTGTTGCATTGCACTATCAGCTCACTACAGTATCTGAACCCAAATGCTTGTGTAAGGAACAGTAGGAGCTCTATAACACTTTCCTGGGGAACGCCAGATATCCATTATGTTTTACTCGATGACTTTCCGTCGATTACTCTTTACATGATGCGGTTCTTCTGTGTGACTACTGTGAAGCATCTGTCATTTCATTAGCGCTTCAGCTATCTTATGGCTTAGTTATCTGATGACCTTAACCTAACCGTTTCTCATTCGCATAATAACTAATGCTGCCTGTACGCGCAGTTCGCTTTAGCCGATCTTAATTAGCAGTACAGCGTGATAAATTTCTCGGCGCTTTGAACGGACATTTAAATGTCGTTTCATTAGCTCTTCTACCACGTTTGTGCCGCGTTTAAGAAACGACATTAAATAACTTCGTAAGTCAGGTCGTACAGCAGTAATTAACTACTACTAACTAATCGTCTTTTTGTGTAGTTGGTGCATATTCGTTCTCATTTTAAGTGTCTGGAAACAAGATGACTAACAATTCTCAGAAGCCATGTTTTTCCTGGGACTGACTATTTCACGCTAATACGTGAATGTCAAACTGTTCTTTAGCCTACACGTAGCAAATCACTTCCTCAGTCAAACTTCTAACTTCTAACGCTGTAGTACTAGTGGTACGGTTTTTACGAATATAATGTTTACTATACTTTTATTTACGTAGATATGCATGTCTCGGCTTGCTTTGATTTTTAAGGATACCTTTAAACTGCTGTGTATCTCTCTACCTGTTTAATTTATTTTTCTCCGGAACGAGGAAAAGTATCAAGGTGAAATTTATGTCACATACTAATGTCTACGTTTCCTTGGAATGGCACCAGTAGCGTACTAAGGCAGTCGGAGGCCCGGGGCGGCGGTAAATTGGAAATACATGAATTTGTATAAAAGATAGCTTTCCAGATTTGGAGGCCCCAGAACAAGAGATCAAGGGTGCTCAAAAATAAATAAATAAAATAAAAAAATAAATAAAAAAAGGTCTCGCGAGGTCTTTGGAGGCCCCCCCAAGACGACAGACTCTTTAATCAAAACTCTTTACGGGACGTCCTACTTATCTGCAATTCTTATTTGATATGAAGCAACGTTTTACGGTAGAAGTAAAGGAAAATAAGTTTTAAAAATTGTTAATACGTAATTAACTACATTTATAAAAACGTAATGTCGGTTTATGCAAAACCGTTAACCTTCGAAAGATCCTGACGATTGCTTGGAAGTTTGACACAATGTTGCATTCTAATATGGGATAGTTTTTCATACCTGTTTATTTAATATGAACAAAAATGTTCAAATGTTTATATAGCTTATGGGACGTAACTACGGAGTCATCAGTCCCTAAACTTACAAACTACTTATGAACTACCTAATACCAAGGACGGCACAAATATCTATGCCCGAGGGGGGGATTCGAACCGCCGACCGTAGTGGGCGTGCAGACCGTGACTGGAGCGCCGCAGTCCCCTCGACCACCGCGGCCGGCTTAATATGAACAGTCTTCACAGAAATTCTAAGTATGAGGTCCTCCTGATATGCGAAACTCTATTTTATTTTACATCCAAACATGTTTCGGGGCCTCTGTGCCATCGTCAGTGGGTTTTACATTTATTTATTGTTTGCTTTTACATTCAGTGCTCATGTAGGACCCTTTCTACATATCACATACTGGTAGCGTTGTCATGGTTTCTTCTGGTGTGCAGTTTATCTTCTGCATTTTTGTTGACAACACAGATGTAGTACACATATTTTGCGGGCTTTTTCCTTTCACTTCCCACTTTAGCAAATAAATTTATAAATATATAAAATGTATATAAAATCATATACGTTATATACAGGGTGGTTCTAAAATATGTTAAAAATGAAACAGAAGGTAAAGGGAATCGAAACAAGCAGATTTCGTATACAATTGTGTGGTCAGTAAAGACATAGTACAGCGCTAGAAGAAATATGAAAGAAAGGCAACTGAAAAGGGAAGCAAAAAAATTATTTCTTCATAGTTTGTAACAGGTGCTCGAAAGAGCGGCCACCAACAGCGATAAAAGTTTCACAGTGACGGTGGATGGATCGACGTGGATTAGAAAAGAGGTCAGGCATGTCGACCACGTGTCCAGTAGCAACAGACACGCGGGTAATTCGATTTTTTTCAGATGTAACGGAACTCGCATACACCAAAATTTTAATATGACCCAAAAGGAAGAAATCCACGCACGTTAATCAGGTGAACGAGATGATCCCGTTCCTATGCACTGATGACAGTAGACAGTGACCAGGTGATTCCTGACGTTTTGACTAAAATACACTGAGACTCCATCGTGCTGAAACCACATTCGTCTGCGAACAGCTAGTGGAACATCGTCTAGAATTTTAGGTAAGATGTTGTTCATACTGCCTGCCAGAACATGAATGGAAAATCGTTCTTTGTAGGCGAATCCTATTGTGCCTTGTATGTCACCATGCGCCCAAAGGTAGTAATTATGGATGTTAAACACACCAGATCGCGTAAAGTTAGCTTCATCAGTAAATAAAACATCGAGAGAGGAGGTGGACTGGTTGCACTCTGATATTGGTACCAACGAGCAAAGTTGAGACATGGAAGATGATCGTCCAGTGTTAGTGCTTGTACACTCTGAAAATGGTACGGGTGCATTCCCTCTTCATGCAGAGTCAAAACACTTTGATGACTTAACACCCAACACAGGTCCTGCAGCTCTCGAACTTGTCGAAGGATTATCTTCTTCTGTGTCCAATATTCTGTTTTGCACTGCAGGAGTTCTGCGGTATCTTCTAATGCCAGCTGCACGCCTGGAAGCATAAAACGATCCACTCGAGCGTAACTTCAGATGAAGATGCTGGCATATTTAACGATTCGCCTGATGAGTATCCGGGAAGCGCTCCATACACATTCTTTGAATAGCTAATGCATTTCCTTGTGCAGCCCATTTACGACATGCATGTCGGCCAGCTCTGCATTTCTGATACGACGCATGCTGCTCGAGATCCGGGCGGGAAATAATGAATGCTGTTAGCGAAGCGCTTGTAAACAGCGCTCTCGTCAGCGCTCTATACTGAATCAAGGCGTCATTACCGACCAAAAATTCCTATCGATTTACGTGTATTTCGATCCCCTCTACCAGCCGTTTCAGTTTATATATATATATATATATAATAGGACCACCCTGTATTAAACAAAAGGTACATAGTAGCACATGCGTCTTCCAATGTAACTGTCAGATTTTAAGAGCATTTAATAGAGATCATAGATAAAAGATTGTAAACGTTACACTAAACACGTGTATTAGACAAAGTCCTAAGATAAATGAAGTAGATTAAATATACATAGAGAAACGGGAGGAAGCGATTAGCGTGATGACAGACTGGGAGAGGGAGGACGCACAGAAAGAGGGGGATGCAGGGAGGTGGAGCAGATGAATGAAGAGATAAGGGTGGTAATGGGGAGGGGGAGGAGGCGGAGGAGACAGACGGGAATAGTAGGACAGAGAGAGAGAGAGAGAGAGATAACGGGACCAGGAAGAGTAATATCCCATTCCCATAGCTCTGGAGTTATTAGAAATATGGCCTTTCTCATTTCTTCCTTTTCCATTTAATGTGGCACAAGCCACAGCAAAGCATGGCCGAGTGTAGCTTCTACCACCTAAGAAGTATCAATTTGTGATTACGAACTTACACAACATTCCCAATCTGCTAATCTTACGTACTGTGAGGTTTTGATACGGTTTTCTGTATTATGTAGAGTGATTGGCAAGGAAAGTGTACATAATTTACGAATGTCGTGTACTGATAAACGATGCAGTAAAATCATCATTCACTGTGAAAACCATGCACATCACGCAACAAAATTAGAGGATGAATATTTCGAAACATCGAGATTGAGCTTTTTGTAACACAGAAGTTCGAAAAGTAACTCAAAAATGTATAAATACCCTCTCTCTCTGTATAACGGCGCCAAAACATAGCGCTATGAGACCTTAGCCCTGTGTTCAGAGACGTATCAAAAGTAAGGTGTCACCGCTTGCGAATAAGAGCCCAGGGATCAGAATTGCATGTAACGGAACTCGCATATGCCAGACTTTCAATATGACCCAAAATGAAGAAACCCACGCACGTTAAGCCTGACCCCCGTTCAGGACCCCTTTCGAAGTCCAGTGACGACGCTTTTATCGAGCGCTCCAACGAAAGCGAGTCTGCCAATCGAAGACTGACTGTCCGACACCCTAGAGAATTTTCAACTTTCTCGATTGATGCAAATCAGTGGCGTAACTAGAACTTGGCTTTGGGGGGGGGGGGGGGGAGATAGATCTGCTTGACGAGCAAAATTTTAGTCAGTTTCCAGACAGACTACCATCTACCACTCCCGTTGAAGAAACTCATTCACTCCCATCCAATGAAAGCTTATGGTAAAACACCCCAAGTTTCCAATCTTTACCTTTACCAGATTGCTGTTATACGATTTCTTTCCTCTCTTTTTTTCGGGTTCTGGGGGGGGGGGGGGTTCTATACCCCTCATCCCCCCCTCCATAGTTACGCCACTGATGCAAATTGTCCTAATTTTCACTCTGCAGCGGAGTGTGCGCTGATATGAAACTGACTTGGCAGATTAAAATTGTTTGCCGGAACCGGGACGCGAACATGGGACCTTCGCCAAAACGGGCTAGCGCTCTACCACTGAGCTATCCCGACACGACTCATGGTGCCGCCCCACAACTTCAATTCTGCCAGTACTTCGCCTTCAATTTTGACATTATTATTGACCCACAGTTTTTATTCAATTAAGAGGACAAGTATGCAACTTGAAGTGGAGAAAAGTTTATGAATATTGCTCTCATCCTCAAAGGTATTCATTTGAAAGAGGGCTTTCATTATGCTGGATGGATAAACGACGTACTACATAATCGAATATCGGCACGATATAGGAAGAAATATCGATCCTATGTGTTCCAGTACGCAGGGCACAAATTATGGACACATTCCTCACGCGTAGACGAAGACACAATGTTATAAGAACACGGGTCCAGCATTCCCATGTTACACTGTCGCCAACGTAGTGACCAACGGAAACACGAGAACAGAACGCGCCATTTCTTCCGTTGACATCAACAACGATTGTCTGTTTGGGCCGGCACTGTTGTCTATTTGGCACGACTTCACTTTCTTCCATTTAGATTCAAAGGAAACTTATCGTAATTTCTTAAAGAACGTTCTACCTCTTACGTTACAAGATTTTCTTTTAGCTATGCTACGAAACATCATGCAGAATGACGCACCTCCTCGTTTCAGCTTCAACGTCCGACGTCGTCTAAAGAAGAGGTTCGATGACCATTTCCCTGGCCTCCAAGTTCTCTAAATCCACTGGGCTTATATTTTTGGAGGAATTTCAAAGCTCTTCTCTAACGAACCTCAGTACAAGATGTTTTGTACTAGGGTTGGAACTTAAATAGTGGTAACACTATGCAATGGAATCTACTATTCCAATGTTCAAATGTTTGTAAATCTGTCGGACCAAACTGCGTGGTCATCAGTCCGTAGCTTACAAACTACTTAAACCTAGATAAACTAACCTACGGACAACACACACACACCCATGCCACAGGGAGGACTCGAACCTCCACGGGGAGCAACCGCGCGCTCCGCAGCGAGGCGCTTTAGTCCGCTCGACTAATCCACCGCAGCGAATCTACTATTGTCGCTGATAGTACACGTTGTTGAGATACCTACCTTACCTCTGAGCAAATGGACTCGCCCGTCCCAAGCCACCGGCATGCGTACCAATCGAGGGGAAACAGTAACTTGTGAGCGAGCGGTATAATGTAACGATGTTTTCGAAACAGGAACAGCGAGCGGAGTTGGATCAAGATTGAATGTGCCTGGGCATGTGAAAAATTGCATCATGGTGGATTCCACAATAATTGACAGAAATGCAGAAATTGATGCGTTACGACGCTGCTCATCGTCTTTGGAACATAGTCTGCGACCGGCTTTGCGAAAGAAGCGGCAACACTTTATGCGCAACCCACCCATCACTTCCCACGACAATGCGCGGACGCACACAACGCACGCTGCTCTGTTGGTTCGTTGGGACTGGGAAGTACCATACTCCCAAGACTTAAATCCTTGTGACTTTATTTCCGAAGATGAAGGAACTACTTCGTGGCATTCGCTTCAGAACTATTCCAGAGATTCGAAAGGCAGTAGACTCCTCCATTCGCACCATCAGCAGAATAGGCTCTGCTAACGGTGTGCTACACCTTTCACATCACTGACATCGAGATCTGCAGAACCGTGATGACTTCTTTGAAGGTGCAATCATATAACGCTTTTGTATAGGTTGTAAATTAATAGGTGCAACTATTTTAGTTCCAACCCTCGTGTAAAGGAAATGAATTTCCTATATGTTTCGCCGATCTTCAATTTCTTGAATTTAAAAAAAATAAATAAAAATAAAATAAACTAGGTCACCAATATTGTATTTATTTATTGCGCCGTTTCGGCATCTGCCATCATCAGAGTTAAAGCTCTCTGAACTTGAAGTAAAGTTCAGCGTCAATAATAAATATCTACTTAGTATGGGTGTCAAGTAGTACCAGAAGTTCGTAGTCTCCTTGGCCTTATTACGAAGGCTATGATACCATAATTATGAAATAATACAGTGATACATCAGCGTATCCAACATTCACTACGACGGCGGATTGAAGCATCAGTGCTCTCGGAAGTCATATTAAACATACACTCTTGGCCATTAAAATTGCTACACCACGGAGATGACGTGATGTAGACGTGAAATTTAGCCGACAGTATGAAGATGCTGTGATATGCAAACGATTAGCTTTCCAGAGCATTCACACAAGGCTGGCACCGGTTTGCTGAAATGAGGAAAGTGTCCAGCCGATTTCTCATACACAAACAGCAGATGACCGGCGTTGCCTGGTGAAACATTCTTGTGATGCCTCGTGTAAGGAGGAGAAATGCGTACCATCACCTTTCCGACTTTGATAAAGGTCGGATCGTAGCCTATCGCGGTTACCGTATATCGTGTCGCGACATTGCTGCTCGTATTGGTCGCGATCCAATGACTGTTAGCAGAATATGGAATCGATGGGTTCAGGACGGGAATACGGAACCCCGTGATGTATCCCAACTGCCTCGTATCACTAGCAGTCGAGATGAGAGGCATCTTATCCGCATGGCTGTAACGAATGGTGCAGCCTGACTCAACAGATTGGGACGTTTTTAAGACAACAACCATAGAATAGTTCGACGACGTTTGCAGCAACATCGACTATGGCTCGGGAGACCATGGTTGCGGTTACCCTTGACGCTGCATCACAGACAGGAGCGCCTGCGATGGGGTACGCAATGACGTACCTGGGTGCTCGAATGGCAAAACGTCATTTTTCGTATGAATCCAGGTTCTGTTTACAGCATCATGATGGTCGCATTCGTGTTTGGCGACATCGCTGTGAACGCACATTTGAAGCGTGTATTCGTCATCGCCATACTGGCGTATCACCCGACGAGATGGTATGGGGTGCCATTGGTTACACGTCTCGGTCACCTCTTGTTCGCATCGACGGTACTTTGAACAGTGGCCGTTACATTTTAGATGTGTTACGACTCGTGGCTCTATCCGTCATTCGATCCCTGCGAATCCCTACATTTCAGCAGGATAATGCACGACCGCATGTTGCAGGTCCTGTACGTTTCTGGATACGAAAAATGTTCGACTGCTTCCCTGGCCAGCACATTCTCCAGATCTCACAACAATTGAAAACGTGTGGTCAACGGTGGCCGAGCAACTGGCTCCTCAGAATACGGCAGTCACTACTCTTGATGAACTGTGGTTGAAGCTGCATGGGCATCTGTACTTGTACACGCCATCCAAGCTCTGTTTGACTCAATTCCCAGGAGTATCAAGGCCGTTATTACGGCCAGAGATGGTTGTTCTGGGTACTGATTTCTCAAGATCTATGAACCCAAACTGCGTGAAAAGGTAATCACATGTATGTTCTAGTATAATATATATTTGTCTAATGAATACCCGTTTATTATCTGCATTTCTTCTTGGTGTAGTAATTGTAATGGCCAGTAGCGTATATTGCTAGAAAGAGTTAAATGTGGTTTGCTGGTGTATTCCTTTCCCATGTGTTATTCCTGATTAACTCATTGGAGGCAAAGAGATATAACATTCTGACTTCGTCTATACCTGAGGAAGGCGTCCTGCAAAGTACACCGTTAATTTTTTTTAAACTGTGTATAAGTCTTCTTGGAATACGATAATAATTTCCAATTAAATCTGTTCTACATTGAGCAAGGTCGAACATCCAGTATTCGTTGTTGAAACTGTCTCGGAGTATTCGCTGCGTTGCATTAACTGACGAACTGTTTAAAACAGTAGTACAGCCGCGAGAAAATGCGGACTGCAGACATTATCTAGTTTTTCATGCATCACTGAACCTCAGGAGGTAACGTAGGTTTACTCTCAACGACTATTGCGTCGTAATACGTGAGGGTCGCAAAAGTCCTTTTAAAGCGCACTATATCAGAGCAGAGCAGACGGAAATAGTCGACTCCTACGGCAGTTGGCTAGAAATAACTACTGACATTGCTGACAGAGTGACTTGTAACAGGTTATTTGCCGCGCTGTTCCCGGACGCTGGTATTACACGGAATTGACAACCTGATTAAAGCGTGAATATCGTTTCACGCTGTACACTTTCATACATTGCTACGAAAATGTACCTTGAGTCGTCGAGGTAATGCATTCCGAAACAGGATACGCATTCACGAGCGGTCGTTACGATTGAATTTAGATGTGAAATTACTACGTTGTTGTTCCTGACGAATGAACTTTGGAATGTGTTCATTTTTCACAGAGATTTCTGTGCGCACAGTTTGCAGGGACAGGGTGTCATTGTGAAGCAAAGTAACCACCTAATATCTTTTCTGATCTTACAGTTACTTTGTTTTCTTCATCAGCAAAAACCAACACTACTGTCCTGGTTTATGTGGTGCAATAGTTGAATACAGATTGTAGCAGAAGCAGCAGTAGCAACAGGAAGATCACTAGGCAGAAGTAGAAGTAAATGTATAAGTAGCTGGAGGAGGACTGGTCGTGATTCAAAGAGATTTACAATCATTAAAATAAAGTATTTTGATCTCCAAGTCAAAAATAAGAAAAATGTCTTTATTAAAGTCGTTTTGTTCTACCTACCGCGTGTAAGTGCCATCGATGATAAATTAGAAAAGTAACATACTACATAAATATGATGGAATAATGAAAGCGATTTATTTATTTATTTATTTATTGCTTTTAGTATGCTTGTTTACTTTTTATTTCCACAAATTATTAAAATTTTCATTGTTCTAATTACATTAAAAAGTTACTGAATGATTGTTTAATGCAAAGTAAGTAGCCTCTTACAATAATCACGTTTTCTGGCGAGTGATTATATCGTAACAGGTACATATCAGAGAACAGTACTCGGTAACTGTTTGAAGACTTAATGAGCTGAAGATGGTCTCGTAAGCCGAAAACCACTTAAATAAATAAAAATAAACTTGTAGAACAAACACAAAAATTGCACATTTAATTAAATATGATGATGTTCTATCAAGAACCCATGTTAGAACCAGTAAAAATGTGTTTATTTGTCTTCAAGTTGGTTATACAAAACGGACAACATAAAGCAATTTATTGCAATTATTTTATACTAGCACCCCTTCAATATTTAATATTCCTCCTCAAACACCTTACAGAAAGTTTCGTATTAAACCATCTTCTTACATTATACATTATCAATCACCCATGCAAGCATACTCTTGTTTTTATTTATTTTATTTTTTTTTTTACTTTTTTTTTTTTTTTTTTTTTTTTTTTTTTTTTTTTTTTTTTTTTTTTTTTTTTTTTTTGCATTTGGAGAATGTCTCGCAAATTTAGAAGATTTTTGCTTCTAATAATGTGATGTTCAAATGTTTGTAGAGCTTAAGGAACTTAACTGCGGGGTCATCTTACTTACAAACTACTTATGAACTACCTTATACTAAAGACAGCACAAACATCCATGCCCGAGGGAGGATTCGAACCTCCGAGGCGGGAGGCCGCGCAATCCGCAACGTGGCGCTCAAGACCGCTCGGCCGCTCCCGCGCGTCTTTAATTTTGAAACTCGGATGACTTTGAAATCTCTAGATTGACGGTATGCACAAAGTGGAGAGAGGACCTTCTGCCCTGTACTCTACAACTTTGCTTTTCAACCTTTCCGAATGTGCGACCCCCTTCCAAATAAAAATATTTTGCTAACCCCCTTACATATAAAAATATCCTGAGGAACCTCCTCCCCCCGCCACCCTCATCCTCATGAACAGTAACTAAACTATGTTACATATTATTCAAAATGAAACGCCAATATCTCGATTTAATAATTTATTTGACGACGACCGGTTTCGGAGGACTGTGCCACCATCATATATATATTATAAGCTGGTCATCTTATTTTTAAAAAATGATATAAAATAATAAGTGCAACATAGCACTTTGTCTCCATATAAAAATACACAAGTTAAAACAGGGCAGCTTACAGGATGTTGTAACCTGTCATGTTTTAACTTATTTATTCTTATATGGTGAGTAAGTGCTATGTTCCACTTATTATTTTATATCCATTTTTTAAATACGAAGACCAGCTTATGACATATATATGACCAGATGACGGTGGCGCAATCCTCCGAAACTGGTCGTCAATAAATCAATTATTAAATCGCGATATTGGCGTTTCATTTTGAAGAATATAAAACTATCAGATCGCCTCCTAAACCGACAATATCAGGTATTGTTAAAACTGTTACCTGAAAGAAAAAAATATAATCTTCTTTACTTCGCTACAGCTTTCTTTTAAATTGTTCGACAAAGTTTTGTCGTTGTTTTATTTTTCTGACTGGAAGGCATTTTCCTATTTGTACATCATTTCCGATAGAAAAATATATTTTGCTTCCCCGAGTATTTCGCGTATCACGGAAGAGTCATACGCAAATTACGCTCTTCCTGCTGTGATGGCGACTCACAACAAGACTTTGCGAGCCCTTTGGGGTTCCCGACGCACAGGTTGAAAAAACACTGCTCTACAACAACACAATATTTGCAATACTCGTTCTCGGTACCTGGCTTACGTGACGAAGGAGAACCTTTTCATAATTGAGGTTATGACCCGCCTCTGGAGCAACTGAATAAACTCTGCTACCTTCTAAGTTCCTCGCAGCTTTGTTGTAGACGGCCAAAAATGGTGTGGGATATCGTAATTACATAAGTGGCTCTTCTCACTGAAAACCGAGGGAGGCGGCGCAGTGGTTAGAACAATAGATCGTAGTCGGGAGTACGGTGGTTCAAATCTGCCTCCTGCCATCCAAATTTAGTCTTTTCGTGGTTTCCTTTACTCACTCCAAGCAAATACGGCGATGGACCCTCTGAAATGGCACGGCCGATTTTCTCCCCCATGCTTATTCAAACAATATTGTCGCGTTGCAATGGAAGCAGGTTTGACTTCGAAGGCAACTGAACAGAGCACTTATACTGAAAGCACGTTTATTACGAACTCAACATACACGCAGCACTGAGTGCCCCTCGGGCAGAGTGCTCTGCTATTTATACACAGACAGAATTTTTCAGCTATTAGAAGAACAGTTAACGTAAGAAACAAGTAGAATTTACAAGTGAACATAAGAAAGATGTAGAACATTCTGGAATTGTTAATTACATAGAAATAAATTTTTGCCGGGGGGAGCGGTATTGAACCGGCGACCTTCAGCTCCGAAGCCCGTGACGCTATCCCCTGCGCCACTCCGGCAGTCGGTTACGTGGTTTCTCGCGGCAATATGAACATAAGCTCCGTTTCTAATACCCACGCTGTCGATGGGACGTTCCTTCCGTCTTCATCTCACATACAGTGAATACAGTGTAGTGGGAGATCTCAAAATTGTCCCAACTTCAGATGCATTTTGTATTCATACGGTAAACATCTGCACAGGGGTCCCTTCCAGAACCACTAGAAACCTGTTACAGGAACACCCTCAAACATCATGTTGTTTTCATTTTTCTTCGCAAAGCCTCGGGGGCTGAATAAGTTGTATTCTTCAGGTGGAGCGATTGATTTCATCGGAACTCTCAGCCTATGGTAAGTCTAAATCTACATACTTACTACACTATACACCGTAAGGTGCGTGGCGGAGAGTACACTGTACCACTAACATGATTTATATTACTTGCTAGTTGACAGTTCACGGGCTGGAGCTCCCTTCCTCCAATCAGAGCGCTCTACGTCACGCCCAGACTGCTCCCTGTTGCCAAGCTGCCGCAACAGGTGGACAGCTCGCGTCCATTGTTTGGCTAGTGGTGTGTAGAAGCGCGCGTCTTAGGTTAGGAACCGTTTTCGTTGCTGTCGTTGTGCGGGTATGTTGTTATTTGGTGTCGTCGTAATGTCTGGTGAAGTGCGGAAGAAGAGGGGCAGGCCCAGACTTCTAGATGGAAAGATATCAGCTAAGAAAAGCGGGCAAGGAATTGCTTTTAAAGGACAATCACGACAACTCGTGTGTAATTTGCGAGAATACTTTGAGAGGGAGACGGACAATTGGGGGACCTCTCTTACCGATTTACAAAGTAATCGCGCGAACCGCAGCTGCGATTAAGGTTAGTGAAGCTACTGTAATGCACATTGGCAAAGAGAAGTATGAAAAAGTAATAAGTGAAGCAGGACCCATCATGCTTTGATACGCTAGGGAACAAATTTAGATCCTGTCGCACAAGAATCTATTCGACGTCACATTTACAGGGATTACAGTAACAGAAATCGACCTACATTAGACAGGCTTCAAACTACATTGCGTGAGGCCGAACTTTTTGAAGGCAGCAAATGGTCGTTGCGAATAGTTCTGCAGAATCTCGGTTTCAAATACAAGAATATTTCAGGTCGCAAAAAGGTTGTTGGAACGAGAAGACATAGCCGCATGGCGGTGCAGATTTTTGCGTGAAGTGAAAGACATTAATTTCGAGGACATTGTGTGGATAGATGAAACATGGATGAATGCAGGTCATACAGTTACGAAAGGTTGGAGTTATGACAAAGGAGAAGGTATAGCACTCCCTACCGGCAAAGGCGAAAGAATAATTCTTTTGCATGCCAGAACGTGCCGTGGTTTCGTCCCCGGCTGTCAACTGTTATTCAGATCAAAGAAAACGTCAGAGTACCACGAAGACAGGAATCATGAAACATTTCTTAATTGGTTCGAAAATACATTGGTACCAAGTTAAGAAAATTCCTCACTAATTATTCTTGATAATGCTTCATACCATTCAGTTTTGAAGGATAAGGCTCCAACCATGTCATCTCGAAAGGAAGACATTATTCAGTGATTAAAACAACATAAAGTTAATGTCGACGATACACTGAAATAAGTAGAATGATGGAACTCGTATCAGGTAATAAACCACAATTTCAAACTTACATTATGGAAGAAGTGGCTTATAAATATGGACACAGGGTGATAAGACTTTCGCCATACCACTGACACTTTAATGCGATTGAACTTATTTGGGCTCAAGTGAAACGATATGTTGCTCGTGAAAATAAAAAGTTTATTGTGAGTGAAGTCGAAAAACTGACTATTCAGGGCCTAGAAAGTGTCGCCGAAAAGTAATAGATGAAGCATGAAAAAATGAAGGTCTTCTGGAAGAAAGTGTGGCGGAACTTATTACTTTCATCGGTTCATTCACCTCGGAAACTTCTAGTGATTTGGAAATTAGTGGTATCTACCCTCTTTCCGACAATGCAACAGCTTGCAGTTAGCAGTAGGTGAAAGTATGTACACACAGAAAATTTCCTTCATTTTAAACAGTGAGCTTCGTTTTGAAATGTATACGCTGCAAAGCGTCAGCTCATTGAGGACAGTTTCATGTAACTAATTAAGGCGAGAAATTATACTTTGTTTTTTTGTATTGACTTCTGTTTCGAATTAGCTCGTAGACGTAAGTTTTATCGTCGAGTATTGACATGTTGACAGCATTCTACATTCAGATGTTGAGAAAGCTTCATGAACGAGCCGCACAGGGTTAGTGTGTTCACTATTTCACTTAATCTTTAAGTTTAACGACTGTCAGATTCAGTTTTTCAAGGGGTATTTTAACTCTGAACAGTTTTAATAAAACTATGGAACAGTGGTCGTATTAACAATTTACAGTGGTGAACGGCGTATTCAATATGGCATGTCTTTCTTTATTAATTTGGAAACATGGAAGTCCCTGCAGTATATATGTAAATATTTAGTGACTGCTAAATATGAATCAGCGTTATCAGATTACGAAAAAATGTAAAAATACCTATTTTACGTGTGTTACCTGAATGTATCGTTGCAGCCCAATTATAATTACTTCACTGCTTTTAATATAACAGTTTTGCTAATTGTGTTGGCTGATATTGCAGCACTAAACTGCCTGTCGCAGTTACGCTACACTTAATCACTCATCCCATTAAAGATTTTTGTTTATCGCTCATCCCATTAACGAATTTTGTTTATCTCTCGTATATCACATCAACATTTTAGTCATTAAATAACACAAAACAAAATGTTCAAATGTTTGTATAGCTTATGGGACTTAACTACGGGGTTATCAGTCCCTAAACATACAAACTACTTACGAACTAGCTAACACTAAGGACGGCACAAATATCCATGTCCGAGCGGGGATTCGAACCCCCGACCGTAGTAGCCGTGCAGACCGTAACTGGAGCGCCTCAGTCCCCTCGGTTACCGCGGCCGGCTAACACAAGACAAATTTGTTCTTTTACATCCATTCAAAGACGTATTTTTTCACCTATTCTCAGAAGTATCGTCTTTATCGTCGTATTCGTTACAGTGAAAATAAATGCGGTACACGCTTTCTTTTTGGTGTTCGTCATCATAACCTTTTAAAATCGCATTGTCAACAGTAAATGTTAACAGTATTATTGATGTGGACAATGTTAATACTACTTAACTGTGAAGGTCATCTCAGTACATTTAAAGCTTGACGAAGTAGTATTGTCTACAACTACCGGTACTGAGCGTGTGCAGATCGCTAACAGTCCTCGGCGCAGTGCCGCATGTACGGAGCAGCAACTCTCAGCCGGCATTTGTCGTGGCAACACTGTAGCCGCAGCTGACAAACCTCAACTTGCAAGTAATTTTAATCGGACTTGCAGGCATTTCCTTTCCTATTCCACTCCCAAATAGAACGAGGGAAAAGAGAATGACTATATCTATATGCCTCCGTATGAGCCCTAATTGCCGCGGTGGAGTTGCCGAGCGGTCTAAAGCGTCTCGCTGCGGAGCGCGCGGTTGCTTGCCGTGGAGGTTCGAGTCCTCCCTGGGGCATGGGTGTCTGTGTTTTTCCTTAGGTTAGTTTACCTAGGTTTAAGTAGTTTGTAAGCTACGGACTGATGACCACGCATTTTGGTCCGATAGATTTACAGACATTTGAATTTGAGCCCTAATTTCTCTGGTCTATGTGATCATAACGAGAAATGTAAGTAGACGGCAGGAAGATCGTTCTACATTCAGCTTCAAAATCCGATCCTCAAGTGAATTTCTTGAAAAGAAGGTCGTCTTTCCTCCAGCGATCCCCATTTGAGTTCCCGAAAGACTTCCGTGACACTCGCGCATTGGTCGCACCTACCAGTAACGAACCTAGCTGCTCGCCTCGGAACTACTTCAATGTCTTCCTTTAAACTGATCTGCTGCGTGCCCCAAACTCTTGAGCAACACTCAAGGCGTGATCTTACAAGCGTTTTACACGCGGTCTCCTGTACAGATGAAATACATCTTCCCAAAATTCTCCCAATAAACCGAAGTCGGCTGTCCGCCTTACTGACAACCGTCCTTACATGTTCGTTCCATCTCATATCGCCCTGCAGTGTTAAGCCTAGATATTTGAACGATGCGACTGCATCAAGAAGCTCACTACTAAAGCTGTATTCGAACACTATGGGATTATTTTTCCTACTCATGCGCATCACCTTATACTTTTCTACATTGTGAGCTAGCTGCCATTCTTCGCACCAACTATAAATGTTGTCTAAGTCATCTGTATGCTATTATCGTCAATTAAAGACGATACCCTCCCGTACACTACAGTATCACCAGCAAACTGCCCAAATTACAAGTTACTCTGTCCATCAGATCATTTATATAGATAGAAAATAATAGCGGTCCTATCACACTCCCCTGGGACACGCCTGACGATACACTTGTCTCTGATGAACACTCACCGTGGAGAACAATGTACTGCGTTCTGTTACTTAGGAAGTCTTCCACCCAGTCACAAATGTGTGAACGTATACCATATTGTATTGAGTTAAATAATTTATATTGTTTAATTTTTCTTTATTATTAGTGAAAAGAAAGATTAAATAATAAGGTAATATAGTATAATACATTTATTGGATTACAAGTTTCATACTTATCTCTGTAGCATATAATAAAGAAGTTATTGTTGTACTCCTCAAGGAGTAATACTAGTTTTTTATACTTTCTAATATTATTTTTCATTCTATTTTCTATATCCATTTACTATATTCTATTTTGCTTAGTTTTATTTTTATTGTACGTGTTTCATCTACATTCTAAGAGTTGTTTTATTGTTGTCATAACTGTCAGTAATGTGCCATTTTTATATCAGAATTGACGCGATATTATTTCCACGTTTTCTACCAGGCCTCCGAGTCAGCCTCTCGCGACGTAGAGATCCCAAAGTTATCCGTAAATACAGATGTTGGAACAGAACAGAGAAACCGGTATTTGCTGAAATTCTTTATAAGAAGTCAAATATATAGTATTAAAAGATTATCCCTCCATACAAGCCCCAGCTTTTGCGCGCCACCTATTCAGCGGTACCATGACAAAGAAAAATATCATTTCTGTAATTCGTGTAATTGTTGATCGATTTAAAATAATTAAATGCTCTCATATTCTACTCATTAATAAGTATAATCTTCTGTAAAGCTTAACACGGTAGAGAAACAGTGTCTGTTTTGAAATTGGTGACCCTCAAATAAGTAAAATTTTTCAGCCATTACTCGAAAATAATAAAACCCAGCAACTTTCAACATAATTTAAACATAATATCAAACCTTTAAGAAACTTTTTGTCGCTGACACTCTCCAAAAAAAGGTAAAAACAAAAAAGGTTTACTACTTTTCCGCTGTTCACGCGGTCATTCGTCGGCATCTGCTATCGCGTTTTAAACGATTACTTATTAAGTACGAACTTCGTTTGTAAAACATTACAGACAGCATCTACATATATTTACATGCAAAATTAAAACACTGTAGAGCATTTGTAAGGTGTGCCGCGGCACAGCGCCCGAGCGCATTGAGGTGCTATGCTCCAATGCGCGAGGCCGTTTTAGATTAGATTAGATTACTATTTGTACCATAGATCATGAATACGACACTTCATAATGATGTGGAACGTGTCAGGTAAATGAAAGATGTCTTTACATATTATTATTTTGTACTAAATATTACATGACACATTTTTTAATTTTTTATTTTTTTTTCCAAATTTACTAATTTATATCTAAAAATTCATCTATAGTGCAGAAGGAGTTGCCTTGCAGAAATTCTTTTAATTTATTTTTAAATGCTTGTTGACTACTATCAGGCATTTGATGCTGTTTGGTTGGTAACCAAAGACTTTTTTGGCAGCATAATTCACCCCTTTCTGTGCCAAAGCTAGATTTAACCTGGAAAAGTGAAGATCATTCTTTCTCCTAGTGTTGTAGTTATATACACTGCTACTGCTTTTAAATTCGGTGGGATTGGTAATAACAAATTTCAGAAATGAATATACGAGGCGCGTCCAGAAACTATGTTCCGTTTCAATTTATCTCCGCTGCAGCGCTGCGATTGCAGTTCCACACATGTGCTGTAGACGATGTGTATCAAGGAGAAGAAGTGCGCCATTTGGAGATCGATGTCAGTTACGTACGCTTTGTTCTGCTTGTTTGAAATGTCGGCGTTGATTGAAAATCCCGCCGCCTGTGAAATCAGGTCGGTGATTAGGTTTCTGATTGCGAGGAAAGTGAAACCAAGTGAAATTTATCGGCAAATTTGCGATGTTTACGGACGAAATGCGATGAGTGATTTGATGGTGAGAAGATGGGTCCGACAGTTGAATGGCGGGCGTAGTGATGTGCACGATGAAGAACGAACCTTTGGTTACAGAAGAACTGGTTCACGAGATTGTTGACAAGATACAGGAAAACCGGAGGTTTACAATTAGCTCTCTCGCTTTGGACTTTTCCCAAATCATTTCACCAATGGCGACGAGCTGACATAAACTGTTTCCTACTGGTTGAAGACACAGGCGGCAGATTTATATGAAGAAGGTATACAAAACCTGGTGCCACGCTATGACAAATGCCTGCCAAATTTCGGCAGTTATGTGGAAAAGTAGTTTAAGAGTTGTAGAATTTTGTGCAATAAAAATTTCTTCTGTATCTGTGTACAATTGCATTTTATTACCAAACGGAACTTACTTTCTGGACGTGCCTCGTATATACTGAGAAGCGACTGTGAAGATAAGATCCCTAGCTCTTTAAATGTCTGCAGGATGATCTTGGATGGGCTCCGGCAATTATTCTGATCACACGCTTTTGTGCAATGAATAATTTTTCTCAGTGATGAATTACCCCCAGAAAATGATGCCATACGAAAGCTGTTATTAATGTAAACTGATTGGGCCTTAGCGAACTATATTGCAATTCTCTCAGAATATCTGCATGAAGCAGAAAATCTTCTGGAAAACATACGAAATTGAACTAGCCCAAAATTTCAGCTGAAAAAACTAAATTCATGACAAACCAAAAACATACACTAAAATACATAAAAACACAACTAGGTAAAATAGAGTGAGTTAGTTAATTTAAATATCTTAGAGAATTTATGCAGCAAAATGGACAAGGAAAGTTTGCAATAGATGTAGAGTCAGTAAAATGAAAGAGCATATGACTTGACAAACAAATATGTACAGTATGAAATACAGTAAAACTTCCCTTAACGGACATTTCCCAATAGCGGACTCCTCTCAATAGCGGACATTTTAAAATTCCCCTGCAAAACAACATTAGCCCTTATGCTAAAATTATTCCGAATACTGGACATACTATATAACGGACAAGGACACCGTAATATGTCCCGCAACAACAATCAAACCTTCCAAATAACGGACAGCGTGAAAGAATCAGTGCACTCTTGCGTGTCAAAACTTTGAGTGTCGTCAATTCTCACGTGTGTTGATTGAAGATTTAGCGTGCTTCTTGTTCGTATTGCGTGGTTTCATGGCATTGCTATCTATGGGAACTTCTTGGCAGTACAGTACGTACAGTATTGGTTCATGCCGCACAGAAACAGACGATGAGAGTGCGGCGCCAAACACTTTCCGCCTGTTGTCGGTACATAAGACGAAGCCAAGCATTGAGTAGTAGACTCACTGTTGTGTTGCAGCGTGGGCTTGGGTAGGATAGTGGAGAGGCGATAGGTATATTGAATGTTTTCATTCGATGGCTGTCACAACCTGGTTTCAAAAGTCAAAAGCTTTGTCTAATGCGTCTTCAGTGTTTTCGATTTGAAGTTTCGTGCTCGCGCTACACGCTTTAAAATGCCCGGAGATAAAAGTGGCCAAATACCAAAAAAGAATCATTCGAGGTGCCGGAGAAAAACACACGCCAAGTACGAGCGCGAAAAGAAAAAAGAATGTGATCTCGTTGTAACAAAAGCTTCCCAATTTGCAGAAAACTGATGCTGCTGAACCACCCGCGAAAGGTGCTGCTCATTTGAACGTCGGTACGAGTGCGATTACTGACTGAAAAAACAAACTGATCAGATATTTAAACATTCCTGTTCCATTCAAGCGTCAAGCAGCGCAATGAAATCTCGAAGAAGAATGAGGAAAAGTTCATATCCTCATTTAAAAGAGATTTTATTTTTTGGCATAAGAGCCAAAGGCCAAAGGCGTGCTAGTTGACGTCGTCTACTTCGTCTAAAAGCGGTTACTTTTTATGAGCTCATTGAAGCAAAGGAGTAAGATTTCCTCGGAAATTATGGCTGGCTGGATCGGTTCAAGAAGCGGTGTGGCGTTCGCACGTTTAACGATCGTACTTACCGGTATTGACGCAATTCGGTGTGTTTCACGAGTGACAACAGGAGACTTCCGTTTTATTCGAATTTTCGTTATCCGAACCAGCCACCATTCCGATCATTTCGGATAAACGGTAGTTCACTATTTTGTATTTTATCCTTTTCTTAACAGCGGACACTTCTTAAAAGCGGACAGTTTTATTTTCCCCATTAGTGTCCGTTATACAGAAGTTTTGCTGTACATACCAAGCAAAACTAAACTAAAACACTATACCACTGAAGTGAGACCGGAATATTTGTATACAAGTGAATTTTTAACTATCAACTATAAGTTGGTCAGAATAGAGGTCCTTGAAAGACAGATGATCAGAAAATAATGGGTGCGATACAAACTGAAGATGGTTGGAAAATGAGAAGCAATAAGGAGACTTATGAAAATATCAGAAGTTGGGCATCTCTTTCGAATGAATGAGAGTAGTGTGACTAAAAAAAATTGTACTTTATTTCTGGAATAAGAAATCAACAATAGCGTGCATCACAGAAGTAAGAAAAGATTTAGAAAGAAACAACATCAAAGAATCAGAAATAGCAGGCAGAATCACTTTTAAGAATAAAATACTAAATTTAGAAGGCTTTCAAGGTTGAAGTAATAAAAACAAAACACAGGAACATGGTGAAAGACAATATGGGGAAATGGTGGAGTATTGGAAGAATTGGAATCAACAAAGAAACAAGAGGAACTGAAGTTGGTTCGTGATCCTAGTTGGTCAAGTCGAAGCTAAAAAAAATAGGATTTTTTACTAGTACTTTGGAGTTGATATCGTGGACACCTCTCTCAACATTTCTAGCAACACTTTCGAAGACTACTAGGCAAATCACAGCAGCAGTTTGGATCCTAAATCAGAATCATTAATACGGTGGAACATACGAAAGATGTCGATAGTCTAGGTCAGTGGTTCACAATCTTCTCGGTAGTGGCACACACAATGTTTCTGGAGAATTTTTTGCGACGCCGAATAATCATATCAGAGCATTTTATGGGTTTAAATGACCACAGTTTTGTGCAGTTAGACTTTTATACAAATTAAACGGCAAGCTCAGTGTGTCAGATTGTTAAATCCTGGTACTGACACTTTCCATGCCTTGACCGAAGCTTCGTTTTAAGCGTAAATTAGTTTCTGTGTATTTCTTCTTTTTTTTATTATAAAGAATAAGAAAAAAACATGAGAAATTACTTGCGGATCCCATTAATTCCTTCAATTATATATCTGGACGCATTCTGAACTCACTTTTTAAGGTTGTACTCCAGGAACGGATTTCTTACCCATACCAATTTATTGCCAGTTCTTGGCAATCAAATACCGAAATAAGAACCAACATTAATTAATACTCCTAGAAAAACAATCAAGTTCCGCTTGGAGTAACGTGAAAATAGTAATCCACAAAAACTAACTTTTGTCCATACCATCATCATTTGTAATAAGGTCACACCTATATTTAAGAAAGGCAGTAGGAGTAACCTACTAAACTACAGGCCTATTTCAAAAATGTTCAAATGTTTGTTAACTATGGGGTCATCAGTCCCTAAACTTACAAACTACTTATCAAATAGCTTATCCAAAGGACGGCACAAATATCCATGCCCGAGGGGGGATTCAAATCCCCGACCGTAGTGGCCGTGCAGACCGTGACTGAAGCGCCTCAGTCCCCTCGGCCACCGCGGCCGGCAGGCCTATTTCATTGACGTCAATTTGTACCAGGGTTTTGGAACCTATCCTGCATTCAAATATTACGAATTTTCTCTAACAGAACGATCTATTGATCCAAGGTCAACACGAATTTAGAAAATATCGCTCATGTGAAACACATGAAGTGATGGGTGCTATCGACAAGGGTTTGCAAATCGATTCCGTATTTCTTGATTTCCAGAAGGCTTTTGACACCGTACCTCACAAACGGCTTTTAATCAAATTGCATGGTTATGGTATATCGCCCCAAACTTGCGATTCGATAGGGGATTTCCTGTCAGTGGGGGGACAGTTCGTAGTAATCGATGGTAAGGCAGCGACTAAAACAGAAGTGATATCGGGCGTTCCACAGGGCAATGTTATTGGTCCTTTGCTGTTCCTTATTTACATAAACGATTTAGGGGAAAATCTAAGTAGCTCTCTTAGGTTGTTTGCAGATGACGCCGTCATTTACCGTCTAGTAAAATCCTCTGAAGATCAAAACCAACAGCAGAACGATCTGAAAAAGAAATTACTATGGTATAAAAATTGGCAATTGACTCTAAATAATGAGATGTTGAAGTCGTCTACATGAGTACGAAAAGAAATCCGTTAAATTTTGTTTACAAGATAAATCAATCAAAAGTGAAGGCCGTAAACTCCACAAAATACCTCGGAATTACTATTACTTCAGACTTAAATTGGAAAGAACACGTAGATAATGTCGTGGGAAAGGCGAACCAGAGACTGCGTTTTATTGGCAGAACGCTTAAAAGAAGCAAAAGAACTACAAAAGAAACTGCATACACTACGCTCGTCCGTCCATTTTTGGAGTATTGCTGCCCAGTGTGGGATCCGTATCAGGTGGGTTTGACGGAGGACATCTAAAGAGTCCAAAGAAGGGCAGTTCGTTTCGTTTTGTCACGATTCAGGGGGGACAGCGTTACGGAAATGATACTTGATCTGGGATGGGAATCATTACAACAACGTCGCTTATCGCTGCGGCGTTGGCTACTTACGAAACTCCAATCGCCAACATTGTCCTCCGAATGCGAAAATATATTGTTGACTCCCACTTACATGGGTAGAAATGATCATCAGAATAAAATACGAGAAATCAGAGCTCGAACGGAGAGATTCAGGTGTTCTACATCTACATAGATCCTCTGCAAATCACATTTAAGTGCCTGGCAGAGGGTTCATTAACCACTTTCATAACTTTTCTCTACCGTTCCATTTTCTAATAGCGCGCGGGAAGAAAGAACACCTAAATCGTTCCGTTTTCGATCTGATTTCTCTTATTTTATTGGGATAGTCATGTCTCCCTAAGTAGGTGGGTGCTAGCAAAATATTTTCACATTCATAAGTAAAAGTCGGTGATTGAAACTTCGCAAACAGATCACGCCGCAATGAATAACGTCTTTCTTTTCATTATTTCCACCCCAATTCGTGCAACATTTCCGTGACGCTTTTCCCCCGTAACGTGATAAAACAAAACGAGCTGCCCTTCTCTGAACCTTCTCAATATCTTCCGTCAGTCCCACCTGGTGAGGGTCCCACAAGGGGCAACAGTACTCCAGGAGAGGACGCACAAGTGTGATGTAGGCAGTCTCTTTGGTGGAGTGTCCTCCGTCAGTCCCAACTTGTGAAGGACCCACACTGGAGAGGACACACAAGTGTGATGAAGGCAGTCTCTTTGGTTGAGCTGGTGCATCTTCGAAGCGTTCTGCCAATGAAACGTAACCTTTGGTTCGCCTTCCCCATAATATTTTCTAAGTGTTCTCTCCAGTCAAAGTTGTTCGTAATTGTAACTCCTAGGTATTTGGTAGAATTTACGACCTTCAGGTTTGACTGATTTATTGCGTAATTGAAGTTCAGCGGATTTCTTTTGGTGGTCATGTGTATTACTTCACACTTTTCTTTATTTAGTGTCAATTGCCAATCTTCGCACCAAGTAGAAATTTTGTCTAAATCGCTTTGCAGTTGCATTTGATCCTCTGTTGACTCCACTAACCGATAAACGACAGCATCATCCGCGAACAGTCTAAGGGAGCTATTCAGGTTGTCTCCTAAATCGTTTATAAACACGAGGAAGAGTAGGGGACCTATAACGTTTCCCTGTGGAACGCCAGATATCACTTCTGTTTTACTCGATGACTTACCGTCAATTACAACGAACTGTGTCCTTTCTGATAGAAAATCGTGAATCCAATCGCACAATTGGGAAGATATTCCATAGGCACGCAATTTCATTAGAAGCCGCTTATGGGGTACAGTATCAAAAGCCTTCTGGAAATCCAGAAATATGAAATCTATTTGAGATCCCCTGTCGATGGCACTTAACACTTCATGTGAATAAAGGGCAAGCTGTGTTTCGCAAGAGCGATACTTTCTGAATCACTGTTGACTATTGGTTAATAGGTCGTTCTCTTCGAGTGTTCTTTCCTCCCGCGCGCTATTCGAGAATGGAATGGGAGATAAAAGAGTATAATGGTGGTTCGATGAACCCTCTGCCAGGCACTAAAATGTGATTTGCAATCCCATGTAGATGTAGAAGCAATAGAGCTTAGTCGTGATTTTTCTTTAAGGGATGGAAAATATCATGAAAATACTAAGTCTTATAAAACACATTTCACTTTAAGTCCGTAAGGTATGTTGAGCTCTCCTAGTGACCCACCTGAACAGATAATGCGACCCACTAGTAGGTCCCGACCCGCAGATTGGGAACCACTGGTCTGGGCAAATGGTGAGAATTCCACAGCTGTCGACACGGGCAAAGACTGCCGCCCCCCACGGCGCTGAGCCCATCTTGGCCGCCTCGCAGTCCTAGCATTTTCCCGCGCAGCGCCGAACGACAAGTATTCCAGCATCGCAGCCGCGTAAGAAGCCGGTGGCGGCTCGCGCTTATAAATCAACTCCCGCGACAGACGGCTGCGGCCTCCTGCTTTACGACTTGCCGCGCCCTTGACAGAAGGCTTGCCAACTTTTTCCCCTTCTCTCTTCCACACGCAGCAGAGAGGCATCTGTAACTACCGTGTTTATATTGTCTAATGGCGCAACGGGAACACTGACTCACACAACAGCTGTTGGCAGTCTCGACTCTCTAAAACCGCTTTAGTCGACAAAAAAACTCGTATATCGATGTCATGTATGCCATGCAAATCATTGTAGCTATTAACGGCGTCAAGCACAGCAACATACGTAGACCTAATAACTCTTGCGATGCGAGACCAATCTGAAAGGGCGATTGGAAAGTAGGGAGCAAGCCAGGGAAGCCAACGAAGCAGAACTACATCATCTCACTGCGACTTACAGACATCATATTTGTTATATCTCTTTTGCTTTTAGACGATGTGTTTTTAACGACACTGTTGCAGAACTGTAATCATTTTGCCATTTGGATACAAAACTGCTTAACGAATTAAGTCCTCAGGTCTCTCGTTCACTGATTTAGATATGACAGAGTAACCCGGGAGAAAATGGCCACTGCTGATCACAAGTCGGTAGACATGTCATCAGTCCGTGCAAATTCAGTACCAAACTCCATCTGCAGCTCGTTGCCGCTAAAATTACTTCTGCAATTACCTTAAGAATATTCGTTCTGTGCCTCGAAGACCTTCAACCCTTTATTCTTTTGGTGACTATGTAGAAAAAAAGCTCAAACATTGCGGTATTTGTTGCCGATGAAATTTTTCATGAAACTATGTTGTCTTCTTTAAAAAAAATTTTTTTTTAAGAAAAGGAGAACTCTTAACAGAAAACAAGACATTTACATTTGCTATCCGGCGACAAAACAATTGACGAAAGACGATATTGAGACGATATAAAACGTAGACTATCAACACGAAGAAAAGTGTTTATGACAAAAGACCACTTGTTAAGATCCGTGAGATGCTAAAGGAATTCAAGGGGTGTACGCGAGATTTGCAGACTTCTAAACATCCCTAGGTCGATTGTTTCTTGTGTGACATTGAAGTGGAAACGGAAAGGGACACGTACAACACGAAAGCGTACAGTCCTAAAAAAAAAGTTCAACTGTTTGTAAAGCTTAAGGGACTTAACTGGCCGGCCGCGGTGGCCAGGGGACTGAGGCGCTTCAGTCACGGTCTGCACGGCCACTACGGTCGGGGGTTCGAATCCCCCCCTCGGGCATGGATATTTGTGCCGTCCTTAGTTGTAACTAGTTCATAAGTAGTTTGTAAGTTTAGGGACTGATGACCCCGTAGTTAAGTCCCATAAGCTCTACAAACATTTGAACATTTTTTACTTAACTGCGGGGTCATCAGTCCCTAAACTTACAAACGACTTATGAACTACCTTATACTAAAGACGACACAAAAATCCATGCCCGAGTGGGGCTTCGAACCCCCGACCGTAGCGGCCGTGTAGACTTTGACTGGCGCGCCGCAGACCGCTCGGCCACTGCGAGCGGCGTACAGGCCTCCCTCGTCTGTTGACAGAAAGAGACCGCCGAAAGTTGTAGAGGCTCAGAAAGTGTAATAGATAGGTATTTATCTGGACCATCGCACGGGAATTCCAAACTATATCAGGATTCACTCACAGTTAGGCGGGAGGTGAGAAAACATGTATGTCATGGTCGAACAGCTGGCGGTAAGCCACACATGACGCATGCCAATGCCAAACGACGCCTCGCTTGCCGGAAAGGCCGTAAACAAGGGACAAGTGAATAATGGAAAAACGTTGTGTTGGAGCAAAGCTTTATTTTTTTGTGATTAGTGCTAGGAAGTTCGGGCTTGCATCACACAATCGTGGATGGACTGTGGTAACGTGTCTAACATGTTTTAGTTCCATGTTTCTACACTGGGAGGCACCAGCAGTCGGCAAAGTTGGCAAACTTCCAGTACAAGAAAGACATGTTGACAAGCCGTTGATATTCTTGTTTTGACATGTGAAGCTATCATATCTGTCAGCCAGTTGATTTTATATGCTGCTGTGATGTTATTATGTCATTTCTTTCAAAGACGTGTTTCTGTAAGATGGTGCAGATCTTAAAAACTTTTAGTGAAGGCCCAAAACAGACAATTTAGTGGGTACAAAATTTTTGAAAATAAATTGCCTTTTTTGTAATGAATTAGTGTTTCTATTTTGTATCTTAAACGTACCTCTCTACATTAATGCTACATCACCTTCAACCTTCAGGCTGAAAGGGATATAATAAATGAACAAATACAGTTTGTTTACAAACGGAGCGCTTGCCCGCCAAATGTCGATACTTCAGATGATACAGTAAGAAACAGTTCCTTCCTGGAGACAAGCATGAGGCCACCTGCTAATGTTGGTTTCATTCTTCGTGACGCAGTGCTTTGAGGTGCGGTATTTTGGCAGATGTTTCACTTCTGATACACGTCTTTCATGTGGAATTTTTTTTTTAATGTTTCTGATAATGAACTGATACAATCAGGACTACCTTTAAAGACATTACGATGGAAAAAAAATTGTGACTAACCGGGATTCGAAAACAGTCTGTCCCGTTTACTAGGCAGTTGCACTCACAACTAAGCTACTGGGATACAGTTGTTACCACTTCTGCACCCTCTAGCCCAGCAGGTCCCCTATTACAACGCAGATTTTTAACTTATTCATGTACAGGGTGTTACAAAAAGTTACGGCCAAACTTTCAGAAACATTCCTCACACACAAATAAAGAAAATATCTTATGTGGACATGTGTCCGGAAACGCTTAATTTCCATGTTAGAACTCATTTTAGTATTTCTCTTTAAATGTAAATTGAAATAATTCGTGCAGGCAATTGTCAAAATACCCAATTGTTTCGTTAGTATGTACTGTACTTCCTAGTTTCACCTGCAGTTGGCCCAATTGAAGGAAGGTAATGTTGACTTCAGTGCTTGTGTTGACATGCGACTCATTGCTCTACAGCTCTTAAGCACATCAGTACGTAGCATCAACTTGTTAGTGTTCATCACGAACGTGCTTTTGCAGTCAGTGCAATGTTTACAAATTCGGAGTTGGCAGATGCCCATTTGATGTATGGATTAGCACGGGGCAATAGCCGTGGCGCGGTACGTTAGTATCGAGACAGATTTCCAGAACGAAGGTGTCACGACAGGAAGACGTTCGCGACTGGGGAAGACCTAGAATGACGAGACACCTGCAATGAACGAGGCAATTCTTCGTGCAGTTGACGATAACCCTAATGTCAGCGTCAGAGAAGTTGCTGCTGTACAAGGTAACGTTGACCACGTCACTGTATAGAGAGTGCTACGGGAGAACCAGTTGTTTCCGTACCATGTACAGCGTGTGCAGGCTATATCAGCAGCTGATTGGCCTCCAAGGGTACACTTCTGCGAATGGTTCATCCAACAATCCAAATACTAAAATGAGCTCTAACAAGGAAATTAAGCGTTTCCGGACACATGTCCACGTAACATATTTTCTTTCTTTGTTTGTGATGAATGTTTCCTGAAAGTTTGGCCGTACCTTTTTGTAACACCCTGTATGTACACTACCGCTCATTAATTTCAATACACCCTGGTATTTCAGACTTACAATACAAATCAACGTTATTTCTCATAAAATACAATTATATTAACTCACACGTATATAATATAATCACAATCATTATATTTTACTTTTATCAAAGTATTCTCCTTCGGATTTAATGACTGCCTCAGAAACTCGAGGCATTCCAGAGATGTTCCTTGCTGGATATATTACCTTCCCTGTTACGTCTGCCCACTTCATCCCACACCATTTCAATGGGATTGCAGTCGAGGCTTTGGGACGGCCATACCATATCTTTCAGTACTTTCTGTGGTGCAATGTAGTTCCTACAGTATGCCGACCGGTGTTGTGGGTCATTATCCTGTTGTAAGGTAGCCCTTTCCATATTAAGCGCAATCAACTTGGTATTACATGATTTTGAAGTATGCGGTGGTACTGTTTCTGAACCATACATCCTCCTATTTTCACAATGTCACTAACTCTATCTCCGGCAAAATATCCCCAAACCTGCACAAAACCTCCACCGTGCTTATCTGTAGGTAGAACACACTGCTGGGCTACCCTTTCCCCTACAAATCGGCGAACAAATGTTCTCCCTCTGGTTCCAAAAATCTCGAACTTCGATTCGTCAGTGAATAACACCTTTGTCCACTCTTCAGATGACCAATTACGATGTTTTCTAGCCAATTTAAGTCTCTTAATGGAATCTTCTCGGGTTACAAGCCGCGTCATGTGTTTTACTGCCCTCGAGCTTTCGGCAGAGAACTCCTCTACCCTTGTCTGTTTATTTGTGGGTCTTAGAAGTGTTTCTCTTGCTGTGACATAACCTTTCAAGCCGGCTTCAGTTAGTGTCCTTTTTACTATTGCAACATATATTGTTGTCGCGTTCATTTCTACCAATTCTGCACGAATTTTGGGCGCTGGTTTGAATCTATTTCTTTTACTGGTAATTCTGATATATTTATCATCACTTTTAGGTGTTTTACGAGGCCGTCCTGGGCGTGGTATGTCCGTATTGCTAACTGTTGTCTTCTAACAGAGAAGGGTGTATTGCACTCCCCCTATAGACACACTGCACTGTTTCGCAATTTGGCGAATAGATAAACCTGCTTCACTAATCACTACAGTTGCAGCACGTTTTTCTATGGATATCTCCACTCGTGGAGCCATACGAGCGATGTCTACACTTCGTCACGAAAGAACTGACATGCAGGAACCAGATATTATGTATCGTAGTAGTGCTTGACGTTCGCTGCGGACACCACATCACTACAGGGAACAACACAAGTGCAGCAAATGCGGCATGCCTCGACAAATAGGTAAACAAACGTATCATATAGGCATATAACGTTTATGTACACAACATTGTTTGTCGGATACTATTGCATCTCGTTGACCACAAACAAAAATCATGATATGTGGACAACTGTTGTAGTACTCGCCGGCCGCGGTGGCCGAGGAGACTGAGGCGCTCCAGTCACGGTCTGCACGGCCACTACGGTCGGGTGTTCGAATCCCCCCTCGGGCATTGATATTTGTGCCGTCTTTAGTATAAGGTAGTTGATAAGTAGTTTTTAAGTTTAGGGACTGATGACCCCGTAGTAAGTCCCATAAGCTTAACAAACATTTGTCCATTTTGTTGTAGTATTTCATTGCTTTCTCAGCGGTGCTCACGGTATTAGATCTTATATAGGGAGAATTAGATGTCAATTATTGGGTGTATTGAAATTCATGAGTGGTAGTATATAGCAAACGGGAGTAGCCGAGCGGTCTGGAGCGCCACGTTGCGGATCGCATGGCCTCCCCCGCGTCGGAGGTTCGAATCCTTGCTCGGGCATGGATGTTTGTGTTGTCTTTAGTATTAGGTAGTTCATAAATACAGTAGTTCGTAAGTTTAGGGACTGATGACGCCGCAGTTCAGTACCGTAAGCTGCAAACTATATATATATATATATATATATATATATATATATATATATATATATGCTTTCTACAAATGTCTGCCTAGGTGTGTTTGCGTGTGGATATGTGCTTTTTTTTTCCTAAGGTAACTCCTTCCAGTCCTGGGATTGGAATGACTCCTTTCCCACTTCCTTAAAACACGTATCCTTTCCTTTCTCCTCTCCCTCCTTCCTCTTTTTCCTGAAGAAGCTGCCAGCGGTGGCGAAAGCTTGAATGTTGGTGTGTTTTCATTTGTGTTTTTTGTGTCTATCGGCGAGCCTGTACTTTAGGTAAGTCAAAAAATCTTTATTTTCTCACACACACACACACACACACACACACACACACACACACGATCTTAATGAAATTCTGCACAGTGTGTGTGATTTGTTCCAACTTAGATAATAGGATACTTTTATTTCGATTTATAACTTTAATATTACTCTTGTTACAAATTTAATGTGTTTGTGTACATTCGGTAAGCATGTAAAAATTGGTGCTGTACTTCAGGCTGAAGTTTAAGCTAGTCGCAAATTGATGGGATGGGGAAAGAAAGATCGTGGGTTCGAAGCTAGCTGAGATCACAAGGTTTTTTTTCTTTTTTCAGTATGAGTTTTAACCTAGCATTCATCTCTAAAAGATTGGAGGACTTGCAGGGAAACGACAAGTGGTACGGATACCAAGTTCAACTGTGTGTATCCTTTTCCAGGTTGGATAACTGGAGTAGATTAGGGACGAGAGTTGGATCCAATTGAAACACTTGCACCAGGTCAATGGGACTCACGAAGTTATTGTGTCCTAAGTAGGAAGTTTCCTAGATGCTACAGTTTATTTCACATTACATGTATTTTTTTTCAGTTTTTTCTAAATCATAACCATGCTTTTTAATTTTTTTCGTATATATCACTTTATTTATTTTTGCTATGTAATATATATATTAGTCTCGCAAACAGAAATGGCTTCATAGATTTAAAATTATTTTTTATTTTATATATATTTATTTATAGCTTTCCTTGTTCACTTTAATACCTTAGGAGATTTTATAAAATGGATGCACAACTCAAAGGAACAGGTGAAAAATCGAATTCGTTATTTTGTAACGGGCGCATCGGCAATTCGGATTAGATTCATTTTTCATACCCAGCCTTACCGTTTATCCGTCGGGGATAAGATTTCACACATTTGACGTTCGAAACAAGAGAAACGACAATGTTTAATATAATATTTTGTACGGTGTATGGCGGATGTTAGTTTACAACAGACTTGGAGGCTAATCTACATTTTCATTCCAGTCTTAATGAATTTTTGCACGTCTCACCTTCAAAACATAATATTTCGTATCTTGCATATCGGAGAGTACCTTACTCTTCGACACCGTCCATCTTATCACAGTTATATGCAGCTTTTAAAATAAAGCAGAGGGATGAGATGAACAGAAAGAGAGAGAGAGAGAGAGTAAGTACCGTAAGAGACTGGCAGAAAGGCGGATAGTAAACCCTGCTATTCCGTTCGGGTCCATATTACCCGAAATGAATCTCAACGTGCTCTTTGTCTATTTAAATACCAAAATATGTTTATGAAACTTGGTGGCTTTATCTGATACTGGAAGAGCAGCACATGTTTTAAAAAATACACTTCTTTCATTCAATTCGTCATCAATATCTTCCTACAATTCTTTGATCTCAGAGACATTGCTGTTCATGGCTTCTCCTTATAAATTAGATATCTGAAAAAGACACTTAAAACAGGTTTATTCAGACGACACTGTTTTGTTACACATGGCATGTAGACTTACCCTTACATACTAATGCTCCTATTCCGTACGAGAGGACGCATTCGTTTATACCCTGTAGCTTTGAAAGTAACATACTTTCTCCTATTAAAAAACGCGGTGTTAAATCAGAGCAGAGATAATGGCACCCTAGGTCACAATGTGTATCGAAAAAAAAAAAAAAAAAAAAAAGAAAACGCACACCGACCTATATTTACATACAGATTGCTACCACCGCCCTTCGCAGAGGAATGGAGTATAACAACCCTTGTACATAGGACGTGCACCAACTCAGATACAGAGCGTCTACTGCAGGAGGTGGAGCAACTACGAACTGTACTTCGAAGAAATAAGTGCTCAGAATGGCAGATTAAGCGTTCTCTCCGACCCACCAATGCCGTAAAACCCGTGTAGACGAAAGAAGCCTCGGAGAAGCAATTGATAATATTTTTATAAACAAATCAAAGGGACAAAATCATATCATAAAACCAATAATAAATGGCCTTTCAGATCACGATAGGCAGCTCCTTGTTTTAGTTATAGATTCTAAACAGATTATGAACACTGCAAAATGTACATACAGGAGATTAGTCAACCCACCAAAAATTTAAAATTTTAGAAAACTCCTCAAAGACATGAACTGGAAAGATGTATATAGTGCTAATGGCATGAATGGAAAATATAACGTATTCATTAATAATGTTAGTATCATGTCTGAAAACTGTTTTCCTCTAAAAGTAATGCGAATTAAACAGAAGTCTATAATAAATCCTTGGATTACACAAGGAATAAAGATTTCATGTAAGACAAAAAGGAAAATGTATCTATCAGCCAAGAGTAATTGCAATGATGATGATTTAACTAAATATAAGGAATACTGTAAAATATTTAAAAAAATTATTCAGGCATCTAAACAAATGCATTATGAAAAGAAGATAGCAACATCAGGAAACCAAATAAAAACAAAGGGGATATAGTGAAAGAGGAGACTGGTAGAACCAGAAAGGAACAAGAGCAAGTAGGATTAAGAGTAGCTGAGACATTAGTAACTGATGGGCATAGTGTGACAAATCTATTTAACAAGTACTTTATATCCGTTACTGGTAGTATGGGATTGTCTGGATCAGTAAATAATGCCCTTGAATATTTGAAACTAGAATTTACGAATAACTTCACATACATGAATATGTCACTCACTTCACCACAAGAAATAACTTCCACAATAAAATCTTTAAAAAACAAAGCATTCTAGTGGTTACGATGAAATATCAACAAAGTTAATTAAAGCGTGTTCTTGTGAACTTAGCACAATTTTAAGTTATTTGTGTAACCAGTCTATTATAACGGGAACATTTCCTGATTGGCTAAAATATACGGATATTAAACCTCTATTCAAGAAGGGGGATAAAGAGATACCATCAAACTACGAACCCATTTCACTTTTGCCAGCATTCTCAAAAATTATAGAAAAGGTAATGTGCAAGCAGCTTCTCAACCACTTAACCACAAATGGCATATTGTCTAGAACACAGTTTGGATTTCTGAAAGGTTCCGATATCGAGAAGGCTATTTACACTTACAGTGAGAATGTACTTAATTCATTAGATAATAAATTGCAAGCAGCAGGTATTTTCTGTGATTTGTCAAAGGCATTTGATTTTGTGAACCATAACATCCTTTTAAGTAAATTAGAATAGTATGGGGTCATGGGAAATGCTGCAAAATGGCTCAAGTCGTACCTCACTAACAGGAAACAAAGGGTGTCAGTGCAAGTGACTAGTGAATTAAGCCAACAGTCATCATCGGATTGGGAAGTAATTACATGTGGTGTCCCACAAGGATCCATCTTAGGGCCATTTCTTTTTCTTGTGTACACTAATGGTCTATCATCAGTTACACTACCAGAAGCAGAGTTCGTTTTGTTTGCAGATGATACAAGTATTGCAATAAAAAGTACGTCAAGCATAGTGATAGAAAGGCCTGCTAATGATATTTTCATGAACATTATTAAATGGTTTAAAGCCAACTCATTGTCATTAAACTTTGAAAAGACTCACTACATGCAGAGATTTCCTGACAACATATGCATTAAGTATGAAGAAAGCAGATAGAAGAGGTTGACAGTCTTAAATTCCTGGGCTTACAGCTTGATAATAAATTTAGTTGGGAGGAGCACACCACAGAACTGCAGAAACGACTCAACAAATCTGTATTTTCAATACGAGTGTTATCAGACATAAGAGACATAAAAATAAGAAAGCTTGCATACTTTGCTTACTTTCATTCCCTAATGTCATATGGTATAATATTTTGGAGTAACTCTTCAAGTCAGTCAAAAGTCTTCAGAGTCCAAAAACGTGTAATACGTATTATCTGTGGAGTAAATTCACCGACGTCCTGTAGAAGCCTCTTCAAAGAACTGGGTATATTAACTACTGCCTTTCAGTATCTTTATTCCTTAATGAAATTTGTCATAAATAATATGTCCCTTTTCCCAACAAACAGCTCAGTTCATACATACAATACTAGGAATAAAAATAATCTACACAAGAACTTAAAAGCACTTACTTTAGTTCAAAGAGGGGTCCACTACTAAGGAACACACATTTTCAATAATTTACCATCAAATATAAAAAATTTAGCTACAAATAAAGATCAGTTTAAGAGGAACCTAAAAGAGTTTCTAGTGGCCAACTCCTTCTACTCCATAAGTGAATTTCTAAATTGTACCAAATGATGCATACTCATGCTATATTAGTATTATTATATTATCAGCAAAAAATTATGTATCTGTATTTATATTATAAGTGTATGTATCTGTATTATTATTATTATTCAACATGTAAATTTTGTTTCTTGACATGTTCCACATCCACGAGGATCCCCTCAACATGGATCTACGGAACGAATAACTAATCTAATCTAATCTGTATACACTGCCTTTTTATCGCACTGCGGCACACTATCGGAAAAAATAGGAGGCATATTGAAGAAGCACTGAGATAAAACTAACTTTTGCTCTCCCAATAAAACACAATCACTGTTGGGATGTGTCAAAGATGACCACGGTTTGCGGAAGGCCAGTGTGTACCAGATAACCTGTAAACGTGGAATGACATGTGTTGGACAGACAGTGCGCACCATGGAAGGTCGTTTCTGAGACTCCAGACGCATACACGACTGATGTATCCCAACAAGTCGGCGATCGCAGAATACTGTTTGTCCTAGAATCACGCTATGGAGTAAGAACAAACGTGGATTTGGGCACAAACAGTCAAATGCTGGGACAGGGTCGTTAGAGCCCATCTAAATAGGTAACAGACACCATCTCATCAAACGAGACTACAATCTTAGTAATGCTTGGGGACAATCATCAGGCCTAATCAAGAGGAGACTCAGCAACAAGACGCTCTATTGGACAGGGAAAAGACATCGTCGCTACCACAGAAGCCGACGTAAAAGTCTCTGCAACCTATAACGCAAAACCCTGGAATGCGGACCACAGAGGAAACGCGAGGCGAGGAGGGTACTTAAGGCAGCTGAGATACGTCAGAAGCTCAGTGAGTGCACCTGACGATCGCCACGTGTATGAGCGCCGAAATATTGTGTCCTCTGGACACGATAAACATGCAGTACAGCCGGAGAAGGTTCGATCTAGGGAGTTGAAGAACAAGGAATAGAATATATCCTTTTTTTTTCAATCACAATGTTCTGTGAGAGACGAAGTATGATGTGGATGGTCAGTAAGATACATGAATAGTGTCTGAAAAAGAATTTATAACGCGAAAGGCATTAAAATTAGAACATTAGAACAACACCAATAAAACAAGGGTACAGGAATTTCGCCGAATTGCTGAATGATGTTCAAGGCTTATCCAGAGAGTAAGTGTGCCTATTTTTTTAAACAAAGGCGGTAACGGTTTTTCAGTAGTTAGGATGGGAACTGTTTGATGGTCTGTCATACAGTCGTTACCTCGCTACCAACTATTTCCATTCTTTGTAGCACCTCAGGAAATTCCTGCCCTTCGGCCAGCCTTTGGACAACGACGAAGCGTTGAAGACCACTGTCACATGCTATTCATGTTACAGGTGGCAGACTTCAGCGACACTGCAATACAAAATTCCATCCCTCGATATGACAAGAGTCTTTATTCTTTTGGTGACTATGTCGAAGAAAGCTCAAACATTGCGGTATCTGTTGCCGATGAAGTTTTTCATGTAACTATGTTGTCTTCGCTCGTTTCTTTTTCTAAATAAAAAAAATGGAGAAATTACATTGCGGAAAACGAGATATTCACATTTGCTATTCCGGCAACAAAACAATTGCTGAAAGACGATGTTGAGACGATATAAAATGTAGACTATCAACACGAAGAAAAGCGTTTATGAAAAAAAGACCACTTTGTTAACATCCTTTAGACGCTAAAGGAATTAAAGAGGTGTACGCGAGATTTGCAGACTTCTAAATGACCCTAGGTCGACTGCTTCTGGTGAGATAGTGAAGTGGAAAAGCGAATGGACACGTACAGTACGAAAGCATACAGACCTCCCTCATCTGTTGACAGAACCGTCGAAAGTTGTACAGGGTCCTAAAGTGTTATAGGCAGGCATTTATCTAGACCATCACGCGGGAATTCCAAACTACACCAGGATTACCTCCAAGTACTATTACAGTTAGGCGGGAGTTGAGAAAACATGTAGGTCATGGTCGAGCAGCTGGCCGTAAGCCACACATGACGCATGACACCTCGCGTGGTGAAAAGAGCGTAAACATTGAACAACTGAACAATGGAAAAACGTTGTGTAGAGTGACGAATCACGGTACTCATTGTAACCATCCGACAGCAGGGGTCGTTATCTCGAATGCCCGATGAATGCCAGCTGCCAGCGTGTGTAGTGCCAAAAGTAAAATTCGGAGGCGTTGGTATAATGGTGGAGTCGTGTGTTTCGTGGACGGAGCTTGCACCCCTTGCTTTACTATCACAGCACAGGCTTACAGTGATTTAAGCACCTTCTTGCTTGCCACTGTTGAAGAGCAATACGGGAATCTTTGAAGACGAGCTAGCACCTGTTCATAATGCACAGCCTGCGGCGGAGTGGTTACACGACATTAACATCCCATTTGTCCTGCAGCATTGTGTATGTCTGTTACTAACATACTGATAATACGAAAATAGCGAAATGCTGCTTTATGTTGTAGATGTTATTTAATTCCAATAGGCCTATTTAGGCTCTGTGGCCATCATCAGGCTATGCCCATATTGCATCGTGGAAGAATAATTTTATTTCAATAACTCCATGTAATTTCAGTCTAAATATTCTTAAGATCGAATTTTTATTACTTCAGGCTGGTCAGGTTATTAATTTATCAAATGTTTGTAAATCTATCGGACCAAACTGCGTGGTTATCAGTCCGTAGTTTACAAACTACTTAAAGTAAGGTAAACTAACATAAGGACAACACACACACACCCATGACCCAGGGAGGACTCGAACCTCTACGACGAGCAACCGCGCGCTCCGCAGCGAGACGCTTTAGACCGCTCGGCTACTCCACCGCGGCGCCTATTAATTTATTACTGGCATTCTGACATTTGTGATTGACACATCAAAAGAATATTTAGACTGCAATTATACACAATTATTGAAATAAAATTCAGAGAATACTAATGCAATTTGGGCAAAAATGAACATTGATAAGACCAAGACCGATCAATGAGTGTACACCGGAGGGTAGTATATCGATTTGAAGTACACAACTGCAAAGAGTCGCAGAATATGTCTATCTGGAACCAATAATAAGCATGAAAGGTGATCTAAAACCAGAAATATTACGACGAATTAAATTGGACTGTCAAGCTTACGGGAGACGCTCCTCAATTTTGAAATCTAAGATGTCGGTTGAGCTGAAGAAAAGGAGTTTTGGTAATTTTATTCTGCCTGTAATAACTTATGGCTGTGAAACGTGGACTTTAAATGAGTTCATTGTTAGGAAACTGACAGTAGCCCAAAGAGGAACGGAAAGATCGATGCTGGGTTACACGAAAAAAGACAGAAAGAGAGCAGTCGAGATAAGTCGAACAACAATGGTCACCGACGTAATGGAAGGGGTGACTACACTGAAATGGCAGTGGGCTGGTCACACTGCTAAAGATGGTAGATGGTCTAGACAAGTCCTAGCCTGGAATCCAATTTACCAGAAAACACCTAGAGGAAGACCACCAGACCAGTTCACAAGATCTTAAGATCGGAAGAAATAGAAGAAAGTACTGGGATCCTTCTTTACACGCTGATTTAAAGAGGGCACATCACCAAGTGATAGAACTGGCTGATGATGATGATCATTATCATCCAGGATGCAATATGGACATAGCCGAAATAGGCCTTGCTGTATTTATAAGCATTTAATGACATGTACAACATAAAGCAGCATTTCGGTGTTTTCATAAGATCAATAACATGATGTGATAAGTGTCATCGACAAGGAATCACAAATCGATTCCATATTTCTGGATTTGCGGAAGGCTTGTGACACTGTACCTCACAAGCGGCTTCTAATGGAATGCTTATAGAATATCGCCCCAATTCTGCGATTGGATTGACAATTTCCTATCAGAGAGGACACAGTTCGTAGTAATTGACGGTAAGTCATCGAGTAAAACGGAAGTGATATCTGGCGTTCCCCAGGGAAGCGTTATAGGTCCCCTAATGTTCCTTGTGTTTATAAACGATTTAGGAGACAATCTGAATAGCTCCCTTAGACCGGGGATGATGCTGTCGTTTATCGGTTAGTGAAGTTAACAGACGATCAAAAGCAACTGCAAAGCGATGTAGACAAAATTGCAACATGGCGCGAAAATTGGCAATTGACACTAAATAAAGGAAAGTGTGAAGTAATACACTTGACCACTAAAAGAAATCTGCTGAACTTCAATTACACGATAAATCAGTCAAACCTTAAGGTGGTAAATTCTACTATATACCTAGGAGTTACAATTACGAACAACTTAGATTGGGGAGAACACTTAGGAAATATTGTGGGGAAGGCGAACGAAAGGTTACGTTTCATTGGGGGGAACGCTTCGAAGCTGCAAGAGGTCCCCAAAACAGACTGCCTACATCACATTTGTGCGTCTTCTCCTGGAGTACTGTTGCGCAATGTGGGACCCTCACCAGGTGGGACTGACGGAGGACATTGAGGAGGTTCAGAGAAGGACAGTTCGTTTTGCTTTATCGCGTTATACGGGGGAAAGTGGCTCGGAAATGTTGCATGATGTGAGATGGAAATCATTAAAAGAACGACGTTATTCTTTGCGGCGAGATGTATTTGCGAAATTTCAATCACCGACTTTTACTTTGTGAAAATATTTTGTTAGCACGCATCTACACAGGAAAACATGACCATCCCAATAAAATAAGAGAAATCAGATAGAAAACGGAACGATTTAGGTGTTCTTTCATCCCGCGCGCTATTAGAGAATGGAACGGTATGGAAAGGTTATGAAAGTGGTTAGTGAACCCTTCTGCCAGGCACTTAAATGTGATTTTCAGAGTATCTATGTAGATGTAGATTTAATTCATTAGCCTGCGCAGAGTCCTGACTTGAATCCTATAGAACACCTTCGGGATGTTTTAGAAAGCCGACTTCGTGTGAGGCTTCACCGACCTACCTCTCCTCCGTGCAGCACTCTACATCTACATACATACTCCGCAATCCACCGTAAGGTGCGTGGCGGAGGGTACACTGTACCACTACTAGGCATTTCCTTTCCTGTTACACTCCCAAATAGATCGAGGAAAAAAAGAATGCTTATATGCCTCCGGACGAGCCCTAATTTCTCTTATCCTGTCTCTGTGATCACTACGCGAAATGTAAGTAGGCGGCAGCAAGAAAGTACTACACCCAGTTTCAAATTCCGCCGGCCGCGGTGGCCGAGGGGACTGAGGCGCTCCAGTCACGGTTTGCACGACCACTACGGTCGGGGGTTCGAATCCCCCCTCGGGCATGGATATTTGTCCTGTTGTTAGTCTTAGTTCCTAAGTAGTTTGTAAGTTCAGGGACTGATGACCCCGTAGTTAAGTCCCATAAGTTCTACAAACATTTGAACATTTTTTTTTTTTTTTTTTTTTTTTTTTTTTTTTTTTTTTTTCAAATTCCGGCCCTTTAAATTTCCTCTACAGAAATTCACGAAAAGAGCATCGTCTTTCCTCCAGCAATCCCCAATTGAGTTGCCGGAGCATTTCCGTGACACTCGCGCATTGGTCGAACCTACCAGTAACAAACCAAGCTGCTACGCCTCTGAACTGCTTCTATGTCTTCCTTTAAACTGATCGGCTGCGAGTCCCAAACACTTGAGCAATACTCAAGACGTGGTCGTACAAGCGTTTTATACATCTTCCCAAATTTCTCCCAATAAACCAAAGTCGGCTGTCTGCCTTACTCACAAATGTCCTTACATGTTCGTTCCACTTCATATCGCCCTGCAATGTTACGACCAGATACTTGAACGACGCGACTGCATTAAGAAGCTCACTACTAATGCTGTATTCTAACATTATGGGATTGTTTTTCCTACTCATGCACATCACCTTACATTTTTCTTCATTGAGACCTAGCTGCCATTCTCCACACCAACTAGAAATTTTGTCTAAGTCATCGTGTATGCTATTACAGTCAGTTAAAGACGACACCCTCCCGTACATCACTGTATCATCAGCAAACAGCCACAAATTGCAAGTTACTCTGTCCATCAGATCATTTGTATAGATAGAAAATAATAGCGGTCCTATCACACTCGCCTGGGGTACGCCTGACGATACACTCGTCGCTGATGAAAACTCGCCGTCGAGAACAACGTACTGTGTTCTATTACTTAGGAAGTCTTCCAGCCATTCACAAATCTGTGAACCTATTCCATAAGCTCGTATCATCGTTAGCAGTCTGTATTGAGGCACCGCGTCGAACGCCTTTTTGAAGTCGAGAAAAACACAATCCGCCTGTTGCCCTTCATCCATGGCTCGCAAGATGTCATGTGAGAAAAGGGCAAGGTGAGTTTCAACTGAACGATGTTTCCTAAACCCGTGCTGATTCATAGAAAGAAGCTGTTCCGCTTCACTTCGTGAAGAATGGGCCGCCATTCCAAGAGAAACCATCCTGCACCTGACTGAACGTTTGCCTGCGAGAGTGAAGTTGTCATCAACACTAAGGGTGGACCAACACCCTACTCAACTGCAGTGTTACCTATGGAGGGGGCGTTCTCTGCCAGGTGTCCGGATACTGTTGTGTGTGGTTACAATGGAAGGCGGCGGCAGCGGGACAAGTGTTGCATGTAGAAAAAGCAATCCCATAATGTTCTAATACAGCATGAGTAGTGAGCTTCTTGATGCTGTCGCGTCGTTAAAATATCTAGGCGTAACATTGCAGAGCGATATGAAATGGAACGAACATGTTAGGACAGTTGTGAGTAAGGCGGACAGCCTACTGACATGGACCCCTCACATTAGGAATATTTGCTCCAAGGCAAAAGGTGCTTTAGTAAGTACCAGGATAGCTTGTGGCAAAAATTGGGGCCTGAGCCCCAAGGGTATGCAATGGATATACACCACAGTGATTAGACCCAGGATCACCTATGGGGCGGTCGTGTGGTGGAAGAAGGTAGAACAGCAGGTTGCTGCTAAGGAGCTTGGTAAGGTGCAGAGACTAGCCTGCTTAGCCATAACAGGCGGAATTAGCAGCACACCAACTGCTGGGATGGAAACAATGCTAGATATGCCCCCATTACACCTTTGGGTCAAGATGGAGACAGCAGCTGGTGCCTACAGAATCAAAACTGGTAACAACTGGAACTCTTTGGGATATCCAGAATCACACACTAAAATAGTGAGTGAGGTAAATATAGGAAAGGTTGGGGAAATGCCAGCCGACTGTATTATAACCCCATACTGCTTCAAGAAGCCTTTCAGTATAACAATTGGAAGTAGGGAGCAGTGGGAGAAAATAGTTCGATACCGTACGGGGGATATTGTCTGGTTCACTGACGGGTCGAAATCAGACCAAGGTGTTGGGGCCGGGGTATACGGGGTGCAGCCAAGACTGGAGGGCGTCATCTCTCTAGGGAAACTAGCCTCAGTATTCCAGGCCTAAATCACTGCCATCAGGGCATGTGTGGAGGAGAATTTGCGTATGTGCTACAAAGATCGTAGCATCTATATCTATTCAGACAGCCAGGCAGCCCTGAGATCACTGGCAGCTCCTGCAGCAAGGTCTAAAATTGTTGCAGAATGTCACAGGGTTCTGGTGGAGCTAGGGGAAAGCAATAGAGTAAACCAATTGTGCGTCCCTGGCCACTCGGGGATCAGTGGCAACGAACATGCCGACAGATTAGCCAGGATGGGGGCAGAGTCTCCATTTATTGGACCGGAACCTGTCCTGACAATCACCAAGGCAATGATCAAATTGGAGCTATGTAACTGGCTCAGAAGATAGCACGTAGAATATTGGACCAAAGTCCATCAACAAAAACATGGCAAGGTAATGATACCAAAGCCATGTTTTAAAAGAAGCTCTGCAATCCTGGAGCTGAACAGGAGAGAGATTAGACTCATGGTTGGATTGCTGACAGGCCATGGGAATTTCAAAAAACACCTACATACTATGGGAATAACAGAAGAGGACCCTAAATGTAGGATCTGTGATGACGGTGATAAAACTGCATCACATCTACTCTTCGAATGCATTGCATTGGAGAGTAAAAGGCACAGAACATTTGGGACAACCAGACCCTGAAGAAATTGTGACTAATAAAGAACTGGTAAAGGGACTCCTTGCACTGTTCAAGGGCAATGGTTGGCTTTACTAGATATACAGGGAGCGATACCGCACAATAAACTTAGTTTCGGTGCGGTCAGTGGCGGGCTGGACCAAGGCTGTTTTGGCTTCCCTGGAAAAATCAAATCAAATCAAATCAAGGCGGACAGCCGACTTCGGTTTATTGGGAAAATTTTGGAAAGATGTACTTCACCTGTAAAGGAGACCGCGTTAAAACGCTTGTGCGACCACGTCTTGAGTATTGTTCAGGTATTTGGGACCCGCAGCAGATCAGTTTAAAAGAAGACATAGAGGCAGTTCAGAGGCGAGCATCTAGGTTTGTTACTGGTAGGTTCGAGCAATGCGCGATTGTCACGGAAATGCTCTGGAAAGTCAATTGGGGATCGCTGGAGGAAAGACGACGTACTTTTCGTGAATATCTGTTGAAGAAATTTGGAGGTCCGCAATTTGAAGCTGAGTGTAGTACGATCTTGCTGCTGCCTGCGTACATTTCACGTGGTGATCAGAAAGACAAGAGAATTTAGGGCTCGTACGGAGGCATATAAGGATTCTCATTTTCCTCGTTCTATTTGGGAGTGGAATAGAAAAGGAAATGCCTAGTAGTGGTACAGTGTACCCTCCGCCAGGCACCTTACGGTGAATTGCAGAGTATGTATGTAGCTGTAGAAAGCTGACTTCGCGCCCGGCTTCACCAACCTACCTCAGTGCAGCACTCCGTGAAGAATGGGCTGCCATTCCACGAGAAACCATCCAGCACCTGACCCAACGTTTGCCTGCGAGAGTGAAGTTGTCATCAACACTAAGGGTGGGCCAACACCGTGCAGTGTTACCTGTGGAAAGGGCGTTCTCTGCCGGGTGCCCGGATACTGTTGTACGTGGCTACAATGGCGGGCGGCGGCAGTGGGACAAGTGTTGCATGTGCAGCGACCGACGCGGCCGGTGCATGCGGAGCGGGCGAGGGCGTGCCCGCGACCCCTGACCGCGGTCCTGTTAGCCTCGGCAAGGGCAGCCGCCGCCGCCGCCGCCGCCGCTGCCGCCCACGGCAGGAATGTGGCGGCTGCTTGTGGTTGCCGCTGCCGCTGCCACCGCGGCGAGGCGAGGCGAGAACCAATTAGGCGCCGGGGTCGGCCGTCGGCGACCCGGGCTCAGCGGGCGCCGATAGCGCGCCGTGCGATTACTCACCTCTCCAAATGTTCACACCACACGCCACACAGGTCCTTACAGCTCCAGCCTTTTCAATTCCGTTTCACATTCACCATGTTCGAAAAATAGAGCATACGTTGCTCGTGCCGCGGTGGAGTAGCCGAGCGGTCTAAAGCGTCTCGCTGCGGGGCGCGCGGTTGCTCGCCGTGGAGGTTCGAGTCCTCCCTGGGCCTTGGGTGTGTGTGTGTTGTCCTTAGGTTAGTTTACCTAGGTTTAAGTAGTTTCTAAGCTACAGTCTGATGACCACGTAGTTTGGTCCGATAGATTTACATTTGAACATTTGAACGTTGCTCGTTGTTCTGTAAGGTTATTGTGTAAAAAGAGTCCGATTCAGCTGTATATCCACCTTTAACGGGGGGACGTTGATGAATTTGACCAAAAATTTCAATTTTCGATTATTTTTTATTTGTTAGTACAACTGGTGGACAATAAGTTCCCAAAGTTTCGATGTTGAAATCGCATCCGAGGTGCCTGAAAATTACGAGGCGTGTAAAAGTACCGCTTTGGAAAAAAAAAAAAAAAAAAAAAAAAAAAAAAAAAAAAAAAAAAAAAAAAAAAAGAACCTGGCTAAGATGTCATTATATAGGGTCTTACAAAAAGGTACGGCCAAATTTTCAAGAAACATTCCTCACACACAAAGAAAGAAAATATGTTATGTGGCCATGTGTCCGGAAACGTTCAATTTCCAAGTTAGAGCTCATTTTATTAGTTATCTTTAAATTACTTTAATCATGGAATGGAAATACACAGCGCCGGCCGCGGTGGCCGAGGTGACTGAGGCGCTCCAGTCACGGTCAGCACGGCCACTACGGTCGGGGGTTCGAATCCCCCCTCGGGCATGGATATTTGTGCCGTCCTAGTTCGTAAGTAGTTCATAAGTAGTTTGTAAGTTTACGGACTGATGACCCAGTAGTTAAGTCCCATAAGCTTAACAAACATTTGAACATTTTTGAAATACACAGCAACAGAACGTACCAGCGTGACTTCAAACACTTTGTTACAGGAAATGTTCAAAATGTCCTCCGTTAGCGAAGATACGTGCATCCACCCTCCGTCGCATGGAATCCCTCATGCGCTGATGCAGCCCTGGAAAATGGCGTATTATATCACAGCCGTCCACAATACGACCACAACGAGTCTCTACATTTGCGGGGTTGCGTAGACAAGAGCTGTCAAATGCCCCCACAAATGAAAGTCATGAGGGTTGAGGTCATGAGAGCGTGGAGCCCATGGAATTGGCCCGCCTCTACCAATCCATCGGTCACCGAATCTGTTGTTGAGAAGCGTACGAACACGTCGACTGAAATGTGCAGGAACTCCATCGTGCATGAACCACATGGTGTACCGTATTTGTAAAGGCACATGTTCTAGCAGCGCAGGTAGAGTATACTGTATGAAATCATGATAACGTGCTCCAGTGAGCGTAGGTGCAAGAACATGACGCCCAATCAAGACATCACCAACAATTCCTGCCCAAACGTTCACGTTGATGGCATGATTGCACAATTGCGTGCGGATTCTCGTCTGCACAAATTATTTCAATTTACAGTTAAAGAGAAATACTAAAATGAGCTATAGCATGGAAATTAAGCGTTTCCGGACACATGTCCACATAACATATTTTCTTTCTTTGTTTGTGAGGAATGTTTCCTGAAAATTTGGCCGTACCTTTTTGTAACACCCTGTATAAATACGCTAACACGAAAATTGCGGTACAGCTTACTAACATATTCCTACAATAAGGCCAATGAAAGTTACATCATTCGTAAGATTGTTTGTCGTAGATTACACGAATATAAATATTATGTGTGCATTTAGTCATTAAAAGTGGCAAAAGGAAGTAGAAATTTTCCTATCTACAACTTGGATCAAGTTCTACATTCTACAACAATCAGATCACTGATTTGCTATTCGTCTCGACCAAAGACGCTGTAATGCAGCGCATCTGCAGTATTAAAATAACGTATTAAAATAACTGAATATCGAAACATGGAGTGCTCCCAACTCACTTTCCTGTGCCATTCAAATGCTGTATTTTCGCAGTGATTAAGAGTGGTTAAAGGAAATGGATGTTTTCATATGAATGCCGATATAAAGAATGATGCGCCGGGAGAGGCATCTAGCGGTGCTCGGGTGGAACTACGAAGCCGGCCGCGGTGGCCGAGCGCTCTACTGCGCGCCAGTCACGGACCGCACGGCCACTACGGTCGGGGTTTCGAATCCCCCTTGGGTATGGATATTTGTGCCGTCCTTAGTATTAGTTAGTTCATAAGTAGTTTGTAAGTTTAGGGACTGATGACCCGTAGTTAAGTCCCATAAGCTATACAAACATTTGAACATTTTTGGAACTACGAAGTCGACAAGTTGTCAGCTCTGCAATTCTGAATATCGCAGTATCGAAATGACATTATTTCTTGGAGTTGTATAAATATACGAACATCGAAATTGTAGTTCCATTTCAAATATTAGGCTAATGAAAGTTATATAAATCGAAAATGGCATGAGAAGTATATACTTCCGTTTTTATTGTTGTTATCGTGCCAGTCACTTTCCTTAACACGTAAGAGATACCGTTTCATTATTTTTACTGAGCCGACGAGGGTACAAACAAGAACCTGTCAACCATAAAGCAGGAACAGCATTATTTGTTTACTTCATGGTTTGCACGATACCCTAATCGAATCATTCTATGTGGTTCGAATAAATGGGCAAAGATTTTCTATCGCGTTGTTAATGTTGCCAACATAATCACGCGAGGCCGCCGACATGATACGTAAAATTTTACCCCCAGTGACCATTGTAAACACAACTGGTCGATTTTCGACCACAGGCAATACTAGTATCAATAATTTTATGCGGATTGGGTATCTACATCTGTTGTCTACGCACTGACGTCGTTACAGTCTGATTCTTCCTTCTTTACGTTGTGTACTGATTGTTTAAGATGCCTTTGATAAAACACAGTATATACAGCTCTGCACAGTAAATGGCACAACTATATACACAAATACATTGAATAGAAGCATGTAACTAAGAATTTTCAAAAAATTTAGGCGTGTCCATTGATGAGAGATTAAACTGGAAGCAACAAATAGACGTCAGAGTGAAACTTTCACTCTGCAGCGGAGTGTGCGCTGATATGATACTTCCTTGTGTGCCGGAACCGGGACTCGAACCACGGACCTTCGCCTTTCGCGGGCAAGCGCTCTACCAACTGAGCTATCCCGCCATGACTCACGATGCCGCCTGTTCACTTCCGCCAGTACCTCGCCTCCTACTTTCCAAACTTCACAGAAGCTCTCCTGCAAACCTTGCAAGAATAGCACTCCTGCAAGAAAGGATATGGTGCAGACATGGCTCAGCATCGTGAGTTCGTGTCGGGATAGCTCAGTCGGTAGAGCGCTTGACTTCGAAAGGCAAAGGTCCCAGGTTCGAGTCCCGGTTCCGGTACACAATTTTAATCTGCCAGGAAGTTTCATAATAGCGCACACTCCGCTGCAGACTGAAAGTTTCATTCTGGAAACATCCCTTGGGGTGTGGCTAAGTCATCTCTACACTATATCATGTCTTCCAGGAGTGCTAGTCTTGCAAGGTTCGCAGGATAGCTTCTGTGAACTTTGGAAAGTAGGAGGCGAGGTACTGGCGGAAGTGAAGTTGTGAGGCGGCATCGAGAGTCGTGTCGGGATAGCTCAGTCGGTAGAGCGCTTGCCCGCGAAAGGCAAAGGTCCCAGGTTCGAGTCCCGGTTCCGGAACACGATTTTAATCTGCCAAGAAGTTCATAGACGGTCTGCTGAAACGTTTGAGTTCAGCTACGTATGCTGTTACGGTTATTGCAAATTTTGGTGATAAGAATCTCAGTAAATTAGCTTACTATGCCTATTTCCACTCACTGTTTTTGTATGGCATCATCTTATGGGGTAATTCATCATTGAGTAAAAAAGTATTCATTGCACAAAAGCGTATAATGAGAATAATTGCTGGAGCCCACCCACGATCATCCTGCAGACATCTGTTTAAGGATTTAGGTATCCTAACAGTAACTTCACAGTATATATATTCACTTTTGAAATTTATTGTTAATAATCCATTCCAGTTCAAAAGTAATAGCAGTGTGCACAGATGTAACACTAGGAGAAACGATGATTTTCACTATGGAGGGCTGAATCTGAGTTTGGCACAGCTTTCTGTAAATTATGCTGCCACTACAGTCTTTGGTCATTTACCAAGCAGCATCAGAAACCTGACAGATAGCAAACTAGCATTTAAAAATAAATTAAAAGAATTTCTGAATGAAAACTCCTTCTTCTTAATGGATGAATTTTAGATATAAATTAGTAAAATTAAAAATAAATAAATATGTCATGTAATATCTTGTGTAATGTAACGTCTTGTACAGGTACCCTTCATTAACCTGACACGTTACACATCATTACGAAGTGACGTATTCATAATCTATGGAACAAGTATTAATCTAATCTAATCTAACCTCGCCGCGGTGGAGTAGCCGAGCGGTCTAAAGCGTCTCGCTGCGGAGAGCGCTGTTGCTCGGCGTGGAGGTTCGAGTCCTCCCTTGCGCATGGGTGTGTGTTTTGTCCTTAGGTTAGTTTACCTAGGTTTAAGTAGTTTGTAAGCTACGGACTGATTACCACGCAGTTTGGTCCGATAGATTTACAAACATTTGAACATTTTTAATCTAACCTCCACAGTCCCAACGACTGTGAAGTATAGGCTGTTATACTGTTATACTGATTTCTTAGTGCTAAAGGCCTAAAAGCGATCGATATTCATCGTAAAATCTGTGCAGTTTACGGAGAAAAAATTATGAGTGATGGAATGGTAAGAAAGTGGGTGAGAGCATTTAAAGATGGCCGCACAAATGTGCATGATGAACAACGGAGTGGGCGTCCTTCGGTCGTGCAGGGAGTGGACAATAAGGTCAAGGAAAACAGACGCTTTAAGATTTTCTCCTTGCGGGGTGACTTTCCTGATGTTTCTCGTAGTGTTTTGAATGGCATTATGACCGAGCAAGCCGCGGTGGAGTAGCCGAGTGTTCTAAGTCGCCTCGCTGCGGAGCGCGCAGTTGCTCGCCGTCGAAGGTTCGAGTCCTTCCTGGGGCATGGGTGTGTGTGTTGTCCTTAGATTAGTTTACCTTAGTTTAAGTAGTTTGTAAGTTACGGACTGATGACCATGCAGTTTGGTCTGATAGATTTACAAACATGTGAACATTTGTGACCGAGCAAGACGATGACGAAGTCAAAACAGTTGTGATGCAGTGGTTAACAAGTCAGGCGGCAGATTTCTATGAGGAGGGTATTCAAAAACTGGTACAACGTCGTTATGAAAAGTACCTCAATATTAAAGGAAATTATGTAGAAGAGTACATTAAGGCTTCCATGTAATAATAAAATTATTGAGATATTTAGCACGTCTTTTTTTTTAATTTCAAAACGGTACTTACTAAAAAAACACACCTCGTAATTAAAAGTATGACGCGGCCTCCCTGCCACGCCCACATTTTGAAGCAGCACTTCAATACCACCTCAGTGAACAACGATTCTAAGTATTACTTTCAACGAAACATGTGCGAGATGCATTTAGAAGGTCGTGATACATACTCTTTGGTCTTACAGATCATCTTTGGCTCTTTTCGGAATCTTATAAACAATAACAAACTAGCTGCATCCTTTATAACAAAGTTTTTTTGTTTTTTGTTTTTTGTTTTTATTTTTTTTTTTTTTTTTATTTATTTTTTTTTTTTTTTTTTTGGTTTATGATAGTGTCGGAGATTTATACAAGTGTTCGATTCTTTCGTCATTCAGTTATGTTACGATCACAAAGACTATATAACAACTGTACAGACTGCGTTTGAATAAGTTTGTGAATGGGAGACGTGAGAAACAACGACAAACCAGCGATGAGGCTAGCTATGTCCGAAGTAAGAACATCTGCTGAAAATATGAACTCGTCTCCCAGCAGCTCCAAGCGAAAAATTAGTGAGGTGAATGGTCCATACTACAGGGATGAATTTCGGTACACTTGATTTAGATTAATTGACCTTGAATTATTGACTGCAGCAGTGAAATTTTCTTGTGTTTGTAAGAGGTGTTGTAGCCATAACGCTGAGATTATAGCTCATATACGATGCCCTAAAAGCACTTTTGTATCTGCTACAGTTGTCAGAATGGCACCTTATGACGCATTTCTTGTATTTAATTGCGGGAACGTCGGGAGGATGAAGGTATTAGAAAGAATGGGCTTCAAGATAGGAAATTTTACTAAATATCCTAAGAAAAATATTTTTTCAGTGCGTCTCTGCAGCTGAAAAGTCAGTTGAAGACCTGCTAAAGGAAAGAAGACAGACAACAAGATACCAGAATAGAACCCTTGAAGGGAAAGGCCACCCAGAGTACAAATGTGGTGCTTTCTAAAGAAGGAACTTTAAATTGTGTTTTCTGAAAAGTTTGTTTTTTAAAGTTTATGTAACTCTTCCTCAAATTATATGAATGCTAGAATTATGAAATTTTGTACATATAGTTCTGTAAACCCAAAAAAAACGTTGTCTCAAAAGCAAATTTTGAAAGATTGCGAGCAGTAATATGAGAAAAAGTGATTGGAATTTTGTTTGAACTTAAAATTGTACTTGTTGAATTATAATTTAAAAATTATGAAAATTCTCCAATTTGACCTATTCCAAAAACCTCATCAGAGAACCTTACAACATATAAAGAGATGAAATGGAGAAATTTTTGTAGAAATCACTTGAATACTTTCTGAGAAAACGGAACATACAGATTTTCTTTAAGAAAACTTCAAATTTCATTCAAAACAACCTTGAATATTTATAATCAAAGGATTTTATGTTACTTTCATGTAAACCGTGTCACATAATTTCATTGCCATATCTCTAAAAACGTGGATTTGCTGCATTTTTAAATAGTGTATGTTTTTCATCAACGTCCCCCCTTATGCCACTATCAATATCGGGACACCCTCAAGTGTCAAATAATTTATGTTGTAGCTTGTACGATCGGACCAGTCAGTGTACGCTCTGCTACATAGTGTGTTGTTTGATTCTGGCTGCCGCTCGTCCTCGCTAGTGCGTCTGATGAGCATGGTGCTTAGTTCCCTAAAAAAACCTCCAAACAAAACTTTCGGATTACCCACGGCAGCTACCACAAGCAACACACTTGAATATTCTTGAATAAAACACTGTCTTGGTTGCAAAAAATCTGTCTTATTCAGATATGACGCCCTTCGCCCGTTTAGGGCATCTTCAGATATCTTACGATGTTTCTTCTTCGTCTGTGGAAGCCTATGTATGGGTCCCATTAAAATCACGACACCGTTTAGTTTGCATAAACTGAGCGGAGAACATCAGGATTAGATTGTAACGAATGGCGTCGGGTTCTGTTCACAGATGAGTCAAGATTTTCTGTTCAGCCACACAAACGTCGTTTCCCTCATTTGTAGAGAACATGGAACTCGGAAAAATCCTGCTTATGTGCAAGAAACATCACCATAACATTGTGGTGGGCGAATCGTCAGGGCAAGAGTCAATATTCCCGAACGTATGGACCACTATGTGGTTCAGAATGACGCTTTGCTCAGAGTTATAAAGACGAGATCCTTCGACTTTATCTTGTGCCCTACACCAATGCCACCGTAGATGGGTTCCTTCCGGTGGACGACAACGCTCGTCCTCACAGAGCTGCTCTAGTGGACATCATGCTTGATGCTGAGGGAATTTAACGATTGGAGTGGCCAGCTTGTTCACCGGACTTAAACACAACTGAGCATGGGCTTAGCTGACGCATTGCAGCCAGACCAGCACCTCCCACAACGGTTGCAGCGTGGATATTGCTCTCATGCAAGAATGGCCATGTATTCTTCAAGAGCTGATTGACAACCTCATTCTGTGCATGCCACGTAGGTTTGCCTGTGTATTGGCTGTTTGTGGTGAGAGCAATGAAAATGACTTTTTCCCTTTTATGGTAGCCCCATGCTGCCTCGCTGTAACTAAACGCCATATCAATCTCAAGTAAAGTATTGAGAAAACAAAATATGATATTGTATGATAGCTCATCTGATGACCTATTTGTTATGAGCAGTGCATTTTACTTCTTTCTTAACAGTTCTGTACCCAGTATTTCTGTTATTCTATCCAGTTGGCCATTTTACCACTTAGTGTGAGATGGGTAGAAGCTAGGTGCGGTGTAGTGTGAGTCGCCCTCTACGCTTCTCAGGAAGAAGTGACTGTGGCTCGCCGCAGGCCCTTCGCTCCACCACATGGTCATTTTTATTTATTATTTTTTTTATTTGTTTTTTCTGTTCCATAGGACCCACTTGAGAGTAAGACTCCATGGTCATGGAACAAGTCAATACATTGTTACACAAGAATGGTAATAGAAAAATTTTAAGTAGTCCTCTGCACACGACAATCTTAAGACAAAGTGAAAAGAATCAATAAAGAAAAAATGAATTAGCTTAATTGTTTAACTTTTCTAGGAGTTCCTCGACAGAATAAAAGGAGTGAGCCACGAGGTAACTCTTCAATTTAGATTTGAAAGCATGTGGATTAGTGCTAAGATTCTTTAGTTCTTGTGGCAGCTTATTGAAAATGGATGCCGCAGAATACTGCACCCCTTTCTGCACAAGTGTTAAGGTGGTGTGGTGCAAATGTAGATTAGACATCTGTCTAGTATTCACCGAGTGAAAGCTACTAACTCGTGGGAATAAGCTGATATTATTAACAACAAACGACATTAAAGAAAAAAACGTATTGTGATGCCAGAGTCAAAATTCCCAGACTACTGAAAAGGGGTCGACATGACGTTCGCGAACTTACACCAGATATTGCTCGAACCGCCCGTTTTTGAGCCAGAAATATCCTTTTTGCATCAGGCGAGTTACCCCAAAAAACAATGCCGTACATCATAAGTGAGTGAAAGTAAGCGAAATAGACTACTTTTCGTGTTGAAAAATCACTTATCTCAGATATTGTTCTAATGGTAAATATAGCAGAATTTAGTTTTGGAACAAGATCCTGAACATGGGCTTTCCATGACAGCTTACTGTCTATATGAACACCTAGAAATTTGAACTGTTCAGTCTCACTTATCACATGCCCATTATGTGTAATCAAAATGTCAGATTTCGTCAAATTATGTGTTAGAAATTGTAAAACCTGAGTTTTACTGTGATTTAACATCAACTTGTTTTCTATTAGCCATGAACTTATCTCTTGAACTGCATTATTTGATACTGTGTCAATATTACGAGCAACATCCTTCACTACCAAGCTGGTATCATCAGCAAACAAAAATATTTGACAATCACCTGTTATACTCGAAGGCATGTCATTTACATAAATAAGAAACAGCAATGGTCCCAAAACAGACCCCTGGGGCACCCCATACTTAATTGTGCCCCATTGGGATTGCACGTCATAGCCATTTTCTACACTGCGGAGAATTACCTTCTGTTGTCTATTATTAAAGTAAGAGGTGAACCAGTTGTGGGCTACTCCCCGTATTCCATAATGTTCCAACTTCTGCAACAATATTTTGTGATCAACACAATCAAACGCTTTTGTTAAATCAAAGAAGACGCCTAATGTCCGTAGCCTCTTATTTAACCCATCAAGTGCCTCACAGAGAAACGAAAATATAGCGTTTTCAGTCGTTAAACCACTTCTAAAACCAAACTGTACGTTTGACAGGAAATTATGTGAACTGAAATGATCAATTAATCTTGAATATACAGCCTTTTCAATAACTTTGGAAAAAACCGATGGCATAGAAATAGGTCTATAGTTGTCTACATTATCCCTTTCTCCTTTTTTATAAAGCGGTTTCACTACTGAGTACTTTAATCTGTTAGGAAACTGACCATTCTGAAAGGAAAAATTACAAATATGGCTTAGTACTGGGCTAACATATGGAGAACAGTACTTTAAAATTCTGCTAGATACCCCATCATATCCACAAGAGTCCTTAGTCTTTAGTGATTTAATTATTGACTCAATCTCACCTATGGACGTATCATGAAGGATCATTTCAGGTAACAGCCTCGGAAACGCATTTTCTAAAAACGTTATATGATTACCTGTAGAAACTAGAGTTTTGTTTAGTTCCTCTACTATATTCAGAAAGTGATTATTGAATATTGCACATGTATCTAACTTGTCAGTAACAGGAACATTCCTACTACGCACTGACGTTATATCTTCTACCTGCTGCTCCTGACCAGACACTTCCTTCACGACTGACCAGATAGTTTTAATTTTATCCCGAGAGTTTGCTATTCTTTTTGCGTACCACATACTTTTTGCATTCTTAATGACATTTTTCAGAACCTTACAGTACTGTTTGTAATGAGCTACTGCATCTTCATTCTTACTGCTTCTAACATTTTGATACAACTCCCGCTTAGTTCTACATGATACTCTTATCCCCTTTGTCAACCACCCTGGCTGTCTGTTACTGAAAGTACCCTGTTTTGAGCGTTCTAGCGGAAAGCAACTTTCAAACAGCATAATAAATGTGTTCAGAAAAGCATTATATTTGTCATCTGCATTGTCAGCACTATAAACATCCTGCCATTCTTGTTCCTTAATTAGGCTTAAAAAGGTCTCAATTGCAACTGGATTAAATTTTCTGAGTAGTTGATATTTATGTTTAACATTTGTTTGAGAACAAATACTTTTTAGAATTAAAAGTTGGGCATCGTGGTCTGATAGGCCATTTACTATTCTGCTGACAGAGTGCCCCTCTAATAATGAAGAATGAACAAAAATATTGTCAATAGTAGAACTGCTATTTCCTTGCACTCTCGTTGGAAAAAAATACTGTTTGCATCATGTTATAGGAATTAAATAGATCTAACAGCTGACTTTTCCTTGAGCTATCACCTACACAATTAATGTTGAAATCTCCACACACAATTAAATTTTTATACTTCCTATACAGTGAACCCAGAACCAATTCCAGCTTGGGCAGAAACATTTTAAAATCTGAGTCAGGGGATCTATAAATAACAACTATTACTAGTTTAGTTCCATTAACATTAACAACCCCTGCACAACATTCAAATATCTGTTCTGTGCAGTGTTTAGAAAAATCGATTGACTCCGATGAAAAATCGTTTTTTACATACATGGCCACACCCCCACACTGCAAGGAACTCCTAGAGTAGAAGGCAGCTAACCTGTATCCTGGCAAAGGAAGTCTCTTAATTGTCACACCACTTAAAAAGTGCTCTGAAATTCCAATAATGTCAGAATCAGTATCAATAAGCATTTCATTAACTTTATTTCTGATACCCTGTATATTCTGATGAAAAACAGTAATTCCCTTATTACTTATATTCTTAGACTTTGTCAAAGGTGGTTCATTTGTTAGAGGGACTTCCTTTAAGCAGGAATATCTATCAGCTGTCTTCAGTCAAAAAAAGGTGCAGCCCTAACACCAACTACTACAGGAATTTTTCCATGAGTGAAACCCCCACCCCCTACTACACTGTCACCTATGAGCTTTGCCAACCTCCCCTTCCCATACCTATTGAGGTGCAGACCGTGCCTAGTAAAATCCGACCTTTGGATAGTCTCAACTTGCACCACTGCAATGTGATCCATGCCCTCCGTCATCAGCGCCTTCTCAAGCCCCATGTTAACACGGCTGACAGCCGTATTAAGACAAGGCCTATCATGACGCTGAAACAGCTGCACGAAATGCACATTCGTGCCACCAGTTTCAGTTGCTATCCTTTCCAGATCACCACCTATATCATATTCCCCGTCCCTATCAAGACTATTCCCGGCCCCACCCACTATAACTACCTGATCCTCTTTTGAAAAATTCCTACATAAGTCCCCTATGTTACAAGTGACCTGAGCTAACCCTGCACTAGGCTTCACTATGCTGGTGACCTGGTACTCACTCCCAAGTACTTCCTGCAACTGTTGGCCAACACCTCTGCCATGAGAACTACCTAGCAGCAGAACCTTCTTCTTCCTAAGAGACCTCTCTACAGATTTCGGCTTACCAAAAGTTGAGGTCTGCTGCGTACTTCCTACACCTACAGCTACAGGAGGTTCAACTCCACTCAACTCTGACAGTTGGTCAAACCTATTTGCAACTTGCAATGTAAAGCTATCTGAATACCTTCTCCTAGCTACCTTCTTGCCAACTGCCAGTTCCCATTCCCCAGCCCCCCTTCCCCTCCTCAACCTACCTAGTTCCTCTTCAGCGTTTTTCAACTGCACCTGAAGGGCGCAGATCAAACGCTCCTGCTCCTCTATCAACTTATTCCTGCTGCAAATCCTACAGTTCCAGGAGAGAACCTCACCACAATGCCCACTGTCTTCCCCACTGCACTCCCCCCCATGAAAATACTTACTACAAATCCCACACTGCAGCCCACTACGCACGACCCTACGACAGAGCCCACACTTTTCACTCATGGTAAAATTTTACAATAATTTGTTAAGAAAAACTAGACGTCTACGTTATGAAGTTAAGTTTCTACAAAATAAGTAGGAAGTACCTCTTAACTACAGCAATCAACAAACCTCAGTCTCTCCAAAGCAAGTAACCACAACTAATAGTATCAGAAAAGAGCAAATAACACTACCACAGAAACTTTACACTGTTGCTTGTATAAACAAGTGCAAATTCAAGCATCACTAATAAAATAACTAAACACTGTGAGAGTACAAGAGTTATCAAATACCGTAACTTAAAGTTTCCCAACCTCAACTACGTTAAAAACAGCAAGTCACCTGTTGAAAAGTACTAAAGTCAATAAACAACTAGCGCGATAACGCCTCCTGAAATCTAAAACTTTAATAATTTAACTACAATACACAAACACTTATTGGAACTTAGCTTTCGGAGACCGCTACGGCTGGAACCACTCGCCACCAGATGTAAACAAAGCAGTAAGACGTCGATGCCTGCGCACACGCGAACACAAATAACACCACTTAAAGCAATTACGGCACAACAAACGCTAAAATAACTGACGATCCTTTACTAGAACACCTCTAGATTGAATATTGTCACGAAATAACAATTAAAATAATTATATTAATCCTAAAATTATATCAAAAATCGAGAGCGATGTGCACAGCAGTCCAGCACTCGGCCAATTTCTGTTGGCAGTTTACCAACGCCGACCAATCTTATTGGAGAATTGCCACCACAACGTATCAGGTTGCTCAACTTTAAGATTTCATCTGATACATTTCTACAACAGGTAAATCGGATTATCCATTACAAACTGCTATAGCATTTATTATAGCGGTAACGTCTTGGGTGTCCGAATGCGGCTACTCATGACTTAAAAGGTAGCTGCTGCTCTTTCTTATTCTTTGTTTTACGCGTTTCGCTATACGTTCTCTATTCACTGCTTCAACCTTGCTTACGCCAATGTGTTTTCGCTACAGTACTACAGCCTGAAGGAATGTCACCCCGCTCACCGCTGTTGTCCAGATCTTAACAGGACACCTACATGACTCCTACTATTCCGTCCTCTTGAATTGACAATCTTATCTCTGTTTCTTATTGCTACTCCTCTTTAATGACTGTGTTATTTGATATTATATATTCCTTTATATGATTTTGGTAGTAAGCCCACTTCGAGTTGCACTCTGCCAATCTTTATTGCAAATATATTGACATTTCACACTTCAAGTAGTCGGCACTGTTAAAAGATTCATTGATTTCATGGTAATCACACTACTTTTCAACGTAATCTTATCAATTTGTATTTACACAGCGTTAAAATTGAAAAAAGTAATTAAACTAAGGATACTTTGATTATGAAATATCACTAAATATCACTATTCACATTTAGCCAGAAAAGCTGTCATCATTTCACACTCTTGACCAACTATTCTTCAGCCTTCCATCTAATTCATAAAGATGACATTATTGTCAAATTGTTATCGTTTCCAGCAAATAACGAAATTTTATATTTTACTTTTACGTACGTTAAGAACGGTATAGGATTGGTTTCAAAATGTAGAGGTTTAGGACACAGAGCTGTGGCATGTAGCTGGGCTTCAAGTGGAACTAAGCGTTTTATAGCACATGGGCATTACATTCCATGCTCAGTCAACATTATGACTGAATTCATACACTTATGTGACAAAATCCGTAGTATAGCGCTATTGTTACACGAGCAGACATATTTGCTTATTGGTTGAGTGTACAGCAAAGTACTGCATTTGAAAAACGAGCTGTTTTTACTGCAGTGGGTGGTGGCTGACCACGTGGCATGCTAATGTTCAGTGCTGGGGTAATTCCCAGTACACACATTATGACAGCATCTATCACAGATGAGCATAGATGGCTACTGTTCTAGTGGCCAGCATGCAGCAGGAACTACAATAGATAGAGTGGAGCACATGGTAGAATATGAAAGATCATTGAAATACAAACCAAATGATATGCATATATGACTTGGATGTCCGATACAAAATACGAAATAAATAGGATTGAACTTGATAGATCCACTAAATAATTTATGTATTGAAAATACATAAATAATTTATGTATTGAAAATACTTTTCAATACATAAATTATTTAGTGGATCTATCAAGTGATCCAGCACTCTTGTCAAGACTCATCGACGGAACCATCTACATTTTCAATAACAACATTGTAACGGAAGGATTAATCATAATCCGTTTATCTTTTGAACGAACAAAGAAACACTCAAAAGCATGGCAGTAAGTGTTGCCAGTGGATACAATAAATAATATTCACAATTATATGTTGAGATTATTCATTTCTATCGTACGTTTTCTTGTGTTATGTGAAATTTGATAGGTTTTTCCATTATTTACATTGCGGGTAATATACGTAAATTTTACCAACACCAACGGAAAGAGGAGCAAGAATAATATGAAACCGATACACAATTGATATTGGTACCACAAACAATACGAATACCACTACAATTTGCAATTCTTACTCAAGCAGCTATAAATTTTTAATGTGTGAACTTTTACCTGCAAGAAAACTACTAGTCGTAAAATTATTATCATAGATTTTTTCATGTAGAATTCAGCGCACCACTGATTTCAAAAACTGATTTTTGATTAAATGAATGAGTAAGAAAGTAGTACTTGCGAGGTGGCAATCGCTTAAAGTCATTAGGTAACATCAGTTTGTACACTTTTCGTACAGTGGTGTTAAGATTTGGGGAAGGGAGGCGGAATCCTGGTGGAGGAGACAAGTCTGTTAGTCTGTTGAGTTGGGAGACACTTGTACTATTTGGAAGTATAAATCGTCAGTAGATGGGCACATGATTTATCTAATCTAATATAGTGCTTACAAGTCGTTAGTCGTTATTTCTATTTTGGGTATCTAAAGTAACGCCACCTGAGGAAGAATTAGTGGGCAGAGAGCCAAGAGTAGAGAGAAAATCATTTAATGTATAATGGTGTAAACGTTGTAATATGTTCAGATAGAGATGGTGGTGGAATCACGTTCACAAGGTTTTAAGGAGTCACGTTTTCCTCATTGTCATTTCCTACATATTCCAACCTCAAAATCACATTCTACTCATCAAGATGAATCTTTTGAATATAAACTTGATGGGGCGGAGCGTCCGAGCGTCCGAGCGCATTGAGGCGCTATGCTATGATGCAGGAGGCTGTTCCCCGTCGGGCGTTGGAATCCCCCGTGGGGCATGGGTGTTTGTGTCGTCTTCCGTATAACATAGTTCATAAGTAGTTTGTAAGTTTAGGGACTGATGACCCCATAGTTAAGTCCCATAAGTTCAACAAACATTTGTAGATTTGAATTTTTAGGTATGGAAATTTTTAATTATAATAATTTGATAAGCATATTGGACATGATGCAAGTGCAATAATCAAGGCTGATGTGTACTAGTGAACAAACACACACTTGTTTTTGTAAAGTGAGGGGAGGCATCCGTGTGGCGGCGACGATGACAATAGCAGGTGGGAGGAAGCATCTCACAAAAAAAAAAAAAAAAAAAAAAAAAAAAAAAAAAAAAAAAAAAAAAGTTCAAATGTTTGTAAAGTCTATGGGACTTAACTAAGGGGTCATCAGTCCCTAAACTTACAAACTACTTATGAACTAGCTAATTCTAAGGACGGCAAAAATATCCATGCCCAAGGGAGGATTCGAACCCCCGACCGCAGTGGCCGTGCAGACCGTGACTGGAGCGACTCAATCCCCTCGGCCACCGCGGCCGGCTTTCTCACCCCAACTCCCTTGCCAAGGAAGGTCTTTGGGCTGAATACCAGTGTCTTCTCAGGGAAATCCAGTCGCTTGAATTCCTTTTAAAAGCCAGACTATGTGGAACTTTTAGGATGCAAATTACAACTGGTGCCACCAAGTCTGGGAGGGAATTCCAAAATGAGACGTTCGCTGACTCACTATTGGCCGGCAAGCCATACATCCATTTTAAGACACGTGATTGGTAGGCGAGCCACTGGCAGGGAAGCACCAGCGTCCTCGAAAGATATACACCAGCAGATCGAAAAACATTAAGAGACTCACTCGCTCGCCCATGCTGGCTGCGTGTGTAGTCACATGCAAGTTTGCAGTGCGATGCTCTCGCAGTGATTTTTATGTGGATAGGTGTTAAATACTCCTGTATATTATCGACCAAGGGTTCGGACGCACAGGATACCGTGCCCACGGGTGCGGTTCCTGTAGGGGGATGCTTGGCCTCTGTTGGTCGAGCTGATCTCTACGAGATTACGAGAGTAACTCGGGCGTCCGATCTTTGATTGTCGTGAGTGCATTCGTGTTCTCTCGATAATTCATTTTTAGTCCGGGGCAAGTCCCGGAGATAAATTAAATTGGTCCCAATCCCCGGTTCCGACCAAGGTTTTCGGGAGGTTTTCCTTGGTTGTAAGGCGTATGCCGGAACTGGTAAGCCCCTCCCACTTATTCCCAATTGGGATCCCCTTTGCCCCACTATCAGCTTGTCTGATAATTGGCTGAATAGAACCGCGACTCTTTATGGGCCGGATCTCAAACAGCCCGCTCCACTCCTCGAAGTGGAGAATGAAAAGAATAAGTTTTTTTTTTTTTTTTTTTTTTATCGACCAAGGCGAAAGATTTATTCGTTTTGAAGGGTAAACCAGGACGCACAGGACACCGTGCCCACGGGTGCGGTTCCTGTAGGGGGATGCTTGTCCACTGTTGGTCGAGCTGATCTCTACGAGATTACGAGAGTAACTCGGGTGTCCGATCCTTGATTGTCGTGAGTGCATTCGTGTTCTCTCGATAATCCATTTTTAATCCGGGGCAAGTCCCGGAGATAAATTAAATTGGTCCCAGTCCCCCGGTTCCGACCAAGGTTTTCGGGAGGTTTTCCTTGGTTGCCGGAACTGGTAAGCCCCTCCCACTTATTCCCAATTGGGATTCCCCCTTTGCCCCACTATCAGCTTGTCTGATAATTGGCTGAATAGAACCGCGACTCTTTATGGGCCGGATCTCAAACAGCCCGCTCCACTCCTCGGAGTGGAGAATGGAAAGAATAAGTTGTTGTTGTTGTTGTTGTTTTTTTTTTTTTTTTTTTTTTTTTTTTTTTTTTTTTTTTTTTTTTACCGACCAAGGTTTTCGGGAGGTTTTCCGACCCCTTTGCCCCACTATCAGCTTGTCTGATAATATGGATTGTGTGTTGATCATAGTATTGACCAAGATACCTCATAACTGGTGTGAACATAGAGTGCATTGGTTAACGCTTGCGAGCGCAGTTTTGAGTGGCAACATGGTGGATTAGTCTGAGACTGTCGTACTACACCAACGTATAGCAAGACTAGCATTTATAGGTCGCTCTAGACTTCATCAAGACGCAGGGAGAGTGCGATCAGCAGTAGTCGATGAAGGCAGACAATATTTAGTTTCGATTCAGCTAGCAGCCATCGGCGCAGTTAAATGTGTGCAAACAGCATTTTTTTTACCATTGCATAATATTTCTGACATTGCGGCAGCCTTAAATGTAAACTGACGAGATTGAATAAATTTATTGTCAAGTAGGTGTGGTTCTTCAGCCATTCTACCAACTTTATTTTATTTTGAAATTGTTTATACGTTTCATCCATCCTGTCAACGTACCCGGAACTTGGAAATTAAAAATTTAATTCGTTTCTTTATTAACTGGAGCTTTTGTAAAAGCTTTTTATTTCACTAACTAGCGACATCACTTTAGTACCTGAACTGATCCTCGCTAGTTACACTTTGTTAATTTTAAATTTTTTTCTTACAGGAGACGTCAACTATGTCTATCTTTATGTAAGTGATAAAGTTTCACTGATTGTAGGTAGGCAAGTAGCATCTTTCTGACTTATATGTGACATACTGTTGATGTCTTCTTTGCAAAAGCATCGGGTACAATTGCAATAGGTCAGATCAGGCCATTGCGCACTATAAATAACTGGAGGAGTAGATAGAAATCTCATCAGCATAGGTTTCACGTTAGAAGGTATAAAATAGTGTTGCAAAATCTTTCATTTGTACTCTAGTAATTCATGTAAAAATATTTACGACGAGATTGTAGCCACACAATGGGAAGTAACATAATGCGGAATAGTAGTTTAGATACATTATTATTATTATTATATTTCCGAAATCGTTAGGGATTCAATATTCCCAGATCCATAATGTAAAGAGTGTGCCAAGAATATTCAGTTTCAGGCATTATCTCTCACTATGGGCAGCGAAGTGTCAAACGGCCTGCAATGAGTGACGTCATCGTTACAGAGAACAACTTTTTTTTTTTTTTTTTTTTTTTTTTTTTTTTTTTTTTTTTTTTTTTTTTTTTTTTACGTAGTCGCAGTTGGTAATGGTTAGTAGGAGGCCCACTGTTACGTTTTCGAAAGCGAAAGCCGTTTGGTTTGGTAACTGTGTACTTGCGCCTCTTATACTGCGACATCGTTATATTTGGTCTCATATGCATAAGTTTATACTCATACGTCCAGTACGTCTTATGTGAAAGATTTCAAGAAGGACCTAACGAGAGGGCTCCCTAGCTCGCGTTTCTAACAGTTTCGAAGGTTCGAGGTGCTGTCTGTGCTGGATGTTCCTCTGCCAAATGGTGTTGCTTTTCCTGAGGTGATGGCAAGATCTACACAATAACAGAGAGTGGTCTTGCCATTAGTTGGGAGCTTCAACGTTTGATAAGTAATGGGACCAAGTAGTGCAATAGAGGGTAAGAAATGCAGTGTTCACTGTGTGCACACCGGATGGAGTCATTCCAGATGTTTAAAGATCCTTCCGAATTGGGTACAGGGTGCAGCCAGATGCAAGTGGTGGCTCATGTTGGTGCGCACAATGCGTGTCGCTTTGGACAGGATGATATTTTCTCCAGTCTTGGGCAGCTCTGTGACGTGGTAAAGATTGCCAGTCTTGCTTGCGAGATGGGGAAGGGCTCACCATCTGCAGTATAACTGACAGGCCCGACTACTGTCATTTGGTACAGAGCAGAGAGAACGGTGTGAATCAGAGGCTCAGACGGTTCTACCACCGTGCAGGCTGCAGATTCCTCGACTTCCACCTCAGGGTGATGAGGTTCCGGGTTCCGCTGGAAAGGTCTGGAGTCTGCTATACGCAGGAAGCGGCTACATGGTAGTGAGGGTCGTGTAGCGTGGACTGGACATTTTGTTTTTGTTTTGTTAGAGGGTCATGGGAACGCTCATAAAAGGTTTCAGCCTCAAAGGATACAAGTCACACACAGGATGAACGCATATCTACGAACCATTGGCCGAACGGTTGTCAACTGTCGTAGCTGGGTGGAGAAAGTACTCTAGCTCAAATCGCTAATAGAAAGTACTGAAAGACAAATCAACATAAGAAGCGAAAGCTTGCTAACGCCGGAGAAGTTCAGCCGAAAGGGACAAATGACGTTCAGAAAGGATAGATTGAATAAAATTGGTGGTAGCGTTTTTTATAGATGTCACATGCATTTTACCCAGTAGTTAAATTGAAGTAGATAGTTCCTGTGATATAAGGAGCGGCCTCAGCCCCCAGCAGCCAGTCGTCGACTCAACCTCGGAAGATGTTCTCCGTAGTCGAGAACGAAACGTCAGGGAGAGGAAGTTTTATAGATCGACCACGGCAACTCAGCCCGGAAGTGTTTACTGATGAAAATGCCGGCCGTGAAAGCATTCATGGGATGAATAATAATAATAATTCCTTCAAAAGAGAAGACGATGACTAACGTATTGTGGGAGCATTTTTTCTCGCCTGAGCCCGTACAGCCGGCCGCGGTGGCCGAGGGGACTGAGGCGCTTCAGTCACGGTCTGCACGGCCACTACGGTCGGGGGTTCGAATCCCCCCTCGGGCATGGATATTTGTGCCGTCCTAGTTCGTAAGTAGTTCATAAGTAGTTTGTAAGTTTAGGGACTGATGACCCCATAGTTAAGTCCCATAAGACTTACAAACATTTGAACATTTTAAGCCCGTACACACTGATCTCTCCATAACAATTGAGAACGGGAAAATACAAGCGCGATACGGAAAAGAAGTTTCGATACTTCGTTTTTAGAAAATACTCCATTTTAGGGACTTCCACAACTTACAGCCTAGCTGTACACATTTTGCGCTATCTTTAAAAATAATTTTCATGCACATTCAAACATTTGTCATATCGCCACAGAAGCTTTAAAGTCCATTCTGCGTAAACCTCTGTCGCCTGATAGTGTACCCATCCAATGAAGCTTTCCTTCAGTTCCGCATTCGTTTGAGAGTTTAGAAATTGTGAAACGACGAATCTGCATGATAATTTCATCCACTTTTGCAACAATAGACAGTCGGTCACTTCCTTCATGAACGTGGACGTTATTAAAATTAATTGATATTTCCGTCGGTACTTGACAGAACATGATAATAATATCAAAAAGGAACATACTTCCTGATGTTCTGCAAAACTTATTTATTGGTCACAAACCTGCTTTTGGCTTCTTAGGCCATCATCAGGTGACAACTAACTGTAGTACTACAGTACCTTCAACTTGGAGGAACCTTCTACTGTTGAATAAATTTTAAACACCAGCATTGATAAGAGAAATGACCGGACACAACTTCAAGGGCATACTGTGCACTGGACCAAGCTATGTTTTAGATACTACTGCCACCTGTCGAAGAATAGTCGTCGTAAGACATAGTGCAGAGTACAGGCGCCTTTTCACACGACCAGATTGATTAGTAGGCAAATAATGTTTCAACTTTCTCTGATCACAAAATTCACAGCAGAACCAAACATGTTCAAAACTTTGTAAACCCCTCATACCTAACTGCTATGGTCATCAGTCCCTAGACTTAGAGACCAGTTAAACTAACTTATGGCAATACACACACTCATACTCAAAGGAGGACTCAAACCTCTGGCAGGAGCGCCCAACCGGTCAAAACTCGCATGAAATTCTGAGCATTCTAGCCTTTTTTTTATTTTTTATTTTTTTTAATGTATTTACAGTGGACATGTTACTTAAAGTCTGAAGCGTCGCGGTATGCCACGTTTTACAGCATTAAAAAGATTTTGAGCACGTGTAAGCCAAATTTCAAACTTAAAATGGGAGACAATTAAAGGGTTTTAAATAAATGACCTCTTAATTTTGAGGTGCAAAGCGGATTTGAAAAATATTTCACGTACCTTTGAATAAGGCTTTAAACAAAGTACAGCATAAAAATGCCGATAGACGATTTAAAGTTCAATGTTTAATTTGGTATTTAAGGGTACTGTTGGAAATTAGGCTGTTGGATGATTATTGTGAGCTTTCAGAGGTGCGACAATTTTTTTTCTCTAATCTTGTACATTTTTAGACTTATGATTTGCAAAACATTAGATAGTTATTTTTTATGTTTCTACGGCAACAATTTTCACTTATCGACGATAAGGTTTGCAAGTTTTGTTCAAAAAGCATGATGTAGAAAACGTTCCTATAATAATTAAGTTTTCCTTAATTTCTCTCACAACTAATAGGAAAGTGAATCTCATATTTTCTATTTTACTTACGCTAGGCACATGAACTATAACTGTGAAGAAACATTGGATAACAGAAGGAAAAATGCAACTAATAGTTGAAAGAAGGAAGTAGAAAATTAGACACGAAAATCAATTACAAGAAACTTATGAATGTAATATAGTGGAAGTACGTGGAAGATATGGCGCTATTGTCATTGAAAAAAAATGCAAAGAAAGCGAAATTGGACTGATCATCCGAAGGACTGATTCAGCATATAGATGAGTGCAAACATGCTTTGTTTAATTAACGGGAAAGATATGTACATAAAACGGGAAGAGGAATTACGCTGTTAAAATGAGACTGCTGGAAAGAAATACGCTACGAGAAGTAGGCATAAGAAAGCCGGAATTTCACGGAGTTCTGAAAGACCTCAGATGAAGTAAGGCATTTCTTCACAACTTTGTATAATAATTGGGTGAAACACTTTCAAACGGCTAATCGTTTTGGGTACAGAATTGTTGGGGCTGAAGACAGAGCACCAGTCTTTCAGAATAATATCATCCACATATTTTCGATATTGGCAGAAAAATACGGGTGTTTTTCAAACAGGTTAGTTAGTATCACATGCCTCCAGGTTGGAAAATATACAGAAGAATGGAAATCGTTGTATGACGATCAGTTAGGGCTAAAAGCATCAAAGACGCCGTTCTAGCATTGTGTGTACTAATGAAATCAAGACTTAAGAAAGGCTCTTTGTGAAGAGTTGGCTTTGTAGAAAAAATGATATGATCCAAAATTGTGCTAGATGCTCTAACTTTCCAGCAAAGATTTACACTATAGGGAAAGAACGGTAATACAAAATGTCTAGAAGAACCAAGAGCCGCGGCGGAGCGGCCGAGCGCATTGAGGCGCTATGCTACGAAGCGCGAGGCCATTCCGCGTCGGGGGTTCGAATCCTCCCTCGGGCATGGATGTTTGTGCCGTCTTTAGTATAAGTTAGTTCATAGGTAGTTTGTAAGTTTAGGAACTGATGACTCCGTAGTTAAGTCCCATAAGCTCTAAAAACATTTGAACATTTGAAGAACCAAGAACGAGAACGAGAACGAGAGTGAAAGATCAGGAACTAAGTGCTCAGATGAAAAGCGTGTAATACAAGAGTGTGCTCTTCCCTCTCCTACTGATCAGCCACTACATCGAAGAATCAATGACGGAAATTTATTAATACTGTGGCGGAATTAAAATTCTAGTTGAAATAATGACATTACTATCCCAGTTAAAGCTTGAGAATGGATGACTAGCATAGACGCTAGGTATTTCTGTTCAAACGAAATTTACAAATATTAAAGATTGATCCTGTTTTGAAGAAGAAATTTCCGATTAAACACACTGTCTGTAAGTAAATCACGAACCACGGGAAAGCCGGAAAAGAAAAAGATCTGTGTCTCTAAGATATGGTGCGGTAGAAGAATGCTGAAAGTTATATGAATGATGAAGTTCTTCGCAGAATGGTCATCTAAAGAAGTATGCGGATAACACAGGAAATAACAAGTAAGATGGTGATAGTTCTTGTGTTAAGACGTGTCATGAGCGAAGTATTGTGAACACTGAAATTGTCAGCAACTGGATCGTAAACGCTATTCGATGATAACTTACAGGTTATAATTAAAGTTATAATTGCCGATCTTGTTGACTGAAGTTTATTCTGCATTTCATAATGTTCTATCGCTCCCGTACTTGGAAGATTGATTTGGGAGATAACACGTAGTACACATATTGTAAGATTGAAATTTATAGCCGGCCACCGTGGCCAAGCAGTCTGCAGCGCGCCAGTCACGTTCTACACGGCCACTATGGTCGGGGGTTGGAATCCCCCCTCGGGCATGGATTGATTTCGGGGAGTATGGTGGACGGTAAAGTACTTCCCAGTCCCATCGGCCGAACAATAGCAGCCACTGCGCTGTATGTGACTTTAACGCATTGTGACTTCTCTGCTAACGGTATACTACGCCTTCCACTTATCTGGCAACGGATTCTTCAAATGTTCAAATGTTTGTATATTCTATGGGAGTTAACTACGGCGTCATCAGTCCCTGAACTTACAAACTACTTATGAACTACTTACGAACTAGGACGGCATAAATATCCATGCCCGAGCGGGGATTCGAACCCCCGACCGTAGTGGCCGTTAAGACCGTGACTGGAGCGCTTCAGTCCCCTCGGCCACCGCGGCGAACAGATTCTACACAACGCTGTAGTATATGCATTCGTTGGTAAAAGCAATATTGTACCAATAACGTATACCTGCACTACCACGTTGCTCGTATTAGCTGTTACATACACTGCAGTGAGTGCTGAACTGTTACCTTATGCAACTCATATTGGTCTTGCACCCAATATTGTGCTATGAGGTGATAATGAATTCCACTCCCCCCCCCTCCCTCCAGTACACCAAACAGCCAGAGTAACATCTCTGAAGTGCTGGAGAACCACTAGTCCTCCCCGTACATGGAACTGCCGAAGGATACACAGCATTAGGATAACGAACGACCACACTTGATAAGCACTGCTTAATATTTCTTCGACACCTATCGGATTACATTCCCGGCATGTCCTCCCAGTTCTTCCTATCTCTTGTCGAAAACGCCTATCGATGGCAGCGGAACGACTGGTCCGAGGTATGCCACCAGCTGCTGCACCAAATCAGCACTGGAAATATGTGGAAGCAACGTGGAGAGCTATACCAGAACAATACATCCAGACCCTCGTTCACTGACTATCGAGATGTATCAGTTGTTAAATCCAGCAATGCGGGTAACATTAATGATTTTATCGTCTTCCCCACTTCACACGGGACTGTGTTTCCAATCATGTGAACTCTGTTCAACGGTTTACCTCCAAAATAAATTTGAGTGTGATGACTCAGATTCTTCTTGGTGTTGCACATTTGAAAGGCAACAGTGTCAATAGACGTCACAATGCCACTTGTAGTATTAAATACAATTGATACTTACCAGACACCATTTTACGTCATCTTCTTATTTTAAATTAAGTAAATCCACAAAAAGAGTACCGATCAACAATTTATGACCATAACCCACTACTTGAAAAACTAAAAGAAGGACAAGAATTCGTGAAATTATTCATTATATCATGAGTTTTGTTGCAGCATGGTACGGCAGAATTCTCAGTGCTGTCCCTTACAACTACGCTGCTGTTATCAGTATGACCTGAGGTAGTCAACTACAAGGACAGCTCCTTCTCTTTTCGGTCCACGGTGTACTGACACTGTGAGGTGGAACAAGCTGGATGAATAATGACTGTTGGTGCATGCATGTAACGAGATTAGATACTGAACTAACGGTTGGAACTGTAGAAGTAATTTAGAGAAATTGAACGTGCCCTGTTTCTGTTCGTTCGGTGTGATGAAAGGACAGCGTCCCGCCCACCTATTACAGCTGTCAAGATGTTTTGTCGCCGCCGATCTGGTTTCACGGCCGCCTTTAAACTCCAGTTAGCCGGTCTCTTTGTGTTTTGCGTCGCTCTCCTACACTTACATAATTCTAAGCAGATTGTCTAGATTCTAGACATATTATACTAGTGGTAAAATTACATTGATATTTGATAGGAATTATATTATAAATTATCAGTAGAATTCGAATTATATCGTCACCTATTCTTCGGCTACATATTCGTAATAGTTTTTCTTGAATTTTTTTTAGCAGCGGGAAAAATTGTTAGAATAATTGCTTTTCAACATATCTGCAATGAAGTACATATCAAATAAAAGTATTTCGAGAAAAGAAGTGTTTTATTTTTAGTAGGTGTGGTTTCACAGTCAAAGGGTAAAGTAGGACTGTCGCCAATTTTTAACGCTCCTCCGAATTTTATGTTTATACTTAAACATGAAAACCCAGTTGCAAGAGAATGGCTATAGTTTCTTCTGGACACTACCTTTACCATGGAGGTACAAACTTGGTACTGATTCTGTGTCAGGTATCACGTCACAGATAGATTAGCATGACACGTATTCCTTATTTCATGGTAGAGAAGGAAGGAAGGATGCTTAGGGTTTGAGTTGTCCTTAGCGTAAGTTAGTTTAAGCAGTTTGTTAAGTCTGCGGACTGTTGACAATATCAGTTTGTTCAAATAGGTTTACAGGCATTTTAATATCTTTTGGCACATAAAACGTAATTTTGAAAACAAGTCAACACACAATATTTTCAAAACCTCTACCTTATCTATATAAGGAAGAACATAAAACAAATAACAGATTGTGGAGTACACTATAAGAGTGAAGAGTGAGCATGTATATTGTGTATCTCATGCGCAAGAAAAGGCGGGTTATGTAATAATTAAAGGATAGCAGTGTAAATCGCCAACGCTAGTACCAGAGCATCGCTTTCACGCTACTGTAAACTACTCAGTCAACATAAATGATTTCACGCAAAATCACCTGTAAACATGATAGTAACGAAATGACAGCAACTTGTACACCCCTTAATTCCATGAATTGTCGTTCATTGTGACGATGTATACCGGATGATGTGGACCATCTACATCACACATTCCAGGTGATAACACTTCTAACAGTGAGACGAGAGAATAACAGTACGACGTGTGGATAATGAGTCTTCATTCATCCACTGATAATAAGAACACTGACTAACTTGCAATACATAATTTCAAAGCTTTGCAAAACACTTCTTCGCTGGCAACACCAAAAATATTATGAAATGGGAGAAATTGTCGGACGCTGTTCATGCAGTAAAACTATAGCGTTAGGCATGACGTCACAATAATGTATTATTTCTACATTACTGATAGTGTTCGTCAGTTACTTTACAGTCACTATGTATCTTCGAAACTATATCTACATCTACATCTTCATACATACTCCGCAATCCACCGTTAGGTGCGTACACTATACCACTACTAGGCATCTCCTTTCCTATTCCACTCCCAAATAGGAGGAGGAAAAAAATGCCTATATGCCCCCGTACAAGCCCTAATTTCTCTTGTCTTTGTGATCACTACGCGAAATGTAAGTAGGCGGCAGCAAGATCGTACTACACTCAGCTTCAAATTCCGGCCCTCTAAATTTACTCAACAGAAATTCACGAAAAGAACGTCGTCTTTCCTCCAGCTATCCCCAATTAAGTTGCCGGAGCATTACCGTGACACTCGCGCATTGGTCGAACCCACCAGTAACAAACCTAGCTGCTCGCCTCTGAACTGCTTCTATGTCTCCCTTAAACTTATCTACTGCGGGTCCCAAACACTTGAGCAATAAAAATGTTTGTTAAGCTTATGGGACTTAACTACGGGGTCATCAGTCCCTAAACTTACAAACTACTTATGAACTACCTTATACTAATGACGGCACAAATATCCATGCCTGAGGGGGGATTCGAACCCCCGACCGTAGTGGCCGTGCAGACCGTGACTGAAGCGCCTCAGTCTCCTCGGCCACCGCGGCCGGCACTTGAGTAATACTCAAGACGTGGTCGTACAAGCGTTTTATACGCGGTTTCCTTTACAGATGAAGTACATTTTCCCAAAATTCACCCAATAAACCGTAGTCTGCTGTCCGCCTTACTCACAACTGTCATTACATGTTCGTTCCATTTCATATCGCTCTGCATTGTTACGCCTAGATATTTGAACGACGCGACGTCATCAAGAAGCTCACTACTAATGCTGTATTCGAACATTATGGGATTGTTTTTCCTACTCGTGCGCATCACCTTACATTTTTCTAAAAAAATGTTCAAATGTTTGTAAATCTACCGGACCAAACTACGTGGTCATCAGTCCGTAGCTTACAAACTACTTAAACCCAGGCAAACTAACCTAAGGACAACACACATACACCCATGCCCCAGGGAGGACTCGAACCTCTACGGCGAGCAACGGCGCGCTGCGCAGCGAGACGCTTTAGACCGCTCGGCGACTCCACCGCGGCACATTTTTCTACATTGAGAGCTAGCTGCCATTCTTACATTCACAAGATAAGACGTCATGAACATTGAGATGCATGAAAAACTATCCCATAAATAATGAAGCTGTAATTTACTACATCTTTACTAGCAATTACAATGGCAGCATTTTTCCCAGGCACTTTCACAATATTAACTCTACATACCTGGAAAATTACACTGATCTAGGACACGTTTTTCACAATCAGTAGACATTTAAAAATTTCTAAATAAAAATTGTCCTGCTTGCAATTAAATTGCTTATTATAGCTGCATCAGATGTTTATGGTGTCAAGGACGCGGTATCCATGTAACCTTTATACCAACGATATATATATATATATATATATATATATATATATATATATATATATATATATATATATGGTAACGTATTTGTAACATATTTTATTTAGATATTGGTAACAACCGTAATTTGTGAGAGACGAAGTACGATATGTTGCTGTTTAATCTTTAATTGAAGATAAGATGATGCTGACTTAGAGCAAGGCATTATGAAACTACCAAATAGTGAAAATAATAATGTCGTTGCCCTCTAATAGTGTGTGTGATCATGGCCAGTACAGTCTCACATATGCGTGGCAAGAACAGTATAAGGTTATTAATCAGCTCTTGTGTGATACTTCGTCATTCTTCCACGAGTGCAAAATCCAGCTCTAAAGATGCCGGTCTAACTGCAATGCGCCAACCAAGTCTACCCCAGATATGCTCAATTGGGGTTTCACTCCATTTTGTCAGTTCTCTCTCCTATAGCACCAGCGTGGGGCATAACTAAATGTCGAAGGATCTCGTCTCTATATCTCTCAGCAGTCAAAGCGCTATTCTGTACGACACAGAGGTCCGAACGTCCCCCAGTACTGACTGCTGTCCACACCATTCGTCCACCAGCATGACATGGTGATGTTCGTTCGCCCAGTTTCTACGGGCTAAACGGTGTCTTGGTTTTAATCTGACACAACCCATCGGCTTCCGTGCGTAGAGGCCACATTCCCGAAGTCGACTTTGGACTGTTTGTGTTGATACTGCGCGTCCTGTTGTTGCCTGGAGGTGCGTTGCAGCTGAGTTGTATTCAGCCTGCTGTCTCGACGGGCTGTTAACCGCAGATAACGGTCATTCCTTGCTGATGTTGCCCATGGATGACCTTGGCCTTATTTTCTTTGAATGGTTTCTGTTCTATGAAATGACGTCAAGGTCCTGGAAATTACACTCTGGGACACTCCAGTAGCTGCAGCCATCTCCCCACCTGGCCGTCTCGTTTCCAACCTTCCTAGCTTCGGGTAAAGTAACAGAGAACACCCATACACAGACACACGGCACCAAGTAAGACCAGTCTCGAAAGAATGTGGTCTCTCCACTATACAGAACTTATGGTACTGTAAAATAGAACACGGAAATCCTACAAAATGCTCAAGAAGTCGCATTACGGCGAACACCGGAGGACGACGTCAGGACATAACTTGGTCTAAAATACTGACAGGACTTAGAAAAGACTCGCGAGACAAAAGGCGACACCATCAACTACTCAGAACTACAAAAATAAATAAATAAAATAAAATAAAAATAATGAAAAGGGTGCCATTTAAAAAAAAAAAAAAAAAAATAAAATAAAATAAAATAAAATCCGCGCTGGCGTGTTGTACGGCTAACTTTAGATTTTCCTGTAGTTTTACGATTTTTTCAATCATTTAGAACATAAATAATACAAGTTTGTGGACGATACGTTTACGGCTCTACTTTTGTGATAATATCTATGCACCCAACGGCTTAATATTCTTTCTGGTCGTATTTTAACAAACAGCTAAAATTATTTGATACTTGAGTTTAGCTTTGGCAAATATACTCGTTTTTAAAATTTTACCTCTTTAATCTATTATTTTAATATCTCTCCCACATCGTCATTATCACTTCATTTAGTCATCTTAGGAAACGGTCTTATTGTATAAACAGGATAGGTGCCAAGATAGCAATTTTTATTTATTCAACACAACCGGTTTCGACACTCTGCGGTGTCATCATCTGGTCGCATCGACATTAAATAGCTTATCATAGTGCTCCACATAAAATCTGGTAGGTGTACTGGATGATAGTTATATAGACAATCATGTGCTGGTGGATAGTCAGATATAAAATGGATGGGTGGTCACTAAAATGGACATAAAATAATAACCACCACAGTGCACATGTCTGGTTGGTTTTATGGAGGTGCTTAATATTTGGCTTTCGGAAATAAGTCACGTGACATCTCTCACCAGAAACTCTGTTTTGTATACGCAATCTTGCTTTCTGTATTTGTTTATTTTCTTATTATAACTCAAGGGTTGTTATTTCAAAGGAATGACGCACTGAAAATTCAAAACACGTCGTTCTTAGGACAATGAATTATAATCTAATGTCTAAAAAGTGATGTTAGCAGATAACACCAGCCATCGAGAATTACGGATTACTCTCGTAGCTGTTCAGCGTAGCGTAACGGGCAGCGAATTATTTTGGGACTCATGAACATCTTAGACGGTGGTTCGAAATTTGACGCGGGAAGTGACTAAAACCGCTCGGTCAGTGGGTTGCCGGCGTGGCGGATGAGCTCCCTCGGTCAGAGTACTCGACGCCCTCTGTAACGAAATAACTGAGTCAACGACGAAACGATCAAAATTAAACAAAATAAACCAACATCCACAAAGGACCGATCAAACCGAAGAACCAATGGAAAGAGAGGGAAAGAAAGATGGATCAATGCCATCTGTAATAAAACATGAAGAAATTCGTATCTGAACTACAGAAAAGGTAATACAGTCTACTTTAAAAGCGTGCATAGCAACCATACCAAAGACATTTTTCTAGACGCATTGATTCAAAGTAATGACTCTCAACATTTCCATTAGAATGTTTATTATCACAGTATCCTCCCATTGTTTTGCAAATGCTTCAGAAAACCTTTGTTTAGTTCGTTGTTACGTATTTCACGGCATATTCACGAAATAGAACAAACGCGCATTTTAGAGAGATCACTCTTAAATCTGCACAACTCTAAACGTTGCAAAAGATAGCTCTATTTAATGAATAAGAGTATCAGAAACCCTTTTAGGAGGCGAGGCGAAAAAAAAAGAAGAAAAATAGTGGTGGCGGGTTTCGAACTACCAACATCATGCACACAATGTAACGCACTCTTCACTACACAACGGCGAACAACTACGACATTGATCCTTAAATCTCGTACTATTGCTGGCAGTTGCTAACAGCTAAAATGACATTATTAGCCATTAGATTATAATTTATCATATTATGAACGACGTGCTTTTGTTAATTCCTCAGTGCGCCTCTGCTTTGGAATAAGTTATAATGAGAAAATCATAAAATACAGGATGCAACATAGCGTATGCCAGAGAGAGTTCTGGGCGAGAAATATCACGTCATATCTCCGAACGCCTGGTTTGCGTAAAATCAAGTGACTGTGTCAAATCGGCGTTATTTTTGCAAATATCTCTCTATAAAATGCCAATTACAAATAAATAAATAAATACAACAGAGACGAAAGTTGTATAGAATTTATCTCCTGATCAAATTCGGTTATTCAATTTTCGTGTCAGATGAACGGTTTGTTTGCAATTACATTACAAACGGCTTTTTTAGTGTTACTAACGTATTTTTTGTCTGAAAATTTTGAAAAGGGGAGGTTCTGGTCTCTGACTGTCAACAATTATGTCTGTAAAATTTGGTGCCGATCGGTTGAACGGTTCGACCCAAAAAGTGGGAACATGTTACGAACAGACAGAAAGACAGACGGATAGACAGATATTTTGTAGAGGAGAAAATTCTCTACAATTTTGCTCTCTTATATTTTTCATATCTCTCATCACTCCAGAGATATTTTCGAAAATATCTCTGGTGTGATGCAAGATATGAAAAATATAAGAGAGCAAAGTTGTAGAGAATTATCTCCTCTACAAATTCACTTATTCAGTTTCCGTATCTGATGAACGGTTAAGCCGTTATTTTCAATTAAATTTCGATCTGTCGAAAGGTGATCGCAAAGACCCACTTTTAGTGTTACTACCGTAAAAGCTAGAAAGCTAGAGATTCTCAGCAGACTTTCAACTGTATAGATCTATCAGCCGATGACCAAACCTCTGACAAACAACGTCAGATTTTCGCAGACCCAAGAATAACAAGCCGGCCGCGGTGGCCGAGGGGACTGAGGCGCTTCAGTCATGGTCTGCACGGCCACTACGGTAGGGGGTTCGAATCCCCCCTCGGGCATGGAAATTTGTGCCGTCCTAGTTCGTAAGTAGTTCATAAGTAGTTTGTAAGTTTAGGGACTGATGACCCCGTAGTTAAGTCCCATAAGATTTACAAACAAACAAACAACCAAGAATAACAACTGTACAAATGACTCTGTGAACTTTTCCTTTGCGCAATAGGAGGTTGCGTTGGGAATAAACATGATAAAGGATTGAAAGGTAAAAGGGCCACTCAGAAACCATAAGAAACACACCAGATTTTATTATTCCTGACAAACTGTAGTGGGACGGATTATTGTCTTCACTACTGTCTTACGTAAGCTCAGTTTCGCAGAAGATTATGTTTATATTTTATGTTTTAAAGTGATTTTATGTAAATGTTTTATGATACGTGATTCTTAAAAGAGTTTTGTATGTTTCTTGTGTTTCATGTGCTGTGACGGCGATTAAACCTACGAGAGCAACATCTTCGACGCCGAGCTCAAGGAATAAATATCTGGCCCTTCAAGTCGCGGGTCGACGGCCACGAGGCAAGAAGATGCTGGTCTCTGCGGTTATCGTCGCGGATATTGACATTTGGGACTGAAGCATAGTTACGTGTAATGTGTGAATGCACAAACTGCTACTAGAAAATCATGAAAAATGGCAGGGAAATTATTTAGGTATCTCAACTCTATAGTAGCTCAAATGGTCAAACGTTTGTATAGTCATGGGACCAATTGCAGTGGTCATTAGTCCCTGGACTAAACTATGCTAAGGACAACGCACCCGACCACGCCCGAGTGAGGACACAAACCTCCAAAGAGGAACAGCCACGCACTTCGCAGCCACACACTTCGCAGCAACGCATGGCAATTCCCGCGTGGCTCCTTAGTAGTTTTCATGGGCATTTGTTCAATACGTTAAGAAATCCACAAACTAAAAAAGTCATTTACGTGAAGGTTTATGCGTTCTTAACATCATCAGGTACTATTAACATCTGGTCTAAATAATATTCATTGTAATATAACATACAGGGAAATGGTTTTCTTTATTGGCACCACCTCTTAACACACAATAATAACGAGAAGGTAACTTCAGTCTAGGATGTATTATAAGGTCTATGAGATATTTATTTTACCCCCTTTTATTTAACAAAACGTCCGTTTGGATCGTAAATTGTTTATTGAATGTTCTCCCATGTAGCTAACAATCAACGCACCAGTGAAAATGTTCAAATGTTTGTATAGCTTATGGGACTTAACTACGGGGTCATCAGTCCCTAAACTTCCAAATTACTTATGAACTAGCTAACATTAAGGATGGCACAAATATCCATGCCCGAGGGGGGATTCGAACCCCCGACCGTAGTGGCCGTGCATACCGTGACTGGAGCGCCTCAGTCTCCTCGGCCATCGCGGCCGGCCCGCATCAAGACCGTCATTTAAAACTTCCATTTAGTTTTACACTAATTTCAATCACTACAAGTAACTTCAGACCATTTACTGTCAATGTCTACAAGGATTCTGTGTAATCAATCCTTAACTCAAGCGATACTCAATAAACAAATGAAATAAAACCAATACACTATCTCTGGACACAGAGATGCGCCGTTTTAGCAACAGGATTTATGGTTAAAGGATCGGATATACGCTTTTTAAGCAGACCGCTGTATCGTCACACTTTTGTAATCTCACAATAACAAATAATAACAGAACAATCGAAAGTCAAATTTAGGGGAGAACTCTCAAAACCGTTTGGAATAAAATCAGGTGTTCGATAGGGAGATGGTTTGTCACCTCTGCTTTTCAGTTGTATGTTAGAGAAAGTAGTTCGAGATTGGAGGAAGGTTATCAATACTGAAGGGATTCAACTAGGAAGACATCCAAACAAGATCACTGTCGAGTATTTAGTCTTCGAAGATAACATGGCATTCATTACAAATTCGCAAGATAATGCACAAGAGCAACTAGGAGATCTGCAAAAACAAGCAGCCAAAGTAGGACTAAAAACATCCTTTGAAAAAACAAAGTTCATGTTAAACATCTATGATGCTCGTCAAAATATTACAGTTGACAACAATAGAATACACAAAACAGATTCCTTTAAATACTTAGGAGAGTGGATTACATACAAAGCAAAAGAAAAGACAGCTCTAGAAATTAGAGTGCACAAAATGGAAAGAGTGTTTCATATGACCAAAAAAAATCCTCGTCCTAGAACACGACCTTAAAACACTATCAAACAGTGGCCAGACCTTAAAGCTTCGTATGTGGCAGAAACACTTAAACTAACAAGAAATGAAGATCTTGTGAAACTAGAGAAGGTCGAAACAAGAAATGTAAGGAAAATACTGGGGGCTGAAAAACACGATAATGCTGAATACAGGTTAAGACCAAACGCAGATCTATGAAAACTGAAAAACTAACTGACGTAATGACATGGAAAAGATGGAATTACACAATAGAAAACAGAACACATTTCAGAAAGGCAGTTCAAAAGCAGAATTTCAGGAGAGAAAGAAAGTGGCCTCAAGAAGAAAGGAAACAACACTTTAAAAGAATGAAGGAAATTTGGAAACTAAGAAAATCTAATACAATGAAGAGTAGCCAGAGTTGATTCATCGTACCCTCCAAATGGGTCATTTGAAGGAAGAAGAACATAACAACGGATGGATATTAAGTGAACTATAGGTGAGTAATCAATAAGACGTAAGTTAGCTATTAAGAAGCCAAAACTATAGTGATCTAATGTTGTATCTGATTTGTATAGTAAAACCAAAATAAGGTAGCAAGCTATAAATTTCATATTTGGAGGGGCTTAGCACATGCGTTTCCCTTTTACTTTTATTTCTACTAAGATTTGGAGTACATTTCCTCTAAAACTACGTTGAGAAGAGAAAGTAAGCATTAAGTCACAGTTTAATGTAGGCCCTATACATCCAAGTGAGCTAGCGCTTGCATATACCACCATCAAACGTCACATGCATCTCCTTGTCGAGTAGTGAATAGCGTGGAAACAGCAAGAAAAGCAACAGAAACGTCAAGGCAATATCTTTGACCCTATTATTCGGCATTTCCGTTCTTCAGATTTTCACTTCCCTATCCATAACAAACACATTCGTACGCACAGTAAGTTATTTAACAGTAGCCTTGACAGACAACTAACATCTAATGTACACATCATTAGGGGACTGTAAACTGTAAAAGTTAAAGGTACTTTAACTTCCCAATTTGAGCGCTTTTATGAGACCTTTCTAAGAATCAACCTCTATTATTTTTATAAATGTCCGTTGAATTATTGTTATCCTAGTGTAAGTGTGCACGAGTATCCAAAATGATAAAAAAGTATTCACAGAATATATGACGTCAACTGCGTATGAGCAAAGCTGAAAATGTGTACCCAGCCGGTATTCGAACCCGAGTATCTTGCTTTCTAGGCAGTTGTGCTGATCACTACACCACTGGGGACACAGTGATCAGCGCACCTGCAAGGTGTATCTAAGCAGGCCTCCCGTCAGATACACATTCCCAGCTTTACCCTTCCCACAGTACACAAACTCGTAGTTTTTAAACTAATTCCCGTAAGAGTAAGGGTCTCAAACTTACCCTCCCCTCCCCAATAACGAAAGGATCATTCTTTCGTGTGCACAGAATATATGACATCAACTGCGTATTAGTAAAGCTGAAAATGTGTACCCAGCCGGGATTCGAAGCCGAGTCTCCTGCTTTCTAGGTAGTTGCACTGACCCCTACATCACTGGGGACGCACCTGACTAGAAAGCAGGAGACTCAGGTTCGTATCCCGGCTGGGTACATATTTTCAGCCTTGTCATATATTCTGTGAATATGAAAGAATAGCAACTGCAGGATCAGAAGTGACGTCTGTTCTCACTACGGTCGGAGGTTCGAATCCCCCCTCGGGCATGGATATTTGTGCCGTCCTTAGATGTAACTAGTTCATAAGTAGTTTGTAAGTTTAGGGACTGATGACCCCGTAGTTATGTCCCATAAGCTATACAAACATTTGAACATTTTGAACGTCTGTTCTGTCGGAACAGACGCCACATGTATGGTGTGGTGGTGCTGGGGATTATGGAATCTGGGCGCACGACGTCGAGGTATAGCGCCCGCACGAAAACAGAGTGAGACGAGTGTCAAACAAGATAAGAGACAAGCTAATCAAATGAGACCATAAAATCATTCATATCACAGTTACCAGGAGAGAAATAGTTTGATTAGCACAGCTCGCTCACCACACAAGGAAGAACTCAGCAAGCTACTCAGCATCGAACTAAAATCTCCAACCTAAAACCTTAGGCTAGAGTGCAGACGCTTCACAAATCCTTAAAACCTTGCCACATGTATATATGGATGAGGAAGTGGTAAATCATAGAGATCGTTTACAGTTATTTCTATTCGTGGTTTACACTTGCTGTATCGAACATTTTAAATTATTCAGAAATCCGTGGATGAGCTGCAATCAGCGGCGCAGAAACTAGACAGAAGACAGAAATAAATAAATATTTCTCAATGACACTATTGTTTTCCAGGGTTTGTTGCAAAAAGACAGCACGTTTTCAGAAAATCAAGTGCAGAATCTTACGGAGATTCACTTCAAAGTGTCCCATTAGACACGCCCGCGACGTGACGCTGCCGCACAGTAACAGCGGGTACATTAATCACGGGCGAGGCGCTCACTATTACCGTTACGTAATGCGCCTCCATGGGGCACGCGGCGGCTATAACGCAATATTGTGGTGTGGCCGGTGGTTTACGAGCCGCTGTTCTTAATATTGGCAACGCCGTATAAGGCCCGCGGAGCTCGTAACAAGTTCCTTTCTTCGATGGGAGATAACCGCACTTTCAAATTAGTACATACGTGTTCAGTCGAAATGATTACACGAGATGCTTTAAATGAGCTCGGCTCGCCTCGCCTCGCAGCGGTCAACGGTCCGGTCCGCGGCCGCGTGTACCTCCCGCTATCGCTCGCCATTGCGCAAAATCACTTCTGCCGCAGCGTAACAATAGCGCCAGTGTTACTCTCTCTCGTTTTAAGAGCCACAGAGACGCAAGACCGATGATTCGCTAAGTAAAAAACAGCATTCTGTTTCAAAAACAAAGCTACAGATTTTGACGTATATATTGAAAGTATTTCAGATTAGTTATAACATTCCTCATGGTTAATCATACATTAGTTTCAAAGAGCTGTAGTATTTCCCTATACAGTATAAGTCCGATAGAACGGCATCCAGTAGTCCGGAACATTCGATGGTTCGGCAACAGGGTCCAAGTGGATTTGTTTTTCCTTTGATGCAGCCACTACTGCTGCAGTTATAATAAATTCCTGTGGCTAGTTGGCCTGTTGCAAGTCTGTCAATTGTACGCCACTTCGACGACTTGCGTGTCCCTAGCCTACCCAGTTATCCAACCGGAAAAAGAGGACCTACAGCTTAACGTGGAATCCTTTCTGGCGACTCCTCACATCGTTGAGAGGTGAAGGATGGGTTAAAACGCAGACTGAAAAAAACCGAGGTACGTTTTTTTTTTTTTTTTTTTTTTTTTTTTTTTTTTTTTTTTTTTTTTTTTTTTTTTTAGGAGAGCAAGGCTTAACAAAAATGTTCCACTTGCTATGCAAGATGTATGAGACAGCGGAAATATCTCCCGTCTTCAAAAAGAATGTAGTAATCCCAGTGCCAAAGAAAGCAACCGCAGTCAAATGTGAAAATTACAAAACTATCAGTTTAATAAGTTATTGTTACAAAATACTAGCACGAATGTAGATCTGGAGAAAGCTTTTAAGCTAAGAGTTACATTCAACTTGAACAAAAACCAGAGAGCAGTTGTAAGAGTCGAAGCGCATGAAAGGGACGCAGTGGCTAGGAATGGAGTAAGACAGGGTTGTAGAATTTGTTGTTGTTTGTTAAGCTTATGGGACTTAACTACAGGATCATCAGTCCCTAAACTTACAAACTACTTATGAACTACTTACGAACTAGGACGGCACAAATATCCATGCCCGAGGGGGGATTCGAACCCCCGACCGTAGTGGCCGTGCTGACCGTGACTAGAGCGCCTCAGTCACCTCGGCCACCGCGGCCGGCGGTTGTAGAATTTCTCCAATGTTTTTCAATCTACACATTGAGCAAGGTGTGAAGGAATACAAGGAGAGATTTGGTGAGGGAATTATAGTTCAGTGAGAGGAGACAGCAAAGGACCTGAAAGAACAGTTCACCGGAATGGACAGAATCTTGAAAGGAGGGTATAAGATGAACATTAACATGAGCAAAACAGGGGTAATGTATGTACTATCAGAAAATCAGGCAATGCTGAAGGAATCAGATTAGGTAATGAGATAATAAAAGTAGTAGACGAGTTTTGTTATTTGGGTAGCAAAATAACTTGTGATGGCCAAAGTAAAGTTGATGTAAAGAGTTTATGAATAAGCGAAATGTGTTGACATCCAATATTAACTGAAATGTTAGGAAGTCCTTTCTGAGAGCATTTGTCTGGAGTGTAGCATTGTATGGGAGTGAAACGTGGACGATAAGGAGTTCAGAAAAAAAGATGATAGAAATTTTAGACATGCGGTGCTACAGACGAATGATGAAGATAAAATGGATAGGTCAAGTAACTCATGAGGAGGAGGTAAAAGAATTGGGGAGAAAAGAAGTATCTGGAATATCCTGAATAACAGAAGGGATAAGTTTACGGGACAGATTCTGAGTCTTATTTGGAGACCGAGGGACGAATACAGTAAGTAGATTCAATAGGATGTAGGTTGCCGAACGTATTCTCAGCTGAAGAGCCTTGCATGAGACAGCGTAGCGTGGAGAGCTGCATCAAAGCATTCTGAGGACTGTAAATTGACGATTGACATCAACACACAACGCTAAATGTATCAATGCAATTATAAAACATTGTATAATTTAAATATCAGTATTTTCATACATTACTGTTACAAACTTAAATTCCGCATACACTACACAGCTTGCGGTGTTATCCCCAAGAAGTCATCATCAGTTGCCAATGAACGCCCTAAGCGGACATTAGCTGACACTGTGGTGGATGGTTTGTTCTGGGACACCACAGTCTACCTAAACATCGAAGATCCGCATCAGCCATGCCCGGTTCCTATTCTGTTTAGTGTTACCCAGTTTTTCCTTGGTAGGTGAAAGCTCGTTGGATGGTTTGGAGTATGAAGTAAAGTACGCCATCTTGGATTGGATCTAATTCTCCAACTCATTCGACAGATTTTAACGCCGGTTTATGTTTCTGGCTCAAAAGTTGGTGTGCAGTCTTTATATGAGAATTTCTGGACTTGAGTCTAATTCAATAATGTCCCGGTGGATTGGCAGGACTGTATTACTATTTATACTCTTGTGTTTTACTTCGTCGTATATAAGGCGGTTCAATGTTATTGAGAGCTTGTAGGCAGTAGAGTGGAGTGGTTTTAACATGGTCTCATTTAGTTGCACTTTACTTTTCCCACGTTCGGGCTGTTTAGCGACACCGATTTGTGGTATTCAGCCGTTGAGCTGACCATGCTTAGAGCAGTGGTACGTAGTGTCTGTGCATTTTCTCCCCAAGTCGTTTTCGTTAGTTGGTAAAGGATATTCCTTCGATATTTCAGTTTTGCGGCCAGCTTTGACCAATGTTTCCATAAGAGAGAGGGAGAGCGCGATCCAGTGTTATGACCAGATATTTTGGTTTGGCACTGCAAGAAAGCGCAATACCATTCACAAATATCTGTGAGTGTTCCAACCAGCGAGGTTAATTGGTATCTCCTGAAGTATTCGGCCAACAGTTACAAATTTTGGGTGAGAGACTCTTCAAGAGCAGCTACAAATTACGAGGTGGAACTACGAGCTAGGAATTCGAAATCTTCATGTGTTAAACCAAAAGTTATCTAACCGAGATTCGAGACGAGTTGGGACGCACGTATGTTTTTCCACGAATAACAGTGATGTTTGTTATTATATGTTATACCTTATTCATGTTTTGACTCTGTGAACGATCACTTTATCATCTAATCTATTTTCTGTATTATAAAGCTGTTACTTTACTACTTTTATAAAGTAATCTTTGATACGACTCTTACATCTGAATGTTTTCAGGGAATTTCAAGCCATCCTTTTATCCTCATGCCCAGGAGATAGTGTTTCAGAGAATCTTTTACGGCCAGGCAGAAGGGAGGTCGTATCATCTATAGCTGCAACCTCACTTTTTTAGTACTGGTTCAAAGTGATGTCAATGTTACACAAAAACTCCTTCTTGACTTTAATAACTGCGGGTCTAGTTCGTGCCTATACGCAGGGTGCCATATTTGTTGTTTTTATTTATTTATTTGTAACTATTTCGCTTCGAACAGAAGGTGATGCTATACCGAGAGGTGATACACAAAACAGGACAGAACACTGTTGCAGAAGCAAAGAAAACGCATGCAAAATTTAAACAAACACAGAATCCCCAAGACTGGCAATGTTTTAGATAAACTCACAATCTAGCGCGGACTTCAATGCGAGAAGCTTACAATAGTTTCTACAACGAAATCCTGTCTCGTAATCTGGCAGAAAATATGTGAAGTACACTACCGGTAAAACACAAACAATTCCTACACTATGCAATATCAATGGTAATAGTACTGATGAAAGTACTTCTAAAGCAGAATTGCTGTACAGCTTTCCGAAATTCTTTCACCAAAGAAGACGAAGTGAACAGTCAAAAATTCGAACCAAGAACAGCTGCCAGCATGCGAAATTTAGAAGAACATGTTTCTGGAGTAGTAAAACAACTTAAGTCACTAAACGGCTCACCCATGGACATCTCCTTCGTGGTGAGGACCCGCCCCAATATCGGTGTGTCTCCCGTCTTACAATAGTCCACATCTTGTTGGAATACCCCGTTTTAGCCGCCTTAAGGCGAAATTTTAACCTCCCTGATGTTTTATCAGAAGTTTTAGGTGACGATGCTACAATGGCAGATTCCGTTTTACGTTCTATTGGAGCAGATTTTTTTTTATCATTCTCTCTAACTGGAGATTTCCTTGTGCTGCCGAGTGGTTGACTTTTCCTGTTTTATTTTTATGGTCGGCCAACCACAGCCATCGACTTCCTTGTTGTAAGCTGTCTTTGTGTGATCGTCTCTTTTCGTTTTGTTCCTTGTCGTTTTTGATGATGTTTTATGGACTCTGTAGGATTCCCCTCCCACTTTACACATTAACTCCGGGGTCCATTTCTTTCGCGTCCACAGTATTCTTTTGACGCTTTGTGATGGAATGGGGGACAGATGACCATTGTAGTTTTGTCCCCCTTAAACATCCAACCAACAACAACAAAAGCAAATCTTCCGGGCCAGACTGTTTACCAACTAGATTCCTCTGAGACTTTGCTGATACATTGACTGGAAAGTTGCCCAGGTCACTCCAATATTCAAGAAAGGCAATAGGAGTGATCCCCAAAATTACTGGCCCATCTCATTGACGTCGATTTGCAGTAAGATTTTGGAACCTATACTTCGTTCAAACATTATGAACTACCTCGAAGAGAACGACATGTTAACCAACAGTTAACACGGATTCAGTAAGTATCGCTCTTGCGTAACACGGCTTGCCCTTTATTCACATGAAGTGACAAGTGCCATCGACAAGGGATCTCAAATCTATTCCATATTTCTGGATTTTTGAAAGGCTTTTGACACTGTACCTCACAAGCGGCTTCTAATAAAATTGCGTGCTTATGGAATATCGCACCAATTGTGGGACTGGATTCGCGATTTTCTATCAGAAAGGACACAGTTCGTAGTAATTGACGGTAAGTCACTGAGTAAAACAGAAATAATATATGGCGTTCCCCAGGGAAGCGTTATATGTCACCTACTCTTCCGTGTGTTTATAAACGATTTAGGAGACAATCTGAATAGTTCTCTTAGACGTTCCTGGATGATGCTGTCGTTTATCGGTTAATGAAGTCAACAGAGTATCAAAAGCAATTGCAAAGCGAATCAGACAAAATTTCTACATGGTGCAAAAATTGGCAATTAACACTAAGTAATGAAAAGTGTGAAGTAATACACTTGACCACTAAAAGAAATCCGCTGAACTTTAATTACACGATAAATCAGTCAAACTTTAAGGTCGTAAAATCTACCAAATACCTAGGAGTTACAATTACGAACAACTTAGACTGGAGAGAAAACATAGAAAATATTGTGGAGAAAGCGAACCAAAGATTACGTTTCATTGGCAGAAAGATTCGAAAATGCAACAGCTCCACCAAAATGATTGCCTACATCACACTTGTGAGTCCTCTCCTGGAGTACTGTTGCCCAGTGTGGGACCCTCACCAGATGGGACTGACGGAAGACATTGAGAAGGTTCAGAGAAGGGCAGCTCGTTTTATCACGTTACAGGGGGGAAAGCGGCACAGTAATGTTGCACGATGCGAGGTGAAAATCATTAAATGCACGACGTTATTCGTTGCGGCGAGATATATTTGCGAAATTTCAATTACCGACTTTTACTTCTGAATGTGAAAATATTTTGCTAGCCCCGACCTACATAGGCAGACATGACCATCCGAATAAAATAAGAGAAATCAGATCGAAAACGGAACGATTTAGGTGTTCTTTCTTCCCGCGCGCTATTAGAGAGTTGAACGGTAGAGAAAGGTTATGAAAGTGGTTAATGAACCAACTGCCAGGCACTTTAATGTAATTTGCAGAGTATCTATGTAGATGTAGATAGAGCTATTCGACTGGAATGTAGTTCAAGCAGCCTTTGTGATTACTCTGGTCTCATTGAGAACTATGTCCACCTTTCCACATGCATTCTGTGCCGCAGAATATTATACTACCTTTGTGGAAGCCCATATAGTTTCAAGTTGACTCCTTCTGTACTCCGCTCAGTTTCTTTAAAAAAAAAGAATGTTGGGCATGTAAACTTTTGACCTGCAGTGTAACAGTGATTCTTGAAAGTAAGAGTTCTATCAGGTGTCTCTTCTACATACTTTTGAGTCCCACAGTGTTTGTTTTACACCTACCCATACCACCTCTGTGACTAGCGTTCCTTCTGATGAAAAACACACTTCTGTCTGGGCGATGAAATGAAACTCACTTAAGAAGAAACAACACCTAAAGTTGACGAACACTGTATTCTTCATGTTCTTCTACTTTGTCAGAAAGAATCCTCTACCCCCTGTTCAATGATCTTACCTAGTTAGATACTTTTTGACTCGCTAATAGTCCAGTTCTCCAGAATAGTTTTCATATTCCAGCCAGTCTACACTTCCTGACTCTCGAAGACCTTACGTCTACCAGTATTACCGTCATTAAATGTCATGACAGCTTCGTACACACCAAGCTTCAATGTACGGTACCACAAAAGTGCTTTTTCAGGTGCTCTTGGTTAGACTAAATTGGAACTTGTAAATCTTTTAATGAAAATAAACCGTTAAATTTTAACTTCTCTTATTTAAATACACGGGATTCCGCGAGTTTTTTTCAGGGGCAGGAAATTCAAGGTGTAGCATGGGGTGGAGTTTAAGTATCTATATTGTAGCTTCTGGTACACGAGAATAAGTTCCGTAGTGCTGATTTCAGTTTTGTGCACCTGTCATTGTCAAATGTAATTAGTAGTCATTATCACCTGATGACTAACACAACAACGCAAAGAATTAAGTACTCACAAACATAATACCAAGAATATGGCATGGACATCGTAAATAAGATACGTAACTTAAGCAACAATGTTACCTCTAGAATTTACATCAAACCACAGTCTTCTAAACATTGACATATAAATTTTTATCCTACCAATGGAATATGAAATCCTAAAATATATCCTCTGCAACAAAATAAATGAAATTCTGTTGTAAATACTTGTAGCCAAATTAATTTAATAAATCGCACACCAATTTAATCATCAGATTTATAAGAACAAAAACTTTTCTACATGAGATGTAATAGGCAAGCTACAGAGCTAAATGTTTAGTACTTCATCACCCAAATAACAAATTACACAAATTATTTTATTAGAACCTCAACTGCTAAATGCCAGTTTGTGATCTCAGAGTGTAATATAAGAAACATGATTTCTAGATAAAGTAATGGTTAAGAGGAGATACATACATTGCTAGGAAGACAAACAAATAACATTTCATCATAAAATAGGAAAATAAACAAGAGCACATGGCCATGAAACTAAAACGTGTTAATATGCACTTTAGGAAAATATAAAGTTAAATAGTATGCTTAGAGATATATTCTATTGTTTATTTGAGTAGGAACTCTCCATGAAAACACAAATATAATACATGTTTCGAATATAAACTTGCCAGCATGGGCAGCATTGTAGATTAACTAAGCCTATATGAAATATTACCGTATTCTTGTATACAGCAAAACAACTAATACTTTATTTCATTATTCTGTACATGGTAGGAACATTTGCCCTTCATTATTTTTCAAGATATTAGTATAAACAAACAATGTATTGTTGTATTTTATAGTTAAGCATATTTCAGAACTGCAACTCAATATATGAAAGCAGGATTATTATGAATCGATGTAAATTAATAATTACCTTAATTTTGAATGTAAAGCTGTTATTATCTTTCCATAACATGGCCAAATTAATTGCTTTTCATATCTTTAATAGTTGTAACAATGTGTGGTATTGTAGGCCAGACTACAAAAGGAGGCCACACAAAGATAAAAAAAAGGCAGTCTTGTAACAGCTTTACAAGCCGCCACTATGCCGATTAAGGCACCGATGTACATATTGTTGTAATGCATTGTAGGGTAAAAGTGATAAAATTAAACAGCTTTTCAGATACCTGGTGTTTGCTCTGAGTTCTTGCCTTAATTTTGACGCACACACAAAATAGAGAACATTTCTCTAGCTGCACGTATTCTGAATGAATTCTAGGGATTCCTGTAAGCAGTTATGTAGATGCTGTGTTTTAAGAAGATTCTACAACCACGAGATATCAAGGTAACTGTCCTGAACTTTGATGCTGTGTAGATTTATTAAGACGTGAAGACCACAATCACTGAGTCGGTGAACAGAACAAATGTTCAAATGTTAAGTCAAGCTTATGGGACTTAACTACGGGGCCATCAGTCCCTAAACTTACAAACTACTTATGAACTACTTACGAACTAGGACGGCACAAATATCCATGTCCGAGGGGGGATTCAAACCCCCGACCGTAGTGGCCGTGCAGACCGTGACTGAAGCGCCTCAGTCCCCTCGGCCACTGCGGTCGGCTGAACAGAACAGTTTAAGGTGGTAACGCTTTATACATAAAAACAAAAATAAATTAATAATTATCAACACAATAACTTTTTATACTTGCACAACCGTAGAGTGTGATGCATCGCAACCCATCGCAACCCATCGACGTTGAAGCGTTTTATTGAGCTATGTAACAGCTAAAAGGCAGGTAAAATAGTCGGTTCTTCATGACCTTCCTGGGTGACACTTTGAACTAGGGGGTGGGGAGACGAAAGGAGCAGGAAATGCAAGCAGAGTGGCAGCAAGTGGCGCTGCACTTCAGCTGGACGTCGACGTCGGCGAGATTAACGACGTGGACGGACAGCTTAATGGACGGTCACGAGATACCTTGCGCAGTCAGCCGCCTCGAAAGCGATACCGCAGGCTGGCAGCTAGCGAGGAGCGGTTACTATTCACTCACGTGTATGCGTTTTTGCTAGTGACATTAGAGAAAACCCGTAATTGCGGAGTTTAGTCGCTGTAGAAGTGTGCTGATACCAGCCGCTGAGATTTTGCAACGGAGGCAGCGCGCATTATGTATCAAGCACCCTGTTTAGTAAACCTGTGCATATTCACACAAAAAAAGTGTTATTATGTCATAGTTGTGCGAATTTCGCACACACTATTAACATGTTACTATAGCGCTTAGAAGAAAAAGTGCCGTCTCTTCTGTTTCCGTCGTATCTTCTGCAATGGTACTTACTGCGACAGATTCCGCAGCGATCGCTAATGGATGTCTGAAGTGTATTTCCAACAGTGCGCCTCGTAAGACATATTTAGAATTTTTGTTATGTGTAGCCGTGTTTCGTTAAATTAAAAAAAAAATTTTATCAAAAAATGCGGTGGATTAATACCGAGTGATCAAATACTCAGTATAAATTTGAAAACTTAATAAATCATGGAATAATGTAGATAGAGAGATAAAAAATTGACACACATGCTTGGAATGACATGGGATTTTATTAGAACAAAAAAAAAGTATTGATAGACGCGTGAAAGATCTCTTGCGTGCGTAGTTTGGTGATGATCGTGTGATCAGCCGCCTCCCAGGTTCCCAGACCTCAGTCCATGCGATTATTGGCTTTGGGGTTACCTGAAGTCGCAAGTGTATCGTGATCGACTGACATCTCTAGGGATGCTGAACGACAATATCCGACGCCAATGCCTCACCATAACTCCGAACATGCTTTACAGTGCTGTTCACAACATTATTCCTCGACTACAGATATTGTTGAGGAACGATGGTGAACATATTGAGCATTTCCTGTAAAGTACATCATCTTTGCTTTTTCTTAGTTTGTTATGCTAATTATTGCTTTTCTGATCAGATGAAGCGCCACCTGTCGGAAATTTTTCAACTTTACTTTTTTTTGTTCTAATAAAACCCCATGTCATTCCAAGCACGTGTATCAATTTTTACCTATCTACATTATTCTCTGATTTATTCAGTTTTCAAATTTATACTGACTTTTTGATCACCCGGTATTCACGCGCGCGCGTTTGTGTGTAGACTTTTTATTCATTTACTGATAATTGTTTGTGGTGTGCTGAATTATTGCCATCGGAAAAAGAAAACTGTGTCAGTGTGCTGTTTCGTTCCCGGGTGTCGATCTGGATACAAGTCACCTGCACTAGATGAGCACATTTTAGACCACCAAAGAGCGCTTCAGCGCAAATTATCCTACGAATATTAGCAACAAAATTAACACTGCTTAAAAATAGTTAATTTAGCATAACATTAATCCCCCCCGCCCCCCAAAAAATATGATATATTTGCCACTGAGTTACACAAACCTTATATTGTGTGTGTTTTTACATGAAATCCGACAATAAGTGGCTAAACAAGTGACGGCAGAAAGAAGGTTTCCCGTCAAAGAGTCACAAAGAGTGGCCAACTAGGTACCTACGTGAGCACGGTTCTGTAGCAACGAATATGGTTTATTTGAATCAACAAGGGCTCGTCTTATATGTTTGGTTGAGAACACCTGGCTGCCCATTTATTAGTCTAGCTTCCCTTTTGTTTGGAAACTGGTTTTCTTTTTCTTCTTTGTCTTTATCTTTTTTCTCCTGCTCCTTAAATCGGTATGTACAACTTGCGTTTCTGAAGATAGGTTTATTGCTCTGCAATGTGCCGTTGATCCAGTTCCCTCCGTACTGTGTTTAGAAAGAATTTATGATCCCGAGACACCACTTGCTGAGTGTTCCATGGCAAGTCATCTGGGTCGGGAACAGAACAGATGGATCTGAAGAGATTCGAGGTCTTGTGTATGACGAGGCAAATGAAAGTGGCCATAAAAACTGAGTTCTAGGGTACAAAGAAAAACAGGAAAGGTAGGTAAATACAGAACTAACCTCACTGTAACAGATACTGAAAGCGGCTACCATTAATCTTTTCGTGCTTTTGGCCTCTGGTTAAAAAATTGGCGAATTTGGCCAAACAAATTCCCACATTTCGAAAAAACGTCATTTCTTAAGTAAGATCAAAATTAAATATGTTACATTAGAACCTAACAAAGTTACCGATACTAATTATAGCTTTGTGATTTAATACATTTAGTTATGTGCTATAGTTTTAACTTAAATAAGAAATACCGGTTTTGGAAATTCGGTCATATTTTTGGCCATATTCGCCATCTTGGACCGTCTTTCATGAAATAGAAATTCTATGTAAAATTTAATTTGCTATATGGCAATTGTGTTTTCGTTTTTCTTTGTTTTCAGGTAATAATTTTTGCAAATTTTGTAAGAGGCCGTCACGTAATCGCTGGACTGTAGAAAGGCGACCAGACTGATCTCTGCTAACAACTCAACAACTCTGTCAGGCATGAAGACTGTACACATATGCTCCAAGCCTATCTACTCGTCCAGAACAATTCTGTTTGCCCCACCCCGTACCACCGTTCATACTCAAGTGTTGACTATTCTGATATTAAAAGGTTTTCCACTGTAAGACGACCCTCTTCGCTTTACCCAACTCCTTTCCCTCCAGCTAAATTACCGTCGTGCCGCAATCTTCGTACCCTTAGACCTTGAACCGGCCTACGATCTGGTCTGGCATTTCGGCCTGCTCTTCAAACACCAAACCAATGCGCTTCCCGTCAAGATCCTCTCCAATCGTCCCACTTATTTTACCGTCCACGACACCTGTCTTTTCTTAACCCTCTGCTAGCGTGTCCCAAGATTCCGTCCTTTCTCCCCTACTTTATATCCTGTATACCTCAGAAATGTCTACGCCTGGAACCCCCTTCCCCCATACACCTCTTCCAATATGCCGATGACACCGCTTTCCTTGCCTTAGCTCTCACCCTCCCCCGTTCCAACCATCTTCTCCAAGAACATCCTGACCTTTTCTCCACTTGGTGCAACCAGTGGCTCCTATCTATAAATCCTACCAAAACCCAGGCGTTCATCACAGGTCGTACCACCCCTTCCTTCTGTCCCTGATTTCTATCTCACCTTTCATCACTGTCCCATATGCCTCACCCCTACCCTAAACTACCTTGGCCTCACTATTGATCGCACCCTATCCTGAACTACCCACCTCCAACAAAGAAATAGCCCGCTCCCACCTTCGCCTCCTCAAAATCCTTGCTGGCCGAACCAGGGACCAACATCCTTCCACCGTCCTGTATACCTACAAAACTGTCATCCATCATATTCTCTGTGTAACTGTGTAGTCCATCCAGCCTGGATTCCGCCCCCCCCCTCCCGCTCCTAATTCTTCTACGAATCCCTGGAGATACTGGAGTGCCATGCCCTCCGCCTTGCGTTCTGTATCCCATTTTATCTCCCCCACACGGATCCGCCACGACCTCATTCCTGTCCCTCGCCTCGTTCTCTTTATTGAACACCTCCGCCTCCGTTACATATCCCGAACATTAGACCCGCCTAATCGTCTAGTTCCCCCTCCTCACAGCACCCGGTCCACTGATGCGCCTCCACCAATATATCCCTCCCCCTCCCCCCACTGCTCTACAGCAACAACGTCAGAAGAGAAGGCCTGCGCGCTGCCGTGCCACGTCACGCAGAGTAGGTCGGGATCGCGTAGCTCACTGGCTGGCCGATGGGGCACAGCCCACCGCCTCGCAGTAGTCAACCAATGAGCTATGCGATCGCGATCTACTCTGCGTGACGTGGCACGGCAGCGCACAGGCCTTCTCTTCAGACGGTGTTGTCTCCATATCTTTTCCTTTTGCAACTTCCGTACCCTCCCCCTCCTGGATGAAGTCCTCCGACCTGACCTACCCTTCCTACCAGATGTGATTTTTCTCCTTGCTCCCTCTTGCCATCCTCTCCCTGCGGGCCCCTACCTTCCCTTCCTTCCTCCCCTCCTCCCTCTTCTCCTCTCCTCATTCCACGCAGCAGGCCCTCCGGCTCCTCCTCTCCCCTCCCCTCTTTCCCCCTGGGCTTTCTGAGACATCCTCCTTCCAGTCCCTCCGCACTGGCCCTGTGGCCCGTCCCCCCTTATTCTTCCCCCTCCCTTCTCACCCCCTTTTTCCCCACATATCACCTTTAGTATTGTGAGTGTTCCGCCATATGGGGAACATTTTAATGTGCTGTTTTTTATTGTAACGTACAGTGCACGGCCAACCCATAGCAGACGCCTCGAATTCTCTCTCTCTCAATTATTCACCGAAAGTGGACTTGTTACTTAGTTTCATCTTGAAAGGTTCTTTAGATTGTATAATAAAATTTCTCGTCATTTGGCCAATGTAAAATGTATCTCAATCTTTGCACATTATTTTATAAGTGTTTCATTCATTGAAATACAGTTCTTCTTCAGTGATGGACGAGTTCACTGAAAGTATTGTAGGTGCAGAAACTAACGTCAACGTTCTTCATATTGAACACACAGGGTACTTTCTGTGAAATTCTCAAGTTGTATGGTAGCGTTTGCAATGAAGCTAGCGACCTCATGAGCGATTTTGTTGAGGAATAAATGGGATGTTTATGGATACGAACCTGTGTCTCGGAATGGTCGGAATGCTAGGAAAATGAGATTTTTCTACATCGTAGTAGACTTAGAAGGCGACAGTATTTCTAATCTTGAGGGTCAGAGCGGAGGCCTTTTTGAAGTGTGTGGGATTTATCAACGTATCAGCGAGACCATCATTAGGCATTAAGGGTAAACCAAAACCAAAATCGTATTCTTGCACACTGTTGGTTGTGAAAAACATGGGAATCCTCAGCTTTTGGACCGGTGAAAAACCTTTACAGTCAGAGACATAGCCGATCTTCCTGTCGTGGGGCCTGTGCAAAACTTCCCCGTCCTTTCCGGCAGAGGCTATAAATATGTTCAATTGTTTTTTAAACTTATGGGACTTAACTGCGAGGTCATCAGCTCCTAATCTGACAAACTACATATGAATTAACTTATACTAAAGATGGCACAAACATCCAGGCCCGAGGGCCGGATTCGAACCCCAGACGGGGAACGGCCTCGTGCATCGGAGCATAGCGCCTCAGTGCGCTCGGCGACTCCGTCGCGGCCAGAGGTTATATACCTTCAAAAGAATTCTAAGTTTCGTGATTGTCATACTACTAATATATAAAACGATTTCTACACAGGAATTTCAGTAACAAAATTACGGATGACAGTTTATAAATTAGGTTCTAATGTCTTACGCGACTTCTAGAAGCGCAGGGCCCTGTGCGATTCCACTGTTTGTACACGCCTAATGCCGGCTGTTGCCAGCGATATACTCGCAAACCACCGTGACCGGTGTCGCTTCGGTTTGTTCAGAGTTTCTCACTAAGTAATCCGTACCGATTTCCATCGAGACTAACAAACGACGACAGTAAGAGGAAGCGAGACTGCCCTAAGCCGTTATTTAGCACTGGCGGCCATTGTCCGGCTAGCTGAGAACGTGATGTGTGGTCTCCCATTACGGGAATTTCGAGAAATGTTTATGCAGCGCGCGGGGAGACGGCGAGGCGCGCTGAGGCGGCGCGCGGCCCGCGCCTGATGATGATTTGTTTAGAGCGGCCGCCACAATGCGAGCCGTGCCGGCCCTGTTGGCCGACGCTGTCAGGGCAGCCGTAAATCAGCGACCGCCGCGCCGCCACGCGGCCGCGCCGCGCACCACGCCACTGCCCGTACACCTGCGCCGTGGCGGCGTGCTGGTTTATACGGGCAACGATCCTAAAATAACGCAGAATATTTATTATCCTGTTCTATTGTACCTGGAATATTAAAATTTGAAGTTTGCGCTACAGAGGGTAATTTCTTATAATTTCTGAGATCTAGCACATGAAGTACACAGTAACTTGGCGAAGCATGAGAGACACATGGTCTCCTGTTTGCAGCAGTCCTCAGACAAGAAAATAAAAATAAATAAATAAATAAATAAAATTCTAATTATAATGAAATAACAGGTTTTCGCTTGGTAGGCGATGTGAGATGTTTCTTTTATTTAACTTCAAAACATATCGATTTCGTCCCTATGATGGGACATCATCAGTGCTGTTAAAAACAAGGTACCTTGATCAGACATTGAAATTAAAATAAGATTACATACACCAAGAATGTTATACTTACAAAATAGAATTACATACCAGAATTGCAAGTCATGATGACCTATGTGCTCTGCTTAAAAACATTTTTATCGGTCATGTCATAAAAAACATTCAACAGGTCTTGCCGGTACAAGTCACAACAATAATATCAGGTAGCCGCTTACGTACACCTACGCAGCTTAGCTTGTACATAGATGGTGCCTGGCGCCCTCTTTGTTTAAATCAGTTACAATGTAACAGGTCTTGCCGGTACAATGTAACTGATTTAAACAAAGAGGGCGCCAGGCACCATCTATGTACAAGCTAAGCTGCGTAGGTGTACGTAAGCGGCTACCTGATATTATTGTTGTGACTTGTACCGGCAAGACCTGTTGAATGTTTTTTATGACATGACCGATAAAAATGTTTTTAAGCAGAGCACATAGGTCATCATGACTTGCAATTCTGGTATGTAATTCTATTTTGTAAGTATAACATTCTTGGTGTATGTAATCTTATTTTAATTTCAATGTCTGATCAAGGTACCTTGTTTTTAACAGCACTGATGATGTCCCATCATAGGGACGAAATCGATATGTTTTGAAGTTAAATAAAAGAAACATCTCACATCGCCTACCAAGCGAAAAACTGTTATTTCATTATAATTCTGTGGTGGGCTGGCACACAAAATGGAATCTAGTTACAAAAAAATTCTAATTATATATATTATAGACGACGTTACAGCGTTCAGTGAATGAAGTAAATCGCAATTTGGGATCAGTTATGGTCTCATTGTACTAGATTTAGATGGAACACCAAAGTGTGGCGAATTAAAATTTGTGCCCGGCCGGGACTCGAACCCGGGACCTCCAGCTTACTAGGCACTCTGCCACCGAGGACACAGTGACCAACCCCACTGCAGAGGACTCTTCCCTGCACGTCTCCCGCCACACCCAAATCTAGTACAGTGAAGCCATAACTGATTCCAAATTGCGATTTATTTCGTTCATTAAACGCTGTAACGTCGTCTGTAATATACATAATTGTATACAAGCCGAGGCTGGGCTCCTGACGACAATTAATTGTCTCTCGATACTTCATGGTCTGTTCTCCCTTGATGCGGGAATACAGTATTGTGGCTGCGAGCATTACAGAACAATTAGTCTGTGGTAATAGGAAAGAGACAGTGTGGCGAATGGAGATTTTGGTGTGGCAGGGGACGTGCAGGGAAGACTCCTCTACAGTCGAATTGGTCACTGTGTCTCGGTGGCGGAGTGTCTGCCTAGTAAGCAGGAGATCCCGGCCTCGAATCTCAGCAAGGCACAAATTTTCATTCGCCACACTTTGGTATTCCATCTAAACCTAGTACACCGAAGCCATAACTGATCGCAAATTGCGATTTATTTCATTCAAGAAAAAGCTAGGCCGATAACGCTTTATTTTCGAACACAGAATCTAATTACAAATTAAATTCCGAGTAAACTGATGGAAAGCCTAGACTGATCCATTAATTAATTAATAAAATCCTTGAATATTCGTCTGCAGAACGCTTTTATTTTCATCATCATCATTAGAGACTGATTATGCCTTTCAGTGTTCAGTCTGGAGCAAAGTACCTCCAATAAAATTCCTCCATGATCCCCTATTCAATGCTAACATTGATGCATCGTCTGATGTTATGCCTTTTACTTCAAAGTCATTCTGCACCGAATCTAAGTACTTTCTTCTTGGTCTACCTCGACTCCTCTTACCCTCCGCTGCCGAGCTCATGAGTCTCTAAGGTCCCAGGTTCGAGTCCCGGTTCCGGCACACAATTTTAATCTGCCAGGAAGTTTCATATCAGCGCACACTCCGCTGCAGAGTGAAGTTTCATTCTGGAAACATCCCTTAGGCTGTGGCTAAGCCATGTCTCCACCATATCCTTTCTTCCAGGAGTGCTAATCTTGCGTGTCTGTAGGAGAGCTTCTGTGAAGTTTGGAAAGTAGAAGGCGAGGTACTGGCAGAAGTAAAGTTGTGAGGCGGCATCGTGAGTCGTGTCGGGATAGCACAGTGGGTAGTGCGCATGCCCGCGAAAGGCAAAAGGTCCCAGGTTCGAGTCCCGGTTCCGGCACACAATTTTATTCTGCCAGGAAGTTTCATATCAGCGCACACTCCGCTGCAGAGTGAAGTTTCATTCTGGAAACTCTAGACATAGTTTAACACAAAATTTATTGCCGGCCGCAGTGGCTGAGCGGTCTGCGGCGCGCCAGTCACGTTCTGCAAGGCCACTACGGTCGGGGTTTCGAATCCCCCCCCCCCCCCTTCAGGCATGGATATTTGTGCCGTAGTAGTATTAGCTAGTTCATAAGTAGTTTGTAAGTTTAGGGACTGATGACCCCATAGTTATGTTCCATAAGCTCTACAAACATTTGAACAAAAATTATTAATATGAAAAAAACATACAATTACGTAACTATGATGTGAGCTGCTATCCATGCCTAACTATCTTGTAAAATAGTAACTTCATAGAATTGGTATGTTCTTTCATAATTTTTCTTCCATTGTTTTCTTGGATTTTATACCTAGAAATAGTAGCTTACAATCAAATTCAAGTGTTTGTAAATATATCGGACTCAACTGCTGGCTTATTAGTCAGTAGTTCACAAACTACTTAAACTAAGGTAAACTAATCTAAGGACTCCATAGACACCCATGCCCCAGGTGAGACTTGTCCCGTCGGCGAACGACCGCGCGCTCCGCAGCAAGGCGCCCCAATGCGCACGGCTAATCCGCCGCGGCTATCTTGACGTGCTGGGGGAATTATTTCAGTCATTCCTCCACCCTCCTCCGGTCATTTGAATTCAGCGTAACACTTTTGCCTCTCGAGGGTCGATTAATATCATATTACGTCACCGATGATCAAAAAAATGTTCAAATGTTTGTAGAGCTTATGGGATTAACTACGGGGTCATCACTCCCTAAACTTACAAACTACTTATGAACTAGCTAATACTAAGGACGGCACAAATATCCATGCCCGATGGGGGATTCGAACCCCCGAAAAAAAAATGTTCAAATGTTTGTTAAGCTTATGGGACTTAACTACGGGGTCATCAGTCCCTAAACTTACAAACTACTTATGAACTACTTACGAACTAGGACGGCACAAATATCCATGCCCGAGGGGGGATTCGAACCCCCGACCGTAGTGACCGTGCTGACCGTGAGTGGAGCGCCTCATTCACCTTTTTATTTATTTATTTATTTATTTATTTTATTTTTTTTTTTTTTTTTTTTTTTTATACTTCGGGCCTCCCATCTCCCCTTCTAGCCCGTCCTTTCACTCTCCAAATATGCCTTCTTCGGCTAGGCTTCATTGCCTTTCTGTGAAATCAAAATCTTTTCTATTCTTCATTTTTGTTAACTGAAATATTTCTTCCATGGTATATACCAGAACTCAGTGTTGCACTTCATTTTGCATTTGATAAAAGAGGAACTGAAAGCTGTACTTTTTTCCAATGAACTTCTATGTTGAATAGCTCAAGTTATAAATTATTTCGGCTTTTCTGCACAGAAAATTCAAAGAAAACTAAAATCTGTTTATTAACACAAAACTTTTCCTCGTAATTATATATAAGCAACTTAAGAGGCAGCCACTTTAGTAAAAAAAGTAATTAAATAAAATTGTGTAGATATTTAGTTAGACGTCAATGTTTTCTTTAGAAAATTCGCATATAGTGTTCTATAATCTTTTATCTGTTCTAACTGGTGGTGTTGTATTGTCAAATACATCAAAAAGTCTTCTTTGCTTTTTTCTTCATTTCGAAGAATGTAGAATACCGCATGTCCCATGATCCAGTTGACAGCATTCCTTTTGGCATTTGGGTATGGCACTTCTTCAGGGTGTAATAGTTTAGTTGGTGTTATAGAATTATCTGATGTTCGTAGCATAAGGGAGAGTACACGCCGAACATAAACCCAAAAATTTTGTCACATGTAAATTTGTGCTCGTCTGTGTCTATTAAGTTACACGTGCTGCAATTTGGTGATTCCGCCATGTGTATAGTATGTAGCCGTAAAGCCGTCGGGATCTTCCTGTTTACTGCTAAATACCAAGTAGATCTTACGTTTGTGGGTAAATTTCGGTCGTGAATATTTTCCCATATCTTCTTCCAGTTAAAATGATTATGCTTCTGTTCTATCACGTTTCTCGGTTTTCTGTCTATCAAGCTTTTGTAGACTTCTCGTACTCGTTGCATGTGTTTCTGGGGAACTGCCCTGCGAATATAGCTGTATTCAACGAGAAAATGTTTGAGGTGATACAGCTCGTTCGGGATGTGGTGCACATCTACTGGCGGGTCCATGCTGATTGGGGCTATCTCATCCAGAAGATGAGCCACCAAGTTGTTGGCCGAAACTTTCCATTGTTGGTAGGTCTTGCAGATGTAAAGCGCCTGTGCCTTACTGTAAACATCTGTGAGATTAAGGCCGCCATCTTTGTGCATTAGTGTAAGATGTCACCTCGGCCACCGCGGCCGGCTCGAACCCCCGACCCTAGTGGCCGTGCAGACTGTGACTGGCGCGCCGCAGCCAGCTCGGCCACCGCGGCCAGCACCGGTGATCACATTTGTAGCCTCGTCACTAGAAAAAAAGGTATTAACCATCGAAATAGGAAAGAGGAAAATTTCTGCAGTCTTTTAAGCACCATAATTATTCCTTTACGTAGACGTCTAACACAAAACTTAATAGAGAAATGAAATCATTAAGAGGATTGTAGTAGAACTGCCATGAAAGTCGATGTTCAGATGAACACATTTGTCCCACAGAATTTTGACTTTTTGGTTGCATATTATAAGCAGCATTCGTTTGTCAAGAGGTATACCTAACGGTTGAATAGTTCTAAACCATTAAATCATCTTTCATAAGACAATGAAGAAATCTACTGCTGGGGTCATCAGTACCTGGACTTACAAACCGCTTACCCTAACTTATGCTAAGGATAACACACATGTATATGCCCGAAGCAGGAGTAGAACCTCCGGCGGCTGCGGCCAAGCCACCCCAAACCATACGGCCATTCCCACGCGACTTTTTGAACCACTGCCACTTCGCACTACCACGTCCTCATTTTCCAGTTTCAGTGACGCATGGTTCGGGAAGAACGGTTTTTCTGGTGTTTTGCTAAACACACACGTAGGAAAGAAATTTGCACATATTACTGACACAAATCATAAATTTGAGTACATTACGATGTAGAGACTTTGCGACACAAAATAACTTTTTTGTTTTACGTATATATCTTTAGATTTAACGGATAATGAAAAAAATCTAGTCATGAGGAAATCATAACAATAAAAAGAAAATGAAAATAGTGTGTTTTTTCATTGTGAAATCTACATAGCCAAAATATAACAGAGTAAAAAGGAAAAAGTGCTTGGTAATCTTCTAATATATAAAGCAGAGTCTCCGTATGTTAGTGTTGCATACAAATTTACAGTTGTGTTCCAATCTTTTTGCAGCATAAATATTCCTTCCTGTAGACGTGTAGCGCAACAGTGGATTAACAGAAAACTTAATAGAGAAACTAAATCATTAAGAGGATTGTAGTAGAACTGCCATGAAAGTCGATGCTCAGATGAACACATCTTTTGCCCATAGAGTTTTAACTTTTTGGTTACATTTTATAAGCAGCATTCGTTTTTCAAGAGCTGTACGTAACGGCTGAATAGTTCTAAGCCATTAATCGTCTTTCGTAATACAATGACGAATCTAAAGATCCCAGTTATCTCCTGGCTATTTTACGTGAAAATGAACTGTAGAGTATATGTCCTGCATGAGTAAGGGAAACAGATCTCAGTAACCTGTATATGAACAGTGGCGGATTTCCATATAGGCACACCAGGCACGGGCCTAGGTGAGGCACCTTAAAGGGGGCGTTATTTTTTGCTGTGTACTGAATTTAACCTTTACGTTTTAAAATAGCTGCGCTTACAAACAAGAACTATTTTATTATTGTTAAACAACTGACTAGTTTAAATAACCCTATGAACGAAATTCGACAATACAGGCTTGGATATATACATAGTTTACCTGGTGACTGACTGGAAATTTAACATTGGGTATCTGTCATGAATATACATACGTTTGGGACACCACTTATGCGAAATGAGTCTTCAGCTTTATTGAATCCACTGAGCAGGCTAGAAACAGTATTCATGATGACAGTTTGGAAGGACATACTCAAGAAATTTAATAGTGTAAATAAGAAACTTCAAAGTGTAAATATTGATACTAAAATAGTGCATGAATTATATGAATCACTTGTATGATTTATTGCATATATTCATGGCAGTTTCGACTACTATGAATATAAAGCCATGGAGATTGATATAGACTATGAATGCACTTATAAAAGATCACAAAAACGCAAACTTCATGATGACGAAGAAACGGACTCTGAAGAAGTTTCTCTGACTGGAAGAGAAAAATTTAGAGTCGAAACATTTCTCCCAGTACTCGACAACTTGTACGCCGAACTAGTGAGGAGGAAGGAAAGCTATAGAACACTGTTGGACTCCTTCGCAGTTTTCAGTAACCTTAAGAAGAGTTCACCTGACGGTATTTCCCAACGCGCATCAAAACTCCAAGCGTCCTATGACACAGATCCCTAGTGAATGTGTACATTTCGTGGAAATGAAGATTAGTGATATACCAGTCGAAATGAGTAAATTGTTCAGCAGAACGCTCGTTTCGGCTCTTAAAAGACTGAAATCGTACCTACGTTCTACGTTGTCCGAGGAGAGATTGTACGCCTTGACCATTCTTCACATCGAAGCCGATCTCCTAACATAACAGTCTGAACTATGAAGATATGATCAACGAGTCAAAGCCAGGCGCAAACTTTGCTGACCGGTGAGTTTTCTCTCTCTCTCTCTCTCTCTCTCTCTCTCTCTCTCTCTCTCTCTCTCTCTCTCTCTCTCTCTCTCTCTCTCCTTTTTTTATTTTTTATTTATTTATTTTTTTCATACTAGTTTAAAAAATTTAAAATTATAATGTGATTTTTATTATAAGGTAGAGCACATTCATTGGATTTACAAACTAAGTATTACCTGTTTATTTTACAACTGCCGATGGCAGAAAGGCGAACTGAGCCTTGTTTACGAGCAGACGTGACCGAAGGCGCCCGACAATACCCGAATGACCCAGGCCGCTCGGAGCTGTACAGTCAAGTCATACTGATAATGTAGTATATTTATTGCAACTGAAGCATATTCTTGCCGTCTGCTGAAATGTATAGTTATCGCGGAAATATACGTTATCGGAGAGTACGTTCAGTTGAAAAAGTGTTAACAAATAACGTAGTTCAGTACTGTCGATAAATATGTAAAAGCTTTGTTAATACTGTTAGCTATCGTGAGAGCAGTAGCTGCAGTACAAAACTGTTTAGCCCTTACATGTTTTAAAGGTATTGTGTACACGTGTTATGCAGAATCTAGCTACACAGACTCTAAAGCTTTACACGTTAACTATTAGATTATAAAACAAATCCGAGTTTTCCACTCCAGTCTGTAAAATTATGTAATGGGAAACACAGTTCTGTGTTTGTTCATCTGTATTAAGTTATTAGATTGTGCACCGAAACCTCTAATTCATTTTCATTTCTTACGCTTCCCTCTAGATTCATGTATTAATACCGAATGTTTTCTTTATCTGCTTCACATTCAAGTTATTAGATCGTAAAACGACAGTTTAATTTTAGATTTGAACGCATCTCTGTAAAAATACGTATTAATTTCTAATGTATGACACGTTCGCTTCAAATTTTAGATCGTAACACAACTTTTCATTTTCAACCGTTTCGTGTAAAAGAATATATTAAAAGTAATGTACAACAACAATCAGTTGTCTCTTACACGTTCTGCTGAAATTTTAGGCCATAAAAGAAAGTTATTTTCCTTGTGTTCGTTTCTGTTGTCTTTTGACGGAAGAAAGTGTTGACACAATGCAGCTTTAAGTTTGTTTTATCCGCTGCTTTACACCAAGTACACTTCAGGAACCATATTACACTTTGATTGAGCGCGAGTAGACCGCTGAAGTGTCCTTCAGAACAACGAATAGCAGAGTACAGAAATAGCTTCCAGCGCTCTCAGCCTAAACGGCAATTGTGAACTGATCGGATAATAGTTATTACTTAAACCATGTTTTTGGGGGGAGGGGGGCGGACATAATGTGTTGTGTCTAGGGGCGCAAACTTTTTAAATCCACCACTGGTTATGAATAAGTAAAGCCAGCTCGCATATCCTTTCCGGAAATGTCCTTCTCACAGCAACACTGTGGTACCTGTATGGAGCTGGTCTACGAAGCCAGAATTGCATTACCTGCAAAATACAAAGATTCGAATTTGAATTACAACCCACGTGCCACTATAATTTGACACGAACCATAACATTAGACGTCTCACATGAATATTATCTATTGTGGAATAAATGACACGGCGGGAATTTGTAATGAATTTCATATTTTCATTTTTTTTTTTTTTTTCTTTTTTGTCGTCCTTAGTTCCTACAGTATTCATAGGGATGAATACAGACTCTGAAACTAAATGAAACGCGTTTGTTTTTACGATACGGTTTGGATTATCCTTATTTGGGAAGCATCCTCAGTAGCCATACTTGCTACTATTATACCGTTAGAGTAGTAGTTGTCTACAGACTCCAGATAAAGCAACTCCATTGAAAAAGATGTCGTCGTCGTCGTAACAACAGTACATGGCCATATGGAGTGTGTATACACAGCTCTGACATTAATGGAATAACAGTACCAAATATTGTCATTGACGTTTATTTCCAAATAAAAGAAGCGTGCTACCTGTGCAAATGAAACGCCTTGTTAGTTCGGTTATAACTGTTCCATACCCACATTCCATAGACTACCCTCTGCCGTCATTCCCCAACCCCACTTCTGAACCCTTGAACACATTCTCCATTTTATTCCACTACTCATGTATACTGTAATCTCTAACTTAAAAATTCATAATCTTCTAATTACTTTAATCAAAAATGTATACTGTCAAATTATTTAAGTGCTTCTCTGGGATTTACATTATGCCTTTATTATTGCACAGCTGGACATTATTTTAATATTAATAGTATCAAAAGTTTCAATATTCAAATTTGAAAGCAGCCAAGATGTGTTCATTCAGTTTGCAATTATCGTGTATATTATGCTTGTTTTCTGGTATCGATATATTGTAAAAAAAGGTTCCCATATCTTTGGATTGCCATCTATCATTGGGTGGACTATCTGTGTAGTACTAACTGATGATGGCCAAAGACGACGAAAACACATTCATACCAAAACAAATTGTGGAACATAAATACAAAGTGTTGAAGTTTATTGTGGTGTCGCACAAGTCTGAAGTGCGCGCCATGTACTTTCGCCGCGCGCCGTCATGCAAGCACGGCGCGGCGTTCTTACGACGTCAGCCACGAGCGCCCGCTGCAACTCCGCTCGTGGCCACCACTGAACTGTATCGGTCACTTGGCTATAGGACAGGCACCAGTTAGGAATCTCATCAGTATGCAGGCCTCTACGTAGTTAAACTATGTATCTACATTCCACTAGTCTGCTGCCCTCCAAGTTAAGTATTGTACTATTTCTACGAAATATATATCTTTTTCTAATCTAGCTTAGTGTTTCTAGTTTCTGCTGTCCCACTGGCTTGTCACCTCAGACTCTGTACCCGCACACACGTGCATCCTATTTCCCTGTGACGGACTCTCTCTACTCGGCCGCCGACACCTAGGACAACCGGCGGCAACGAGACACAAAAGTGGCGACGACGATGGGATACAAAGTTTATAATATGATTTGTTACGATTCGCGTAACGCAGGTATGGCATCAGTTCAAGTAATATTAAAAACTTTCTCATTTAATACTTTTATTTGTGTAGGACCACTTCCAGCAGATAAATTTTGTGTTTGGATAAATATTATTCAAGTGAATTATCTGACGTTGTCTACTTGATTTGCAAACGTTAGAATAAAACCTCTTTTATTAATTAATCATTGTCTGTATTCTATATATCATTATTATTTCACAAATGTTAGCCTATGCATAGAGTGTCTGACTGTCGGATCATAGGTACAGGGCATCATTTGCAGCTATTGAAATTGCTGTGCATGAAAGTAGACATAGCCGTTAGATTACACAGAGCCTTATTTTATTTATTGATGCGTCCATAGCCCAATACGCGTACGTAGTAGATCTACACCCCCATGAAATTTATACACTTCGCTGAGGGAAATGAAGAGTGACTTGTTTAGCTTCAGTGAGACCTTCTTGGATTGTAACGAAATATGGTTAGCCGAAGGCAGGATTGAACCGCCATCTTTTCGAATCCGAGTCCGGTGTGCTAACCACTAATCGTATCAGTAAGTTGAGCACATAAAAGAGAGTTACAGGTGATACCTGCAAGGACGTCTATGCATCATATACCTACCTTTTCACTGAAAACTGCACCTTCGACATGTTTCTAAAACATACAGCGTGACTGACGTGTTTGATGGGAGTTTTTATTGATGAAAAATTTGACAAGACGACGGACGTTGTTTGTATTGATGTTTTGCCGTATTTTTTTATTAACGAATTTCCACAGATATGGAAATGACTGTCAAGATTGATAACAAATCTCACTAGCAATTATCAAAATGTATTTTCTCAGGAAGAAGTTAAGAAGGATATCACTGTTATGGGCACAACTTACAAGAGAAACAGCAATGAAATAAAATAATCAAAGTTCTCCGGTTTTTCCAGGAACGATGTAAGTTATAATTTGTCCCCACACTGTGATATTTTAATGAACTGTCATTAAGAATTTCACAGTCCATGTGGAGAAGGTTGCTGTAAGCATGAGGTTCCAAATAACGTTTTATTTTTACTGGTTTCCATGGGTATATTTGTCTCATTACACATCATACCCTGAACCATCGTCTTGTTTCATTCTTCTTTTTCTTTAATCCCAATGCCACAATCAGTGTTACAAATGCTTTATGTGTATATATTGCCTTTCCAATTAGTGCAAAAATACAATGTACACAAACAGCATTTCCTTCAGAAGCTAAGTTGATAAACATTGTACGTTTACTGGCTTTCTTGACAAATCCGTGGCTAGATGTTAGTGAGGTTAGATCAAGTGTTTGGTTGGTACGAGCCCTTTATGTGACAGATGTTTCCATTACGCGGATGAAGTAAAATCCGCGGAGGCCAAAAGATGTATCTATCCTACGGACAGAAGACAGTAAAATTCAGTCAAAACCGAATATTATCTGTCCTTTAATGTTGTAAGTTGTAATACTGTTTCAGCCTAAATATGTTTTAGTTATTAGTGTGAGTGACGGAATCAACAAGTGTAAATTTTTATGTTTATTTAAGGAGTACATGTTAGTGTGACAAGGTTATCGGGAACAAAGTTAGGATAAATTGTAAGTTAATGGCACCGAGAAAACTGAAACGTGCCTAAACAATTCAATTATGCTTATTTAAGGAGTACATGTTAGTGTGAGGAAAGTTATTTGCAACAATGTTAGAAGACTTCAAGGGAAAAAAATCTATAGCAAGTTTATGGCACTGAGGGCACATGAAAAGCACTTAAACAACACAGTATTCGGGCCATTTGCTACTAATAATTTCTTTAAATTTCTGTGGTCTGTCAATGGTGAAGAACATGTGTTAGCGCTATTTTAAACTGCTAGCAGATTGGCTATGATATATTACAGCCATTTAGAAGAGGAATCACTAACGCATTTGCATTTTAAATCTGTACGAAATGAATTAATTCGCAGCTCATCCATCATGACGCTCTGACTAAAAGCGCGGAATAATGCTGAATTCATGGAAATATGAAGTTATAAATAACTCATAATTTTGTGATCATTAAAGGGTGAAAAAGAAAAAAGCTCGAATTAACCGATTTTTAATGCAAACTGAATTTTGATTAGGTAAAATCCGCGTATATTATTGTGCAAGAAGTTTGTGAGAACTCGGCATTCAGAGTGTGCGATTTGTATAATATTTGGCGATCATCCAGTCAGAGATAATCTATACGTAACTGTACTAGTGACAGCATCGTTTAATACTATAAATTGGCTGTAATAGTGATGGTGAAATAGTATGGACGTCGGAAACTCTAACAGGGAGTTGGCGGTCATTGTGTAATCTGACGGCGTCAGCCTATTAACTAAAAGCTTAACAAACCAGTTACTAGAATAACAATTTAGCTGTAGGTAGTCCAGCTGGTTTCCGCTACAGCTTTCTCTATCTGAGAAACACTGCTAGTTTTCTAATAGGTCAGACGAGAACGGACTGTCAGAGAAGAAATCACCGCTAGGTGGCTGAAATCTCTATATATAAAAGGCAATGTCCCGACTGACTGACTCATCATCGGCCAGACCAAACCACTGAAGATACAAACTTGAAATTTGTAGATGGTGTTGATCTTACTCTGTAGGCGTCATTTAAGAAGCGATTTTTCGATATTCCGTTCGTAAGGGGGTGAAATAGGAGATGAAACGTTTTTTGAAAGCTAGAACTACAAAATTTCGGATTTTAATTCAGGGTCCGAATTTAAAAGACACGTGTTTCGGCATTTTTTTGAAACTGAACCAATAAGGGGGTAAAATAGGGGACGCGAAAACTTGATTTTCAAAAATATGTTGCTGTTAACTCAAATGTTAAGATACAACTACGAAAGTTCGGATATGGAATCTTGATCAGGATTAAAAACTCACGAGTTTGAGTATTTTTCGAAATTCAACAAGTGAGAGGGTAAAACAGAGGAGGAAAAATTCTTTTTGAAAACACGTTGCTATGAAGACAATTTTGAAGCCAGAGCTGTAAAAATTGATATTTGTATTGTTGGTTAGAATTTAAAAAAATACGTATGTCGGTATTTTTGGAAATTCAACCGTTAAGGGGGTTAAATTGGAGAGGGGATGTTTATCGAAAATGTTTTGCTATTAAGACAATTTTGAAACTACAAGGTCAGAATTAAAAGAATGCGTGTTTCGGTATTTTCACAAAATTAATCATTTAGGAAGTGAAATAGGGGATGAAAGATTTTTTGAAAATACGTTGCTACTAAGCCAATTTTGAACCCAATATTACTAAGAATGATAGTTGCACATTTGGTTGGAATTTAAAAGATACATCTTCTTTTTTTTTCGAAATTCAACTATTTACGGGTGCCATAGGGGGTTACAAGTAGTAAAATCAAATGTTTGTAGATCTTAAGAGACTTAACTTCGGGATTATCAGTCCCTAAGGCTTACAAGCAAACTAACTTAGACTAACTAATGCGAAGGACGACACAAACACCCATGCCCGAGGGGCGAATCGAATCCCCGACGGCGAACAGCAGCGCACACCGCAGCATGGCGTCTCAATACGCACGGCCATTCTGCCGCGGCTACAAGTAGTATCACAACATTTCATTATGATAGTACTTAAGCTATATCTATGAAAATTTACATTAAGAGGGAGAAACAAATGGTGCAGACCAATCAGCCTACATGCAAATGGAATGGAGATGTAAAGAAAGTAACATTTCCGTTATCTTTATTGCTCATGAAAACAGAATTTGACAATTTTTACGACAAAAACCTAGACAATTTCAATTTGTTTTCCAGGTTGCAGCATACACCAGTGCCCCTAATACCTGGTTACATGTCTAACTGCACTGATGCATGCCTGTATTCGTCGTGGCTTACTGTCCACTAGATTATCAAGGATCATTTGGTCAACATTGTCCCACAACTCAGCGGTGATTCGGCGTGGATATCTCAGATTGGTAAGTGTGACATCTCGTCCAAAAACAGCACTTTTCAATGTATTGCAGGCGTGTTCCATAGATGAGCACGACTGGCGCGGGCATTGTCGTCATCCCTGTACCATATAGCCGTGTGATTGCCTTCTACGGCCTCCAGCGGCGTACGATGGCCCCACCTGGTGCCACCTCAAAACATCAGAGAACGAAATCTTGCTGTACTCGCTGGACGGTGTGTTTAAGACTTCGGCTGTCCAGGCTGCCTTTAAAAAGTCTCCGATGATTGTCTAGTTGAAGGCAGATGCTGTTTTATATGTGAATAACACTTCCACATCTACATAATTAAATTACAAATCCCCAGGCAGAGTTGATCACTTGATGCCAAATCTGATAAGTTTTCTCAGCATGCTGTTGGACCCATCTTTACCGCGATGTTTTTTGTCCTAGGCTTCGATGCTGGACCTCGCTATGGAACATCGGGAGTGAAGCTACACATCCTGCAGCCTATTACCTACAGTTTGAGTAGAAACACAACGTCACGAAGTCCTGTGGCTGCACGAAAATCATTATACCGCACGGTGCCGCTCCTTTCAGGGTTCCTCCGAGCTGAAATCCTTAAGTAGCGGTCCTCAGATGCTGTGGTAGTCTTTGGATGGCCAGAGGGAGGCAACTCATCAACAATTTCTGTATCTCTGACAGAAAGTCCTGGGATTAGAGCTTGATAATAAATTCATTTGGGAGGTCCACACCACACCCAGAACTGCAGAAACGACTTAAAAATCTGTATTTGCAGTACGAGTGTTATAATACGTAGGAGACACAAAAAAGCTGGAATACGTTGCTTACTTCCATTCCATAATGTCATTATGGTATAATATTTTCGGGTAACTCTTCAAGTCAAGCAAATGTTTTCAGAGTCCAAAAGCGTGTAACACGTATTATTTGTGGAGTAAATTCACAGATATCCAGTAGAAGCCTCTTCAAAGAACCGAGTATACTGCTGCCTCTCACTATAGTTTTTCCTTAATGAAATTTGTCATAAATAATATATGCCGACCGCGGTAGCCGAGTGGTCTGCGGCGTGCCAGTCACGATCTGCACGGCCGTTGCGGTCGGGGGTTAGAATTCCCCCTCGGGCATGAATGTTTGTGCCGTCTTTAACATAAGCTAGTTCATAAGTAGTTTGTAAGTTTAGGGACTGATGACCCCGTAGTTAAGTCCCATAAGCTCTACACACATTTGAACATTTGAAATAATATATCTTTTTCCCCAACAAACAGTTCAGTTCATACATACAACACTAGGAACAAGGACTTATAAGCACTTACTTTATTTCAAAAAGAACTCACATTTTTAATAATTTACCAGCAGCCATATAAATTTAGCTAAAATTAAAGAAAAGTTGAAGAGGAGCCTAAGAGACTTCCTAGTGGCCAACTCCTACTCCACTGAGGAGATTTTAAATAGAACCAAATGGTGTTTGTCTCTGTATTCGTACTAATAGTATTATTATATTATCAGCTTGTAAAAAAATATTTTTTGACATATTCCTCATCCACTAGGGTTTTACCATTGATCTATGGAACGAACAACTAATCAAATCTAATATCTACCACGTTCGAAGAACAGCACTTTGGTGCATTCAGAGACTTCTGGAAACGCCCTTTGATTGAGACACCATTTTGACACAAAGTAATATGCAGACACAATCAGACTTCCGTAAGAAAAGCTGATTTGTTTGTAACGTCAACAACAACACAAACATTGATATCACCAGGAAGATGGAGATAAAAGAGAGCAACACAAAGCTACCACTTATACGTAAATGTCTGGCAGCGATCATCGTAGCATTTATATACAATCTGAATTACTTATAATTTATATGAACTGGTTAGTACAACGAAGTAACAGTTTCTTCACTAGCAATACCAGATTTTCGTTGAACACGTGAAAACTGTACAAGTAAAGTAACAAGGTAAGGAACAGAGTAGTCACCAGTGACTGCAAAGAAAACAGTTTGGAACAGGAGTCTTAACAATAACAGGAAAACACAATCACCATGGTCAACTTAGACAGAACATTTAACCTTCGACTAGTAAATACAGAGAAGCAGTGGACATCCTATGAATATATATATATATATATATATATATATATATATATATATATATATATATATATATATTAACTTGTGAGGCAGTAATCAATGCAACATTGCAGAAGAGGAAAGGTAACCAAAATTCAACTTTTTCTAAATTTATGGGACTTAACTACTCTGGTCATCAGTCCCCAGGCTTACGATCTACATAACTTTGACTGAGGACAACAATTACACCCATGATCGAGGGAGGACTCGAACCTTCGACGGCGAGCTGCGGCGCTCTCCACATCTAGGGGCCTTGGAATACTCTGTCACTCCACCGCGGTGAGTAAAGAATCCGTCCTTTCTACCAACGACTGGTTAAACCCTAAGCTTCTTTCCTTCCTTCTACCAACGACTTTTAAGAGGCGATAGGTTTATCTAATATCACGACATTTGGGCGTTCGGTAAACGAACACCAGACATAAAATCTTTGCCAATAGAATCCTGTGAAACACCATCAGTAGCCCCTTTCCATCCCATATAGTAAAAGTCGTCGACACGACATCTGCTTTCATACGATTTGACCAGTTTGTGATTATTCAGGGTCAGTTGCTATTTTTCGGACATATAGATATCTAAATCGATCTGCAGTTGGCTTTGATCTTCTGATGACTAGACGATCTAGACTTTAAAGACAGTCTCATCCACAGAGAACCTAAGAAGATTACTCAGATTTTATCATATTCTTTTTATTTTTTTATTTCAAGTAACAGCAGAGGATAAAAAACGCAATCCTGGGAAGCTCTCTCTTAGTCGTTGCCTTTCCAACAATTAATAAGAAATATGTCCTCTCTGATAGGAAATATGCAGTCCATCAGTTATCTGAGATGATACTTCATAAACACGAAGTTTGATTAAATTCCGAGATCCCGGCGTCGACAATCCTTGATTTGCTCCAATTATTTGCGATGATACTGTCACATCTAGCGTATCTAATTATTCTGCTTGTGAGAGTATGACACACGTTTTTGCGTTTTACCACCATAGATTTGTCCACATGCTGTTTCCAAACTCATTCTCTGGCGTGGATCTCGAAATTTTCTAGTGTGTGTCATTGACGAGAAAATGACGGGTACGGCCATAGAGGGAGACTCGCTTAGAAAAGTAAAGTGTGTAACTCATACATTTGGTTATGAATAAGTTACTAAAACGGTATGTCTCACTAGTAGTAATGCGTAGAAAAAAATACTTGATGCAAAATATGAAATGCGGAAGCTGGCTTGATGATGCTGAAATCCGTAATTTATTCGATCATCTACACCCATCAAGGCACATTCAACCGAGTACTGGTGGATAAATAACTTTCAGTGTCAGTGTGTATCATCTTGTTGAAATATTACTCCTGGTTCATATAGCTTATCTCAAGTGCAGAATTATTTAGTTATAGGATAAGTCGATTAGTTCCATCTCTGTTCTCAACAGTCTCAATATATCTGAGCCTAAGATCTGGCAGCCAAGTTTCAGGAGTGTAAAAGGAAATCCAGTCGTTTGTGTAATCGCTTCACCATAGTGCTCTGAGGGTTCTTTGAGCTGTACCTGTTTCCCCAGAATTAACGACGCGTCTGTTTCCTGAAACTATGTTGGAACGCTGTACGCACGGTATCAACAGCGTCGTCATTCACTCGATGACTGGTGTTTCTAGCCTAATTACCAATACTGCAGGTCTCTTCCACATTTTCATAGGATCTTATGACATTATTAATATCGCTCTGGTCTAGCTCATAGCTACTTTGGAAATGTCACTACACTGTAACAAGCGTCAGTGTTAAAAAAATCGCACTGACGTGTTTTACGGCCCACTTTAGATTTGTAGTTTTATAAGTTTTTTCAAACATTTTGGAGCAAAATAATAATCTAAATAATAAAAAATTAATTAATAAGAGTGTCTGAAACCCTTTTAGGAAACAAAGCTAGTTAATGGCGGGTTCCGAACCACCGATCTTTAGCGTCACAGTCCAACGCCTTGCCCACTACGCTACGGCTATAAATCAGAAGATGAGTCCTTTAATCTCATACTATTGATGGCCGTTGTTAACTGATGCTAATATGGCATTTGTAGACACTAGATTATCATTTATCGTACGAAGAACGATGTGTTTTTGCTAATTCTTTGCTTTGAAATGACAACGTGTAAGTTACAATAAGAAAATCATCAAATACGCTACGCAAGATGGCGTGTGCTAGAGAGAGTTAAGTGACATCTCCGAACGGCTGGTTTTCGTTAATTAAATGGAGGGTGTCAGATCTCCGTTATTTTTGCAAATATGTCTCAAACGATACGAGATATGAAAAAAACATACGGGAGTTGAGTTTTAGAGAATTTTCTCCTCTACAAATAAGGTTATTCAATTTTCGTGCCAGATGGATAGTTAAGCCGTTATTTTCATTTAAATTTCGAGCTGTCAAAAGACGATCGCAAAGGCCCATTTTTAGTGTTACTACCGTAACCTAAAGTGGGCCAAAAGAAAGAAGACACTGTGACAGCAGCATTTTTAAATTACGGTACGTGTAACAAGAGGGAGAATAGTAATTGGTAGTTGTCAGAGTACTTGAACAAGTATGTGCATAAATAAACATGTCAAAAAAAAAAAAAAAAAAAAAACTATAAAAGATTCCACAACGTAGTCTGTGAGCTGGGCTGCGGTTTGCACCAGTCGCTGTACCTATTACAGTTCCTTCCAAATAAATTTTTGGAACGAAGAAATTCTCTGTTGACTCTGCACAAAGAAAAGTAAGATTGCGTAAAATTACAGCACATATGTAGCCGGTAAACAGAAACTAGGCAGTATTTTTTAAAATTGGGGCACTGTCCTATAAATTGACCTAATTTCAGATTTGCAAAACATTGAAGCCTTGTCGTCACAGACCAATGTTTCACAGAACAACAGTGTAGTTAACTTACTATTAAGTGAAATCTTCGTCAAAAAGAGCTGTGTACGGAATGACATGCAAGAAGTGGGTAAAAATGTGTGTCAGTCCTGTGCGGACGTGATCATTTGTTTATCATAGAATGAAAAGCTGTAGTCTAGGAATGACAACATTACTGGATCCATCATGAATGTGGAATCTGGGCTGCGACTTGTGTAGGTATTTTAAATAGACTGGAACCAACAGTAGTATATTAAAAAAAATATCTACTATTCGTCCCACTTCATTTAACAGATTCAACCTTTGCGGAACATCTAAGTACACGGTTCAGTTTTAAGTGCAGTTCATGAATAAGAGATAAATAATATTGAATGTACTTCAAACCAATTAACAAATGATACAGAATGCCAATTTAATTTTACTGCTTCCTTTTCCCTCTCAAATGAATTACATTTCGTAATGTATGAGTTACAAAGAGAAATAAAAGCTTTTTACATTTGTCAAGTTTTATTAATTGTAACGATTTCCACAGAATACTATTGAACTTTCGTTTCCCGTCTTTGTTCAACGAAATAGTGTCCACCTAACTTATAGACAACAATAAACAAAACATTCCGCTGTAAACTCTTTCGCATCATCTGAAAGGAGTTCTTTATGAGTAGGATTTCTTTATTTTTCAATGTGTTTACTAGTGTTTTTACCATTTGTATAAATAACGCGCTACTTTACCTGTAGTTGTGACACTTAAATCCGTTCTTACAATGTCCTGTAAATAAGAATGAACTGCCAGTAAACGTTATGGTCAGAGTCAACTTCTAATAAGTAGGTTTGATTCTTACCAAGTTTTACCATATAAAGGTTAAATTTTACTAATAGTTAACAAATTTTTACAAAATGTCTAGCAGTTGGTAAACGTAATATAGTTTAAAAGTTTTTTTCAGTGTTTTGTGAAGAAGATTCCAAAGAGGTTAAAATAAGAGGAGACGGCGCTACTATGAAAAGCTTATCTGTTGAAACTTCTTGGCAGATTAAAATTGTGTGCCGGAACCGGGACTCGAACCTGGGACCTTTGCCTTTCGCGGGCAAGCGCACTACCGACTGTGCTATCCCGACACGACTCACGAAGCCGCCTCACAACTTTACTTCCGCCAGTACCTCGCCTCCTACTTTCCAAACTTCACAGAAGCTCTCCTGCGAACCATGCAAGACTAGCACTTCTGGAAGAAAGGATATGGTGGAGACATGGCTTAGCCACAGCCTAAGGGATATTTCCAGAATGAAAGTTTGGAAAGTAGGAGGCGAGGTACTGGCGGAAGTAAAGTTGTGAGGCGGCATCGTGAGTCGTGTCGGGATAGCACAGTCGGTAGTGCGCTTGCCCGCGAAAGGCAAAGGTCCCAGGTTCGAGTCCCGGTTCCGGTACACAATTTTAATCTGCCAGGGAGCTTCATATCAGCGCACACTCCGCTGCAGAGTGAAAGTTTCATTCAGCTTATCTGTTGATTGAAGCCAGTTCGCCATCTTGCGGAGTCCACGAAATATGATTCAGATTAAAGCTCTGTGTAGTTCTTGCCCTATTAACTTTCATATACTGAAATAACTGTCATTTCTGGTAAATGTTTGATATAGTGCACTTCTGAACAAATACAGACCTTCCAGATAGGTGAACTGTGATTTATTAACAAAAACTTATTGGCTCCGTAATATGGCGGCAACGGCTTCACGTCTGTAACGTTAAGAGTATGTCCCCTATTCTAACCTCCTTGGGAAATTCATACTCTGTTTGAAATATGGCGAATAATGAACAGACGATACGTCAGGATAATTTTTCTCTTAAGCAGGAAGAATTTTTTCTTAAAATTATAGAGGAAATGCGTCACATTTTGAAAATAAGGAAACCTTTGCAGTAATCAAAAACACGGAACGTGGGTGAACTATTTAAAGAGTTCAGTAGGACCAAAAGAACTGTTAAAATGTAATGGAGAAATACAAAAACCACGAAGGAAAAGGTCAAAAAGTAGCTAGTGGAAGAAAAGAAAGATATGTTCTTAATACGTGAGGCACAATGCACGACTACAACTCGAAACGCTACTGCACTTAATGGGCACTAGCGGTTTTGGACTGGATAACCCGTATGATGAAGATACAGTCGGTTAGATTATTATCACAATTAATTTTGGTCAGTACTACATATTATTGTTTTTGTATGTCACTTTCTCTACCATCGTTGCCTATAGAAAACAATATCATCTTCCTGTAGGTTAATAATTTTCAAAAGTGAAATGCCACGACCGCGAATTATTTATTTAATGACGACTTATCATCTCCTCCCTCCCAGCCTCCCCCCGCCGGTGGAACATTGGTAGGGGTGGCCTTCACATGCCGCAGCTGACCGGCCAGGCCGCCAGTTGCTGTGGATCAACAATCGGCACACTTCAGTCGGCGTGGCAGCAGAAGTGGCGGCAGCATCAAAGCTGCTCACATCAACAGCTGCGCCTTCCAAGAGTTGCCGCTTGAGGCTCCGCAAACTCGTCACCAAGAAGAGCGCCAAATAACCTAATAAACTTTTGTAGCCACCCTTTATAATTTTCTTCCTGCAACCATTCTTCACGGAATGAACTTAGATATCGTCTCTTCATTTCACTTTTATTACTCACTAATCTGAGTTAATGTAAGCTTGTCTGTTCACACACGATCCGAGTATTCCAAAAATTGCCGGTAAACTGATAACGAACAATGAACGAACGAACACAAATAATAGACGTCGCCAGTTGACACGTTGCCGCAACAGTGTTTGCTTAATAATGCGCTAGCCGATTACTATCGACGCAACAGCGAAAAGTTTTCAGAGCAAGAATAGAAAAGTAGCGTTTTGTTGCAATAAGAATTTGACATTTGACATTGACATTTATTCATAATTACTAGAGAGGGAATGGCCGAGCGCACTGAGGCGTCTTGCCACGGCTCCCGCTGCTCCCGCCAGAGGTTCGAATCCCCCCCTAGGGCATGGATGTTTTGTTCGTCCTTAGTTTAAGTTACGTTAAGTTCGATGTAGATCGTCGCTTTATGAGCATAGTACTTGAAAAGCGTCGTAAAAAAAAAGTTAAGATGAAGGTTACATTCAAGCCCGGAGATGAGGGTCATTGGCCCGTAGACCCGGAGAATTTATTCCAAACCCGCGCACTCCGGGCGGCGCCCGGAGATTTGGGAACCCTACATATCACATTTTATAAGTTAGTCATCTTATTTTAAAAATGGAGATAAAATAATAGGTGCAACATAGCACTTAATCTACATATAAAAATACAGAAATTAAAACATCACACCTAAGTTATTTCATATCAGATGTAGTTTTTACCTTCCTTTGCTACTGTTTATTTTAAGCCTCGTGCCAGTAGTAGCTGTTCTTGACAACAGATGGCAGTACCTCAGCCGTAGAACGCGGTAAACAGTTGTTGGGATAAATTTTACTTCTTGGCCCGGTGGCCTCGTGTTATGATGTTGACAACGGATGCTCAAAAACATAAATGATGTGACGCGTAACAATGAAAATGTTTTGACGTGAAATTTTCTTTTACGAGGGCAATTACTTTTACCGAGCGCATAATAGCACATACAATAACCTGTTAACAATAGAGCAGAAATAGCATTACGAATTACGTTAGGCGGGTAATGGAGCCTCTTGCGGAGATGCCTGCTAAGGAGGGGAAGAAGGCCAACGTGCACTCCGTGTGCATACCGAGTGGAGTCATTTCAGATGTCGAACGGGTCCTTCCGGATGCCATGAAGAATACAGCGTGCAGGCAACTACAGGTGGTGGCTTACGTCGGTACCAACGAGGTGTTTCGCTTGGGATCGGAAGAGATTATCTCCGCTTTTGAGCGACTATCTGATGTGGTAAAGACCACCAGTCTTGCTTGCAAGATGAAGACAGAGATCGCCATCTGTAGTATAGTTGACAGGACCGACTGTGGACCTTTGGTACAGAGCTGAGTGGAGGGTCTGAATCAGAGGCTCAGAAAGCCCTGCGACCGTTTAGGCCGCAGATTATTCGACTTGCACCATCGGGTGGTGGGGTTCCGGGTTCCGCTAAACAGGTCAGGAGTCCATTACACGCAGTAGGTGGCTATACGGATAGCGGGTGCTGTGTGACGTGGACTGGGCGGTTATTTTCTAGGTTAGAGGGCCTCGAGAACATACAGAGAGAGTTTCAATCTCAAATAGTACAGGGCGAACACAGATCTAAAACTCCATTTGTCTAACAGCTGTAAACTGTCGTAGCTGTGGGAGGAAAGTATCAGAGCTGTAAGTACTAACAGAAAGTACTGAATCTCAAATCATTATAAGTACCCAAGGTTGGCTAAATCTGGAGGTAAGTTCAGCTAAAATGTTTACAAAGGCGCAAATGGTATTCAGAAAGGGTGGATTTAATAAAATAGGTGGCGGCGTATTTATTGCTTTCTCAAGTGCTCTATACTGTAGCGACACTGAAGTGTGAGTGGGTACGGGTAGATGTTATACCTGACAATCGAAATAAATTAATAATTGGTTCTTTTAAGCGACCCTCCATCTCAGACGATTCGATTGCAAAGATGTTCAAAGAAAGCTAGGATCAAATATCAAAAACGTACAAAAAGCATATAATTTCAATTGGTGGCGACTTTAACTTACCCTCGATATGTTTGCAGAAATACATGTTCAATACCGGAGGCAAGCACAAAACATCGTCCGAAATTGGACTGAACGCATCATCCGAAAATTATCTCGAGCATTTAGTTTGTAAACCCGCTAGAATGTTAAATGGTTGTGATTACATACTTGACATCCGGAGCAAATGAGAGCATCAAACCAGACACAGTGATTAGTGAACACAGAGTCGTCGAAGCGAGGCTTAATATCGGACTTTCCAAATCCATCAAAACTAAAAGAAAAGTATATTTATTCAAAAAAGCAGATAAAAATTCGATTAATGCTTTCGTGAGTGAGAATCTCCAGTCCATCGAAACTAACAATGTGCATGTACAACATGCTTACATTCACAGAAATAATATCGACAACAATTCACAGATTTATACCAAATAGATTAACAAAAGAAGGGGCTGACCCGCCGTGATACACAAAACAAGTTAGATTACACTTGCAAAAGCAAAGAAAAAAGCCAGCCAAATTTAAACGGACACAAAATCCCCAACACTATCATGTGCTAAACCAAACTGTCTTACAACGGCATTGATGTATTGCTCTGCATTGTCAAACACTAGTACATATTTTAGAAACATAATCTTTTCTTAGGGTTACCTGATGTTCGCCTTAAAAAAAAAGACACATTTGCGTTTTCGCACTGCTCCTCATCACAGCAACCAACAGGTAACTGTGAGTAAAGCAGTTGCAAATAATCGTTCTAATGTGAAATACTTAGAAGCTGATGTATTGTTGGAGACTTATGTTTTTAACTGGCCACCTCGCAGCTCATATTTCGCGCCAGTTGCTGTGCCACTTATTTCAATTGTTCTGAGGTAGCATGACCGACGGCCGCGGTGACCGAGGGGACTCAAGGGCGCCAGTCACGGTCTGCACGGCCACTACGGTCGGGGGTTCGAATCCCCCCTCTTGCATAGATATTTGTGCCGTCCTTAGTGTTAGCTAGTTCGTAAGTAGTTTGACCACCCCCATGAACCACAGACATTGCCGAGGTGGGGTGGCTTGCGTGCCTCAACGATGCAGATAGCCGTACCGTAGGTGCAATCACAACGGAGGGGTATCTGTGGAGAGGCCAGACAAACGTGTGGCAGCAGCCTTTTCAGTAGTTACAGGGGCAACAGTCTGGATGATTGACTGAGCTGGCCTTGTAACATCAGCTAATGTGGCTTTGCCACACGGTTACTGCGAACGGCTGAAAGCAAGGGGAAACTACAGCCGTTACTTTTCCCGAGGACATGCAGCTCTACTGTATGGAAATATGATGATGGCATCCTCTCGGGTAAAATATTCCGGAGGTAAAATAGTCCCCCATTCGGATCTCCGGGCGGGGACTACTCAGGAGGATGTTATCGTCAGGAAAGACAATACTGGCATTCTACGGATCGGAGCGTGGAATGTTAGATCCCTTAATCGGGTAGGAAAATTAGAAAATTTAAAAAGGGAAATGGATAGGTTAAAGTTAGATATAGTGGGGATTAGTGAAGTTCGGTGGCAGGATGAACAGGATTTCTGGTCAGGTGAGTACAGGATTATAAATACAAAATCAGTTGGGGGTATCACAGGAGTAGGACTGATAATGAATAAGAAAATAGGAATGCGGGTAAACTACTATCACCAGCACAGTGATCGCATTATCATTGTCAAGATAGATACGAAGCCAACACCGACAACAGTAGTACAGGTTTATATGCCAACTAGCTCTGCCGATGATGAAGAAATCGAAGAAATATATGAGGAGCTAAAGGAAATTATTCAGACAATTAAGGGAGAGGAAAATTTAATTGTTATGGGAGACTGGAATTCGGTAGTAGGACAAGGAAGGGAAGGGAAGATAGTAGGTGAATATGGTCTGGGCAAAAGGAATGAAAGAGGAAGCCGCCTGGTAGAATTTTGCACAGAACATAATTTAGTTATAACAAACACCTGGTTCAAGAATCACAAAAGAAGGTTGTATACGTGGAAGAGACCAGGAGACACCGGGAGATACCAGATAGATTTTATAATGGTAAGACATAGATTCCGGAACCAGGTTTTAAACTGTAAGACATACCCAGGGGCAGATATAGACTCTGACCATAACTTGTTGGTTATGAACTGTAGGCTGAAACTAAAGAAACTACAAAAAGGTAGGAAAATAAGGAGATGGGACCTGGATAATTTGAAGGAACCTGAGGTTCTTAATAATTTCAGAGGGAGCTTTAGGCAACAATTGACAGAAACGGGGGGAAATAAAACAGTAGTGGAGGAATGGGTAAAATTGAGAAATGAAATAGTGAAGGTAGCAGAGGACAAAATAGGTAGGAAGGAAAGACCTACAAAAAATCCTTCGATATCACAGGAGATACTAAATTTAATCGATGAAAGGAGAAAATATAAAAATGCAGTAAATGAAACAGGCAAAATGGAGTACAGACGACTAAGAAATGAGATTGTCAGGAAGTGCAAAATGGCTAAGCAGGAGTGGCTAGAAGGCAAATGCAAGGAAGTAGAAGAATGTATAAATAGGGGAAAAATAGATACAGCCTACAGGAAAATAAAAGAAACATTTGGAGATAAGAAAACCAGCTCTATGAATATCAAGGACACGGAAGGAAAACCAGTTCTCAGCAAAGAAGGGAAAGCTGAAAGGTGGAAAGAGTATATAGAGGGGCTCTACAAAGGAAATGAACTTCGAGACAATATTGTAGGAAGGGAAGAGGATGTAGATGAAGATGAAATAGGAGATATTGTACTGAGAGAAGAATTTGACAGAGCCCTGAAAGACCTAAGTCGAAACAAGGCCCCTGGAATAGATGATATTCCCTCAGAGCTACTGAAGTCTCTGGGAGAACCAGCCGTGACAAAATTGTTTCACCTGGTGTGTAAGATGTATGAGACAGGTGAAGTACCCTCAGACTTTAAGAAAAATGTTATAATCCCCATCCCTAAGAAAGCAGGTGCAGACAGGTGTGAAAACTACAGAACCATCAGTTTAATAAGTCATGGCTGCAAAATATTAACGCGAATTATATACAGAAGGATGGAAAAGCTGGTAGAAGCCGACCTCGGGGAAGATCAGTTTGGGTTCAGGAGAAATGTAGGAACACGGGAGGCAATACTCACTTTACGGCTTATCCTAGAAGATAGATTAAGATAAGGCAAATCTACATTTCTAGCTTTTGTAGATTTGGAGAAGGCTTTTGACAATGTTGATTGGAATAAACTCTTTCAAGTTCTGAAAAAAGCAGGAGTAAATTATAGGGAGCGTAAGGTTATTTACAACTTGTACAAAAACCAGACAGCGGTTGTCAGAGTTGAAGGGTATGAAAGGGATGCAGTGGTTGGGAAGGGAGTGAGACAGGGTTGTAGCCTTTCTCCAATGTTATTCAATTTGTACATTGAACAAGCTATAAAGGAAAGCAAGGAGAAATTTGGTGAAGGAATAAAAGTTCAGGGGGAAGAATTAAAAACATTGCGTTTTGCCGATGACATAGTAATTCTGTCAGATACAGCAAAGGACCTGGAAGAGCAATTGAATGGAATGGACAGTGTGCTGAAAGGTGCATATAAGATGAACATTAACAAGAGCAAAACTAGGATAATGGAGTGCAGTGTAAGAAAATCAGGTGATGCTGAAGGAATTAGATTGGGAAACGAAGCAATAAAGGAGGTAGATGAGTTTTGTTACTTGGGCAGTAAAATAACAAATGATGGGCGCAGTATAGAGGATATAAAATGCAGAATGGCAATGGGTAGAAAAGCGTTTTTGAAAAAGAGAAATTTGTTAACATCGAATATTGATTTAGGCCTAAGGAAGTCCTTTCTGAGGGCATTTGTATGGAGTGTTGCCTTGTATGGGAGTGAGACATGGACGATAAACAGTGCGGACAGGAAGAGGATTGAGGCTTTTGAAATATGGTGCTACAGAAGAATGCTGAAGATTAGGATCGCGTAACTAATGAGGAGGTACTGAGCAGAATTGGGGAGAAAAGGAATCTGACATACCTTGACTAAAAGAAGGGATAGATTGGTAGGACACATTCTTAGACATCAAGGAATTGTTAATTTAGCGTTGGAGGGAAGTGTGTGGGGAAAAATCGCAGGGGAAGACCAAGAGATGGATACAGTAAGCAGATTCAGACAGATGTAGGTTGTCGTTCTTATGTGGAGATGAAGAGGCTTGCTCAGGATAGGGTATTATGGAGAGCTGCATCAAACCAGTCTCCGGACTGAAGACCTCAACAACAACAACAAGTAGTTTGTAAGTTTAGGGACTGATGACCCCGTAGGTAAGTCCCATAAGCTATACAAACATTTGAACATTTTTAGCGACCGAAGAGCAGCGGCGGCATTGAAAATTCTCCTTCAGTGTATCGTAATTTGACCATTATCATTAAGTCACTGTCAAAGAACAGTATGTAATTCCTTTTTGCCATTTGTCACTTAAACCTTAAGATATTCCTCCTTTAAGGCTATACTGGAAGATAATTGTGGAAAGAAGCTTAAGGTTAACGTCCCGTCGACTGCGTGGTCATTAGAGACGGGGAAGACAATGCTTCGGTAACGATAACTACCGCTTAACGAATAGTTTACGGCCAGATGTCTCTTAACGGGACATTGTAAAATCAAACCGTCGGTAAATTTCCCGTACAATTTATCGTAAATAGTTAACTGGACATTGTAATAAGACTTCTGTAGTTCGTCTAATAAGTGGAGAAGTTGTTTTTGATCAAATAAAAAATATTTAACACAATATCGGAAAAACAGTTCCAATGTAATACAGTTCTCATGTTCGTCTGGCACCAACAAACTATTCAATTAATGTAATCAGCCATATATAACCACTCTCTCAAGGAAGGATCTGTACCAAAAGACTGGAAAGTTGCACAGGTCACACCTATATTCAAGAAAGGCAGTAGGAGTAACCCCCTAAACTACAGGCCTATTTCATTGACGTCAATTTGCAGCAGGGTTTTGGAACATATCCTGTATTAAAATATTATGAATTATCTAGAACAGAATGATCTATTAACCCAAGGTCAACACGAATTTAGAAAATATCGTTCATGTGAAACACAACTAGCTCTTTACTCACACGAAGTTATGGGTGCTATCGACAATGGTTCGCAAATCGATTCCGTATTTCTTGATTTCCAGAAGGCTTTTGACACCGTACCTCACAAACGGCTTTTAATCAAATTGCGTGGTTATGGTATATCGCCCCAAATTTGCGACTGGATAGGGGATTATCTGTCAGAGAGGACACGGTTCGTAGTAATCGATGGTAAGGCATCGACTAAAACAGAGGTGATATCGGGCGTTCCACAGGGTAGTGTTATTGGACCTCTGCTGTTCCTTATTTACATAAACGATTTACGGGAAAATCTAAGTAGTTCTCTTAGGTTGTTTGCAGATGGCGCCGTCATTTATCGTCTAGGGAAATCATCTGAAGATCAAAACCAACTGCAGAAAGATCTGAATATCACTATGGTGTAGAAATTGACTCTAAATAATGAGAAGTGTGAAGTCGTCCACATGAGTACTAAAAGAAATCCGTTAAACTTTAACTTTGTTTACAAGATAAATCAATCAAAAGTAAAGGCTGTAAACTCCACAAAATAAAAGATGCAAGAGAACTACAAAAGAAACTGCATATACTACGCTTGTCCGTCCGTTTTTGGAATATTGCTGCCCAGTGTGGGATCCTTATGAGGTGGGTTTGACGGAGGACATCGAAAGAATCCAAAGAAGGGAAGCTCGTTTCGTATTGTCATGATACAGGGGAGACAGTGTTACGGAAATGATATAGGATCTGGGATGGGAATCATTACAACAACGGCGGTTATCGCTGCGGCGTGGTCTACTTACGAAACTCCAATCGCCAACATTCTCCTCCGAATGCGAAAAAATATTTTTGACTCTCACTTTCATACGTAGAATGACCATCAGATGAAAATACGAGAAATCAGAACTCCAACGGGTAGATTCAGTTGTTCTTTCTTCCCGCGCGCTATTCGAGAATGGAATGGGAGATAAATAGTATAACGGCGTTTCGATGTACCCTCTGCCAGGCACTTAAATGTGATTTGTAGAGTATCCCATGTAGATGTAGAGCGGAATGTTTGAATTAATACGAATCAGAAAGCTATAAAAGTAAAAAGCATTAGCTAAAATCGAAGAATGATAATCACTGATATTTACGTAAGTCTCACGCTGTATCTGTAACGTTGACACTTGTGGCTAGAGGAGAAATGGTTCATAGATTTGTGACGAAAGACGCCATATGCAAGACACCTTGTTTTATTTTTAATACCCAGTCATGTTTCGGCACTTATTGTGCCATCTTCTGTGTGTTTTTTGCCTTTTATTTTCAAAAATGTCATGTTACATATTTTGATTATACAGTCATTGGGATGAGTTATTTGATTTGTTGGATATAATTGGCCTAATTTTGATTACAATACTTACAGAATAGCATTCGCAGGATTTGAATGATGCTTTAATTAAGGAAGGACAAGTTTTGACAGCCTGTCATCTGCAAACAACAAAAAGGTTTTTATTTCGAAAATTAATTTATTTGTTTCACCTTTGCCTGTATGTTATGTTGAAATATAGTTGTTATGTGGCTGTTTAGTGGCTTTCTTTCTTTCGAACTGTAGTGTTGCTACTTCTTGTTTGTGGCGGCTGTTTTTTTTATCTTTTTTGTGATGTTTCTAGTGCCAGTATCGAACAAAAAAGCGCACTTTCAGAGGTGCACCATCACAAGATGATCAAGGTGGTTCATGATGAAATAAATTTCATGGAACAACCGGAAAACATTTCGTTTAATAGTTACTTCAAACATCAATGGGAAATTCACTTCATTTAATTATCAAAGGTGAATATTACCATATGTGCAGGTAAAAATATATAATTTAAATATATTAGTTTAAAATGATTTTGTTGAGATGGACCAAGAACAGTGGCTTATCCAAAGGGGAAGGGGGGTGGGCTTTCGGGCTGCAGCCCACCCCAGACCATGCTACAACACCCCCCCCCCCCCAGACCCACCTCGAAGCCCCCCCCCCCCATAGGAGTAAAGGCGCAATATTGTTCCTGTACGGCGAACTTTCTTTCTTTTTTTTAACTCTAGTCAGCTTGGAATGACCTCAGCCCCCACCAGACCACAACGATCCTGGATACGCCACTGACAAAGAAGCATATGTTGGGGTGAAACAATAGATGAATTGAAAAGAATTGGGAAGAAACTAGATGTGAATGATGAAAAGTGTGTATGATCTATAGCGTGTTATGACTGAGTTACAAATACTGAATGTATTAATTGAAAAAACCGTGGGAATTTGAGTAGTGACGTTAGTCAATTATTAAGGACAATAAATTCTAACAGGTGAACAGGTACTCCGCAGAGGACAACAAGTGGCCAGAAGCAAAACTTGTCTCTACATCACACGATATCCCGATAACAACGTGTCGGCACAGGCCCTCAGGGATTCAAATATTTACACCTGCCGTGACGCGGCTGGCGTTTGAAGTGGGAACGTGACAAGTCTCGCGTGTGCTGTTGTGAAGTGTTGGCGCCGGTCACGAAGCGCGGTAGCGGCTCTGACGCCCCCAATAGCAGCCGCCTGGGGCGGGCCGTTGGTTCACGCTGTTTCGGAAGCACCCATTGTGGCTGTCGTCGTAAACACGCACTCCAAAATCATGATTTTAGTTCGTGCCCAAAATGGGAGGAGATCACTAACTTGTCTGAAACTTCCCCGGCATGATACGAAGACGATCTGCAGAACACTGACTACACAAATATTTGTGCAGTCATTTCAGTTTTTCAGGAATGACCGAGATCTACCATCGGCTAACACCTCTCTGAATGTACCTGTGACCTTAATATCAAAGGAAATGTTTCATCCCCTGCCTCCATTTTCCACAACAGTACTCCAAAAATCGGATACCTTTTGATCGGATTCGTAGTAATATTCCTTCAAACGTAAGTGCAGTACCAACTACCCACTGACCCCGCCCGCAAAGACGTCGAGGCACTTTATTGTGTACGAACTTCTGTGCGGTCATCTAGGCTTCTAGTGGTTTCCTTCAATCACACCACGCTTACTATGGGTAGTTCCCCAACACTCTAGCGACTAACAAGTGAATGGTCAGACTTCTCATGCCGAAACCTGTATTGACTTTTTTAGCACTGTTACTTAACATTGGTGTGCCTCAGTTGCACAGTGGTTGAGTGCCAGACTACAAATCGAAAGGTCGCGGGTTCGATCCCCGCCAGGTCCAAGGATTTTTATCTGTCACTTTCCTCTTCTTTCACCTCTGGCAGTATTGCTCATGTGAAAAATACCGAGTAGCACCGTGGTTCGGAACCCACGTTAAACTGTAGGTCCCCCTATAACTGGCTGGGTTAAGTCAGTTCGAAGGTCGGAGGAAGGCAACGGCATACCACCTCCAAACAGGACCATGCCTAGTAAAGCACTGTGGTGTTCAAACCAATCTTCGGATTGTTGACTGCTTTACCTTTTAGTTAACATTGAAGGAAGTCTGTATGCAGAATGTTAGCTGCTAACATGACCTAGAAATCACCTTAAAAAAATTCTCGAAAATGGCTGTTTTTCCTGCTTTGCGCTTGTGGTGACGGCTGGCCATCCTTGGAAATGACGAGTCGCGAGCTGTGGTTATGGTGAGCGTTGTGCGCGTGTTCGCGAGGTGCGGCCGTCTTATTCACTAAAGAGGAATATCAAATGTTCAAATGTTTGTTAAGCTTATGGGACTTAACTACGGGGTCATCAGTCCCTAAACTTACAAACTACTTATGAACTAGCTAATACTACGGACGGCACAAATATCCATGCCCGAGGGGGGGATTCGAACCTCCGACCGTAGTGGCCGTGCAGACAGAGGAATATCGTTGCACGGTTTTGGTGGAAAGTGGAAACGAATATTCCTTTCTGTGGCATGCATTTCCTTTTCATTTCTGGTACGTATTTCGAAACATACCGTCCTGAAACTGGTTAGACATATGAAAGATATTCTGTACATCTAAATCTATACTCTGAAAGCCATTTTACGTGGACATTCAATCTCCCCTCACAGGTGATGGCAAACCCTGTAAATGTTTTGCTGCTTGCCATGGAGATATACCGCAGACGCCAAATGAAGCAGTCGACAGAAAACACGCGTGAAGACTATGTGATGTGCGACATGGTAGTTAAACTTCTAGACGAGCATGTAAATAGAGCAGACATGAGGCTAGAAACGACTGAAACACTCGGTATTGCAGACTGTATTTCGAGTTCACCCTGACAAGGAAGTAGAGATACTTCAGATTCCACCCGGCACGACGAACGTAATTCAACCGTTAGACAGAGAATTTTTCCGCCAGTGGAAGGCATTTTACAGAAAACTAACAGAGAAAATTGTTGGGTGCAAATCACTGCAGTTTCATGTCTGTCATCGTGACAATATTCTCAAGTTGGCCGCGATGGAGTAGCCGAGCAGTCTAAAGCGTCTCGCTGCGGAGCGCGCGGTTGCTAGCCGTGGAGATTCGAGTCCTCCCTGAGGCATGGGTGTGTGTGTTTTCCTTAGGTTAGTTTACCTAGGTTTAAGTAGTTTGTAAGCTACGGACTGATTACAACGCAGTTTGGTCCGATAAAAAAAAAAAAAAAAAAAAAAAAAAAAAAAAAAAAAAAAAAAAAAGAAGAAAAGAAAGAAAGAAAGAACCTAGTGCAACCACACCTATACTAGCCTTAAGGCTATGCTGGTCTGTTTGGTCTGTTGTTGGTTTTGAAGTTATTGATAGTTTGTTAAAGAATAGTTGAAAGTATGGTGGAGACATCCTAAAATCCGTATCGTAGCCTTAAGAATGTCAGGTATAGTTTAAACAAGAAGTTTTTTTCAATTATTTTTACGTACATTTTGTCGGGATCAAAATTGGGGTCGTCATGTGACCGACTTCGCACCGGGAGCCAGAAGTTCTGGTCTGTACATAGTCATTCGTCCCCAACACTGGATTATTACTTCACATATCTTTGGCTAACTGCTCCACCTTTAAAGAGTTTGACATATACTACAAATCAGCTTTTCATTTTTCATCCTTATATTTTCATTTATCTAAGAACTTGTATGAAACAGGTATGTTGTTAAGTGACTGTAGACTCCGCCACCACCGTAAGGTGACTTGCGGCTATTCCAGTAGATATACATGTTGTGGATATACATGCCCTTTTTTTTGGCGGATTTTGTATCTGTAAATTACATTTTTGTTTACTGATGCAGCCTCAGCAGATTTCAAAACAGTTCATTTTTCTATTAATGGAAATAATAAAGGTTACTCACGTTTTATAGCCTCGCTAGTTCATGGTGTTCTTCCCGCCTGGTCACTGGCTGAATTCACACAGTCCTGAGATAATTTGTGTATTTCCTTTTTCATTTTATTCCTGCACTTTTTCACTGTTTACTGTTTCACAGGCTTGAATGCGTATCTCGTTTACGAATTCTTTTGTATGATTGTGTTGCCAACTTAACAGAGTTGTGTATGGGACGTCTGTGTTTTGTGTGTGTTCGAGAAAGACGGTGGTTTGTACGTGTGTGTAACATCAGATAGTAGTAGATATTGTTATATTTTGATGTTTTGGGCACTGATTTCGATGTTTTGTGGAAGGGTTTTAAATGGGCAAGTGGAAATGCGAGCCTTTTTCTATTTTATCTATCCAAACCTATGAAATAGTAAACATTGAAACAGTGTGATAAAACAAAGAAGGAAATATACAAATAGTGCCGAAGCTGTGTGACTTCAGGTGGGAGGAACACCTGATAATCGCGAGTAAGTAACCTACATTATTTCGATTAAAACGAAAATGAACTGTTTGTAATCTGTATAGTGGAGCTATAAAAGTTTCACGGCCCTGCACAACATTTAATTATGGCGTTATTACTAAGGTACCTGTTTCTAAACGAAAATCCAGAAGTATCGGCATGTCTTTATAGTAATAGCGCTATGGTCAAAGTCTGACATAGTTAAGAATAAAAAGAAACTTTTGCTCTGCAGAGGAGTGTGCGTTGATATGAAACTTCCTGGCAGATTAATAATGTATGCAGGACCAGAGATTCGAACCTGGAACCTTTGCCTTTCGCGGGCAAGCGCTCTACAGCCTGAGCTATCCCGGCACGCTTCGCCGTCCGTCCTCACAACTTTATTTCTAGAATGAAACTTTCACTCTGCAGCGGAGTGTGCGCTGATATGAAATTTCCTGGCAGATTCAAATTATGTGCCGGAACCGGGACTCGAACCTGGGACCTTTGCCTTTTGCGGGCAAGCGCTCTACCGACGGATTGCCCGCGAAAGGCAAAGGTCCCAGGTTCGAGTCCCGGTTCCGGCACACAATTTTAATCTGTCAGGAAGTTTCAACTTTATTTCTGCCAATACCTTCCCTCCTCCTTTCCAAACTTCAAGTTCTCCTGCGAACCTCGCAGAACTAGCACTATTGGAATATGGATATGATGAAGACATGGCTTAGCCACAGCCTAAGGAATGTTTCCAGAGTTGAAGTTGGGAAAGTAGGAGGGGAAGTACTTGCAGAAGTTGTGAGGAGGGCCCGTGAAGATTGCGGCGATAGCTTAGCCGGTAGATCGTTTCTCCGCGAAAGGCAATTGTCCCAGGTTCGACTCCCGGTTCCGGCGCACAATTTTAATCTTCCAGGGAGTTTCAAGAATTACTTCATTCCAACCTCAATCAGAAAATACAATGATTCTTCACTCTGCAGCGGATTGTGCGCTAGTATGAAACTTACTGGCGGATTTAAACTGTGTACCGTAACCGGCATTCGAACCTGGGACCTTTGACTTTCGCGTGATAGCGCTCTACTAACTTTTTCCCCCTTGTTTCTTTTTCTTCTGCCGGCCGCAGTGGCCGAGTGGTCTGCTGCGCGTCGGTCATAGTCTGCACGCCCGCTACGGTCGGGGGACCGAATCCACCATCGGGCATGGATGTTTGTGTTGTCTTTAGTTTAAGGTAGTTCATAAGTAGTTTGTAAGTTTAGGGACTGATGACCCCGCAGTTAAGTCCCTTAAGCTTAACAGACATTTGAACATTTGAACTTTTTCTTCTCATAGATCTGTTATTTGCGGTCGTTTGTTCGTTCTGGCTTTTTCGTTGCGTTATTGGCTCAGGTTTTTATTACACTTTATTTATTTATTTTTTTCTTAATTATTATAACAGAGGGCGTCGAGCCTTCTGACCGAGCGCGCCGAGCCACTGCGTTCGTCCTCATAGCTTTACCTCTGCCAGTACCTCCCTTCCAGCTTTCCAAAGCCCACAGAAGGTCTCCTGTGAACCTTGCAGGGCTAGCACTACTGGAAGAAAGGTTATGGTGGAGACATGAATTAGCCACAGCCTAGGGTATGTTCCCAGAATTATATGTTTACTCTGCAACGGAGTGTGCGGTGATATGAAATGTCCTGGCGGATTAAAAATGTGTGCCGGAACTAGCAATTCGCAGGTTAGCGCTCTAACGACTGTTATCCCCGCACACATTTTTAATCAGGACATACAATCGTTGTAAATTGATGACTTCATCTACAATGTAACAACGATCCAGGGTAAGCTCACAAGACGTTAGCTAATCACACACGAATTCTCGCGATAGGTGCGCAGGTATAGTATGGCGCTGCCGCTTAGTGACTCGTCACAAGGGTAACCCGTGTGGAAATTGATCTGCAGATCAGGTGGATATTTCGGTCAAAACGTCGCGTCTACGTCGTGGACATTAGAAACGTAGTTCACGCTCGGATTTCCGGGGAAGTTGAGTATAGATGGGGAAGAAACTAGGCCGTGCCCTCTCAAAGAAATCATCCCGGAATTTGCTTAATTTAGGGAAATCGCGGAAAACCTAAATCTGGATGGCCGGAGGGGGGATTTTAGCCAACTTTTCCGGATGTGTGTCCAATGTGTTACTAAAGGTAATTTAAATTTACTGTATATATGTGGTATCTGTTCCTGAGAACATCTCCGAAAGGACACCATTTTTGATCCAGCAAGTATTATCAAAACTCAAAAAAGTTTACATTAGCTGCCAGGGAGCTTATCATTAAATCAGTGGGAAAGTTGAATATTTGCGCCAAGTCGATAATAGAAATAGGGCCCCCATTTTAATAAACACTTGCGGTGACGGCTCCGCCACGACTGCACGGACTACGCTATCATGCCTCCAGATTGATTTAGTTCAATGCTACTGACAGCGTCTCTAAGAACTAACTTTCTTTCTCATATTACAGTTAATAAAAGACTTGACGAGAATCAAAAAATGAACAATTTCCGTCTCAGATTGTTCACTTTGGTCGTGGATGTTATATCTGTAACATTCTTCTCACTGTCTTCATTACTTCCACTTCGGACATTTGGGATGACAAAGCACGAACCCCACCTCCAACATAAAATAAAACCAAATCAAAATCATTTTATAATAAGACCATCTTCCTTATGTGTCCCTCAGCGAAGTCATTCACCTTGAAAACACACTGCATTTGTTTGAAGATTTACGAATCCTCAGACAATGGATGCGCAAGTCTCTGAAGAACAATGCCATGTAAAAGCTATAACCTTAAAATTAATAAGTCATAAATGAGATATTACTATGAAAAAAAAAAGGAGACAGTTGCTTGAAACCAGGTGTGGTAACAGGGATATAATTTTTTTATTCATCTGGGGGTGGGGGGACTCAGGGGTTATTCACAAGACGTTCGCTCTACTCAGAAAAAAGGCTTTATCGACATAGCTCTGGCTATAATTTTGACCGTCATTCCCGCCCTCTGCGTTATCAACGCTCCTATGTGGAACGTTCAGTATTTCAGTACCTTGTTTATTAGAAGTATAAATGTAGACGGTGGCCGCGGGGACTGAGGCGCTTCAGTCACGTTCTGCAAGGCCACTACGGTAGGGGGTTCGAATCCCCTCGGGCATGGATATTTGTGCCGTCCTAGTTCATAAGTAGTTTGTAAGTTTAGGGACTAATGACCCCGTAGTTAAGTCCCATAGACTATACAAACATTTGAATTTTTAAATTTAGAATTTCAGTGATATGATTAAAAAACAGCCTAACGGAACAAGATGCAACTTTTGTAAGTACAGCATATGGACCATATGGCGAATATATTTCGACGTATCCACTCTGCAGTAACTCAACAGCAAAAGCCTATGTGACCACAATAACAACTATGGCAACAGGAATATCAAGTTTGCAATGGAGTTTATGCCGTGCTTATGATGACATACTCTTCTACGTAGGTAAGGCAAGAGGAAGATAGATTATGAAATCGTGCAATATGTAACCTGGGTTACAGTTTACCATTAGTCACAATTATGCATACATATAAACTTTTCGCTTGGCACACGTCGTTATAATTCCTATCTTGACAGTGTATTTAATATCCCAGTTGGCAACGCTTTCAAACGTAGATTGTAAACAAATGCGAAGCTTTGCAGATAAGTTAAGAATGAGCCGTGGAATCAAGCTCGCTCTGTGTTTTGATAGACTTTCCTTAGGTTCTAGCCGTTCAAGCTGCAGTACCGTCCTTCTACAGTCGTTACACTTATCGTCAAGGCGAGCTACTCGACATTCTAACACAAAAGATAATAATAAATGAATTTTCGTATTTGAGAGTTATGTTCAGTACTGATTATTGGTCACGAACCGATAATTATGTAGGTAAACTGTACAGGAATAATACTACACTGCTTCACAGTAGCGGTGAATGCGGCAGAAAAGTTTTGAAGGGATCTCTCCGTCAAGCCTGGCGTTTCCCTGTAGTTCACGTGAGAGGCAGTAGATGTCACTTGTGTTTGCAGCAGTAAGTATGGCGGATGTGACGCTACCTTGGCTTGCGCATGTCACATAGTTGGAGCCACTTAAACGTACGACTTGTTTCGTTCCACTCAGCTGTTGACACGTGGAATATTGACTGTGTGCTGTTCATTTTAGTATTGGCATTATTACAGGTACGTATTGCTCGGACACTCGTGGCAGTCGGCCGCGAGCGTAAACAAATGACTGTGCGTGTACCACTTAACAAGTGGTGAAACTGCCCCCGCCAGAGTCGTCCGCTTTGCGGAAGACAGTCTTACATTCTTTGAAACGATTTGCCTTCTTACGTAAAAAGGAGTGGCTGTTAGTTTTCCTCATTTGTTTACGATCGCGGCTGTCATAATGTAGTGTCAGGGTGATAGTATAGTTTTCCTATTTCGAACATTAAATTCGGCAGAAATGACGGTGTCATACTTAATGTAATTACTTGAGTGAACTTGCAAAAAAAGTAACGTTTGATAGGGACATAACTTTCATAATAAAAATCCGCAATTAAGTTATTTTATTAAAAATCTTTGTCAGCGAAACGAATATCTGGTCAAATGTTTGTCAATGTTAACCTACAGATTAGTGGTGCATGCGTTAAAGGGCTCGGCTTGAAACGGGTGAGAGCTGTCTGGTTTGAAACCCAGGTGGATCTGTTTTTTGCGTTTAAAGGTAGCCTCCACCTCTATTCAAAATGAGTCAGCAGAAAATTGTTTCGAAATCCATGTAGAGTGTAGGTCCCAGTTGACTTGTACCTACTCTGGGTGGCACTAACGTTTCAGTGAACGGAAACATTAGAACGATTAAAGTAATGTTAATAACAGCTGTGCTCTGGTATTGTCAACATAAGCGTGTTTTGGCGGTTATTGGTTGTGCTTGATTCTGCGGCAAGTAGAAGCGATAAATTTGTTTTACATGTTTACTGCATGCATTCTGATACAAAAACGACTTTCACATTTCATGTTATGTGCCGATAATATACTGAAGTTGGAGCAAATTACGCTTTCAATCACAAATACTTTAATAAGACTGTAGTAATGTTAGGCACTCGTTATGAATGACACGGATTCAATGCAATTGAAGTTAATTTTGTACGGACGAGCGCAATTTAGTAAAAAAAATATTGTCGAAAAATTCGAATGTATTTTTTTAATTTTATAATGTGAAGTTTCACGGTATGGTGTGGTCAAAATTACTAAATTTCCGGGGTATAATGCCGTGGTCTTGTGGATTTATGCTGGATTTCCATAGTAAATACAAAAGACCACTGCATAATAGCCCGGAAATTTTAATTTTGAATATTTTTTCTTTTTTTGTCTTTGATGCATGCGGCGTTTACTTGGGTTACGCAATGTGTGCAATATGGACTGTGGTTTCAAAAATTAACGGAAAAAGCAGTAAACGTAAAGAGTAATGTCACACTTTCTGAATTTAGCGAGGTTCCCCAGTAAATGGAAATGTGCTGGTTGTTGTGATATTTCCCCATTGTTCACTAGTATTTCGCTGTGTATTCGAACGTGTTATCCCTCGTATGCTATGGAAAGAAAGTACTGTCTTACTGGAATAGCTGTTTAGATATTTTCGTAAGTAATCTCAACAGAATTTTCGGTGCGGGATGCTTATGGAACAGTTGTAAACGATGATTCGTGACTTTGGCAGTAACGCCTTTGTGGTTTAGTGACTCCGTGCATGACTCACTTAAGTGACGTAGTAATACGCCGCCACTGAGTACTGCTACCTACAATAGTTCACTACTCCTGGTCAACTGAAGCAAGTTATACAACCCGTCAGCTTTGACGAATGATTTCGTATCTTAGTTAACAATTACATAAAATTTCTTGGGGTATACAATAAGTACCAGCTCGCGATCGAATTGAATAACAACTTGTTTTATAGTCAGCGTATCATCGCGTTTTATACCTTTGATTTATAATATATTCTTCTGTAGGAAAAGCTATGAAGTGGAAAAACTGTTTTGTGGCAGGATAGATGTAGGTCATTAACTCTGAGTCCTTGTTCATGCGTAACTGAAGAAAAAATTTTAATTTATGTGTAAGAGAATCTGCGCGATGCTTGTCCATTTCAGCAGGCGTTAATTGTTTTCAACTCTAAGTTTGTTGCCAGCTGTTATCTATCGTTTTTTGAAATCGCGAGTTTGAGAAACTACTTGGGTAAAGAATTACTTTCACTCTGCAACGGTGAGTGCACTGATACGAAACTTTCTGGCAGGTTAAAATTCTCGGATCCGGGATTAGAGCCTAGGACCTTTGCGTTTCGTGGGCAAGCGCTCTACCGTATTAGCTATCCCGGCACGCTTCACTATTCCTCACAACTTCACTTGCGTGCCGGGATAGCTCAGACTGTATACCGTTTGCCCGCGAAAGGCAAAGGTCCCAGCATCGAATCCCGGATCCGGCACACAATTTTAATAAACCAGGACTTTTCATAGTTTAGGAAAGTTTCGTGAGGAGGCTGTGCTTCATGTTCGAAGATGAAAAACATAACTGGCGCATTGGCATTGTTGTGTGCTATTTCGTTTAGGCCAGTATCACTAATACTGTATTCCTTAATACAAAGCACAGTGACTAAAATAAACGCTTAGAATTGTATGAAAAGCTACTACAATCAGTAGTATTATAAATAGCTCGCATTACAGAAGTAACAAATTATGTGGACTACAGGATTTATGGTGATGCATAAGTGAAATGTATTTCTACTTTAACTTTGGTTAAACATTCCTGTCCAAGTGACTTAAATTTTGGTTCACTGTTCTTTGGAAAAATGCATAAAATTGTACATTACAGGATTAGAGTAATTAATGCATACTGGAATAGCTTTGCTGTCGCTATAAATGAGACAATCTTGGGCAGAAATGGCATTCATAAAATGCGTAATGAAACACCGCACTAGTAAACTGTAATTTTTCATACCGATGGCGATGCATTTCGATAATGAACCACAAGTACAGGCATCTATATATATATTTTTGCGATCTTTTAAAAATCAAGCCAAACGTCAGACTGCGGTACATTATAGACTTTCCCAGTGCATGAGGCATCCTGATGTACTTCAAAACGTAAATATTTTCTGTTCTTAATTACTAGAAATTCTGAGGTTAGGTTAAGAAAGCATGAAAAAGCACTCTTTTTGTGTTCCATTACTTACACACTAACTAAATTCAGTACTTCCTGAAACATCGATTATGATGTATTTCTAAATGTTGGTGAATTGAAGTGTTTGGTCGCAAATTCTCAGTGTTCGTAATTACGTCCCCGCAGTGTAGCTCGTGTAGTAAATTTATGCAAGTACTGTTTTGTTGTCTTAGTATCTACGGTTTTATCTCAAATTATCCTTATTTTTCCTTTTGAAGGAATGCAGTCGCCAGAAACCTTACTGTTTTACAGACGATTATTAACCCGTAATTGGTACACCTAAAAATTGTAACGCATAAGGTACATGTGGGTCCTTAGGACCCACATAAGGTTTGAGTATGTTCTGGTGAAAATAGGTGACATTTAAATATTACTACTGTTTAACATTACATTCCTCGTTTACGGTCTTAAACATGTTAGAAAAAAAGCAGTGAAGTGCATAAAATATAAGATGGAACATATACTTTACCAAAGTCCTACACATCAGTTACAAATAGTTAGCTGCACAACTGAAACGTCACAGGTAAACACGGAATACACTGTTTCGTAATTAAACCAGAAGCAAAGTTAAACAGCAATATAAAAATTTCTGCAGGCACATCTTTTGGAAATATTTAAGAATATTTTCAGCCGAATGATTTATGAAAATAGTACACAATAGCAGGAACAACGGCAAAATTTTAGTTTTTATTCAGCGTATTTACCAGTCCATTTCAGTTATCCATCTTGAAACGTACCTGACGCTTGGAGGAAGTCATGCCTAGAATACCATAAATGGAATTTCTGATATCTCTTCTAAAAAATGTTGAATCCTATATTTTCATACAATCACGTACAGGGTGTCCCTAGTTCAATGAGGAATTCTCTGCATGTTACGCCGTCATCTCCTTTCCATGTTACAAAACGAAGGCATTACACCTGCTGTAACTCATCTAGTGTAGATGATTTCCATAAGCCATTGGTTCGTTCAGAGTATCCATAGTATATTTCTCGTTAACTTTCCTGAAGCATAAATCGAAGATACTGAAAACGGTACCAAAAAAACTTTCAGTAAAGGTACACCTAGGTCCTTGGGACCTGTTCGCCTATATACAAACAAACCTCACACACCTGCAACGTTGTAGGCTGGTAGTCAACGGAATGCTAGAGTACAGGGAGAGGCACAGCTCTGGAAGAAAAGAAAAGAAGAAAAAAAAACACCCTTTCGTTCGGGTCCCTGGGACCCAGTTCCACCAGTTCCGGGTTAAGAGAAACGTCGAATGTGTGTTTACAAGAGTTTGTTTCAATACATAGCGAGTGTTGTAAGTTTGCCAAACTGACCAACTGTTAAGAGTTCGCGAGATTGTCAACAGGTGGACGTTTTTGAGTTGCTTTTCAGTGTGGAGGCAAGAATTTGTAGCCGCACTGTCAGTGGCGTACGAACCATATTTTTAGAGGCGGGGCATATATACAAACGAAGGTCGCGTTCTCGGGGACTGCAGTGGGGTGGGGGGGGGGTAGGTTGGTCTTTCAGCAACTGATAGTGTTAATCAGCGCTATCTTGTCCAGCAGAAAAAACTCTAGGTCGTGTTGATGAAAACAATTTCGTTGCTTTAATTTAGAAAAATACGCCATTGATCTGAGAAGACATTGGTGCAACTTTGCTTAGTCAATTTACGAAAAGCAGTTCATAGGCCTATTTAGATTGATTTCTGTTGGCTACACGGAAGAGGGAGGAGTGGTAGTATGCTGCTTCTCATTTTCTTTAAATGCCTGTGTCCGTTGAGTGTAGCGGACATTGTCGTAGCCAGGTCAGGCTCAGTGTTCACAACCGTACGATAATTATCGTACATGTACGATAATTTCGTGCCTGCGTACGATGCACGAAAGAATGGTACTATCGTACGCAGATGTACGATAATTTCGAACGTAATAAAATGTAACAATACATTGTCTCTTCAAAGATAGTTTCTCGCAGCCCTACCGGTAAATTACTTTCGTAATTAAACTTGTCGATTTAATCTCAGTAGCTATGAACGGCTACCTTCGTAATACAGCTCGTCAATATAATCTGTGACTGAGCGTCTACCGATCGGTGAGCGACACCAGTGCCGTTTATTGTTATTTGATTGTTAAAAGTTCGCTCTTTTATATTCGCGTTACAATGCTCGTAGTTACGTTTAAGTGCTTCAAGCGTGCTTAGTGGTGCTGAAGTTTTACGCATTCCCTTAAACAAAGCGGCATTCTGACACAAGAAATTTAACTGGACGAGTGATTGCTTTTGGCTTGAAGTAAGTACGCTATATCTCTCAAATACGTTAGTTCTTCGGCTGCGTATTAGATATATATTTATCGTTACACTCTGATTTTATTTGTATGTGCCATGCCTTCCATCAGCATTTATCCCCTTTTATTTTCTCTCATTTATTGTAGCAGATCATAGGGAAAGGGATCAGGTGTTATAATTTATTTGTCGGTACGTGCAAGGAAACATGTGAGCGGAAATGCTGACAATCCACAGTGCGTGTGCGACTTGTCCGCCTAACGTGTCGCGCACTGATCAGGTGCGAAGGTTTAGATGTATACCGAACTAACAATGATTCATGAACACGCGTTTCCCAGACGATCGTCTACAAATGCATAAGTACTTACTAGCGATGAATACGACACTTAGTTCCGTTACGAAACTATTGTGTCCCAATTGTCAGATCGGTGGCATTGACAGCAATCGGAGTAAGGAGAAAGTAAACGCAGTCTTTCGATGAAGCCGATATCTAACGGAATTTAACCAGGAGCAGTCGCACAACTTTTCCTGGAACGGTTTTATACGTCATGCATAAAACAATTTTTAAAAACCGCTCTTCATTCGGAAAAAGTAATATATTTTGCAAGAGACAGACTACAGTACGGTATAAGGTATACAGAATCAGATTTGCTAGTAAATATTATGTATTATGGTCATTTTGCAGGTAAGATAATTTTGGTTAAATCTGGTGCATTTACGATAATTTTACTGCCAGAGTAAGATAGTTGCCTCGTTTCAGGTTCTGAACATTGGTCAGGCTTACCGACTACTGTTGGACCATTGTTGTCCGGTATTCATTTTCGATAGGACCGCAGGTAGCTTACGCTTGCGTGACCACGGGACTAAACTGATCAAAAAGTTTTTCACCATCTGCAGATCTGCGAACGTATAGACTTTTAAAGGGCACCCGAACAGCGAGAAATGAGGGTGGTGCAATACTTGTTTCAAACAATATACGTGTATCAGGATGCAGGTGCAGGGGATAACTGTCAAAGAACAAAAAACAAACTTTTTAGTCAACATTTCTGCCTTGTGTATGGCGCTCCTCCCTCAAATTCGGCGAACTGCCCACTGTGTAGTGTGCCTAAATGTAATCAGAGCGTCCATGGTAGTGGTGGGAGGAGCAAGACCTGATAGTCTTAATATTGTGGCAGACGAATTGCAAATAGCCATTAAAAAAGTAGTTTTGTATTGTCGCGTGGGCTTATGTAAGTTTAGGAAGTGACGGACGACTCGTCAAAAGCATTGCGATCGCGTACTCCTTTTCGCTGTACTCGTCACCTCGAGACCGTTCGAAATAAAAACAAAACAAAAAACTGAAGTATAAAATTATATAAACATCTTTATAACACTATTGGAGTATTGAACTAATATATATATAATACCGACTTTTATCATTTTCTTGAAACAGAAGCACCAGAGTGCTGGCTGATGTCCCCCATTAGGACTAATGGAAGAAAGGAGAGGACAAAGTGCAGTGTTAAAAGATGCTTCAAAGGCAAAAATGGCTGCTAACAAAAATACTGACAACATAATTACTAACTGCAGCGTAGTTCATTCATTGGCTCCGCCTAAATATCAAATAAAACAAAGTTAATATGGGGTGGGGGTAGAAACCCTATCTAGCCGCCGCCGCCGTCGCCCCCCCCCCCCCCTCCCGAGAGTTTGAAGTTTTTGGGGGTAGCGGGAAGAAGACTGCTCCTACCCCCCACCCCCCCCCCCCCAACCACCGCGGTTAATATGCCGAAGCACACAATCATAGTAACGTGAATACAATTGAGCCACATACGTATGTCGCGTTATGTACGGTTGGACCGTAAACAGTTCAGTTCTGCAGTCTGCCGTCGAGAATTGTAAACTGAACGTGTAATAGAAGTAAAGCAGAAGTCGTCGTTACGTACTTTGTAGACGGGTAACCAAACTTCTTCAGAACAAATAAAATACTATAGTGTGAAGTATCGAAACTGTGAAACCATGTGTGTTTTGTAATAGTATGAGCCTGTAGATTGGAACATAAATTTGTACTGTGTACATATTGCTCTTAAATTGTACGACGCTTCTCGCCGGGCTGCAGTGGTTATGTTGGCACCAATGGTAATGATGGCAACTCAGATGACCAATAAATGTTTTTTCATGACAATTGCAATTAAAACGAAAATTTTTTTCTGAACGGACAAGGGTACATACAAGAACCTGTCGACCATAGAGCAGGTAAATAACATTTACTCTGTAGCTAGTGAAAAATATTAACGCAATTCTACACTTCATAAACACTGGAGCCCAGCGAGAAGCGTCATAAAATTTTACCCATATTGCTGTAGAAAGATAAAAATTATGCGAGAGCATTAAATGTATTTCAGGAGGAATGAAACGTTTATTCAGATAGCTTGGCAATTTCGTATTTCCTGCACCAAATATACTGCATTAGCAAATAAGACTTCAGTGCTTTCCGATTACTGTAACTGTATCCTATTTATAAATTAATGAAATGTAGCAACCAGTTGCTTGTGGTTATTTATTTTTAACTTTAACGACCGGTTTCGGGCGCTTGAGTGCCCTTCTTCTGGTCTATTTTTGTACTGTTGCTTAATGAATATACATGCTAGTAGTGGAATCAACGCTAAATGCAAAGATTATTATATTAACAATTTTGACGTTGTGTGCTACCTTACGTGCTATATTCAAAAGGTATATTATCTCTCAGAATTCATTAAGCTAACATTTTGGGAAAGTAAATAAGTTGAGGAATTTTACCCATTGGCACTGCCGCAATCTATTCAGCATTCAGATTGTGTATATCAACTTACATGTAGGGCTGCATATATTTGTACTCAGCATGAATTGGTACGTTGTTGAATTAAGGGCGCTACAGCACTGGAAGTCTCCTGACGAGAAATTTTTTCTGGTTTTTATTGCAGAGGTCGACCATTTACCGCATCGGCAGTACCGTAACTCCCACATTAGGGAACTCCCAGACGGTAATTCAGTGGGGCATAATACACTCCACTCGGTAAATATATCAAATAAGTCACTGTGGATAAAGAACAGACTTCTACCGATTGAATTAAAAGAAATAACAAAATAAGATAAAGTTTGCTCACATGCACGAACCATATTAAAAAATTGCATTGAATTTCCTACTCGTGTGGCTTGACAGCTGCACAACTGCCACAATCTGCTGCATGTCTCTGTTATACTTTGGATTTCCATATTTTGATATCCTTTGAGAAATCTGCTTTTGAATGAATGTTTAAACGATTGTGACAAAGTTAATTGACCGTCCCAAAAGATTGCAAGGAAGAATTCTCTTCAGTTCTAGTTTACATTTGCGATCTGCATTTTTCGTAAATCTGTTCGAAGTTTTTTGTAGCTTCCTATTTTTAAGAAAAGTTGTTGGTTTTCTCATGTGTTTAAAAGATGATTACCGTGAATCGGCAAATACGTCTAGAATGAAACAGGTGCACATAAACTATTTAAAATGTTGTTTTCATAGTGTTTTTATTTCTTGTTAGCGTTTATAAAGCAGTCGTTTCAGAGTGCGGAAATCATTTAAAAACGAAGCATTATTGCCAGTAATCCTTAGCTGGAGACTCGTGTCAATTTTCGGTGCTATGCAAGTATTGGTTAAATGTGTATCTGTACAGAGTTTCGTCAGAATAAAACATCGTTTCGATACAGTTGGGTTTCGACTTCGGGCATTAGTGGACTGAAACACCGTTGTTACGAAACAGAAGTATAAGACGATACAGTTTTTGTCGACCGTGAATGTGATTGGTAAGAGTGGAATGAAACACGACGGTTTCGACACCTTGGAACACGGCAGCTTTGAAACAATGACAGTTTGACATATCGATGCATTGTTTGGAAACAATGAAACAGTAGCATTCTAACCATTATTTCCGTATCTGTCAAGATACAGTTGGAATAAAAACGGTGGTAGTTTTCAGGCTGTATTGTGGAAATTAGTCTTCAATTATGGGATTAGCCTGTTCAGTGTTTCTCATCGTGGAGCACGTTTATTACCTAATGGATAATGTACAGTTCATGCGGCGGCTACTGCTGCTGCTAGACTTGTTCATAATGGTAGCGGCAAGATGGATGACGTTAGTTGACGTAGCCAATCACGAATAACTTTGACTGCCATTAAGAATGCGTTTCTGAATTTGTAAACAGTTCGGTGTTCTGTATACAGTTTTATTTACTTGCAAGTTCTGCATTGCAACCTTGTAACCAGATCGTGAATAGAAAAAATACTTTGCGAAATAAGTCAATCCATGAAACTTCCTGGCAGTTAAAAACGGTGCTGGAACCGGGGTTCGAACCTGGGACCTTTGCCTTTCGCGCGCAAGCGCTCTAAAGACTGAGCTATCCTGGCACGATTCACGCTCCGTCCTCAACTTCTGCCAGTACCTCTGCTCCTACTTTCCAAATGGACGAACCGTGAAGCGTGCAGGGATAGCTCAGCCGGTAGAGCGCTTGCCCGAAAGGTAAAGATCCCATGTTCGAACCTCGGTTCTGGCACACAATTTTAATCTGCCAGGAAGTTTGTCTGCGCAAACTTCGCTGCTGAGTAAAAGTTCGTCTAATCATTGCATGGTTTAAGCTTGTTATACGTATTAGAAATTGACTCCTTCCATTCGACAGTATGTACTGGTCATAAATTAAGAATTTAGTGACAATTTCTCGATGAATTAAAGATATTCCGCAGTAATTTGTTCTCCAAGAAAGAGGAATTTGCATTTTCAATTTCTGTAGAATTACAAAAGTTTGGCCTTCCCTCCTTCCTTGCTCCTATTTAATATATAAATATACCGTTAAGCCGTTTCTACATGAAACGCTTCTAAACTAGGCAATACTGGAGCTCGTCAAAGTGAAGCTATTTTCTAGATTGACAAGATTTCAGATTACGTTGCTACGCCAGTACCTACTAGCACAGCTTTAATTTCAGCTAGTGAAAGGAGCAGCTATAACTTTTATGAAGTAATTAGTCAAAACATTAACATATTTTACAACGAATGTGTCACGATTTTGCAATATATTACTCGTTAAAATAATTACTTCCACAAAGCCAGCTTTATTACAAAGCAAAAAACTTAGAGGCATTGTTATTGGCTGTCAGTCAACCATTAGTGACTGCCTTCACTTTCCGCCACTCATTGCGCCAATAACGTCAAGCAGCGGCAGCCTATACGTCATATTGTTAGAAATGTTAAACTGCTGAAACATCTGTTAATTACACTAGATAACACGCGCTTGAAATTATTTTATTGCATTCTTAAATAAAATACATATTATACAAAGGACAATGTTTATTTAGAAAGCATTTAGATGCACCGCTTAAAAGAAAGTAATTTATTCACTGGCGTGAATATAATTCACGAAATATTGCGTCGCTGGACATACTCCACGAATTGTACTACATTCACTACAGACGAAACTAATAAATTCCTTTTAAACATTTAACAAATACTGAGGCTCTTCTAGGTTCATGTAAATACTAGCTGCCAATCTTTTTTTAATTTTTTAGTTTTACCACGTTTCACTTTGATTTCTTTGAGCGTTGGAAATAGTCTAATGTATAAACTTCAACAAAACGTCTGACATTAGTTTACTCAAAAGTAATCCGTATTAACGGTACTAAGACGGTGGAATTAAGAATAAGATTTAACAATAATTTTAATTTTAATAATTAATAGGGCCTAAATTGAACTGTATCAAGGACGGAAGCTAGGAAGGGCTGGGAGGGTAAACCACACAATCGCTGTTTTATTGACACTTTCTTTTACTCAGAAATGTAATGAGAAATATATATATATAACATCGGACAAGGTATACAAGTGAAACACTCCTCAAAATGAATCAATTAACCATTCAAATGAACAATTGCTGGGTATTTAAGTAATTAAACGGACAAAGTCCTTAGCATGTTATAGGGAAAAAAATATTAGGCTGATATATAAACATCGCAAAGAAAATGGCCTACAACAATTTGTCAGACTGGGTTCAGTATTTTATTAATTTGGAAAAGACATACCTGTTTATCCCTTTAAAAGGTACACTGGAACAATTTATAAAGCTTCCTTTAACATTTACCTTGACGCAAACAAATTGGTCATAAGGGTAAGTACCCGGTTAGGTTTTTTCAAATCGTAATTCGAGAACTGAGGTAATAAGAGGCCAGAATCAAGACAGTTGCTCAAGTAGCAAGGCAAGCAAGCTAACACACCAGAATAACGGATGATATAACCCTAGGCCTGCTTAAGAACCAGAGGGCGGCGTTATAGTTGATATTACCACAAGCTTCGGCAAGTTTAACGTAACAGTAGTATAAGGCGGCCAACCGTCCCGGATTCTGCGGGACCGTTCCGGATTCTGAGGTACCGTCCGCATTGAAAAACTTCAAGTGTCCCGCAAAATGCCTAATTTGTCTCAAAAGTCCCGCATCCCGGTAATTTTTGCACATTCCACTGATTGCAGATTATTCCCACGTATCGTTAGCATTGCGAATCAGGATATGAAGATTTATGGCAGTGATTATGTGCAGTCTTTTGTTGTCTAAAAAATAAATATTTAGTACTGTTAGGTGAAAAACCTGTAGCTGTTAGCTCAGGGTGACCACTCTTAATACTCTGAGATAGATAACGATCTCAATAGCAATAGGTTCCAAACGAAACTTTACGGGAGATGCCGAAGTACAACGGACGGTTTTTTAGGTTGCAAGTTAGTCCGCGCGGAGACTCGACATTGTTGATTTGTGCTTGCGTGCTTCGCCGGGTTCCGCGAACAAATTTGTTTTACTTAGTAATGACAACGAAAATTACAAAAATGAAAAAAATGTTAACTGACAAAGGACTTAAATAAGGATTACCTTTTTTACAGAAGTGTACACCATCTTCAGAAGTGTGGTGCAAAACGTGTAATGAGGTGTCCTCAGTTGCTCACGGCAGTAAACATGTCATTTAACATCTGACAAAAATAAAAGGGCTGCTACCGCCACAGATACATCACTCTCTCAACTTATTTGTCAGGTAAAATTCGCTGGCTAAGAACAACTTGTAAGAACAGAAGGTTTCTGGGCTTTCCACAATGTCACTATCAGACTTTTATATCGATAGAATTGATTCAAAAAGTGTTTCAAAAAGAGGTTTATTTGCGGGAAAACTGTTCGAAGCAGTTATAAAGAATGTGAAAGCTTCCTTTTCTTTAGCTAACCTTAAGACAGAACTTCAGCACAAAAGATTTTCCATTTATCAGTATCTGTACACACATTTCAGATCACAAAGACCTTAAAATATATCCAATATTAGTGCGGTACTTTCATCCAAAGACTGGAATTAATGTAAAAATATCAGATATCCTAAATTTCCCTGGTGAAACTGCAGTTATCGTTCTTCAGCGGACATACTGGAAAATCAATGGCGGAAAGAGTCATGGTAATTAGTGCAGTTAGTGCCAATAGAAATTTTGGCGGAGTTTAATGTGAATGACAATGCAAAGCTTTCTTCAAACTTCATGAGTGACGAAAAGAGTTGGCGTGGGTTGGGCAGTGCATATTGCACACATCCTCCAAATGTCCCGCATTGGGATTTGAAAAAGTTGGCTGCCTTACAGTACTACAGTATTAACTGTTATATAAGAAGGAAGGCCTAATCAATACAAATCCAATAACAGGTAATTCAATAAAAGGGCCAGCTTAAAATTATAAAGGAAACGTACATAAGAAATTGCAGGAAGGCTTGGGAAAATGTTTACACACTTTCTTAAATTTGCTTAAAATTTAAAGGAGACGTCACAAGATGTGTAAAACACGCTTGGCAACACTTAACGTAACACACTCAAACGCCTCAAGCCGTTTGTAAATAAGTGGAGACATAATGTTATACCAAGCTCGGATGCTAAATCTAACACTAGGCCCGGTGAGCAACAGCAGGGAAGGAAGAAGGGAATGGGGAATAGGCTGTGGCACAGATTGGACACACCAAATTAACAGAAAAAAATTTACTGTCAAATTACAGCCACGGTACTGACAGAACGTACTCGCGACCAGAAAAACAGACTGCCTACTATAATACCGCGACTGGCAGATAACTGACTACGAAGGGGGCACCTATCCAAACCTCTAAACTAACAAACCGGATCAAATATATCAAATCCGGACGTACCACTATTGCGGCAGGAAGCGAATAATCAAAAAACGTGCTCGGAACAAAATTTCATGCACACACGCATGATACGTAAAATACTACACAGAAGACGAGGACAGCAAGCCAACCACTGCTGTGGTTCATTGGTTGGACAATGCACAAATATAAACACAATGAGCACAGGCAGTGACTAGATGCACGAGCCATGAGCACTAGAACACGGTGATAGCACCATTTGTAAGCAGGTAACGGCACTCAGGCAATTGACAATGGCAATGCACGGCTCACTAGTCATATCCTCATGAACGGCACCAAATTGGAGTCGACTCGGGATAGTTTACTTAGATGGATCATGCTCCAGAGAAGATGGTGCTTGAGATGTAATGAGCAGTGGCAGCAAGGTCGGGGATGTGTGCAACCTTCCAGGTCAGGTTCAGCAAGCAATCGGCGACGAGTCTTACGTGATCTCCAAGCGTGGGACAGGTGTAGTCCCCGTAAGCCACGTACGCCGCCGAGAGCGCAGTGAAGACATACAGGAAGGGCCCCCCGCAGTCAACGCACGTCGGCCGTCGCGCTACCCGGCCAAGTAAAGAAACGGCAAGAAGATGACAAGAACCAAGAAATCCCTTCCTTAATATAAAGCATAGATGAGCGACACGGCTCATGTACCATTATAAACAATTTTTTTTATAGAAAATTAGGTTTATAGCAATATTTTAAAACGTTCATTTTAATTTCAAGGTCGATAACCCTACGGCTAATAATGTTACAGCTAAACGCATATAGTTCCTTTCATCCTATTCCCGGATTTGATTTGAAGCATGTAACTCTTGCTCTCCCACATAAGTTGTGAAGATACTGAAGGCAATTTTCGCAATGTTGTTGCACAATTTTGCCTTCTTAAAATAAAGCTGTCGGAGTATGAATTCAAATGTCTTCTTACAGTTTGTCGTTTTGGAATTGGGCAAACAAATGAGTCTACATCAAACGGTGCGTCCTTCATCCTCTGCTGTCATCACCAGTGATGTCAAGCTGTCGTGGTCACACAGTACTGAGTAACCACGTAATAATGAATTAATGATGTAAAATTAAAAAAAAAAAAACTTTAAATTTTGACACCATGGTCTGTACCACAGGTTGGAACCACTGATATGTAAGTAAGAAGCTTAGATAGGTGGTGAATGGGCCGGGACCACACGGAACTACTGAAAACTCTGACCATAGATATTTATGCGGGAAAAAGAAATGAAACGGTATTGAAAAGAATATAAGCGTCAACAAAATTATTAGAACGAAGAGTTATGGCAGGCTCTCACAATAAATTGTGGGATGGTCTGTTTTTATACGCACAAGTGAAACATAAATCTCCTGAGTCGATTTCTAAAAAACTGGACTTAAAGAGTGGAGCACATTGGTGTGCTCTAGCCTTACCGCGCAAACCCCATGAACAACGCCTTACTTATTTTTAAAAACTGCCATTTGCTTGCAGTACTTAGGTTCATAGATACGTCTGTCGCAGTTGACGTGCTTTCTTTGCCGGCAAAACATCAGTTTTAGGTTTGTTTGAATTTTTGTGCGTTAACAATGAAATAAACAATTTTTTGTTACAGTAGCAATTTTTACATGGTGCAAACGAAAACCGTTAACCCTTTCATTCCCACTTTATGGATTCAGCTTTGTTAAAATGAAAATTCAGTGTTTTCTGTATTAATACAGTGCACTAAACATCACAATGGTTTAAAATTCTTGATTGAACTATTATTTTTCACATGTATGTTATCCACAACAAAGACGTTTGTATCGAGGTATTTTATTACTTGGGACGTTACGTTGTTGATTGTTAACACGTTCAGATCAATAATGCTAGCATAATCTTTGCCACAGCACCAAAGACAAGACAATTCACTGTTGAAATAAAAATAACATGAACCACAGCCACGCACAGACAACATATCTTCCAAGGCAGATAGATGAATGCCTCAGAAGTGGCTAGACAGCGTCAAAATGTACTAAAATCACGTTGTTCATAATGTGACATTAAGAACTAACAGACAAAATACGCATAAATCAGCTTTTAATACATTGTTGAACACTTGGAAAGAGTTAACAGAAATCTGAAGTCACGTATATAGGAGCCAAAGAGGTAATATAAACATAATTGTATCTTCTACTATCTGGGTGACTCAAGTCTAAAGCTCCGGTGTGAGATTGTATTTCCTTTGCCAATGCAGTAGTTTGTTTTGAACAATTGAATTGAAATTAACGTAAATTTACTATGAAAAGCTAGTGTCTGAAACCACTGCCATTCTTCGAAAACTGTTTAAATCTACGTACAAAAACAAACGTAGATAGGTCTTAAACGTCGCAGACCATTTCGTTCAGTCGCAAACGCTGCCGATCGTCTGGGGGTCTACTTAACCCTTAGCTTCACAGGTCATTTTGTCACTGTCCCAGGCGTGGTCTGACAGACGGCAATTTTTAAATAATCATAAATAGTTCTCACTTATGTCTAAGTGAACTAATTTATTTTATTACGCAAAAGGCTACTTATGTCTACCTAAATTCTGTAAAAGGAATACATTTTAAAATTAATTTTATGAAATTATATATATAAAATTATTCAAATATAAAACTGCATAAAATGGATTTAAATTACATTATTTTATTAACACTGTATGAATTCAAATAATCTGGGCTTTAAATTGTCCTTTGTGCCATATTTTATTGTTCATTCATGCAACGGTAAAAACATAAACTCTCCAAAAAATTAACAAAAATAAAAATTGCAGTACTGGTTTCTTGGTATCTTGTCTTTTAAAATGTTTTCTCCGCTCTCGATGTAATTTTTCGTAGAACACTTAAGGCAGGTGGGCTCCATGCAACAGTGGCAAACATAACAGGTCTTTCTCTTTTTTTTGGGGGGGGGGGGGGTAAAAGGTGGAGCGTATTGTACTTTTCACAGGTTCCACTACAATATGTTCTGCACTTCCACACTATTCGGAATGTTTGAATCTCATAGCCCCTATCTGATCCCAAATCACTTCCTAAAGGGTCTTCAAACCATTTAAAAACAGTATCCTCAAAATGGTATGTAACAAGCACAGTAGAGGAAGAACTCGGTGCTGAATTCGATAACGCAAAGGCCTAGGTGCGGTCTGTAAGACCGCTACCACAGGAAAAAGATGTAATAATATTGCTCTGACTCGCGTTATCGTGTCTACTGATAATGGAAAACAGTGAAGGTGTGGGAAGCAACGATTACACAACGCATGTATTATCCTTCACCACCCCTGTATATTAACAACTGACCAACAATAAACGCTTCTGGTCTGAGAGACCGCACATGGGACGTTAAGGGTTAAATAAAAGCTGCGGACACTTTCGAGAAACGATGTTTATAAAATATTTCCCAGCGTAATTCTATATGAATAAGTTCACGGGTGTGCGGCCGCATCGCTATGTCAAACTGGCACAATATTTCGGCAACAAATCAGGTGCGCTGATGAAATGAGTGTCTCGGAGCGGTGTCCATGCTTTTATCGCCTGCCTCCTTCCGCCGTTTGATACACCGTTCGCGCCCGGCGACGTCTGCTGACGGCGTCTTCGTAGTACATCTCTTCCTACGCCATTCCTTACCCCTCTGGGCGCGGACGGCGTATCAAACGGGGGAAGGAGTGAGGAGATAAAAGCAATACTTTATAAAGATAACAGCGGAAATTCTTAAGTGAAACGTGCGACAGCGCTCCAGAGCACCTCCTAGCGGCGTGAGTTGTGAACTAAGAACGGCTGATCAACATTGTGAGACTTAGAACACTTACCTACATCTACATGGGATATTCATCAAATCACATTTAAGTGCCTGGCATTCATCGAACCACCATTATATTATTTATCTCCCATTCCATTCTCGAATAGCGCGCTGGAAGAAAACACCTGAATCTGTTCGAGCTCTGATTTCTCGTATTTTATTCTGATGATCATTTCTACCTATGTAAGTGGGAGTCAACAATATATTTTCGCATTCGGAGAATGTTGGCGATTGGAGTTTGGCAAGTAGCCCACGCCGCAGCGATAAGCGCCGTTGTTGTAATCATTCTCATCCCAGATCGTATATCATTTCCGTAAAGCTGTCTCCCCTGTATCGTGACAATACGAAACGAGCTGCCCTTCTTTGGACTCTTTCGACGTCCTCCGTTAAACCCACCTGATAAGGATGCCACACTGGGCTAAAATTCTCCAAAAATGTACGGACAAGCGTAGTGTCTGCAGTTTCGTTTGTAGTTCTGTTGCATGTTGTAAGGGTTCTGCCAATAAAACGCATCTCTGATTCGCCTTTCCCGCGATATTATCTACGTGTTCTTTCCAATTTAAGTCTGAAGTAATGGTAATTCCTAGGTATTTTGTGGAGTTTAGGCCCTTCACTTTTGATTGCTTTATCTTGTAAACAAAGTTTAACGCATTTCTTTTCGTACTCATGTGGACGACTTAACAATTCGTATTATTTTGAGTCAATTACTAATTTTTACACTATAGTGATATCTTATTCACATCGTTCAGTAGTTGGTTTTGATCTTCAGAGATTTTACTGGACGGTAAATTACGGCGTCATCTGCAAACAACCTGAGAGAGCTACTTAGATTTTCCCCTAAATCCTTTATGTAAATAAGGAACAGCAGAGGACCAATAACACTACCCTGTGGAACGCCCTATATCACCTCAGTTTTAGTCGATGCCTTTACCATCGATTACTGCGAACTGTCCTCTCTGACAAGAAATCCTCTATCCAATCGCAAATTTGGGGCGATATACTATAACCACGCAAAAGCCGTTTGTGAGGTACGGTGTCAAAAGCTTTCTGGAAATCAAGAAATACGGAATCGATTTGCGAACCCTTGTCGATAGCGCCCATCACTTCGTGTGAATAAAGAGCGAGTTATGTTTCGCATGAACGACATTTTCTAAATCCGTGTTGACCTTGGGTTAATAGATCGTTCCGTTCGAGATAATTCATAATATTTGAATACAGGATATCTTCCAAAACCCTGCTGCAAATTGACGCCAATGAAATAGGTCTGTAGTTTAGTGGATTAGTCCTACTGCCTTTCTTGAATATAGATGTGACCTGTGCAACTTTCCAATCTTTTCGTACAGATCCTTCTTTGAGAGAGCGGTTGTATATGGCTGTTAAGTAAGGGGCTATCGCTTCAGCATAATCGGATAGAAATCTAATGTTTATACAATCCGAACCAGAAGACTTGTTGCATCGGATTATAGAAGTAGGCAATAGTTGGAAGGGAAAATGATACATACATGGTTGTAGTAATCGCAAAAAGCAAAGTACGCCGAAATCTGTCTTCGGGTTGCCGAAAACTAGAGATCTACCATTAACACTACTCAGATCGTTTGCTATTAATAAACAACTTTTTACGCTTTGATTTACCTTTTTATAATTTGTTATAGATACAAGTAGTCGGTTATCAGTAAGCGAAGAGCTGACAGAAATAAAGTTTCGAAAAACGTCTCCAGATGATTTTATACATAGCCCTGTATTGTGCCCAGACAACATTGTGGTGAAGTATTTCAGAAATATGTATAAAGCCAAGTGTGTTGTAATTTGCTTCCCGCGTGCATTATTTTTAAAGGTAGTTAATGTAATAATCTAAAACAGTAAGTTTTTTTAATACATGTATTTTATGTGGAGACTACGCTGTAGAAACACCAACACAGTATCTTCGCTGTTAGCTTTTGTATTGAAGAAAGTTATTTTTTATGAAACAAGTTTAAATAAATCTTCAAAAGTCGTAAATTTTCCTTGTTGTTTTTAGTATTTGGCATGATGCACTGCCTTCCGTTCTGCTGCTGACTCGTGTAAAGTGCATTCATATATATCGTTAAAACTTACGTCATGCAGCGTTTTCTTTTCAATTTGAACTTTATCCAAATAAACTGTACACATTATGAAGGAGCATTATTTGTCCTTCCACGCAACAACTAAGATGCGGTCATTTTTTACCAGTAGAGTTTCCTTTCATTGAATATAAAACATCCTTACTGGACTGAAATGAGAGCTATGTACAGTTTGTTTTCAGAGAAGGAAAATTCTTTAAAGTGTTGATTTTTTTTATTTTTTTTTTTTTCCTTATTCTCCACTCCATGATGATTGTCCTAATTTTTCTTTCGTATGTTAAGTTTTTTTTCTTCCTAAATGTTGTTTCACATACATAGCGTCACTTGTATAATGTTGATTAATATAAGCGGATTTTGAAGTTACTGTTAAGTGATCTATTCCATAGAATTTCGTTTGCTGTTGCTAAACGGGCATCTCTTTACATATGTTCCTTTGTTTGTACTTAGATAGTCCAGCAGTGAGGGTCTTTTACCTGGAAAGTATTCCAATTTTTCAAAATATTTGTAAATCTATCGGACCAAACTGCGTGGTCATCAGTCCGTAGCTTACAAACTATTTAAACCTAGGTAAACTAACCTAAGGACACACACACACACACACACACACACACACACACACACACACACACACACACACACAAACACACACACACACACACACACACACACACACACACACACACGCCCCAGGAAGGACTCGAACCTCCACGGCGAGCAACCGCGCGCTCCGCAGCGAGATGCTTTAGACCGCTCTGTTACTCCACCGCGGCGAAAGTATTCCGAACTTAGTGGAATTTTAGTATGTTGTGTGTTGGTACTCTGTGGGGTAGAATGTGAGTTTTTGACGTCGAGGACCCTGTACTAACTTTGCAGGGTCCGAAAAACCTCGACATTTTTCGCTTCATCTCACTATTTCGCTTGTAACTTCTAAATCATGCGTTTTTCTCGATACATGCCTCTGAACAAAATTGAAGAGCATAAATTTCATATTTCACTGGTCAAAAGTGTTCTTGACCCACTAATGACTGAGATGTAGATGTTCAAAAATACATTAATTTTCTAAAATTACCAAAAACAAGTTTGTGCCTTGTAGCCCAGTAGGGATAAACCTCAAAATTAGAGAAATCTGAAATTATTGCTACAAAAGGTTATATTGTTTTAATGTCTACGTTCGTGGCGTAGTAAAACTATCCTAGGTTTCCCCCCCCCCCCCCCCTCATCGGAGTTGTGCATAATTGGTGGGGGGGGGGGGGGGCGGGCCGGCGGCAAAACTGAACCCGAAAAGGAGCATTTTCGGTTTTGTGATTATATCTCGTAAATGACTAACAATATCGAAAACATATTGGAATTAAGTTGTTGGGCATGAAATTATGAATTGAATGAGACCATCCGAATATTTTTTGTACCAACCGTTTCCATACGAGTGCTCTTCAAATTTGGACCAATTTTACATGTTCATGAAAAATTTTCGTTTTTATCTTTTTTTTTTGGTAGTAACGTTGAAACTAACCCGTCTATCAATAATGTGGTTCATAAAAGAGATTCTGCATTCGATGAAACTAAAAGTGAATTTATTGGACCACCAATTTGTGTAGAGCTCCTCATTAAAGTTGCACTATTTCTGAACATCATTGAAGATTATTTCAAATGTAGTTCTTAAGTAATTCTTATGTACACTCTTTTAAATACAGAATTACAGTAACGCCTTGTCTTGTACTTATATAATGTAGTAATAGATTAATATTTTCAAATAATCCAAAATTTTTATATGTGAAAGTTTTTCATATATAATATAGTGATTTCCATTCAACTTATACGAACTAGGCAGGAAGGTACTTTTGGAAATTAAGTATTGAAATTTTACATAAAGGTACGAGATGAAAAGGGTAAAAGTAGGTATGTACAAAAATTTCACACACGTCGACCTTCGTCTGTCATTGCACCTCTCGGTTCCGTCTTCTCGTCACTCGGCTCCTCGAAATCAGTAATTTTCGTCGCCTCATATGTGCAGTCCCGGTCTTGAACATCTGGTTCGTAAGTTTCATCTGGTTGGAGGGAGTTAGTGCATGAGTTCCCCTTACAGTTAGCACAAATTTATGAGCACTTAATTCCAGCCTTCCGACACCCACAACTACCTGAACAGCCCTTGTTGCATTTGCAGCAAATTGAGAAGTGACGGTGGAGCTGGTTCCTTGGAGGTAGGAACGGAACCGATACCAAACTCTGAAACTTGTCATCCTCAGAGAAGCGGATCCATCTGGTGTCCTAAAATATATGTAATAGTAAGTAGGTCCTCAAGCAGTGCTGGCAGGATGCTTCCGACGTTGGTAGTAGGGATGCTAGCTTTCATCTAGATTTCACAATCGCATTGGGAAACAGGTCGAATCGCAATTTGTCTAAAGTGTCTTCTGTCATACCTCTAGTGTTGATAAAACACGGTGGCTAGTTTCGACAATAGCTTCAGCTTCAGTGTCATGCTCGAAGAAAAGTTTGATATCTTGATGACATTTATTTTTAACCGCTAGATTGCCCACCTTTTTCTTGCCCTGACTGAACAGTGCTGAAGTTGTGACAGCCACTTACGGTGTGGAGAAGTGAATGGCCTTCTGATGTATTTTTGCCAGTTTGAAACTGCTGGAACGAAATACTTTCGATCTTTCGATGATGTCTTTCCTCTTCCAGGTGTCAAGAAATGTATATTTGCTGTATTGTGGCTAGGGCCTTGAACATAAGATCCGTATCGTCACCAACTACCACAACCTTCTCATGTTTCTGCGAGACTTAAAGCGCTGTGGCAACGATCAGGTGGTCTGCGTCTTCATTAGTTTGCTTTTCTGTTTATGCTCTGCTGGGCAAGCCAGTGTAATAATGACAAAATTATCTTTTATACTTCCTGAGGTAATGCACCAGAATTGCCTAAAAATACCTTATAGTTGACCAGATTTGCAGACAAATATATATAGGGTAACTCTGATTTTAAACTGCACCATTAGAAAGAGCAGCTTATTCTCCACTAGAATACTGTTTGTTTGTGCTTGGTGCTCTATGGGTTGAATGGTTAGAGAACTTGGAAAGATGACGCAACTCGTCACATGCAACGTATGTATTAATATGCAAAGACATAGGCAAGTATAGTAATGTTCCTGTCATGTAGTTTGATCGATTGCGCATTAGTTTTGGTAAAATATCTGACGTCCTCTGGGAGGTTACATAAAACATACGAATATCATTCCTTGAAGTCAAGTGTACACCTTAGAAATTTAAATTTCTCCTACCGGTGACTTCTTGTAACATACAGTTTCGGCTATATACATTTTAACTAAACTGAGTAAATGTGATATGGTACGGCGAGCTGGTGAGGAACTGGTAAGGTACTGAGCCTAAATAAACTGTTATAAAATATAGCCAATTTATTATAGCAATTATTTACATAAAACAAAACTTAGTCCTCCTTTGGTTACTAAACACACATCTAATGACACAGAATTTTCACCAACAATCAAATATCAACAGAGAATGTACCGACATCCTTTAACAAAATGAAATCAATGAATTAATAACAGTAAACTTGCTCAGTCGGTACTTGAAAGCAAACAAATTAATCAGGTTTTGTCTGAAGGCATTACGTAATTACATAGTATGAAGGTATTACTCTACTTGAGAGGTTGGCTTTGAGTCATCACAGGAGCTACATTTTACGTCCTCCCGAAGCACTGCCATCCAACAGTAAGACATTGCCCCTTTTCCGGGCCTTAAATGTTTTGCCACTTAAATTTAGTTACAAAGCACAAGGAACCAACTTGGGTGAAACACCTGAAACACAGGAACTGTTACCACATATACACAGAAAACATAAGGTTAGCCACCTATAGGCCAAACACCATGTAAATGTCAAATTGAAACAATCGCAGCAAAATGTGACACGACATGTTAGCAGCGCAAGTCTCTCAGCGGGACGGCTGTACACAGGCATCAAACCATTTCCGTCCGAAGGGAGCACAGACAGCACAATAAAAAGTGACACAATCCTTGTACATCCCGAAGTTTCAGAACTGTTTAGTCACAACTGGTTGACCTTTCCTCACTTTGGCTCCTCCAGTAAGGTTTATCCACAACACCAGCTGCCCTGAGAGCTGACTAGACTTTTCAGATCATTCCCGCGTCGAACAAACACACATGCCCTCGTGTATAACTCCGACCATGATCGTTGTGGACAATTCAGTCACTCCGGCGCCACCGTCCAAACGTTACTGTTCCCCGCTCCGACCTTTTCACCTCCAGGAAAAGCAGCGCGCCGCCACTTAGGCCCTCTGGCCTTTAGGTCGAATTCGCTCTCGATACCACCAGCGATACCAGTCGGCCGGCGAAATGTAACTGCAAGAAGGCTCCGGCACGGCACAAAATGTGAGGGCATTTAAAGTTATTTTATTATATATTTGCTATATGGATACTTAACCTTCAGCCCTTACACTCGCATCAAGACCGGGGTGCCGTTTCTTTTGTCATATTTACCATCCAGTTTCTTAAAATCCAGTTAGTGCACCATACACGCCCCCCCCCCATAGTTTTCTCATTTGATATGTAGATTTTAAAGGAAAAACACACAACTTGAGGGTACACCGGGTACATTAAACCGGGGAAAACACATTCAGCGTACACCTCGGTCTTTTTTGACCGGGAGCGGAGAGTGCAATTCGTTAATTACAGAATTTCAGACAGGTGCACAAATTACTTACTGTCTCTTCAACGGACTTGGGACTACTATGGAGGGCAGAGTGCTGATGCTCACTCAGACTGGTGGGGAGAGGAGAGAAGGGGGCGCCCCGGTCCAAAAGACCCGTGTACGCGCTAAAGGTTAATCATATGACGACTTGTGAATCCATTTATGGCAGATGCTTTTTTTTTGGCCCACTTTAGGTTACGGTAGTAACACTAAAAGTGGGCCTTTGCGATCGTCTTTTGACAGCTAGAAATTTAAATGAAAATTGAATAATTTAATTGGTAGAGGAGAAAATTCTCTATAACTTTGCTATCTTATGTGTTTTTCATATCTCGTAGCGTTTTAAAGATATTTGCAAAAATTTGGGATGTCTGTCTGTTTAGTCTGTCTGTCCGTAACGTGTTCCCTGTTTAAGACGAACCGTTCAACCGATCAGCACCAAATATTAGACATAATTGTAGGTCGCCAGAGATCTGAACCCCCTTTTTGAAATTTTTCGGATAAAAAATACGGTAGTAATACCCAAAAAAACCGTTTGTAATGTAATTGCAAACGAACCCTTCATCTGACACAAAAATTGAATAACCTAATTGGCAGAGGGGAAAATTCTCTAAAACTCCGCTGTTTTTTATTTCATATCTAGTATCGTTAGAAATATTTGCAAAAATAACGGAGACTTGACACCCTCCATTGAATCAACGAAAACCAGCCGTTCGGAGATGTCATGTGACATTCCTCGCCCAGAACTCTCTGGCATGCGCCATCTCGCGTTGCGTATTTGATGATTTTCTTATTGTAACTTACACGTTGTGATTTCAAAGCAATGGCGCATTGAAGAATTAACAAAAACACACAATTCTTCGTAGGATAATCTAGTGTCTACAAATGCCATATTAGAATCAGTTAACAACGGCCTTAAATAGTATGAGATTAAAGAACACAACTTTTGATTAATAGGCCAACGCCTTTCCCACTACGCTACGGCTATGACGCTAAAGGTCAGTGGTTCCAAACCCCCCACTACCTAATTTTCCTAAAAGGGTTTCAGACACTCTTATTAATTTTTTATTTTTTATATTATTTTGGTCCAATATGTTAGCAAAAACTTCACAAATCTAAAATGGGCCGTAAAACATGTCAGTGCGATTTTTTTTCTTTCAATACGAGTCTCGAGGTTACGGGAACCGGGAATTCCGAGACTCCAAATATCAAGACTGTAGGGCATATGATTTGCAAACTTTGTTTTAGGAGCCGGAGACAGCAGCCGCTATGCCACCGAAGGTAGCTGCGAAACACCCCAGCGTTCCTAAGTCCAGCGCTCCGAAAGAGAAACGGCGGCGCAAGCGGCGCGAGAGCTACGCCATCTACATCTACAAGGTGCTGAAGCAGGTGCACCCCGACACGGGCATCTCGAGCAAGGCGATGAGCATCATGAACAGCTTCGTCAACGACGTGTTCGAGCGCATCGCCGACGAGGCGTCGCGGCTGGCGCTGAGCAACCGCAAGTCGACTGTGACGAGCCGCGAGATCCAGACGGCGGCCAGGCTGCTGCTGCCGGGCGAGCTGGCCAAGCACGCCGTCAGCGAGGGCACCAAGGCCGTCACCAAGTACACCAGCGCCAAGTAGCCGCCGTCTCAACGTGCACCAGCGCCAAGTAGCCGCTCTCATCTGCGGCCGTCTTCCTCTTCTGTCTCAACAGACACTTATTCTTTTCCTGTAACTTTCAGTACAAACAAACAAACAAGCTAGGACGATAAGGATTAGATGCTTAAGTTTAGTTGGTAGCGAACTCGGACGTTGACGTCCACCCATTACTTTTCCTCGATCTTATTTAAGAACAGTAAGTTTTTTAGTTATTTATTGAAGTGATACAGTGAACGTTCCGTAAATACAATGTCCGTTATATAAACTGCGTGTGATAAGTTTGTGGTAGATTAGTTTAGACAGCATTAAAGACATCTTCTCAAAATAGTTTTAGAGCAATAAAATGCCTGAAAATAAGGCAGTGATAATACTGTGCTAGAAATTAGTTTAGTAGTCTTTACATATGTACGATATTAGAATACCATTAAAATTTAAAGTATCCTCTATGTGCTGTTTTCATATCCCCGTGGGGCCACTCCAACTTCCGGTTTCCACAAAGCAGTTCAGTCCATTGGTGAGATTCCACCTCCCTAATTTTACCAACCATTATTTAGTTGAGCCATAGACGACAGCTCATATTCGTCAACAAATCACATAACGCATGAAAACAGAAAATCATTATATACGGTAAGACCACTGTTCACTATGTTCGTAATCACATCGAAAATGAAAAGGAAGGAATCACTAAGTAGTGTGTCCAATACTTACTTTTTAGAGAGAAATGCCATTGACGGTTTTTTGCAATTTTTTATTGTACAACTATTTTCGGCAGTCTAATCTTCGGATGCCTCATTTACATAAAGTAATAACTACAAGCTTGTGGTCGCTTATGGTGAGTGCTGAAATTTAAAAATGTTTTTTCATCTTAATTTTAAATAAATCTCATTACCATTGCGAGAATTGCAGAATTTTTTCTTTTATTTTATGATTTCATCCCACAGTTCATGAGAGTGCTCAAGGACAATCGGCTGGGTTTAAGGAATAATAAATGTTCTGCCGTGTACAACACTGAGCCGTGGCGCAGTGGCCAAGCGCATTGGGGCATTATGCTCCGATGCGCGAGGTCACTCCCCATCGGGGATTCGAATCCTCCCTCGGCATGGATGTTTTTGATGTCTTTAGTATTTCATAATTAGTTTGTAAGTTTAGGGACTGATAACCCCGCAGTTAAGTCCCTTAAGCTTCACAAACATTGGAATACTTTAAACATTGACAGTAACTGTATTTTTGTGTGGTACTCTGTTAGGCATACCTCCCGGATGTTGCATTATAGAAAGGGCAAAGAAAAGTACTCAGAATATCAGATACACCGAAAAAACAAATATTGAACGTAGATGACACGACCAAGTATAGAGCGAGGACATGCGGATTGATAATATAACCGCTAGAACGTCATCGTTTCACTAGACATGCGAAACAATTACCAAAACTATAGCATGAGAACTCCATTAACTTCAAACATGAAATTAATAAAAATATTTTGCACGCTGTTTGGATTCGTAGCATTAATATATTTTCCGTCAGGCCATGATAAAAAAAACACTATAGTTTTAGCAAGAACCACCACCTCATTACTTTCAGTATAAGAGCAGAATGTCCTAAACCTCCATCATACATGTAACCTATTGTAATAGTGTAAAATTAATACAGATAAACCATGGTGTAGTATACCGAAGAAGAAAAGTATTTACTGTTATTTGATAGTGGCTCTTGAACATTAATTACAGGCGAGTATCACAAAAATGAATTTCTTGTCGGCGAAAAAATACCTTCACCACATACATTGAATGCTCTGTCAATACAAGGTTTACCTAAGAAGTAATTAAAGTACTATGCTGTGACAGAAAATTTAGACTACCGGGTGCACTGTGGATACATCCGAAATTAGTTGACACACACAGAAATAAGTACAGACTCATAACAGGAATACTGTACACAGAACTATTGAACTTAAATAAATTTAATGAAACCACATTTTTAGGACCATTGAGATGCAGTTACGTACATTTCTTGCTTAAAATGGTAGGAAGAATTTTTCGTTTTACAAATTAAAAGACAAAGGATGATTATGATGATGATGCGAAACACGTGATTTTTTAGTACATGAGATTTTTTATGTTTATTTAATCGTGTCTGAGCTACATCTGTAATTAACGGGCTACATGTTCTAGATTGCAAATAGAACAAAGTACTAATTATACTTTAAAATATACAGTCATGACTTTCACACATCATACGTCATTGTCCATAGCAGGCTCATATCTCTCTCCAGTGTCCGGCACACTTCAGTGCAGCGTCGTTGGCCAGCCATAGGTCTTGGAAAGTGCATGGTGCCGGCAAGGCTGGGCAGCTCAACAAGTGTGTCATTGTTTGTTTTTCTCCACATTCGCAGAGGTCGTCTTCTGCGTATCCTCACTTGAACAGGTTATCCTTTGATCTTCCCATTCGACACCTCAGTCTATTTAGGCTCTTCGAGACTCTCCATTCCAGTTGAGATCAAGCCGGGAGTTTTTCTTTCGTGTTCCAACATTGAAAACTGTCTTTTTTTTTTTTTTTCAATTTCTGTGTCCACATTGATTTCCTGGTTATAGATTGACTTACATTTAGTGGATGTTCAAATTGAATGAAATCTTTCCTCTATTTTAATTTTGCCACCACTGGCTGATGTCCGAACAGGGGATGTCTTCTATCCTCGCACTGTCTGCTTCTTTCAGCCATCGCCAACGTTTGTCGTCTGATCTGTGGGGGAGCTATTCCAGAACACACACAAAGGAGATCAGGCTTGTAGGCTTCAGACATCCCGTAATTAATCAATCATTCAGTGCTGTATCTAGCTTGTGGGCGTGTACGGGGCAAGCATATTCAGCTGGAGCAAACCACAAAGCCAGGGATGATGAACGCAGAATTTCAGGAGTTTCTCCCCAGCGTGAGTTGGTAAGTTTGCGGATTATACCTTTCCGTGTGTTGATTTTCGCTCTAGTTTTTTTCTAAATATCTTTTATAGGACAGTGTTTGATATGTGACTCAGAGATAAACTGGGTTTGGGCAATGTTTGAGTTCCATTCCAATTGTAATTCCCTTTTTGCTTCCTGGTTGTTCGGGTGAAATAAACAAGTCTGCATCTTTGCTGGATTTGGTCGAAGCTGGTTCCTATCGTAATATTCAATAAGAACTTCTAGGGCATCTTATAGGTATCTCTCAATGTGATTGATTGATCTCGATTGATACTGAGCTACGTCTGCACGAGTGATTTAACTCGTAATAGGTTTCCTCAATCTTAATTGATATGCCTATGGTTTCTAACTAGGGTTGGTGTAGCCCAATTCAATAAAGGAGGCCGAGCTATTACAGAATCTGTTATTTCTGGGAGAATTACAGGTGCGTGTGCCATCTCCTGTGAATTTTTGAATCAGCACTAAAGATCATTACTCAGTAACTGAAATAGCTTTGCGACAAATGCAAAAGATTTGTTTACGGCCAATGCTGCTTCATTTAACGTCTGTTACAATTGTTCTATGGTCGTTAAACACATCCTTCCATAGATGGGCGTAATACGATAATGTACAGTCTGGAAACAGTAGTATCGGTATACTACACGTTGCGACCAAGGAGAGCGTCCGTTGATCAAATGACAGTATTCGCGTACAGAATGAACTACACTGAACAGCCAAAGAAACTTTTACACTGCCTAATATCGTTTAGGGCCACCGCCAAAACGCGGAAGTGTCGCAACACGACATGGGATGGACAGAACTGTCTGAAGTAGTGCTGGAGGGAATTGACACCATGCAACCTGCAAGGCTGTCCTTAAATCCCCAAGGGTGGTGACCTCTTCCGAACAGGCAAGTTAACCAGTTATGCTCAGTAATGATGTCTGGGGAGTTTGGTGACAAGCTGTGGTGTTCAGCACTCAAACGGTCGCGTCACCAGAGGAACATTAGTGGTTACGTTTCACCTGTCAGTCATATCTAGACGTATCGAGGAGTCCCACATCACTCTAGCTGTACAAGACCCACACCGTTAGTGTCTCCACCAGGTTGAACAGTCCCTTGCTGACTTGCAGGGCCCATTGATTCATGTGGTCTCCATACTCTCAAATTTCGAAGCCTCATCAGACAAGACATGATTCCAATCACCAGTCCAATGTCAGTATTTACACGTTCTCTGCGGCTGACGCTTATAAGCGTTTCTGCGATCAACACGCCAGAGCGGGTTAACGCTTTTAAGTGGCGCGTTCGCTAGCTGAGTACTCATTTAGTTTGTTCGGCTGTGAACTAGTGTTAGTACAAGCCACCAACGAAATATCAAGTAACGTTTTCCTGTTTGCAGTTGTGTGTTTTCGTCTTTAGTCGTCTGTGTTGTGCATTGTTTGCAATAAAATTAATGTATCAGAGGCGTTGTTAGAAATGTTTGCAATACATGCATATGACGCTTATGAGCGTCTGACAGCACGCAGCATTTATCACATTGTCGGCATGTAGCTATAGATAGCACCATCTCTTCCGCAGACGTTATATTGGCTGTCAATATTACGTATGTGTACAACATGAACTTACAGGTTTTGCAGGGGTACGATTTCAGCTCACAGCGCACGTGCGCTTACAGGCGTCCGCAGCGAACGTGTTAGAGCTCAGGCGAGGCGTAATGCTTTGTGTCTTGTAGTCAAACAAATGGGCCTTCGGATGTTTCGTTGAACGGTTCGCATGCTGACAGTTGTTGATGGGTCAGCAGTTAGCGGAAGGGCTGAACTTTCATGTTGTAGGACCCGGAGAGTCGTCATCGTCCCATTGCTGCAGGATCTCTTTCCGGCCTCAGAGATGTCGGAAATTTGATGTCTTACCGGATTCTGACATTCACGGTGCACTCTTAAAATGGCCTCACGGGAAAATCCACACATCTCTGGTGCCTCCGAGATGCTGTGTCACATCTCCCGTGCCCCAACTATAACACCACGTTCAAACTCACTTAAATCGTGATAGTCCACCATTGTAGGAACGGTAAACGATCTTACGTTGCGTCAGAGATATGTTGCCGATCGCAGCGCCATGTCCTCAATGTTTACATATTTTTGTGTCTGCATTCGCATGTCTTATCAGTTTCTTTGGCTCTTAGGCGTATATACTGGGAGATCGATTTGAACGTAATTGATTCAATTTGTAATGAACATTTTTCTTTTAACACTATGGCTTCATAATTAACGAGAAAGCATTGTTATAGAAACTGACGATGGATTTTTACACCAGGGTGGCTATTGAATATTTTTAATAAAACTCATAATCCCTAAAAACATTTCACGAGTATACATGTTTGACAAGACTATTCGAGACTATTTGAACTGGTGAGTAGGATGTATGAGACAGGCGAAATGCCCTCAGACTTTAAGAAAAATGTAATAATCCCCATTCCAAAGAAATCAGGCGCAGACAGGTGTGAAAATTACAGAACCATCAGTTTGATAAGTCATGGTTGCAAAATTTTAACACGAATTATCTACAGGAGAATGGAAAAGCTGGTAGATGCTGACCTCGGGGAAGATCAGTTTGGATTCAGGAGGAATATAGGAACCCGGGAGGCAATACTCACTTTACGTCTTATCTTAGAAGATAGATTAAGGAAAGGCATACCTACATTTCTAGCTTTTGTGGATTTGGAGAAAGCATTTGACAATGTTGACTGGCATACACTCTTTCAAATTCTAAGTCAGCAGGGGTAAAATACAGGGAAAGTAGAGTTATTTACAACTTGTACAAAAGCCAGACCGCAATTATTAGACTCGAGGGGCATGAAAGGGAAGCATTAGTTGGGAAGGGAGTAAGACAGGGTTGTAGCCTTTCTCCGATGTTGTTCAATTTGTACATCGAGCAGGCGGTGAAGAAAGCAAGGAAAAATTTGGAATAGAGATATTAAAGTTCAGGGGGAAGAAATAAAAACATTGCGTTTTGCTGATGACATTGTAATTCTGTCAGACAGCAAAGGACCTGGAAGAGCAGTTGAATGGAATGGACAGCGTGTTGAAGAGAGCGTATAAAATGAACATTAACAAGAGCAAAACAAAAATAATGGAATGCGGTCTAAGAAAGTCAGGCGATGCTGAAGGAATTAGATTAGGTAACGAAACAATGAAGGTGGTAGATGGGTTTTGTTACTTGTGCAGTAAAATAACAAATGATGGTCGCAGTACAGAGGATATAAAATGCAGAATGGCAATGGGAAGAAAAGCATTTTTGAAAAAGAGAAATTTGTTAACATCGAATATTAATTTAAGGGTAAGGAAGTCTTTTCTGAAGGCATTTGTGTGGAGTGTTGCCTTGTACGGGAGTGAAACATGGATGATAAGCAATGCGGACATGAAAAGAATAGAGGCTTTTGAAATGTGGTGCTACAGAAGAATGCTGAAGATTAGGTGGGTAGATCGCATAACTAATGAAGAGGTACTGAACAGAATTGGTGAGAAAAGGAATTTTTGGCATACCCTGACTAAAAGAAGGGATCGCTTGGTAGGACACATTCTTAGACATCGGGGAATCGTAAATTTAGTATTGGAGGGAAGTGTGTGGGGTAAAAATCGCAGAGGGAGACAAAGAGACGCGTATAGTAAGCAGATTCAAGTGGATGTGGGTTGCCGTTCTTATGAGAAGATGAAAAGGCTTGCTCAGGATAGGGTTGGGTGGAGAGCTGCATCAAACCAGTCTCCGGACGGAAGACCATAACAACACCACATGTTTGCCTTCACCCAACAGCCGGATAGGTCACTTCCAATTCCAAAATACTGATAAGAGGGAGTTCAGAAATAGAAAAAAAGTTGAATGAATTAGTATATTATCAATAGTTAAGCCTTAATGGTATATTAGAAAACTTACGGGTATGCACCCAGCTATGAAACTGGACGTCGGCCGGATATTTAGACAGGAGCCCACCCTGCTACTCTAAATAGTGCATCGAGGAAGCAATGCACAACGACGTTTAAAACCCTGTTCTCAATGACAACAAAAAGACGACAAACCCCGAGCAAGCATACACACAGCCCCATCACACGACCAAAGACGAAAACGAACAACATAATCGATACTAAGCATAAGTTTTCAGCGGGTGAGGTGGCATTTTGTCCCTCTGTTTTTGAACAAGTTCAAATGTTTGTATAGCTTATGGGACTTAACTACGGGGTCATCAGTCCCTAAACTTACAAACTACTTCTGAACTAGCTAATACTAAGGACGGCAGAAATATCCATTCCCGAGGGGGGATTAGAACCCCCGACCCTAGTGGCCGTGCAGACCGTGACGAGCGCCTCAGTCCCCTCGGCCACCGCGGCCGGCTTTTGGACAAGTAGGAGAACGTTTCCATGTAGAATTTAAGCAAAATCACCCAGCCCTAATCAACAGGTTATCCGCTAGTTTTATTTCAATCGCTTCCTAAACAATCCCAATAGTGCATGCCGAAAATTCGTTTCGTTGTATTCCATCGGGTGACCTGTGTCCAATCAGTGTTCGGAAACTGCAGACTTGTTAGGTTTTTACAAACGGTTGTGACGTTTATGATCAAGACTGGTGTCTGCCGTATCACATGTAGCTGTTGCATGTCATGTATTGGTTAAACAATTAGGACTACGATTAGTCCTAATTGTTTGGTCAATATGACATGCCAGAGCTGCATGTGATACGGCAGACACCGGCCTTAGGCAAACCCAGATCATACTTAACACGTTCGCTGCGGTCACCAGTGCGGCCCGCTAACGCCCTAGGCGGACGCCTGTAAGTGCTCGTGCGCTGAGAGCTGACATCAGACCCCTGCGAAACCTGTAATATTGAAAGCGAATATGTCTGCAAAAGAGGTGGTAATAGATATAGAAATACAAGTACGCTTTAGCTGCATGCCGATTATGTGATAAATGCTGCAAGCTGTCTGACGGTTATAAGCGTCATATGCATTTATTGGAAACTATGAAGAAAATAAAATTGAAACAAGCGATAAATCCGCTTCACCAAAAGGTTTATCACACGGAGAAAAAGAAATATGTCTCATCTGAAATGTGGTGCTATTGAAACCTAATCCCATATAACACCGAGCGAGGTGGCGCAGTGGTAACGCACTGGACTCGCATTCGGAAGGACGGTGATTCAAATCCACCTCCGGCCATCCAGATTTAGGTTTTACGTGATTTCGCCGGCCGCGGTGGCCGAGGGGACTGAGGCGCTTCAGTCACGGTCTGCACGGCCACTACGGTCGGGGGTTCGAATCCCCCCTCGGGCATGGATATTTGTGCCGTCCTAGTTCGTAAGTAGTTCATAAGTAGTTTGTAAGTTTAGGGACTGATGGCCCCGTAGTTAAGTCCCATAGGCTTTACAAACATTTTTTTTACGTGATTTCCCTAAATCACTCAAGGCAAATGCCGGGATGGTTCCTTTCAAAGGGCGCGGCCGATTTCCTTCTCCAACCTTACCCAAAACCCTGAGCGTTAGCTCCGTCTCTAATGACCAAGCTGTCGACGGGACGTTAAACCCTCAGCTTCCTCCTCCATATAACAAATTTGCAAGACGTATAGGCGATGTTTTTATAACAAAGCACTAAAGACGGAAACACGCATCTGCAGACAGGAAAATGTTACTCGATGTTTTTTGGTGGCCTGGACTAACACGAGTGCACAGCCAGAGTACTCAGCTAGCGCGCCGCTTATAAGCGTCGGCAGCTCTGGCGTGTTGATCGCGGAAACGCTTAAAGCGTCAGCCGCAGTTAACGTGTTAACGGACCTTAACAGCGCCTTAATTTTAGATGGTCTAAACAAACCTCATATCTACGTAAAATATGGCAATTCTTGTTACAAATGATGTATGGCGGGAAGGTCATTGCCTCAGGTGCCACATCCGTGCTATCATCACTAGCCAGCTTCACATTTTTGATAGCACGACGTTCTTTTAATATCGAACAATAGACTGAATGTCATGTGCGGGCAATATAAACACGGCAGAACCTAATCTGACATTTTAATGTATAGGATTACGAAAATAATTTCTGTACTAATATGAATTGCCGTAATGTGACTGGCGGTCATTCCGAGGTATTCACCAGTAGTCGCCATGAGTGACGGTACTGATTTTACCTGTATCACATCATTTATACTCTTCTTAAAATAAGTATTTTTTTTCGTTGACATCCATTAATATTCATTTTAAAAGTTTTGCTTTATGAAAAGTTTGAAGGAATAGTGAGGAGAGAAAAAGTGTCAGGTCAAATAATATGCAACAAATGAAATGAAAACCCGACTGCCAGGAAGGCAGGGTTGAAAGCGGTGATTTATCCTTTGTGGTCTAGACTGCCTTTTTGTTGCGGAACAGGCCTTTAGTTTTTTCTTAAAGGGATTTAGAACACCCATAACTATGCTGAGCTGCTCCCGGACGATCTCTTGGCAGTTTTGGCTTTCCAATACCCTGACGGTTCTGCGGAGATCAAAGATAGCACGACAGCATCGCTTCTACACCTCCTTGGTTTGATTCCAGGAACAAATAAAGGGAGGTCTATAAACTGATATGGCTATCCCAGAGCCGAGATTTGGACCCATTAGAACATATCTCGAATATCGCGGAAGATAGGGTCGATGCTATAGGTTCTGCGCCCACGAACAAACAAGAATTGGCTGCCATGCTGGAAAAGATTTGGTGTCAGGTAATTGCAGTGGAACAACCGGGGACCTATAGAATTACATAGCCTACACGGCGCCTCAATGCAGTCCGCAGCGGCCTCATACGATTTTTTTTGGACGTTCACTCCATGACTGAGCCGTGCCAGCGCCGTATCACGGAGCGCATTCCTATCGATCTTATTTTTGATTTCAACTGCGCGCCCGACTGCGCTTTGCGCTGGTCTACCGGCGGATATCTTCGCTGCCCGCGAGAGGGCCTTATCAGCGAGGGAGTGCGAGGAAGAGTCAGTGGGTCGGCAGCCGGAAGGTGTGGTTTATTCCCCGGCTATAGCCCGAACGGTCATTGGCCGGACGTACTGGCTGATTGTTTAACGAGTGGTGTGCCACTTGCCGGGCGGTCGCTGTCGCCGAGTGTGTTCCGTGTGACGACGGCGGCCTGATGTACACTTGAGGCTCCCAGGACCTACCTGTTTCTCCGGAGTCTTCAACTTGGATTAAAACAGACTCACGTCCATCTCCGAATAAGTCTACCCAGGCGCCCTGGCAAGTTGTGTATAACTATTATTAACCTTTGGAGTTAAATAATTGCTTCGCTTGGTCGTGTCTAATTATTTGCGTTAGTTCGCGTCTTTTCCTTCTGGCTCTCAGCGTACTTGCCTGTATTTATGTCTACCTCTTAGTTTACGGTAGTTAGCTGAATCCCAGCGGTTTTTCACGCCTATGCCCTTGTGAAAACATATACTTTGACGACCGATAGTGGTTGTCGTGTTTGATAGAAACGAGGTCTTCTGTTCGAGCTGTTATCTGCTGATTGCAACATACTTAAGTGCGTCTGGTTTTTTTCTGATAAAACTTATCCAACTGTTACCTTGTGGCCCGTCCGGTGGCCAGCCGTAATCATAATCGGTGTTTCCCTTCTACGGGCAAATTAGGCTAACCCGTAGTAGTATTTTGGGCAGTGTTGAGGGACTTTACAGCTTCCTTCAGGTTACAGCTGTAGCTTCTTAATTCGTTCGGACACTCATTAAACCGTACCCTATCCCTTTTCCTTTTTTGTTCTCTCTACAGCCAGTCGCTGCTCTCTTGCTTCGAAAGATATTGCTGCTCAGAGTTTCCTGCAATGGGAGTTCATTATTGTTTACCATTGATGTTACTTCTGCTCTGCTGTAAACTGAATTGAAAACCTGTTTTTAATTTAAATCATCCTGGTCGGCCGCAGTGGCTGAGCAGTCTGCTGCGGTCGGGGGTTCGAATCCCCCCTCGGGCATGGATATTTGTGCCGTCCTTAGTATTGGTTAGTTCATAAGTAGTTTGTACGTTTAGGGACTGATGACCCCGTAGTTAACTCCCGTAAGCTCTACAAACATTTGATTTTTGAAATCATCCAGGCTATCTTCATATGGTTAAAAGATCACGTTTTTTGACAAGCTAGTGTTTATATTGCCGCCAGATTACCGACGGTACTCGTGGCGCAATGGTTAGCTTCGCAGATCGCTGTGCTTGCGGTCTCAAGTTCAAATCCCGCCACGAGCAGAAAAAACTTTGTTCGTATTACTATTTCTAGAATGTTCTAAATGTTTCTTATGTTTGATGTACTTGTAAGTACCAGTAAATTATTTCTATCTATAAATAGTGGAGCGCTCCAAGCAAGAGGCAGTCTGTACTGAGTGTACGCTTGTGTTATCAATAAACGTGTTCTAAGTATCAAGCGTTGTGCTCTATCAACGACCACCCTTCGAATTCCGGCCACCTGCAGTTTTCAACGTGACAATATTGTCATTTGCGTTTCCTGTTGCCTTTTAATAAACATTGCAGGCATGTAATACTGAATGTAAAGTAACCTAATACAGACCTTCGTAATTCCGCATTGGTTTAACCTTATGTACGAGGATAAGTTAATTATTAGCCGCAATTTAGTTATATTTTTGTTTATGTTGGTAGTACTGTCGTTTTACGTCGGTGACGCATGCTTTGTTTATTTGTTGTTATATCTTTGCAATTTTTAAGCTGCTACGTTAGTTTCGTTGTCGCTGCCGTGCTGTTAATCATGGCTGCTCCGCTGTCTATTTGCACCAAAGAAGAGCAACGTTCAGTGATACGTTTTTTGTGGGCGGAAGGTGTATAAGGGGCCGAAATTCATAGAAGACTTTCAGTACAGTACAGGAGCAGTGTTTTGCCACAACGAAGTGTGTACGAGTGGATTGAAAAATCAGAAATGGTCGCACGAGTGTTAAGCACGAGGAAGGAGACGGACGACCATTTACCGCCACAAATGGAGAAACCATTGAGCGATCACGTGAAATGATTCTCTTAGACAGACGATTAACTATTGATGAAGTGGCTCATCGTCTTCAAATTTGTCATGGTTCTGCCTACGAAATTATTCACAACAGAATTGGGTTTCGTAAAGTTTGTGCGAGATGGGTCCCAAAACAACTCACAGAGTTGCATAAGCAAACGCGCCTAGACAGCTGCAAAAAAAAATCTGGATCGCTATGATAATGAAGGGGACAACTTCTTAGACAGAATCATTACTGGTGACGAAACATGGATCCATCATTAAGAGCCGGAGAGTAAACAGCAGAGTATGAAATGGAAACATCCAAATTCGCCGTGAAAGAAAAAGTTCAAGACCCAACCGTCCGCAGGAAAACTGATGTTTAACGGTTTCTTGGGATGCACGAGGTCCTGTACTGGAACATTATGGTGAAAGGAGCACAACAGTAAACAGTGTACGTTACAGTGAGATGCTTACTGACAGGCTAACGCCTGCAATTCGAAGCAAACGCCGAGGATTGCTGTCAGAAGGCGTTGTGTTGTTGCACGACAATGCCCGTCCACATACTGCTGAAACGCTCCAGAAACTCAAATTCGTAGTACTGGATCATCCTCCATATAGTCCCGACCTTGCCTCTTCGGACTATCACTTGTTTGGTCCACTCAAACAGGCGATTTGACTCGGACGAAGCAGTGAAGGAAGCGAAGCATTCCTGTCTCGCAGCTCAACCGAAAACCTTCTTTTATGAGGGCATAAGGAAGCTTGTAGAGCGATGGACGAAGTGCATTGAAAACCAAGGAGACTATGTCGAAAAATGATGTTCTTGTAAGTTTCGTATTTTATTACAATAAAATTTTATAACTACTTTGCGGGTAATAATTGACTTACCCTCGTATGTATTGCGTATATTAATTCAACGGGAAAATTTCAGCAACCCACTTGTAATGAGAACCTCAGTGACATTTTCTAAGACCGAGTGGCTTGCTCGTGTGGCTGATCGCTTGCCTCCTGCTGTGTTTGGGAGCGGCGCGGTGTCTCGAGAGTCGCAGGCAGGTGTCTGGTGCAGCCTGTGGCCGGCCGCTGCCGTGGTGGGCGGCGCCGCCCACCGCCCTCTTTGCAGCGGCCGCCGCCCGCGCCGCGCCAGTCACGCTCTGACCGGCCATCCGGTGGCCGGCGAAAGCGGCCCTGGCCCTCCCCGGCGCTTGCGAAAACCCCCTCTGCGGCCTTGATACACGTATGCTCGCGGGAGGTGCACAGCGCAAGCCCACCGGGAGCTATTACATGCCAGGACTAGCTGAAAACAGGCGTTGCCCGGGCACTTATTTGTTCCATACTCTTCCAACTGTAACATCACATCGTGACCATAGCATTAGAATCACCATAAAATCAAAATGTTTCAAATGTTTGTATAGTCTATGGGACTTAACTACGGGGTCATCAGTCCCTAAACTTACAAACTACTTATTAATTACGTACGAACTAGGACGGCATAAATATCCATGCCCGAGGGGGGATTCGAACCCCCCGACCGTAGTGGCCGTGCGGACCGTGACTGAAGCGCTTCAGTCCCCTCGGCCACCGCGGCCGGCTAGAATCACCATATTCCAATATTTGCATCGTTATGTAATTTTAATCATTTGTTTAGAGGCAGAAATTTCTCATTTTACAAATTTTTTTAGTAAATTCAAATTATATCAGCGTAATTCAGAATAATAGTATCTAGGGAATAAGTAGTTCAAAACACCTCGTATATCAGACATCATTTGTTAGATTCCCATTATAAATAGTACCCGCAGTTGAGTTACTCGCTCTCTATGTGATTAGCTCTCTATGTGATTAGCTCTCTCCGGACGCAGAGGACACCGTGCTCACGGGTGCGGTTCCTTTAGGGGGATGCTTGTCCACTGTTGGTCGAGCTGATCTCTACGAATTTACGAGAGTAACTCGGGCTTCCATCCTTGATTGTCGTGAGTGCACTCGTGCTCTCCCGATAATCAAATTAAATTGGTCCCAATCCCGCGATTCCGACCAAGGTTTTCGGGAGATTTTCCTTGATTGTAAGGCGTATGCCGGAACTGGTAAGCCCCTCCCACTTATTCCCAATTGGGATCCCCCCTTTGCCGCACTATCAGCTTGTCTGATAATTGGCTGAATAGAACCACGACTCTTTATGGGCCGGATCTCAAACAGCCCGCTCCACTCCTTAGAGTGGAGAATGAAAAGAATAAGTTTAAGAAAGAAGGAAGAAATACTGCATTATTTGGGGGCCCCGTGCTCTGCACACACGTATTCACGACAGAACTGTGTGCCTTCTGGGGGAGGGGTGGGGAGCTCGTGGATGTTGCTCTAATTTATCGGTTAAACAAGTCACCAGTAAATGAAAAGCAACTGAAAAATGATGTATATATCAGCGTAATCCAAATGTTGGCAATTGACCCTTAACAGCGACAACTGTGGAGTCATTGATAAAACTCTTCTGGGTATTAGACCGCATCGTCAATAGTGGCCGAAACGTCGGTGATACATTTGATGTATTGACGATGCGGTCTAATACCCAGAAAAGTTTTATCAACAATGTCAACGGCCGCGGAAGCCTTCGTTTACATTTAACTGTGAAGTCGTCCATATGACCTCTAAAAGAAATAAATTAACTTCATTTACATGATTAATCAGTCAAATCTACAGGCCGTAAATTCAACTAAATACGTAAGAGTAATAATTACGAACAACTTCAGTTGGAAATAACAGATACTCTAGCAGGGAAGGTGACCCACAGGCTAAGTATCATTGGCAGAACACTTAGGAGATGCCACAGTTCTACTAAAGAAACAGCCTACACTGCACTTGTGCGTCCTATTTTGGAGTAATACTCCGGATACTAAGATCCACAACAGATGGGACTGACGGACGATTTAGAGAAATGGAAGCTCGTTTTGTAGCTACATAGGGGAGAGAGAATCACGGAAATGATACACGATTCAAAAATGTTCAAATGTTTGTAGAGCTTATGGGACATAACTATGGGATAATCAGTCCCTAAACTTACAAACTACTTATGAACTAGCTTATACTAAAGACGGCACAAACATCCATGCCCGAGATGGGATTCGGACCCCCCGACCACAACGCCGTGCAGACAGTGGCTAGCACGCCACAGACCGCTCGGCCACCGCGGCCGGCAAATGATGCACGAGTTGGGGTGGAAATCGTTAAAAGAAAGGCGGTATTAGGTGCGGCGAAATCTATTTGTGAAATTTCTTTCACCATCACTCTCTTCCGAATGCGAACATATTTTGCTAGCACAAGTAGAGAGACATGATCATGATGATAAAATAAGAGGTAAGATCGAAGACGGAAAGTGCAGGTGATCCTTTTTCCCACGACCTATTACAAAATGCAAGTGAAGAGAAATAAAAGAGCGGTTCGATGAACCCTGTGCTATGTACTTCAATGTGACTTGCAGAGTATTTATGTAGTTATAGAATATAGCAGAAAAAGGAAAGATTAGGTCAAAGTTCGAAAGTGAAGTATCCTCCGACATGCATCATATTAAATTTACTGTTCTCACGAATTACCCTCTTGTTTTACAATCAGGTGTGCAAAGTGTAAGATGCAATGTGTGCGATGGAAACATACAGACACAATGAAAAACGCATTTTCAGTTAACACGGAACATTGCATGTGGCACCTGCGGGAGAAAACACGACAGATGGTAACGTTGCATCTCTTGCATATATTAAGACAACCGGAAAACCCGGCCGGCGTCGCCTGGTTGACGTGGTATTTACGATTCCAGATGATACAAAATGTCCATACTTCAGGCAAGCGACTTTTAAGCACTGTCAATAAATGTGAGGAAACGACTTAGTGGCAAATTAATTTATTATGCATGACGCGTTTCGGAATTCCATTGTTGAAAGCAAAATCACATTGAGATATCAAGCTTCAACAGTGTGAGCGAGAATGAGAAAGATGCAAAAATGTGCATGCGTGCTGAAAGGTGCGATCGTACAGAAGTCATGTGCCAAACTTACGATAATTGCAAGGTACCCACCGCCATGCTCCGTATGAAATTTTAGGTAGACGGTTACCTGCCTCATTTTTCATGACGATCGAAATGAAACTGTAGTTTCAGACTGTCAGTATCCTCCGCCATGATCCTTATTTCGGCCCTATCAATAAGTACTTTCTTAGCTGACGTCTTCTAACTATAAACCGATACCTGCAAAATTTCAGCTTCATACGTGCAGTAGTTTCCGAGATATCGTGTTTTGTCGGTAAGTGAGTGAATGAGTGAGTGGCATTTCGCTTTTATTTATAAATAAAGACCGCTCACGTCCCAAACACGTTAGGTTTTTCTGCATCTTTAAAAATGAATGGCGTCGAAAAATTCGCAGCATTCCATATTTCGTGTTTACGTCTTCAATCCTCATAAAGTTAGGCCTGAACGCGAACTACTGAGAGCAGAGTTTACTAAGAGGTCGAAATGTTTCAGTATTTGGAAATCAATAATTGTAATTTAGTAAGAGCCGTTGCTGGAAAAAAAGGACAATCTACAAGGGTGTCCACCCTTCGTCGCATGGAATCCCTGAGGCGCTGATGCAGCCCCGGAGAATGGCGTACTGTATCACAACCGTCCACAATACGAGCGCGAAGAGTCTCTACATTTGTTACCGGGGTTGCGTAGAAAAGAGCTTTCAAATGCCCCCATAAATGAAAGTCAAGAGGGTTGAGGTCAGGAGAGCGTGTAGGCCATGGAATTGGTCCGCCTCACCGAATCTGTTGTTGAGAAGCGTACGAACGCGTCGACTGAAATGTGCAGGAGCTCCATCGTGCATGAACCACATGTTGTGTCGTACTTGTAAAGGTACATGTTCTAGCAGCACAGGTAGCGTATCCCGTATGAAATCATGATAACGTGCTCCAGTGAGCGTAGGTGGAAGAACATGAGCCCCAATCAAGACATGACCAACAATTCATGGCCAAACGTTCACAATTGGGCCAACTGGCGGTGAATCGAGGAATACATACTAACGAAACAATTGCGTATTTTGACAATTGTCTTCACGAATTATTTCAATTTACATTTAAAGAGAAATACTAAAATGAGCTCTAACATGGAAATTAAGCGTTACCGGACACATATCCACATAACATATTTTTTTATTTGTGTGTGAGAAATGTTTCCTGAAAGTTTGACCGTACCTTTTTGTAAGACCCTGTATTTTTCAAAACCGTCAAATGGAGCTTTAGAAAGAAAAAAACGTTTGGGATAAATACGTCGAAAACCGCGGTATGCATTTAAGAATTCATAAATTGACGATCCAAGACGTAAACAAGTGGGGCTGCCTGTGGAAGTGGATCTAAGATTTCATGTATCTTGACGGGTAGCTTTACGTATGTGCGAAAGAGCCTTAACTAATGCCTATGAAAAATTTGTCACCGAGACCGGAGCTTTTATTCAAGCGGTCGTTGCACAGACTGTTCGTAACACGGATCAGAGTTAGTTTGATTTAGTAATGACGTCAGGTCAGTCTGTTGCGAATAATGGGAGAAGACATGTTAAAGTGGTGCAGTCCATCAGTACCATGATTCATAGCTACACAACAATAGCAACTAAATCTGCAGATGTCTGCTTGTAGGCACCTCTTTATATTGTTTTTTATAGGTGTCTCCTCCGCTTCTCTATGTCCTCAAGTATGTTATTTTGAGCTGCTCGCTGTTGTCGCATTATTGCACAGTGCTTCGCGTTCCAGCATTAAGCAGCCGCAGTGGAGCGGCGTGCGCTCGTTTATAAAGGGTGTACATTGATGAGGCCGTAACAGCGTAGTATCTGAATAATGGCAAAAATTTTAACTTTATCGATTTCAGGGTTGATATGTGGCTCATAATCTTTTCTTCTTTTCGCTCTAGAGAATTTCTGCTCGAGTTGATGAAGTTCAGTCAGTTTCACCTGGGTCTAAGGCATGATCACAATTTCACTCTGCGAGGAAGTTAAGTCCCATAGATTTTTGGAAAAATAAAGATTACCTTGAAAATAATTAGGGACCGGCATCCAATCGTTTCAAGAGTGGAAAGTGTACTGAATGTATATCACCGTGTGTTTTCGTAGGTCTGTATTTTTGTCGTCTGCATGCACGTCGAAACTATTACAGTTGCGGTGTCTGTTCTTTCAGACATGTCTGAAAGAACATACACTATATATATAATCGCATTTTGAAATTATTTAAGCAAAGATGTTTCTGTCATTAGGAAAAAGTATTTATAAACCGCGCGAGAATAGCCGAGCGGTTCAAGGCGGTTTGTCAGGGACTGCGAAGCTATTCGTGTCGGAGATTCAAGTCCTCCCTCGGGCATGGGTGTGTGTATGTGTGTGTTATGATTAATTTACGTTATTGTCAGTAGTTTGTAAGCTTAGGGACTGATGACACCGTACATTAGTCCCATAGATTTACAAACAATTGAACATTTTGTGCCGGCCGCGGTGGCCGAGGGGACTGAGGCGTTCCAGTCACGGTCTGCACGGCCACTACGGTCGGGGGTTCGAATCCCCCCTCGGGCATGGATATTTGTGCCGTCCTTAATATAAGGTAGTTGATAAGTAGTTTGTAAGTTTAGGGACTGATGACCCCGTTGTTAAGTCCCATAAGTTATACAAACATTTGAAACATTTTTTTTTTAACATTTTGTACCAAACCGCTATGGTCATTGCTGCCTCGACTTAAAAACTATCTAAACTACTTCAAACAAACTAGTGCTAAAGTCAACACACACACATACCCGTGGGAGGAATCGAATCTCCGGCGGGAGCGTCTGCGCAATCCGCGATCTGGCGCCCTATACCGCGTGGCCATTTCCGCGTGGTCCATTTAGTCCAACATTCACCAGGAGAGGAAAAAAAATCTGCTTCCTCACCTTTCACTGAAGACACAATGAGCCGGTATCCAAGATGAAGTGACTACCTAATATACATAATTGATTTTTTCTGTATGGGGTATCATTACTTTTTGGAATGAAGACTAAAAATAAGTTTTAAACTTTTCATACAACTGACGACGTATTACTCAAAGTTTTCGTTTGTTATTCGCAGCTTTTTTATGAGTGCTCGTTTAGTCAATACCACACTTATATTTTGTAAAATAAAGGTGAAAGAGTAATAGAAAAACCTAGAATTGGTTACTGTTATATATATATATATATATATATATATATATATATATATATATATATATATATATATATATATATATATATATATTTTGTGTGTGTAATGTGTAATGTGTAATGAATGGTAATTATAATAAAGGTAAATCCTGTGCCTCATGAAATAAAATGTTGATCATAGCTGCTTGAAAAACTAGATCATTTCCTTTTAAGGAAATTATTGGAGCAAGGAAGGAAGGAAGGAAGGAAGATGAGGGTTTAACGTCCCGTCGACAGCGTGGTCATTGGAGCTCACGCTCGAATTTTGGTTAAGGATAGGAAAGGAAATCGGCCGTGCCTTTGAAAGGAACCATCCCAGGATTTGCCTGGAGTGATTTAGGGAAATGACGGAAAACCTAAATCAGGATGTCTGGAGGTGGATTTGAACCACTGTCCTCCCGAATACGAGTCCAGTGTCTTACCACTGCGCCACCTCGCTCGGTGAAATTATTGAAGCCATTATTTTAGTAACATGATGAAGTTTTTAGCAGGGACAGAGTTGGAACTATTTTATGGCTACTTTACAGTTGGTTTTCGTCCTCAGAAATATTGAATATACCCCGTACCTCCAAGTCTTGCGCCCCCTCCCCTGAAATTGTCGTGTAGGTGACCTCCGACCGCTTCGCCACAGTCCGTAGTCTGTTCTGAGTCTTCCTCGAGTGATAAGATAGTTGGAAGCTAACATCCGCCTCTTCCTTTAAGTTTTGCCTCGTTTTGCCACACTTCTAGTCGGCGAGTACATGCTCATGACGTATTTGCCACAGTTGTTCGAGAACAACCCTTTCTCGTATTGTGTCTAGGACGTTACGGTTCATTTTCAAACAAGGGACGACTGAAATGATTGTACAGTTTTTTTCTTCACTACTTCTGTTGTTGTTCTCGTTCTAACATCTCTAAGTCCTATGGCTATAAGCTGGTATATTTTGTCAACTGCAATTGGTCGTAGGTAACTAATTATAATGCGATCTGTCCCATCAACAGTTTGTCAACATGCCGTGTCTGCACGAAGTCGTACGAGACTGGTGCTGCATATCCTGTCATCGAGAAACAGAGATGATGTGGTTAAGTACTATCCCCCCCCCCCTCACTTCCTACACGTGCTATTAGAGTGTGAGTTTGCATATATATTATTTCGGCTTCGCACTTCCTGCTTCACGTCCTAGCATTGGTCTTTATGAGGCAGTTTGAAACTGAGCTACACTCGGAGGTGTGCAAGTTTGCCCATTGTTGTAACTGTTTCTCCCTCAAAACTATTTCCTTTTCCTAGCCTGTAAGTTTATCAAGTGAAACGGACACACCTCTGTCTCGGACATCGATAGAAATGACAGCGACGTAGCCTTTAAGTATTGGCTACCAGCTGCATTGATATTTTGTAGATTTATGCGACACAATATTTTCAACAATGTATAGTCATTTTAATAGGATGAGTAAAACAAATCTTTTGTTACATAACGATCCCGGTGTTCACAGCTTAATAAACATTTTAACTTCAGATTTTTGATAGTCGAGCTACATCCAAAACCATTTTAAATTGCGCTTGAGACACAACATGTATATGTTTCATATTACGGAAATTCCGTCTCCATTTGTCAAGGTAGTGAAGGAAAGCGGTCTGTTTCACATAGACCGCTTCGATAGTGCGCTAGTATTTTTTTTAACTTTTTTTTATTCCTGGCCGTAGTAGTATTATTTACAGACGAGGGACAAACCGAATACTAAACAGCGGAAATCGACTGTAGTTAGGTGCAACGCTAATGACGAACTTCTTCTTACGCTACATTCGTTTATGGGCACAGTTTACAGAGAGAGTGGAGGGCAACGGTGACCATTAACCGACTTTCATATCTCTTTGAATGGCTTCATAAATTGCGACGTTACGCGTCCTTTCTCGGGACACCGTCCTTGTATGATGTATTTAAATTCAGCAGCCCGTTGAAGTGGTGGCACTGGAACAGTTTCGTAATGCTTGCCGTCGTAAAGCTGGTGACGTGCGATGTCTTTGCTTGTTCGTCATTTAGTGGTTACAGAACCGACTAACGTATCGAAGCCATTGTTGAACGCTGAGCTACAACGCATCCGTATTACAGATTATTAATAGCTGTTTCCCAGCAGAAATTCTATTTCATTTCTCACACTTTTGAAACCTATATACACCAAATAAACAAATGTGGTTGGGTTAAACAGGGATGCATAGTTTTTAGTCTTGAGGCTTTTCAGTTGCCATAGGAGAGTAAAAATTTCAGTTGCGTTTCATAACTTACAATGTAAATGATACCATGGCGTGAAACACACTGCGATACATTCATTTTGATGCGTTAGAAGTTTGATTGCGCTTAGATTACACTTGGGTTGCTGATAACCGAAAAGAACGATTTTTCCCTCTGTCCGCCGTCGTTCATCATTGCCTGAATAGTTCTAACTAATGAACACTGCAAAGTTTTGGTACGAAGTGGAGAGTAATGTTAATCAGGGCCGGCCCGTTCATATAGGCGAACTAGGCAACTGCCTAGGGCGCTCAATTTTTTTATTTTGTTTTATTTATTTATTATTTATTTTTTTGTGGAGGGGGGGGGGAATTTGTTGTGCGCGACGAACCCTCTTGCGCTCATAAAGCGGCTTACTTTGGTGTTGCACTGCGGTTCCAGGAGAGATGAATTCCCGGTTACTACACACATACAGAGCAACAGGCAAGAGACAAGACATAAGTCAATGTTACATGCATTATCTTTGAATTTTGCTAGTGAACTCTTAATGAATAGACGAGCAGCAGTTTTCAGCTAATCATCACGTGATCAAAGCTGGAGATACTGCAATAAATACAATTGACGAGGGATTTCATCAGATTATTAACCTAAATCGTGTATTTGGCTGTCTTTGCAACATACATGATGTACAAAATAAAACTCCCAAAGCTGTTCTTGAATAATGTGTTAATTTGGAAGAAAGTCTAACTCACAAAGACTCTACAGGTACTGATGCTACTGATCTATGCAATTAATTACAAGCCGTTGCTAGCAGAGTACCCAATAACAGGATGTTCTGAGTTATATTTGTAAAAAATGGACTTATAGACATTGTACCTAATTTAGTTACTGCGCTAAGAGTGTTGCTTACTCTTCCTGTGTCTATAGCCAGTGCTGAGCGCAGCTTCTCAAAATTAAAACTATAAAAACATATCTGCGATCCACAATGACTCAAGAAAGACTTGTGGGGTTGGTAACTTTGCAGCTGCATGAGAAACAGCAGACACAATTAATTTAAAGGAGATCGTCTCAGATTTTGAAAAAGCCAAGCCAAGAAAAATGAAATTTGTGTGACTCTTTGTATAATGAAGCTTCAATTATTGTAAACTATCAATCAAAACCTCTTTTAAAAGACAAAATGTAAAAACGATGAAAAAGTAAGATTATTGTATAAAAATGTATGATGTGTCCCATTTTAATGGGGAAATATGTTTATGTAATGTATATGTTGTGATTATGTATTTGAATAAAAAAGGATACAATGTGTATTTTACATTGAAGTTTCATTGCAATTTTATTAAATGGGGCGCCATTAGAATAATTTGCCTAGGGCGCAGAATTTGTTTGGGCCGGCCCTGATGTTAATGATGTGTTACTGCGGTATTATCCCAATTTTCAAACAGTTACACAGTACCAAGGCAACTAACTGCCTAAAACAGAAATTGAATATTATAAATTAGTAAATCAAACAATTGGAGATATAATATTCAGTTTTTATTGCATGTGTCTTGTTTAAGTCATTCCTACTTAAGGGTCAACTATCGTATTTATATCTTTTACTGAAATGGAATTCACCAATATGATAATTTCGCATAGGAAATTAATTTTATACTAATATCTCCCAAATATATGCTATTAGAAAATTCCATCCGGTCCCTAAAACCTCATTCAAGTGGCTGCCTCGGGTGACTGGTACTTAGAAAAGGGCGATGGCTTCTGTAAGGTCAGTCCGCTATCATATCTGCATCCCATCTTCCACGGGTCCATTTTTCTGTTGCAGTTACCTTAGGGCGAAAGCACTCCTGTTCGTAGCTTAAATCGCCAAAAGAAACCATTAAACTAGTCAAACTGACAGTGTAGGTAATAAAATTTGATAGTGTTCATATTAAACCAGCTGTACGAAAACCTGTGATCATATTCTCTGTAAGTTAACAAAAGTAAGCAGCCTTACACTTTGCAAGAAAAATTCAAAACTACACATAACTTACTGGACTATCAAATATACCAGTTACATACTCTACATATTTAGTACAAGACTTTCATGCCTTTCTTATACTCCAAAATTATTAGCTCGTGTAAGGTTTGATGCGCAGTGGTGGCAATACGATATTATCATAAACAGCAGGAGGTTATAGAAATCTTTCTTCGACGATCATCTTTCCCTAAGAGGGAATGAATAGGACCTCAGATTCTTTACTGGGTGAAGACACTGTTTCTTAATATTACTTGATTTTTCTCAATTGTCTTGTCACACGTAGTACAAAACAAAATGCACTTTTCAATAAATACGTTAGTACGCACCCATTTATTAACAGAACACATTCGCTTCGTAGTTTATCACGTCTAAGAGTATCAGAATAGCTAAGAGAACTACTCACATTTGCCGTGCATTGTATGGTACATATAATGTTTCAGTATAGAATGTTTTAGGAATCTTTTCATGAAAATAAATATTAAAACATCCACTTTTTAAATAGTGCTGAAACATAAGTAAAATCTTGGTTTTTTTTAATTACGGGAATCTAAATATTGACATAATATTCATACAGCACTGAAAATATATTAGAAATTTTTAAAAATTTTCCAAATACAAAGGGTTGTTTACGTTTTACATTGTCATACATTTGATTTAAAAGAAATTCTAGTGAAGTTAACCTTAAGCTTAAACATGTTCTATTAGAGGAGTATTGAAATACAATTTTCTGCAGTTCATACCAAATGAAATGTTCTGGGGAGTGCAAATTGTATAAATCAAATGAAGAATAATTACGACACGGAATGACAATAAGTTTTGACTAAATTACTTCTCTACCTTTAAAATGAATCTCTAAGAACTGCTATTTTTCTTTACGTAATATTTTACGACGTAACTCGTACGAATGTTTTAGTACCCTATAGGCAAATTTCGAAAAGATAGACATTTTTAAAAGCCACTTCAGCGAATAGTGTACTCACACAATGGCGACAAATCCCATAGTTTACTACCAAAGTCGAAATGAAAGTTACGAAAATAAAGAAGGGGGATTATATCTTACAGCTGACTCGGACTTTATATCGTAAGGATGATTTAATGAATGAAACCCACTAAACCTTTTACTGTAGTGGTGGATATTTCAAGTGCTCGTCTTTTTGCCCTTGATCAAAATTCAAACTTATCGCCTCAGACGACTTGATATCACTGTATGACATGTTATCGGAGATTGTGGGTGCTGTCGCCTGATTTTTGTGCTTAACAGCTGACAACGAATTGGGACTACACCTGTATATATTCTCAACATGTAAAAGTATACATTTGAGGCTGTGTTTGGACGCGTCACTTTAAATCGCAAAGCATTTTATGCTTTAACACGTTTTTTTTCTTATTTATACCAGTCACAGTTTGCTACTAGCCTGATAATTTATATATCTCCTCTGAAGAGGGACAAGACGTTATATCAGGTTGGGAAATACTCACTTAATCTGGCCATTTCTTTAAATTTCCTTTCAATTCATCGAATAAAACTGAATCATCGCCAAGGTCCCTTTGTCCTTGTTATACCATTGGCAATCCAAATATCATTCACTTCCTTGTATCGTGTTACAACTCTTGCTCAGACTCTGTGGAATTATTTCATACAAAATGAGTTGCCCAAGCGCTTTTTATTTAGTAATTTATAGATTTTCTCTAGTGATTAAACCTGTACTCCAAACAAATTAAACGAAGCACAAAGGGGCAATTCACCTACGTTTCAGCAATATCATCGCTTTCTAAAAGTAATCAAAAATATCAAATAAGGTATGCAGCTACGGGGATGTAAATAAGTGATTTAACTTAATTGTGTAGGTGGTAGAATAAGTATCAAACTACCGTACTTTTATAAAGTTAATACAATACACTAAATTTTTTTATACTTCAGAAATTACAATCGCTCATCAGTATTCAAGTGGGTACTTAAGGATTAATCGTTACATCACATCATCAACTGTAATCATCACAGTGATTTCAGTCAGACATTATTGGTGACATTTATTTTCTTGATGAAATTCAGTTATTGTAATATTGCTAAGTTTTTCACCTTCAATCAAACCAAATAATGGAAACTTCACATAATAATACGCAACTCTGAAGCGGTATCCACACAGAGAGGGTTACTTAATTCTGTTGAATTCGTATCTTTAATTGACGAACGTCGTCCACTCTTGAAACATATATGAACACCCTAGAATAACTGTGCTATGTATTTATAAAATAAATACCGATGAAAAAAATTAAAGATAAAATATGCTAGAAATATGTCAAACTATAGAAAATTTTCTAAATCAGCACCATGGAAGCACAAAGAATGTGATCAGAATCAAAACAGCATAAAAAGATATTTGTTGTACGAGTAAAATCCCGTTGCCGACGTCTGTTAATATGATGACTCTCCACACAGTAATCATTTACGCCCATTACCAACATCATTCCACTCTTCTCCTGAACAATATGTACAACATTCATATTGTATTTTCGGCCTCCACTAAATGAAGCTCCAACTAATTGCATTATAGTATATATATTTGTCACCTAGAAACTATAAACAGGTGATTGTAAAATATTTCTGTTTGCTGATGAGATCACCTTGGTAGTAAAGGATACTGTTTGCAATATTGACACGATAAACACCGAAGTTAAAGATATAAGTTCATGGCTTACAGAAAATAAATTGATGCTAAATCACAGTAAGGCTCTGTTTTTACAGTTTATAACATACGTGTTGATTATACAGAACGGTCATTTGATAATTCAGAGTGAACAAATCAAAATTTAGGGTTCAGATAATAAGCTAACTTGGGAAGCCCATGTTCAAGATCCTGTTCAAAAATTAACTACTGCTTTATTTACCATTACAATAGTATTTGAAATGGTTTAACATGGAAAGTATTCTAAAGTGCTTATTTTCATTCATTTATGATGTTTAGTGTTATTTTTTGGGTAATCTTCTGATTTAAGAGGTAATTTGTGGCACGGAAACGAGAGGTTCGAGCAATGTGTGGCAAAAGCTCCCTAACCTGTGGTCGAAAATTGTTCAGTAGCCTGGGTATTCTGACATTGGCCACTAAGTACATGAATGGTCTCCCGAAAAAAAAGTTTTATATCAATTTTTATCCAAGTTGAGTTAAACACACAGTAATGCTGTACATTATCTCTGTAATCGATTGCTGCCAATATAAAGTTACTACTTGTGGGGGCTGTTCTACACATGTTGCAAATAAACCCTGCGCTTCATGAATTTCTACCAAAGGTAAAATTTGTAAATGGTGTGTATGTAGTGAAGAACAGTCTAGTATCATAAAATACAAAAATTTACTGCAATTTTCTATCTTTACGCAAATATACAATGATGTTCACTGAAGTGGACACTGTGCAGTTGAGACCTCTAGAGTCATTTCTGCGAGATTTTCCTCTTTCTATGGAAAATTTCGAAGCACTCTGGATGCGGAGGATCCTTGCATTAAGCACAAATTTCCCTTACGTCTTGTAAAATTGGTGAAATGCATTTCGAAACCGTTCGCTGCCACTTCACGCTCGCCTTCTTGACATGCAACTGTCTTCGAGTTCACCTGGTGACACCTACAGTGCAGCACCTGACAGAAGGGCCTCTGGAGTTGACTCCATGCATTACGACTTTAAAAAGGACAGTAGGTGCAAGGAAATACGTCCAGTAACAGCGATCCACTACAGTGCACACTATGCGTTACAGTGTTAAGCTTCCATAGAATTACGCAACAAGATGGCGAGGTAAGAAAACGAAAAATAGTCCCGGATAAGTGTCAAAGAATTTGGGAAAGTTGATGTGGAATGCTAAAAAATCTTACATAACTTACACGGGAAATCCCGCTCATATAAGGCAAATGTTAAACGTTGTGTATAACTTGCAGGTTTTAATCTATACCAGTAGTGGAAGCTTGAGTGTAGTTTATAATTAATATTAAATATCGGTACGTTTCGTGTTAATCGATTAATATTATGATTTTAAACATAGCTTATTTGGAGGCAGAAACCGTAATATATATATATATATATATATATATATATATATATATATATATATATATATATGGTGTTTCACTAAGTGTGTTTGCCTCTATAACTTATAACATAATAGGTGACGGGAAATTTTAATGCGGTAGGTCAACACAAGAAATGTTACACTTTCTGCGGAGCTATGAACATAGTTTATTGTATCATTTTCTAAAAAGTTACACCACAAAGATATAATTTTTTAAATGAAACAGTAGTTTTTTCTATCGTGTATTGGATTCGTTTAAACCAGCTGCGTCCAAATTAATTTAAACTACATTCCTATCACTGTTAGTTTGGGAGCTACAACCCTTCAAAGTTCCGTGGGCGGAGGCTGCGATAGTGTATCTGACTGGCCGAGTAGCTATCCCCTGGGGCACGGCCCACTGTCTCATGACCACCAACCAGTCAGATACGCTGTCGTAGCCTCCGCCCCCTAAACTTTGAAGGGTTATAGCTCCTAACAGTGATCGGAATGTAGTTTAAATCGATTTGGACGCAACTGGTTTCAACGAATCCAATGCACGATAGAAAAAACTATTGTTCCATTTAAAAAATTATAGCTTTATGCTGTAACTCTTTGGAAAATGATACAATAAACTATGTTCATAGCTCCGCAGAAAGTGTAACATTTCTTGTGTTGACCTACCGCATTAAAATTTCCCGTCACCTATTATTTTATAAGGCACAGAGGCAAACACACTTAGTGAAACACCCTGTATATATATATAACTGGTGTAAGCTAGGGACAAGCAAGTCACCGAAGTGGCGTCTAATTGAAAGACTTGCACCAGGCCAATATGCCACACGACTTTATTTATTTAATAACTAGTGGATCAGATGACTGGGGATTCACTTCTTTCAGTGCCGGATATACAATACTTCCGAACCGGGGCCGAAACTTGATAGTGGCACCCCCTCCTAACCTACGCATACACAAAGGCTGGTCTCCCGCGCCTCTTTTCAAAGAGTTAAATATTTCTTACAGCGAAGAGTATAAATGTCATTTACCCTCAAAACCGCGACACAATCGCAAAAGGGTCCAAAAACATGTGACAAGTAACAATCCAAAAGTCATTGTTGTTGCCGTATCTGTTAAAAGGAGGTTGGATAAAAAAAAAAAAAAAAAAAAAAAAAAAAAAAATAAAAAAAAAAAAAACTGACTTGCAGTCAGACTCGACATTACCTTTGACATTTCAGGACGATGCCGCTAACCACACGACTACTCTTGCTAGATAGGAGTAGTGCTTTATTATTATTCATGGTCGCATCTTCTGGATGCTTTTACAGTTGACGCGTCTTTAATTGGTATTTATAAGATATTTTATAAAAAAATTATGTGTTTTTTGATGAATTTTCAATGTCCCAGGATGTTGCCTGCATGGAGGATTTGCTCATGCGCAAGGCGAGGTGCGCAGTAGCTCCATCGTCTTTCTTCGAGACAGAGCTCGAGTCGCCAGGAGCTGGCGTCTCTACCAGCTCCAATGTTTATATCGACGTTTCCCCTCGCCCCTCCCTGCCGCGAGAGCGCCCATATGCTGCCTCGAGGCGGTTCAGAAGAGAAATTGAGCCTCAGCCGCGCATGCGCATTGCGACGATGCGGACTCTGCCGCCTGTGTTAAGTGGCCGCGCTCGACTCGTATACGTGCTGTCTCCGCGACGTTTCTCATGCGATAAAAATACTATGAATGTGCGTAGAAAATGATCTGTTATAGGAATGAAACGAAGAGTGATAGTTAAAAAACAATTTATTTATTTATTTATTTCCATTTTTCACGACCAGTTGACGCAAAGTATTATCAGCTATAGGAGTCTTCATCAGAAGTATTGATAGAAAATGGTACAATCATGAGGCGTGTTAAATTGCCGGCCGCGGTGGCAGAGGGGACTGCGGCGCGCCAGTCACGATCTGCAAGGCCACTACGGTCGGGGGTTCTAATCCCCCCTCGGGCATGGATATTTGTGCCATCCTTAGTGTTAGCTAGTTCCTATGTAGTTTGTAAGATTAGGGACTGATGACCCCATAGTTAAGTCCCATAAGCTATACAAAAATTTGAACATTTCGTGTTAACGTAAAACACGCCATGCACGAGTCACCAACAGCAGTTGCCCTTAGCGGCTACCCATATGACTTGAGCACGGCGTCCTATAGGTTAACACGTTTCATGTGACTAACATTTTTATCAATACTTCTGATGGAGGAATTCCTAGTTGGTGTTGAAACCTGGTCCAGTGTTTTAAATTTTACTACGTAACTTATGGACTGTTAATTAGTACATGCAGTAAAAATATAAATATTATGATTACAGAAAATTTAACTCTGTTTAACTGGGAACAGTATAACTCGTCTATTATTGGAAATTTGCACCCAATAGCATAATCACCTTGTTATTTGCTTCTCTCGAGACATGAATATGCACCATGGTAATACAGCTGTTTCTCGGTTGTGAATTTCTTCCTATTCCTGAAACAAAAACTGTTGAACACCACCGCCCATGCCGGACTGGAACATGCACTAGGAGGAAACGTTATAAGAAATTTCCATCCTAATTAGAATGTAGGCGGCGAGTTGGCGAGATAGAAGGAGATCGGCCGGCCGCTACGTGACCTCTGGTACCAGCTTCCATCTACGATCACCATCGGCAGCCTTAATGCGGCTAGAAAGGCTTCCGTACTTGACTTACGGCACTCTCGGCTCATGAAACAGGAGCGGAACAAAAGCGCGCGCATTGGCTGCGTTTCATTATAATTTCTAATGGCGCAGGTGGTGCGTGGCTCATGCGGCGCCAGATGGGGCGAGGATAGTGGCGTAGGCTAGCTCTGGCTGCCGGCTGCCGCTGCCCCGCTGGCGTGGCCTGCTCCGGTTCTTGCCCGCCGCCGCCGCTTGGGCAATCTCCTGATGGCCGCGCAGGCTCTTTGTCTGCAGCCGTCTCTGAGTCACGCGCCAGCTACCAGCCTTCTGCCCGAGGCTGCAGCAAGCTCCGTGTCACAACACTCCGTCTTCTGAATGAAAGAAGGCGGAAACTCAAAAGCAAATTGAAGTTTGCTCAGAGGACTAAAGAGCTTATTTTTCAAAAGGGCCTCTCTATGTTAACAATGGAAAACAGTGGCCAATCCAGGGTACTGGCTGGGCTCATAGAGGAGATTTAGGAGTTCACGCCTTTTCTGATAAAAGGCAGGTGATGGTATAGAGCCGGCTGCGGTGGCCGAGGGGACTGAGGCGCTTCAGTCACGCCCTGCACGGCCACTACGGTCGGGGGTTCGAATCCCCCCTCGGGCATGGATATTTGTGCCGTCTGTAGTCTTAGCTAGTTCATAAGTAGTTTGTAAGTTTAGGGTCTGATGACCTCATAGTTAAGTCCCATAAGCTCTACAAACATTTGAATTTTGAATTTGATGGTACAGAGATTACTTGACTTGGTTCCAAAGTAATACTTCAAGGCCCATCAGTGTTTCATGGATGTGTTTCCAATTTTACTGTTACTAATATGGATGCTGCAGATCATTGCCGTTAGTTGGATTACTGCAGCTGTCGTTCGTTACAATGGTAGTACAGTAAAGGCTGTTGGTGGTCTCGAAAGTTTTAACGCCGCGGTGGAGTAGCAGAGCGTTCTAAGGTGCCTCGCTGCGGAGCGCGCGGTTGCTCGCCGTCGGAGGTTCGAGTCCTCCCTGGGGCATGGGTGTGTTTGTCCTTAGGTTAGTTTAAGTAGTTTGTAAGCTACGGACTGATGACCACGCAGTTTGGTCCGATAGATATACAAACATTTGAAACATTTTGAAAGTCTTAACAACAAAAAATGTAATTGCATTTTGGACTTTTCGAGTTGGTGAGGTTTACATTGGAGATACTGGTACTTCATACTACACGTGTAATATGCCTTTTGTTGTTAGAACTATATATTATAGGAAAATTAATGAGAGTGAGGGCGTTTGTATTTGGTTTAAGGCTTTTTGTTTAATGTTATAAGCTTAAAGCTGTTAGTATTCTTGTGTAATACTATTATCGTAATGTAATAAAGATTTCTCCTTGAACCTTTTTCCTTATCTTTTGTGTCATCGAAACCATCCACTAGATTTGCCACTGACGCAAAGTCCACGTTGCAATGTCAGTAAAAAATAATAGGTAGCAACTCAACGAAAGAATATGCCTCCGGGGATTTTCCCTAAAATCTCTCTCTCTCTCTCTGTATATATGAATTCCTATTTCCCTTGGCCAGGCCATAACTTGAGAACGGCTCGACCGATTAGGTAGATTTCTTTGTTATGTTCGTAAATCTCAGGACAAAGTTTTGAGCCGGCCGCGGGGGCCGAGCGATCTGCGGCGCCCCAGTTACCGTCAGAACGGCCGCTAAGGTCGGGGGTTCGAATCCCCCCTCGGGGATTGTGTCGTCTTAAGTATAAGGTAGTTAAAAGTAGTTTGAAGGTTTAGGGACTGATGACCCCGCAGTCAATTCCGTTAAGCTTAACGACCATTTGAACAATGTTTTCACGAAACAAAATTTTTGGAACACTGGAAAAATTGAGGATGAAAGCGCGTTTTTCACAGTGTCTGTAAGTTTCTATTGCGAACAAAGATATAGTTTTGTACCGTTCTCGACGAAATTTTGCAAATTTGATCTTCAAATCAAGATAAAGTTCATTTTTTACGTGGAATGTAGTCGGTTTTATGAAGGAGGGAACTAGAAATATGCATTTCGACAAAATCCGAATTTTTTCTATTGATCTTGATGAAATTTTGAAATCTCGACCTTCAAAACACGTGCAAGCCCACTGCTTACATAAAAATTCCAGTGGGGCATGGAAGAGTGTATTTCACCTATGGTGTTTCACAAAATAAATACACTCCAGGCCATTAAAATTGCTACACCACGAAGATGACGTGCTACAGATGCGAAATTTAACCGACAAGAAGAAGATACTGTGATATGCAAATGATTAGCTTTTCAGGGTATTGACACAAGGTTGGCGCCGATGGCGACACCTACAACGTGCTGACACGAGGAGAGTTTCCAACAGACTTCTCATACACAAACAGCAGTTCACCGACGTTGCCTGGTGAAACGTTGTGGTGATGTTGCGTGTAAGGAGGAGAAATGTGTACCATCACATTTCCGACTTTAATAAAGGTTGCATTGCAGCCTATCGCGATTGCGGTTCATCGTATCACGACATTGCTGCTCGCGTTGGTCGTGATCTGTTAGCATAAAATGGAATCGGTGGGTTCAGGAGGGCAATACGGGACGCCGTGCTGGATCCCAGCCGGCCTTGTATCACTAGCAGTCGAGATGACAGGTATCTTATTCGAATGGCTGCAGCCACGTCTCGATCTCTGAGTCAACAGATGGGGACGTTTGCAAGACAACAACCATCTGCACGAACAGTTCGACGAAGTTTGCAGCAGCATGGACTATCACGTCGGAGACCATGGCTGCGGTTACCCTTGACGCTGCCTCGCAGACAGGCGCGCCTGCGATGGTGCACGCAACGACGAACCTGGGTGCACGAATGGCTAAACGTCGCTTTTTCGGATGAATCCGGGTTCTGTTTACATCATCATGATGGTCGCATCCGTGTTTGGCGACATCGCGGTGAACGCACATTGGAAGCCATACTGGCGTTTTACCCGGCGTTATGGTATGGGGTGCCATTGGTTACACGTCTCGGTCACCTCTTGTTCGCATTGACGGTACTTTGAACAGTGGCCATTACATTTCAGATGTGTTACGACCCATGCCTCTACCCTTCATTCGATACCTGCGAAATCCTAAATTTCAGCAGGATAATGCACGACCGCATGTTGCAGGTCCTGTACGGGCCTTTATGGATACTGAAAATGTTCGACTGCTGCCTTGGTCAGCACATTCTCCAGATCTCTCATCAATTGAAAGCGTCTGGTCAATGGTGGCCGAGCAACCAGCTCGTCACAATACGCTAGTCACTACTCTTGATGTGCTGTGGCACCGTGTTGAAGCTACATGGGCATCTGCACCTGTACCGAGATCCAAGCGCCGTTTGACTCAATGCACAGGCGTATAAAACCCATTATTACGGCCAGAGGTGGAAGTTCGGGGTACTGATTTCTCAGGATCTGTGCACCCAAATTGCGTGAAAATGTAATCACATGTCAGTTCTAGTATATCATATTTGCCCAATGAATACCCATTTATCATCTGCATTTCTTATTGGTGTAGCAGTTTTAATGACCGTAGTGTAGATTTTTGCCATCTTAAATTTTTTCACACTTGACCTTTAAACTATGAGAAAGGTCATTGTCTACATTTAATTTTAGATAGTGCATGACAGAGGGTAACTTGCAAAATAATTTGTTTCACTTTTCACCATGATAATTAACAGCTATGTACGAGTGTTCCTAGATTAGGTGGCGTCAGATGCGGAGATAAACCGAAGAGGGGAGAGGAAGAACGGGAACTGGCACAAATAGGCAGAGAGAGGGCAAGGTGGAGACGAACAGCGATATGAGACAGAAAGAGAGGAAGGAAGGGAAGATTCACAGCCCGGCTCACATTTTCACTTAATTTGTTCAATTTCAGTGATCTAATGCAGACACTGTCAATCCTTCCCTTCCTAATATTCTTCCTTCCACTCCTTCATGAATAATTAGCAAATGTACTGTTGTGTTTTTGTGGTGTTCCACAGAATGGTTTGACGCATCTCTCCATGCTACTCTTCAAATATTCAAATGTTTGATAAGCTTAAGGGACTTAACTGTGGGGTTATCAGTCCCTAAAATTATAAATTACTTATGAAATATATTATACTAAACAGGGCACAAACATCCATTCTCGAGGTGGGATTCGAACCCCGACGGGGAACGGCCTCGCGCATCGCAGTACAGCGCCTCAAAGCGTTCGGCCGCTTCTCCGCGGCCATGCTACGTTTACCTTCTTTCTTAGCTGTAAAAATGCCGTAAAGCGTACCACTGTGGCATTAGTCGAACGCAAACATACGAATATTCACAATTTTCCTTGTGGCAGCTAAGCAACGTATACGACCAACATGGCGGAAAAAATCAAGCGACTCGACTTCAGCCAATCACGAGCTGTAGAAGGCGGCAAGCGACGCGGAAAAGGATGGTTATACTTACTCTATACAGAACTTGGTAAGTTTCGAGCAGTTACTCAAGGAGAAGAAATGTACGCCATTGTCAAATCGTTGCTGGAGACGTGTGATTTGTAGTGCTTATTTATAATGTCAGCCATAATTGGAAATGCCGCCGCGCGTGAAATTAAATCTGTGATTCATTTTCTAAATGCAGAGAAATTTAAATCAAAGGAAATTCATCGTCAGAAGGTTTACACACAAAATGCTATGAGTGATTCAATGGTTAGAAGATGGGTCAGACTGTTCAATGCAGGACGTGATCAAGTGCACGACTCTGGTTACTGATGAACTGGTACACACAGTTGAAGAAAATATTAAGCACAACCGTAAGTTTACACTTAGTGCCCTTGCTATGTAAGTCCGCGGTGAAGTAGCCGAGCGGTCTAAAGCGTCTCGCTTCGGAGCGCGCGGTTGCTTGCCGTGGAGGTTCGAGTCCTCCCTGGGGCATGGGTGTGTGTGTGTGTGTGTTTGTCCTTAGGTTAGTTTACCTCTATTTAAGTAGTTTGTAAGCTACGAACTGATGACCACGTAATTTGGTCCGATAGATTTCCATTTGAACATTTTTATTTATTTATTTATTTATTTTTTTTTTTTTGCTATGGAAGTTCCGCGTATCTCACTGAAAAACTGAAATTCCTCACATTGGGTACTCAAAATTCTTACTGAACAACACAAAAAACGACGGATGGGCGGTTCACTTCACTTTTCGACACGCTACAGTGAAGATGGCGATGGTTTTCTTTCTCGGATAGTTACGCGGGATGAACTTTGGATATTGTACGACACCCCTGAAACAAAACGGCAATCAGTGGAATGGAGGCACACTTCATCCCCAACGTAGGTTATGCCTAAGCAAATCTTGACACCTAGAAAAGTCGTGTGCACCGTTTTTGGGACAGAAAAGAACTTTTGCTGAATGATTTCTTACCAAGAGGCCAAACAATCAGTGCACATTGTTACTGCGAGACCATTGCGAAATTTCGTCACACAATACAGAACAAGCGCAGAGGATTACTGTCAAAAGGTATTTTTTTCACCACGATAATGGCCGACCTCTCACGACGAGTGTGACCAAACAACTCTTACGGGAGTCTTACTGGGACGTACAGCCCGGACCTCGTTCATAGCGACTTTCATCTCTTCTTACACCTAAAATCTGTCCTTGGTGGTCAACTCTTCAACGATGATGACGAGCTGGAAGTGCATGTTACCACATGGTTGAATACGCAGGTGAACATATGAAGAAGGCATACAGAAACTTGTGCAACGCTATGACAATTGTCTACAAAATTTCATAAGCTATATATTTCTTCTGTAAATGAACAAATTTGTTTTATATAACCAAATGAACTTACTTTGTGAACATATTTCGTAAGTTCACCGAAACGACAGAAGCATTTAATGTACACTAATGACGGCGTAATGCGTCCGTAGCTGACATATCAATAAACTTTACACATCACTTTAGAAATTCTTTTACAAATGGTACCACTCCCCTCCCCTCTTTATCTCTCACAAAATTATTCAAGTAAATCAATGTTTGTCACTTTCTACATTCTCGTTGTTCGTACAGTATAACTCCCGCAGCAGGCATGACTTTTTAATTTATTTTTTCTATAGTACGAACTATATTAATGACAAATTTTGCAAACATTATTCACGTATTCCACTGAATCTGCCTACAAAAGTGCAATACTGTACGACGTATGATTTAGGTGTTTAACGTCAAAGAAACACTAAATTGTGTAAAAACAAAACTGGAGGGCGAAAGTGTCTTCTTTCCACATGGCTGCAAACCACTGAAACATTATACATGGTGTCTGGAATCGTGCGGTGTAAAAGAACAGAGCATGAGACTTACATATGAATTTCGCCAACATATTTCAAACCTCTGTATCAATTACAGCAAGAAATGGTACACCTATTACTTATTATGTAAAGAAATATTGTGGAGTTGGGTGTGGGCGTTAACGGGATGATTGGCAGTGAAGGAAGGAGAGAGTGGAAGGCATGGGAGATGAGAATGGTAACAGACTAATGGGTGGGGGGGGGGAGGGAGGTTGGTTGCAGAGGCTTAAAGAGCAGCGGGAGAAAGAGATGAACGGACGGAGATGGAAGGTAGGAGAAGAAGAAGATACAGGGAGGTAGACTAATAGAGCTTTGAATAAATAAATACCCTGGCGACGCTTGGTTTTCAACTAGCAATTACAATCTTGAGGTACCTTTATAGGGTCAGAAGTTTCTTTTCGCGAATATTCAACATTCGGTGCATTATAGGCATTAGACTTGCGCATAACAGTTCGCGATCGGGAGCGCTCACTTTAGTTCGTTCTTTTAGTTCGTCCGCTACCAGTGACGGCTGAGCGGCGTAGTCTGCGCATGCAGGTGGAGGGAGAAGTTCCCCCACCTAGCTGCTTCATGCGCTTGCTGCTTGAGCCGCTAACGATATCACGCAAACCAAAAGAAACAGTTTGTGGATAGTTTCTCGCGTTTAAGTTTAGAGTTATCTCTATATCTTGGCATTATGTAATTTATTAATCAGATATTGCAGAGTAGAGAATACTTCAAAGCAAAAATTTTGTAGCACTGATGTAATCTAGCAGGCAGACGCTAACCTCGAAATGGCTCTCATCAGCAGAAGGCAAACACGTGATTTTTAAATCTGTTCGCGACCTATCGCGCATATTTTAGTTCGCGACCGGTAGCTCTCCTTTTAGTTCGCAGCTCGGCCGCGAAGTAGGTAGCTCTTTTTAGTTCGTCCGCTCGTTTTGGCTTTTGCTACTCTTCAACGATGATGACGAGCTGGAAGTGCATGTTACCACATGGTTGAATACGCAGGTGAACATATGAAGAAGGCATACAGAAACTTGTGCAACGCTATGACAATTGTCTACAAAATTTCATAAGCTATATATTTCTTCTGTAAATGAACAAATTTGTTTTATAACAAAACTACTAAAACTACAGCTGAGCTGCATCTCAGCTCTAAATGACGGCAACTGGCAGAAGGGAATCACGCGATTCTGCGCGCTCTCGCGTCCTCTCGCTGTTACCCACCAGTCTTCGGAAAAGGAGCGGACGAACTAAGAGGCGAGGGATCTGCCAACTACTTCGCGTAGTTCGCCTGTGGGAGCGTTCTTCCGAACTAGTCCGTTCGCGAACTAAGCAAGACTAATAGCCATGGCAAAAATTCAAATGATAGTCAAATTTGTTCTTTACAGTTATGAGAAATCTGATTTAACTGAATTTATTGTCCACCAATATAAAGTTTCATAATGAGGATAGTTTGCAGCTCATCCCTCAGTCATATAATAACATAGGCACCCCTCACATGTGACCGTGAGACAGAAAGTACCCTCTGCCACACACTGAACAATGGCTTGCGGTATATAAATGAAACACTCAAAAAATAAAAGGTGATGTATGATAAACCCTTTCCCGACGTGATACGGAGACAGCTGTGACTGAGTCAATTCAAAAATCTGTTGACTAAGTTGAAAAATCAGTTGACTTTACGTTCCGAAAAAGCATGTGGAGGACCTTTTGGGTTTTGTATTGCATATATGACCGGAGTCTCAAAGCAAATGACTACATCGTCGTTATGCTTTGAGCTGTAGGTGTTGGAGAACCGTACTTCGATAGTCACGTTGCATAGGACTAACAAACTAGCACCTATTGAAAGGGAGAACACAAAACAAAATCACTTGCAGTGTTGTTGCCGACTAGACTTGACGTATATTACGTTATGAACGAGAGAGCGGCAACTACATCAACTGGGGACAGAGGCCACGTTAAGTTTTGAGTTTCTGTTCTCATTCATCTACAAGAAATATTGTGATACGGAACAAATTTAAATGAAACACTTTGTATAAAAGATTTCTTAAAGCTTCACGTACGGAACACCTTGAACATAGGTGACGTATGTTACAAACGAATTGCGTAATCTTAACATTCCAATCACATATGATGCTGTAATACAATTAACGTGTGTTATCTCTAAATAACTGGATAGAGTGGCGGGGAACAACGTTGTCTTGTCGGCTACTTTCCTCCCCCTCCCCCTCTTCCGTACTTGTTTACTTTTGGAACATCGGAAAATTACAAATTTAACAAAAATTCGCCATTTTACGCATATAAATACTTCAGTTGACAATTTTTTCCTCGTAAAAACAGGAATAGACAAGAGAAACCATCATTTTCAGAGTAATTTTCATTTGCCTGTGCTGCTATCTTTAGAATATTAAGTAGTCACTTTTCTGTACAACTATCTTTCGAATATTTTGCGAAAATTAACCCTGAGACTCTCTGAATAAATTGAAATGTTTTTGAAACTCCCTCATAAGAAAATATTACTCCCCTAGGTTGAGCTGTGATAGGTATTTGGAAATTATAAGAGTTCCATCGGTCTCTTCCAAACATATTTACTCACATCTAAAATTGTTCTAGACAGGCAGCCACGGAGCGAAAATCGTTTTTTAAATTCAAATGCAGTTTGTTGTCTTTCATTCTGAAACACTGTTGACGTCAAATGATACACAGCACACCCGAAACTATTTTAACAGTTTCGTACCAACTCTATTTCCTCTATCTCAGAAGAAATGATCACACACGGGACCCCTAGTAACGACAAATAACACTGAAGGCTAAAATACAGCCACAAACATCAGTTGCAATCAAAATACAGATAAAGCACTGACACAAGCAGTGATACGACACATACCAATGCTCTATCAGTTTGCGAGGAAAAACCTCAAAAATTTTATACTCAAGCTCCTCCATCCCAATGACACATAGTATTTTATTCATTAGCGGCTTAAGAGTGTCAGTTAGTCGCCGATAGAATTGCGCATGTACAGAGCTGTTGGTGTGTTCCACAAGCATCTATGGACATGCACAGTGTATTAAAAAAAAAAAAAAAAAAAAAAAAAAAAAAATTCTTCCGCGAAGTAACTGAGAGAGAGTAATGCTCTGTTCTAGAGTTGATGGATATTCATCGTTGTTAGATAGACATTGATGTTAGAATCATTTTTTAAAAATATTTTAGACTGATGCTATTACCATGAATGACGGAAATATGTTACAACTGGACAAGGACATAGAGTACAATACAGAATACAGATTTATATATACGTATTTCGTTTGCGTTTTCGTATTCTGGACCATATCAAAATTTTATTAGAGAATCCATTTGAATCTTCACGATGGAGATTATTAATCACAATTCATAATATCTAGCACAATTCTGTTATAATAATAATTTCGTGTGGGTTTCGAACCAGCGACCCTTCGGTTTCCAGTCGAGCACTTTACCCCAAGACCACCGGGCCCGACAGTCAAGTCTGTTAACTGCCGGGCTTTTAACAGTACAACAAAATCAGTATATTACATAATAAGTAATTTTTTTTCCAGCAACACGTAAGCAGAAGTGTATTATTTTCCCTATGTAAAACTAGAATCAATGCATTATATATATCAAAACGTTTGTACAATGTATTAAGTATAAAAGGAATACCGCAATCGAGGAGTTATGATCAGACCTTGAAATATTACGCCAAAGTTCGCAAATGACAGACCACGGATAGTGTCAAATTTCATAATTACACTATCGTTCTCTTTTCCTATAGATGCACAATGTCTACAACTTCTTTTATCTTTCTTGCATGAGGCCGGAGAACGACCGGTGACGACAGCAGTTGTCCGTTCTTGTCTGGTCCTGGTCGAAGTCGGTCACTTTGGATATCTGCTCATTTTTGTGAGTATGATGTAGTGAGAAGACACAACTTTTTAATAAATTGTAATATTCAGATTTTAAATTTATTTTAATTTATTTGGTCACCACGTTTGTTTATTTTAACTGAATACATTTTCAGTAATTCTAGGTAATCATTGCAGACACCATCATTGGTCACCATTACTGGGTCGGTGACGTTTAAAAAGCGATGTAATGAAATGTGAACATACCTATAGTTATATTCAATCCTAATAATTTAATTCATTATCTGAGGCATTTCTCTCATACATGTCAGATAACAAATGTGGAAAAAATATTTTATTTAAATTATTCCTTTTTTTTGGGGGGGGGCTTTAATGAAAACATATTTTCATCACGTAATAGAATTTAGAATGTGTATATATATATATATATATATATATAATCACAGTAGACGAAGTTTACCTAAAATAATTAATTTCACATGGTATAATTAATTCTGAATTATAGAAAGAAAAATACTAGTTAGATATTCGTTAATTGATCGCCACCTTGCATCATTATTTTAAACAATTTAACACATGTTGTTTTCTCATTTTAGTCGAATAGTATATTTGTAATTTCTCGCAATATATATTTTTCTACTAACGGCGCATCAGTTTCTGGATTTTGGACGAACAGTACATTTCTCTTCAAAATTTCATGATGCAAGTTCCGTTGTAAATGTTAGGAATTAAATTTTGTGCTACCAACCGCTGGCGCCACGGCGCGATGTGCGGAGTGCCAATAATAAAATTCATCTACCTAGTGTTACCAAAATAACGCGGTCGCGCTGTCTGTTGGAGGCCAATAGTGAAATTCGCGCCGGCTGACGACGGCATTTAACTAACACAAATTTAAACAAAAATCGAGCTGGCAACGCTATCACCTCTTCATTCAAAGCTAAAAGATATGTATTGCATGATTGAAGTGCTAAATCAGAAGATAATTTTGTGCCGGCCACTGTGGCTGTGCGCTGTCTGCGGCACGCCAGTTACAGTCTGCACGGTCACTACGGTCGGGGGTTCGAATCCCCCCTCGGGCATGGATATTTGTGCTGTGCTTTGTATTTGCTAGTTCATAAGTAGTTTGTAAGTTTAGGGACTGACGACCCCGTAGTTAAGTGCCATAATCTCTAAAAAAAAAAAAAAAAATAAAAAAAAAAAAATATCACAACCACCAGTAATTAGATGGTCAGACAACCCCTGAAAATCGTGTGCGGAATGTCACACAACAAAATAAGTTGCACATCCATCACGTAAGGACAGCTACACCAACACACATGAATTCAGTTGAAAATTTTTCAAAGTTCCACTGAGATCTTAATACTTATAATAGGTATGACGCTTACTGCATGTTTTTATTATTAATACTTGGATTACTTTATTATTAAATTTCTCTACAACTGATTACAAACAAATTGTGTAGATTTTATTTAAGGATTGTACATAATTAGGCTATCGGTAATACTAGATAAATTCTTATATTTTTGTTTCTTTTCGTATTATTCAAAACATTAGGAGTTTTACACCAAAAAACTGTAACAATAACGGCATCTAATGGTATTCGGCCCATCTTACATCTCAAGGCCGTCGGTTTCTCTGTACAGTAAATGAAAAGTACATAAATAAATAAATGTCCCAATGTCCAACAAAAAGTCCATAAAGATCATTCTTCAGCTAGACAAGACTGGAACCTGTTACCATCGGATCAGAACAGTTTCAACACATGTATATCAATAACCATCATACGGTGATTGAACGTCATCTCTGAACATTCCTTGTGTCAAAATCTTCATATATTCTAGCAGGAGAACAGCACAGATGTGACGTTTATGTCACAAACAAAATATTCCTTTTATATTCTCTAAACACAAAAATTTTCTTTCACTACACATTGTACAAAAGTAGAAGATGATCTGTTTCGCTCTAGGAACGATAAGCCATCAGTAAGTTAATTCTGAAGTTGTGGTGAATAGTGGAAGGAAACTAAAGGAAAATTAACAAAAGTTTATTTGCCCGAAAAAAAACTGGTAGACCCTGTAAAATGGGTTACATATCCGAAAGGTGTAAGCACATGTACAGAGAAGCCTCCCGCCCTCCCCTAAACCTCTGTCCTACGCTCCCCACGTAGTTCCGTAAGATACCAACAGATGTCAGGCGGTTCCCCGGCTTAGTACCGGTAGATCACACTAGAGGCGCTTCTGAGGGTGCCTCTCGCACATCAGAGGGTAGCGTGGAGGGGAGGCTGAGGGGAGGCTACGGATGTATCCGGTGTGCCGGCGTTTGGGGGGAAGTGGTGGTGGCGACAGCCGCTACCTGCCGCCTGCTGTGGCCAGTTTAAAGGGCTGCTTCTGACCGCAGCGCCATCATGGGACATCTTACGGAACTGCACTTTCCCTCCCTCACCGCATCCCTGAGCGCGTGACCGCGCCCTCACGGAGGTTTCCCGTCTGTATATATTTGTCTGTGGTGTAAGCTAGGGCTGGCCACGAAACTGGCCCGCGGGTGGCCTGTTTGCCCGCGCGCCATCCCTCCCACATGACATGGATATAGCTTTACGGTCTCATGATGAAGATGTGGAAACCCTTATCCACCAAGTCTTCGTAGAACTCCTGCACAGTTTTAAAGTATTATGTCGTGCTAATGAAAGTTATACTGAAAATCTAACAGTTCCACCAACAAATAGTCTTGAAAACGTCTCCGTGTATTGCACCGGTGCTGTAATACAGCTGTTTAAACAAGACTTGCATTCAAGTGAATCTTCCGATCGGAAATGATAGTGCCTCACCGTAGCTCCGGACATGCTTTACAGTACTGTCCACAACATTATTCCTCGACTACAGCTATTGTAGAGGAATGATGGTGAGTATATTGAGCATTTCCTATAATGGACATCATCTTTGCTTCGTCTTAATTTGTTATGCTAATTATTACTTTTCTGATCACATGAAGCGCCATCTGTCGAACATTTTTTTGAACTTTTTTTGTCTTTTTTTTTGGTTCTAATAAAACCCCATGTCATTCCAAGCATGTGTGTCAATTTTTACCTCTATATCTACATTATTCCGTGATTTATTAAGTTTTCAAATGTATACTGACATTTTGATCACCCGGAAAGATGAACATTAACAAGCTAAAACGAAGGTGATGGAATGTAGTGTCAGAAAATCAGGCGACGCTGAAGGAATTAGATTAGGTTATGAGACAATAAAAACAGTAGATGAATTTTGTTATTTGGGTAGCAAGATAACGTCTGATGGCCGAAGTAAAGAGGATATAAAATGCTGATTGGCTATGGGAAGAAAAGCGTTTCGAATGAAGCGAAACTTGTTAACATCCAATATTAATTTAAATGTTAGGAGGTCCTTTCTGAAAGCATTTGTCTGGAGTGTAGCATTGTATGGGAGTTAAACGTGGACGATAAGGAGTTCAGACAAAAAGATGATAGAAGCTTTTGAAATAGGGTGCTACAAACAAAAGATGAATATTAGATGGGTAGATCACGAAACTAATGAGGTGGTGCTTAACCGAATTGGAGAGAAAATGAGTTTCTGGCATATCCTGACTAAGAGAAGGGAGGCTGGTAGGACACATTCCGAGACAGCAAGGAATTGTCAACATAGCATTAGAAGGAAGTGTGTGGGGTAAAAATCGTAGAGGGAGACCGAGTGGCTAATAGAGTAAGCAGATCCAAAAGGACGTAGGTTGCCGTATGTATTCTCAGATGGAGGCTTGGACAGGGTGGCATGGAGAGCTGCATCAAACCAGTCTGCGGACCGAAGACCACAACAACAACAGAGACCCACACTGGACCGAAGCCTTCCCAAGCCGTTCCTCCCAATCTTTATCGGGTTGGTACGTAGTAATCCAGTCTTTTTTTAGATTGCATCGTGTATGTCCTTTCAGTCAGGGACAACAATCGTCGCCAATTACCGTGAGAGAATGGGAAGCTAGTGGCGGTCAGTCCGTTTGCTAACCGCTGAAAAATTGCTTGAGCTCCGAGACGACTGGGGAGGCGACCAGTTTGTTAACATGGAGCGCCGGCCGTGAGAAAGTGGTTAGGCCATTACATAGCGAGGAGCCGGGTAATTGCTGGGAGCGGCGGCTGACGGGCGTCTGCCGGCGAGGCTGCGCGACACGCGCGCCGACCAGCGACCGGCCGCTTAATTAACGCCGCCGCCGTCTGCCTCATCCCATCCACCAAGTGTAGATGTGAGACACACACAGGTGGACCGGCCAGTGCCTCTCATCCGACTTAAGAAATGAGAACTCCACACTACGAGGTGCATTGAAGTTCTAAGGCCTCCGATATTTTTTTTTCTAATTAACTACTCACCCGAAATCGATGAAACTGGCGTTGATTTGATTTTTCCAGGGAAGCCAAAACAGTCTTGGTCCAACCCGCCACTGCCCGCACCGAAACTAAGTTTATTGTGCGGTATCGCTCCCTGTATATCTAGTAAAGCCAACCAATGAACTTGAGCAGAGCAAAGAGTCCCTTTACCAGTTCTTTATTAGACATAATTACTTCGGGTCTAGTTGTCCCAAATGTTCTGTGCCTTTTACTCTCCAATGCAATGCATTCGAAGATTAGATGTGATGCAGTTTCATCACCGTCATCACAGATCCTACATTTAGGGTCCTCTTCTGTTATTCCCATTGTATGTAGGTGTTTTTTGAAATTCCCATGGCCTGTCAGCAATCCAACCATGAGTCTAATCTCTCTCCTGTTCAGGCCCAGGATTGCAGAGCTTCTTTTAAAACATGGCTTTGGCATCATTACCTTGCCATATATTTGTTGATGGATTTTGGTCCAATATTCTACGTGCTGTCTTCTGAGCCAGTTACGTAGCTCCAATTTGATCATTGCCTTGGTGATTGTCAGGACTGGTTCCGGTCCAATAAATGGAGTCTCTGCCCCCATCCTGGCTAATCTGTCGGCATGTTCGTTGCCACTGATCCCCGAGTGGCCAGGGACCCACAATAGGTTTACTCTATTGCTTTCCCCTACCTCCAGCAGAACCCTGTGACATTCTGCAACAATTTTAGACCTTGTTGCAGGAGCTGCCAGTGATCTCAGGGCTGCCTGGATGTCTGAATAGATATAGATGCTACAATCTTTGTAGTACCAACGCAAATTCTCCTCCACACACGCCCTGATGGCAGTGATTTCGGCCTGGAATACTGAGGCCAGTTTTACTAGAGAGATGACGCCCTCCAGTCTTGGCTGCGCCCCATATACCCCGGCCCCAACACCTTGGTCGGATTTTGACCCGTCAGTGAACCAGACAATATCCCCCGTACGGTGTCGAACTATTTTCTCCCATTGCTGCTTCTTCCAATTGTTATATTGAAAGGCTTGTTGAAGCAGTATGGGGTTATAATATAGTCGGCTGGCATTTCCCCAACCTCTCCTATATTTACCTCACTCACTATTTTAGTGTGTGATTCTGGATATCCCAAAGAGTTCCAGTTGTTGCCAGATTTGAGTCTGTATGCACCAGCCGCTGCCTCCATCTTGAACCAAAGGTGTAATGGGGGATATCCAGCCTGTTATGTTAAAAACTGTACGCGTGTTTTGTAATGTTGAACCTTTCGTTAAATCAGACAATAAATTGTTCATTAACTCAGCTATTTGGTTTAATTATGGCCCTGATCTTAATGTACAAGAAACAGTGCATTAAATTGATTTTGTGCGCAACGGATCTTTTAAGTAAACAACTGTGACATGTAACCTTTTGAAACAGACACTGACTATACTCAAAAATTTTGACTGCGAGAAAGATATAAGAAAAACCACAAATCACTTTCTTAATGCTTGACTGTGAGAATTAATGTCGATCAGTTATTATTGAAATCCAAATCAACTATTATCTTACTATCGCACCAATAATGAAATATGTTCAATAATGTTATTCAAATCAACACTCCACTAAATCAAGTAATTATCAAATGAAGGAAGTGGGTTAATTTTCTAACTACGTAAATGAAATATGAAACAGGGTTAAGTTACTTATTATTGATAAACAGCATTACATTACCTACATAATACAACTTCTGACTTGCTGGCAAAGCAGCCTCTGCTCTACATCGGAGCCATACACACAACCCAACCGCTCTCTAAGCGAGCTGAACCACTAGTGCTACTCTCTCTCTCAGTGCGAGCTGCAATGCTATGCAATACATGATCTTTGCCAGAGATGAAACTTTACACATATCGATACATACAGTAGAAGCGATATTATACATTTTCTTGCAAGCAAGTTACTCGATACAAAACAGGAGGCACAATATTAGACATTTTCTTGTAAAAATAATTTTCTATGGACACGTTTCATCACCCCCCTCCTACCTATTAAAATTTTGTAGGGTGGGTGATGCCAATGGCATTGCCTAGCCAGCAAAATTACTGAATTTCAAGTCCAAAAATCCATTAATGACATCCAAAATATAACAAGATCAAAACAACAGATGGAGTACATAGAAAATTTTAAAAAAAATGTGACAGTCATAAATACATGCCATTTTACAGAACAGTACCATCAAAAGTCACGCATGGAGAGGTACAGGGTGTGACAGGCATAAGCAAATGTCAAAATTTACAGAACATCAGCAATAAGTGGAATATATGACAATTATACATAATGGTAAACATAAGTATATATATAGAATTTCAGAAAACATAGTTTGACAAATGATATAGTGGAGAAAATGAGATAGCTAGAAGTAATACACAAATGGAAAAAAATATACAATAATAAACATGAACATATACAAAGTTTTACAAAAGATATTTTAACTAATGTCATCATTCGTTAAAGAAAATGTGGTAATTACAAGTAATACACACAGTAGTGTAAGTTCCATGGGTTTACATTTTGTACAAGAGATCAGTATTTTGGGAACATAAAATGAACATTTGTATCTTGTGCACAATGTAGTCTATGTAAATTTTTAGTGCACTTAGTATAAGATAAAGTGTCAGTTTTGTATTCTGTGATGCATTTAAAATGCTATACTTTCATGGATGCTAGAACATACATGTAAAATTTTTGACTACATAGGCTTCTGATCATGTACAAAATAATGTTACTGCTTCAGCACAATAGGATTTCAATATAACGTTTGTCAATCGAATAGGCACAATGACATTTCAGACTAAGTATATGTATCTATCAAGAGCACAATTTTATTTTGGTCACTGACTGTGAAAGAACCATGAAATATACCTAAACACTGGTAATGAACCTGTGGACAACGTTTGCAATGGGAGGCACTGAATAGTATATGCACACGAATAGCACATTAGCTCCTAACATTCATTTTAGGTCTGCACACGAACACAAAACACTGTAAGATTACACCACACTGTAGGCGGGCTGGCTGGTTGCATTGAAGTGGAAGTTATGGGGAAAAGGTTCTGATGTATTCCTCCATGCAATTCGACAACCAAGTGTGCTCCAACCAACAGAGCTATTAGCAGACTGCATCAGCATAGCCAAAATTAGAGCAAACTGGTGGTGGGTGGCCAAGGCTGCAATGGACAGTACTGTGTGGCCAAACATCATCCAACAAACATCTTCATTAAAAGGCCCAAAATCAGTGGTGTATAGTAACTCGTCCATTGTTCTGTGTGCATTCTGGAATCTCGTGTGCGAAATCGCCACTTCCCATGCGTGTCCAAAGTACATGAAATAAAGCATTTTACACACAAATTAGTAACATAGTCATGATATTTCAGTTTAGACTGAAAGAAAAGTCATTGATTAGAACATATCTACAGAAATATTTTCCCACAAATTCAAGTGGTACAAATGGGGTCATGGTATTAAATCATATTTTTACATTACAAGTAGTGTCTTGAAGACGGATACATTTGAATACTAATGAGTAATTTAATTCTTATTTTAGAGTATCTACAACATTAGTGTCATTTCATATAAGCACAAGGCTTTACATACTATGTACATATTGCTTTACAAACACATAATCGTATGAAATACATTGAGGGTGCTTGTCATCAATTTGGCATGATATAACTTAAATTGACATTCCAATTACCATTAGTTCATATCTCTTTAAATTAATATATATCACTATGATGGTGATTACATTACCACAAATTATAACACTTAAATTACATAAGTTGCCATGGCCAGGCTTTTGTCTCAACTGAGCTACATATTTCATTGCCTTAAGGTATAACACATCAGGGTAGTTTCGTGAGAATATCAAAAGAGGTTCAAGTCAACAGGTCATGTCTGTGTCTGTCTGGGTCAACAGTAGGGTCAAACAAAACAATTAGTGCAAATTTTGGCACAGTACTAGATGTACATCACAGTAAATCATCCAATAACATAAACACAGACGTAATATTCGTTAGGCATAGCTGCAGATTTTCATCAACAAGATCATCAATAAAATTTGGTAGATAGTAGTAAGCAAAAGCAAAATATTTCTGTGCATTATCTTTCTAGACTTAACTAGGCGCAGTTTATGGCATAGCTGCAAGTTTGCAAGATAGATGGCTGTGTGGAACGTATAAGCATAACCATACATTGTCATTGAGCTTCATTATAAAATTAATTAGCATAGTGGTAGGGCTTAGGTATATAATTAGTGAGCATAGCGGTAAGCTTTGATTACAAGAGCAATACGCATAGCTGCAAGCATAATTAGAAATATTCATTACACATAATTACAAATAATTACAGATCATCAGAAGGATATGAATCTCACCAATCACACATGCCATTGAAGGCACAATGCATCAATATACAAAATGGTGCACATAAGCACAAAGAGAAAACACAAAAGGGCAGTGCGAGTAAGCACATAAGAAAAGAACAGAACATAGCATCATTAGCAACATAGCGATTCTCCTCATAATTGCTTCATAATCATTGTATAATCTCGTCATCATTAGCAACATAGCGATTCTCCTCATAATTGCTTCATAATCATTGCATAATCTCGTCATCATTAGCAACATAGCGATTCTCCTCATAATTGCTTCATAATCATTGTATAATCTCATCCACATAATTACATTTATCAAACATCTTTGACTGTTACCAATACCTTCCTTACCATCATTTATCCATAAACAATAATGCATTTTAAAGACCACCATGACATATTGTGTATTGCCTTACTCATCATCCTCCATAATGTTCTTGGCTTACCAAATGCTCATGTCAACTCAAAAATCTTCTTCACTTGCTCAGAACTTCGTAAGTTATGCAATTAGTAACACAGAAGAAAAATCTGATATTTTCTGAAACATAGGAACTTGATTAGATTACACAATCAAAAATTTCCATTAATTTTATTTGTCTTGCACAGCCACAGAGTTCGTTATATGCAAATTGCAAGATAATCAAAGTTTCGTATGACAATATCCCAGCGTAGCACAGAGCATAAGTATTCAGAGTTAGAGAAAAGTAACAGTGAGAAAAAGAGGTAGATAGAGCGCACTAAGGAAAAGCGGAAGAATAGTGACACTCAGCTCGAGAACGGGGCACCAATCGCCACTTGGTGTGTCCAAAACAGATTAATGGACTCTCTACCCCAGATTTATGCCTTGAAAATTTTAATATTGGAAATGTGGTGTATGCCTTTCGACTTGTGCGTCTTTAAAGTTTCTACCTCAACGACGTTGTCGTGGATGATACGTTTGATTCGATACGGACCATTGTACAGTAAGAAGAATTTGTGAATCATAGATCTTCCCTTGTGGGATAAGTGGTGGGATCTAATTAATACCTTTTGTCCTACATAGAGTTGTTTAGCATAACAATTACGTTGAGAGCGTTTCCTTTTTTCAGCGGCTTTCTTAATGTTTTTAAGCGCCAATTCAATGATCTCATGATGACGTAGTCTTCTGTGTTTAGGAAAAGGTATCAATTCCTTGATACGGTCGGGAGGTTGCTTGTTTTTCAGAACCAGAATTGGTGAAAGACCTGTAGAATCATTAGGAAGTTCATTTATGATATTTTGAAATGAAAGAAGATATCTATCCCATATGTTATGTCGTCGGTAGCAATATAGCCTACAAAGTTTTCCAAGTTCTTTCATCACTCGTTCACAAGGGTTAGAGGCGGCATGATAAAGTGATATGAACACAGGTTTGATGTTTCTGCGCCGCAACATCCGTGCCCAATCATGAGAACGGAATTGAGGTCCATTATCGGAGATGACTTTATCTATATGGCCAACATCTTTTAGGAAGTTTTTGACAAAGGCGTTAGTTACTGTCTTCGCCGTGGCACGGCGGAGCGGAGTAAAAGATACAAATTTTGATGTGAGCTCAATAGCAACGAAAACAAAAGAGAAACCATTGTTAGTTCTCGGAAGAGGTCCAAACAGATCAACGGCTGCTAACTGCTTTAATTTTGAAGGTATAATCGGAAAAAGTGGAGCAGAATGCGATATGGTCGGCGGCTTTGCTTTCTGACACAATTTGCATCGAGATAACACATTGCGTATACGTTTCTCCATGTTGATGAAGTAACAAGAGTCGCGTAATTTCGCGAAGCACTTCTTGGCACCATAGTGTCCGTAACTGAGATGAATATACCAAATCAATTTGTTCACGGACTCCTCCGGAACACACACTAACCAAAATTGACTGTCAGGGGCTTTACGTTTGAAGAGAATGTTATTATGGATAATGTAAAATTGTCTGATGGAAACATTATATTTATCATGCCATTTTATTTTAATATCTCGCCAGATTGGATCTTTGTCTTGTTCTTTAGCAATGTCAGAAAATGTGGCAGATATGTAATTTTCGAAAGCAACTTGCTGCATATAGAGGATAGTAAAGTTATTTTCTAAGTATGCCTCTTCCGTCGCCTTGATGAGCCCAACAGGCGAACGAGATAGCGAGTCTGCAACGATGTTTTGTTTACCAGGAATGTAAATTACAGAGAAATCGAATTCTTGAAGGAACAAAGCCCATCGTCTAAGTCTATCATGGTTAAGTTTTGCCGACATGAGGAATTGAAGTGCACGGTGATCCGTGTAAACTTTAGTGTGTCTGCCAAACAAGAAATAACGGAATTTTTCGAATGCCCAAACTACTGCCAAAGCTTCAAGCTCAGTGACGGAATAGTTCCGCTCTGACTTGGATAATATGCGACTAGCAAATGCAATAGTTCTCTGTGTGGCAAAGCCATTTTCTTCATCCTCTTGAAACACGTGAACGCCAAGTCCGAATTTTGAACTATCGGTAGAGATGCAAAAGTTCTTAGACAAATCTGGATGGTGCAGAATAGGTGCATGAAGGAGTGCATCCTTTAAGCAAAGAAATTCTCTTTGGGCAGCTTCATCCCAGAACCAAACAGTATTCTTTCCAGTTAATTCATATAATCTGGGAGTAGTTAGGTCTTTCAAATTTATAAAACGGCGATAGAAATTAATTAAACCCAAGAAAGCTCTTAATTGGCGTTTAGTAGTGGGAACAGGCATTTTCATTATCGCCTCTAACTTTTCGGGGTCGGGCTGGATCCCATCTTTAGAAATAATGTGCCCTAAAAATTTAATCTGAGAACGACCAAACTGTGACTTCTCTAAGTTGACAGTAATTCCGGATTGAGCAAACACTTCAAGTAAAGATGCCAACGTACTGTTATGTTTTTCCCAGGAAGATTCTGCAATTAAAATATCATCAACGTAAATTGTGATTTGTTGTTTTAAGTGCTCAGGGAGTGTGGCATTCATCGCACGGATGAAAGCAGATGAGGAGATGTTCAGTCCGAAAGGCAATTTACGGAACTGATAACAGTTTCCGAAGCAGAGAAACGCGGTATACTTCCTACAGTTGGGGTGCAGTTTCACTTGCCAAAAGCTAGACCTAAGATCTAATGAGGATAAAACTTTGACACCATAGAATTTTTGTAACAATTCTTCAAGGGTTTGGGGTCGGTCGGTTTCAGGTAAAATGATAGTGTTAATTTGTCTGGAATCGAGCACTAATCGAATTGACTTATCTCTTTTTTCAACAATATGTAGGGGACTGTTATACGAGCTAACTGCAGGTTCAATTATACCTTGACTGAGCATGGACTGAATTTCAGCCTTAACTCTTTCCCTGTATACTATCGGAATGGGATATGGAGGTACAAAAAATTTATTATGTTCTTTGATCTTGAATTCATAGAGAAAATTTTTTATGGTTCCAGGACTGTTAGCGAATACACGGGAATAACGCCGCAAGATAAGGAACAATTCTTCCTTATCACGTTCTGAGGCACCTTCAACTTCTACTAATTTTTTCTTAATGATGTCAGAAATCAAGTCAATTCGCTCAGTCTCGAAATGTTTATCTGTTATATCATCATCAGGTTTGACATCCTGCGTCGCATTAGAAATAGGTAAAAATTTTAAACAACTGGCACCTTCTTCATATCTGGTAATCCAGTCTTCGAATTTAATTTGAATGGCATTTTCCTGAACAAAAGCAGTGGCACAAGCCGTATTGAAATCTAAAATAACCTTGTACTTGGATAGGAAGTCCACACCTAATATTATCTGTGTAGTTAAACGGGGGACAATCAATAGGTTGGCAGAAAAGAGATGACCTTGACATAAAAATTCTGCGTATGTTTGCTGTCGAATTTCGACAGGTTTGCTAGAAATGACGCCACGAATTTTAGTACAATGCAAAGGCAGAATGGGACCATTAAGCAAGTTCTGATATTTCTTAAAAGTCACTTCACTGATTACTGATACTGGGCTACCAGAATCTAAGACAGCAGAAAGATTGATTTTGCCAATTTTCACAGATACAATAGGGTGAATTGGAATATCGAGACATTCTACCTTCTCTTCTAATAGTGCCTCTTTTATGTCATCTAACTGTACAAATTTTACGTCTTGTTCGGTAGAAGGTTCATAAGAAATTTCTTTGTTGAGACAAGTGTTACCAAGATTAATGAGGCTTTCACAAGATAAATGCTTTTCAAATTTTGGTTGTTCATCAACTTCGCATTCGCTATCATCGTCATTAGAAAACATGTAATTGTCTATCCAATCAGCAACAGAGGTGTGCTGCAAATCTAATTGTTCGACATCATCTTTTGCTGTTCCAAGGTTACTGTTAGTTGCATTATTGTGTGGCAGTACTGTGTCGTGCCTTTCAAAGTACATGACCGGTCTGTCATATGCAATTGTTGGTTGATACTGTAAGAATTTTATTTCGTATATAGTGTCTTCCTCAGAGTCTGAAGACGAAGCTTCTGTCTCCCAATCTGAATTGTCGTCATTATATTGCTGATCGACAATTATCTCGTTTAACCGTTGGGCAGTATAACGTTTGTTCGATACCTTTTCATTTGTTTCGTTAAATTTGATAGTACAATTTTTGTTACTATCATTACTTTCAGGAGTAACGGCTTTAGGTTTTGACACAAGTTGTGTCGATTTTGCCTTATCACTTACTGAAGTGCTACCAGCATCAGTATTGTGCACTTCTGCACAAACTACTATTCTGTTTTGTTCGGGAGGTTGTTCATCGTAATCTTCCTCTCTGTGAGGTAGTTCACAATGAACAAGTTTCAGCGTATAGTTAGGATCACACAAATTCTGTACGGCCGAATTATTTGCCGTCGAGTCCGCTAGTCATACCTGACGCGGCCCCTTTTTTGATGAATTGTAGCGTGGATTAGCAGGTCTGATTTCAATGTTTTGCTCTTGTCTTTCCGGGGTACGCGATCTGCTTTGGGCCCGATTTGTGTTTTCGTATCGTGGAAGGCGATCACGAGAATTATCGCGTGTGCCCTCCCGACTACGCTTCTCAGCGTTATTGTTGTGATTTTCAGTCTCGCGATCACTATCAGTATTGCGTCTATCACGCCAATTAGTATCATTCGAAGTATTGCTGTTATGATAGTAATTATTGTAGCGTCCTACGCGACCAAAACCACCACCTCGGTTGCGGCCACGAAAACTTCCACGGTTAATGTCACGATCATGAAACTCACCGTTCTCATTGTCGCGACTTTGTTTGTAAGATTCATTAGTGAAAGAGTTATTTTTTGGTTTATCGTCGTGCTCTGAATAACGTTTAGTACGCGGCGGGCTTTGTTGCGACCGGCGATCATATCTGTTTGTTTCAAAATATCGACTGCGCGAGGAATTTTCCTCGTCTTCTTCTTCTAAGTCTTGTAAGAGGTTTCTAAAGGCTTCAATATCATTCTTGCATCGTGCCGCAATGGCAATTTGACGCAAGTGTAGAGGCAATTTGTTCAAACAAATTCTGATTAATTCCGCAGGGCAGTAAGGTGCCGATAAAAATTGATTTTTGTATACTAAGTTTTGGAAATATTCCACAGGGCTCGAGAAATTTGATCGCTCAAAAGTTTTGAAAGTCGCAATACTGTTTTTAACGCGGTCTTGTGCCGCTTCCGACCAGTATGCGGATAGAAATGAGCGTCGGAAGTGATTCTCGCTATAGCACTCTTGTGCAATAGCTCTCATTCTGGTGGCTGGCTCGCCTTCCAGATAACCACATATAAATTCTAATCTGTGCTCAAGTGGCCAATTCGGGGGAAGACAATAATCGAATTGCTGCAACCACTCTTTAGGGTGCAAGTCATTCGGAGAGTTTTTAAATGTCTTGAATTTACGTACAGTCAGGAAATGCTTGTAGTCAAACGCTTCCTTTCGCCCGTGCGGCGTAAGTGAGCGTAAACTACGCACTGCGTCTTCATTGTTGTTACTATGAGGTACACTTCGTTCACGTACCAAGCGACCTACTTGGCTCGAATCATCATTGTCATTTTCGTTCAAATTTTCTTCCACATCTTTGTATGGATTTCCACAAGTGTGGTCAAATTTCCTCTCTATTCGCGCCACGCGATCATCTAATTTTCTGACCTCAGCCTTGTATTGCTGATTAATGGTCATTTGATCTTGTTTGAAACGGTCAAGGGCGAGATATTCATTAGTTTCATTAAACGGGGTAGGATGCGTTACATCCGAACTTTTGTCAGTGTTATCACTAATTTGGGTAATCTTAACAGTAATATCTTCAAACTGTTTATTTATTTTATTGATCTGTTCCGTCGTGACTGACTGGAAGTTCTGCAACTTTTCAACAACTAGATTACTCTGTTGCTTCAATTGAGCGAGTTCAGTAGTTTCCATATTTTCGACTCGTGACGCAAGGCTTTCCACTACCGGGTTGATCTCGTCGCGAATATCTTGTCTTATTTGCTGAGATTCACGTTTGAAAGTATTGAGCAGTTGTTCCCTGAACCGATTGTTGTCCTCGTTTATCTTATTAAAACTACTTTGAATACTCACAAACCTCGAATCGCACGTTTGTTCAATTTTCTCAAGTTTTTCATTTAATTTCCGAGATTGTTCCTCAAGTTTTTCATTTAATTTCTGAGATTGTAATTGACTATTCTCAAGTTTTTCATTTAATTTCTGAGATTGTAATTGACTATTCTCAAGTTTTTCATTTAATTTCTGAGATTGTTCCTCAAGTTTTTCACCTAATTTCTGAGATTGTAATTGACTATTCTCAAGTTTTTCATTTAATTTCTGAGATTGTTCCTCAAGTTTTTCATTTAATTTCTGAGATTCCTGAGATAGTAATTGACTATTCTCATTTAATTTAGAGAGCTGTGACAATAAAATTTGCATGAAATCATTTGGTAATACGTTTTCCATAGCCGTCGCACAAGTATTTTGTGTAGCAGAGCTAGGCGGAACCGATGCATTATTTTCCGCAACCACATTACAAGAATCGGAATTCTGTATTGTCAAATCCTGTACTTTGTCATTATCCATATTGTCTGTTCCCGAACTAATCTGTTCCGCGTTTTCAGACACGGTATTTACTGTCGTATTTGTATCAGTGCAGTGAGAAGACTCTTGTAAAAATTCAGTTTCTCTCCTTGCTTCATTCAAGGTCTCATTTTCGGAAGCAGTTTTAGTATCAGCGCGGACTCTCCTATTCTTCGACATTGTTAACAGAATTTTGCAGTAAAGTGACCAATAATATTTATTTTCACCTACTGCTAATTTTTCTGAAAATTACACACAGTAATTATGAGAGAACAATAGGTTGAATCGGGCTAGTGCAACATACAATCACAATCGAGATTACGCAAACCGTTAATTATCACACGAGTTCCGCGGTACTAGAACTTTCATCACAACAAACATCAGGCAATATAAAAGAGAGGCTTGTTCAGTAGTAATGCAATTATTTGTATATTCAATTTATCTACTATAAACAATACTACACAATCTCAAGAATGGTAAGTAACAGACTACAGAAACAATTACTATGCTACTGTTGCTACAACAGAGGATGGTGCTACAAAAATTAAATTAAGAGCCAAAAGGTAAGTTGGTTAGTGGAAAAGACAAACTAACTGAAATAAGACTACGTATCTAACTACGTCACGATCCTGTTTGTGAACTATCCTGGCAGAAAGGGCGCCAGATAAAAACTGTACGCGTGTTTTGTAATGTTGAACCTTTCGTTAAATCAGACAATAAATTGTTCATTAACTCAGCTATTTGGTTTAATTATGGCCCTGATCTTAATGTACAAGAAACAGTGCATTAAATTGATTTTGTGCGCAACGGATCTTTTAAGTAAACAACTGTGACATGTAACCTTTTGAAACAGACACTGACTATACTCAAAAATTTTGACTGCGAGAAAGATATAAGAAAAACCACAAATCACTTTCTTAATGCTTGACTGTGAGAATTAATGTCGATCAGTTATTATTGAAATCCAAATCAACTATTATCTTACTATCGCACCAATAATGAAATATGTTCAATAATGTTATTCAAATCAACACTCCACTAAATCAAGTAATTATCAAATGAAGGAAGTGGGTTAATTTTCTAACTACGTAAATGAAATATGAAACAGGGTTAAGTTACTTATTATTGATAAACAGCATTACATTACCTACATAATACAACTTCTGACTTGCTGGCAAAGCAGCCTCTGCTCTACATCGGAGCCATACACACAACCCAACCGCTCTCTAAGCGAGCTGAACCACTAGTGCTACTCTCTCTCTCAGTGCGAGCTACAATGCTATGCAATACATGATCTTTGCCAGAGATGAAACTTTACACATATCGATACATACAGTAGAAGCGATATTATACATTTTCTTGCAAGCAAGTTACTCGATACAAAACAGGAGGCACAATATTAGACATTTTCTTGTAAAAATAATTTTCTATGGACACGTTTCAATGTCTAAGCAGGCTAATCTCTGCAAACTGGCGTTACTTCTCGACGTAATCGCCCTGCAGACGTACACAACGTACACAACGCTGACGCCATGATTCCGTGGCAGCGGCGAAGGCTTCTTTATTAGTCTGTTTTGACCACTGGAAAATCACTGAGGCAATAGCAGCACGGCTGGTGAATGTGCGGCCATGAAGAGTGTCTTTCATTGATGAAAAAAGCCAAAAGTCACTAGGAGCCAGGTCAGGTGAGTAGGGAGCATGAGGAATCACTTCAAAGTTTGTCTTATCACGAAGAAACTGTTGCGTAACGTTAGCTCGATGTGCGGGTGCGTTGTCTTGGTGAAACAGCACACGTGCAGCCCTCTCCGGACATTTTTGTTGCAGTGCAGAAAGAAATTTGTTCTTCAAAACATTTTTGTAGGATGCACCTGTTACCGCAGTGCCCTTTGGAACGCAATGTGTAAAGTTTACGCCCTCGCTGTCCCAGAACATGGACACCATCATTTTTTCAGCACTGGCGGTTTCCCGAAATTTTTTGGTGACGGTAAATCTGTGTGCTTCCATTGAGATGACTAGCGCTTTGTTTCTGGATTGAAAAATGGCATCCACGTCTCATCCATTGTCACAACCGACGAAAAGAAAGTCCCATTCGTGCTGTCGTTGCGCGTCAACATTGCTTGGCAACATGCCACACGGGCAGCCTTGTGGTCAGCATTCGTGGCACCCACCTGGATGACACTTCTCGCATTTTCAGGTCGTCATGCAGGATTGTGTGCACAGAACCCACAGAAATGCCAACTCTGGAGGCGAACTGTTCAACAGTTATTCGGCGATCCCCCAAAACAATTCCCTCCACTTTTTCGATCATGTCGTCAGACCGGCTTGTGCGAGCCCGAGGTTGTTTCTGTTGTCACACGATGTTCTGCCTTCATTAAACTGTCGCACCCACGAACTCACTTTCGACACATCCATAACTCCATCACCACATGTCTCCTTCAACTGTCGATGAATTTCAGTTGGTGTCACACCACAAAAATTCAGAAAACGAATGATTGCACGCTGTTCAAGTAAGGAAAACGTCGCCATTTTAAGTATCTAAAACGGTTCTCATTCTCGCCGCTGGCGGTAAAATTCCATCTACCGTACGGTGCTGCCATCTCTGGGACGTATTGACAATGAACGCGGCCTCATTTTAAAACAATGCGCATGTTTCTATCTCTTTCAAAATGTTCAAATGTTTGTTAAGCTTATGGGACTTAACTACGGGGTCATCAGTCCCTAAACTTACAAACTACTTATGAACTACTTACGAACTAGGACGTCACAAATATCCATGCCCGAGGGGGGATTCGAACCCCCGACCGTAGTGGCCGCGCTGACCGTGACTGGAGCGCCTCAGTCACCTCGGCCACCGCGGCCGGCTTCTATCTCTTTCCAGTCCAAAGAAAAAAAAAATAGGAGCCCTTAGAGTTTGAATGCACCTCGTATTATCCAAACTTTGCGCTGGACGTACGAAATAATTTCGTTTCTCCATATGGAATGCCTTCAATGGCACAATAGTAGCCACAAAGAATTCATGTGCTGCTAACAGTCTTGGCGATAACACCAAATTTGCACACGAGGTAAATAGTTTTTTGGATAAACAATTCAGTGGCATAAAATGTAGTGCTTTTAAATTCAACAAAGTAAAACAATGAAAATTATAAAGGGTGAATCACCTAACACTTGCACCGCAAATATATCGGGAACGGAAAGTGCGATTGATGTGCGCTTTTCACAGAATGGATTGGTAGTAAAGGACTCGTAATTTAGCCAATAAACCGATCGTAAAAATACCTAGTAAGTGTATTTTTTATGCAAACATACAGTCTTTTTTAATGTAACAATGATTGTTTCTATCATGCACTGGAAGTTTCGACACCAACAGTGAACAAATAATTTTGAATGACATTTTTATCACTTTTAGTTTGGCAGCTATAACCGTTCAAAGTTTCGGGAGCGGAGGCTGCGATAGCGTAGCTGGCTGGCCGAGTTGCTAGCCCGTGGGGCACGGCCCAGTGTCTCATGACCACCAGCTACTTGGCTACGCTGACGTAGCCTCCGCCCCCAAAACTTTGAATGCCTGTAGCTGCCAAACTAAACGTGATAAAAATGTCATTCAAATTCGTTGTACACAGCTGGTGTCAAAATTTCCAGTGCATGGTAGAAACAACCATTGTTCGATTTGAAAAATTGTATGTTTGCATAAAAATTACACTTTCTACGTATTTTTACGATCGGTTTATTGGCTAAAAATACGAGTCCTTTACTAACAACCCATTCTGTGAAAAGAGCACATCAATCGCACTTTCCGTTTCAGCAATATTTGTGGTGCAAGTGTTAGGTGATTCACTCTGTATATAATGAACTGACGAAACAAAAACAATTAATAGACAACAGCAATACTTTTGTGCTTGTACGAGAACAAACTTATATTGATAAAAAATTATACTTCTTTAACAAGAACAATAATGAACAGATAAAATCGATCCTAAAATTAAATTTCAAGCTGAGCTGAAGGCAGACTTAAAGAAAACTAACTTTGCACTTTCCGAGAAGGATAGAGCCTGGAGCATTTCTACGGACGCAAGGAGAAAGGAACTGAGGCCAGAGTTAAAGATTAACAAGAAGGATGGGATGGTGAGCCCTGTTGTTAATTCTACAAATAGCCCAGACCATAAGTAATTGAGCTTCTGCACATCTCCCTTCCATTTACAGGGTGTCCCAGCTATCTCGCTCACCCAAACAACAACAACAGCTATTGTAAAACGACTTTCTCCGGTATTAATGTAAGGCTGGGGCTCATGAATGTACATATTTTGAAACGTTCTAAAACGTAAGTATAGGTATTTTTAATACAAACAATTTTTTTTTTTTTTTTTTTTTTTTTTTTTTTTTTTTTTTTTTTTTTTTTTTTACATGGACACCCTATATTATTCCTTCAGCAATCTATAAGTATGCCAAATCACGCAACAATAGTGTTTATTGCATCACAATACGTGAATTACAACCCTAGATATTGCGAAACGAAGTTGACGCTTGAAATACGCGAAAGTCACGACTGGCGCACGTCCTGATTCTGAGGCGAGAACCCCATGCTGCTCAGGACGTGCGCTAGCCGCACGTTTCGCGTACTTCAAGCGTCAACTTCGCTTCGCAGTATCTCGGGATGTAATTGACGTATTGTGATGCAATCAATGCCATAGTTTATGTGATTTGTCGTTTGCTGAAGAAATAATATAGGGTGCCCATAAGAAAAGTTTTTGTTAAAAAACAAATATGCTTTCGTTTTAGAATGTTTCAAAATATGTTCATTCATGAGCCCCAGCCTTACATTGATATCGGTGAAAGTCGTTTTACAATAGCTGTTGTTGTTCCAGAGATATTTTGGATCAGCAAGATAGCTGGTACCCTGTATAATACCCAAACACACTCTACTGTTATTAATATTGATACTTCTGATACAAGTATCTTATTAACTGGACGTATCTTTCGAAGAGTCTTTTATTGCATTTACTACCCTCCCCTCCCCAAGTATGAAAAACCTAAGTTGAAAGCACAACACACGATTCCATAGCAATATTTGTAATGTCGGTAAAAATATTCCCACATTCCATAATAAAATAACATTGAGATGTGGAGCTAAATATGCGAATAAACATAAAATAAATTACCTCGAAAATCTATTGGTAAGGAGGAATGCACTCTTGTCTGTAATACAAACAAAAACGGATTCCCACTTCGATTATGGGAGTGGAATATGCAATTATTACAACTGAGAACTGTGCAAGTAAGCAACATCCTAGAGCTCTAATGTACCAGGGCAGAATGCAGTATACTCTCGCTTCGGCTGCGAACTATGTCAGCTGCAACAGACAGCAGATGTTGGCTGCGTGTGCTCTGGAAATCCCAATGGATTTCAGTGACAAGCATCCCTGTTTTCCGATCGTACCAGATTTACAAGTCTGTCTCACTTGACGATGGTATATACTAGGAATATCAATCCTCAGTACTGTAGACCTTAATGAATGAGAGTGCTCCTGTATGGCGCCAAGACCGAGATATTCTAAGATGGAAAGACAGCTCTGCCAAGATTTGATACAAGCTCTACAAAATGAGACATCATTAAAAGAAGTCCACATCATCCTTCAGCGAAGAGCCACAGCAGAATGCAAGGTTTTCTATTTTTCCCTCTGACTTAAGCTCTCTAGCAATTCCTCGCAATCGGAAAACTCCAACTTCTCGGCGTCACGCCAGTCACCTCGAACCTACTATGTTTTTCTAGGTATCCTGTTTCGAGGATCACTTTATTCGCTCATGAGGAAAAAAAAAAAGTTCCGTCGCTTGGCGAGCACAGTTCTAAAATTTCTCCAAGCAAGATGTCGAAAACTTGTTCCAAGTGGATGGAAACAAATATTTTATTTCCGCATCTCTGATTCTTATATACCTGGTCTAGTATAGATAGATTGGAATCACTTCAGCCCATTGCTGTCTGCTGCGGAGTTATGCAAACAAGCAGAATAGTCCACATGAGATGGCCAGTGTGGACTCTGACAAAGGTGTGCGTCCTTTCACCACTGATGTTCCTTTAACACATGCAAATCCTGTTTCAAGGCATTGGAATGATTAAGAGGCAAGGTCTGGCGCCCACATGTCTACACCGCGAAACCAAAGGAAACTATAGCTCGTACAAGAAGTCGTGGCCCCTGCCTTCACAACTTGGGCGCTGGGCGAGTCCATTCCCTTGTCTTCTTCTTTTTTTTTTTTTTTTTTTTTTTTTTTTTTGGGGGGGGGGGTGGGGGGGTGGGGCGGCCGCCTCAGTTTTGTGTTTCCTACTGCTCGCGGGGCGCAGTCGACTGCCGGCCTAACAGACGAAGTGTACGGCCCAGCAGGCAACGTGCAACTAACGGGACACGACTTCTGGAGCGAGCTATACATGGACCACCAGTAAGAAATTAGATTATTTACCAGTTAACCATAACAAAAAAAAAAAAAACATACTCTTCCATAATCAAAGATGTTTTTCCTTTACTGGTCATTTCAATTCCCTCTTACAATCACACCAGCGATTCAGGTTTTCCCACAATCCCAAGAAGGAGAAAACCACTGTTGACAATCAAAATAGACATAAAGTTAACGTCGTACTGGCAACACTTAACTGTACTGTAGGAATGAAGGAATGGATGGCGAGAGGCTGCCAGGGCACAGTGGAGAGGGTGCTATCTGGGAATGTGGGGAAGGTATAGGAAAGTGCGGGTGGACTTGAGAGGCCAAGAGAGGTACCAAGAAATTTAAAAAATCAGAGCCGGAAGAGCAGAGTTGAAGTAGGAGTACTGAAAGGAAGCTGTAAGGAAGATTAGTGTTTAATGCCCCGTCTACAGCGTGGTCACTGAAGGCGGAGCTTACGCTCGGGTTGTTTGGGGAAGGATTGGGTAGGAAATCGGCCGTGCCCTTTGAAAGGAACCATTCCGGCATTTGCCTGGAGTATTTAGGGAAATAACGGAAAACCTAAATTTGAATGGCCGGAAGTGGATTTGAACCACCATCCTTCCGAATGCGAGTCGTGTGTTACTACTGCGCCACCTCGCTCGGCAGAAAAGAAGCTCGAGGTGGGAGGTGGAGGGAGAGTAATGGGAAGGAAGCCCTAATTTTGGTAGGAAGTCAGTACGGAGCTCACTCTCCAGGAGGGGGAGATGGCAGAAGTTGCCTGGGAAAGGATGTGGGTGGTGTGGAGGTAAAGGCAGGTGACACACATAGGTAGTTGAGTGATAACGTACTAGTGTTAGTAGGGAGAGGGGCATCTACAGGATTTCCAGCTTGACGATGGTAAATAAAGTAGAGAGGTGTTCGAGGAAAAGGAGCAGGATCACGAAGGGGATGTGATGTTAGAGGAGCCATGTGGGGAGGATGAGACGGATCAAGGACTCATTGGTACGAAGAAGGCACCGATACTGGCCAGATAGGAACATCAGGCGGCTGAGGCGATTGTATGCATTCTGATTGATGGGGAAGGTGGAGAGTCCAGGTGAGGAAGCAAAACAGGGTAAGGCCAACGTATTTCAGGCTGGGCAGGGAGCAGATAGGGTGACATAAAAGTTGTGGTGTCGGACTAGGGGTTTATGATTGCCTGATTTTTTTTCAAGATTTACTGTGAGGAGTAGTTAAACGGGAGGAAAATTTGGTAACAATAAGATCATAGGGCCCACAGGGAGGCTATCATTTTTTCCCGCGAACCATAAGCGACAGGAATAGGAGGAAGTGACAATGGTAAGCAAAGTACTCTCAGCCACACACCGTGACGTGGCTTGCGGAGAATGGTTGTAGATGTAGGTTTCCTGGAAAATAATTCTGTTCTGAATACGCATAGTTTCAGAGACGTTAGGAATGCCATGTCGACATTTGTAGCTTTCGCTCTTTTTTCCTGCCAAAAATGCCTTTCACCTACTTCAAAAATGTTTCCATGCATACTGATCCCGTTTTGCTTGTTGTCGAATTCCAAGCAGTGTATCCCTTTTCGTATGTCAGGTTCAGTGATAATTCCTCTCTGCTGTTTAGCTTCACATGCCTCAGGAGAACAAATACACACACACACACACACACACACACACACACAGCCTCCAAACGTCCATATATCCAAGTCTGACTAGAAGTGGAAGAAAAAAGTACATTCTTCAAATCAACTCGGCTTGTAAGACGGGCTAGTCTTTAGCAGAAGAACGTTTCTCTATTATTCTACTTCCCCACAAGCACAGAAACGACGTACTTGGCGTAACCAATTTACAGTCCCTGCCTATCTGACACATACTTAATTATAATTTATTCTACCTAAAATATACACAGTATTATCACATATGTATTTGATTTAAATTGTATGGATAAAAGCAAAGAATATGTTTTACTTTTTACTTTTCAATATTTTCAACTGAGAGAGAACCAGTTTACCTAAAACCGTCTAGAAGACCACAAAATGATAGACAACGAAAGACGAAGATACCGTTGCAATGCCTCCACTGTAACTATTGTTTTAATTTAAGTAAGTCGCAAGAGGAACTAATGGACAGGGGCATTACAATCGTAGTATGTAACAGTCGAAGCGTTTGAATGTTACAAAGAATTTTAAATAACCTCTGTAGAAGTTTGAAATGGAGGTGTTTGTTAGATGAACCTTTCCATTAGTAGTAAGGCAAGTTACTGAGACATATAGTAGTTACCGAACAGCAGACCGATTGTAGCGAAAGGTGTCAAAACGACAGTACAAATAGAATAACGTGTAAGTAGCCATCTACAGCAGTAAAAAATTGTATTAGTTCAGCGTGGAGAAGAGGAAAAAGAAAGAAAAATAATTAATTATGAATACTCACATAATTGTAACTATATATGTGAATGTTCATACTGATCAAGAATATGGAACATAATAAACTTATAAATAAAATGATTGGATTCTTCCCTAAGTCTTCTAAAGAAAGTTGTTTTGCAAGGTATCCCGGATATATTTAAAATGTTGTTGTTTAAAGTTTAATGGAAACTGACCAATACTGCGTACTACATACGTGCAAAACAGCTTTTAAAAACCGAACAATGTGGCAACTTCGACCACTGAGGTAAATCATAGAAAACATTAATTATAATAGGGGAAACACAAAGACTAAAATTTATGACCCTGTAGAAAGTGCTCCCAAAGGGTACAACGAAACTAAATTCAGTAATAAAAGGAGAAAACGAGTGCGACTCGGATATAAAAAGGGAATTTGACTTACCTCGTATATTCTTATTACAAAACTGGCAACAGGAACAGCAAACAGTTGGCATAATGCAGGATCATAATTGACAATTACAGTATTAAAATATGCAGAAGTGATTGATGGGTAATAATTAAGTTATACAATAATCACAAATGAAGGAAATAAAAGGAAGGGGAAACTAGCTACAAAAATGAGAACTCAGAAAGCGAATTTAAGATCAAAAATTGTATATTCTGAGGGAAATATGAAGTAGAAAAAAAAATTACATAAACGTAAATTAATATCATGCATTACAATAATGGCGTACCGCAACACACACTTGACGACTGCCTTCACCAACAGCTTCTCCTTACCGCTACTGACTCTTGCGCTTTTCCTCGCAACTGGCAACTGACTGCCCTCTCTCAGTCAGAGCGATTACTCTACAATAGAACTTCCAAAGATTACTGTGCCACTTACAATGTACATCTGTAGCCAGTTCACAAAATCCATTAAATTGTCTATATTTACTGTAAAATATGTACATTGCAGAATGAAAAACAGTTTTAATAATTAGAAATAATATAACTTTATAAGTGTCGCCGCGGTGGCCGAGGAGACTGAGGCGCTCCAGTCACGGTCTGCACGGCCACTACGGTCGGGGGTTCGAATCCCCCCTCGGGCATGGATATTTGTGCCGTCCTAGTTCGTAAGTAGTTCATAAGTAGTTTGTAAGTTTAGGGACTGAAGACCCCGTAGTTAAGTCCCATAGACTACACAAAAATTTGAACATTTTTTTTTTATAAATATTGTTGGAACACTATTGTGGCCTAAATATTACAGAAAATTAATTATGTCGGGACCATAGGCACTTTACAGTTTCCTGAGAATTCAGTTAGTGATGGTATGTGCATATTAGTTTCCTCTTTATGATGTTGTCAGTATCAATGAAACACGTCGGTCTGTTGCAGAATAGATGAATGACTTCATTCTGTTGAAGAATTTTGTATTGCTTTTGTGCTCGATTATTAATGGAATCCAAAAGTCTCCTCTGTAAGAATCAGCATGCGATATGAAGCAACGATGGGGTGAAACCCAACTCGCACTATTCGTTCACGGGACGCAGAAAGCAGTAGATATAGGCTACCCGGTAGATACTGTGTTTCTCAACATCTACACGGTTTTGCACTATTGACAAATATGCAGAATACGAGCGAAGGGAACATTAGTCATCCGTGTGTCAAGAAGAGTTTCTAACAAACAGGACACTGCATATTTCCATCGGAGAGAAATATTCCGACGTAAGAGTGCCAAAAAGGTGCTCTGTAGGACCAGTACTTTTCACAATATAAATGAGCTAGCAGGTAACGTCGTAAGTTTAAATAGGCTTTTTTCGGGTGAATGTGTAGCATGCAAGACGTCGCAACGCCACAAAAATGTAGAGAACTGCAGAATGATCTACGATTTATCGTTGTTTAGTGCCGGAAATGGCAATTGACTCTTATTATAAACATATAGACAATCTTTAAAACTCTACACAGGAAGACAGGATAATAGGTCTTGACATCAAGTAATAACCTTCCTGGTACCACAAGGAGCTGTAGGGGCTAAAAACTGTAGGGTGCAGCAAAGTCTGAAATACATCCAGCAAATACCTGAGGGCAATAGAAGGCAATAGAGTCACAAAGGGCTGCGCTTCTGATAACTTCCTATTTTATGTATGACTATTTGACCAAGACAGATATGTATTGAAATCTTATTTCCTTTAGTATTTGACATGTAATTTTTAACCGTATCCCACATTCTCTGAAGGTGTCCTTTGTGACATCGAAATCTAGTACGTATTTGAATGTAACTTGCAACTGAGGGCTGTATTTTTAATAATCTATTGGCTATAGTACAGTCCTGATCAACAGCTACGCATAATATGGTAATACGTGAGCGTGTTGGATGCAAATGCTACTCTGAAATGGTTAGAGCAGGAGAGTAAATTGTAAAGCGTCGCATCAAATAAATCATACTACTGATGACTCATAAAAGTCAATAAATAATAATTAAATGTATTGCAAATACATCCTCTACTGCTTGACTACCGAATTATAAAAGAATGGTTAGAAACAGTTACTTGCATAAAAATGTGGGAGCATGCATGACCTTGGTGCGGATTGCGCGTCTACTCCCCGTCGGAGGTTCGAGTTCTCTCTCGGGCATGGGTTTGTGTGATGTCCTTAGCATAAGTAGTTGGTAACTCTAGGGTCTGATAACCACTGCAGTTTGGTCCCATAGATTTAAAAACTTTAAACATACATGAGGAGTGATTTGACGTGGCAGAGCCAAATAAAGTTAATTGCGGGGAAGACATATACAATCTCAGATTCATTACAAGAATCTTAAGGGAGTATAGCTTATAAAACATTCCTTCCACGGGTGCTTCAACATTCCTCGAAACTGTGGGATCCCTGACATATAACATTGATAGATGACATAGAGCAGATCCAAATAAGAGCAGCACGCTTCGTTACAGTATCATTAACACTCATGTTCAGAAGAAAAACACTACCTGGAATGTCTTTTTCTGAACATGAGTATATTACGTGCGATAGCGTCGCGGAAATGGTGGGCCAGCTTGAGTGGCAGACGGTGCATAAGAGGTGTTCTACATCGCGATATGGGCTACTGTCAAAGTTCCGAGACTGTACGTTTCTACAATGCTCACAACGATTAGGGAATCAGAGGAGATATCATACACAATACACATATGGTAATGTATTTTATTCAGATATTGGTTACTATTTAATTTGTGTGTGATACTGTACGATAAAAACGTTCAAATGGTTCTAAAGTTATGGGATCTAAACTCACAAACTAATTAATCTAACTTATCCTAAGAACAACACATACATCCATTCCCAAGGGAGGATTCGAACCTCCCACGGTTAGTGCGGACGGCTGTTCCGCCGCGCTACACAGTACAATATTTTGCAGTTTCAACTCTTTACTGTATTGTATGGCTTGCTCCAAGGATCAGTCCTGGCACCGCTACTTTTCAGCATTTATGTAGCCCAATAGCAAATCCAAAAAGTTTGGGTATGCAGACGACTGGGCTATAGCCACACGACATCGAGATATGGAACATACTGAGGCTGTCCTGAAGAGCGACTTGTCCTTTTTGGGAACGTACTTTCGTGAGTGGAGACCACAACGTACTGAATAATAAGTTATCTAACAGGCGGCTCGATAACAACATTCTGTCTCATAATAAAATTCCAAAATACCTGGTAGTGACAATAGATAGAACCCTGAGCTACAAACAACACCTCATAAACACCGCTGCAAAAATTCGCACTAGGAACAATATCATTCAGTAACTATGTGGCGCCAGCTGGGGCTCCAACGCCTATTCCTTGCGCTGTTCTGCTTTGGGACTTGTCTACTCTGCGGCAGAGTACTGTTCCCCTGTTTGGCTAAGAGCGGTGGATACAGTACTGAAGCAAACTATGAGTATTACTTCGGGGACAATAAAACCAACCCCCATTCACTGGCTACCTATGGCTACCTCACTTGCGAAGAAAACATGCGCTTCTCAGAGAATATAAAAAAAATACATATATTTCACGCTTTGAACAGTGGCATTGACAGAGACAGACTGCGCTCCAGACATCCACCTCTTGTAAGTGCCAATGATCTGACGGAAAACGGCTTCTGTCTTACAGAACGCTGGAAAGTGGAATTGGGAGACTCGGCACCACCACAGTTAAACACCTCACTGAAACCTCCGAACAGATCTGCAGGCTTTCACTAAAACCTGGACTACGTTCAACAGGATCAAGACGGGCCACAGGCGAAGTGCGGACACTCTACACAAATTGGAGAGCGCCATCCCCAGAGTGCGACTGCGGCGCTGAGAAGCAGGCGGTCTGGCATATCTTACTACGGGGTCATCAGTCCCTAAACTTACAAACTACTTATGAACTACTTACAAACTAGGACGGCACAAATATCCATGCCCGAGGGGGGATTCGAACCCCCGACCGTAGTGGGCGTGCTGACCGTGACTGGAGCGCCTCAGTCACCTCGGCCACCGCAGCCGGCGCATATCTTTATAGAGTGCCCTCTGATGGTCTACTCTGGTCGAACAACGGACTTCCTCCATGCGATTGAAAGTGCATTTGAATATATTAACAGCCTAAATGTTAATTTGTAACTGTATATATGTTGTTTATGACAAACGTATTTACCGGCCGCGGTGGCCGAGGTGACTGAGGGGCTCCAGTCACGGTCAGCACGGCCACTGCGGTCGGGGGTTCGAATCCCCCCTCGGGCATGGATATTTGTGCCGTCCCAGTTCGTAAGTAGTTCATAAGTAGTTTGTAAGTTTAGGGACTGATGACCCCGTAGTTAAGTCCCATAAGCTTAACAAACATTTGAACATTTTTGAACAAACTTATTTAATTAATTATGTCGTGTACTTAATTGTCAGTAAAATGTTATTGTAACTGTATATTTTTATACAGGTGATTGGTACTCGCCATACGCTAAATAAATAAATTGTATTACTTAAGAGAGAGGTACCATGAGGTTGCCATAATAGTGTAAAAGTCACTCTCGTTGCTCTTTAGTAAGGTGTGTGATCACCTCGGACGGCCAGGACAGTTGCACACCTGCGTGGCATGCATGGACATTGTGATATTATTAATCAGCTCTTGAGGGGTATTTGGCCATTCTTCCATGAACGCAATATCCAGCTTTGCAACCATAGTGGGAGATGCTAAGCTGGCTGCAATGCGTCTGTCCAGTGTATTCCAGAAATGCTCAAACGGATTTAAGTCCGTTGGTCAAGTTGGTCACTCCATTCGCTCAATTCCATTACACCCAATCCTTCAGATGTTAGACTCAGATTGGTACCAAGCGTTTTATATCGTCTGAGTATAAATCAAAACTTCGATATTATTCGTGCTATGTGCAGCGGACCAGAAGGTCGTGCGTAAACGGAAAGTTCTTCTTAATACAGGAAATGCATATCTGTTAGAGGAGACAGTATTGAGCTCTCGTAGGGTAGAAGTCGCTTCAAGAATCCTGGGTTCAAGACCTGGTAATGCGAACTTTTTGTCTGTACTACGTTGGAAATTGTCCCTTACCTAGATACGCCGAATGATATAGGGGGAAACATATTCCTAACAAGTGAAGTAAAAGGACTGTTCGGATTTTATAGGACTATGTTAACGCCAGTCTGTTTACAATGTAGAGGTTGGATGTTTCAATATTTGAGTCATCAAATGTGCTTGGTGCACGAAAATAACTGGCTTAACACACTTCTTTGTACACAACCAACATTGTGAAATCATGGTCCCTGAATGAACGACACTGTGCGTTTCTGGTGGTGTTCATGCCTGAACTCTATGTACATATGATTATTTTCATTATTACTACTATTATTATTCCTTCTATTATGATTAATATTTTAGTAATAATAATATTATAGTTAATATTATTACTATTGAATCTGTTGCACGTGTGATGCAGTTTCTTTATTATTATATTTAGAATGTGTCTGTTTATTCTGTGTAACTACGAATAAACCAGACAGAATTCCTACTTTCAAATAAACGAAGAAAAAGCAAACTCCCGACAACTCACTGCTCAAAAATGTTCAAATGTTTGTAAAGCTTAACTGCGGGGACATCAGTCCCTAAACGTACAAACTATTTATGAACTATCTTATACTAAAGAAGCACAAACATCCATGCCCGAGAGGGGATTCGAACCCCCGAGGGGGAACGGCCTCGCGCATCGTAGCATAGCGCCTCAATGCGCTCCGCCGTGGCAACTCACTGCTATAAAATCCGAACAGTCCTTTTGTATGTCAGGAACATGTTCCCCCATACAAAAAGTGTCCATGAACTACAGTAAAGAAAAGTGCTGTGGACAGGGCTTGAACCAAGGACCCTCGTTATAACAAGCTAACGCTCTAGGAAATTGCCCACAAGGGCTCGATATTACATGCTCTCTGAGTTATGCTTTTCCTGCACTCCTTAGGTCAGGTGTTACTTCTTGGACGACATAAGATAGCGTGAATTATGTCGGAGTTTTGGTTGATACTCTGTCGATAAACAACGTTTGGTACCGACCTGTCTGACATCTGGAGATTTGGGTAACAGCTTCAAGCATGGTGTCCACCAGTTGAGCTCTGTGGGGACGAGAGTTATCGTCCATCGGAAGAAACCCATCTCCTATGGCACCAGCGTTGGTTACAACAAAAGGTCGAAGGATCTTGTCTTTCTCCCTCGGAGCAGTGAAAGCACAATTCTGAACGACATATAGGTCTGTAGGTCCACCAATACTGACTCCTACTTACACCGTTCGTCCACCACCATAAAATGGCGATGTTTCCTGCAATAAGCAGGATTGTTCCGAGTTCTACGTTCTCTCCAGATGAGGGAATGACGATTGTTCGGCTGAACAGAAAATCTTAACTCATCTGTGAACAGAATCCAGCGCCATTCGTGACGACTCCAATCCTGATGTTCACCCTCCCAGTTTCTGCGGGGTAAGGGGTCTCGTGGGTGTAATGGAACACACATGATAGGCAACATTTCCGAAGGCGACTTCCTTATTGTTTGTGTTGATATTGCGCGTCCTGTTGCTGCATGGAGGGTGCATTGCAGCTGAGGTCCATTCAGTCTCCAGTCTCGTCGGAGACAAGGGTCATCTCCAGTTGACGTTACCGGTGGACGATCTTGGCCTTCACTTCTTTTAACGATTCCTGTCCCCTGGAATCGCATCCAGGTCCTGGACATTACACTTTGGGTCCACTTTATCTCCAACCAACTCCCTCTGCGTGTGTCGGACTTCAAACCTTCCTATGGCTCTGCATGCCGTAGTTTCAGGTAAGTCACGTTGTTGTTGCATTGCACTACCTTCTCACTACACTATCTGAACCCGACTGCTTCTGTAATTCGTATGGAAGAGGGAACACAGGTCAACACCAACTACCTCTGCAGAAACTTTCTGTTACTGACACTATCTCGGTTGTCGTAATGTTGTTGTCTTCACTCCGTAGAACTGACAGAAAGACGTCGAACCATTTCACTTTTTTTTTATTTTTTTATTTTTATTATTTTTTAAGGGACTTAACTGCGGGGTCAACAGTCCATAAACTTACAAACTAGTTATCAACTACCTTATACTAAAGACGACACAAATATCCATGCCCGAGGGGGATTCAAAACCCCGACAGTAGCGGCCGTGCAGACTGTGACTGGCGCGCCGCAGATCGGTCGGCCACTGCGGCCGGCGATCCATTTTAGTTTTTCTGTCGATGGCAGTACTTCAAATGTTCCCCTAATCATTTTTACCAGTGTAACATCGATAGATGAGATAAAGGAGATCCAGAGGAGAGCAGCACGCTTCGTTATAGTGTCATTGACACTCATGTCCAGAAAAACCTAGAAAGTATTTTTTCGAACATGAGTATAGTAAGCGCGATAGCATCACGGAGGTGAACGGCTACATTGAGTGGCAGACGCTGCAAAAGAGGTATACTGCATCACGGTTTGTGCTACTGCCAAAGTAGAGAGTATATAAATTTCTAGAACAGAAATACGAGGGTCGCTCCAAAAGAAATGCACACTATATGTTCAAAAATGCAGTTTTCATTCTGCATGTTTCAAAGTTTTACAGTGTGTAGATACATTCTTCCCGCTTTTTTTTCAAACTTAGTTCAATCTGTTCCCGTGAGTGGAGCCGTCACAGCATGTTTCCAAGGTGGCTGCTACACTTGACGTTCGTCAGAAGCGACGTGCTGTCATTGAATTCCTGTGCTGTGAAAACGAGACAGTGGGAAACATCCACAAGACATTGAAAAAGGTATATGGAGCTGCTGCTGTCGATCGCAGTACAGTTAGTCGGTGGGACAGCAGGCAATATTGAGGATTGTACTCGCAGCGGCAGGCCTCGTACTGCACACACTACAGACAATGTGCAGAGAGTTAATGAATTTGTAACTGCTGACAGACGCATCACAGTAAAAGAACTGTCACGCTACGTTGGGATAGGGAAAGGAACTGTTTGCAGAATACTGAAAGTGTTGGCGTTAAAAATGGTTTATGCCAGTTGGGTTCCCAGGATGTTGACAGTGGCTCACAAAGAAACACGATAAACGGTATGCAGCGAACGTTTGGAACACTACGGGAATGGTGGAGAGAATGCCCTTAAGAATTGTGACAGGTGATGAAACATGGCTCCGTCATTTTTCACCAGAGACGAAGTGGCAATCAATGGAGTGGCATCATGCAAATTCACCCAAGAGCGAAAAAAATTCATAACCACACCGTCTGCTGGAAAAGTTATGGCTACGGTGTTTTTAGATTCCGAAGGACTCTTGCTTGTGGACATCATGCCACGTGGGACCACCATAAATTCTAATGCATATGTGACTACAGTGAAGAAACTTCAAACTCGACTGAGTCGAGTTCGACCACATCTACGTCTACATCTACATGGGATACTCTGAAAATCACATTTAAGTGCCTGGCAGAGCGTTCATCGAACCACCATTATGCTGTTTATCTCCCATTCCATTCTCGAATAGCGCGCGGGAAGAAAGAACACCCGTATCTCTCCGTTCGAGCTCTGATTTCTCGAATTTTATTCGGATGGTCATTTCTACCTATGTAAGTGGGGGCTGCAATATATTTTCGCATTCGAAGGAGAATGTTGGCGATTGGAGTTTCGTAATAGCCTATGCCGCAGCGATAAGCGCCGTTGTTGTAATGATTCCCATCCCAGATTCTGTATCATGCTATTTATCTCCCATTCCATTCTCGAATAGCGCGCCGGAAGACAGAACACCTGAATCTCTCCGTTCGAGCTCTGATTTCTCGAATTTTATTCGTATGGTCATTTCTACCTATGTAGGTGGGGGCTGAAATATATTTTCGCATTCGAAGGAGAATGTTGGCGATTGGAGTTTCGTAATAGCCTATGCCGCAGCGATAAGCGCCGTTGTTGTAATGATTCCCATCCCAGATTCTGTATCATTTCCGTAACGCTGTCTCCCCTGTATCGTGACATTACGTAACGAGCTGCTCTTCTCTGGACTCTTTCGATGTCCTCCGTCAAACTCACCTGATAAGGATCCCACACTGGGCAGCAGTATTACAAAAATGGACGGACGAGCGTAGTGTATGCAGTTTATTTTGTAGCTCTGTTGCATATTTTAAGGGTTCTGCCAATAAAAACGCAGTCTCTGGTTCGCCTTTCCCACGACATTATCTACGTGTTCTTTCCAGTTTAAGTCTGAAGCAATAGTAATTCCCAGGTATTTTGTGGAGTTTACGGCCTTTACTTTTGATTGATTTATGTTCTAAACAAAGTTTAACGGAATTTTTTTTTTCGTGCTCATGTGGACGACTTCACACTTCTCATTATTTAGAGTCAATTGCCAATTCTTAGACTATAATGATATCTTATTCAGATCGTTCTGCAGTTGGTTTTGATCGTCAGATGATTTTACTAGACGGTAAATGACGGCGTCATCTACAAACAACCTAAGAGAGCTACTTAGATTTTCCCCTAAATCGTTTATGTAAATAAGGAACAGCAGAGGACCAATAACACTACCCTGTGGAACGCCCGACATCGGCAAAAGCAAGATGTTTTGCTGTTGCACGACACTGCACGGGCACATGTCAGTCGAAAAACCATGGAAGCGATCACAAAACTCGGATGGGCAACACTGAAACACCCGCCTTTCAGTCCTGCCATGTGACTATCATCTCTTTGGGAAACTGAAAGACTCTCTTCATGGAACAAGGTTTGAAGATGATGACTCTCTCGTGCACGCTGCCAAACAGTTGTTCGAGAATTTCACCATGCGTGTATACAGGCGCTGGTTCCAAGATGTCGTAAGGCAGTTGAGAGGGTGGGGATTAAGTGGAAAATGAAAAATATTGTTCCTAAAGGATGTATCTACACACTGTAAAACGTTCAAACATGTAGGATAAAAACCGTATAAAAATAGTGTGCATTTCTTTTGGAGTGACCCTTGTATATCATGAAAATACTAGGAGGATACAATGAGAGAGACTGGAGCGCAGACGAAGAGACTGGAGGAAATGACACTGCGACTCGAAGTTATGTCTGCACACTCAGTGATGTGACTTGGGGACTAACGATGTAGAAGTAAGGGTTCCCGTTCTTTTTATATATTCACTTTATCAACTAGCGTAAGAGCAACAGAACTTTCCGCAAGTTTGTATGACAGCGGGTCCGTCGTATCACGAAAGCAGAAGGGACGGCGGTGAGCGACAGGTGTCCGCGGTAGCAGGCTGGCGGTGGCTGGAGACGCCGTTCTCATTGGCGGGCGCGTCGCGCGTGCAGCGGCCGTAGCTCAGGCGCGGCGGACATACGCATGTGCGGCGCGTCGCCAGGCCGCACGGCCGTTCCCACGCCGGCCGCGCCCAATCACAGCCCTCTGCCGGCTGCGGCTGCGTCGGCGCCGCACCGTCCCCCTGCCTGATGGACAGTGCGCCATTGTCCACCGGACGGCGCCGCGCCTGTCACGGCTTCATGCAGCTAGTACGCCGCCGTGGCTGTCTGCTCCCAGCAGAAAGCGAGCTGACGCTCCGGCAAAGGGGTGAGCAAATGCGGCAACGCGAGCGCGGGAGCCCACGGGCGCTCGTAGCACTTGCCCGCGGGTACTTCCAACACCACCTAGAGAGAAGGCCGTGGCCCTCTCGTGTGACGTCGGGCAGAGTAGGCTGCGCGCGCATAGCTGACTGGGGCACGCCCACTGTGCCGAAGCAAGGAGTCAGCTATGCGCGCGCAACCTAAACTGCCTGACGTCACACGACAGCGCCGCGGCCTTCTCTTTAGGTGGTGGTGGTGGTAGCTCCCCTTCCACCTCTCTGCTAACGTCGCTAACAAGGTGCGCTGCAAGACGAGCTTACCTACTTTCTGGTCTTACAGGCAGACTTTCAGCTTCGGGTAAGACTTCGCTTGTTACTAGTATACGTCAAGAGTGACAACTCAAAGAAACTTCTAAAGCGCACCATCAAAAAAAGGAAACGGAAAGTGCAATTCATGTGCGTTTTTCGCAGAATGTTCAAACGTTTGCAAATCTATCGGACCAAACTGCGTGGTCATCAGTCCGTAGCTTACAAACTACTTAACCTAAGGTAACTAACCTAAGGACAACACACACACCCATGCCCCAGGGAAGACTCGAACCTCCGACGGCGAGCAACCGCGCGCTCCGCAGCGAGGCGCTTTAGACCGCTCGGCTACTCCACAGCTTCACAGAATGTATTGGTAGTTTGGGGCTCGTATTGTTAGCCAATTAACAGATTGTAAAAATACCTAGAAGGTGTATTTTTTATGCAAACATACAATTTTTCAACTGGAACAATGGTTGTTTCTACCTTGCACTGGAATTTTTGACACCAGCTGTGTACAAAGAATTTGAAATGACATTTTTATCATGTTTAGTTTGACAGTTACAACCTTTCAAAGTTTTGGGGGCGGAGGCTACGACACCGTAGCTAACTGGCTAGTGGTCATGAGACAGTGGGCCGTGCTCCAGGGGCTAACCACTCGGCCAGACAAAAATGTTCAAATGTTTGTTAAGCTTATGGGACTTAACTACGGGGTCATCAGTCCCTAAACTTACAAACTACTTATGAACTACTTACAAACTAGGACGGCACAAATATCCATGCCCGAGGGGGGATTCGAACCCCCGACCGTAGTGGCCCTGCTGACCGTGACTGGAGCGCCTCAGTCACCTCGGCCACCGCGGCCGGCTCGGCCAGACAGCTACGCTATCGCAACTCCCGCCCCCGAAACTTTGAACTGTTGCAGCTGCCAAACTTAACGAGAAAAGAATGTCATTCCAAATTCTTTGTACACAGCTGGTGTAAAAAATTCCAGTGCATGATATAAACAATCATTGTTACATTTAAAAAGTGTTGCTTGCACAGAAAAACACTCTTTTTAAATAATATTACAATCTGTTTGTTAGCTAAAAAATACGAGCCCCTGACTACCAATCCATTCTGTGAAAACCGCACATCAATCGCACTTTCAGTTTCCGCAATATTTGCGTTGCAAGTGTTAGGTAATTCACCCTGTATCATCGTTGATTCCCGTGAGATACAGTAGCGTAATAGCTCAATCGCTAAGGTGTTAGCCTGACATACAGATGACCAGATTTAGATCCTCCCTGTGGGAAACATTTTGAATTTATCATTTGTCTGTAAACATTATAACAATTAAAATTAATTATTTAAAATATTGATCAAAATAATGTCTGGAGTACAGCCGGATGTCACTGCTAACTTCGCACGATATTTCAGCCAATAACCCCTTCGCCATCTTCAGGTGCTGCGTAGTGCGTACCGAAGACTAGCGATAGCTGCGTCTGACCGTCACTTATATACCGTAGAGTAGGGCGGCACCGCATGCGTGTAAAGAGTATACGTCTCTTGCAGTGGCGCACAGTCAGCAGCGCCCTCGACGGTGAGTCGACAAGCTTAATCTGTATTATATTGTATACGATGTGATCTTTGAGTTCTTAAAACTGAAACTCTGGCGCCACTCCAAGAGACGTGTACTCTTAACGCGCATGCGCTGCCGCCCTACTCTACGGTATATAAGTGACGATCAGACGCAGCTATCGCTCCTATCAACTTTAGACTTCCTTGTAGATTAGTGCCACGTCCCCCACCACCCGGCCTTTTCCCTTCCTCCGCTTGGATCCCCATCCCCACCCACTCCCTTGGAGTCCTTCCATCCCATCTCATCCAATCCCCACTCCGCCCCCCTCCTCTCCTTTTGTACCCACCGTACTTTCCTTCCCTCTCCACTGCGAGGCCTGCTCAGTGTTTTAATTGTGTTTAAGTGATGTTGCGTGTGCAGTGACTTCGTGCTTCGAGTGTACGTGTGTTTTTAAAACGTCAGCAACTGCCGCTAAGGCAGAACACTGTATTGCCATTTTTTTTTTCTTTTTTTTCTTTTTTTTTTTGTCTCTGTTATCGTCGCCATTCACTGTGCAAAATCTGTGTTTGTTAGCCACCTTGGCGGTTTTTAATACTGCCTTAATTTCATTGTACTTAGTTCGCCTATTTTCTCTCCTTTTCATTGGTAAATTCAACATTTTTATCTTCTTTTTATCGTTAAAATCAACATTTTTATCTCCTGTTTTAACTTGCCATTTCTGTTGTCAAATACATATGTACCCTGGGGTGAAAAGCAGCGTACGAGGCTGCTGCCAGCCTGCCTCGCGAAGTTTTAAAATAGAATAAAGGAAAAAAAAAAGAAAAAAGAAAAAGGAGCTATCGCTAGTCTTTGGCACGCAGCACCTGAAGAATATCATGCGAAGTTAGCAGTGACATCCGGCTGTACGCACGACATTATTTTAATCAAGAAATTAACCTGGAAAATTTTAAAGTACACGTATAAAATATTACCAGTTACCTCATAAAGAAGGTCATTCTGGTATTGAAAGCAGACACCATAATCCACTAGTGGCTTGCTGGGCCTATCGTAGTTTCACCAAAGCCCCGTTAGCTGACACTATTCAGGGTTCATTTAGGACCTTACAGCTACCGTAGCGCTCCCAGGGCATGCACTATCACTACTGTACCTCAGTCCTACAGGAAATCCCCTACTTCATGCCGTTGCCCATCTCCCACGACCTGGACGAGCGATTTGACTTGTGAGAGACAACAAAAAAGTCTATGTGGAGGATAAGGGAAGAGTACAATGGATGTGTGAGCTGAGTGAAAGTGAGAGGAGCGAGGTCATCTTGGATTGAACAAAAGAATGGTTTGACTCAGGGAAGGGCACTTTCACCATTACTCTTTAGTTATGGGTGATATAATGAGTACAGTAGCACAAGTAAGTGGCGAAAGAAAAATGAAAAGTATGGTGTTTGCAGATGATATGATGATTTGGGGGACGTATGGGAACAAACAGTACAAGAATATGGGATGAAATTTAGTATAAATAAGAGTGAGATGATTATCACAACATGAACAAATGAGAGACGAACAACTGGAGTAACAATCAGTGGGGAACGATTGAGGAGAGTGGGGTGTTTCAAGTACCTAGGAAGCCTCATACAGGAATATGGAAAAAATGATGCAGAAATAAACGAGCGGGACAGAAGAGTGTAAGAAGCCTGATATGAAGCAGGATGTACCCCGAAGCAGTAAAAAAGCTACACACCAGTCATACTAAGTCCCGATCCAGACATATGCATCCGAAACCTGGGTTATGAATGGAAGAGAGAAAAGCAAATTACATGATATTGAGATGAAATTCTTGAATAACAGTATTGGTGTGACAAAGATAGACAGGTTAAGAAATGCGAGGCTCAAAGAGAGAATGAATGTGGAACCATTACAACAGGAGGTAGAGAAATCAAGGTTGCGATGGTATTGGCATATGAAGCGAATGGAGAAAAAGAGGATACCCAGGAGGATACACGAGATGAAAATGGAAAGAGACCAAGAGGAAGACCGAGAGACAGATGGCTGAAAGGAGTGATGTGTCAGGAAGAAAGGAGAAGTATGGACGAAGGTGAACGCAGAGAAATGGTGGCAAGACAGAAGACGATGGAGAGGCTTATGTTCGATGCAGACCAAGTCAGAGGCTAAAAACTGTCCAAGATGATGCTGATTACATGACAAATAAGATTTTATTTATGAAATAATGGTTGCAGCCAATTAAAATTTTGATCACAATATTGTCTTTTTAAAAATTCGAATAATTGAAATTGCAATTTACAGTTAATGCAGGTAGATTAAAGCGTTAATTACTGTTCTCATTCGAAATTATTACATAGGTACTCAACATTGTGACCATGCTCGCCACGCACGTACTAACGAAAGAATCGTGAGCCACATGGAGGAAGGGGGAGGGGGAGAGCGGTGGTGGTGTCTTCATGGAAGTATAGATGTTGCCCTATTGTACTTATACAAACAGGTTTTTTTTATTATTATTTTTTTATGGGACTTAACTATGGGGTCATCAGTCCCTAAACTTACAAACTACTTAAGAACTAGCTACAACTAAAGACGGCACAAATATCCATGCCCGAGTGGGGATTCGAACCCCCGACCGTAGTGGCCGTGCAGACCGTGACTGAAGCGCCTCAGTCCCCTCGGCCACCGCGGCCGGCTACAAACAGTTACCAAAAGGCCGCACAAAACCAGTCGTTATAACCATAGGTAATGATCTTTATTTAAAAGTCATTATATGCTTTAAAACAACGAATTAAAAATGTTTTTTGAAAGCAGGATCAAACTCAGATTGCCCACATGACAAGGAATAATGCTGCGGTTTGTGCTATTCGACCTGGTGTAATTACCATTGTCACTGACAAATGAATTTTGCTATCAAATGTTTTAGGTTCCCATTGGAGAGACACTTCCTTCCGTCTGTAATCGCACGGTTCTGCGGTGAGGTCGTAAAACACTAAACTTATTTCAGCGAAGAGAGACGTCAATGAAGGGACGGACAGAGCATAATTTTTCGAAAATAAAAATAAAAATTCTCGTTCGAGGGAAGGCTTTAACCAAGGACCTCTCACGTAGCAGCTACTCACGTTAGCCACAGGACCACGTCACTCCTATGCTCATAACTTGCTCAAGGTTGCTTATCTTTCAGATGGAATGCTCAGTTTTTATATTTTGCTTATTGTTTCATAGTTCCACACATATTCTTCCCGTTTTCTCAATTGATCTGTGTTCAGTTTTTCACGGCCTATCCACTGCGCCAAATGATATCTAAATCAGAGGGGGGTGCGATGGTGAAGTTCCCTTGTGAGTATGATGAATGATTAGAGAGTGTGTCATGCAGGCAGACACGGTGAGAGCTGGGTGGCTGCTAGACGCCGTTGTTGGCAGTAAATCGCGCCGTCAGGGTCTGGACAAGTGCGGAGAGCTGTCCATGTCGTCAGCCGCCACGGCGTCTGCCGTGACAGCGGCGCAGGCAGCTGGCCATTAGCTGACAGGTAGCGCGGCGCTGCTAGCCTCTCCACAACTGCCACCTAGACTGCCCACATGTCCAGGTCTTAATCACATTATTACTCCGGAATATGTAGCAGGCCTTCAGCAGTCACGGGGGACGCTATTATTTGCGTCTGCAGTATGGTGTTGCTAAACGAATAACAAATCCGCTACCTGGATTGCCATACAAGTGATTTCCCAGCTACGTCAGCTACTCATCAAAACTGCAATGGCCCTTCTCAGGACAAAAATACTCGCATCCCCCTCAATGAGAGTACTTTGATAAGAATAGTTTAATATAGTGGCTGACAAGATCCGTACAGTAATAACAATTTTATCTGTAATTTGTGCTATAGCAACGTGATGCCACTGTCTGTGTTCATGCTTTGCTGTCTGCATTTGACTCCAGCTACCATCCGCCATTCGGATGATTTGATCACAATTAGCAATTTATTTTTGCCTTACGCCATTCGAAAGTATTCATTGTAGAAGGCTACAAATGAACACTGAATAGGTATTCCATCATACATCATACATCAGAAACAACTTATAAATTACGTAACACTTACCAAACCTTTGTTTTAAAATATTCCCCATTTATAACAATTTCTGTCGCTGTTGCGACATTACATTTAAAATTGACCCAGACGGTGCGGAAATATTTTTGGTTTTCATTTTTGTTTTTTCAAAAGGTATAAATTACTTTCGTATGACGGCACAAAAATGTTGTAAATTATTATTTTCACAATTATGCCATTAGTTTTGTCGTGTTGTAAGAGTTTTAGAAATTTAATCTGTTTAATCTATTAAAGCAACATTTAAGATTAAATATAAACATGTAAATGTCGTAGATATTAAAGATTGTGCAAGACATACTAACCCAGATACAGGGAAGTCTTCAATGTCTTCTGCATGAATATTAAATTTTCATCCGTATCGAACCACTTTGTAATAAACAATAAAACCTAAAATAGATCTTTGTGAGATTAAGTCCACTTTGAGTGCAACAAACTTTTATTTAAAACGCACAACAGGTTTCGCGTCTTATAGACATGTCATTATTGCGCTTAAAATTAAAACATATTTGTCGTTTAGAAACTCCCCAGCGTTTACGAGAGATGATAAATTTTTTTTAACGCTACCTAACGTTCACGTTCTCGTTAAAACGACAAAACAAAATAGCGCTGTTGCGGTAGCCATATATAATATACTGGTGGTGGAGAGCTGGCAAAACCATGCCATGTGAAAGCGGTGGTCATGCGGCACTGGCGTACACAAAATTTTCAACATCCGACGTGAACGCTGGAGAGTGGCTAAACGGCAGACATTTTTAAATTTCAAGTACCTGATGATGCGTCTATAAGACGTGAAGCCGGTTGTGCTTTTTAAATGAAAAGTTGTTGCAGTCAAAGCGGACTTAATCGCGCAATGACAACATTGGCTGCGGATGTCCGCATTTGAAGATAACATGCTTAAAATTGATCTGCAGTGGAAGCAGGCGATTCACAGGAATGAAATATTACACTGTACGTGATTTTTTTTATAACTAAAAGAATGAAAAGCTGATCCGCCATTCTCGTTCTTCTGGAAGCACGCTAGTGCTATCTGGGTTTAAATTCATATCTACAGATTATATTTAGATAAATAAACTGAACATTAGAGACAGAAACTTGATATTCACGCGAGATGTTCAGTAGTATGATCTGAAGAAATGATTAGCATTTCAATGATATAGGTTCAGTGTTTGTTCCATGGCCTAGCTGGTACAGTGTCCGCTATGCGTGTAAGATGCGGATCGCGTTCTGTGGTACAGCCATCCATGTTGCATTTATTTTGTTCCAAAGTTCATTTGTGATGGTAGGTGTTCAAATGTTTGTAAAGTTATGGGACCTAACTGCAGTGGTCATGAATCCCATACCGAGCGAGGTGGCGCAGTGGTAACACACTGGACTCGCAATCGGGAGGATGCGGGTTCAAATCCACCACCGACCATCAAGATTTAGGTTTTCCGTAATTTCCCTAAATCATTTCAGGCAAATGCCTGGATGGTTCCCTTCAAAGGGCACGGCCGATTTCCTTTCACATCCTCACCTAAAAGTTAGCATTAGCTTCGTCTCTAATGACCACACTGTCGATGGGACGTAAAATGCTAAGCTACCTACCTACTTTAGTCCGAGATCCGGTATAAGAAATATTTACCCTCATCTGTTATTTAATTTTAATCAAGTATATATGGTAGAAAATGTATAGATTGGTTGCCTAGATAAATCTGGTGCCGATGATGTTAAACAATAAAATGTTTCATTAATTATTTTCGTTCAACTTCCCCCATCTGTTATTTATGAAAGTCAAGCATCAGCTGAGAGAATATACCACAATGAACTGAAAAAATAAACGTTGTCTACTGTCACCTCTTGCCAACTATAGGGTCGGCTAGTATGAAGAGGTGAGTAAGCGTAGTTAATATACCCATATACGTTGTTTGGTCGAATTACATTTCAAATGAAAGGTTATTTTATTCCAAATCCAACTGTAATAGGCTACCTTATCAAGTCATGAAGGTCTTCAAGAAGCGTGCGGGGAATCGGCATTGGCGTACAGAACAGTGGCAAGATGGGTAAAGCCTTTAACGAAGGTCGGCAAACTGTGGCAGACATGCAGGTCGTCCTAGCATATCTGAATAAGTAGTGCATAGACTATTGTTGCTGCGGTAGTGGACAGTATCGACGCCAGACGATTCGTAAGCTCGCCCACGAAACTTGATTAGAGCGTACGAAAGTGCTTCGTATCCAGAAGGAACGCCAGGAAAATTGCATCACGATGGGTTCCGCATGAATTGACGGAAATGCAGAAATGGATGAGTTACGACGGTCCTCAGACGCACTTGGAACGCTATAAGCGCGAAGTAAAAGGCTTTCTTACGCCGTATCGCAACATTGGATGAGACGAAATTGAAACGCCAATCCAACGAATGCCGTAATCGCAACATTGGATGAGACAAAATTAAAACGCCAATCCAACGAATGCCGTAATCATGTGTCGCCTCTCAAGTCGGAAGTGCGTTATACATCCAGTATGGTAAAATTTATGGTGATTCTCGTGTACGACTGTGATGGTGTTATCCTAACACATTACGTTCCTCCACGGCAGGCGGTCAATGCACAGTATTACTAGAATGAAACTTTCACTCTGCAGCGGAGTGTGCGCTGATATGAAACTTCCTGGCAGATTAAAACTGTGTGCCGGAATCGGGACTCGAACCTGCGACCTTTGCCTTTCGCGGACAAGCGCTCTTCAAATGTTCAAAATGTTCAAATATTTGTAAATCTATCGGACCAAACTGCGTGGTCATCAGTCCGTAGCTTACAAACTACTTAAACGTAGGTAAACTAACCTACGGACAAACACACACGCGGGCCGCGGTGGCCGAGGTGACTGAGGCGCTCCAGTCACGGTCAGCACGGCCACTACGGTCCAGGGTTCGAATCCCTCCTCGGGCATGGATATTTGTGCCGTCTTAGTTCGTAAGTAGTTCATAAGTAGTTTGTAAGTTTAGGGACTGATGACCCCGTAGTTAAGTCCCATAAGCTTTACTAACATTTGAACATTTTTTGAACAAACACATACACCCATGCCCCAGGGAGGACTCGAACCTCCACAGCGAGCAACAGCGCGCTCCGCAACAACGTGCTTTAGACCGCTCGGCTACTCCACCGCGGCACAAGCGCTCTACCGACTGAGCTATCCCGACACGACTCACGATGCCACCTCACAATTTCACTTCCGCCAGTAAAGTAGGAGGCGAGGTACTGGCGGAAGTAAAATTGTGAGGTGGCATCGTGAGTCGTGTCGGGATAGCTCAGTCGGTAGAGCTCTTGTCCGCGAAAGGCAAAGGTCGCAGGTTCGAGTCCCGGTTCCGGCACACAATTTTAATCTGCCAGGAAGTTTCACAGTATTACTGTTCGTTTTTGGAGTATCACCTGCGACCAACTTTGCGAAAGAAGCTCTGTTCGGTCGATGGGACTGGGAACTACTGTACCATCAACCATACTCCCTGAAATTAAGTCTTCGTGACTTTGATTTGATTCCGAAGACGAAGGAACCACTTCGTAGCATTTGCTTCAGTACTGTTCTAGAGTTTCGGCATGCAGTAGACCGATCCATTGGCATCATCAGCAGAACAGGCTCTGCTAACGGTATACTACGCCTACTACATCGCTGGCAACGGGTTTTACATAACGCTGGTGACTAAATTGAAGGACAGTAACAGATGCAAACTTGTAACGCTTTTGTATCGGTTGTGAATAAAGAGATGCCACTATTTAAGTGCCGGCCGCGGTGGCCGAGGGGACTGAGGCGCTTCAGTCACGGTCTGCACGGCCACTACGGTCGGGGGTTCGAATCCCCCCTCGGGCATGGATATTTGTGCCGTCCTTAGTTGTAGGTAGTTCATAAGTAGTTTATAAGTTTAGGGACTGATGACCCCGTAGTTAAGTCCCTTAAGCTTAACAAACATTTGAACATTTGAACTATTTAAATATTTGTATCTTCATGTGTTGGCGTCTTTTAAATGGTTTACAAAGTTGTATTGGAGCATCTCCTTCATGTAACCTAACGAAATGTTGACAGATTGACATCGCAGGATCTCTTCTTCGAGTTCTTTTTACGGATCGTCAACAATCTCATAATCTTGCATATGTAGCCCCGCAGTAAGCTGCAAGGTATCTTCGTCACCACACTATCAACAAATGTAGGAAATAATCATAAAATTTTTAGACAGTGTTTCGTCCCGTAAGTAACTTGTAGATTCCTTAAAGTTCGGAAAATGTTCAGTGATAGATATGCGAGCAATATTTGTTGGATTCATATTACCTAAGAAATATAAGTCGTGTATTAAATAGACTCTCGATCAGAGTCACAAATAGTCGACTACCAGGCAGGTAGCCTCGTCAGGATTTTTATTTGTCTATTTATTTATTTAGGCGTAGCATCCCTATACTACGGTGCGAATACCTCGCATCGGACGTACTGCTACCAGTGGGGTCCGAATTACTTGTAGGTTTGTATCCGAGATCATCTATTTTCACCGGTACTTGGCATTGTGATTACAAGCCTTTATCGTGGCTTAGTTCCCACCCGTTCATTTGTTGTTTCGATAGGTGAGTCTATGCGGAATTATCCCTGCTCTATTTATCACGCGTGCTTGTGACACTACTATGGTCTTACCACGTGAGTCATATTCTGTAACTAATACGAGCATGGATATTTGTGTCGTCCTTAGTCTTAGCTACTTTGTAAGTAGTTTGTAAGTTTAGGGACTGATGAACCCGTAGTTAAGTCCCATAAGCTTTACAAACATTTGATTTTTGGCTACAAAAAGAGAACATAGACATCAATAACATTACGGGCAGCTCGTAATGTGGTGAAAAAAAAAAAAAAAAAAAAAAAAAAAAAAAAAAAAAAAAAAAAAAAAAAAAAAACCACAACGAAATAAAAATTTTGTTCATCTGTGCGATTTGAAACAAGATTCTACTGTTTTGTAGTCCAACTCAGTGATTACAAAACTACAACACGTTTGCTGCAGCTGCTTCCTTAATATGGAATATTGTACGCTTGGAGTGTCCAGTTTTGGTTCTTTTTTCGTAGTTCCAACCACATTTTTCCTGTATTCAGTTTTGACTAGCTATCCATTGCGCCATATTTAATATAAATCTGAGACGGGTGATTTGGGTAGTATCTCTTGGAAGGCTGTATGTTGCCTGGCAGGTCGTTGAGACATAAATGTCAATAAAGAAATTAGATACGCTTCGCGCTTGTGAGATATCTATATGTAGCCACTGACGACTACACGCGCGCCATTCGGTAACCGAGGAGGTTGATTTTGACAATCATATCATGCAGTTAGTTTCCTCAAAATGTGTTTGCGGGCGCACCTACCTGACTGGCCGACATCTCGTAGTTGTTTTTCTTTTCCTAACAATTTATGTCTCAGTACAACCTGCCCTGCAACATCCTTACAAGTGTTTCAGACATTTTATGATCTGGCAGTACACGTGTAAGTTTGTGGACGTTTTCTAAATGTTTGCGCTTTTCTGTAACTGAATTGGGATCTTGGTACCTTGTACAACGGCTGTAGTCGTTAATTCACCGTGTGAATTCGAATCGGCGCCGGAAGTGCTGCCTGTCCCAGAAGCGGCCACATAAACAAGCTAGGCTATCCAGGCGGGACCCATTCCAGCTGTTGGTGACTGCTGAGTGTTAATTAGATTTTTCGTGTTCGAGGGCTACTGATTCCATAATTTTTGTAATTAATCAGTGAAACTCGGCTCCAGTTGCTGGTGAGAACTTCATTAACTTCACGACCGGTTTGGGCCTATACATCGGGCCGGTAAGAGGTTAGTATCAGAATGTCTTGATGTCAAAGCCGGAACCGGTCACGGGCTTAATGAAGCTCTTCCTATCAACTGGAGCTCCTTTACGTTTCTTGAGTGTACGTTAAGCAGCAGAGACGTTGTGAGAATGACAACACGAGTACTTTTCAAAGGACACGCCATTGCTGTATCCAGACAAATGCGACTACGAGCATTTGACACCCGGGAGATTCTCGCTTTAACCTGCTCCGATGGTTTGTGGGTAGGAGGTCCGCCTGATATGCAAAATATTTTATTTTACACCCAAAGTAGTTTCGGCACCTCTGTGCCATCATCCGTGGGTTTTCCATTTATTTATTGCTGTGAAAACAAAATACATTGATTTTACTACTGTACTATGTGTAAATTTAGACCTAAAATGTCGTGTGTCTTGTTTTGGTTTTTAAATTGTTTTTACATTCTGTGGTCAAAAAAAAAAAAAAGTTCAAATGTTTGTATAGTCTATGGGACTTAACTACGGGGTCATCAGTCCCTAAACTTACAAACTACTTATGGACTACTTACGAACTAGGACGGCACAAATATCCATGCCCGAGGGGGGGATTAGAACCTCCGACCGTAGTGGCCGTGCAGACCGTGACTGGAGCGCCTTAGTCCCCTCGGCCACCGCGGCCGGCATTCTGTGGTCATGTGGGACCCTTTGTATATAGTTACGTACTGGAAGCGTTGTCACCTGCAACCAAATGATGTAATTGAAACTTATGAAGGTTTAAAAAACTCTACTTCTAGTGTGGAAACATACATTTGGTATTATTTTCTATTACTTACGGTTTCTTTTGGCGTACACTTCCTCTTCCGCGTTTCTGGAGATAGCACACATGTAATACACATATTTTGCGGACTTTTTTCTACCACGATCGCTTCTCACTTTAGCAAATTCGCCTGTGTACACTTTGTTAGTACGCGTATCTGTTACTGTTTTGCATATCAAGCGGACCTGTACCCAGAAATTTTATACTGTAAAAACGGCAAGAATAAGAGCCGAAAATAGAAAAATTAGAATATCCGAAAGTTTAGGTACCCATGTGCACAAATATTCAAATGTTTGTGGAAATGAGCGTATGGCATTCTTGGCCGGGAGATCCCTTTCTGGATTGTTCGGCCGCCTTAGTGTAAGTCTTTCTATTTGACACCGCGTGGGCGACTTACGTGCCAATGATGATGATTAGGACAACATACGACACCCAGTCCCCTGCCGGGAATCGAACCCGGGCCTCCGGCGTGGTAGCCAGGGACGCTACCGCTGAGCTACGGAGGCGGACTTCAAATGTTTGTAAATCTATTGGACGAAACTGATATGCTCACCTGTCCCTAGACTTACGCTTAAACTAACACTAAGGACATAACACACACATACACACACACACACACACACACACACACACACACACACACACGCACGACTGGAGGCAAGACTCGAACATCCGGCGGGAACGCCTATGATTCCTTCTATCCTCCATTTCCCGGCCACTGTAATTCATCAGTTCTACTTATTCCTCACAGATTATTTAGTATTTTATTAAATATACTGAACCATCAATATCGGCGCTTATTCTATATATAAAGTTTTCTCCATAAAAATGATTGAGCCTATTTACTTGATTTTAAAGACGCCCACAGAAAACGATTATTTATCATGATGGGAATCCGCCGGTATTAGTTGTAGGTCTCACAATAGAGTCCCTAAATAACTAAATGTTAAAACCGGCTGGGCGTAGGACGGTTCGCTACAGTTTAATTAATTAGCAGTGGCATTGTGGCATTGGCGTAAGAAAGCTGCCATTCAACATTACTGCAATGCCCCTCAGATTCCTGAAATTCCAGTTACATCTTATTTGAGCTGTAGTATCCTATTTAGTGACTATATTTTCTTTATTTATTTTCACGTTCTCCCGAGACACATAATCAAGGAACTTGTTGTTGGTTACAAGGGACATCCTATTTTAGTGAGTTAGATAAACTGGGATGCTGCCAGGAGCTCGTGTCTCTTCGAGCTCCAGTGCCAATGTGAAAAGCGGCGCTTTCCCTCGCCCTCCCTGCCACGGCAGGGCTTTAAGCCGTCGGCACACGGAGCGTGTATCTCAATGAGTGTGGCCAACGTGGCGAGTTTCTGACGTCGCAACGTGCGAACTGCACGCTGGCGAGCCTTTCCCAACGTGTCCGGCAGTATCAAGCGTGCCAGATATTCTCAGCGTGCGTCTGAGCGATAACCAACAAGGTGGGAGAACTCCAACGACGTCATACCACGTGGCTATCCGGTGAGGGGGGGGGGGGGCAGCTCTTTTCAAAAGAGATATGAAGACGCCATATTGGCCGTCGTATTTCATGGGTTTTATGTTCGTAACTTAGGTCTTATGCATGTATGATATTTCAAAGCAAGTAAACGAAACTGAGTAAACTGAGAATCTTTCGAAAAGCTGGCATTAGAGGTACTATTTGTTGTAATAAATTACTGCAAACGTCTTACATGTGGTTAAAAAATTCCCGTATTACAGTAATATGCCGTTTCAAGGTAAGGCGGACTGAGAAATCTATTAACACGAATTGTTCTGTACATCATTTGTTGTAATTACATGTCAGCAAACGACATATCAACCAGTATTGTACACAATACATTTAATACCTTCGTCGATGATATTCAGATACGTTAGTGGCTGTAGTGTAGGCAGCAAAGTCATTTACTATGAAATGAAACATCCTACAGCGGTCGTTCAATGCTCCTCTGTAACAATTTTTTTTACTTCTTTTATTCGAGTTCCCTTATAGGTGTAGAGACTTTCCTATAAATTTCTTAGGAGTGTATTAAATAATATTCGATGCTATCTAAACATAAGTGCGCATCCTCTGAGGAATGAGTTTGTTGGATTCGTTTTATGAACAGGACAGTTTGCATCTCACTTAGAGTAAAATACGCGTTTTATTGCTTCACGTCTTGCATTTTACACGTTCTTAACATGCTTCTATCGAATAGTAACATTGACCGTGGAAGAATGACCTTTCTAAGTTTTACTAAAAAGCGAGACTGTTTGCGTCAGCTGAAGGCCTTTTCTAATTTTATGTCGCACAGTCATGAAACTTTTATAATTCGCCGCATTATTGTCGTAACATGCAACCTTTATAAGAGTTACGTTCATAGATATTTTGTTGTTACTTATGTAGGCCTATATCACAGAACATAACGAACATACGCACACGCGCGGAAATAACCGATTTAATAAACGTAAATCAGGAATTCCATTCTTTTAAACAGTGTGATTCCAGCACATGGTGCGGCCGACAACTGTCGCTGGAGCGCGCTGCGGTCGCGTGTAGCTCGTTGAGCAAAACGTCTCGTATGGACAAGTCGCACCGTCTCCGAGCGCTCAGCCATTCGTTGGAATCGGCCCGTTGACCACACACGTTCAGACACACGCTCATTGTGCCGACGGCTTTAGGCTGCTTGCAGAGGGTTCAGAAGAGAATTTGAACCTCAGCCGCGCATGCGCGTTGCAACGCTGTGGTCACTGCTGCCTATACTAGGCGGCCGCGCTACGACTCGTATACGTGCTGTCTCCATGACGTAAAACGTTTCTCATGCGGTAAAAATACTTTGAATGTGCTTATAAAACGATCTGACAGAAGAACAAAACGAATAATGATAGTTTGAAATTACTTTTTATTTTATTTATTTATTTACTTTTTTTCACGACAAGCTTTCTTCACTGAACTAGTGAACATAATGGGACGCGCCGCCATTGGCTACTATAAATGACAATCGTAATCTAAAAATTTGTGAACACCTAAAATGTATTCTCAGCAGCCGCCACTGCTTTCTGGCCTGAGGATCGCTGTCCAGACTACCTAGCAAAGGGGGAGAGCGCCATTGTCCGACATAACCCGTCGAGCGCTGGGATCGCAAGCGTCCGCCATTCACGACTGCAGGCAATCCTCCTGCGCATGTGCAGAGCGCGGCCGCGCACTGGCGATTCCCGAGCCGCGGCGCTGCGATCGCATCTCGCTCGTTGCTCGTTACGCCGCGGCGCGGCGCGCGCGTCGGCCGGCCGGCTGGCCGGCGAACAATGGCCGCCCGCAGTCGTAAACACGGCGCGGCCGCGCTCATCCGTCATTAGCCGCAATCTCTGTTTACATTCACGGCCGCGGCGGGCGGCGCGAACGTTTTGCCACGTCTCGACGATAATAGCCCCACTCTGGACGCTTCGCCGCCAATTAGAGATTGAATAATGCAGTGAAGCAACCGCCCGCTTCATACGTTGATAAGGTGCCCTTACCTCTGCTGAACGTGTACCACGTACTAACTTCAAATTGGGTTTATAGGAATCGTGTTTCACCTGCATGCTGCTAGTCAATCCATTCATGTTACTAAACAATCCACTATGTTACACAAGAATGTTTTAATTTTTTTATATGTCTCTCAGAGATGCCGACTTCATAGTATTGTTGGAGGAAAGGGTTGAAGGCAGAATCATTGTATAAGATACTAGATTTATCACACAACTTTGCATATATTTATTTGCCCCAAACCTTTTATCGCTGTTCTGCATACTCGCAACAAGCCATCTTTAAGTAAATATCAGCGCCAATAGAAATGGTGCGCCAATTAATGTGCTTGGGTACGATGCATGAATTAAAGTACTTTATTCACACATTGTCTATCTCTTATATATAGGGGGTCTGTTGGCAATACAATATTGTGCTCTACAGTCGTGTGTTTCTATACAAATTGTGACATATGGCCGCGCGGGAATGTGGGCGCCACATCACAGATCGCGCAGTCGCTCCCGCCTGTGTTCGCGTCCTGCGTCGGGCATGGGTGAATTTTACTTAAAGTAGTTTCAGTATTTTAAAAGTCTACGGACCGATGTCCTCAACAGTTTAGGTCCTTAGGTCTACAAAAATATGAATACTTTTTGTGGTGGAGGCATACATATCATGATACATTGTATGAGTTGCAAATAGGGGTAGCAACAGAAACATATTTCTTATCACATTTATGACGTAATAATGGTATTCGAAATAGTAAAGGTAAAGCAGTAAACAATCCGAAGATTGGTTTGAACACCACAGTGCTTTACTAGGCATGGTCCTGTTTAGAGGCCTTCCTCCGACCTTCGATCTGACTTACCCAGCCAGTTATACGGGGACCTATAGTTTAACGTGGGTTCCAAACTAAGGTGCTACTCTATATTTTTCACATCAGCAACAGTGCCAGAGGTGAAAGAAATGGAAAGTGACGATAATGGCTAATTAACTGTACCACCCTTATAAGCAGTGTTCAAATGTTTGTGAATCTATGGGACTTAATTGCTTGGTTATTAGACCCTAGGCTTACAAACTACTTAAACTAACCGAAGGACAAAACACACACACACACACACATATGCTCGAGGGAGGACTCGAACCTCCGACGGCGAACGGCCGCGCGCACTGCAGCACAGCGCATATTTACAGTGAATGAGCGTGTCGCAACAATGACTGTGTAGCCTATTCATGTAATTGACATAACCAATTATTTTCTAGTGTTATAGGGATTTGATCATTTAATTCAGCGGTTATATCCACTTTTGCATTTTTTGAAGCTACTCCTTCACCTCAGTGTTTTGTTTTCCTTTTTTTAAATATAAAACTAAACAACCGACTTGCAAGCAAGGTAATTGTGGTTAGTTAAGAGAAGGGACGTTGCTGCAAGTGATTCATGAATGTAAACACGGCAGTCAAGTTTGATTCAATATTGTGCTCAGTGACTATGTTGTAATATGTTAACGATCAACAGCAGTCACTCGCAAACATTTTTTCTGATTGCAAAATGTTCAAATGTTTGTATAGTCTATGGGACTTAGCTACGGGGTCATCAGTCCCTAAAGTTACAAACTACTTATGAACTACTTACGAACTAGGACGGCACAAATATCCATGCCCGAGGAGGGATTCGAACCCCGACCGTAGTGGCCGTGCAGACCGTGACTGGAGCGCCTCAGTCCCCTCGGCCACCGCGGCCGGCTTCTGATTGCATATTTAGATTTCGGACGCTGTGCGACCGTACTCACTGCTTTAAAACGTGGTTTAAAACATATGAAACTTTTCGATGTTCATGTTGAAGCGTGTGAACGTGACCGAAATCTAGGTATGAAATATTGTTGTTGTGGTCTTCAGTCCCGAGACTGGTTTGATGCAACTTTCCACCATACTCTCTGAGCAAGCCTCATCTCCTCATAAGAACGGAAACCTACATCCATCTGAATCTGCTTACTATACTCGTCTCTTGGTCTCCCTCAGCGATTTTTACCCCAGACATTCCCCTCAAATACTAAATTTACGATTCCTTTATGTCTTACAATTTGTCCTGACAATCGATCTCTTCGTTTAGTCAAGGTAAGCCAAAAATTCCTTTTCTCCCCAATTATGTTCAGTATCTCTTCATTAGTTAAGCTATCTAGCTAGCCACCCAATATTCAGAATACTTCTGTAGCACCACATTTCAAAATCCTCTATGATCTTCCTAGCTAAACTATTTATCGTCCAAGTTTCACTCCCATACAAGGCAATACTACACACAAATGCCTCCAGAAAAGACTTCCTATTACTTTAATTAAAATTCGATGTTAGAAAAAATTTCTGTGTTTCAAAAACTACATCAACATATCAAATAACAAATAAATATTGGCGACTTATTGTCGTTAATCTTTATCATAAAACACAGGAGTTTTACCGTATTTTCATAAATGAAAACTGATGGTCAACCACAATGAAACGTCAATGTTACTTGACAGCTGTGAAGCCTCGCCTTATCAGAAACCTAAATGAAGTTTGTTCAGTGCGATGACACTGTGACCAAGCGTCCTGCATCGCAGTCACCTCAAGTGAACAATATGAAGTTAAAATTAAATCAGATCACGTAATGAACTGAATTTTTTTCTCTAAGGTAAGATGAAGCCTCGCGTCACCACTGTACTCCTCTTTCGTCACTTGCGCTCCATAAATAAGTAGCCTGAGAACTAGGCACGTTTAATGGTTTTATAACGCAAAAAATCACCTCTGACACTAGTGTTTTCCATTATAAAAATGGTGAGTTTTGTAGGTTGACAATTAACTGCTCTGACGTTATGACCAGTGTACCAATAGCAACACTTCTGAAATTTGAACGGACAATGGGAGGTAGCGGCATTTTTGGACGTCTTCTGCTTTCACATACAACCAAGTTGAGAAAGATTTCTCAATAACTTCATGTACTGTCAGATTAAGTTCTCTCGGTTGGTGTGAGATTGACGCAGCAGGAGTGAATAACTTACATATTCGATCCTTACAGAACTTCTCTCTAAGCGCGTAGTTCGACATGAGCTTGACTAGGATCACTTGTTATTTTGAACTTATAGTACAGTTTGTATTAACTTATGGATGTCGTTACTTCTTCTGAATAAAAATGTTATAGTTACTTTTCCTACTTAAGGTAAAAATTTTTATTAGAATTTTTCGGTGAACGTATTTCAGCATACGGAAGAATCAGTTATTATTTCCATTTGTTTCAGATCCACCAATCACCCTTCAGATGCTACCTCTGCGGTGCGCTAACAACGCAGATTTTGCTGACGTGCCGAAGCTTCGGCATCAGGGAAATTCATTGTGACTGCTTTGCTCAGTTGTGTCTAGGAGTGAATTCATTACTAAGATGCATTCTCGTTCGTTCGTTGTTAAATGAGAAGCGAAATTTCTGATAGAATGTTATCCCGTTCCTCAATGTATGACGTGTCAAGGTCCGACTAGCGCGTTCAACACATCGCCACGACGACGACCGTAGGTCTGCTTTCCGTGCATAATATATCAGGATGAGAGGCTAATTGTTATAGCGCCATACCAAGGCGCTACTTTTGCGCTGTAGCCGACTACATGGCCGCTATGCGGTCTGTCTCAGAACTTACTGACTGTACCATATACAGAGTGTACATCAAGTCCGGCAAAGCTTCCAATTATTTATTGCACAAGAATCAAACATTGTACAGGTATCAGACGTAAGTCAGTTGGGAGAGAAACCCTGAAAGTATATATTTTTTTATACCACCAAAGCTTAGTTTGGTATTTGCCGATAGCGCTAGTCGTAAACATGGCGAGTTCAGGTACGGAGCGAGCAGTCTGTGTGATGGAGTTCGACAAAAACAAGTACGCTACAGCTGTTCAACGGATGTTTAGAACCAAATACTGTTAGAAGCCACCAACAAAGAAGGCCATATACCATTGGCACAACAAAATCCTTACGACGGGTTGTTTGTGCCCGGCAAAGAAGAGCGAACGTCCCAGTGTAACTGAATGGGGAGCGCGCACGCGAGATGAGTCCAAGTCCAAAGACATAGGTGCGTCGTGCATCTCGTGAACTCTACAAGGTTCCAATGGCAGAGTTCAAAGTCCTGTGACAGAAGCTGTCTATGAAACCATTCAATTTGCAGTTAGTTCAGAAGCTCAATGACGACGACAAAGACAAGCGTATTGAGTTTCTTCCGCTATTTCAACAACTGTATGAGGATGGGGATGGCATCGGTGATCGCTTAATTTTTAGCGACGAAGGCACTTTTCATACTAACATTATGAACAGGCATAATTGTCGAATCTGAGGTACAAAGCATCCATACGAATACGTTAAATGTGAGCGTGATTCCCCAAAGAAAACTTTTTTTTTCTTTTTGCCTTATCACGTCGAAAACTGTAGGGGCCATTCTTCTTCGCGAGAGTACTGCAACTGGATATTCCTAATTGCAGCCTCTTGAGAGTGTTTCCCGGTGCACCACTATGCCATGAGTGTTGGCTGTCGACAGGGGCCGCTACATGACCGTTATACCACCTGAACTTGCAATGTTGTGACTAGCGCTATCGGCAAATTACCAAACTACGCTTTGGCGGTATACATGAAAAAAAAAAAAAAAAACCTGTCAGGGTGTCTCTTCAAAATGACATATGTATGATATATGTACACTGTTTGTTTCTTGTGCGATGAATAACTGAAAGTGTTCCCGGACTTCATGTACACCCTGTATAAATCGAAGATGACCAGTGATTATTTCTTCACTGCGGATGCACACCAAGTTTTAATCGGCGAAGTCCACCGTGGAGTGGCCCAGCAGCTTAAGGTGCCTTGCTGCAGAACGCGAGGTTGCTCGTCGTCGTACGAGCCGTCTTTATCTTTTCAAACATTTGAACATTTTGAAACATGCGGATCCTCGGTTTGTTGTCATTCTGCATGCTTCTCTGCAGTAACGAGAACGAAAGTCTATAGTAGTGAATGAGTTAAGTATTTACGTCTGACGGGAGACATGATGGAGAAGTTCGTGTAGTGTGATGTTCACTGTGTTTCGGTGGCGTAGTGGTCAGTAGCCTTGTAAGCAGAAGATCTGAGCTCGAATGCCAGTCGGTTACAAATATCTAGCTTTCCTTGCTGATTTTATTCAATGTCCACTGTCAGCTAATGTAAATTCATTTGTGCCTCATTATCCAGTAGGCAAACAAGATTCGTAAACAAGAAGTAGCAGCGGCTTTCAAATGTTTGTAAAACTATTGGACTAAACCGCTATGGTCATCAGTCCCTAGACTTACCAACTACTGAAACTAACATACACTAAGGACAACACCAATAGTGCAGTCATGATTTGGTTCTGGGAGGGGGGGGGGGGTGGGGTGACGAATTATTTTTTAATGAGGCTTATTAAATTTATCGATGTATTACTTTTTTACATTTTTTATAATTTAACCAATTTTGCTAAGAAAACATTTGCACAAGAAATACAATGAATAGGTTCGCATAATTTGAAAGAGGAAGAGCAGCAACGGTGTTGAAATGGAGTGTATATAATCAGCTCGTAAAGTAATTATGCACCTTCTATGTTACTAGCCAGAGAGAAAGGACTTTACAGTTTAATTAACACGACGCATTGTGCGTAAAAACTGAACTAAAATAACACTGTTGTTTTTCTTAAGATTCCACTCGGTGGCGCCGCTGACCTGCTAAGCAGCGGGTCGCCGCATATGAACAATTGGCTCGTAAATTCGGCATAGTGGTAACAATAGCGACAGCATCAAAGCTGGTCGCGGCGGTATTAAAAACTGTTCTCAGTGGCGGCATCACGTTGGCGACCCATTGTCACGTTCAGTTGTACTGGGGGAAATTATAGTTACTTTGTGATTTATTACATGTGTTCTATTTCAAAAAAATTAAAACAATAAAAAATAATAAAATTAAAAAATCTTTGGGAGTTTCTGGGGGCGAGGGGCCTCAGCCCCATTAGCCTCCCCCTCCCCCGTGGCTGCTCCACCACAAGATACCCTCACACACACACACACACACACACACACACACACACACACACCCAGACACACACATACCTGAAGGTGGACTCGAAACTCCTGCGGAAACGGCTGTGCAGTGACAGCACGACCCGTTTGTCCACGCGGCAGCGGCTTTGGAAATGGTGAAAAACATATATGGCAGCAGGTAGATCATGTCGAGAGGTCGGGCGTGCCCCAGGGGAGTGTGATAGGATCGCTATTATTTTCTATCTATATAAATGATTTGATGGAATGTTGCTGTTTGCTGATGATGCAGTGGTGTATGGAAGGGCGTGGACTTTGACTGTAATAGCATAGAGAATGACTTAGACAAAATTTATAGTAGGTGCGAAGAATGGTAACTAGGTCTCAAAAAAAAAAAAAAAAAAAAAAAAAAAAAAAAAAAAAAAAAAAAAAAAAAAAAAAAAAAAAAAAAGAGCAAGGTGATACGCATGAGTAGTAAGGCGGAGAGCGGACTTCGGTTTATTGGTAGAATTTTGGGATGATGTACTTACTTGATCTGTAAAAGAGACAGCATATAAAACGCTTGTACAACCACGTCTTGGGTATTGCTCAAGTGTTTGGGACCCGCAGCAGATCAGTTTAAAGGAAGACATAGAAGCAGCTCAGAGACGAGTAGCTAGATACGTTACTGACAAGTTCGACAAATGCGCGTCAGGGAAATGCTTCGGGAACGCCAATGGGGATCGCTGGAGGAAAGACGACGTTCTTTTCGAGAAATTCTGTTGAGGAAATTTAGAGGGCCGGAGTTTGAAGCTGAGTGTAGAAGAATCTTAGTGTCATCTACTTACATTTCGGGTAATGATCACAAAGACAAGATAAATTAGGGCTTGTACGGAGACACATAGGCACGCTTTTTTCCTCGATCTATTTGGGTGTGGTGTAGGAAAGAAACTGTCTAGTAGTGGTGGATTGAGTAGTAATAGATAAACAGTGTTATTAGGACGCTGTGTTAAATTATAGAGCCACAGATAGTGATGTGGTCATGAGTTTATTGACGCGTTTCGATAAAATCATCTTCAGAATCGTGGAGGGGGGTTTACATAATAAAACTGTATTGCGTCAAGGACCTTCTGAACACTACTGAAGATGATTTTTATCGAAACGCGTCAATAAACGCTTGACCACATCACTATCTGTGGCTCTATAATTTTACACAGCTTGCTAATGGCACTGTTTATCAATAATACTGATATGGGCGCATACCTCGTTAACGACTTCATGTCACGTCTGGATTGAGTAGTGTATATGTAGATGTGGATGTAGATGTAGTGCTTCGGGCCCCTAACACTTCAGCAATACTCAAGACGTGATCGTACAAGCAATTTATACGCTGTCTCCTTTTCAAATGAAGTACATCTTCCCAAAATTCTCCCAATAAACCGAAGTCGGCTGTCCGCCTTACTCACAACTGTCGTTATATGTTCATTCCATTTCATATCGTTCTGTAGTAATACGCGTAGACATTTAAACGACGCGACTGGATCAAGAAGCTCACTACTAATGCTGTACTCGAAAATTAGGGGATTATTTTTCCTACGCATGGGCATCATCTTACATTTTTCTACACTGAGAGCTCGCTACCATTCTTCGCACCAACTATAAATTTCGTCCAAGTCATTCTCCTTGCTATTACAGTCAATTAAAGTCGACACCCTCCCATACACCACTGCATCATCAGCAAACAGCCCCAAATTACAAGTTATTATGACAATCAAATCACTTATATAGATAGAAAATAATAGCGGTCCTATCACACTCCCCTGGGGCACGCCTGCCGATACACTCGTCTCTGATGAACACTCGTCGTCCAGAACAACATACTGCGTTCTATTACTTTAGGAAGTCTTCCAGCCAGTCACAAATCTGTGAACCTATTCCATAAGCTCGTATCTTTGTTAGCAGTCTGTGGTGTGGCACCGGTCAAACGCCTTTTTTGAAATGGACAAAAAGACATTCTGCCTGTTGCCCTTCATCCATGGCTCGCAAGATGTCATGTGAGAAAAGGGCAAGGTTGTCACATGAACGATGTTTCCTAAACCCGTGCTGATTCACAGACAGAAACTTTTCCGTCTCAACAGTGGCGTAACTATGGGGGTATGAGGGGGATAGAACACCGCCCCCAGAAACCGAAGAGAGAGAGAGAGAGAGAGAGAGAGAGAGAGAGAGAGAGAGAGAGAGAGAGAGAGAGAGAGAAGAAATCGTATAACAGCAATCTCGTAAAGGTAACTTGAGGTGTTTTACCATAAGCTTTCATTGGATGGAGTGAATTAGTTTCTTGAACGGGAGTGGTCTACTAGTCTGTCTGGAAACTGACTAAAATTTTGGTCGTCAAGCAGATCTATCCCCCCCCCCCCAAAGCCAAGTTCTAGTTACGCCACTGCGTCTCAAGGAAATATTCGAACTGAGAATATGCTCAAAAATTCTACAGAGAACTGATATCAACGTTATTGGCCTGTAGTTATGTGGGTCAGTTCTCTTTCTTTTCTTATAAGCGGGAGTCACCTGCGCTTTCTTTCCAATCACTAGGAAAATTGCGCTGGATGAAAACACGGTGGTACAATTGAACAAGCGGTGGTGTTTGTTGTCGTGGAACAGGACCGAGCACTGGGCGCGATTGGTTCCGCGTTGTCCGGCCGTGGCCATACTCTCGGACAATGGGGACCGCGTTGCGGCGGTGGGCGCGCAGAGCGACCTTGCGCTGCTCGTCGGCAGCGTCCCGCCGCGCCCGTCCCTTGGTCCAGTGGCTGCTGGCCGCGGCCGCCCACAGCTGAGCGCGACCGCCGCCGGCTGCGGCTGCGGCTGCGGCCTTGCGTCCCGTTACGTTGCCGGGACACGCCCAGGGCTGGGCCGCCGCTCACCGGCGCTTCCCCGCCAAGGCCCTGTCACCTGCCGGCTCTCTGGCTCTCTCCGTGCCCCGGGCTCCCTCATCTCCGATACCAGATCGCTGGACGAGGCGCGTGCACACTCACACCCAGTGCGCAGTCTGCCGCCGGGAAAGTACCTAGTTGCTCTGACATTTGCCACCGGAAACGATAGTCATATAAAGGGGAATAGATGGGGTATAACAGCTTTCAGATAATTGCAGAACGGCATGTTGACCAAAGCTGTTTATTAATTCTCAATGCTACCGGTTTCGGTGTAGCAGTCAGCCACTGTGACAATAACTAGAGCAATTATAGGAGTGATCCCCAAAATTAGCTAGCTCTCAATGTAGAAAAATGTAAGGTGATGCGCATGAGTAGAAAAAACAATCCTATAATGTTCGAATACAGCATCAGCAGTGAGCTTCTTGATGCGGTCGCGTCGTTCAAATATCTAGGCGTAACATTGCAGAGCGATATGAAATGGAACGAGCATGTAAGGACAGTTGTGAGTAAGGCAGACAGCCGACTTCGGTTTATTGGGATAATTTTGGGAAGATGAACTTCACCTGTAAAGGCGACCGCGTATAAAACGCTTGTACGACCACGTCTTGAGTATTGCTCAAGTATTTGGGACCCGCAGCAGATCGGTTTGAAGGAAGACATAGAGGCGGTTCAGAGGCGAGCAGCTAGATTTGTTACCGGTAGGTTCGACCAATGCGCGAGTGTCACGGAAATGCTCCGGCAACTCAATTTGGGATCGCTGGAAGAAAGACGACGTTCTTTTCGTTAATTTCTATTAAGTAAATTTAGAGGGCCGGAATTTTAAGCTGAGTGTAGTACGATCTTGCTGCCGCCTACTTACATTTCGCGTAAAGATCACAAAGACAAAATAAGAGAAATTAGGGCTCGTACGGAGGCATATAGGCATTCTTTTTTTCCTCGTTCAATTTGGGAGTGGAATAGGAAAGGAAATGCCTAGTAGTGGTACAGTGTACCTTCCGCCACGCACCTTACGGTGAATTGCGGAGTATGTATGTAGATGTAGATGTAGAATTATAGGCCTATCTCACTGACGTCGATTTGCAGTAGGATTTTGGAACATATACTTTGTTCGAATATTATGAACTACCTCGAAGAGAACGACCTATTAACCAGTAGTCAACACGGATTCAGAAAGTATCACTCTTGCGAAACACAGCTTGCCCTTTATTCACATGAAGTATTAAGTGCCATCGACAACGGATCTCAAATCGATTCCATATTTCTGGATTTCAGGAAGGCTTTTGACACTGTACCCCACAAGCGGCTTCTTATGAAATTGCGTGCTTATGGAATATCTCCCCAATTGTGCGGTTGGATTCACGATTTCCTATAAGAAAGAACACAGTTCGTTGTAATTGACGGTAAGTCATCGAGTAAAACAGAAGTGATATCTGGCGTTTCACAGGGAAGCGTTATAGGTCCATTACTCTTCCTCGTGTTTATAAACGATTTAGGAGACAATCTGAATAGCTCCCTTAGACTGTTCGCGGATGATGCTGTCGTTTATCGGTTAGTGAAATCAATTGAGGATCAAAAGCAACTGAAAAGCGATTTAGACAAAATTTCTACCTGGTGCCAAAATTGGAAATTGACACTAAACAAAGAAAAGTGTGCAGTAATACACATGACCACTAAAAGAAATCCGCTGAACTTTAATTACGCCATAAATCAGTCATACCTTAAGGTCGTAGATTCTACCAAATACCTAGGAGTTACAATTACGAACAACTTTGACTGGAGAGAACACATGAAAATATAGTGGGGAAGGCGAACCAAAGGTTACGTTTCATCGGCAGAACACTTCGAAGAAGATCCTCCAGCTCCACCAAAGAGACTGCCTACATCACACTTGTGCGTCCTCTCCTGGAGTACTGTTGCCCCTTGTGGGACCCTCACCAGGTGGGACTGCCGGAAGATATTGAGAAGGTTCAGAGAAGAGCAGCTCGTTTTGTTTTATCACGTTACGGGGGGGGGGGGGAGCGTCACGGAAATGTTGCAAGATTTGGGGTGGAAATCATTAAAAGAAAGACGTTATTCATTGCGGCGTGATCTGTTTGCGAAGTTTCAACCATCGACTTTTACTTCTGAATGAAAATATTTTGCTAGCACCCATCTACTTAGGGAGACATGACCATCCCAATAAAATAAGAGAAATCAGATCGAAAACGGAACGATTTAGGTGTTCTTTCTTCCCCCGCGCTATTAGAGAATGGAACGGTAGAGAAAAGTTATGAAAGTGGTTAATGAACCCCCTGCCAGGCACTTTAATGTGATTTGCAGAGTATCTATGTAGATGAAGATGTAGAATGACAACGAATACTTGTGTTATAATTTTGTATTTTTGTATTTCGAGATGTTAAGCTATTAGCTAATCTCTGCTAACGCTTGAAAATGGTAAATAACCGAAACCGGTAGCATTGAGAATTAATAAACAGCTATGGTCAACATGTCGTTCTGCAATTAACGATAGTCATGTTAGTTTACACAATGCCAGTTGACGACAGAAGAAATGTTCTGCATTCAGCCTGAAACGCCGGCCCTGTAGATTTTCTCCATATTGGCCCACTTTAGGTTACGGTAATAACACTGAAAGTGGGCCTTTGCGATCGTCTTTTGACAGCTCGAAATTTAATGGAAAATAACGGCTCATCTATTCATCTGACACGAAAATTGAAGAAACCGAATTTGTAGAGGAGAAAATTCTCTGCTGCGGTGGAGTAGCCGAGCTGTCTAAAGCGTCTCGCTGCGTAGCGCGCGGTTGCTCGCCTTGGAGGTTCGAGTCCTCCCTGGGGCATGGGTGTGTGTGTTTGTCCTTAGGTTAGTTTACCTAGGATTAACTCGTTTGTAATCTACGGACTGATGACCACGCAGTTTGGTCCGACAGATTTACAAACATTTGAACATTTTGATATCAGATCTCTGGACGTGGCGCGTGGCGACTCACACCCAGTGCGCAGTCTGGCGCCGGGAAAGTACCTGCCTGCTCTGGCATTTCCGACCGGAACGATACTCATGTTAGTATTCACAATGCAAGTTGACGACAGAAGAACTGTTGTGCAGTCAGACTGAAATGCCGGCCCTGTAGATTTTGTCCGTATTTTTCCTCCGTAAGGAAGTCTTGTTTCATGCAGGAATTCCTGTTTAGGGAAATGTGAAATGTGACACCTGTGTCCAATAACTAAAAATGATTCCATTCATAATTACATCCAAACATTTATGTCCATAAATTATAAATGGTTTGTGAGGTGACGATGTTCCTTATGTAAAAATCACCTTTGATCCTGCGGTTAGTGTGACACATTGGGTCGTATGAATAAGAAAGATCACAAGTTCCAGAGAAGATTCTCAGAACAAAAGATCGTTTCATGCAGGAATTCCTGTTTAAGTAAATTACCGGTAACAAGTCCAGCAGCCTATTGTCTTGCCACACTTCAGCAGTAGGAAGGAAGGAAGGAAGCGTGGGGTTTAACGTCCCGTCGACAGCTTGGTCATTTAGAGACGGAGCTAACTGTCGGAGTTTCGGGTAAGGATGGGGAATGAAATCAGCCGTGCCCTTTGAAAGGAACCATCCCGACATTTCCCTGGAGTGATTTAGGGAAATCACGGAAAATCTGGATGACCGGGATGGATTTGAACCACCATCCTTCCGAATGCGAGTCCAGTGCGTTACCACTGCGCTATCTCGCTCGATCTTCAGCCAGTACTAGTGAATTGGTCGAACAGCGTTCCATACATGGTCTCCTGTCACCATCCATCAACATGTATAGTAATCTGTCAATAATTAGCAAATATTATATATTTTTGACGACGTTACAGCGTTAATTTTTAATGAAATAAATCGCAATTTGCGATCACTTGTGGCTTCACTGTAGTAGGTTTAGATGTAATACCAATGTGCGGCGAATGAAAATTTGTGCCCGGGTTCGAATCCCGGCTGGGCACAAATTGTCATTCGCCGCACATTGGTATTACATCTAAACCTACTACAGTGAAGCCACAAGTGATCGCAAATTATGATTTATTTCATTAAATTAGTAAATAGTCCCAATAAAACCAGCTCGGGAGCTGGCAGCGCTCTAAAGCACCTAGCTGTAGAATGCGCCGCTCTACGGAGGTACGAGTCCTTTCACGCGCACGGGTATGTGTGTGTATGTTCAAATGTTCAAATGTTTGTATAGCTTATGGGACTTAACTACGGGGTCATCAGTCCCTAAACTTACAAACTACTTATGAACTAACTAATACTAAGGACGGCACAAATATCCATGCCCGAGGGGGGATTCGAACCCCCGACCGTAGTGGCCGTGCAGACCGTGACTGGAGCGCCTCAGTCCACTCGGCCACCGCAGCCGGCTGTGTGTATGTTGTCCTCACCGTAAGTAAAAGTAATTTGTAAGTCTAGGGACTGATGATCACTGCAATTTGGTCCCATAGCGTTACAGACATTTGAAAATTTTTTCATATTACATTACAGTCGATGAGTGTTTATTCTGTACCACATATTTAGTGGTTAAGCCACAGTCACGAAGAATTTACAAAAAGTCTTTATTCACATTAACGCAACTAGTTAAATACATTCTTGGTGAGTGTGGCTTAACCACTACGTGTTGTTGTTGTACTGGTCTAAAGGCCACAGAATGATTTGATGGAGCTCTCCACACTACCCTGTTCTGTGCAAACCTCTTCATCTGTGAATACGTACGGCAAACTACAGACTTTTGAATCTGCTTACTGTATTCGTACTTCGGTCTCCCGCTACGATTTTTACCCCACACACTTCCTTCTAATGCTAAGTTGATAATTCTTTGATGGCTCAGAATCTGTCTCATCAATGTATCCCTTTTCTTCCGAATTCTGTTAAACACATCCTCATTAGTTACATGATCTATTCATCTATTCTTCGTCATTCGTCTCTAGCACCACATTTCGAAAGTTTCTACTATCTTTTTCTCTGTACTTCTTACCGTCCACGTTTCACTCCCACACAACGCTATATTCCAGACAAATGCGTTCAGAAAGGACTTCCTAACATATAAACTAATATTGGATTTCGCTTCTTCCGAAAAGCTTTTCTTCCCATAGCCATTCTTCATTTTACATCTTCTTTACTTCGGCCGTCAGAAGTTATCTTGCTACCTAAATAACAAAGCTTTTATCGGCTCAAGTTTCAAGTGGAAACAATCTTTAGACCCACCAACAAGATAAGTGAATGTTTAATTTCGGTGAAAGATGCACGACACCCTCTAGCAACGCCTAGGGTGTATAAAATTCGGTGTAGCTGTGGCATAGTCTATATAGCAATAACGAAAAGAAGTCTTAGTACCCGCTTAATGGAACATAAAAGGCACTGTCGTCTTGGACACACCTAGAAATCAGCTGTAGCGGAAGATGTCTTTACAAACGGGGATCATGAAATAAAATTCAGTTAAACTAGAGTGCTAGCCAAACCTCACATTATTATACACGCATTTATAGAGAATCCATGGCCAGAAACACCACAATAATTTAAATAGAAGAGAAGAAGTTTTGAAATTAGATATGGGGGTGACTTTGCACCAACGATGTGATAATTACCTGACTCTGGTCAGAGATAAGTTCATAGTCGTTAGCACGTGACAAGTGATGGGGCGCCCTCTATGTAATTAGCACCTCTAGCGGCTAGCAGCCAGACTCACCCCTGGAGATGTTGCCCGCAGTAGGCAACGAAATGTCGAGACAAGAAAGTTTTACAGAGGGACCACCGCATCTTAGCCCGGAAGTTTTAATTAATTAAGACGTCGACGGTGAAATCCAACATGTTATGTTAAGTGTGACCAAAGTGATATCAGAGAAGTTTTTTCACTACCCACATAGAAATGAAATACAAGTGGATTCAGCTGCGAGCTTTACCGGTTTGTTTGGAGTGCATATTTACAGTTGTAAACAGCTACACAGCAAAATTCTGTTGTATGTTTTTAAACAGGGTTTATTAATAAGGCCTTATGACATTAATTCCAAATAAAGTGCATCCCAGGATTGTACAGTTTGTATCACAAATATTGATGCAAAAGTACTTTCGTACTGCTCTTGTTCATTCTACACAAACCGATTAGCCTATTTAAGATGCATTTTCTGCCTTCGTAATCGTTTCTGTTATGTTAGAAGTAAGTAGATATAACATTAAAACTAATAATTGATTAATTACATACGTAGCGGTCATTTCTTTGTAACAAAAGGCGCATGGCTTATTGCTTTTGAGCAGACCAGTGGGTGTCATATTTAACAAAAAGTAACTCGTGTTAGAAAGCTCTGAGAGCGTTTCACGTTGAAACAGATGAAAATGTGATGCATTCTTATCATATCATTCGCAAACTAACCCAACTTCAAATACAAATTTTGTAACATCGTAAGGAGAATACATTTACATAAAAACTCCATATGTAGTCTTAATAATACGCTTCTCACAAAAAACTAATATGTAAACATAGTACACGTCAACCTGAACACGTAAATGTCTACTGCAATTTTGTACACTGAAAGATTTACCTGATCGAGTTAATTTAAACAAATACACGATTGTACACACGGAGAACTTATTCCAGATGCCGGCCGCGGTGGCCGAGGAGACTGAGGCGCGACAGTCACGGTCTGCACGGCCACTACGGTCGGGGGTTCGAATCCCCCCACGGGCATGGATATTTGTGCCGTCCTTAGTGTTAGCTAGTTCATAAATAGTTTGTAAGTTTAGGGACTGATGACCCCGTAGTTAAGTCCCATAAGCTATACAAACATTTGAATTTTTATTCCAGATGGAGGGGAGCTAGCGAGAATCAACTTCCTGCGCAGAGCATATTCTTCCAAGTTTTATTCATACGAAATTGAGAACTTACTCAGAGGACGATCTTTTGTTCTGAGAATCTTCTCTGGAACTTTTTTTTTTCTTTTTTTTTCCTTTATTGTTGTTTTAAAGCCAGCCGTAGAAACAGCTGGCAGGCTGGCAGCAGCTGCGGTGGCTGCTCTTCAGCCATGTGATATACAAACATTTGACAAAGAAGAGGGAAAATATAAAAAAGATGAACAAAATTGCAGAAATTAAAAACATTGACAGACAGAGTTTTCGACAGACTAAAACGGACATGTATAAAGGGGACAAAACATATGGCAGAGAAGAAAAAAGAGACGAGTAGTGATAAAACACACACACAGTCAGTAAAAACAACCGGCCACAGTGACAAGTTTAAAAGTACATTGCGGAGACACGAAGTTCACACATGGAGACAGCTGACGGCGTATAGAATAAAACATGGGGACGGCGATTATGGAGGCACTGAGTAAAACACACGACACTGGAGACACTGGCACTGAACACGTAGATAAAAAGTCGAGACGCCCCCGCAGGGAGTGGGGAGGGGACGGAGGGGGGGAGGTGGGGCAGGGACGGGGGAAGTGCGGAGGAGGGGGAGAAGGGGAGGGAAGAGAGCGTAAGGAGGGAAGGAGTGACGAGACTCTGGGCATGGGAGAGGGGTAGCCAAGCGGGCGGGAAGGAAAAGGGACGGGAGAGAGGGGAGGGGCGCTGATGCTACGGGGAAGGGATCAGAGTTGGTAGGAGGGGTAGATATCGGGCCGAAGTTCGGTATCCGGTAGAGGAAGGGTGCGGAAATTGCCTTGGGAGAGGATACGGAGCGTATGGAGGCGAAGGCCGGGAGGGACGGTTTGGCGGAGGCGTGGCAGAGGCCCGGGATTTGTAAGAATAGGGTAGACCAGAGGGTTTTGGGACTCTTTTTTGCGGGATGTGTAAAGGAGCCGGAGATGTTCAAGGTGTTGTAGGAGAGGAGGGAAGGGGATGAGGTCATAGAGGATCCGCGTGGGGGAAGGGAGTCTGATACGGTATGCGAGGCGGAGGGCGTGGCGTTCTAGAATCTGGAGGGACTTGTAGAAAGTAGGAGGGGCTGATATCCAGGCGGGGTGGAAGGAACAAAGGACGGGGCGCATGATTGATTTGTAGCTGTGAAGGACAGTGGAAGGGTGGAGGCCCCACGTCCGGCCAGTAAGGAGTTTTAGGAGGTTTAGGCGGGACAGAGCTTTCTCACGGAGGGATTTGAGGTATGGAGTCCAGGACAGTTGGCGGTCAAGGGTAAGGCCAAGGTACTTGAGGGTGGGAGTGTGACGGATGGGTCGGTTGTGAAGGGTAAGATAGAAATCGTAGAGGCGGAAGGTGCGGGTAGTACGACCTATGACTATAGCCTGGGATTTGTCGGGATTGACGGAGAGGAGCCACCGGTTACACCAGGAGGCGAACTCGGTGAGGTGGGACTGGAGCAAAACCTGGGAACGGGCAAGGGAGGGGGCGAGGGCCAGGAAGGCGGTGTCGTCAGCATATTGGAGGAGATAGACGGGAGGTTTGGGTTGAGGCATGTCGGCAGAGTAGAGGAGATAGAGGAGGGGAGAGAGGACTGAGCCTTGGGGCACCCCGGCGGAGGGGTAGAAAATACGGGAGTTGGAGTTGCAGACAGTGACGTAGGAGGGGCGGCGGATAAGGAAGGAAGCGATGAGGCGGACGTAATTAATGGGAAGGGCATAGAGCTGGATCTTGAAGAGGAGACCAGAATGCCATACTCGGTCGTAGGCTTTTTGGATGTCGAGGGATACAAAAATTGTGGAGCGACGGGAGTTGAGTTGGACGGAGAGGAGATGAGTCAGGCGAAGGAGCTGGTCGTTGGCGGAGAAGGAGGGTCGGAAGTCACATTGGGAGGGGGGAAGAAACTGGTGGCGGTGGAGGTGCTGGTGGATTCGACGAGAAAGGATGGTTTCCAGGACCTTGCTGAACACGGAGGTAAGACTGATGGGACGGTAGGATGAGGTCTGGGACGGGGGCTTGTCGGGCTTGAGGAACATGAGAATACGGGAGGTTTTCCACAGGTCGGGGTAGAAGCCAGTGTAAAGGATGATGTTGTAGAGTTTGGCAAGGACTTCATGAAATGAGAGGGGGCATGCACGAAGGTGGCGGTAGGTTAGCCGGTCGTGACCGGGGGCGGTGTTTCGTTTCGTGCGAAGAGTGTCTATTATGTCACGGGCAGTAATGGGAGTGTTCAATTCTGAGGGAGGAATGCGGTCCAAGTACTGGAAGCCAGGGGCGAGCGGAGGAGAGGAGGTGTCGGTGCGCTCATGGACATCCGGGAAGAGAGAGTAGTCAAAAAGGGGATCATCAGGAATGGAAAATACATCAGAAAGGTAGGAGGCAAAATGTTCTGCCTTACTGGCGTTGTCAGGGAAAGGACGATCATCATGGAGAAGTGGGTAGTGGGGGGAGGAGTGACTGCCAGTAAGGCGGCGGAAGGCACGCCAGTACTTGGCGGAGTAGACCGGGAGGAGCGAGTTAAGGCGGGTGCATGTCTGACGCCAGTCCCGGCGTTTCTTCGCGGTCAAAAGGTTTCTTATGTGTCGTTGGAGTTGCCGGTGGCGTTGGGGAGTATCCCGGTCACGGGTCCGGAGAAAGGAGCGGTACAGACGGCGGGATTCGCGGAGGAGAAGGACGGCCTGTGGAGGAAGGGTAGGGCGGTGAGGATAGATCGCCCGGGTAGGGATGTGGGCATGGACCGCGTCAGCAACGGTCTGCTGGAGAAAGGAGGAGGCATGGTCAATATCGGCGGGAGTATGGAGGGGTAGTGGGTGGCTTTCGACCGAGGTGTCGATGGAGCGACGGTAGGCATCCCAGTCGGCACGGGAATAATCATGGACGAGTTTGGGAGGGGGCATGGGACGAGGAGCGCGGGCAGGGCGGGGGCGGTGGTCAAAGGTAAGTAGGACAGGGGCGTGGTCACTGCCAATTAGGTCTAGGACGTCCGCCGTGATGCGCCCCAGGAGGTTGGGAGACACCAGTACTGCATCGGGTGTAGTGTTGCTTTCGGGGCGGGTTGGGCGGGGAAGGGGAAGGAAGTCGCCCCGGAGCGAGGCGGTGACGAACTGACGCCACCGCCGGAGTTCAGCGGGGTGACGGGAATGAAGGTTGAGGTCAGCGGCAATGACATAGGTCGGGAAGGTGCGGTCGATATGGGAGAGGAAATCGTACGGGAGAGGAGAGGTGGAGCGAATGTAAATGGTGGCGAGAGTGGCAGTGAGGGAGGGAAAAAAGAGGCTGAGGATCAAGTGTTCAGTGGGGTCATTGAGGAGAGGGTGTAGCCGGACGGGGTGGTGACGGAGATAACCGATCGCCACTCCGCCTCGGGCCAGGGGTGGGGGTCCGTCGGTGCGGTGGAGAAGGTAAGGATTGGTGTTGACTGGTCGGCGGGGTTGCAGGAAGGTCTCGTTGAGTAGGAAGGCATCCACGCGGTGTTGGGAGAGAGTGTGGAGGAAGAGGTTCTTATTGGCTGGGAGGGAGCGGATGTTGTGGTAGAGGAGGGTATAGGATGGGCCTGCCATGATGGGGTAGAGGGAGGGTTGGGGAGAGTAGAGGAGGGGTGGGGAAAGGAAGGGGACCGGAGGGACTTAAACTTGGGTCTCGAGGCGGGAAAAGGCGAAGTGGGAGTGGGTACGGGAGAAGGTTGCAAAGGTGTCCAGATTGAACACGGACCTGGCGGCCAGTGCAATCTGTTGGAGAGTGTGGGGACGTTGGAAGGGGTGGATGTTGGCGAGGACGGTGGTGACGAACCGGATAACGTCTTCGGCGGTGGGGGGAGGGACCAAGGATTGATTGGGGTGCATGGGAGGATCTATGGGGCGGATGGGGACGGTGAGTTCGGGTTTGGAGGGAGCAGGTGGAGGGACGGATTTGCACTTGTAGGAGTAGGTAGGGTGAGGGCCGCCACAGGTGTTGCAGGTGGGAGGAGAGGTGAGGCTGGGACAGTGTTTATGGAGGTGGGAGTCTTTGCAGTGGGGGCAGGTGGGAGGGTTTTTGCAGTTCTGCGTCAGGTGATCATTATAAACGAGGCACCTGGCGCAGCAGTAGGCTTGCGGGGGGGATCGGGAGGGTTCTACCGTGTGGCGGCGATCGTATATCAGCGCACCCTCGAGGAAGAGGTGGTCAAGGGAAGATGCGGATTCAGTAAATATCCGCATCAAACGCGTGGGACCAGAGTCATTGTTGATCCGCTTGGCGGAACGGATGGAGATGTCGGGGTGAGAGTTGAGTTGCTCCAACACCTCTTCCTCCGTAATCAAAGGACTAAGCCTTGTGATCACGGCGGTTAGGGTCGGAGGGCGGCGGGGGGGGGAGGTGGTTGGCGGGCAGAGGAGGCTGTATAGTAGGGGGTGAGGGTGGCATGAGGGCCGAAAAGGACCTTGAGGATGCGAGCGAGGATGTCTGTGTGGAGGGTGGGGCTGGGGGACTTCAGGAGGACAGAGTCTCGGCGGGGAATAATTTGGGAGATGGGGGCGGAGGGGAAATACTTCCGAATTTGGATGGAGAGGTTTTTACGTTCAAGGAATCGGGGATCAGGATGGGACAGTACATATGTGAACAGGTCGGGTTGGGGGCGTGGGAGAATGGGGGCGGTGTCCATAGGGTCGGTAAGAGGGGGAGGAGGAGGGGGCGGGGGAGGGGGGGAGCTTTCTTCGATTTGGTGGAGGCGGGGGAAGGGTCCGCACTTCCCCGTTTCTGGGTGCACTTGGGGATGGCGCCAGTAGAGGCAGGTAGAGATGCTGGAGCAGAGGCGGTGACGGAGGCATAGGTAGGAGGGGCTGGGAGGGAAACACGATCAAGTGGGATTTCGATGGGAGGCGGATGGTGGGGTAGAAGGTGAGAAGGGGGCGGGGGCGACAGCGGCGTATCTGCCACCGTGGCTCGGCGGTGCGTCACATGGGCGGGGCTGACCGGTGCAGTGTAGGGGGTGGTGAGGGGGAGGTAGATCGGAGGGGGAGGGGGGCACCTCATGGGATGGTGAAGCGGAGAGGATGACATGGAGCGGGAGAGTAGTTTGGGGAAGGCTGGAGGGGCTCCAGGTGATTGTTGTGGAGGCGAGGGAGGGGGTGGTATTAAGAATGATGGGTGCAGTATGGACAGGGGGGAGGGTTATTGTGGGAACTGCAGAGAGGGAGGAGGAAGTTGACGGGGTGGACGATGAGGTCGCCATGGGCAGCTCTTATGACAGGGGCGCAGTCCAGGGCGACGAGCGGAGACCGGCAGGGCGGCAGCGATGACGGCGGCGACGGCGGCGGCAGCGTGGACGTTGGTGCTGCTACGACGGCGGCGGCGGCGGCGGCGGCGGTGGTGACGGAGCGGGTGGCCAGGGGCTGGGCCTGGGCGGCGGCGGCGGCGGCGGCGGCGGACCAGGTGCGGGGCCTGGGCGGCGGCGGCGGCGGCGGCGGCAAGCAGGAACGGAAGGAAGTAGCGGGAACAGGGAACCAACTGAAGTAGCCGAGATCAGCCCGGCAATAGCTACAGTCGGTGGGATTCGATGTCTTCTCTGGAACTTGTGGTCTTCCTTATTCATACGGCCAAATGCGTCACACTAACCGCAGGATCAAAGGTGATTTTACATACGGAACATCGTCACCTCACAAACCATTTATAATTTATCCACATAAATGCTTGTATGTAATTATGAATGAAAGCATTTTTAGATTTTGGACACAGGTGTCACATTCCAAATTTTCCTAAATGAAAATCTAAAGTAGTGTGTGCCACATCCGTTCCCTGGCGACAGTATCTGCGGAACACAATCTGTCAGGAAGCAGACCTGGAATAGGAGGCGACCTCGGCAATAGTGACTCGCGATTACGCGCCATTATATCACGGCAGGCTTGTAAACTAGCGGCAGCCTAGCTTTGATTACAGGCAGTGCAATAACTACGAGTTACGAGGTATATCTGTTAAGTGTGAAGCGCAAAGATCACCTGGCACATTAATAGAAACTGCAACACGTTTCTCCCCGCAGCTATATTCCACACATGAAATGTTGCGGTAACAGTTTTAACTTTTACTTTGTTTTGCAGTAAGTATGCATGATGCAAGTATATTGCCCTATTACGAGGTCCCGGGGAATTGACATTTCAGATACAAATATTTATTTCAAAAACACATGTATACATTATAAACAGTATAACATCACTTAATCTTACTGAAATAGTATCAGTACATGCAGAAAAATTTGAATTATTATGTATTGATATTGTTTTTGTTGTTTGTTTTTGACAATGCGGTAGATAAAAAATGAATGTATATGTCTACTCACACAATCTCCACAACAAACTTGCAATCCACTGACTGTTTTAAACTAATATAAACAACTTCTGAAAGCTACAAGTAATTTTTATGTGCCTTAAATTTGCTCTAAATATATCCACACTATGCCACTTTTAACGTAATAATGTAATCTTCAGGATATTCTTAAACTAAATTTGATAAATTATGTAAATTACCCAGCTTTGAAATAAATCGTGCATTGAAATAAAAATCAGGATTTGTGGCTGAAGGCGATTTTCTTATCTTACCTTGCGAAATAAGTACAGTTACTGGAGTAAAAACCCTCAAGTGTGATTCTAGTATGTCTGAACCGCGCTTTGTAAAAGTGAACCTTTTGGCTCGGTTGGGAGGCAATTCTCACTTTACGGCTTATCCTAGAAGATAGATTAAGGAAAGGCAAACCTACATTTCTAGCTTTTGTAGATTTGGAGAAGGCTTTTGACAATGTTGATTGGAATAAACTCTTTCAAGTTCTGAAGCAAGCAGGAGTAAAATATAGGGAGCGTAAGGTTATTTACAACTTGTACAAAAACCAGACAGCGGTTGTAAGAGTTGAAGGGCATGAAAGGGATGCAGTGGTTGGAAAGGGAGTAAGACAGGGTTGTAGCCTTTCTCCAATGTTATTCAATTTGTGCATTGAACAAGCTATAAAGGAAAGCAAGGAGAAATTTGGAGAAGGAATTAAAGTTCAGGGTGAAGAATTAAAAACATTGCGTTTTGCCGACGACATAGTAATTCTGTCAGATACAGCAAAGGATCTGGAAGAGCAATTGAACGGAATGGGCAGTGTGCTGAAAGGTGCATATCGATGAACATTAACAATAGCATAATGGAGTGCAGTCTAAGAAAATCAGGCGATGCTGAAGGAATTAGATTAAGTAACGAAGCAATAAAGGAGGTAGATGAGTTTTGTTACTTGGGCAGTAAAATAACAAATGATGGTCGCAGTACAGAGGATATAAAATGCATAATGGCAATGGGGAGAAGAGCGTTTCTAAAGAAGCGAAATTTGTTAACATCGAATATTGATTTGAGCCTAAGGAAGTCCTTTCTGAAGGCATTTGTTTGGAGTGTTGCCTTGTATGGGAGTGAAACATGGACGATAAACAGTGCAGACAGGAAGAGCATTGAGGCTTTTGAAATGTGGTGCTACAGAAGGATGCTAAAGATTAGGTGGGTGGATAGCGTAACTAATGAGGAGGTACTGAACAGAGTTGGGGAGAAAAGAAATTTTTGGCATACCTTGACTAAAAGAAGGGATAGATTGGTAGGGCACATTCTTAGACATCATGGAATTGTGAATTTAGCGTTGGAGGGAAGTGTGTGGGGTAAAAACCGCAGAGAAGACCAAGAGATGGATACAGTAAGCAGATTCAGACAGACGTAGGTTTCTGTTCTTACGTGCAGATGAAGAGGCTTGCTCATGATAGGGTATTGTGGAGAGCTGCATCAAACCAGTCTCCGGACTGAAGACCACAATAACAACAACAGCAGCTTTCTTTTCGGGGAGAGGCGTTGGACTCAGTTCGAATTCGCCCGGCGTATTAACGTCGATGGCCGATGTGCCTAAGAGTGGTCTTAGGTGGTTTTCACATACCACTATGTGAATAGCATGGAGCTACGCAACTCCCACCTTAGTTACATCATTCGGAAACATTCGGAAAATATCCACACAGAAAATATGACAGTATAAGCACACAGCTGGAAACAAATATGTACTACCCACGAACGGCTAGAGCTCGGACAGCTTTTGTCCGGGATATGGAAGCAACTTGAATCAGGGTGACTGAAGGCGGGTTTGAAACAACGTCCTCCCGAATGTCAGTCCAGTATGTTCCGATTGCGCAGCCTCATCAGCTCCGTCCGGAAGGAAGGAAGGACATCCGTCCATCAAGTTAATGAACTCCGAGTTTGTAATGCACGTGACACTTGCATGGAGAAGGTATGTACTGACATAAACGGAGTCCAGCCCTTTCCACCGCTAGATACAACTATTGTGGTGAAGACCTGGAGAGCAGACGCACTGAAGAAAGGATCCTAGGCCATCATCCCCCGATTATATCCTTCATGTGGATAAAATCCCGTGTCACGCTGTTTGTCCGCAATTGACTCCATAACTACTTAACAGATTTTTACTGAAATGTTTATGTTGCACACTGAACCCAACTAAAAAGATAGGATTAATAACCGCACGATTATATTCCATATTAAATACTTCTATCTAGTTTGGACAAGCATCCAACAGATGGCGCCGTGTTTCCGATTGTTTGTACTTCTACGAATGTTTAGTTTTATTTTAATAGATCTTATATTTTACACGCCTTGAAAATAAAAGGGCCGCGGTGGAGAAGCCGAGCGGTCTAAAGCGTCTCGCTGCGGAATAGCACCTCAGCAATGGACATGGAGAGCCTTGGCAGTGGTGGCAATTATCTTTGGAACAAAGAAGCTGAATTAAAGTTTGTGTTGTGGAGGGAAATCGTACATAGACTATTCCGAGGCGCGTTAATCGTTAGTGGTGTGGTAGTCTAACGGTTAAGACGTCTGCCTAGTAAGCATGGAGGTCCGGGTTCGATTCCCGGCCGCACCACAAATTTTAATTCAATGCTTCAGCTCTATCAATAATACCTTTCAAAATGTCCAGCCTGGTGCTGGTGCCCTTGAGGAGGATCAAAACTAAAATATCCTCTATTAAAATATTCAGCTTATCATCGACGCCCCTAATGGAAATAGATAATTGTACAGTATCCGATATGTCAGTACTCTCATCAACGGCTAAATAATCTAATATATAAAGCAGAGTGTCCGTATGTTTGTACGTGTTGCATACAAATCTACAGTTTTGTTCCAATCTTTATGAAATTTTGTACAGTAAGATTCCATCCATGTGGACGGTCGCCGTAAGTGTAAGAATCACATACGATGTATAGTTCACGAGATATGACGTCATAAACAATGAGATGCGCGAAAAACTGCTGTATTCTGCGACAATGTTCCTAATTTTCTCCTAAACAAATGGGCCGATATCAACCAAATTTGGTACACACATTCCTTACCGTGAGTTAACAATTGTTGCATGATAAAAAATTACATACGGCACATGGTTCAAAAGATATTAGGTCATAACCAATAGAAATCGCAAAAAAATGCCGTATTATGCGGCTAGACTTTCGAAATACACTGTATGAGAATGACAGTACTTAGCGACTTGCAACAAACTTGCAACATAATTTCAAACCTTTATTAAACTTTTTTCGCTGGCAACCATAGTGAAATGGTGAAAGGAAAAAAGTTTCTCGCTTACTACTTTTCCGCTGTTTATGGAGTAAAACTACGGCTCTCGGGATGACGTTACGATTTATAATTTGAACACTACAAATTGGAGCGACAGGAAATTTTACAGACAGTACACACATATATAGTTGAATGTACCTTCTAAATTGTATCACAGTAAGACACGTAATGCATGAAATATGAGCACATAAACATTAACGTTCCGCTGTTCATGGACTAAAACTCCGCGATTCGGTATGACGTTACAATTCATAATTTCTACACTACAAATCGTAGCCTCAGGAAATTTTTCAGACAGTATACAGACATATAGTTGAGTGTACCTTCTAAATTGTATCACAGTACGACACGTAGTCCATTCTATATAAGCACATAAACAATAGCGTTCATGGAAAACCGTCCCATCACGCACCAACTTTTCATCTATTTCTTCTTTAGTACTAATTGTATTTCCAAGAGATTTTACAAACATACAGACCTTATACAAATGAATACATCCCGGAAAAATGGCAGGAATAAAGAGATTAATATCCGGGCAATGCCGGGTTTTCAGCTAGTATTATATAAACTTACGTGACGTAACACCTATTTCTTCTCGCACATCTGCAGCCATGACCTGAATACATCGCATAACAGCTTCCGCAGAGAAACTTTTTCAGAGTCTTCTACCAAATGTGGACATATTTCTCCAGCGGCCATCACAGTCATACGGTGCATAGGGGAGGGTATCTTGCAACATAAAAATGTATCGCTGAATACCTTGGTCGCGCCATAACTCGAGAAGAGGTCGACCGATTTCACAGACCTTCTCGCGTTGTTTTCGTTATTCTCAGAACAAGGGTTGTATGAATTAAAACTGGAAAATTTGACAACAAGGAAGTGCATTTTTCAATGTGACCCTGTTTTTATTGAATACAAATCTATAGTTTTTTCCCCGATACTGATAAAATTTTGCATATCTGAGCTTAAATACAAGAGGAATGTTACTATCCGTATAAAATTTCGGTTGTTGCATGACGGAGCGTACTTAACTTACGGACGTTAACAAAATGCTTGGTTTGCTTCAATCTTGATTAATTTTTGTACAGATGACCTTTAAACTAAGATAAAGGTCACTGGGTAGATAAATGTATGGTGCATGACAGAAGATAACCCTGTAAAAAACTTTGCCGAGAGGGAAAGGTGGAAACGAACAGAGACAGGAGGGAAGGGGAGGTGGACTACGAGAGTGCAGGATAAGTAAGCGCCCGGCTTTACAGATAGTTTATGTTTAAAACTGACTGAGGTCCGGAACCCTAACACGCCATGATACGCACAGGCCCTTCTTTAACAACCGTTGCGAAGCACGGCCATATAAGCTAGTTACTGATAAGTTCAGTTTAATATGCATATATTTCATTTGTTAATATCGTAATTTATAAAATTTTCCATTAGCAGAATTTTCTACGAACTTTTCTGATTTTACATAAATGTAGGTTTGATTAGTCTATTTCTGCGAGATTATTTTATTTTCTAGCTTGTAATAATGTCCTGTCACGGTCGCCAGTGTAATAATAAATAAAAAATTAAGAATATATTGTATTATTCCTTTTTTTTAGAAAGTCAGTAATAAATGATCTCTGAATTTAAATCATGAATTAAAATTAACAAACTCTTGAAAAATATTTGTCTAAGTCCAATTTCTGCTGTAAACAATTATTTTAATTGACCACGTTTATAGAGCCTAATGGAGTCTTTGGAAGAACAGATGCAGGTTCGCACAGAGAAAAATAGAACCACACTATTTGTGGCAAATAATATTACAGTTCTTACTTGATATTTATGCTTCACTTCGTGGCGTAGCCGACGATTTTTCTATGTATCTGGAATCAGATTCTTTCATGAGAAAAGACGAAATCGATTGTGGCTGTTTGTTCGATTTTTTATCGGTCGAAATATTGTGAATTGTAAAATATTCACTTAGAACGTCCACGAAAGTTTACTAAATGTCTTTTATGAAACATCCTTTCCACATAAAATAACTCCAAGTCTCTTATAAATCTCATAGAACACGCAAAACAGTTCCGGGAACAATACCTCGAAAATATTTCATTGGGCCACAATTAATTCTTCTGGCGACACACATACTAATATGTCAATAATGAAAAGGGCTTTTTTATAGTAAGTTTTCTGAAACACCAGTTTTAAGATAACTTCTCAAATGTATTCTCACCTTAGATTCTTGCTACAACAGATATACATCAGCAAGACACGATCACGAAAAAACAATAGCACAGAATAAAAACAATGGCGGAATGCTTTTTAAATGAGAGCATAGGATTTCTATATCCTAAGAATAGTAACACTACGTATTATTTGTACAGTCTTTACTACACTATTTATTTATTATTTCTGATAAAATTGCAAATGAATGAATAATGTTGTTGTTATTGATAAATCTGAAGCATTGAATTAAAATTTGCGGTGCGGCCGGGAATCGAACCCGGATCTCCATGCTTACTAGGCAGACGTCTTAACCGTTTTTATTTTGTTTTGTTTTGTTTTTTCTCTCTCTATGTGTAGTTCTGTTTGTTGCGGACGTTGATCAAGTTTGTTCGTTTTTGTTCGATTTGTTCTTGACTTAGCTTTTTTATTACAGAGGGCGTTCAGCCCTCTTACCGGGCGCGCTGAGCCACGGCGCCCGGCAAACGTTAGACTACCGCACCACCAACGTTTAAGACGCCTTGGAATAGTCCATGTACGATTTCCCCCCACATCACAAACTTTAATTCAGCTTCTGTGTTCCAAAGATAATTGCCACTTCTGCCAAGGCTCTCCATGCAGCGGAATAGCACCTCGGCAATGGACATGGTGGAACAATCTTGTTACGGTGATATAAATATCAATTAATACAAATAAACAATCCCAGAGACGGATTTACGTCTCAAATATGTCAAAGACATTATTGATAAATCTGAAGCATTGAATTAAAACTTGTTGTTGCTACTAATTTTTTGTAATCAAGAAAAATGTTCAGTTACCGAATTCGCATAATATTTAATTTATCCAGACAAATTAGCTTTTAGGTGTGTTCCACAGTGTGTGGTGTAGTGTTACATGCGCCTCCACATACAAAACAATATTTATTTGCCCATATTTAAATTAATTATGCTTATATTTATATATTTTTTCTTGTAATTTCGTATCATTTTCAATGTTTCACTAAATTCTTAAAGACGCAATATATTCGTTGAAAAACTTAAATCAAAGACTAACTCTGAACAAAGAGCAATTAGAATAATACATAGATTTAATTATTGTTCCATTTTAAAAGAAAGGAGTAGTGACGCCGTTTTTCTCTTCTGCATTATACTCTCGTCTAGTAAACTTCTCTTCCATATTAAGCTTGTATGACCTGATGAATTGTGAAAATGCCTCTACGATATATCTCAATGAGAAAGTTGTAATTGAAATGATGTTCTGAATTTACGACCTGATCTCAACTGTATGAATTTAATCGGATTTCACAAAGGTAACTGAACTTTGAATGTGATGTATATGTAGACTTGCTTCATTTATTTCAATAATAATTGTTTCGTGATTTTACCGAAATTAGTCCGAGTACTTATTTGTATTGAGATTGGAACCTTATTTTTTCCTTTCACATTTTTCATTTAACTGTGATGCAACTTATTTTCCAGGACAAAAGAATAATGAATTACACTGATTTACGAATCTAATTGTTGGAGATGTGTACAATAGGACCCATTTTTATCACGTTCTTTTATTAAATAATTATTCTAACTGCGACTCTGAGATTACGAGCGACTTACCATTTTCGATTACTAACAGATCAACTAGCCGCAAAATTAGTTACAAAATCAGCAATAGTGATAATGTCTCCAACAGTTAGGTTCACGTTGCTTATCAGTATCAGCCAGGTTAGAAAAGGATTTTAACTACTTTCTTGGCGCGTAGCTCATTAATTTCTCTAAAAGTACAGCATAGTAGATTCATTTCAATAGATAGGTGGTTTTGCTACGTAACCAGTATTGAAATATTTCTCCCAACCACTCTTTACAGTTATTCTATTTCGTGCTCGCATTAACTTACAAAAAATATATACTGACTTAAAAATTTAAATTAAAATAAAAAAGGGAGGAATGTTTCAGTGGGTATTATAAGGGTGCCGGTCGCGGTGGCCGAGGGGACTGAGGCGCTTCAGTCACGGTTTGCACGGCCACTACGGTCGGGGGTTCGAATCCCCCCTCGGGCATGGATATTTGTGCCGTCCTAGTTCGTAAGTAGTTCATAAGTAGTTTGTAAGTTTAGGGACTCATGACCCCGTAGTTAAGTCTCATAGACTATACAAACATTTGAACATTTTTATTATAAGGGTAAACACTGGTTTGAAGGCAGGGCAGGACAGAGGCCCGTTGCGGCTGCGCGGCCGGTGTGGCAGCTGCCTCGTTGCGGAGTGTGTGGCGGCGGTTGGCGGTTGGCGACCTCGCGGGGACAGGTAGGAAGCGCGGTGGCGATGAGGCGTGCAGATGCGGGGGCGGACCGGGCGTGGCCGCGCAGGCGCAGGCGCAGGCGGCCGCACCGCGGCACGGCAGGCGCACCGTTACACCGCGAGGTCTAGCCAGTGGCTGCCGGGTGACACTGCTACCGATCGTTACATCCGTGCCGAAGCTCACGGCGAAAGCAACAAATCAGCAAGTCACAGACGAGTCGCATACTGCCGCGCGGAGGTAGCCGCGCGGTCAATGCCACCATGCTATGAACCACACGGACGCTCCCGCCGGAGGTTCGAGTCCTCCTTCGGACATAGCTGTTTGTGTTGTCCTGGTTGTTCAAAAATGTTCAAATGTTTGTTAAGCTTAACTACACGGTCATCAGTCCCTAAACTTACAAACTACTTATGAACTAGCTAATACTAAGTACGGCACAAATATCCATTCCCGAAGGGGGATTCGAACCCCCGACCGTCGTGGCCGTGCAGACCGTGACTGGAGCGCCTCAGTCTCCTCGGCCACCGCGTCCGGCTGTCCTGGTTGTAATTTACAAGGAAAATACATGGGCTCGAACAGACATATCTGTATGAAGGTTTGCTTGCAGGATCTCTACGTACACCTCAAAGTGCTGATGGGTGTCGTTTTTCTGAAAAACTCTGCGATCATGCTCTAGATAGCACTGTAGATGTAATTGTAGACGTCATACGTAACTTATGTAATAATCCTCTTGCCGGCCGCGGTGGCCGAGGGGACTGAGGCGCTCCAGTCACGGTCTGCACGGCCACTACGGTCGGGGGTTCGAATCCCCCCTCGGGCATGAATATTTGTGCCGTCCTAAGTTGTAAGTAGTTCATAAGTAGTTTGTAAGTCTAGGGACTGATGACCCCGTAGTTAAGTCCCATAGACTCTACAAACATTTGAACATTTGAATAATCATCTTACATGCTCTCTAGCGTATTGTCATCAAACGCCGTGATGATAGTTGCAACTTTAACCTTCTTCTGGCCGGCCGCGGTGGCCGAGGGGACTGAGACCCTCCAGTCACGGTCCGCACGGCCACTACGGTCGGGGGTTCGAATCCCCCCTCGGGCATGGATATTTGTGCCGTCCTTAGTATAAGGTATTTGTTAAGTAGTTTGTAAGTTTAGGGACTGATGACCCCGTAGTTAAGTCCCATAAGCTTAACAAATATTTGAACATATGAACCTTCTTCTCGGAAGACTGTTGGTATTCACTGCCACTGCTTCCATTGCCTCTGCCCGCACTTACCGTAGGATCACCGCTTGCAATGAGTTGTTCGTCATTATCATCCCTATTATCATAATTATGTGTTAGTGTTACAACAGTACCTAACTTAGCTCATATTTCTCTACCATAACAGATACGAGAAAGCATGCGAATGATTCATCTTCTACACTAATACCATCTTCACAAAGGAGGATTTTTCGTAACTTCATTTCAACCAATCGCAATACATCAGCAGGATTGATTACCAATCGCCGCCCCATCTGATGCTTCACCACACAAATAACGACACAAAATGGATCATTGGAGGCACATTGCACCGTCCCTACTGGCGAACCGACAGGTCAAAGTGCAGTGCGGCGTGGCACATGCAGAGGCCTCTAACGGACGACTGCAGAGTTTTGCAGATGCGGGAGTATCGCTAGAGCAATAAGGGATCTTTACATTATCACTATTACGATTTTGATGTATGTGTGTTCCAGCCCAAGTACTTTCCTTCTTAGTTTAAGGTAAGACGGTAGGCTGAAATTAAAAAAAAAAAATAAGTTTTTTGCACAATTAGATACTACGCTGTTTTGTGACGGAGGTATAATCCTTTTCACGACAAGGGTCGTAAATAATTACAGAGTGACTGTTGTCATATAATTTTTTAAAATGGAATTCTTACTGGGGAAGAGGAATATATATATTATTCCTCTCCACCAGTTAGCACTGCATTTCTTTTAAATTATATGAAAACTGTTACTCTGTAATAATTTACGCCCCTTGTCGTAAAAAGGATTATATCTCCTGCAATTTTACAGTTAGAGTATCTTGCACATAAATGTACGATTCATAAGAGGATGAGCACACACCTTCGTACACTCAAGAGCGAACTTGGTGGAACAAAGCTTTCTAATGTATATGTTGACAGATAAGATTATCAATGAGTTGCAGGAATAAAATGGGAATGTCAGTAGGAAGAATTCTGGAGATCTGGAGGTAATGGAGAAAGCAGGGTGGGTCACTTTCTTCCACCGTATATCCACTGTCGTCACCCCCTGATACGTGGTGCAAGTTTAGGAAGGCACAGGCAGCTGGTAGCCTCAACACACTCACAGACAAACACACTAGCCCAGAATCAATTATGGAGCAAATCAAACCAATCTAAAGAGACCTTGCCAACCCTGATCTACTGATGAAGTGCTTGAATGAAAAAATTAAAAACGTAAATGAGGCTTTCAACAACATCGTGTGGACCCGCACCCCAAAAAATGTGTTTGTAGGTTACATAACTTCACAACCAGGAGTGTCAAATGCTGTGATAACCAGGAACAATGGTTGCGTTGCCAGACTAGAAGTATTAGAACAGTTAGGCAGCCGGCCGCGGTGGCCGAGGGGACTAAGGCGCTCGTCCCGGTGTGCACGGCCACTACGGTCAGGGGTTCTAATCCCCCCTCAGTTATGGATATTTGTGCCGTCCTTAGTCTTAGTTCATAAGTAGTTTGTAAGTTTAGGGACTGATGACCCCGTAGTTAAGTCCTACACAAACATTTGGACATTTTGAATTTCCTAGGCTGTGGCTAAGCTATATCTCCACCATATCCTTTCTTTCTGGAGTGTTAGTCCTGGACGTTTCGCAGGAGAACTCATACAAAAACAAGGACACTAGGTAGCTTGCCCGCGAAAGGCAAAGGTCTCAGGTTCGAATCCCGGTTCCGGCACACAATTTCATCCAGCCAGAACGTTTCATTTGGACATTTGACCCACGTGTTGTTTAGGTAAAACCTCAGACAGTAATAATAATATAAAAAGGTTCAAATGTTTGTAAATTTAAGCGACTTCACTACGTTGGTCATTAGTCCGTAAGTTTACAAACTACTTAAAGTAACTTATACTAAGGACAACATTATCACCCATGCCAGAGAAAGGACTCGAACCGCCGACGCCGAACGGTCGCGCGCACCGCAGCAAGGCGCCTTAGTGCGCACGGCCATTCTGCCGCAGCTCAGAGAGTAATCAGGCAGTGGCCGTGACCGACGTGGCTACTGTCTGGAACGTTATTCCTCTAGGCGTGATGCTGGAGCAACATTAACGAATATACAGCCATAAGATCGTTTGTGGAATATCTGGATGAAAAATACGAACGTAGCAAATATTGAATGTAGCACTGCCTACGGCCTGCTATATACCACTTACTAGAATGCCCCACTGGCACCCATTACGATCTCCCATATGTTTACATGTAAAGAGGGGGAAAATAATATGCCCCCATGCGTTACAGATGTTATACAGCAGTCAGTCTTGATCCCAAAATATACAATTTTAATTTTTTAAGGGTCATCTGTTTCGGCTAGTACATATCGTCTTCAGAGCCTCTAGTTGATGCTTTAAATACAAAGATGCCGTTCAATTCTTGTATAACCTGTTCTTACATTCCCAGATATTACGTTTTGCCACATTCTTTCAATTAATTGGTCTCCTGACATTTAAAATTTCATGTAGAAAGACTTCTCAACATTTTGAACTTTTGATGCAATAACGCAAGTTTCACTCTTCAAATTATATCGTGTTCTCGCTCATACACACATGCTGCGGCATGGTGCGAAACAGAAAACCGATGCTTGATTCAGAATCTAAATAACTTTGGGCTCAATGACAAAAATAACATGTTAGGAGAATATTTTGCCACCTTACCGAACTCTTAAATGCAATAAATCACCATAAACAGTATTTGAACTTCTCTTGTAAAGGCTCACACACACGAATGTCGCCGGCCGCGGTGGCCGAGGGGATTGCGGCGCTTCGCTGCGCTCCTAAAGCACTTCGCTGCGGAGCGCGCGGATGCTCGCCGTGGAGGTTGGAGTCCTTCCTGGGGCATGGGTGTGTGTGTTTGTCCATAGGTTAGTTTACCTAGATTTAAGTAGTTTGTAAGCTACGGACTGATGACCACGCAGTTTGGTGCGATAGATTTACAGACATTTGAACATTTCCTTCTTTCCTCCTTGGACTGCGTTTCCTGTCCCACCTTTCTTATCCACACAGGGGGACAGATGACCTAGGCAGTTTGATCTTCCTGTTACAAACCACCAACCACCCGTCGACCATTATCTATCATCACCCTTTTACAATAATTTCATTCTGTATACAGTTTCTGAAGAGTGTCTTGCATCACTATATTTACACTTACATCACTGAACTATATAATCATAGATAAATAATTGAATATTTCATTGCTGTTTTAATCTTGTATGATGTTACTCCAGGCTGAGAGGGGCTGATCAGGATGGCTGTGCGGCAATAGCCGAGCGGTCTGGAGCACCACGTTACGTACCGCGCGGCCTCCCGAGTCGGAGGTTCGAATCCTCCCTCGGGCATGGAATTGTGAGTTGTACTTAGGTTAGTTTAACTTAGTTTAAGTAGGTTGTAAGTCTAGGGACTGATGTAAATCAATTTATACAAGTTTCCAGCCAAGATCTCGTTTTTATTTATGTTCAAATCAAATGTTTGTTAAGCTTATGGGACTTAACTACGGGATCATCAGTCCCTAAACTTACAAACTACTTACGAACTACATTATACTAAGGACGGCACAAATATCCATGCCCGGGGGGGGGGATCGAACCCCCGACCGTAGTGGCCGTGCAGACCGTGACTGGAGCGCCTCAGTCCCCGCGGCCACCACGGCCGGCTTTTATTTATGAATGACCTGTTTCGACGTTCACAGACGTCATCTTCTGATCTCCTATATTTCACAGTGTCATATCTTATATGGTTTTACCTACATCCTTTCATGACATTTGTCATGGAGTAGTTGTATACAAACATTGATGATGAAGCTGGATCCAAAGTATACATGTCCACTCTGGCTGGAAACTTGTATAAATTTGAACATTTGCTGATCGAGAACAGTGTATATGCAATCTTTGTATTTCTCTCTCTCTCTGTCTCTCTAGAGAATTACCACTGTTTCATCCGAATCTGCATTAATATATTCAAATGAAAGTTACGATGAAATTGGAAGAGATATTTCATGTAATCGAACATCAATGTAATTGTCAGTGAAAAAAATCTGATCGAAGCAAAATGTAAAGGGTGTGCTTTTTTTTTACGAAATCTGATTTGACTTTGGCAGATTCTTCTGTATTCTAGCACGACGAATATTGTACGGCAAACATACAATCGGTCAAAACTACGAACATTGAATAAATCAAGTTTAATTACTTATATTAATACCGAAGAGTTGTCCAAACTGGAACAGAACTGTTCATAAACGCCAACGGTCGAACGCGTCTGCGGCAGTGGACAGTCATAATAGCAGATCGCAGCGCTGGGACGAACTCCGTCGATTTATAATTCTTTGTTTTAATTTACAGATCAAGGTTGAGCTACATTGCACTTACCGGAAGGCATCGATATTATTCTCTTTTTTTAGGATATTGATTGAACTATCAATACATTACGGATTTCATTAATTCCTAGAGGAAAAGAGAATGGAAGATTACAGTAATATTACGTCCTGGAATTAATTTGTTGCACAATTTTTTTTTATCACACATAATACAATCATAGCTCTCCCTTTTCCTTTACTGCTGGGATGATACATGTGGACTTTGCTAGAATGGCCATGGAGTAAAAGGTGACATTCCATGGATTGAGCGACCGATCCCTATCGAAGGTTTCAGTCGTCCCTCGGGCAGGAGTATGTGAGTTGTGCTTAGCATAAATTAGTTTTAGTTAAGTAGTCTCTAAGTCTAGGGACGGATAACCTCAACAGTTTGGTCCCATAGCCTTACGAACATTTAAATAATGAAAAATAAATAAAAATGTGCATACCAAACTGAAGTACAAGTGTTTGTAGCTGTAAAGGAATTCGCCCTTAATCTTTATGACGCGAACCTTTGAGGCGCGCTTTTTGCATTAAGATTTCAAATACCTGTAAAATAATGTAATATTTAAACATCAATGTTTGTGTGTTCGTATTTTATGCGCGGCCCTACTGTTCAACCGATTGTGATGAAACTTTGTCAACATATTGCTTGCACTTCCACGATGGTTATAGGCACCATTCAATGACTCTACGGTATATAGTTCAGAAGATATGACGTAATAAACAAATAAATGCGCGGAAAAGTGCTGCATCATGCGACGTCTGCTTCTAAACCACTGTACCGATTTCAACCAAATTTAGCACACATATTCCTTCCATGAGATAACAATTGACGTAGGGGTAAGAACTGCTTACGATATATATATAGTTGACAACCTGTGGCATCATTCCACATGCGGATAAAGGACACTTCATTCATCCTAAAATCTTAATGAAATTTTGGACACTTGACCTTCAATACAAGAGGAAGGCCACTGTCACATAAAATTTTAGATTTTGCGTGACGGAGGATACTTTACATATTAACTTCGTCTACGTTCTACAGTTGTATTCCGATCCTGATGAAATTCTTAATTATGATTGAACAATTCAGTTTATCGCTGCAGTTTTAATTTATTCAAATTACCAACAATCATTTCAATTAATTGACGTGACTAAACAGTTAATTTTCAGATTTCGGTGAAGTTTAGAATGAAAAAAAAATTCTGAAAATTCTAGCAACCCTCTCTGAAAGTTACGTTACATTTTTCGGGGTGATAATCATCAAAGAACATTTAAAACATTAATATTGTTCACACCATGTGAATTTTATGTAAGCAATGTAAAGTAAGAATTTTTTTTTCATATGTTTCAGTGGAAAGCATACTTCATTCAGATTTTTAAATGGCTTTTTTCTTTGTCTGTCAGGTTTGAAGCATACCAAGCGTACCGAATGATTAGGATGAAAACGAACAGCAGAAGGAATTTGTTGTTACCAGCGTACGGTTTTAATGAGGATTTGAAAATAAATCTAAAGTATAAAAAATAATGTTCGTTTGTTTGTCCTTTTCTTCGCATGCACAACCATACCGTATATACGATTGCGATAAAACTTACGTAACTCATTGTTTGAATTCGCGAAAGGTTATAGGCATACTAAAATTAACTTCGTATGGTGCATAGCGGGGGGGGGGGGGGGGGTATATCTTATATCATGAATTAACGCGTCAGATACCTTTAGGATGTCACCGTACGATGCACGGCGGAGAGTGCCTTACATGGGTTAGCACGTTTGTTAGTCTTCACACTGAAACGGCTGGAGGAAATTAAATGAAATATGGAATGAAGATATTTTATACCCCGAATTAACTCATGGGTTTCCTTTTGTAAACCTTCGTAGGTGCATGGCGGTGGGTATGTTACAACAAACATCCAAATTGTTTGAGTGATCACGATGAATGTCAGCACATAAAACTCTGTTCATGAAGGAGAGTTTTATAAACTGCAGGCCAGTGAATTTAGCATGGCGGAGAGTACCTTGCGACTTTGACACCTTTTGACCAGTCAACATGAATGTTAGCGCATATATGTATGTTTCCATATATAGGAGGGAGAGTAGTAGACGGAGGAGGGGATGAACAGAAAGGGAAGGAGGAGAATGAAAAAAGGGAGATGGTGACAGACAGGTGAAAGGAGATGAACAGAGGGAGGGGAGGAGGAAATGAACAGAGAGGAGAGATGAGATTAACAGAGAGAATGAGGGAAGGAGATGGATCGAGAGAGAAGGCGAGGCGCACAAAGGGAAGATGGGCTAATTTAACACTGGTAGAAATAAGCACACACATACATGCCCCAGGGAGGACTCGAACCTCTACGGCGAGCAACCGCGCGCTCCGCAGCGAAGTGATTTAGGAAAGAAGGAAGAAATACTGCACTAGCTCGGAGCCCCATTCTTGCCATGAACGTACTCGCGAAAGAACCATGAACCCCCCGAGGATAGAAATGATGGAATTTGACGCTATGCGAAACAGTCAGACTTAGAGTTTATGGCAAAACCGTCTAGTACTTTAAGCGTTGTTGAAGATAGTCCAGTTAACCTATTACGGCAGGGAGAAAACAGACATCCAGAGGTTTAATGTGTCCAGTGGTTACAGGTGTAAGAACTGCAGTGTCACATACTTTTAGTGGAGAATAGTATGCATTAATGGAGCGTGATTTTTATACGCAGACAACGCATTTTTATTAATGTAAAACGGTTATTTCAGGAGTTCTGTGTACTTTTAAAACTACTTCGGTTTTTGAAATAAAACGCCATTTTCTTTTTACAATGTATTTAATTTTCCAAGTAGTGCTTGACCTTTTTACTTAAAGGCAATATAAATGGGTTCTAGAAATTATAGTTTTGTAGTCACATGTAGTATTTATGTATCATAAACAGTTCACGTCTCTTTTCTCATTTAAGAGGTAATTTCGAGAAAGGACTGAGCATCTCTGAAAGAGAAAAGTTGAAGCGCGTCTGGTAAATATAAATATATCGCAGAAAGAAAATAGCATTTTTATTTCAAAATAAATAAATAAATAAATCAGCGCTTGCTGCGGAACTGGGCACACACAAAAACTTGTTATAGTAAGATGTTTTCTTAATGTAATAGTACTTGGTGTGCTCAAATTGGTATCGTAAATTCTACTTGTGGTATTGCATTTTAATAGAAAACAAGAAAATATTACCGTCTGATAAAATTGTTGCGATTTGGTTCTTTTTCACAAGCAGCCACTACGAATAGGGTCCGGTTCACAGCAAGGTTCTATTAGTGCAGATACGCTGAAGTGACAAAAGTCTTTATAACGTGTAGTACTCGTTTCACGTAGCAATGTGCAGCGATTCGACTTGGCACGGACTTACAAAGTCGTTGGAAACCCCATAAATAATACCGAGCCCTGTTGCTTCCACAAACGACCATAATTGCGAAAACAATGCCGCTGCAGGATTATATGAAAAAACTGACCTCTCGATTATGTCCCATAAATAACCGATAGGAATCATGTTCGATTATGTGGGTGGCCAAATCATTCACTGAAACTTCAGACCCGTCCATCGTTGTTTGGGAAATAAAGCCCATTAATATTGAGCGATTGTTCTTCAAGTAGCCGAGCATAAATATTTAGAATCAATTATCAGTTGCCGGCCGCGGTGGCCGAGGGGACTGAGGCGCTCCAGTCACTGTCTGCACGGCCACTACGGTCGGGGGTTCGAATTCCCCTTCGGGCATGGATATGTGTACCGTCCTTAGTATTAGTTAGTTCATAAGTAGTTTGTAAGTTTAGGGACTGATGACCCCGTAGTTAAGTCCCATAAGCTATACAAACATTTGAACATTTTGAATTATCAGTTCATATCGACTAGTGGTAGTACATAAAAACAGCCTAGAGCATTATGGAGCCACCAACAGCTTGTAACGTATCTTATTGAGAAACAGAATCGATGGTTCGGTCGGGTCTGAGTGAGACTTCTACCTTACTCACATCTCCTACCAAACCACCATCTCTCAACCTAGGATCCAACTCACAGGTGAGCAGAAAAGTGACATGCTCTTAGCAGAAGCACTTTGCAGCAGTTGTTGAAAATTTAAAGAGGACTAGGGGCCACTTTACTATGTGGTCTGCAGTCATAGCCCATTAACGCCAAATTGCACGGTACTGTCCTAATTGATACGTTCCTCGTAGAACCGATATATATTTCTGCTTTATCTGCTTCTCATTTTTCAAAGCGAGGGGGGGGGAATCTAAATTATTTTGTGTTGAGAAATATATATGCTAAGATAGCTTGTCGAATATTTTATTTCAGATAACCCGTTTCGAAAACAACACCTCATATGAACGGTGTTTAATGTCTATGTTATAAAAGTCACATACATATTTTAAATGACTGTGCTATGTACATATATACCAGATGTGTGCTAATTTAAAACCAGACAATACTTTTATATTGAATATATGGAGAGGTATTGAATATAAGTTTGTACTGCGGCCAGGATTCGAAGCCGGGACCTTCCGCTGATTAGGCAGACCCTTTAGACCGCTTAGCTAATACACCATTACAGACAAAGGGACTGTGGTCAATATATACCTTTCGTATAACGAGACACTGTTTGTCCGAGGAACTATATTATTGTTGATATTTATAACACATTTTCTGCTCACCTGTTCACACTGTATGTAGAACCTCCTCCAGGACATCATTCACCTGCTTCGATGTGGTCGATGTGGCCGAAATCATGGATGTTTTAAATAAAAGGGATGAAATCGTCTTCCAAATCCATCACGTACTGTTCGGTAGTCACCGTCCATCAAGGACTATCGCATCGATAATTCCTTCACTGGACACTGAACACCAGAGGATGAAGAGATTTCCCGACAGAGAAATGCGAATTCTCTGGTAAAATTTTGTAAGGTATTCTCAGAATTGCTGTCTTCTTTGAAGGTTGGCTTTAATGTGTGTTAAATCAATTGATCATTTCAATAATACTTCTTCGTTAGGAGGATCTTTCTAGCTTCGCTCTTTTGCCCGACTTAGATGGTGGTCATCTTTATTATTGTAGGTTCCTTGCTTTACGTCACGGTGGATATTCAATAACTACACGTGGAACTCTCACACGGGGCCATCATTCGATGTTTACTGTGTCCGTATATTCTAGGTGCCTGGTGGTGCAACACCGCCTAGAAGACAAGGCCTCACAACAGGCCACACCACGACATACGGAGAGGCCGCAAACACTAACTGACTGCCTGGTCTCTGGGGCACAGCCCACCGCCTCGTAGCGACCGGCCAGTCAGCTAGCGTTTGCGGCCTCTCCGTGTGACGTGGCAAGACCTGTTGTGAGGCCTTGTCTTCTAGGCGGTGTTGGGTGGTGGGCCGGAAGATTTCTACTTTCCTTAAATTCCTTGTTTGCTCGAATATACACTCTCGTATAATGTAGATCGTCATGTATCTCGTTCTGCTCCATATTGAGGCTTTGAGAATAAGTCTGACAGCCACGGCGGACTAGCCGTGCGCATTGGGACGCCGTGCCGCGTTGCGCGCGGCCTTCCGACATCGGGGGTTCGAGTCCCCCCTCGGGCATGGGTGTTTGTGTTGTCCTTAGGTTAGTTTACAATGTATTGATTTACAATGTATTGATAGTTCAATCAATATACTAAAAAAAGAGAGTAACATCGATGCCTTTCGGAAAGTGCAATGTAGCTCAACCTTGAACTATAAGTTAAAACAAAGAATTATAAATCGACGGAGTTAGTACCAGCGCTGCGATCTGCTATTATGACTGTCCACTGGCACAGACGCGTTCAACTGTTGGCGTTTATGAACAGTTCTGTTCCAGTGTGGACAACTCTTCGGTATTAAGATAAGTAATTAAACTTTATTTATTCAATGTTCGTAGCTTTGACCGACTGACAATTACATTGAAGTTCGATTACATGAAATATCTCTTCCAGTTTCATCGTAACTTTCATTTGAATATATTAATACAGAATCGGATGAAACAGTGGTAGTTATTACATACAGAAATCGGCCTTACACATACACGCCCTATGTGCATAAATTCTCTAGAGAGACAGAGAGATAGATAGATAGAGAGAGAGAGAGAGAGAAATACAAATATTGCATATACACTGTTCTTGATCAGCAAATGTTCAAGTTTATACAAGTTTCCAGCCAGAGTGGACATGTATACTTTAGATCCAGCTTCATCATCAATGCTTGTATACAGCTACTCCATGACAAATGTGTTGAAAGGATGTAGGTAAAACCATATAAGATATGGTCCCTAGACTTACAACCTACTTAAACTAAATTAAACTAACCTAAGTACAACACACAATTCCATGCCCGAGGGAGGATTCGAATCTCCGACAGGTTTAAGTAGTTTGCGAGTTACAGACTAATAACCCAGCAGTTGAGTCCGATAGATTTGCAAATATTTGAACATTTTTGAATAAGACGGAGGCACTTGTTTTGCAGTATTTATAACATATTTTTCTTGGTGGGACATGCTGTTTGCCAAGATGAGCAAGCGTATCTCATGGCATTGAGTATTGTTGAATTGCATAAACGTACGTTGGTGTGAGTGGCCATACTTCATTCTCCAATTTTTTTTTTCTTTACTGACATTTTGCAGCTCGGTGTAAGCAGGTTGGGAGGAGCTTGATATGTCACACTTCAACCATTTTACAAAAGTACGAGATATTCTTCATGTACAATAGTTGACAATTTATGTGAATTGTATAAATGAAACAGATGAATATAATGGATGAATTTGGCAATAAATAAATAAATAAGATAAAAAAATAACATAAACAGATTAAAATCCACATAGGAGCATTTAAAAATAGCAAAGATGTAAAATTGAGCAAACACTGACGAAACTCATGAACGCTGATGACACGTGGAAGAAAAATGACGAAAACGTGATGAAAAACACTGGTGCCGACGATTGTACTGCCGTTTTAGGTGAGCAAAGCCAAACAAAAACACAGAAGCACACACAAACTCTGTTCAAACTGACACAACCACTGTCACAGAGGGACGTGAGCGGATGGAGGGGGAATGGAGCGCAGGAGGGCGAATGGCGGTGAAGAAGAGGGGACGAATGGGGAGTGGGGAGACGGACGGGAAGATGGGGATAATATACGCGGGAGAGGGGCGGGGGGAGAGGGAAAAGATTTGATAACAAGAGGTTGTCGGAATGAAGGGCATCATCTGGGAGGGGAAAGGTACGGAAATTAGCTTGGGAGGGAATGTTATGGGTATGGAGGTGCAGAGCCGATAGAATACAGTGCTGGAGGTGTGGCAGAGACCCAGGGTTAGTTAGTCGGGGATACACGGATACACCAGAGGGTTGCGGGAGTCAAGTTTACGTTGAGTGTAACGGGAACGGATGCTTTCAAGGAACTGTAGGAAATTGAAGAAAGCCATAAGGTCATGTGGGATCCACATGATGGATGCCGTATACGATGCGTTGTAGCTTTCGATGACCGGAAGTTTGGAGAGGGTGGGCGGATATCTAGACGGGATTGAAGCTGCGAATCTCATGATGGAGTGATAGGTGTAGACACGGTAGGTGTAGGACGGTAGGGGTTAGAAGCTCCATGACTGGCTGGAAAGGAGTTGGAGCAGTCGGCGGGTATTGGGTATTTGTTGGATGATCTTGATATGAGGTGTGAAGAAGAGGGAGGGATCCAGGGTGAGGCCGAGGAATTTGAGGATTGCGGTAAAGCGGATAGGGTGATCATATAGGGTGAGATTGACGTCATGGGGACGGAAGGTAGGGGTAGTGCTATTTATGAGGATAGCCTAAATTTGTCGGGACGCGGTAAGGAGCCACTGGTTACACCAGGACGAACATTGTGAAAGGTGTATCCCATATAGATGTAGATGTGAAGGGCATGGAGCCGGCGGATACAGTGGTGGAGGCGTGGCAGAGGCCCAGGGTTGGATAAGAGGGGATGCACCAGGAGGTGGCGATGAGTGTAAGAGGTACGTATGCCTTCAAGAAAATGTAGGAAATATGGAAAAGGGATAAGGTGATATAGGATGTACGTGCGGAATGGGAGACAGGTGCGGTATGTGAGGTGGAGTGGGTAGCATTCGAGGACAGGAAGGGCTTTGTAAAAGTAGGTTGGGGAGCAGGCGGATATCCAGACGGGATTGAAGCCGCAAAGGACGCATGATAGAGCGGTAGGTGTAGAGGACGATGGGAGTTGGAAGCCCCACAACTGGACGGAAAGTAGTTGGGAGATGGGGTGTGAAGGAGAGGGAGAGATCCAGGGAGGCGAAGTATTTGAGGGTGGGGGTAAAGCGGATAGAGTGATCATTTTGGATGAGATAATGGAGGATGAAAGAAGGGGCGGTACCACCTATGAGATTAGCCTGGGATTTGACAGGATTGGTAGTAAGGAGCCACTGGTTACACCAGGGTGCTGGAAAAGGTGTTGTGAGCGCTGGATGAACGAGATGACAGCAAGGAAGGCGGTGTCATCAACTTACTGAAGAAGCCGGACGAGGGGTGCGGGTTGTGGCACGTCGGAAGAAAAAGAAGTTCGAGGAGGGGTGACAGGACACAGCTTTGCGGCACCCCGGGGGAGGGGTGAGTCAGAATTGTAGATAGTGATCGTTCCTGAAATGCGACAGTTGACGAACCGCTCCAGAATTATAGTGGACCACGTCGCTAAACCAAAGCAGAATCGAATCAAAACCACGTACTAATTTACACCCTGCTCCACGGCCACCCGTGCAGTTGGAACGTCTCATGTTATGGCGATATCTTCATGTAAAATTTCCGGGCTGATGGGCCTGGTCCAGATATAAAACTTCCTCCCGACGTTTCGTCTCCAACTGCGGGAGACATCTTCAAGGGTCTTCCGCAGTAGCCGGAAGACCCTTGAAGATGTCTCCCGCAGTTGGAGACGAAACGTCGGGAGGAAGTTTTATATCTGGACCACGGCCCATCAGCTCGGAAATTTTCCGGCTACTGAGGAAGAGCCTTGAAGATGTCTCCCGCAGTTGGAGACGAAACGTCGGGAGGAAGTTTAATATCTGAACCACGGCCCATCAGCCCGGAAATTTTACCTGAAGACATTGCCGGCCGTGAAAGTTTACATTGTATGGTTATGACGATAGTTTGATAGTTCCACCCTGTCGCGCCGCCGGCCGGTGGCGGCCTGCTCGAGGCGCGGTGTGCGGCGTGGCTCGCGCCGCATACTAGCGCGATGCTATCTGCCGGCCTCGCCCTTTGCGGCCCGCCAGGTGGCATCGGGCGGCGCAGCGGCACCGGCGACAACGCCCACGCCACGCCGCCTCCCGGCGCCTGAGTCTGCGCCCTGCACTGCTTGCTCCACAAAGCCGCCGCGATCTCCCGCTGACAAAGCCGGCCAGCCTTGCACAATACCGCGCCAGTTCTGCAGGGGAGGCGTTCACTACGCCCTCCGGTCGCACTGTTCTTTTCCCTAAATAACTCGGCCAAATTCTTGTTCCAACACTGGGTTATGTAACATTTGTGGTTTTATAAATCATAATACTCGGCCAGATAAATAAATAAATAAATTAACGATAAATAAGAAGCAATGAATTAAAATTTGTGATGCGGCCGGGAACCGAACCCGGACCTCCATGATTACGAGACGTCTTTCCGTTAGACGACCGCACCACTAACAGTTAAGGCTCGCCGGCCGCGGTGGCCGAGGGGACTGAGGCGCTCCAGTCACGGTCTGCACGGCCACTACGGTCGGGGGTTCGAATCCCCCCTCGGGCACGGATATTTGTGCCGTCCTTAGTATTAGCTAGCTAGTTTGTAAGTTTAGGGACTGATGACCCCGTAGTTAAGTCCCATAAGCTATACAAACATTTGAAACATTTGAGTTAAGGCGCCTTGGAATAGTCTAAGAACGACTACCCTCCACGTCACAAACTTTAATTCAGCTTCTATGTTCCATAGATAATTGCCACTACTGTTAAGGCTCTCCATGCAGCGGAATAACACCTCGTCAATGGACATATTGGCATTTCTGTTAAGGTGATATAAATATCAAATCAAATATAAATTCAAATACCCTGAGACGGTTTTTCGTCTCGAACATGTCCGAGACATTAACGACAAATAAGAAGCAACATGTCCATTGTCGAGGTGCTATTCCGCTGCATGGAGAGCCTTGGCAGTAGTTGAAATTATCTACGGAACATAGAAGCTGAATTAAAGTTTGTGACGTGGAGGGAAGTCGTACTTACACTATTCCAAGGCGCTTTAAGTGTTAATGGTGCGGTGGTCTAACGGTAAGACGTCTGTCTATTAAGCATGGAGGTCCGGGTTAGATTCCCGTCCGCATCTCAAATGTTAATTCATTGCTTCTTACATTATGATAAAAGTATTAATTAAAACTAAACACTTCTTAAACAGCGGGTACTAGAAAAACTAAACTCCGTCCGCCAGGCCTCGTGAGGCCCACTGGGTACTGACCGGCCGCCGTGTCATCCTCCGATCCTGTGCGTCAACGGATGCGGTATGGAGGGGTGACGTGGTCAGCGCCCCGCACTTCCGGCCGTCACGCCAGTTTTCGTGACTTCTCCATTAAGTAGCTCCTCAGTTGGCCTCAGAAGGACTGAGTGCCCTCCCCTCTCTTGCCAACAGCGCACGGCAGACCCAGACAGTTACCTATCCAAGTGCTAGCCAAGCCTGACAGTGCTTTACTTCGCTGTTCTAACGGGAACTGGTGTATCCACTGCGGCATTGCCTTGGCTACAGCGGGTACAAATACTTGAAAAATTCCCTGAAGTTATATAAGTACATGCCAGTTAAAGGAACTAGCTGAGGACATTTAAAATCCTACACTAAATTTTACACAAAAATAACCATTAAAATCTGCGGCAGACGCAGAGATTGCTATCTATGCGCGTTTAAGAAAAAATCGTGTAGTATGTTTATATGAAACGATCAAAGTAGTTGTGAATGTGCATTAAAACTGCTGCAAACAGTTGTCTGGTATTTGACAAGCTAATTTGTAGCAATAAGTAAATAATTATTGTGTGCAGAGTAATAATATACATAAAATACCATTATAACAATGGTTAGGGCACCGTATTTCAGTAAAAACATTCTGTTACGAGGAAATCGCCAGTTTCAAACAGTGTCAGCATTTTTAAAACTCAAACTGATCAGTATATAAGAAACACGTGATGGACGGGGGGCGGATAATCCAGTAATGAAATCATAGCTCCAGTGCTCTCACCAACAGGTCACGTTTTTGCTGCCTGCTTCGTTCATCGCCACGGCCTGCCATTATGGCTATAATCTTTTATATTTTTATTCTTATTTTAGATGTCCCTCTGTCATATGTCTACTGTTATTCTATTGTCCCCGGAACTTTTGTATTGTTTTACAGTGGTATCCATATGGAGATGGTCCACAATAGACTGAAACCGGTAATGAAATAAAAACAATTTTGCTATCTGGACTATTTTTAGTTGTAACCAGCGTAATATGTAGCATGGCGCCTTAGACCATGTGGCCATTCCTGCTCGGCTGAAACGCCTTGTAAGCAGCAATTAACGATAGTATAGGACTTTATATATCTACATGGTATATAGAACAATCCTAAAAAAACAAATTTGAGGATAAACGCAGTGTTAGGTCTATAACTGTGACAAAAATGAACACCATTAAAATATTTACTAATGGTATTAAAAAGCGGTCGGAAACTGAACAGCAAAAATTTTAATATGAAGCTGAATACAATGTTTGGATTTGTTTAAAGAAATTGGGGAACGCCATTGCAAATGTAAAAGAAGAAAATATATGAAGCACTAGTTTCCTGCATTTGGGTTGATATCAGGTATCTGTGGAAGCAGACGAATTTACAGGGTGTTATAAAAAGGTACGGCCAAAACTTTAAGGAAACATTCCTCACACACAAAGAAATAAAATATGTTATGTGGACATGTGTTCGGAAACGCTTATTTTTCATGTTAGAGCTCATTTTATTACTTCTCTTCAAATCACATTAATAATGGAATGGAAACACACAGCAACAGAACGTACCAGCGTGAAAACAAACACTTTGTTACAGGAAATGATCAAAATCTCCTCCGTTAGCGAGGATACATGCATCCACCCTCCGTCGCATGGAATCCCTGATGCGCTGATGCAGCCCTGGAGAATGGCGTATTGTATCACAGCCGTCCACAATACGAGAACGAAGAGTCTCTACATTTGGTACCGGGGTTGCGCAGAAAATAAAATGAAGGTCAAGAGGGTTGAGGTCAGGAGAGCGTGGAGGCCATGGAATTGGTCCGCCTCTACCAATCTATTGGTCACCGAATCTGTTGTTGAGAAGCGTACGCACACGTCGACTGAAATGTGCAGGAGCTCCATCGTGCATGAACCACGGGCACATGTTCTAGCAGCTCAGGTAGAGTATCCCGTATGAAATCATGATAACGTGCTCCGGTGAGCGTAGGTGGAAGAACATGAGGCCCAATCAAGACTTCACCAACAATTACCAACATTACCTTCCTTCAATTGGGCAACTGGCGGTGAATCGAAAAAGTACAGTACATACTAACGAAACAACTGAGTATTTTGACAATTGTCTGCACGAATTATTTCAATTTATATTTAAAGAGAAATAATATGGAAATTAAGCGTTTCCGGACACATGTCAACATAACATATTTTCTTTCTTTGTGTGTGAGGAATGTTACCTGAAAGTTTGGCCGTACCTTTTTGTAACACCCACTTCCATCTGGGATCATATTTGTATAGTCTCCACGAATTCGTTAGTCTGTTTGTCAGTTGTAACGTAATGCAACAGCCTACCAACAGGCGATTGTCTAGAACATAGGCATACACTGCTCGGTTGATATTAGGGCCGGTTAACAACCTTGTGTTCATTTCTTATTCGATGGCTTATTAATCAACACTCCTTTTACGGTGCACCGCCAGATGTTCCAGTGTGCTCCATCACTCATGGACAATTAATGATTGTTATGGATCCCTGGCAATCAATAGCGGTAAACTGCAAGGTGGGCTTCGTTGTCCCATGAATGGGGGCTGGTAACGGTTGACGTCCGCTCTGAGGCAGGGGCGTAGGAAGAGAAATCGCAGGCCATGAGTCAGCCGGGACAGGCAGTAAACAGTGATTGGACTGCTCCTCCTTATCCGTCGACCCTTCGCTTTCACAAGGTCACTCCACTGTTACGGAAGCCTCCCGCTCAACAAACGCCGAGAGATGTAGGTGACCGGAGTCGACAGCCGGTGCGTACCGCAATCACTTTACGCAATGCCGCACCTTCGGCGATTCATCATACCCTTTCAACGTGTTCTGTTCGTTATTTGCCCTCTGCGACGAAAGACGTGTGTGCAACTTTATAGTTATTTAGCATTGCCTACTTAATTTCGAACTTAAATTCGTGCAATTAAGCAACAAAACGAAGTTTTCGAAATTCCATCAACAAAAACTGTGTTTCTATAATTCTTTAATGAATAACAACGCACTTCACGGTCTTCGTGCTTATTCTGATTGTCTTCAAATGCTACAGAACTGATGTAACATAAGGACTTATTCATACATTCGGTTTATTTATTTATTTATTATTTTTCGTGTCCAGAACACCATCCTTTACAGTCTAGTTTGAGTCCGTGTAATAAATTTTAAAGTTAGATATTTGTTGTCCAGTAATCAGCCACACAGATGGCCTTGTCATTAGCTACCTGTAAATCCAGTGGGGTACAGCATGTGCTGGTCGTCCTTCTGGATATTACCACAGTCGCACAGAGGTTCCCCGTCGAGGTAGCCCCATCTTGAAGGGTTGAACTTGCAATTTGAGACCCCAGTCCTCAGCCTGTTGAGAGCCTCCCAAGTTGTAAAGGATTTGTTACCTCCAGCTGCAAGTTGTTCTTTCAGGGCCAAGCCTCCTCTCTTCGACAGTGACATCAATTGGCTCTGATGTCCAAAGGAAGCTCCTTCTTGAGCGAAGTCGCCTAGGCTGTTGTTGGTGCCCATGTAGGGGGTGGCGATTGTCTGTGAACTGTTTCTTCCTCTCCACCTCGGCAGCTACTTGTCGCCGTATGCTAGGGGGAGCTATCCCTATGAAATGGTAGATCTTCTCTGTCGGCGTGGGTCTCAAGCATCCCGATATGATGTGGGCTGACTCATTTACAGCCACGTCGATTCACGTGGGCCGAATTCTTCCGTACAGGCGCGGCATATTCAGCTGCCGATAGACTAAGTGCCATGGCTGTTGTTCGAAGCACTTGTGGGTCAGCGCCCCAGTTTCTGTTTGTCAGTTTACGAATGATACTGTTCCAAGTGCTGACCTTTTTCTTAGTGTCTAAACAGTGTTGTTTGAATCACAGAGTTCTATCCAGCTTCACGCCTAGGTATTTGGGAGCGTAGCAGTGCTCCAGCTCTTGGCCTTTCCAGCTTACATGGAGTTTTGTCTTGGCTTCCTTATTCCTCAGATGGAAACTGCAGACATGCGTCTTAGCTTGGTTGGGTTTCAAATGGTTCTGGTGATAATAACTGTCAAGTTATTCCAGAGCTTTCGTTAACTTCTCCTCCACTTCCTCAAAGGTACTACCTTGGGCGGCCACAACCATATCGTCAGCATATATAGACTACCTGACATCGGGGTGCACTGGCTGGTCATTAGTGTATATGTTGAACAGCACCGGAGCTAATACACTGCCCTGAGCAAGACAATTTTTTTTTATTCTCCATCTGCTGATTTTTTTCTTACAATGTGACATAGAAGCGCCTGTTCTGTAGTATGCACTGCACAAATCTAGAAAGTCCAAAGTCCTTAGTCAGCTGATAAACCTTATGTAGCAACCTACTGTGATTGGTGGTAACATAGGCTGCGCTACGATCAACGAAAACCACGCCAGTCAACTGCTTTCTTTCGTTTCCAATATGATGGGTTAAGTTCAATATTTGCCCAGTACATGAGCGTTCTGGTCTAAATCCAGCTTGTTCAAGCCTTAGGACTTCGTCTACATGACTGGATATTCTATTAAGCACCTTTCTCTCGAGGGCCTTGAACAGATGGCACAGCAAGGATACTCGGCGAAAGTTGACATCTGCTGGCTCCTTTCCTGCTTTCAGTAGGGCTACCACTCTTGCTTTTCTCCACACTCTAGGAATCTGCATGGTGTTGATGCAGTTGTTCATCAGGTGTGTTAGCCATTTAAGAGTTTTTGGGCCAAAGTGTTTAATTTAAATCATCTTCCCCGGCTGCCTTATTGTTTTTCATTTTGTCTATAGCCGACTGCATTTCCTCAAGCGTGAAGGGTGCTTCAAGTGAGTGGTGTTCATTTTCCATTTCTCTTACTATAGAACGTCGGGTGGTTTCCCCGTTGAGTAGGAGCTGATGAGCAATTTGGTGTGCTGTAAAATTAGTATGAACTGTCTTAGAGCTAGTTGGGTCGTTACTGAGGTTTCTGAGAAGGTTCCAGGCTTGTCTGCTGTTCTATTTGAAATCAAGTGACGTGACTAAGTAACACCACAGTCGTTAGGGCTCGAATCAGGTCCTCTCCCGTCTCTAAGGTTTCTCCAAGAGAATGGGTTGGTGCCGTACAGGTCCTCATACTTTTTAGCAAAATGTCTATGTTGTCATCAAGGCCAGGTACATATCCACTCCGGCAGCCCCTAGGAATGTATTTCCGTGATACATGTCTTATGAGCTGTATGAATGTATCGTAGGAGCCAGCGGCTGGCAGTATCTCATCAATCTTATTGTCCAGTTCTTCTGTGGTCTCTAACGTACCTTCTTGAAATTGAACCGCCTTTTAAATGGGACGGTAAGTCGGCATACTACAGCTTTAATAGTCAGTGCGATGGGTCTGTGCTGTCCTGGGTAGTGCTTCTTCTACCGACTTGAACGATTGCTGGACTATCTGTTCTGTTACAAATATGATATCTGGGTTGTATCCACGTCTCCATCGTCCACTGTTGAAAGAGGCTGGTAATTTGGGATCACGTACATGCTTAAGTCCAGAACTCTCCGCCCATATTTCGACTTTAACTCCATTGGAATCTGTCTCTTGGTAACTCCAAGCCGTGCTGCGACTCTTGAAATCTCCAATTATAAACTTCATTGACTGAGTTTGGAAATTACTTGGTTCTCTGAACATGAAATCTGCTCCAGGTGGCTTGTAGACGGAGGTCACTGTGCATGCTTTTAGTTCAACTGTTGAAATTTCTATGGCATCCATATACGTCATTGCTGTTGATCGGGCCGCGAGGCCCGGCTTTGTGAATATTGAACTCCCGTATTGTTCGTGGGGTCTTTCTAATTTCAGTATCGTACCTTTTATATTTGGCCTGTGGTTGGTGGGTTCTCTGTGGGTTTCTTGTAGGATTAAAACGTCAAATTTGCATTTGCTGCATATGTCAGATAGTAAAAGTTCTTTATTTGCAGATAACCCTTCAAAGTTAACTGAGATCATTTTAAAGGCTGGTTCTGAAAAGGACCTATTACTCACACTCAGTCTCGTCTGGTGTTCTGGTGTTAGAAGAATTAGCCGGCTGTGAGCCGTTTCCAGGGACGCCCGATCTTTCGATCTTCTAGGAGGCTCCTTCTGTGTCCCCATATATTCGGTACTTGCATACCACAGGCCATATAATAGATATATTCGGTACTTGCATCCACAGAACATATAATAGATAAATTAAAAGACAGGCCACATCAGACATTAAAAGCTATTAAAGGAATACCATTGAAGTGAATAAACATAATCGTCAAGTCTGGATTAAAACGACCTGAAATGGCAAGTTAAATAGATGACTTAAAAGGATAAATATGGCTGCTGTGGCAGAAGGGGAAAACCTCTTAGAATGGTTAAGTTTGAAGAAAGTTAACGCAGAGCTTCGGAGGTGTGGACGATCACGGATTCGCGACACACAAAGAGTGGTCTATTAACTTACTTGCTGAGGTTTGCACAGTGAATTGGTAGCCAGACGATTTCAAAAAAAGGGACAAATGACGGTACTGATATAAGTGTCTAAGATTATTAAATTAAGAGTAAAATACTTGTAATTTATAACTTATTTTTCTTGTATTAAGTAATTCGAAAAGTAGCCTTATGAAGGAAGCCAGTGATGGTAGATTGAATGGGGGTGGGGGGCGAGGGTTGGTATAAGGGCAAGGATATTTACCATACTGAAGGAAGGGAGAAGGTCAGGGGGGTCATTTAGAGAAATTAAAAGGGAAAAACTGAAGACGGTCGTTTATGAAGAAGATCGAACATGAAGCCTTGGTGGATGAGAAAACAGCAACAGAAAGATAAACAGTCCAATGGTAGAGACGTAGCGAATGCGTTCGTTAGGACTGGGGTTCAGATCCCCTAACAGATATTGATAGGTTTTCGGTGTTTCATTTCATCTCTCTTGACAAATGCTGAGATACTCTGGTAAGCGTATTACTTAGACCCATTTTAAACTTGAGTTACGTATAGCCGGCCGCGGTGGCCGAGGGGACTGAGGCGCTCCAGTCACGGTCTGCACGGCCACTACGGTCGGGGGTTCGAATCCCCCTCGGGCATGGATATTTGTGCCGTCCTTAGTATAAGGTAGTTGATAAGTAGTTTGTAAGTTTAGGGACTGATGACCCCGTAGTTAAGTCCCATAGACTCTACAAACATTCGAAGTTACGTATACAATGATCAGACTATGGACTACATACTTCTACATCTACATCTACATAGATACTCTGCAAATCACATTCAAGTGCCTGGCAGAGGGTTCATTAACCACTTTCATAACTTTTCTCTACCGTTCATAACTTTTCTCTACCGTTCCATTCTCTAATAGCGCGCGGGAAGAAAGAACACCTAAATCGTTGCGTTTTCTATCTGATTTCTCTTATTTTATTGAGATGGTCATGTTTCCCTAAGTAGGTGGGCGCTAGCAAAATATTTTCACATTCAGAACTAAAAGTCGGTGATTGAAACTTCGCAAAAAGATCACTCCGCAATGAATAACGTCTTTCTTTTAATTATTTCCAACCCAATTCGTGCAACATTTCCGTGACGCTCCCCCTCCATAACGTGATAGAACAAAACGAACTGCCCTTCTCTGAACCTTCTCAATGTCTCCCGTCAATCCCACCTGGTCAGGGTCCCACAAGGGGCAACAGTACTCCAGGAGAGGACGCACAAGTGTGATGTAGCCAGTGTCTTTGGTGGAGCTGGTGCATCTTCGAAGCGTTCTCCCGATGAAACGTAACCTTTGGTTTGCCTTCCTTACAATATTTTCTATATGTTCTCTCCAGTCAAAGTTGTTCGTAATTGTAACTCCTAGGTATTTGGTAAAATCTACGACCTTAAGGTTTGACTGATTTATCGCGTAGTTGAAGGTTCAGCGGATTTCTTTTAGTTGTCTTGTGTATTACTTCACACTTTTCTTTATTTAGTATCAATTGCCAATTTTCGCACCATGCATAAATTTTGTCTAAATCGCTTTGCAGTTGCTTTTAATCCTCTGTTGACGTCACTAAACGATAAACGACAGCATCATCCGCGACCAATCTAAGGGAGCTATTCAGATTGTCTCCTAAATCGTTTATAAACACGAGGAAGAGTAGGGGACCTATAACGCTTCCCTGTGGAACGCCAGATATCACTTCTGTTTTACTCAATGACTTACCGTCAGTTACAACGAACTGGTTCTTTCTGATAGGAAATCGTGAATCCAATCGCACAATTGGGGAGATATTCCACAAGCACGCAATTTCATAAGAAGCCGCTTGTGGGGTACAGTGTCAAAAGCCTTCCGTAAATCCAGAAATATGGAATGGATTTGAGATCCCTTGTCAATGGCACTTAACACTTCATGTGAATAAAGGGCAAGCTGTGTTTCGCAAGAGTGATACTTTCTGAATCCGTGTTGACTACTGGTTAAAAGGTCGTTCTCTTCGAGGTAGTTCATAATATTCGAACAAAGTATATGTTCCAAAATCCTACTGCAAATCGACGTCAATGAGATAGACCTGTAATTTTGGGGATCACTCCTATTGCCTTTCTTGAATATTGGAGTAACTTGGGCAACTTTCCAGTCTTTGGATACGGATCTTTCGCTGAGTGATCGGTTGTAAATTATAGCTAAGTACGGAGCTATTGCATCGGCATACTCTGAGAGGAATCTAGTTGGTATACAATGTGGCCCGGAAGATTTATTTTTGTTTAGTGATTTAAGTTGTTTTACTACTCCAGGAACATCTACTTCTAAGTTTCGCATGCTGGCAGCTGTTGTTGGATTGAATACTGGAGTGTTCACTTCGTCTTTTTTAGTGAACGAATTTCGGAAAGCTGTGTTTAGTAATTCTGACTTAGCAGTACTGTCATCGGTAGTATTACCATTGCTATCGCGTAGTGAAGGTATTGTTTATGTTTTGCCGCTAGTGTACTTCACATATGACCAGAATTTCTTTGGATTTTCTGCAAGATTACGAGACAGGATTTCGTTGTGGTAACTACTATAGGCTTCTCGCATTGAAGTCCGTGCTAGGTTGCGAGTTTCAGTAAAAGTTGCCAGTCTTGTGGATTCTGTGTCTTTTTAAATTTTGCATGTGTTTTTCTTTGTTTCTGCAACAGTGATATGACCTGTTTTGTGTACCACGGGGGATCAGCACCCTCTTTTATTAATTTATTTGGTATAAATCTCTCGATCTCTACTGATATTATGTCTTTGAAAGTAAGCCACAACTGATCTACATTCGCATTTGTAGTTTTGAAAGACTGGAGACTACCACTCAGGAAAGCGTGAAGCGAATTATTATCTGCTTTATTGAATAGATATATTTTTCGTTTATTTTTGGTGCATTTGGGCATTTCGACATTCAGTCTCGCTACTACAACTCGATGTTCGCTAATCCCTGTATCTGTTTTGATGCTCTTTACTAGCTCAGGATTATTTGTTGCTAGGAGATCAAGGGTATTTTCGCAACAACTTACTATTCTAGTGGGTTCATGAACTAACTGTTCGAAGTAGTTTTCAGAAAAAGCATTCAGAACTAGTTCGGACGATGTTTTATATTTGCCGACGGTTTAGAATACGTAATTATGCCAACATATCGAGGGTAAATTAAAGTCGCCACCGATTATAACAGTATATCTATTTGAAATGTGATTCAAGCTTTCTTTGAACATTTCGGCAACCGCATCGTCTGAGTCAGGGGGCCGATAAAAAGATCCAATTATAATTTATTCCGTCTGTCAAGTATAACCTCTACCCAGACCAACTCACAGGAAGTATCTGTCTCAATTTCGCTGCAGGATAGACCGTTAGTAACAGCAATAAACACGCCACCCACTTTTTTATTTATTCTATCCTTTCTGAAGACCATTTGACCCTTTAAAAAATTTCGGCCGAACTTATCTCAGGCGTCAGCCAGCTTTCAGAACCTATAACGATTTGTTCCTCAATACTTTCTATCAGCGCTTGGAGATCTGGAACTTTCCCAATACAGCTACGACAATTTACAACTGCTTTCTTCCTGTGTCTGACCTGCCCCCTTTGAGACTGAAAACCATTTTGTGTATTCCCGAGGCCCTCTAACATAAAAAACCGCCCAGTCCACGCCACACAGCCCCCGCTATCCGTGTAGCCGCTTCCTGAGTATAGTGGTCTCCTGACCTATTTAGCGGAACCCGAAAACCCACCACCCTTTGACGTAAGTCGAGGAATCTGCAGCCCACACGGTCGCAGAACCGTCTGATCCTCTGATTCAGACCCTCCACTCGGTTCTGAACCAAAGGTCCGCAGTCAGTCCTGTCGACAATGCTGCAGATGGTGAGCTCCGCTTTCATCTAGCAAGCAAGACTGGCAGTCTTTACCACTTCTGATAGCCGCTCAAAACCAGAGAGGATCTTTTCCGATCCAAAGCGACACACATCATTGGTCCCAACATGAGTCACCACCTGCAGCTGGTTGCACCCTGTGCTCTTTATGGCATCCGGAAGGACCAGTTCCACATCTGGAATGACTCCCCCCGGTATGCACACGGAGTGCACATTGGATTTCTTCCCCTCCTTAGCAGCAATTTTCCTAAGGGGCTCCATCACCCGTCTAACGTTGGAGCTCCCAACTACTAGCAAACCCACCCTCTGTGAGTGCCCGGATCTTGAAGGCAGGGGGGCGAGTACAGGACCGTTCAGGAACATCCTCTGACACAGACAGCGCCTCGAATCTGTTGGCAAGACTAACCGGGGAGGCCTCCACTTCGGTCCCCTGGGAAGTCTTACGCCGCCTGACACGCGCTGAGGAGACCTCCCAATTCACCACGGATTGCGGGGCTACCTCCTCGCGGGCAGTGAGCGGGCTGGCCACAGCCGCAGGCCGATCGGAGGGCACAACAGACGCACAGGGCGTCTGCTGTATCCCCGCGAGCGGCCCACAACAGCGGCGCCCACCCACCGCAGTCTCAAGCGTTGCCAGTGAAGCCAACGTCTCCTGAAGCTGTGAGCGAAGAGTCACCAACTCTGCCTCCATCCATTCGCAACAGTCACAGTTCCTAGCCATTCTAAAAACCTATGTAACTTCCAAGTAAGAGATCCAGGTGCTGTCGCTATCACAATCAAACAGCTGTTTCCAAACCGACGTCTGGCCTATAAAGAAATTAACGGGACATCGACGAACCTTAGACAAAAATAAAGAACGGCAAAATTTCCTGCCTTCTAGTTTATCATGCTGCATTTGTTTTCGAAGTAGTCTTTCTAGACTCGGAGGAGAAAGAATTCAGCAATGGGTATTCGCAGGGACGCAGTTTTAGCTTTAAAGTTTTCTCATTATTCACTGCTAACTGTAGCTTCCATCCCCATGAATCATAGAGAGGGCCGAGGTGGGGTGACTTGCGTGCCTCAACAATAAAGGTAGCAGGACCTAAGGTACAACCACAGAGGATGGGGAATCAGTGGAGAAGGCAGACAAATATGTAGTTTCTGAAGAGGAGTAGAAGCCTTTTCGGTACTTACAAGGGCAACGGTCTGGATGATTGACGGAGCTGGCTTTGTTGCATTAGGTAAAGTGGCTTTGCCATGCAGTTACAGGCAGGGGGAACCACAGTCTTTTTTTCCGATAACATGCAACTCTACTGTATAAATATACAGTGTACATTGCTGATTTGCAATGTGTGTTTGTGCGTTTGTTTTGTTGATCATGCAGTTCATCATTCTGTTGCTTGTTCTTATGTAATTACTGTTGACTCCATTCACACTCGTCGTCTAATACTTTCTTCAGGTCGCTAAAGAAAGGCAGTAGGCTTCGTTGCAAGTTCTTGGGTAAAATATTATGGGCTAAAACTGTCCACCATTCCGAACTCCGGGGGGACTGCTCAGGAGAATGTCATCATAAAGGTATTCTACGGATCAGTGCGTGGAATGTTCTATCCCTTAATCCGAAAGCCAAGTTAGGGCATTTGAAACGAGAAATGGATAGGTTGCAACTAGATATGGTTGCGGTTAGTGAAGTTCGGTGGCAAGATGACCAGGATGTCTGGCCAGGAGAGTACAGGGTTATAAATACAAAATTAGTTGGGGGTAATACATGAGTAAGTCTGATAATGAATAAGAAAGTAGAAATGCGGTAAGTTACTTTGAACAGCATAGTGAATACATTATCGTAGCAAATATAGACAAGAAGCCAACAGCGCCCACATAGTACAAATGTATACGCCAACTGGTGATGATGAGATAGAAGAAATAAAAGAAATTTTTCAGACAGTTAATGGGGATGAAACTTGATTGTGATGTGGGACTGGAACTCGGTAGTAGGAAACAAAATAGAAGGAAAAGTAGTAGGTGAAAATGGACTGGGGAAAAGGAATGAAAGAGGCTGATGCCTGGTAGAATTTTGCGCGGAGCGCAATTAAATCATCACATACACTTGCTTGAATTATCACGAAACGTGGTTGTATACGTGAAAGAGACCGAGAGACAGTGGGAAGTACCAGATTGATTTCATAAGGGTAAGAAATAACTTTCATCCAGGGGAAGATATACACTCTGATCTTACTTTATTCGTTATGAACTGTACACTACAGCTAACAAAACTGCAAAAAGGTATGTGGTGTGCATATCACTGTACGCCACATTTTACCTGAGCGCATTTTATATCGTGCTGAGAGGGCACTGGCTAATCTTGATGGTGCCCTGCCCAATGTTTTAGCTGATAACGCGGCGAGTGTGACGAACGTTTTACAGTTTTTTGAACTTTTTCGACTCTGGCCTAAGATTTTAGGATGGAGGTTTTAGTGTGTTAAAGAATGGCTCGCCGATAACTTTAATTTCAGAGATCAGCGAACCGATACACAGTGATATTTCGTTTCAAGTACTTCTAAAATTTAGTAGGCCAACTTACATTGCTGATTTGCAATATGTGTTTGTGCGTTTGTTTTGCTAACCTTGCAGTTCATCATTCTGTAGCTTGTTCTTATTTAATTACTGTTGACTCCATTCACACTCGTCGTCTAATACTTTCGTCAGGGCGCTAAAGGTCCAAAGAATGGCAGTAGGCTTCGTTGCAAGTTTGTAAGATTCACAGAGATGATCGGCCAACTCCAGAGGCAGACGATGCAAAATGGAAGTTGTATAGCTCGGTATGAGCCACTGCCATATTTCAGTGTTATTTTGTCGAAGAGTCATCGTATGTATTGCTTCCCTCTACATGCATCTAGCGTAAAGACCAGAGCATAAAATTAGAGAGGTTAGACCCACAGGAGGTTTTCCAGCAACCTTTCTCCCGCGAACCACACGCGACTGTAACAGGACGCTGCTACGTAATGTTCACATGTTTGTAAATCTATGGGTCTCAACAGCTTGGTTATAAGTCCTTACCTTACAAACTTCTTAACCTAAAGTAAACTAAACTAAGAACAACACAAACACTCATGCCCGAGGGGGGAATCGAACCCCCGACGGCGGACGGCCGCGCCAACCGCTAAACGGCTCTCCAGTACGCGCGGCTAATCCGCCGCGGCGCTACATAATGTACCCACCATAACACACCACGACGTGTGCAGCACGAAAACGGTCACTGGAAAAACAGAGTATTTTAAATATAACAGCTGTTAACATATTATTGTTTTCAAAATGAAATGCCAAGATCTCACAGTAATAACTTATTCAATGACGACCGATTTCGTTGAATTGCGTCACCATCATCTGGTCTCATATGTAATTTACAAGCTGGTCATCTTGTTAAAAATGGGTATAAAATAGGTATAAAATAAAAATTTACACAAGTGTTTATATAGTGACTAAGTGCAATGTTGCACTTATTATTTTATATCCATTTTTAACGAGATGACCAGCTTGTAAAATTTGATGGTGATGAGATGGTGGTGACACAGTTCACCGAAACCGGTCGTCATTCAATAAATTATTAATGTGCGATCTTGGCATTTAATTTTGAAAAGAATAAAACGATCAGATCACCTCCAAACCCGATAATGTCAGTTAAACTTAAGCCCTTAATATATATCACACTGCTGCCCCCTACTCGAATTTCGCAAAATATTCGTGTCATTTTAGTTTGACTTTAATTGTATAGGACATGAGATTAACGTTCATAGGTTGCATGTGGCACACCTTAGGGGCATTATGATGGCCGCTGAGGCATTTAGTGTGAGATCCATAACCAGAATATTTGCTGGGGCTTGTCAGTTGCTATTTAGTAACATATTGCTTAAACCAATCAGGGAACCAGGTAGGAGCTCATACACAATATACAATGGTAAAATATTTTTTTTTTTTTTAGATACAGGTTAGAATTATACCTTGTGTGTGATATAGTACGATATTTTGCTGTCGCAACTCTTTGCTTGAGATTTAAATAGCATTTACGTAGAGCGAGGCACCATGGGGCTACCATAATAGTGAAAGAATCATTATCATTACCTTTTAATAATGGTGTGTGATCACGTCTGATGGCCAGTACAGTTCCACACCTGCATGGCATTACAGTGTGAGATAATACGACAGCTGTTAAGGGATATATGGCCATTCTTCCATGAGCACAATGCAACTGCTGTGGGAGCTGCTTGTCTGGCTCAATTGTGTTTAGGTCCGCTAGAAAAGCTTGCCACTCCATTCGTTGTTACCTCTGCTTCAAGCACGCTGTCCACCAGTGCATCTCTGTGATGACTAGCGTAATCGTCCACAGAAGGGCCACATCTCCTATGGGACCAGCGTAGGGCAGAATTGAACAGGCCGAAGGATCTTGTCTCAGTACGTCTGAGCTGTCAAAGCACCATTCTCAATGACATAGAATACGTCCCTCCGATGACACTGACTCCTGCCTACATCATTCGTCCGTCAACATAATATGGTGATGTTTCCTGCACATAAGCAGGATTGTTTCGACTTCTACGTTCTGTCCAGATGAGGACACGACGATTGTTAAGACAGAATGTTGTCTCATCTGTGAACAGATCCTGATGTTCCTTCGATTAGTTTCTGCGGGATAAATGATGTCGTGGCTCTAATGGGAAACACACCATAGGCCTCCGTGCGTAGAGGCAACATTCCAGAAGACAATTTCGGACCGTTTATGTAGATATTGCGTGTCTTGTTGCTTTCTGGAGGGTACGCTGCAACTGAGTTGCATTAAGCTCTCTGTCTCGACGGGCTGTTAACCGGAGATAACGGTCATCTTCTGATGATATTACCCGTGGATGATCTTGCCCCTGCATTCTTTTGGCAGATCCTGTTGTCTGAAATCGCGTCCCCGTCCTTGAAATAATACTACAATAGCTGCAACCATCTCCCTCTATGCCTGTTCTTCTTCCAACCTTCCTAAGGCTCTCCATGTCATAGCTTTGGGTAAGTCACGTTGTTGTTGCAGTGCACTTCCTGCTCACTACACGATGTGAATCCAACTGATTGTGTAATTCGTTTGGTAAACACCAACTCCCTCTGCAATAACGTGCTCTTATTACCACCATATCGGTTGCCATAATGTTGTTGTCTCCACTCCACAGAACTGATGGATGTGGAACCATTCGAGACCTTTCTGCCGACGGCAATACTTCAGAACCTAGATACTCAACTGACGGCCTAATTGTTTCGACCGGTGTAGATCTCTATTCATAGTACCCGCTACGCGTGAACTTATTTACCGTGCAATGCCACGCAGGAATGGCTGCGTGTTTAAAGCCCGTTTTACACGATCGACTTTGTGGTGAAAATTGACTACTCGAAGTGCTTGCGCGTTTCGTACCTGCGTGTAAATCGCGAGTGCGTCTATGACGTCAATGATCTGCAGATTGTGGAGTTCTAAATTTCCGAGTGTGCAGCAGAATGCACATCCGCAAAAGCAAGAAGCTGTATGGTATCTGCTAACAACGGAAGTTAACTTATTCTGGTCGAGCGTATTTATATTGCAGAAATGCTTTCGCAGTACTTAAACTTTATACTGTTGTTTGCTTTGTGTTTTAATTAAATAAATAAATATCGAAAATATTCCTCCACAACCTAACAACCTAATATTTTTATCTTCCACTAGCGTTCTCTTACAAAAGATACTAAATATGTACAAGTAGAAAGATATTTACATTGTATAGGGAAAAAGCGTACATAAGCATAAATTCTAACGTAAATATACAGAAGTGGTTAAAAAAATATTTCAACAGACGAAACAGAATTATTAGATGAAAAAATTATTGTCGGTGGTATTTGTTCGTTATCAAGAAAACAAGACATGGAAACTGATGTAAAAAGCCGCTTTTAAGAATTTTCCGTACTGTTTGATGTGTTTGCAAGTATAAATTTTCTTCAGTAAACGAAGGTATAAATATTGAAATGTTTGGACGACAATTTTTTTACTTTTTTTAGGTTCTCAATAGTGTACAGAATTAACCACACGGCTTTTGCCGAGAACGTTAACTATATATTACTCTATTATCATTAATAAACTCAAAGATTTTCTGATCCTGCTTAAATTGCCCTCTTAACCTGACTTCATCACTCAGATGAGAAACTGCGGAGCAGACAGCTTTACAATCTTGGCGCTGACGTCTAAAGATAAGCGACCACTCGAGACAGTTCGGGAATAATACGCCAGGGGCGCTGCAGTAGACCCACTCGCCTCGAGTAGTCAACTGAAACAAGAAAGTCGATCGTGTAAAAGGGGCTTAAGGTGCCTTGTGATCAATTGTGCGGGCGCGTCGCCGGAGTGTCGAGTCCTGCTCGGGTTTGGTTGTGTGTCTTGTCCTTAGCAAGCGTAAGTTAAATGAAGTAGTTAAATTTACCTGAAATAGTCGAGGAATCAATCGCCTTAACGGCTTGGTACTGTACCTTATGATTACGAAGATTATAATTGATATTTTTCTTTTCTTTTTGTTGACTAAGCTTTTTCGATAGGCATCGACCAAAAAGCAGATATTCACTTTGCCTGTCGGTTTATGACATTTTTCAGCCAACCTACTATTTCAAACTTGTTTAATGATAAAAAGACAAAATCGCGAACGTATTAATTGGACTCTATGCTTCCATCACTACACAATCCTCAGACTCATTGAATGTATTGTTTCCTTTGAAAGTTGAAAACGTTCGAACTCATTTCAACAACTGCAGTAAATTATGCACTGCTTAGGAAACAAAAGAGTGTACCAAAGAATTAAACGGTGCAAAATTATCCGATCAATTTACGAAGCTATTCCCATTACCGAGTGGCAGATAGTCACTGATTTCCAAATGAAAAAAGGCTACTTCAAGCTACTCATACAATTAATATCCGCTTCTTTTGCTTACCCTATTACTGACATTCTTGGTAACAAATGAATTTCTACTAAATATGGTCTTATGGAACAATTTTCAGAGGTAAGTCATCTATTAGAAAGAAAGTGTTGACAGAAAAGTGATCAGTAATGAACTTCGTCATTAATTATAAATAAAGCTTTCTTAAGAACAGTGGCGAACATACCTATAACCATAGCGGAGATAATACCTTTGTTACATATTATGTCAATGGCACAGGAAGGAGTTCCATATGGCGTAACAAAATTTATTTTAATAATTTGACCGGAAGCATAAAATGTCTGTCAAGTAAAGGAAGTTTCAAATGGAAGCTAATTTTTTTCTCCGGGGAAACTCCTTCTTAATTTTTTTCTCCGGGGAAACTCCTTTTGGAAGAATTTATAACGTGGTAGCCTGGGACAGAAAATTATAGTTTTAATATTTTTGATTGTTATGTACTAAAACTACTACATTCATTAATGTTAAAACTATTGACTAAAGATGAATTTTCAATTTAAATGTATGCTTTTGTAGGGTCATTGAACCAGATACAACTTAATACCCACTCTATTACTTTCTGATTCCAGATCTGTATGATTTTCTGAAGTGTATTTGTAATTTTGTGGTTAAAAATTAGTGTATCGCATTCTTAGTTTAATTAGGCATATTTTTTACATTATTTTCAGTTTAATCGAATATTTTTATGGTTTCAAGTAGACCCGTTAATTTATGTTATTTTTTTGAAGATAGGAGGAAAAGGAAGCAACAGAAAGAGAAGGTTGATTTTAACATAGTACTGTCATTTGCCTTAATTTTAGTGACAGACCTCTGCAGAACGATTATGATAAACAGACTTATTTCTGAGCCATGGCAATTTTGCTTTCTTGGTGTCTGTACTGCGGATGACGTGATAATTATATGAAAAGTGAAGTGAGTCAATAAAATTGGGAACAAAAATATTTTAATATATTTTTCACTCGATCATGTATGTGTTCTAATTGGTAGTGCATGAATTCATTAATATTTTGGGATTTTATAGTGCATGGAATCATGTTTTCTAATTACGAATACATCTATTAGCTTCCGTAATTATTTCGGTAAAACAGTAGTTCAAATGATCAATGGAACGTTTAAAAAACAATACATAGTTTATGGTCCGGTCTGTCACGAAAATCCATTCCAATTATCGAGTATACCAAAATTTCGATTTAAGTAGATTTCTGCAGGGTTCTTGACAATTTTTATATATCAAGAAATTTGATTTTTAGAGGTACGAAGCTGCGAGGGTCGATATTATGCTGTTACCTCCAAATTAAAACTACAGAAAAAATTGACATGTCTTAGGTGAAGAATATTAAAAACTGTAGAGGAAACGTTTGCGCTTTTCCTGCTTCCAGTGGATAAAGTCTGTGATCTGGGTACATGAATTTTTTTAATTTTCGTCACACGTCTTTCGTAAATTGGATGCTTCTTGCTTTTTCTAAAGCTGTACGCTTTGTCTCCGAAAGAGGCCATTCACTCCACAAGAGCGCTCGGCAAACGTCAAAGAGAGAAAGGCCGGGGAAAGACGTGTCATTGCAGTTCCGAGCGGAGACATCAGGGATGACCCGTGGCAACCTGGATAGCGCGGGCGGCGTTTCGTCATGGCGCGCAGTCACCTCCTCGGAGATTTCTCCGCGGACGCCACACCAAATTGCTGTAATTGGCGGCGACCGCGTCCGTCTGTCGCACCGGGCCGCGACATCCCGCTAGCTCACACCTCTCAAAGGGGCCGTGTCGACCGTCACGGGCATCTCAACCCGGGAATGCGCGTCGACCCATTGGGTCAAGAGGTGTCCGGATGACCGAGGTGGGACAGCGTCTGGACTTCCCTGAGGCGTCCTGTACCTCTTCCTGTTGATAACGCTGCTATCTCCAGAACACACGTGGCAGCGCAGACTGTTATGGCTAAAGTCATGGCGTGCCTCCTACTTTAAAGGCTGAATTACTAAATGTCTTTTTCCAAAGCTGATTCACAGAGGTAGATTGGACTGCAGTTCCTCCTGTAGATTGCCGCACAGATTACAAAATGGCAGACATTTAAATAATTGAGAGAGGGATAGAAAAACAATTAAAATCGCTGTAAAGAGGAAAGGCCGCAGGACCTGACGGGATACCAGTTCAAATGTACTACGGAGTCATCAGTCCCTAAACTTACAAACTAGTTATGAACTACTTATGAACTACTTACGAACTAGGACGGCACAAATATCTATGCCCGAGGGGGAATTCGAACCTCCGACCGTAGTGGCCGTGCAGACCGTGACTGGAGCGCTTTAGTCCCCTCGACCACCGCGGTCGGCGGGATACCAGTTCGATTTTACTCAGAGTACGTGAAGGAACTTGCCCCCTCCCCCCTTCTTGCAGTGGTGTACCTTAGGTCTTTAAAAGAGCGTATCGTTCCAAAAGATTGGAAAATGGCGCAGGTCACCCCCTTTTGAAGAAGAGACGGCGAACAGATGTACAGAACTATAGGCCTATATCTCTAACGTCAGTTATAGAATTTTGGAACGTATTATGTTCGAGTATAATGACATTTCTGGAGACTAGAAATCTGCTCTGTAGGAATGAGCATGGGTTTCGAAATAGACGATCGTGCGAAACCCAGCTCGCGCTATTCGTCCACGGGATTCGGAGGGCCACACACACGGGTTCTCAGGTAGATGCCGTGTGTCTTCCGCAAGGCGCATGATACAGTTCCCCGCAATCGTTTAATGAACAAAGTAAGAGCATATGGTCTATCAGACCAGTTGTGTGATTGGATAGCCGCGGGGGATTAGCCGCGCGTAATGGAGCGCCGTGTTGCGGTGCGAGCAGCCGTCCGCCGTCGGTGGTTCGATTCCCCCCTCGGGTATGGGTGTTTGTGTTGTCCTTAGTTTAGCTTACCTTACGTTAAGTAGTTTGTATGTTAGAGACTACTAACCAAGCTGTTGAGTCCCACAGCTTTACAAACATTTAAACTTTTTTGTGATTGGATTGAGGAGTTCCTAGATAATGGAATGCAGAAGTCTTCCGAAGTAAGAGTGATGTCAGGTGTGCCACAGGGGAGTGTCGTGGGTCCGTCGCTATTCACAATGTATATAAATGACCTTGTAGCTAACATCGGAAGTTCACTGAGGCTTTTTGCTGATGATGCTGTAGTATAACGAGAGGTTGTAACAATGGAAAATTGGATTGAAATGAAGGAGGATCTGCATCGAATTGACGCATGGTGCAGGGAATGGCATTTGAATCTCAATGTAGACAAGTGTAATGTACTGCGAATACATAGAAAGGAAGATCCTTTATCATTTATGAAGGTCAGCAACTAGAAGCAGTTAATTCCATAAATTATCTGGGAGTAGGCATTAGGAGTGATTTAAAATGGAACGACCATATAAAATCAATCGTCGGTAAAGCAGATGCCAGACTTAGATTCATTGGAAGAAACCTAAGGAAATGCAGTCCGAAAACAAAGGAAGTAGGTTACAGTACACTTGTTCACCCAGTGCTTGAATACTGCTTATCGGTCTGGAATTCGTGCCAGGTGGGATTGATAGAGGAAGTAGAGAAGATCCAATGGAGAGCAGTGTGCTTCGTTACCGGACTATTTGGTAATCGTGAAAGCGTTACGGCGATGATCGGTAAACTCCAGTGGAATACTCTGCAGGAGAGACCCTCTGTCGCTCCGTACAGGCATTTGTCGAAGTTTCGAGAACATACCTTTACCGAGGAGTCTAGCAGTATATTGCTCCGTCCTAAGTATATCTCTCGAAGAGATCATGATAAAATCAGAGAGATTAGAGCCCACGCAGAGGCATACCGACAATCTTTCTTTCCGCGAACAATACGTGACTGGAATAGGAGCCAGAACCGATAGTGGTACTCAAGGTACCCTCCACCTCACACCGTCGGGTGGATTGCGGAGTATGAATGTAGATGTAGATATCGCGTCGCCGCACGGGAGTAGCCACGTGGTCTGGAGCGCTACGTTACGGATCTGGCGGCCTCCCGCGTCGAAGATTCGAGTCCTCCCTCGGGCATGGCTGTATGTGACTTGTCCTTAGGTTAGTTTAACTCAGTTTAAGTAGTTTGTAAGCTAGGGACTAATAACCAAGCAGTTAATTTTCATAAATTTACAAAAATTTGAACATTTTTACTATCGTTCTTTAGCCCGAAGAAGTGCAGCAGCTCGTAACCGCAAGGAAACAACAAGCCATTCTACGTCCTGTGCAGAAATATTGAGACATGTGTAGAAAAAGTGTTGGCAGTGCACAATTTTGTGAACGAACTGACTGTTGATCATGTCCCATAAATTTAACCGGTCCCGTGTCAGTAATTGGGGCTTCAGCTGCATGTATAAGTAGAATGAAATGCACCAACAGTTGCAGTGTTATTTTATTACTTATCGGAAACAGTTTAGATGGCCATGCCACCATCTTCAGTCCCTTAAGATAGGGAGTCCATGTTTTGTCACAAAATCATTAAGATTTAACAATTAACTGGTCCGCACATTCATATGTTAACAGACAAGACCAGTATAGACTATGAGTCAGTGGAATACTACCTTCAGCTGTTTAATACACACTCCGTATCTTAAGGGCATGAAGATGGTGGCATGGCCACCGAAACTGATTGCCAATAATTAATAAAATAAAATTAACATTGCTGGCTGCAGTGGCCGAGCGGTCTGCTGCGCGCCAGTCACATTCTGCACGGACATTGCGGTCGGGGGTTCGAATCCCCACTCGGGCATGGATATTTGTGCCGTCTTTAGTGTTAGCAAGTTCATAAGTAGTTTGTAAGTTTAGGGACTGATGACCCCGTAGTTAAGTCCCATAAACTGTACAAACATTTGAACATTTGAAAATTAGCATTACAGCTGTTGGTGCATTTCGTCCTACTTGAGTCCCATAAATGTTCGGTGAGAATCGCATTGCTCGACCAGCTCATTCTCTGGAACTGTCCATAATGTTGTTAAAATCAATGGATAATAACTGGCCTGATGACTCGGCATGTTGTCAGCCATAAAATTCCCATCGTTGTTTGGGAACGTGAAGTACATGAATGGCTGTAAGAAGTCTGCAAGCAGCCCATGATGACATGATCGTTTCAGTTGGAACAGTGGACTTCATTTAAGAAGGAAGATGTGATTCGTCTATAAAAGAAACCAGTATAGATAAGGCTTGTAAGACCCCGTCTTGAGTATTGCTCAAGTATAAAAATGCGCCTTCTTGAGGTTATTGAGCCAAAATCGCCAATATTGTATTATTTGTTTTTACCGGTTTAAACTATATGTATCATCACCTGGAGAAGGTTGCATGGCTTTACAACAAATTCACTGCAAGAAGTTTACATATGGTTACAATTTCTACCGTATTTTTGTATACCAATAAAATAATAGTTTACAAAATATGTAACATACCTTTGGAGATCTTGTGAAATAAAAGGTTTCTCGTCAAAATGAAAATGAGTACGAGTACATAGTCAGGTTTTATACGTACACGTCACCATAATGGATCATTATATCTTATTAAAAGATAAAGTACGTTGACAGTTTCTGACGAAATTATAAGGCAGTCTGGCAGGAGGTATTGTGTATTGCTACATATGTCCACCAGGCGGAAGTGGATCCCGAATAGACAATATTGATACATTTGGTATTAAGGAAGCATATTATCTATTTGTGACCCACCTGGTGAACATCTGTAACTATATACCAACCATCTTTCGATCAGATATGCATCTTGTTGTAGCCTACTACAGGAATGATCAGACTGTAACAGGACAGAGGTGGCCAAATAATCTGGAACAGATGAACACTTTTTAGATATAAAAATTATAAATAATTTATTCACAGAGTGCTTTAGTTCAGATAGTTAAATAGAAGAAAGGAATCAAATATCTGCACTGAATACAGGACGACTATTATACATGAGTGAATATACACTGCTACAAAAAGGGGAACAGGTGAGATTCATACACAATAAACACAGGGTAACGTATTTTATTCAAACATTGGTTAGAAATGTTATTTGCGTGTGATACTGTACGATATTTTGCTGTCTCAGTTCTCTACTCGAGGTTTACAAGGCATTTCCTCACAGCGAGGCACCACAGTTTTACCATAATAGCGAAAACGTCATTCTGTCATTCTCGTTGCCCTGTAATATGGTGTGTGATCACTTCGGACGGCCAGAACAGTTGCATATCTGCGTGGCATGGACAGAATGAACTTATCAATCAGTTCTTGAGGGATATTTGGCCATTCTTGCATGGGTGCAAGATCCACAAAATCGAATGAAATATTTGTAAAGCTTATGGGACTAAACTGCGGGGTCATGAGTCCCTAAACTTACAAACTACTTATGATCTGGCTTACACTAAAGACAGCACAAACATCCATGCCCGAGGGGAGATTCGAACCCCCGATGGGGAATGGCCTCTCGCATCGTAGCGTAGCGCCTCAATGCGCCGCGGCGCAAGATCCACCTCTGCAACCGTAGTGGGAAGTGCTGGGCTGACTGCCAAGTGCATCCCAGACGTGCTCAATCGGGTCTTAAGGTCCGGTGGTCCGGTGCACAAGCTGGCCACTTCATTCGCTCAATTCCCTCAGCTGTTGTCCACCAGTGTATCTCTATGGGGACGAGGTTATCACATACCAAATGGAACCCATCGGTTATGGCACCAGCGTAGGACACATCAAAAGATCTAAGGACCTCTATACCCCTGAGCAATCAAAGGGCCATTCCGTACGTCTGGATTTACTGACTCCGGCCCACACCATTCGTCCACCACCATGGTAAAATGATGTTTTCTTGACATAATCATGACTTCAGAGTTCCACATTCTCTCCAAATGGGAGAACTACGATTTTCCGGCTGAACATAAAATCTTGACACATCTGAGAACAGACTCCGTCTGCATTCGTTCCAGTCCCTGTGTTCCTCCGCCAAGATCCCGCGGTCTAAACCGTGTCGTGGTTTTAATGAGACGCACACTATTCGCCTCCGTGCGTGATGGCCACATTCCCGAAGGCGATTTCAGATTGATTCTTTTGATATAGTGTGTCCTGTTGCTGCCTAGAAGGTGCATTGCAGATGAATTGCATTGAACCTCCTGTCTCGAATGGCTGTTAGTCGGAGATAACGACTCTCTCCTGCTGCTGTTACCCATCCACCTTCCTCCGTGTCTGTCCCGCTTCCTACCTTCCTATGGCTTTCCATGTCATAGTTTCGGGTAAGTCACGTCGCTGTTGCATTGCACCACACTATCCGACGCCGGCCGCGGTGGCCGAGGGGACTGAGGCGCTCCATTCACGGTCTGCACGGCCACTACGGTCGGGGGTTCGAATGCCCCCTCGGGCATGGATATTTGTGCCGTCTTTAGTAATAGCTAGTTCATAAGTAGTTTGTAAGTTTAGGGACTGATGACCCTGTAATTAAGTCCCAGAAGCTATTCAAACATTTGAAACACTATCCGACCCAAACTGCTAATGTAATTCGTTTGGCGGAGTAAATGCGGGTCATCACCAACCCCTACGGCAGCAACAATTTGTTATCACCACTGTCAGTTGCCCTAATGTTGTTCTCTCGACTGTGTAGACCTCGCAGAAGGATGTCTAGCTATTTTAGTCATTCTGCCTAAGTCAATACTTCAGAAGCTTTATATCTCAACCGAACCCCTAATTGTTTGGACCTGTGAATCGTTCTGCCACGCCTCACACTCTGATGACTGGAAGCCAAGCTATACTGGCAAGTACTGTGTCCAAGCCAATTTTTCGACCTAATGTAGCCCAGAATGATTCTTGCAGGGTTTTGACTTATCATAAAACCTGGCGAAGCGGTGACGCACAGAACTATGCAAAAGCCGTGGCCTAGTGCTTGGTAATCAGTGATAAGATACACTTCTAGTGGATGTAGCGATAATTTGCCTCGATAATGTTGCCAATTGTTGTAACGTCAGACGCTAGCACTGTACGTATCACATTTCAATGTCTTGCACTGTCTATTACAATGCATCCGTGGAACTTTTTTCTATCAGCTTAGTAAAGTTGAAATTTTTTAAAATTATATTGGTGTGGTGGTCTGTTCTTTCGGGCATGTCCGAAAGAACAGACACCACACCAATATAATAAGTATTTACATGCGAAGATGGCGTTAACTTCAATTACTTCACCGCAGATGCGTCATACGTTCGACCTCCCCACGGGAATCCGTAATGGTGAGTGTAAGAGGGCATGGACGGTAGGGGCGCTACAGCCATAGCGTGTGACTCGGACGGGAGGCGAACACGGGTAGCCAAATGGTTAAGGCGAGCGCTGGCACGAAACTGGAGACCCTGGTTCGATTTCTGGCTCACATTTTCGCCTGTCGCCACTGTCAAATTCAATGCCTTAATGCAGCCATTGTCAATCCTTCCATTCTTAATCCTACTTCCTTCCTCTCATTTATCAATAATTTGCAAATGTCGGAGATATAGGTGAAAACACAACTTGACTGTAGCCGGAGGGAAACAATTCATTTGCTGTCAACATCGGCACAACACAACTGCCACACTCCAGTATTTTGCTCGTACAGGGACTAACGCTGATCTCCCGCTTTTCGCGGCCACTCGGCAATATTCTTACGCTTTCCATCCAACACAATTCCCAAATCCTAACTTCTTTCATCCTCTCATGTCCTCCCCAATTTGTCCGCTGGCATACTATTTTCTGCCTGGGATGGAGCGAAGACATGTATCTGCATTGAAGATGTCTGTGCACGTTCAGGCATGTTTCTACAATTATCCATACAATTAGAGAAAATACATCATGCAGTGCCCTGTTTTGCTGTGATTTGTCTATGCAGAATGAAAGTTAGAAGGAATATTTTCCCCAGAAAGTCATTAGACCTACTTATTGTAAACCCAGTTAACTGAATTGAATTTTCGGATTTCGGCATAAACATACAGATCGCCCTTTTTACCTAATCATGGAGCACGAGACGAATGATTGCCCTTGAGAAAAGCAGTCGTTTTCTACATTCTGTCTCTCGAACTCCTCTGTATCTCCTCCTTCCCCTCTGTTTACAATCACTTCCGTCACCTCCTACACATTCCCCATCTTTTCCTTGCCTTTCTTGTGTCTCCTACTATGTGCATCTCCTCCTCCTCCTCCAAAGTTTTCATCATTTCCTCTGTCCCTCGTCGTAGCTATTCAACATTATATCAGAGAAAATCAAAGTAATGAAACCGAATTGTAGGAAGAATAGTAGAAGCTAAGATAGAAATGGGTAGATGTGTAAAAGAACGTTATGAAATTAATCAGCAGGTCATATCAGAACACACTATAAAAACATTTTATTAGCAGTTTATTACATGAATGGAGTCTCTCACTTTTCTTAGATTCATCTCGTGATACAATTTTAATAACTTGACAATTCAATTTAATTTATTGAACAACATTTTTGCACAAACTGCTCTATCACATTGAACAGCCGGTTTCGGTCAGTTAAAAAACGAACTTCTAGTGTGATACGTGCTATGCAAACATTTTCTTATGCCACGCCATTTCTAATTGGTATAATTACATACAAATCAAAAACGCTTAGCGTCATTGTGGTTCAAAGATCTTCTGAACACTGACGTTTAACGTGTATATTGCAGCAAGAACACAGTTCGAGATTGTCCACAAATGTCACTTAACTTGCTGAAATTTGTAAATAATTACATGAGCGTGGGTAAGATGGCCGATCAGTTCTTGTCCTGACACGGGGAAAGAAGTGCAGTGCTCGTGTTGACTGCACTGCTGCAGAGCCTGGAAGGCCATTACAAAGTTTGATCGTATACGCATTGTTACTTTACGCCAGGAGGGAACGAAAGTGATGTTGTGACGTGCTGGAGTTAGAGAGACACAAAAACTGTCGACGTACCACAGCAGCTGATACTCCCTACTTATGCATTTCGTTTGGGAGGAACACTAATAAGAGGAATCGAAAATGAAAATATCAGTGAAGTTCGTCAAAACTTTTTACAATTTATTTTGTAAGAAGGCAACCGGTTTCGTTCTATTCTGAGATCATCAGAGCGATTCATCTCAAAGTTGATACCTCAGCATGTATATAACGATACCGTTTGCATTATTATAAATTATATTGTAAGAACATTTTGCGAACTTGACTGATATTTTAATTTTTTAGTCATATGCCAGTTCGCTGCCTTCCCCATGGGAAACACTGTCTTCCAACCTCATTAACTAAAAGAAATCCACTGTGTTGAATAGTAATTTCCATGTCGCCACAGAATGCGTGTTTTGACTCAAACTACACGTAATGGAATGCCGGATAGGCACGTCAGAATTGGCATTAATTTCTACTTACAGATGAACTTTGCATCTTCCTCAAATCACACAGTTGACGAAGACGATTTTGGCTGTGCGGTACGCGGATAATATCCTACGACGTATAGTTCAATCACATGGCCAGCATTTTGGCAATGAATTCGTCATACTGCACGAAAATTCTCGCTTTCATCGTTAATATCTTGTTAATGCTATCCCTCATGATAACGATATCGCAAGATTAGAATGGCCAGCATGTTCTCAAGACATGAACCGTATAGAACATCCCTAGTAAACAATCGGCTACATTGTCCAGACGATCCACCAAGAGCTATGCAAAATCGAATTTGGACAGTCTAGATAAACAGTCCCCAGATGATCTAGAGGACAGTATACCACGACGAACAGAGGAACGCCTCAGTGCAACAGGACGTTTACCGGGTATTGGTAGCACTCTGCAATCGAGAACTTTAGAATGTATGTACAATTTGTGAATTTTTGTTTTCATGTGCAATAACGAAAACTAAAATGTTTTTTTGTATATCTCTATTCCATTTTAATGTAAAGCGTCATTAACCTCTAGAATCATGGTGATTCAGCACTTACATTGATGTGCGTATAAATTACTGGCTAGGGGTTACCAAGAGAGAAGTACAAACGTAAACAGCTTGCTGTTGATGCTAAGAGCTGCTACGAAATTAAAAAAATCGCACTGCCGTGTTTTACGGCCCACTTTAGATTTGAAATTTTATAAGTTTTTGCAACCATTTTGGACCAAAATAATAATCTAAATAATAAAACATTAATTAATAATTTTAGGAAAAAAATTTTTGAACTGGCGGGCTCCGAACCATCGATCTCTAACGTCATAGGCCAACGCCTTGCCCACTACGCTATTTTTTTTTCTTTGCTCTGTGGGTACTTCTTGTCCTTGCGGACACTGATCGTGTACGTTCATTTCGGTTCTACGTGTTCTTTGACTCAGCCTTTTTAATTACAGAGGGCGTTTAGCCCTCTGACCGGGCGCGCTGAGCCACGGCGCCCGGCACGCTACGGCTATAAAACAAAAGATCGGTTCTTAAATCGCATACTATTCAGGGCCGTTGTTAACTGATGCTAATGTGTCATTTAAAGACACTAGATTATCATTTATCATACGAAGAACGATGTGTTTTTGTTAATTCTTCAGTGCGCCATTGCTTTTAAATGACAACGTGTAAATTACAACAAGAAAAACATCAAATACGCAACACAAGATGGCGTATGCCAAAGAGATCTGGGCGAGGAATGTCACGTGACATCTCCGAACGGCTGGTTTTCGTTAATTCAATGGGGGGTGTCAAATCTCCGTTATTTTTGCAAATATCTCTGAAACGATACGAGATATGAAAAAACATAAGGGAGATAAGTTGTAGAGAATTTTCTCCTCTACCAATTAGGTTATTCAAATTTCGTGTCAGATGAACGGTTCGTTTGCAATTACAATTATATTACAAACGGCTTTTTTGTATTACTACCATATTTTTAGTCCGAAAAATTTGAAAAAGGGTGGTTCTGCTCTCTGGCGACCTACAATCATGTCTGTAAAACTTGGTGCTGATCGGTGAACGGTTCGTCTTAAAAACTGGGAACACGTTACGGACAGACAGACAGACAGACATACATACATCCCAAAATCGCCGTTAGTTTTGCAAATATCTTTGAAACGCTACGAGATATGAAAAAAAAAAAAAAAACCATAAGACAGCAAAGTTGTAGAGAATTTTCTCCTCTACAAATTTGGTTGTTCAATTTTCGTGGCAGATGAATAGTTAAGCCGTTATTGTCATTTAAATTTGGAGCTGTCAAAAGACGATCGCAAAGGCCCACTGTTAGTGTTACTACACTAATCTAAAGTGGGCCAATATGCTTGTGTAGCATTCATAGCAACAAAATTATGCCAGATGATTGTTCTTTAATTGACTCAAACCAGTCGTGAATTTTTTTAAGAGTCTGATATAGTTGTTTGTGGAAATATTTCTTTCAGAACTTCTTAAATACTTTTGAACATTGCATAATGCATGTAATATTTAATTTATTCCACTTCGTTGCTCGATGTCTTTCATGCTGCCTTAGTCAAGAAGGTGTCCACCAACTCTGTGTTAATGGCGGAAACTTTCTCATATGAATTTCAACTTTTATTTGTTGTGTGTTTAGTAGTCTGAGAATAAACCTAAAATTCGTCTAATACGGCTATACATAACACCAAAAATTATCATAAAACCTGCCGGTGTAACATACCAATGGTTACTTACTCCGTCGCACAGATTGCTTCCAGGCCAACGTCCCCGTCTAATCTAGAAAACTAAATGTTACCTCGTCTGAACGGGTAAAGATGCACACGGTAACTGGCATCTCTTTCATATTTACTGAACTTTCAAGAGGCGCAGCCATTTATCATATTCCTGCGAACATAAAGGTTCTTCCTCTGTACCCTTATTTTACTGTCTATTTTTTGTTGTTGTTATTTTGTAAACGGCGATGTTGGCTAAAACGTGATAATATTATCAATTTGAAAGATGGCGCAAATTGTCCCATTAATAAACGATTTCATTTGCAGTAGAAATCGCCTATAGCGAGCTACGCTTTGGCCCCTAAATCCTATGCAGCCACACACACATTACTGCTAGCAGTGTTGTAGCGCAGGAGGCGTTCAGGCGATCACAGTCGGACGAAGTTTAAGCATTGCAATAAAACACTTGATTAGTGGCACTGAAGTCTGTTACATCCACACTGCTATCGCTCTTAGAAAAAGCAGTTTTTCAGCGTCCAATCGACAATACGTGTAAAAATTCTTTAGTTTTAACACGTGGGTTACGGCAGTTCAAACCTTAAAAAAAGTCTCACAATTGTAACAGAGATATAAATGAACTGTTGCAAGCAACGATTCTCGACATTTGTAATGGTGTCTGATCTTTCCGACGTATTCCAATAGCCATTAACGGCCGTAATTTTACGAATTCAAGGTATTGAACTGTCTCGATCATTTCATGGCATTAAAATAATTTCAATGGCGAAGCTGAAAATTTCTGTTGGTACAGGATTCGAACCCGTATTTTCCGCTTCGTGTCAGTGGTCGCCTTAACGAATTAGGCCATCCAGAGACGCCGTCTCGCCAAAATTCTCAGCACTCTACGACGGCAATGCTTCCTGACCATTATTAGGGACTGATGATCACAATAGTTTGGACCTAAAGAATGACGAACGTTTGAACTTTCCTGCCCATTAGTTCCTCTTGTTTGCAACCTATACTCTGTTCTTGCAACGGATCTAGCTTATTAATGTATACACATATAAATCGTCAGTTCCTTCTTCGGGGCAAATAAGTAATTATTGATATAATGTCTGTTCTTTGGGACATGTCCCACTCTGCCTACTTTATGTATTACTTTTATGTTTAATTCTGATTTTACTGTATAGCAACCAGTTTACTACTACTTTCCTTCTCAAACAGTATCTTATTATTGTAATAAAATGCGTTCTGTTACTTTCTTGAAGTATTTGACGCACTGCCCTTGCCGGCCGCGGTGGCCGAGCAGTCTGCGGCGCGTCAGTCACGTTCTGCACGGCCACTACGGTCGGGGGTTCGAATCCCCTCCCCCCCCTAGGGCATGGATATTTGTGTCGTCCTTAGTATTAGCTAGTTCATAAGTAGTTTGTAAGGTTAGGGACTGATGACCCCGTAGTTAAGTCCCATAAGCTCTACAAACAATTGAACAATTGAATTGCACTGCCCTTGTTAGCCATTACCGGGAAGAGCAGTTGCTGCTTGCAGAAACTCACATTCACCAATAAGATGTTTTTCAAAATATGAAGCTGCTTTGATCTGCAAGTGGCATCGTCAGTCGTTCGCAGCATCTGCCATGCCTTGCATAGAAAATCAAACTCACATAATCCCAGTCAACGCTAAACGAATGTTTACTCTTTTATATTAAACAGAGACATCACAATGAAGGTTGCCAATTCGTTGTAGCCGTAGAAAAATTACTCTGGTTGATTGACTTAATGACGGTATGACTCAAAAGTTTTCCATTGAAAATTACTGATCCAAATTTACTACTAACTTGTGATCACTGCACAGTCAAAGGATATTAAATACTTTAAACATTTCTTGGTTATATAATTAAAGGTAATCATATAGAAGCTGTTGGAACCTTAATTTCTTTTAATAACGATTGAGACTGTGGCACTGATTCCATGAATATCCAAAATATTGATCGCCGACCACTCAAGCACCACCCAGCGATAATCTGAGTTGAGAAGGTCGTGTATATGTAGCTCCACAAACCTGTTAAGTAAGAGTAGAAACACATGAACTAGACAGCCTCACAAGTACGTGCGCCCATCGAAACATCATTATGATTCAAAATGAGACTAATGCAAGGATGCACTGTTTAGATAAAGTTATAGCTTACCTAACTGCCGCTCTCTTCTATATCAGAACGCTGTAATCACTTCCATATTTCTTGATGTCAACAACCCTGTTCACGAAGTTTCACGGATACACTGGTGGTTCAGCGAATACTCAAACGCTGCATTGTACCTCCATCGGTCCTTAAAAGTCCTGCTCCGATGTTTCATAAAAATATTTTACATGATATGGAATAATGGGTGAACCGTTCGTTTTGTGTCTATTTCAAATTATTGATATCGTGTCAGACCTATAGAAGAGCAAAGCGTTGAACGATTATCTAATCAGTTAGACCCATAGTGGTGTTACTGTAATTTTAGATTGTGAAATCACTTTGTAAGAATTCACTTCATTTTATTTCTCATTTTCTTTCGTTTATGAAAACTGTGGTGAAAAATATATGTAGATTTCTTTGTAGAAAGTAACATATATTTATTGTAACTTAAGTGTTGTGCCCACGTAAAATCATAGGAACAGAGATGAAGACAAGAAGTGGAAATGCCAGAGTGCTAACAACGTTGTGTGACTGTGTGGCTGCTCAATGCACGAGAGGCATAAAGAGTTACTGTAGAGCACGCTTCGAGTTAATAATCTGTATGAAATTAAGTATAACGTTAGCGTAGAGTGTCGTCCATCGAGTGGCAATATTTAACATAACAGCTAGAGAACATGTATTTACTGTGATACACAAGCTGACTAGTTGAGAGGTGGAGCTTCGCAATTTGGAAAGGTATTTCATGAAAATATTACTGTAAACTGTGTGGTGAGGACATCGTACATCTAATTACTTCTGATGAATAATCGATAACGATTGCCAACTAACTAAAATATATAATATGCGAATGAAGCCTGTGTCTGTGTTTTATTTTTGCACTTGTCTGTATAATGGTAGCCTATTATTCCTAATAGCAAATGGCCAAGTGCTTGCTGTAGAAGACAAACGTTTCACAATAGCGAAAATGAATGTGTGCTTAATGCTTTATGGCACCGGTATACTTTCTAGCCGGCGCGGTGGCCGAGGGTACTGCGGCGCGTCAGTCACGGTCTGCACGGCCACTACGGTCGGGGGTTCGAATCCCCCCTCGGGCATAGATATTTGTGCCGTCCTTAGTGTTAGCTAGGTCATAAATAGTTTGTACGTTTAGGGACTGATGACCCCGTAGTTAAGTCCCATAAGCTATACAAACATTTGAACGTTTTTTTATACTTTCTAAAGTCCATGCTTACGGCCGTTGGTTGGTTGTTTACTGATATGTCACGTCAAAACACGCAATATTTTTAACTTATTGAAGAGTTGCTCAGGATAGGGTATTGTGGAGAGCTGCATCCAACCAGTCTCCGAACTGAAGATAACAACAACAATAACAACAACTTCTTGTTTAACTAAAGTTAAGAAGACGGTTTCTGTGTTTCCCTAAGGCAGAAAGTCTCAGAAACCTGTAAGGGACTCGGTATCGAAAGAGGGCTTCATTCTTTAAACATCAATACTGTGCTGTTAAATAACCAACACATCATAAAACAACATAAATAATCAGATAATGCAGTAATACAACTAATTCATCTACTGTCTGTTTCGTATTATGTAAATTTTACGTATGGCAGTTTTATGTGCTTGAATGAGTGTAAACCTGCTGTTAATTCTTTTCTGACATCGAAAACAGGTTTATCAGCAGGAGAACAGCAAGTAAAAGAAGCCAAGTGCGGTTGTAAATTCCACATATAGACAGCAGCGATTTGTTCTCAATATTTTGTAGCCGAGATCGCGTGTTGTGTTATTTTTATTTTATTTTACTTCCGTGAGACCGGTCTCTAATGGAATCTAGCTTTTATCTTCAGATCTAGAATCTACATGAGGGAAATTTTTTACTAAGACTGAGCTCAATTGAGGAGAGGAGAAATTGGTGGCATATCTGGACTTAAAGACGAAGGCATGGATCGGTAGGACACAGAGAGTCGTCGTTTAGTATTGGTCGATGCTCATAAAAAGACGTTGAGGGAGACCAAGTGACAGGCACAGTAAGTTGGTTGAAATGAATGTGGGTTGTTGTCGATGAAGCGGCTTGCACAAGAAAGAATAGCGTGGAGAGCTCCATCAAACCATCTTCGGTCTGGAGTCCACAATCATAACCTTACTACCAATGTACAATAGAAAGACCATGTAATCCAAATTCAAACATTTTACATTCTTTATGGTAATTATTATACAACTAGGCTATCACAGAAATTGAGGTAACTATTTTTAATATTAATTATACGAAGACGATCTGCCACGAGACGTATATAGTGAGGCGAACACAGTCAGAGGGCAATCTAGCGGTAGAAAGGGTGAAACTACGCGGTCAACCATATTTTCAGTAGGTAAGGTAAAAAAAGGTAAAGCAGTCAACAATCCGAAGATTTGTTTGAACACCACAGTGCTTTACTAGGCACGGTCCTGTTTGGAGGTGGTATGCCGTTGTCTTCCTCCGACCTTCGAACTGACTTACCCAGCCAGTTATAGGGGGACGTACAGTTTAACGTGGGTTCCAAACCAAGGTGCTACTCGGTACTTTTCACATCAGCAACACTGCCAGAGGCGAAAGAAGTGGAAAGTGAGAGATAAAAATCCTAAGTAGACGAAATCAACACTCTTAACTGCTCCGTACATACCGTTTTCTTTTCTTTTGTGCAAATCTATCGCAAAGCCCCTTACGAAATCCTTAGCCTCGTTGTTAATTAATATTCAGAAATAGTACTTAAACTGTCACGTTCATGTATTTACAATACGCCAAGAGAAAACGTTATTCCTCTACTAACAATAGAGGAAATCAAAATATCGGAATAACGTTTTCTCTTGCCGTAATATAAATTAATGAACATGACAGTTTAAGTACTATTTCTGATTATTAATTAACAATGAGGCTTATGATTTCGTAAGGGGCTTTGCGATAGATTTGTACAAAAGAAAAGAAAAGAAAACGCCATGTACGGAGCAGTCAAGTATGTTAAATAAAGTGGATGTTTAGATATCTAAAGGGGGAATTAGACGACATACAGCGTGGTCACGGTGGAGTTTCCGAGCGTTTCAAGGCCAATTCTAAATTGGATTATAAATATTAAAAGGGCCATCTTATCATACGTACAACATGTAAAAAGCACACTGAAATGATGGTCACAAATTCAATTATTTCACCGTAGTTTAGAATGATAAAATAATATATATGTAGCGTGTTTCATTGTGAAAAATTCTAATTTAGAAGACATAACACAGCACAAATCTACATTGCGAGAGATCAATTTGATAACTTCAACTAATTCCATAATCAAAGACTTAAAGTTTTGATGTGTTGTATCTTTATCTAACATGTTTGCAAATATAAGCACTAACGTTTTTGTCGACGCCTGTCAAAATGTTTACCTGAAGATAGCTTAATAAGCCGAGAATTAGTTCCTAAATAAACATAAATTATTAGAACAAAAACAGATTGTTTGTTTTCAACCCTAAATATGGAATTCATTTATAAGATAAAATTATCACTTAATTGCCCCCACAACAAGGATCGCTACCGGCATGTATCCTTATGGCGTGCTATCACCATGTCTCATCATTTTGAATAATTATTTCCTATTTCCCTCATTATATGAAAATGCAAGATACACGTAGGTAGTAAGAATCTGCACACCGATAAAAACCAATTACATTAAAAATTGACACCCATTACTCTGTAAACATAATTAGTCGAATTTAGGCCACAGGCAGTACTAGCAGTACTAGTCATTTTATAATATATGAATCTAGCACCCGCAATGAAAGCACACTGTACTACTAAGAAGCACCGCAAACGCTTCTCAGTTACAAACCGTCCATAGCACACTCAGGGCCCAATTATATAAAGGCGAGTTCGTCGGAGGAGGCGTTATAGCCACGCCCCATCAAGTGATAACAAGCGGATGCGTGTCGCAGTCCTGAATGTTCCGATACCAGCCTGGTGGGCAGGTGGCGTGCATAGGCCGTTACATCGAATATTAAATTTCTAATATACAACTATAGACATTTCTATACGCCTGGTGTTTTTCGTAATGGAGTAAAATGTTCAAATGTTTGTAAATCTATCGGACCAAACTGCCTGGTCATCAGTCCATAGCTTACAAACTACTCAAACTAAGGTGAACTAACCTAAGGACACCCCCCCCCCCACACACACACACACACATGCCCCAGGGAGGACTCGAACCTCCGACGGCGAACAACCGCGCGCTTCGCAGCGAGGCGCTTTAGACCGATCGGCTACTCCACCGTGGCCATAATGGAGCATCTTTCGATCGAAACAAGTTATACTAGCCTAGTCATACTGCACTGGAACACCATCTCGTTGTAGTACTATTTCGAAACCCACTTCTATAAAAATTATAAATAAAATTGTAACCACTGTACCATGTTCGAAATCGTTCTTGTCCGTATAAAGGGAATGGTCTAGGATAGTAGAGCTATTACATGCACTTAATGTGACATATGCCCTCTCAAAAAATTTGGAAATTGGTATAGTGTAAAAACAAAAGATTATTCAATGATAGGCCCTTACATATATAAATACATAGGACTAATGTACAAACTTTATCAGTTGTTTGGCATCTACATTAGTGTAAATGGTATCCAATAGACAGATGTAATTACTTAGTAACCAGATAGACGGTAATTCATGTAAAATATCAGTAAATCCGAGTTACAGATAACCAGTAGTCCGTAAACAGCTGTCTCCATTTAGAAGTCAGGTAGAGGAGTGAGACACTAGCAACCTGTTCATACTAGACCGAAAAACTTAGACCATTTCACTTTTCTGTGGCCTTATCGTATTACCTGGCACAGTAGTCACGCATTTACAGCATAGTATAGGTCAATATAAAAGTTGTTATTCTGTGTTGTGTGAAACATTCAACTACGTCAGCGAAAAAGCAGACATGATTTACAGTTCACTTTTGATGAAATGGCACTTCTGACGGTCAACATTTCCATAGTTTAGTCCGCGCATTGATGGTAAGACAACATTGCGGAAATTAAGCGGCATTATGTATTGTACATAAGATCCGTTTCTTGTACGTGATGTTATAGAACCACACTTGCTGTTTTGTTTGTCTCTGCTGAGATAGGTGCACAGTTTTTCCATTCCTCATGCCTCTTGGAACGCGAAAGCGAAAGCTATGGCAATTACGAGACAATGATATGCCCTAGCGGGCTAGGTTGTTAGCTATGCATTCCGTTTCTGTTTTCTTCTAGTGGTCACCGCGCTTCTTACTGAACAGCTCTCGCCAGTTTCTTATTCTGTTGAAATCGATATTGTATTGCTCCTAGACTGTGTGGAATTAAATGCTGTCATTTCCTTACTGGTATACAATTTAAATAATTGATTACTGATTAGAGGAACAAATTCGATCGTAATACCTGACAGGAAATTCTGCGATTATAACCTACTCTGAAATTACGTAATTTATACTTCCATTTGTACACCAGCACTGGTGACTGTCTGCTGATTTCACAGATATGAGACAAATCTTCTGAAATTGCGTAAGAAAAACTGCGTAAGAAAAACCCATTCTCTCTATTTTGCTATAATGAACGGGAGGTCTAGGAAAACTAAACCCAAGCGGGAATAGGCGCACGTTCATAGCAACTATAATCATGGATTGCGCAGCCGCTCTCGTCGGAGATTAGAGTCCTCCTTCTGACATCAGAATGTTTTGTTTGTCCTTAGTTTAAGTAAGTTGTATGTGTAGGGACCAATGACCTAAGTAGTAGTTAAGTCTACAAACATTTGAACATTAGAAAAACTATCGGGCAAGAAGTGACACGAAGAAATCATTCTTTTGGATAATTTAACTACTGCTTCACGTACAGCCAAAGAAATCCACTGTGCAATATCAAAATTAGGTTACGTAATATTTTCAAATAATTAGATACGTCACTCAACTAATTTTACACTTACAGCTGGACTGCAGACACACCAGGCGAATTAAAAGTTAAAACATTCATCTCAATGTTTTGTTAGTTAGAATTTTTGTTGTGAGGCAAAATCTCAGACCAGTTTTGGAATCAGCGCAACGAATGGTTTTAAATGAACTACTTTACAGTCACTTTAAATTTCGTAAATATTCTGTTTATTTTATTTCGCGAAAAAGGAGAAATTACTTTTTGTGGTAATGAAAGACTTAAATATTGTCAATAAAATTATTCTGCGTTTTGTCTCCCATCTTCAATATATCAAAATCCATAGACACTCCGGCCACCAATGCAAGCTGCCTTATTCCGGGTGTCGTGTACGAACCATGCAGTTTGCAACAATGGCCGGAGCGCCAAATGGAGCGTTAGTACTTGCACCTTCAATACTAGCAGCCACTGATGCAATCTCCTCTGTGGTTGGTGTTTGAAACATTTCGATTAACAGAGTACTCGTTGTTGCCGTTCGCAAATAGAGCAAACGGTTAACCCCGCCTCTCTTATGTTTTGATGTGTCGCAGAAATTGGAACAGTTGCCCCGCTGATATGCTATCATATAGAATAGGATGAAGGCGCACAACGCTGATCAATGACGCTTAGTGCCATACTCCAAGGTATGTGGTCAGTTGCTACGTGGGATCTGCTTGTTTCGATCCACTTCTAATTTTCTCAATACATTTCAGATACTCTCTGTATACATGGTATTTGTACTCTCTGTCGTACTGAAACTGTGTACTAATAAATATTAAATGAAGTTGGGGTAATATATAGGTGTTGTTGTGGTCGTCAGTCCGGAGACTGGCTTGATGCAGCTCTCCACCCTACTCTATCCTGGGCAAGCCTTTCCATCTACTCGTAAGAAGGGCTACAGCCTTTTGGATTTGCTTACTGTATTTATCTATTCGTCTCTTTCTGCTACTTTTACCCCACACAATACTCTCCAACGCTAAATACAAGATTCCCATATATATATATATATAAAAGATTTTAGAATGTTGTGTGTCTATCTGTAATCTTGATTGCTATACTTAGGATAGACGGACGTCAAGAGCGAGTGCGTATGTTGCCAATGCAAATAGAGTGTTTCTTTTTCCATCATATGAAATGTGATAGATTGTAATGTGAAAAGCTTTTCAATTGAATTTTATTAACAATTGGTTAGGTGAATACATGAAACTTCACGACGGAGGAATACTGATTCACCGAGTATGAGTAAGTATTATTTAAGAAAAAAATCGCATTGTCGTGTTTTCGGGCCACTTTTTGCAAACACTGCAGATAAAAAAAATATAATTAATAAAAACATTATGGACGATACGATTACGACTCTACTACATTCCTATCGCTGTTAGTTTGGGAGCTACAACCCTTCAAAGTTTAGGGCGCGGAGGCTACGACAGCGTAGCTAACTGGCTGGTGGTCATGAGACAGTGGGCCGTACCCCAGGGGATAGCCACTCGGCCAATCAGCTACGCTATCGCAGCCTCCGCCCCCGGAACTTTGAAGGGTCGTAGATCCCAAACTAACAGTGATAGGAATGTAGTTTAGACTGATTTGGATGCAGCTGGTTTCAACGATTCCAATGCACGATAGAAAAAACTATTGTTCCATTTAAAAATTATATCTTTGTGGTGTAACTCTTTGGATAATGATACAATAAACTATATTCATAGCTCCGCAGAAAGTGTAACATTTCTTGTGTTGACCTACCGCATTAAAGTTTCCCGTCACCTGTTATTTTATGAGTTACAGAGGCAAACACACTTAGTGAAACAAAACACTGGCAATTTTTTCACCTTTTTTTCCTGAGAGGTTTTTGTCCACTCTGTTAATTGAACGAAACTATATTCTGCAAAATTCCGAATTGGTCAAAGATAACAGCGCTCTCTATCAAAAGTGCACTTGTTCTATTTGTGATTATGCCATGAACTACATACCAACGAACTGCAAATATAGTCTTCTTTATCGCATGTACAACTGGGGAATACTGTTACAATGGCTGTTCTATGTGACGTAATAATAGTGGTAACACTGAATATGGATACTACAGTTATTTGGAATTCAGTATTACCACACTTATTATGTTTGTTATTTTAACCGTAAAAGAAAACATAGTCGCCACGGCGGATTAGCCGTGTGCACTGAGGCACCGTGCTGCGGTGCGCGCCACCGTTCGGTGTCGGATGTTCGAGTCCTCCGTCGGGCATGGGTGTATATGTTGGTTGTCCTGAGGTTCGTTTAACTTAGTATAAGTAGTTTGTAAGGTAGGGACTAATAACCAAGTAGTTAAGTCCCATAGATTTCCAAACATTTGTAAAACGTAGTCTCGGTTTGTAAACGAATATTTACTCTTTATTTTAGCGCAGAACAAAGTAACATGAACAAAATGATATTTAAACTACAGAAAAGGTAATACAATCTATGTTAAAAGCGTTCATAGCAACTATGCTAAAGACAACCATTTTTGTAGACGCATTGATTCTTATTAATGACTTTCAACTTTTTCCATAAAGAGTGAATAATTATTAAAAAAAAAGTAAATAATAAATTAATTAAATAAATAAACAAGGTAATTTGTTGCAACTTATATGCTTCCTGTCCATTTCATTAAGGAACGACAGTTGATAATTCGATCGTGTTTCTATATCAATTGTTCCAAAAAGAAAAAAAATAGGAATATTTGCTATCGCAGCATGACTTCTCTTTACACCGTGACTAACTACTCTGTCCCACTCCAACTCTCTCGCGATTCTCTATGCTCACGCTTCTGACTTCAGCGTGCAACTACAAATTCCCAGCCGTCCCCCACGAAAAAAAAAAAAGAAAAGAAAAGCTCTGTTTTGCCAACTCTAACGGCAAGCGAAAACGTAATTCTTAAAGCGTACTGGAGTATAAATGCGAACTTATTAAATAAAAATTAACACTGTCCATATCGCAGATTTCTTGGGTACGGCAAGAATACAAATAAGACGTGTGCCCTTAAAAAGTTCTGTGCAGATGCGCGCCATGCTCGAGCTCCTATGAGAATCGGCGAACGTCGCTTGTAATGTCGACAATGGTTTTGAAATTGTCTGTCTGTTGGGGCTCCTGCTACGGTAGTCTGTGGAATTACGATGACCTCTGTGTCCAGGTGGCGTAGTGAACAATACAATTACCTAATAAGCATGCGACTCGGGTTCGAATCCAGATCTGGCATAATTATTGAACTCTACCAATTGATCTAATTCTGTGGGCATTGGCAGTTACCGTCCTTCATTCCTCTGTGGCTCTGGGATCGGAAACGGTGTCTTTTCTTTCGGATACTGAGTCTCATAACTCAGAGGGTTCATCACGGTTTCCTCGAGTAAAATATTTTTCTATCAATATACAGGGTGTCTCATGAAAGACGCCTGCCAGGCGTCCGCGGATCGCGCGATACGGCTCCCGGCCGCAGCCACCGCATCCACTGGTCACGGCAGCGCCAGATTCTCGGACTCTATCGTGCCGCGGGTGCATACACTGAGTTAAAGCCTAAAAAACATTGCCATCTCAGTAACCTAAAAGCAGTATATACAGTAGATGTACAAAATGATGTCCCTCCATGGAAATAGCTGCGTAACGTCTCTTGAACACATTTGCGAACACTCGACGAATTTCGGCAGTCGAAATCTGGGAAATGACTAGTCGAATCCTGTCTTCCAACTCTTTGAGTGTATGGAGATTGCTTGAATACACCTTGTTTTTTAACATTCTCCAAAGATAAAAGTCACAGGAATTTAGATCTGGAGAATGAGGAGGCCAGTCAACTATCCTATCATCAAAAACACTTCGTATTACTGCCATAGAAGCGTTGTCAATGTGTGGTCTTGCTTTGTGCTGCATGAAATAACCGTACAGCTTTTCGTTGGGTAAAAGTTCTTGGAAAAATGGATGCAGGATATTGTTCACATACCTGTCAGAATTTATCAAAAATGTTCAAATGTTTGTTAAGCTTATGGGACTTAACTACGGGGTTATCAGTCCCTAAACTTACAAACTACTTATGAACTACTTACGAACTAGGACGGCACAAATATCCATGCCCGAGGGGGGATTCGAACCCCCGACCGCAGTGGCCGTGTAGACCGTGACTGGAGCGCCTTAGTCTCCTCGGCCACCGCGGCCGGCCAGAATTTATCGTTTCGTGGGAAAAGATTCGATTAGTCATATCCCAGATTTCGGCAGCCGAAATTCGTCGAGTGCTCGCAAATGAGTTCAAGAAATATCAGGCCGTTCTTTCCATAGAGGGACATCATTTTGAACATCTGCTGTATATAAAGGCAAGCTTAGGTTACTCAGATGGCAATGTTTTTTAGACTTTAACTCAGTGTATGCGCCAGAGGCACAATAGAGTCCGAGAATCTGGCGCTGCCTTGGCCGGCGAATGCGGTGGCGGCGGCCAGGAGCCGTATCGCGCGATCCGCGGACGCCTGGCAGGCGTCTTTCGTGAGACACCCTGTACTTAGTTTTTTCCGCATTTGAGCGTTGCACAGCGGTCATTACCCCTTAGCTATAGCCGCGCGGGAGTAGCCGCGTGTTCTAAGGCACCATGCTACGGACTGGGCGACCGCTCGTGCCGGTGATTCGAGTCTTCTCTTTTACGTATTGTCCTTAGTGTAAGTTACGTTCCATAGTTTGTAAGACAAGGGACTCATGAACTTAGCAGTTTGGTTATTGGTTTACAAAAATTTGTTAATTTTTTTTTCTGCATACAATTTCACTGTACTCCCCCGAGATCCTTCCCTCCCTCTTCAACTTCCCATAACCTACTCGTTGCTGACGCCTTGTCGCGACCTTTATACAGGGAAATTCACGAAGATATGCAAATATTTTAATATGCTATTCTACAAGTATAAATAAAGAAAATTTTCATATAAACTTAAGTTCGCAAATGATTAGTTACGAGTAATAAAAGATTTTGCTTGAAATTTAAAAACGTCGGTAATACGAAGCCATCGTAAAACTGTACGAGGTCACAGTAAAGCACGATTTCCAGTTATTTTGTTGTCATTGATCTGGTGAATCTAATAAAACATATTCCTGACCTGTATCTGCAGTAATTCTCCAGATATTCCAGATAAGAAAATAAATAATTTTGGAAAATTTGTAAATTATTAACTTCTTGTGAGATAATTCTTTTAATTGCAGACAAATGCACCAAATTTTCAACAAAAGTTGTAGGGAAATTTATTTTCGGCAATTACGGTAACAAAGTTAGTTAAATTTTTATGAATGTGTCAGATAATCTTCTTTTATTAATACGTGTTCATGTTCAAAAAAAATGTTCAAATGTTTGTAGAACTAATGGGACTTCACTACGGGGCATCAGTCCCTAAACCTACAAACTACTTATGAACTAGCTTATACTAAAGACAGCACACACATCCATGCCCCAGGTGGATTTGAACCCCCGACGGGGAACGGCCTCGCGCATCGTAGCATAGTGCCTCAATGCGCGCGGCCGCTCCGCCGCGACTACGTGTTCATGTTAAAGAGGAAGAAACAAAGCTCAATGTCAAGGATATTGTACAGTTTACAGTGTGAAATGGATAAATTTCCGCTATTAAAATTACTTGGCGTTTTAGGATAAGGAGAGTGATCTGCGAGATTTGATAAAAAGTCCCAAGCGGCAATTGCAGCCATAACACAAATTATTTAAAGGCCATTTTTAACTAATTACATGTGTTAATGATATCTTTCCTGTTTACACGCAAACATTTTTGACATATACCATTTTATAGCGTTGTAGGAATGGTTGACTACAAATGTAGCCTCGGTGGAGTAGCTGAGCGGTCTAAAACGTCTCGCTGCGGAGCGCGCGGTTGCTCGCCGTGGAGGTTCGAGTCCTCCCTGGGGCATGGGTGTGTGTGTGTTGTCCTTAGGATCGTTTACCTAGGTTTAAGTAGTTTGTAAACTACGGACTGATGACCACGCAGTTTGGTCCGATAGATTTACAAACATTTGACCATTTTGAAGAAATGTAGATCCTTTGTAAATATTGTTCACCGATCTGAAGATGAAGCTCGAAAATATAGGACTTTTAATTAAATTTCTATTTTTTAGACTTGTTCTTGAAAGGTTTTTTTTCTTTCTTTTTTTCATTGATGTTAATAAAAGGCAGGAAGACTTTTATTAAATCAGAGTGGATAATAAGGATTTTTTCTCTTTGTGTTCATTAATTACTTTTTTTTAATTTTCGAACTTGCAGACGCGCAGAACTGGACGCGCAGTCTGAAGTGTCTTGTTACGGATTGCGCTGGCGCTCCAAAATATTCTAATAATTGTAAAGCTATTAGACCAAACTGTTATGGTCGTCAGTCCCTAGACGTACAAACTAGTTAAACTTACACTAAGGACAACACACACAGACACACACACACACACAAACCAACACATACAGACACACGTGCCTGAGGAATGACACGAACTTCTGGCGGGAAAGGCCGCCTAGTCCATAGCATGACGACTCAGACTAGGCCGCCATTCCGCACGATGCGCTTCCGCTCCTGTCGGAGATTCTGTACCTCCGTCGGGCGCTGTTGATCTCGCTGTTGAGCGCCCTAAAACGCCAATCATCATCTTGTACCTCCGTCAGGCATGGATGTTTTTGTTGCTCTTTGGGAAAGTTAGTCCAGGGACTGATGACCGTTTCAGTTTGTTCCCTTAAGATTACAAACAGTTCAACTGAGTTGCAACATTGATTTCAATTGTTTATTAGCTTTTCTCGCCATTAAAAATTTTTCTTGCCTTTTTCATTGTATCATTATGCCCTACATTCCCAATTCTCTTCTTCATCATGGTCTCTCCTTCCCCCTCCTCCCTCCCTCCCTCCTCCATTTCCCATAGCCTACTGGCTGCTGACGCCTTGTCGCGACTTTCATACAGGGTGATTCACAAAGATATGAAAATACCGGGTGATCAAAAAGTCAGTATAAATTGGAAAACTTAATAAATCGCAGAATAATGTAGATATATAGGTACAAATTGATACACATGCTTGGAATGACATGGGGTTTTATTAAAAAAAAAAAAAAGAAAAAAAAAGAAAGTTTGACCGATGGTGCTTCATCTGATCAGAAAAGCAATAATTAGCATAAAAAATTAAGACAAAGCAAAGATGATGTTCTTTACAGGAAATGCCCAATATTTTCACCATCATTCTTTAACAATAGCTGTAGTAGAGGAAAAATGTGAACAGCGCTGTAAAGCATGTCCGGAGTTATGGTGAGGCATTGGCGTCGGAAGTTGTCTTTCAGCATCCCTAGTCATGTCGGTCGATCACGATACACTTGCGACTTCAGGTAACCCCAAAGCCAATAATCGCACGGACTGAGGTCTGGGAGGCCAAGCATGACGAAATTGGCGGCTGAGCTCACGATCATCACCAAACGACGCGCGCAAGAGTTCTTTGACGTTTCTAGCAATATAGGGTGGAGCGCCATCCTGCACAAAAATCGTACGTTCCAGCAGGTGTTTATCAGCCAGGCAGGGGATGATGCGATCAGCGTACATCTCACCCGTCACGGTAGCAGTCACAGACGTTTTGTTGTACAGCGCCATCTGTCGGACATTTTTGGACGGTTTTTTTTTTTTTTTTTTTTCAATTGGTCCTAATAAAACCCCATGTTATTCCAAGCATGTGTGTCAATTTTTACCTCTCTATCTACATTAGTCCGTGAATTATTAAGTTTTCTAATTTATACTGACTTTTTGATCACCCGGTATTTCTATATGCTATTCTACAAGTATAAATAAAGAAAAAAAAGTTCATTCAAAAGTATGTCTTCAAATGATTAGTTGCGGAATTACAGCTAATAAAAGACTTTGCGTGTAACTTAGCAACCTCACTAATATGAAGCAATCGCGAAACTGAATGTGGTTACAGTAAAGCATGATTTCAATTTATTTTGTAGTTACTGATCTGGTGAATCTAACACAACATGTCCCAGACATTCAAGGGAAGGAAAGAAATAATTCGGGAAAATTTGTAATGTATTAACTACTTGGGCCAATACTTTTTCTCTTATATTCCAGACGGTTGCACAAAGTATTTTGATAGGTTTTAGAGAATTTTACTTCGAAAAAATGGTAATAAAGTTAACTAAAAATCGTATGAATGTGTCAGATAATCTGCTTTTATTAATGTCGTAGCACACATGAATTCCTTTTAAACTGGAAAGAACAAAGTTGAGTGCTATGAAAGTTGTACAGTGTTCTTACAATTTCACACTGTGCACTCTACTACTTCATTCAAAATGTTCAGATGTTTGTGATCTATCCCTAGGCTTAGAAAAACCTAAGGACAACACACACAGACACCCACGTCCAACGGAAGACTCGAATCTCCGACGGGGAGCAACCGCACGCTCTGCAGCAAGGCTTCTTAGAACGCACGGCCATTCCATCACTGCTCTCAACTTCCGTAACATTGACCTTCTTTTTTTTTTAATTTTTAATTTTTTTTATTTTCTTTTCCTCATCGACATGAATTCACGTGTGATCTGGTATTAATAAAAGCTGATTGTCTGACACATTCATAGCGTCCAAAATTAAATTCTCTACAACTTCCGTTGAAAACCTTGTACAACTATCTGGAATTTAAAAAAAGACACAAATAATAAGTAAGTTACAAACTACACAAATTATTTCTTTGCTTCTCTTGTATTTCTGGAAAGCTACTGCAAATACAGGTCTGGGATTCATATATTCAGCAGAACAATAACAAGAAAATAAATTGAAATCTTGCTTTACTGTAACCTTGTACAGCTTTACGATGTCTTTATATCAGAAAATTGTATGAACGTAACCTCCAACAAGGAAGTCGCAAAGTTTACATGTTTGAACTGTTTGTTTTTAAGCATTGATAATGATCCGAAAAAACAAAATATTTCTGGCTAATTGCTGACAATTTTCTTTAAAAAAAAATCGTCGAACAAAAGTGTCAAAATGGAATCAAGTTTCGTCCAAAGCCGAAAACATAACCGGACCCTGTTTGATTAAGTTAAAATTTCTGTTTATTTCCTTTACACCACAAATCACCAGTTTATCCACATTTCGCAAGATCCCCTCCCTAGAGTGTGTGTAAGCCTCACTAGGAGTCTGTAGAAGATGACATGGGAGGCGAACAAGTTTAGACAAATCGACGGTACTCTTATTGAAGTACTTCCAAATTTAATTCTATTCTCCTCGTTGTGACATTTTCTACCTAAAACAAATTAAAGGAAGTTATAGAAATAAGCTGAAGTCGATATAGTGGAAACTCAATATTTCAATTCTCGGAATTACGAGTGTTGCGTAAATACGAGCGTCAAAAAACCAAAAAGACACTACGGGTGTATTGTCTTCACCTAAAAAGGCACTCCACCATTATATCGCGAAGTAAATAGTTAAAAGACTTTACAACCAATTTAAATGCCTGTTTAAACGCTTTGTTTAGAAACATCACTTTTTTTCACATGTATTCTTTTCAAGTTCGATTTACTTGTTTTTCGCACATAAATTTTGATAGTTCGAGGTGGCACTGGTCGCGTTCCCTTCGAATTAAAGAGACTGTACTATAGAGTCATCAAAAAAGATTTCACAGTCCAGCATATCTTCCTGTAGGAAGATACTCTTCAGGTATACAATAGACATATGAAGTAGGTACTACGAAATGCTAGAGCCTGGATGTGACTACCACATCACAAACCACGCAAATAACTTATTTGCTTCATAAGCAGCCTCTTTACAATTTTTTCTCAGGAGCGCTAGCTTTCTACTGCCATATTCATTTCCGTTTTTCCAATCTACAAACAACTTTGCATATCTCATTTTTGGCATTTCTAAATACATAATGCATCTAAGTCACAGTCAGTAAATCAGCTTCAATCAGCGCTGCAGAAAGTATTTCGAAAAATAAGGTCACAGTTGTCTGTATAATTTTACGCAAACTGAACATGAAAAGCTATGTACCACATGATAAATGTTACCTAAAATCATATTAGTTATTAAAAAACTTCTCGCTTTCAAGGAAACAGTAAAACTTTAATAACACGTAGAATAGTGAATGAGTTAAATTGTAGCTAACTTAGAATATAAATGTGAGATACGATGGCGTTGTTTTATGCGTAACAACAAAATAACCATAATTTTTATGCGAGAGGCGAGGCTCCTAGTAGTTAAACGGCGCGACGTCAACTAAGGTAAAGCGTTATTGTTGACTGAATTTACCAGTGTTGCCAAATCGTTTCCAACCATTTCCCTACATGGCGTGTCAAAAACATGAAAGCCCCATGGACCAAACTGATTTCTAAAAAAAGCGAGAAAGAGGGACTCTTGCTTTGAACGTCAAATATGCAAATTTTATCGGAATCCGTTGAATGACATTGATATCCCTTTGAAAAAAGCTCTTTCAGTTTCTCGCGAATTTTCCGAGTAATTTTCCCAATTTTTTAGTTTATAAGAACGCTTATCTTTTTTCTCTGAAAACTTTTCGAACACCAAGAAAATAATTATAATTGTGGCAATTGATTTATATTTATAGAAAAAAATCGCTTTCGGTTTTCCGTAAATTTTCTTATTTTCCGGGTGACTTTTCCAAATTTTTATTTGATGCGAACCTTTCTCTTGCGTTCAACATGAAAAGTACAAAATTTTATCGCAATTGGACGAATGGTATTGATAGCCCACTGGAAAAAGCTGTTTCAGTTTTTCCCAATTTTTCCTCTTTTCCGGACAACTATCCCATATTTTATTACCGTTTAAACCTTCCTTGAGCTTACACGAATATTTCTAGACTAAAAACAAATCGGTTAATCCGTTCTCGAGTTTTAGCGAGACTAACGTACTTGCTGAAAACCCGGCTTTGCCCGGGCATTTATTTATTTATTCGAACCTTGAGTTAGTACTTTTCCTATCCACTCTCTCTCTGTCCATCTCCTTTTTTCTAAAAACATGTTACATTTATCAGAGAATATATAAGTAATCACAGGTAAAAATGCACTTGTATCGAAGAATACAATCACGAAATTCAAAAATAATGATTGTAATAATATCACAGATGGATCACTTGATGTAATGTAATTTTTTAAAGAGATGTATTAAAAGAAATTTCTTTTTTACTGCTTTATTTATTTATTTATTCTTATATTTCTTTATTTGTATGCTTATCCTTACAGAGAAAGAGCTGAAGACATTGTAGCACGCATAGACCAAAGATATGGTCTGTGGCATCACGTTTCGCTGTACGTAACCTCCTTGCTATAGAGTCGCAAACGTCAGCGCTGGCCTTCAGTCCGAATTTTTTTATAATTTGACGACTTTCAACCACCATATGTTCCACCCCATCATAGCTGTCGGCATAGAACTGCTATGTTGTACAACGGGAAACTTCGGACAACAATTGAACACAGACCATTCGTTTGCATTCTGTAGTTTTCGCTGCAGAGCGAAATATTAACACACACACACACACACAAAAACACACACACACACACACACACACACAGAATTTTATATACACCGATTACTTTCCATCCCGATATACTCCACCGTTTTATCATTATCAACCCTCAAGCAACAATGCAACCAATAAAACCATTTTCAAAGAATAAATATAATTTTCAAAGAATCATTATTGTTCCGCATTTCACGTTATATTCTTCAAATTACTGAATATCTATCAGATCACTATAAAACCGTGCCTAAAACCTCCCTCAGGTATAAATTAGTAACTGTACACATATTTAAGTCTCTGCGTGTTGTCGTTCGGACGTCATAAGCGTACACTGAACAGACATTCACATTAATATATATAGATAAATAGCTATCCGATCACCACAAAACCGTGCCTAAAGCCTTCCCCGGGTAGACTTTAGTAACTGTACAATTTTTTAGGTCTTTATGTCTTGTGGTTCAGACGTGATAAACGTACACCGAACAGACATTCACACACACACACACACACACACACACACACACACACACACACACAGTTTCACTTGTTTCATTGTGTTTGCCTCTGTAACTTATAAAATAATAGGTGAAGGGAAATTTTAATGAGGTAGGTCAACACAAGAAATGTTACACTTTCTGCGGAGCTATGAACATAGTTTATTGTGTCATTTTCCAGAGAGTTACAGCACAAATATATAATTTTTTAAATGGAACAATAGTTTTTTCTATCGTGCATTGCAATCTTTGAATCAGCTGCGTCCAAATCAATTTAAACTACATTCCTATCACTGTTAGTTTGGGAGCTACAACCCTTCAAAGTTTAGGGGGCGGAGGTTACGACAGCGTATCTGACTGGCTGAAGGTCATGAGACAGTGGGCCGTGTCCCAGGGGGCAGCCGCTCGGCCAGTCAGATACGCTATCACAGTCTCCGCCCCCGGAACTTTGAAGGGTTGTAGCTCCCAAACTAACAGTGAAAGGAATGTAGTTTAAATTGATTTGGTTTCAACGAATCTAATGCACAATAGAAAAAATTATTGTTCCATTTAAAAAATTATATCTTTGTGCTGTAACTCTTTGGAAAATGATACGATAAACTATGTTCATAGCTCCGCAGAAAGTGTAACATTTCTTGTGTTGACCTACCGCATTAAAATTTCCCGTCGGCCGCGGTGGCCGAGGGACTGAGGCGTTTCAGTCATGGTCCACACGGCCTCTACGGTCGGGGGTTCGAATCCCCCCTCGGGCATGAATATTTGTGCCATCCTAGTTCGTAAGTAGTTCATAAGTAGTTTGTAAGTTCAGGGACTGATGACTCCGTAGTTAAGTCCCATAAGCTTAACAAACATTTCATTTCATTACAAAATTTCCCGTCACCTATTATTTTATAAGTTACAGAAGCAAACACACTTAGTGAAACATATAAAATAAATAACGAAAACTAAGAGCCATTTTTTTAAATACTATGTTTCTTTGAAGTTAATAATGTTCTGTTATAAATATATCCTACCCGCCTACGTAGAAAAACAGTGTTTAATTTCCACTTGTTTAGTAATTGATTCTCTTGTAATTTTCTTTTCTCTGGCCCGCCACAGTGATAAAAGTTGGTAATGTGGTCCGCGTAGAAATTTAGTTGGACACCCCTGGTTTATATGAACCTGAATCTTTAGTTTTACTTGTAGAATAATATATGAAAATACTTGCATGACTAAGTGAATCATCGAGCAATTTCGGAATATTGCAGGTCAGCAATGTCTTTCCAGCTGAAATAGGGACTGAATTACTCTGATCTGTATATGTCTAGGCAATTATCGCGTTGTCCGGCCTCTACTGCAGCAGCCTATTATGCTACGGTACTCTACGCAGACAGATCGGCTGGAGGAGTGGCTGACCGCTGCCTGCGCGGCGCGGCGCGGCTCGTCTACCCGCAGCTCGGCTGGTCTCCGCGCTGCCCGGCTTGGCTTGGCTTCCGCGACACGTAGCGGCATAAAGCAGAGGCCGCGGTGCACAATGGGCGGGGCGGCGGCGTTCCCATCCGCAGGGCGGCCAACTGCGCGCCGCTAATGCGATGCAGAAGCGCCGGCCGCGCCGCGCCGCCATTACTGCTGCCGCGGCCGGAAAAAGGGGCCCCCTGGCCGCCCAACAAAGGAGGTACAAATACGGACGACAGGCCATTACCGCCGATAATGATCTCATAAATATGTCGCCGGCCGTATATCTAGCCGGCAGGATGAATCAATCGCCGACACGTACGGCCGCCTGCTCGATATTGTATTCTGGGAAAGCATTTCTCGGCGCTCTAATAAAGTGCTTGCTGTCCGTTCGCAGAAGTCCCGCGGCTTGTAGCGGCCGCGGCCGTAGGCGTGCCGCGCTGTACGGCAGATTACTCCGGTGTCGCCGCAGATGGCACCGAGGCCGGCTGGCAGCCGCAGTGGGCGTTGTACTCGCTGTACCCTGCTCCTACTGAAGCTGCTGGCCGATGTTGGAAACACGCTGCTCGCACATTGTCCAGCACAGAGTTCTTATACTTACCGGTATTACGAGATGAAATCACTCCACCCCACACTTGCGTGGCACTGGTGCAGCTACCGCACGGAATATTTTGGTAAAGAACCGTATTGCTTGGACAAATACAATATTTCTCCTTTTTTTTTATATATTACGCATTTCGGCTACTCAAGGCGTCATCAGATATTCTAGAGAAATTAAAAATTTGTATAAAAATAGCGATTCAGTTAATAGTACATAAAATGTCCGTTATAAGACATACTTCAGCCGTGCTGGCTCTCGATTTATTTTAGCCAGGATCGATTAGGGTATTTCAAATGTTCAAATATTTGTAGAGCTTACGGGACTTAACTACGGAGTCATAAGTCCCTAAACCTACAAACTACTTATGAACTAGCTTATACTAAAGACGGCACAAACTTCCATGCCCGAGGAGGGATTCGAACCCCCGACGGGGAAGATTAGGGTATTTACGCCCGACGATGGTGGCGTGACGATCTCTCCCTGACAGCAGAGCCTCTGTGGACTGCGTTAGGCCTTCCTTATGTTTGGGTTTTCGGCGAGAGCAACTTAGTGTGGTTTTCGCGGTGCAAGTTGAGAGAAGGAGTACGATGGAGACCGCGACGTGTTGATAATGGCACAGTCGGGGAGCAAGTAGGTCCGGGACACGCTGTTACGTTTGCTCAATATGGTCTACCGCCTGTGCTGCGTGTGTTTACCAGGAACATTGAAGTCAGCCGTCACCGAGTACCGGCTATGCGATTCAGTACTGTTGTGGGAGATCCTTTAGTAAAGTCTCTCAGGCAGGCTGATTTGTTGGATGGATGCATGATAATGGAGCTGTTCATAATATTCTGGGGAGGTCGCGGCTTCCGATTCCCGCGACACATTTGCGATAAGTACCTTGCACACGCCCGTCCACCTGGCTGTTGTCTACTCCATTTGCTTTTGTCGCTTCTTCTTATTACTCCCTAGCTTACAGTCTACTTAAATTAAGGTTAACGTAAGGACAACACACACATAAATGCCCGAGGAAGGATTCGAACCTCCGACGCGGGAGGCCTCGCGATCCGCAACGTGGCTCTACAGACCGCTCGGCTACTCCCGCGCGGCTTTGTGTTTGGATTATGGTTTGTGCGGCAGGACCCCAGCTCTCGACTTTTATTAACGTCCATGTCTTATTATTAATTATTCGTATTATTAAGGATTCAAATTTGATAGTGATTGAGTTGTCTTTTTCATTATCAATCGTCTGCTTCAAATTGCTGAAGTATTGACCGTTTGGTTTTACGGAGTCTGGGGTTTTATCTGGCGTGTGCTCGTCTGCTACTCCGTTTCCTACCCGGACGGCATTGCTCTGCCAACCCCGCGGTTGTATTGCGGCAGTCCCTGAAGTTCTTATTTTGTTTTCTATCTAGCTTTCTATCTAGTTTTCATCCCGTATGGCCTTGGTTACCTAGTAAGTGATATCGCCAGCCCGAGCAATTGCTGCCTCATTTATAGAGAAAGGGGGTCTGTAGGTGATACCAGTCCGACAGTAAGACGCTTATTTAACCCATGTAACCTTGCGCTTAGTGCACTAAATAAGTTCTTTGTTACCACTTTTATGTATCCAGTACTGTAATTATTGGACTTTTATTGATTTATATCGGCGGTTCTCATGTATACTAGGCCACTTGACATGTTTGCGATCTTAGATGTTAATGGTTGGGAGATCTGAACATCCGCTACTAATTCAGAAATATTTAACTATAACCACCGGCAGTTTTACCTTTTCTGTTAGGGATTGTGTTATATCCGAATGTGTACATCTGTTACCTGTACTGTGAAGTAATGAAATTGTCACATTATTGTAAGTTCCACCACTCATTTATCGCCTTTGCCGTACATTTCATATTTGATATTGTGGAGTTTTTCAAGTCACATCTGCTAAAGATACTTCTAGTAGCTGTTTAAATCTGAGCCGATTCTCCCTACTGCTCAAACTGTTTGCAAGCAGTCTTTTGTAATTAAATTCAAATTGTGTTGAAATGTGTACTTGGAAGTCTTTTTTTTTTTTTAATTTTTTTTTTTTTCAATTCAAATTGTGCCTTAGGGCAACTGATCTGAGCGGATTCTTTTTACTGCTCAAAGCCTCTCTGGAAGTATTTGTCTTAAATTCAGATTATGCCATAGATTTAGGTACCAGGCCGTAAAGTGTATAGTGAAGAGACTGTACATGAAATTGAGTGGGTCGTTAAGTGCTTGGGCAATACATTATCTGTGAGTTATAGACTATAAATAACCTTGTTGTCATGTTAAAAGGAAAATTGTTTTGTCCCCTTATATTTATTCATTTAGTAATATTTACATCGATGTTTTGAAGGGGTTTGATGTTTGTGTATTCAACTTGAACGGATGTCTGAGTTGTAAATTTGTGTTCCACCAGGAGAATATTAGCAGATGTACATACCGGACAGTTCATGAACATGTCTATTTGAAGCCAGAGTTCTGTTAATCCAACCTGTCATTCTGTAGACCCACTGAGTGATTGCCTCCTCAACATTTTGAGGATCTTGTAGAAAATTTATGAAATTAAGTTCCAACTATAAGTAAGCTCTTGTTGTTCTGTTTTGGTGATTTATGTCATGGTTTGTCTAGGGGGTCCACCGATCGCAAAGCATGTATTTAATATGATTAACACAAGGTGGTGAAACAAGCCTTCCGTATTCACAATGAATGGATCTTACCCGAGTAAACTGTTGAATTAATTGGCTTGCTGCCTTGAGTTCCTTTGATTTTTTTGTACATGTCACAATTTTTTATGAAGGATTAAAAGAAATGTAAAAATGTTATTAATATTCTCTTTGATTCAGAATATCGATATAATGTTCTGCCGTTGTAACTTTTGAATCACGCTTTTATTGACTTGTTAAATAAAAGGGTGACTGCAAGTACTGACTATTTTGGTATACTCACCCAGTCCTTCCGTGTCCTCTCAGTCTGTCAATGCTATGTATTTGTTGTTAAGTAAAATATTTTAAAAACCTACCAATCCCATCCCAATACTTATTATGGGTAAGGTTTAAGCTGCTTAAGCTACAGGTCACATGACCACATTGAAGTTTCATAGGTAGGTTGTAACGTTTCTGCTATGTTGCGCAATCTCTACAAAATCAGTTGCCAACATTACAAACATGAAATATCTGACACCTAAAATAAAACTTCGCTACCGGACATGTAAAATATCACATTTTCGTGTTCAGTTAAACATACTATTAACACTATTAGTAAAATGCTTTAAAGAAAGAGTACGTTGATTTAAACAAACATCACTGGCTGTCCTTTTACGTAATTTTCAATTTTTAATACTTACGTATATAATAGCTACAAACACTAAAAATGCGTTACACTTAATATCGGAAATTGCTGAACTTATATATATTAATTTGTATAAAAACAACAAGACTACATGTAATAACTATTGCACAACGTGATTACATATGTACCCTTTGTTTAAGTAAATTCGGGCAGACAAGGTTTTATCTATCACTCGCTCCTAAATTAAATACTGATCATTTTTCACGTACTAAAATTAATAATCCTTTTGATGCTAAGAAACTATCTTCGAAATAGACGAAACTACTACAACTTTACACCAATTCGTATTAGACCGCAATCTGAAATACATTAAAATTCCATGTCTAAATAATAGTACACCTACACAATATTAGCAAAACAGATAAGTGTGCATTTTGTAAACATAAATAATGTAAGTAAATTGAGTTATTTTAAACCCTAGTCAAAACACTACTTTTAATTTTTGTACCACATTAAATACAAATTTCATGAAACACGTACATATATTGAGATAAATAGTTGAAGCCTAGATGTAATATTTTAATTTGTGTATTTTGGTATATTTCCAGTATTGTTATATTATTTATTTGGTAACCGAAGAACTTTGTCATCAATCTTATTACGCGGTTACGATGAAAGATGTTTGAGAGAAACCATGTTTTGTTTTTCTTCTAGTAGTCACAAACCTGTAAGCAGCTCTGTTGTCTTGCTGCTGCAAATTTTTTTTACTTTGGATTGTGCAACAATGTAATTGGTTTAAACTTCATTTAAATTGAAATAAAATCATTTCCATATCAACTGACATGTTTATGATTTACGAAAATATCCTGAAATATCAAATATTTTAGTGAATGCCGAAGACAGCTCACAACGCAGTAAACGTCCTCCAGCATATAAGATAAGTTCTTTTTATATCATGTTCACCTACAGTGGAATGACTTTGTTATGGAGACTGTGAACTAATAAAACTTTGCGTGATTTAGGAAAACATTATGGCTCAGTTTGAGTCATCCCCAAAAGGGATGACTGTCGTTAGAAAGTGTCGGCTATAAAATTGAACTTATAAAATACCACTGAAAACGAATCAAATCCTTGTTACTTAGGAAGCAAGGAGTCATAAGCAAAAGAGGCAAAATATACTGTATATCTGCAACCAAAACTGTTTTTTCCCAAGATATTATAAAGTGTTCAACAAAAACGCCACATTGGATAGTCATCTAACATCATTCAGAAATCAGAGATTTGTGCCATTGCCTTCAGTATCAACTGCTGACAATAAAAATTAGTACACCGAGTTTTCGAATTAGTCAAGATAAATAGAAAGCGAGACACAGAATTCGAACGTGAGACTCCTGGTTACTAGGCAGTCACTTTATCTAACCAGTCACCGAGACGTTATGGATAACTAGAATGGCTGGAGTATTTATAAGCACGCCTCCCTTCACAACGGAAATGAACTATTCTTTGATACAAATTATTCTTTCATTATTTATTATTTGATGTTAATACAACTTATGCCTGACGTATCAGGCAGGATTATTCCCACTCATATTCCTGTGGTGCTATTTCGCTGTTGGGCAATCTCGGAAATATTGATACGAGTTACACGGGAGAACATTTAGGCGCACTGAATTTTGGGTTGGAGATGAAGGTATGCTGTACTATATTCTGTGGAATTTCGTTACGGAAGGCAACGGTATACCACCTCCAAAAAGGACCATGCCTAGTAAAGCACTGTGGTGTTCAAACCAATCTTCGGATTGTCGACTGCTTTATCTTTTAAGGTTACGGAAGCTGAGTGTATAAGGCGACCGCCTAGTTTATGAACACCGGAATGACAGCTTTCTGTCAGCTACCAGTATACAAAAACAATAGAATCAAATGGGCAGTCCCTCAAGAAAGCCCCCAAATGTTCAAATCTTCGTAAACCTACTGGTCCAACTGCTATGGGCATGAGTGCCTACACTTACTACTTCCACTTAAACTACCATAAACTAACCTAAGGACAACACACGCATGCACCCATACCCAAGGAAGGACTCGAACCTCCGACGGCGAGCAAACGCGCACTCCGTAGCAAGGCGCCTTAGAGTGCTCGGCCACTACACCGCCGCAGGAAGCCCTCATTCTCTGCTGCTCTATGTTTTATCCTTATTGCGACCTGACGGGTATTAACGTCTGTGGGAAGAAAACTGCAGATGGTTTATAAGCTGATGATGCGGGAATAACCGCGAGGAAAAGGAAAGATGTGACACTACTAGAGACCCAAATCAAACGATACTGTTTTGCTTTGGGTGCCGAAATGAACCAAAATAAAAGTAAATTTTTGAGTATAAAGGCAAGTCAAAGATTTTGTGCATTTCATGGGTACATTTCAAATTAACATAAGCCGGCCGCGGTGGCCGAGGTGACTGAGGCGCTCCAGCCACGGTCAGCACGGCCACTACGGTCGGGGGTTCGAATCCCCCCTCGGGCATGGATATTTGTGCCGTCCTAGTTCGTAAGTAGTTCATAAGTAGTTTGTAAGTTTAGGAACTGATGACCTCGTAGTTAAGTCCCATAAGCTTGACAAACATTTGAACATTTTTTGAATTAACATAAATCTCTTGGAACGGTGTTGACGTTCCCCCCATTATGTATTATTAAAAAAATTGTCACTTTGTGGTAAACGAAATAAATGGAGCCCTCATTGACAGTGACAACCCGTAACATGGACAATATCAGAGAATAAAATACATAACTGTGAGTATCCTATCGAAGGATTTTTATGTACACACATCTTCCCCCTATCCAAAGTCATTGCAAAAGGGGTATGACTAAGTTAACAAATAATCCGTGGAACGACAACTTGTTAAGAGTTGACGTGAAGACTGTGACACTTGAGCCTGTGAATTGAGGACAAATACTCGAAAGCAAATGAATTGTAAATGAATAATAGTTTCTGTTAATCATACAATATCCTAAATTAAACACGCCGCAGTCGCTTGAGAAGGACGCATTGAATATGACGCTCCAGTTGCCAGCATTCGTAAGTATAGATAATTATGGTATAACTGACAATAGCTGCCGTCAGAGACGTCTGAGTATTTGTGATATTAGCGGTTTTACCTGCTTCGAAAGTTTGGGAACTTCCTTTCCCACGGCCAACCTCATGAATTCACGAAGACAGATGAGTGTAAGACAGTTTAGTTAAAATTGTTGTGTATGTTGAACCAGAGTTATCGTTGTTAATAAAGTCTGTAGCTCTTGCGTAAAAACAATGAATCCTATTTAGATTGATTTTAAACATGGTCAAACAGTAAATTATAATTTATCGTGCAAAGTCTGACGAAAATGAGCCTTTATTAGTTGTACAGCTTCAAGTATTTCACGTATATCAGTAAACAGCTTAATGATAAATCTAGGTGGACGTAGTTCACTAGGCAATGATCCAGTACTTATTAACGAATTTTTATCCGCATGAGATGTCACAATGAACAATAAATTAACGTGGTGTTTATCGTTCTATTCAACCATTCACATATCCATTTTTTTCTCTCCTTAGTCGGTTTTGCACTATCAATCATATATATAGATAGACAGAGACGGAGAGGGGAGAAAGGCAGACAGTGGAGTACGTGGACTAACTGTATATTGGGACAGTTAAATTCCCGTGAAGCGATGGATTTTCAGCTACGTAATAGCAAGACAAAGAGAAAGATAAGAAATAGACTTTGAGATGGGGGAATGATGTGAAGAGAGATTAGGGGAAGGAGTGTAGGATGTATATCCGATCCCCATGCTTATTTAGCAACAGCGGAGCCTTGTCGGGTTCGAATTTAATAAATAAAATAACTGTAAACGTAGAGGTCAAAATCAATAACGAAAATTAGCTTACTTTTAAAATCGTTCTATTCCTTGTCCTTCCATGCAGATGTATAACGGGTTGTAGTCAACAACTGTTGAAAGATGTTTCGGTACAGACGGAACGAGAACAGTGTTCATTTTTAAATTTTTATTTTTTATTTTAATTTTGCTGCGAATATCTTACTACGTAGGCTCATATTCGGTAATGTTGCTTTCGTTACTCAAAAGTTTTAAATGCTTCGATTTCCGGATAAAAGGACGCTCTGTTTCAATAGAATGCAGCGGTAGTTGGAAATCTGTTGCAATTACATGGATGTTGCGTGGTGTTTCTCCCGAAAGAATAGATGTGTACAGCAGTCGTCAAGCAGATGCACAAAGAACCTCTGAATACTTGCAGGAATATAGAGATTATGCTGGAACTATGGTCGGATGGCCGAAGTAGCAAAGCACCGATCTCATATAGCGGAAAATGAGGCTTCAACTCCCGGAAGGCACAAATTTTAGCTGTCACAGTCGATGTAATTGAACGATTTGTAGCAGCTAAGACTGGCAATTTCTCTTTCTTTCGGAAACAGTATTAGATGCAACTACAACATCAAAAATTCATCTGCGGAATAGGGCACTATAATTATATCACTATTTTCATGTGGCAACCCGATTTTGAGCGGCCAAAATGTTAAAGAATGAAGCCACACGTACTGGATGTCTCTAGTAAGATATGCTTGAAAGTACAAGCCTGAGTCCTCAGGGATCACTGCTCTAACTCGCCGACGAATGGGGTGGCCACAACTTTCCACAAATTCTGCCTTTCGCAAATGTTCCAGCTCGCAACTGTTCAGCATTAGTGTTAAAAATGAAGTGGAAAGTAAGTTCCATTTCGTAATAAAATGAAATTGTACACAGATGCAGAAGAAATTTTTATTGCACAAAATTCTACAAATCTTAAACTACTTTTCCACATAACTGCCGAAATTTTGCAGGCATTTTTCATAGCGTGGCACCAGGTTTTGTGTACCTTCTTCATAGAAATCTGCCGCCTGTGTTTTCAACCAGTTGGAAACAGTTTCTTTCAGCTCGTCGTCATTGGTGAAGTGATGACCGCCAAGGAAAGACTTATCATCAATCGCGTGAACCAGTTCTTCTGTAACCAAAGGTGGACGCCCACTTCGTTCTTCATCGTGCACATCACTACGCCCGCCATTGAACTGTCGGACCCATCTTCTCACCATCGAATCACTCATCGCATTTGGTCCGTAAACATCGCAAATTTGCCGATAAATTTCACTTGGTTTCACTTTCCTCGCATTCAGAAACCGAATCATCGACCTGATTTCATAGACGGCGGGATTTTCAATCAACGCCGACATTTCAAACAAACGTAACTGACAGCGATCTCCAAATGGCGCACCTTCTTCTCCTTGATACAATATAGTGAATTTCCTTGAGACGGATAAGCTTCTTTCTGTGAATCAGCACTTATGAAACTCAGCTTGCCCTTTACTCACCTGACATCTTGCTAGCCATGGATAAAGGGCAACAGCAAGATAGTGTGGATTTCAAAAACACATTTGACGCGGTACCACACTGCAAACTGGGAACGAAGATACGTGGAAAAGGAATAGGTTCACGGATTTCTGACTGGCTGGAAGACTTCCTAAGTAACAGAACGCAGTACGTTGTTCTCGACGGCGAGTGTTTATGAGAGACGAATGTATCGTCAGGCGTGCGCCAGGGGAGTGTGATAGGACCGCTATTATTTTCTATCTATGTAAATGATACGATGGACAGTTTTCGACTGTTTGCTGATGATGCTGAGGTGTATGGGTGGGTGTCGTCATTAAATGACTGTAATAACTTACTGGATGACTTAGACAAAATTTCTAGTTGGTGTGAAGAGCAGCTAGTTTTAAATGTAAAAAAAAAAAAAAAAAAAAAAAAAAAGAAAAAAAGAAAAGAAAAAAGAGGTGATGCAGATGAGTAGGAAAATCAATCTCATGATGTTCGAATGCAGCATTAGTAGTGAGCTACTTGATATAGAAATATCTAGACGTAACATTGCAGAGGGATATGAAATGGAACGAACAAGTAATGACATTTGTGAGTAAGGAGTAAGCCGACTTCAGTTTATTGGAAAATTTTGGGAAGATGTACTTCATCTACAGCGCATGTGCGGAACTGCAATCGCAGCGCTGCAGTGGAGATAAATTGAAACGGAACTTACTTTCTGTACGCACCTCGTATATCGCATCATAAGGCGTACTATACTTTTTCAAACCACCTATATCGGCATAACGTTTATTCTTCGGCACTTCACATTCTGATATAAGAGGCCACGGTGCTTTACTGGATCAACCTGCACCATAGCCCCGACTACTGCCTGTTCTTTTTTTCATTCCCGCAGTTGGGAGGCCCTTGCATACGGCCTGTGCTCTTCGGCAGCCTGATCGCGGAGAAGAGACGCCGACCGTTATGGGTCCGGTACTCCCATTAAGTAATGACGCCATTAAGGCGTAATCTAACGGATTTTTCGTCAATAATTGAGGGCTTCGGCGAGTTTTATAATGCCATGATTGCTAGTCATTATCCTGAGATTACATGAAATCAGAGCCGCGTCATAATAAGCAGAAATGTGTTAAAATTTCGGTCTTTTCTGCGATGGAATGACCTAATTCTACTGTAAGCGATACGTTTAAGAGCTCTGAAAGAAAACTGCTCTGGTATGAGGCGAGGCTTTTCTAATTTATGAAGAAGAAGAAATGCTCCGATATTATCCGCCCCTCTTGTGGTGCTTCGTAAAGGAAAAGTCACCGATTTTTAGTGCCTTTGTGCTCACGTTTACCCAAATAATCTGAAAACTTGCAATAATTTCAACTTCAATAACTATCAGCTGTATATAAATGATTCTCGGATACGTTTCACTTACATTTCAGCCCCAACGTTACCTTACTCTCCTCCTAACGAACGACAAATTTACTTCTACGGTTTATAATCTCATATAGGATAATGTGTGCCTCGGTTGCACAGTGGTAGAGTGCCAGACTACAAATCCAAAGGTCGCGGGTTCGAACCCCGCCAGGTCCTAGGATTTTCATCTGTCACTTTCCACTTCTTTCTCCTCTAGCAGTATTGCTCATGTGAAAAATATCGAGGAGCACCGTGGTTAGGAACCCATGTTAAACTGTAGGTCCCCCTATAACTGGCTGGGCAAGTCAGCTCGAAGGTCGGAGGAAGGCAACGGCATACCACCCCAAACAGGACCATGCCTAGTAAAGCACTGTGGTGTTCAAACCAATCTTCGGATTGTTGACTGCTTTACCTTTTTTATAGGTCCAGATATATTGTGAAGTTTGATACTTCATTCAAAACTAATACACTAACTGAAAATAAAGATTGTGGTGATACTGTACATTTATGAAGCAATGCTAAATAGATCTTTTCAAGTTTTTTTTTTCCTAGGATTTTGTGGCTATCTAATTCTAATACTACAATGCACTGATGTAAGATCTCGTACATGAAGAATATCACCAGAATATCATCGTAGTCCTATGAACATACTGTTTTGGATCAGTAGTACTTCTTCAATTAGAAAGCAGTCCTACAGAGTGATGTTCTTAAAGGACTTCATCGTCGCAGATAGGGAATGGAGCATTGATCGGTACCGTGATGTGACTAACCATATTCTAGAATGATTGAACGTCTGTAGTATGTTTTGAAACAACCAAGTACATTGCAGGGTTTACCATGCAGTCATTCAGACCATTGCGATGCTTTTACCGAGTCTTGGAGACTTATTACTCCAGAAAAGAATTGATCATGCACACACTTCTCGCGTTTCCTGTCAACAGAATTACCAACACCACCAAGCAGTTCATTGGTTAATCACAGAACATCACCCAGTATTGAATAGCATTTTATGTCTACATACCAAAAATTGGACTCAATGTGCCCCCGGGAAGAAATAAATACGTAAAAGGCTTCAAAACATGTTTCAGTCACAAGGTAAATTGAAGCAATTGACACAGTGGGTACCTATTTCAAAGTTCTGTGTTTGCTTATTACCAGTTTCGTTCTCGGTCATTATCTGTAGATCAGTTGGCATATAAAAATATGAAGTGTTCATCTCTGTGGTCAACCAGTGAAAGTAGTACATAAAGTCAGTGTGCAGAACAATGGCATGATTCCTTACAGTTTAGTATTGGTTCGAAACAGTAATACACACCTTGTAAAGATTGTACAATGTTACAGTTTGGTCTTTTCATACTGCTATCTCAGGTAATTTTAAGAAATGAATCTATTTTACGGACTCTCTGAGTTGCGGTGTGTTCAAATGTTCAAATGTTTGTCAAGCTTAGGTGACTTAACTGCGGGGCCATCAGTCCCGAAACTTACAAACTACTTATGAGCTACCTTATACTAAAGACGACACAAACATCAATGCCCGAGGGAGGAGCATAGGGCCTCGATGCGCTTGGCCACACCGCCGCGGCGTTGTGGTGTTAAGAGTACTTCCGGTACCACTATTTCATACCCTTTCACCTATTTCATACTCCAGTGGCACTCAAGAAAACTTATAACTTTTAGACTTCCGTATAGATTGTAATTCCTTGTAGTGCTCATTTCCAGACGGAACGCACTGCCTCATATCGCTAATAGTAAACATATCCGTGATGCACATTGCCAAATTAATCGCTCCCGTAATATAGTCGTTGCACCCTGAATACCAGTTCAAAGATTACACTTAAGTTTTTCAGTAGTATCATTAAAATACGTATCTCCGACCTCGTTACGTTGAAATTATTATTTATGCAAAGTCTCAAATTCTGAAATTGGTGTAAAAACTAAACTAAAAAACTACTCACGGCATCGCCCCCTAAACTTATTCTAACTTATGCTGCGGACAAAACACACACACACACACACACACACACACACACACACACGTCTAAGGGAGGACTGACACCTCCGTTGGGAGCGGCCGCGCTATTGCTACATGGCCGTACCCGCGAGGCTGCAAACTAAAAATCCTGATATCATTCTCCCCGAACAATAAGGATGTTTATTAGAACATTCTGAAAGATTATTTCGGAATAGGAATCATCGTCATGCAAATGATCAGTATGTGCTGAAGTGCTGTACTGCTCTGTTTAACAAGTAATTTTATCCGTTTCTAGTTACGTTATTAAAGAAATTCAACATACACCGCCGGTAATCCAAAATATAGTACCAAGAATGAGATTACCCACTGTACAAATACCACCTTCGCTGGCTATAACCGCTGCTACCTCATCGGCATTAAATTTAAGAGGTTCTGGATGTACTGTTGGGGAGTATAGCTGTGCTTGATGCTGTCACGTACTGCCAAAATTGGTCGATCATAGACCAGACGTTTTAAACTGGTCAAAACAAAAAATGTTCAAATGTTTGTAATTTTTATGGGACCAAACTACGTTAGTCACCAGTCCCTAGACTTACAAACTGCTTAACCTAAGTTAAATTAACCTAAGGATAACACACACATCCATGCTCGAGGGAGAATTCGAACCCCCGATGTGGGAGGCCGCGCGATTAGTAACGTGGCGCTCCAGACCGCTCGGCTACTCCCGCGCGGCTGGTCAAAACAGTTAGATCAGTTGAGAGACGTAGGTTCTGAAGTATTTTCATTTGCAGAATTAACTCGATTGATTCGACATATTTCTGTCGGTTCAACGATGTGAACAAAATCACGGGATAGTAGTAATAACAGAAAGTTGCTGCAGATGGATTTGGAGTTGCTTGTGTTTACACTACCAACAGAATTACAATAGTAGTTGGCTTCAGATAATGTAGTGAGCAGGCAGTGCAGTGCAACAACAACTTGACTTACCCGAAGCTAAGGCATGAGCAGCGAACATTGGAAGCGGGACAGTCACAGAGGGAGGTGGCTACAGCTATTGTAATTACCTAAAGTGTAATTTCCAGGACCTGGACGAGATTTTAACAACAGGATACGTTAAAAAAGGAAAGACCGAGTTCCATGAGGAATTGCGGAGGGATTTGGAATTTAATCCAGGACATTGGTACAAAGGATGGCGAACACGGACTTTGCACCAACACCCCACCTGTCCCCTTTGCCGTAAGCGCGTGGTGTACCCTGACGGTTACCCATCCAAGTACTGGGGATACTCGACGGTGCGTAACTTCGATGATCTGGCGGGAACCAGTGTAACCACTGCGCCACGGCCGTTGGTCCCTCGTCAACTCAAACATGAAAGTTGATAGTATAAAAGCGCTTTACGTCCGACACAAAAAAATGTTCAAATGTTTGTAGATCTTATGGGACTTAACTACGGGGTCATCAGTCCCTAAACTTACAAACTACTTACGAACTAGCTAATACTAAGGACGGCACAAATATCCATGCCCGAGGGGGGCATTCGAACCCCCGACCGTAATGGCCGTGCAGACCGTGACTGGAGCGCCTCACTCCCCTCGGCCACCGCGGCCGGCGCGTCCGACACGATCACCAATTTCTGTGGATAATCCAAAAACGTAACTGTTCTTCTTCGGTTGAGTTTCAGAACACGATCGTTGTCTTCCACGAGACCGAGCGGGGTGGCGCAGTGGTAACACACGGAACTTGCATTGGGTAGGACTGTGGTTCAAATCCACCTCTGGCCATCCAGATTTAGGTCTTCCGTTATTTCCCTAAATCACTCCAGGAAAATGCCGGGATGGTTCCTTTCAAAGGGTCAAAGGGCACGGCTCATTTCCTTCCTAAACATTACTCAAAACTTCGAGCGTAAGCTCCGTCTGTAATGACCACGCTATCGACGGGACATTAAACCCTAAGCTTCCTTCTTTCTCCCACGAGGCATACTGATGTTGTTTCTGCAAAACAACCGCACAATCTCCAGTACATCTGTTTGGCCAACTTTCCCCTCTTTATAGAGTGCTTGCAGACGACTCTACCGGCGTCCGCAGTGTGTCCCGGCATCTCTCGTCGCCACAAAGTATATTGCGAATTTCACCTGCTTGAGGCTCTTCAATCAGGGTGTGGTACTTTGAATATACAGCAAAGCAGTATTTTGAAAATAAGGTGAGTTACAATTGTCTGAAGCGTGACAGACCTTGTTCGATATACGTGCTGCATCGTCGACGAAGATAGGTCTTAATCGCGTCCTCTCTGGCCGTGTCAAATTACAGTCTGTTTCGGATTCGAACTCCCAAATCACATGAAAGGTTTCTCAATCACAATGTAATCCTCTACTCTGTGAGGTAGCTGGAGAGACAGGCTGTAGTTACATAGCGGTGACAGTTCACCAATTGCAGTGGGACCGAGTAAATTATTAAGTACCGGTCTGGTCAGATGTAGCTACTTCGGAACGCTAAGTGGCTACCGCAGCTTGGTGGGGGAACGGCCGAAATGTTACGCCCCGTGGTCGCCCGCCAATCACTTACTGCGTTCTGGTTGCTGCACTGACACCCTAAACGCGACACCAGAGCCGTTATCGACGCCTTGCGTCCTTCGATCGGTACTTTTTTTTTTCTTTTTTGCTGCACCAATTCCATGTGTAGCCGCAGTTTTATTAGATCACGCTCCCAAAAACAAGATCAATTTTGTAACGTACGTGCTTATTACCGGGCTTAATAAGCCTTAGTAATATGCCTAGAGGAAACGACATCCTTATTCCGGAACCACCGGTTTGTTCTGATGGCTTTCAGCATTTGAAGGACTCGTACATGTCTCCAGTAATATGACAGACTTACAGAGGACAGCGTAATGCAGCGGTTTTTCCGTACTGAAACCCTGAAATTTTTTTGGGAGTTCTATTCAACTTGTACAAAAACCAGACAGTGGTTGTCAGAGTTGAAGGGCATGAAAGGGATGCAGTGGTTGGAAAGGGAGTAAGACAGGGTTGTAGCCTTTCCCCAATGTTGTTCAATTTGTACATTGAGCAAGCTATAAAGGAAAGCAAGGAGAAATTTGGAGAAGGAATTAAAGTTCAGGGTGAAGAATTAAAAACATTGCGTTTTGCCGACGACATAGTAATTCTGTCAGATACAGCAAAGGACCTGGAAGAGCAATTGAACGGAATGGACAATGTGCTGAAAGGTGCATATAAGATGAACATTAACAAGAGTAAAACTAGGGTAATGGAGTGCAGTGTAAGAAAATCAGGTGATGCTGAAGGAATTAGATTAGGTAACGAAACAATAAAGGAGGTAGATGAGTTTTGTTACTTGGGCAGTAAAATAACAAATGATGGTCGCAGTATAGATGATATAAAATGCAGAATGGCAATGGGTAGAAAGGCGTTTTTGAAAAAGAGAAATTTGTTAACATCGAATATCGATTTAAGCCTAAGGAAGTCCTTTCTGAAGGCATTTGTATGGAGTGTTGCCTTGTATGGGAGTGAAACATGGACGATAAGCAGTGTGGACAGAAAGAGGATAGAGGCTTTTGAAATGTGGTGCTACAGAACAATGCTGAAGATTAGGTGGGTGGATCGCATAACTAATGAGGAGGTACTGAACTGAATTGGGGAGAAAAGAAATTTCTGGCATACCTTGACTAAAAGAAGGGATAGGTTGGTAGGACACATTCTTAGACATCAAGGAATTGTGAATTTAGCGTTGGAGGGAAGTGTGTGGGGTAAAAATCGCAGAGGGAGACCAAGAGACGCGTATAGTAAGCAGATTCAAGTGGATGTGGGTTGTCGTTCTTATGAGGAGATGAAAAGGCTTGCTCAGGATAGAGTAGGGTGGAGAGCTGCATCAAACCAGTCTCTGGACTGAAGACCACAACAACAACAACAACAACATTTGAATACTGCGCCCACTTACAAGCGGTTGTGGCCCGGTGAGGTCACATTGGTCTGATGTTGGAGGTAATAGTTCCACAGCAGCGGTAGTGACTTCCAATCCGTAGTAGGCCGCATCGGATTAGCCGTGAGAACTGGGGCGCCGTGCTGCAGTGCTCACGGCCGTTCGCCGTCGGCTCTTCGAGTTTCCCCTCGGGCATGGGTGTGTGTGTGTTGTCCTTAATTTAGTTTACCTTAGTTTAGAAAGGTTGTGAGCTACGGACTAATAACCACGCAGTTTAGCCCGATATATTTACAAACATTTTAACATTTGAATCCCTTGTAGATCATCAACATTAACTTTATGATGTTCAAATGTTTGTAAATCTATCGGACCAAACTGCGTGGTCATCAGTCCGTAGCTTACAAACTACTTAAACTAAGGTAAACTAACCTAAGGACAACACACACACACCCATGCCCCGGGGAGGACTCGAACCTCCGACGGCGAGCAACCGCGAGGCGCCTTAGACCGCTCGGCTACTCCACCTCGGCAATTAACTTTATGTTATTGGTTTCTAAAACAGCAGCAACTAGTTGTACTTAAATTGCTTTTGCCTTTTGTTCAGACATAACAATTAAGGGTGCAAATATATGTCTGAAGATGGGCAATAAGTACCCGAAACCGAGCAATAAAAGCAGTTGAAGTGCAGTTGATTACTCCAGTTTTAAAAACCAAGTGAATAACAGTTGCTTTGATGGAGAAGTTTCATAAGTTCTGTTACGGTGCTTTTGGTCTGCACTGGGCCTGTATGACATTTTACGATCCTAGGGCCAAATTGGCGGAACCGCCACTAGACAGTCGGTCAAATGAAAAGTAACGGCAAGACGTTGCACAGTAGAAAGATTTAACCTGTCAGGTTGTTACTACGAAATGCTGGCAATTACGTCTTGCCAAGCTTGTATGCAATACAATGACATACAAAAGAAACATAATAATCAAACTATTAAATTGATGAAAGCGTGATACTTAAGACATTTTTCCCTAACTACTACAGTGTTAACAATTAAAAAAAAAACGGATTTTCGCATTAAAAAATACAAAGTGGTTCCACTGCGTTCATTAATGAATGGGGAAGACACCTTAGATGGACACCATTGCTTAGACACTGAACGACATACGAGATAGGTTTGAAGAACATGGTTACACCAAGATCTGATCGCCAAAAACAATCACAACTGATTACAATCAATTCTATGATTAGACGTGAGACAAAGTCGACGAAAGTCAACCATACTATGTTTGTATTTGTAATGGCAGGGGAAGTCAATCATTTGTTTGACACTAAATAAAGAAGAGTGTGAATTAATTCACATGACCACTAAAAGAAATCCGCTGAACTTCAATTACGCGATAAATCAGTCAAACCTTAAGGTCGTAAATTCTGTCAATTACGAACAACTTAGACAGAAGACAACACAAAGAAAATATCGTGGGGAAGTCGAACCGAAGATTACGTTTCATTGGCAGAACGCTTCGAAGATGCACCAGCTCCACCAAAGAGACTGCCTACATCACACTTGTGCGTCCTCTCCTGGAGTACTGTTGCCCAGTGTGGGACCCTCAGCAGGCAGTTTCAATCACCGACTTTTACTTCTGAGTGTGAAAATATTTTGCTAACACCCACCTACTTAGGGAGACATGACCATCCCAATAAAATAAGAGAAATCAGATCGAAAACGGAACGATTTAGGTGTTCTTTCCGCGCGCTATTAGAGAATGGAACGGTAGGGAAAACTTATGAAAGAGGTTAATGAACCCTTTGCCAGGCACTTAAATGTGGTTTGCAGAGTATCTATGTAGATGTAGATGTAGATGTTTGCATCAGTGCCCAGTGTACGGCACCGTGTACTTACCAGCCCTCCCCAGTCACCTGTTCTTATGGAGTTACGCACGGATATCATCACACACTTTCCCTGACAATTCACAGAAACGAATTATGCATCAAAAACGAGTTTTTCGGAGAAAATTCATCTTATGCTCATCCAGTTACATTTAATTAAATGTGGAATTGAAGAGTTGTAAGTGCCTGACATAAAAACTTTCGCCAAATAGGAAATTTTAATGTACAGCATCACATATGTCGGGATTATCCCAACAGACAAATCTCGGTGCACTATAAGAAGGAAGCTAACTAGCATACATTACCTCGTGACAAGAGCAGCATTCGCGGTTTTCCGAGTTGCCACACGTCGGCAGCTGTAAGCTAGTGGAGAATTCCATCCCGAAGTGTGTGGTGTGCCGCAGTGGTATTGTGGTTTCCAGCCAACACAAATATAGGGAAGTGGGGAGTAAACTTCCTTCACAGCAGTGGTGGTGATTAATAAAGTTGTTACTCACGTGCGCGCGCGTGCTCTCTCTCTCTCTCTCTCTCTCTCTCTCTCTCTCTCTCTCTCGCACACACACACACACACACACTCACACACACACACATACAGTGTGTATTTTTAAGAGAGAGATGCTTACGGACCTACGTTCTTTGTATCCAGGCGATTTGTTTGTGAAAGGGAAGGCACCCAATGTGAAGATTGGGGTGTAATTTTGGGTTACCATTACTGTACTCCTACAAAACACCTTGTAAACGTAATACATGTACCTCTGGATATCATGTTCATCTTCTGAAAAGAAGATATCTCGTTCCTGTACCTGGAACGGTTTACTTAAAACCTAGGGTGTGGGTGTATATTGGAAGACATTAGCAGTGTTATAAGTGAATAGTGCGACGGCGGAATGGCCGTGCGCAATGGGTTGCCGTGCTGCGGTGCGCGCAGCCATTCGCCGTCGGAGGTTCGAATCCTCCCTCGAGCATGGGTGTATGTGTTGTCCTTAGTTTAATTTAACTTAGTTTAATTAGTTTCTAAGCTAACAACTAATAACCAAGTAATTAAGGCCCATAGATTTACAAACATTTGATTTTTTGATTGAATAGTTGTGGGGATGAAAGATATTTAAACTATGCCATCCTCATCAAATAGTTTGTATCCGTTAGCCGGTATTACAATATCCTGTCTAATCCTCTGAACCTTGTTGTGGTGCGCACGGCCGTTCGCAGTCTGATGTTCGAGTACTCCCTCGGCCATGGGTGTGTGTGTTTTTTGTTCTTAGGATAAGTCAGTTTAAGTAGTCTGCAAGTTTAGGGACCGATGACCACTCAGTTAGCTCCCATAACCTTACAAACATTTGAACATTTTTTTTTTAGTCCTTTGAAGTGACTGGAGGATAGCGTCTGCAAGATATTATAGGTTTCGGACATGTCTTTTAACTTTTGCCCACGAGGGCGAAAAGCCTTTCACCGATGGCTTAAGTTCACTCAATTGGTTTGTGTAACTGGAACATGGAGAAAAGGTCCTCTTTTGTCTTGCTTTGGTGAAGTGTTATTTTCCTCTTTGGTAGCCGTTCCATCGTTCATCGCTGTTATTTTAGAGTTACGTCTTAATGGAGCAGCTGCGGTGAGATGACGATGAAAATCACATATTGCGGTATAAGAGTTGGCAGATTCCTTAAACTACTTTTCAAAATTTTGTCATTCATTTGGCCCCGCATTGCGTACATAATTGTAACAGGACATTTGCAAGAAACCCGTTCTTTAGCTTACGCTTTACAATTCAGTATTGACCACTTCCCCGTCTCGCAGGAATGGCCGCGTGGTGTAACGTGCCATACAACTGATTGTGCGGCTACTTCCCGTCAGACGTTCGACTACTTCCTCAACCACCGGTGTGTCTCTTAATATAAATTAGTTCAAGTAGTTTGTAAGTCTAGGAACCGATTTCCTCAGCAGAATGCTCCTTCAGGTAAAAAAAAAATTAACACTTTGACCACGTCTCCATGCTGTAACACCAACTGTCTCGTCACGTTACAGCGCTTTCCAGTTAACACATTGCTATCCGACCACGACTCATCAAGGTAAAGATATATTCTTGCATGCCTCACCAATCTCCATCTGTTCGACAAAGAATAGGAAATGTATAATATAGTATATTCACTTTTGAACAAGACGGATCATTTGTTCTACGCTCTTGCCTATGTAAAAGGTGTCTATTTTATTCATTTTCACAGAGATGTAGGATTATATTTACAACTAATATGGTATTCTAAGACTTCTCTAGCACTTCGTACACCTTTTTGTGCCGGTCGCAGTGGCCGAGCGGTCTGCTGCGCGCCAGTCACTGTCTGCACGGTCGCTGCGGTCGGGGGTTCGAATCCCCCCACGTCATGGATGTTTGTGCCGTTTTTAGTATAAGTTAGTTCATGAGTAGTTTGTAAGTTTAGGGACTGATGACCCCGTAGTTAAGTCCCATAAACTCTACAAACATTTAAACATTTGAACACTTTTTTCTACACGCTATTAAAGTCGTCTGATACTACAATATTTCGCCATTTCTCCTAACGAAAGGATAGAGAAGAAATAAAGTACATAATCTGACAGCAAAGTACACTGAATGAGGTACAATATATCAGATAAACCAAGCAGTACGTAAGTGTGCTTCTGTATAAAGTGATTTGGCAGTAATTGAATGCATATCTTGATTCTCATGGGCTAGTTGCATACTGTGGAATATAAGAATCACCGCAACTTTACTTTTGCTTTTGTTCCTGGCGATTCAGCAAGGTGTGTTTTTTAAAATTATTACCGTCTTTGTGTTGACTTTTTGTAGTGTAGAGAACTCTTGGATATGTGGACCCAGAAAGCAATTGTATCAGCTCGTTCTGATTTTTTAACATGTTACAACATTCTGATCAATAAAGTTTTCTATGATCGCTTCTAAATATTTTTATAGATTTCGGTCTCGACAGGTCTTACAGCATTGAATTTGGAATAGGTTTACGTAATTACGCTCACGCAACAAAAACAAATTGCTTATCTTCCTGATGCCTCTCTTAGTGCACCTAATTTAAAAAATCTGACATACTATAACAATTACAAACTTCTGTCGCCACATCGTTTACATAACGATGGAGTTGAACTGCAACCTCGTATGTCAGTTTGTTCATGTAAGGACATCGTTGACAATTTTTATTTAATTTATGACTTGAAACTTATATTCCAGTATGTTTTCATGGAATATTTTATTAATGAAATGATTTATAATGATAATAATTGTTTTTTATATATTTGAAATCGAGACTACTGTAAATAATAATGCTTATTTCACTCTCTTGTAAAACTGAACTTTTTGACATACTAGGTTGCTGTTCAGCACCATCGATAAAACATATTATGTAAGCACTATCGTGTCCTTTTACCTTATCACATCTGCGTTCTGGACGTATCTTCAATCTACTTAAGCTACGTATCAGTTGCCTTGACTTCAGAATGTTCGGTTATTTAAATTTACTGATCCGATGATATCGAAACAGGTAATCAATACAATGGTTTTGGGCAAAAGTGACTTTTTTATTATGTTCTCACACTTCACCACACATCAGCTGACACAATCTCAAGAATATATAGTTTATAAATGTCTAATGATTCTTGAAAATTTTATTCAAAATCTATTAATGTGTGACATATTTATTATAAATAATGTTGATGGCGTAATTTCCAATATTCTGTTTTTCTGGCGTCCCATTTAGATCTATGGAATAGATCATATTGAGACCATTTTTCTGGAGCCGATATTGCAGAGACGATGAGCAGAGACCAGGTGTTGGAAGAGACACATAGGGACTGCTCAGTTATGATCTGAAGATCAACTGTACCATAGATTGAAACGTCACCCTAAAAAATACAATGTTGTAAAATTTGTGGTAAAGCGTGTTACCATGAAATGCGGGAATGCTCACCCAAAGATTATTATTATGAAAAATAAGTCCACTCTGGTTGTAATTCACTTTTATTAATCACTACTTGTTTCGTGACTTACAGACTGATCTCCAGGTACTTATCAAAATTAAAAATAATAATCATGTCTATGACATGATATTCTACAACGTTCACGTCAGTTTATTAAATTTTGAACGCTGCTACGTGAACTCTGGGTAGCAGCGTTCAGTATTGTAATTAAAATGTTTGTTTGTAAGTCATATGGAACTTAACTACGGGGTCATCAGTCCCTAAACTTACAAACTACTTACGAACTAGGACGGTTCAAATATCAATGCCCGAGGGGGGATTCGAACCCCCGACCGTAGTGGCCGTGCAGACCGTGACTGAAGCGCCTCAGTCCCCTCGGCCACCGCGGCCGGCTCAGTATTGTAATTAACCAAGGTGAACGGTGGAGAGTGATTAGATAGGTGTGGATTTCTTTTTAATTTCTGTTAGTACCTTGACCCGGTAGTGCTTATCAATTAAAGTTTGATCCAGGCAGAGCGAAAATGTTCGAAAAGTTATTATCTTTCGAATAACACCTACACACACGCAAGCACACACACACACACACACACACACACACACACACACACACACACACACACAGACGCCCAAGGAAGGAGTCGAACCTCCAATGGGGGACGACCGCGTCCTCCGCAGCAGGGAACCTTACAGCGCACGGCTATTCCCGCGGGGCCAGACAAAACGCATTTATTTTTTCATAATGTGTGATAAAGACTGATTACTTGAATAAATTTTATTATGTCGCTAAATTTTAGCACAAAGAGCACAATTTATGATCGTGACTTGGTAACACAGTCCCTATCCATGACCAGCAGTGGAAAGAGTTAAAAGCGTTACCGTCAGATGAACTGTGTCAGAATCGTCACAGTCATATTCGCACAAACGGAAAAGCACTTCACGAGTCACAGAGATTAGCAGAGAAGCAGAAAGACAACAACAGTTTCATCATACCAGTAAAAGTTATTGGAAGTTAAGATTGGTAGCGACCGGAAGTTCCGCGGTTCAAAATATTTAAATGTTTGTAAACTTATGGGACAAAACTACTGAGGTAGTAGTCATGCAAAATATTGAAAGTAATGTACGGACAACACACACACACACACACACACACACACACACACACACACACACACACACACACACACAAAAAGCAAAATGCCATAAGGAGGACTCGAATCTCCGGCGGAAACGGCCTCGCAAGTCCCTGATATGGTGCCTAGAACCGGTCGGTCATTCCCACCCAGTCTTTCCGAATTCAAAGACTTCTCGAAACACCAACTCCTGTCAGCCATCGCAGTGTTGTTGTTTGCAAAGTGAATTAGTAGTTGTGTTTGTTAACTGATCCGATTGTTCAATTTTCCTGGTACTTTGTAGATGACAAAGACGTAACGTAGAAACTGAAAAAGCGCGATAAAATAAATTACAGACAGAAGTAATACATGTGGGAGTGAAAAATAGTATGCGCGATGGAGATACCGTGATAAATGGCCCTACAGCTGCAGAAAAGACGGATACAATCGTAAGGGACTTAGGTGCCCCAGCCAAGACGAGGGTTAATACAAGACATAGAATAGATCAAATGGAGAGTATGACGATTTATTACGGGCTCATTTAGTAACCGCGAAAGCATTGCGGAGATGGTTAGAAAACTCCAGTGGCAGGCGCTGCAAGAGAGACATTCTGTTGTTGTTGGTTCCCACTAAGAGAAGTCCACGAATGCAGTTTTGATATCCCTACTTAATGGGTATTATGCTCCGATGTAGGGACCTGAAGATAGCATAGTGGAATGGCGAAACTGGTAGTGATACAATAAATATTTTATTATGCATACGGCTGTTGGTATCTCACTTCCTTCATACTCTTGACCAGCAGCTGTCACGTTTCCACCACCAATGATGGATTCAATACGACAACTTATTTTGTCAAAACAGGTAATATGAAATAAAATACTGAAGAGCTTTCTTGGCATATATATTTCAAAACAAATAACAATTTTGATCGCTTTGAATATATCAAGCATATACTCAGTAATGCATTAGTTCCTTTGAGTCTTTAGTTTTCTGCGTACAGAAGTTGGATCCCTATCAGTCTTATATGTCGTGCGTCACATTTTTTTTTTTTTTAAATTAATACACGTACTACTTCCTTCCTCTTCCCCTTTTTCTACTGTTGTACTAAACTGCTGACATCACTGGTCCCTAAACTTCCATACTACTTAAAGTAACTTATGCTAAGGACAAACTGCATGTCCATGCGGCTGCTGCGATCAGGCATTCGAATGCCCCATCGGGCATGGATGTTTGTGCTGCCTTTAGTATAAGCTAGTTCATAAGTAGTTTAAGGACTGATGAGCCCGTAGTTGAGTCCCATAAGCTCTACAAACATTTGAACCTTTGAACATGCCCATGCCCAATGGTAGACTCGAAACTCTCGCTGGAGCAGTCACACTATTCGTGTCGCTTCTGACCACGGGGCGATACCAGCGCGGCTGTACGGCTGTTCCTGTGATAAATAAGGTCTGAAGTGAAATCATTTGTAGGGCGTAAACAGGATAGTCTAGAAAAAAATGTATAAAAAGCGTGACTGAGTCTACTCGAACTACTCGAATGGTAAGAATGGAAAATTGGGTATTAAGTTGCTAAGCAAAGCCATGGGAAGGGGTAGAAATAGAGCGAAACTTCGATTACAACTCGGATCTCATGGAAGACACAACTGATATGACAATCTGGTGCAAAGTAGATTCCTTTGGTCTGATTAACGTTACTTGCTTGTTGACGTTTGTCACTTGGCTCTACTGTGTTGCCACATATGCAGTCGACTAACGCTCGGATGTAGGAGACGTACAAAGATGACGGTTACTTCACCAAAATTGTCAATATTATCTCATAACGTAGAGCAGAGACGTAACAGACAGCCAAGATTTAATGGTGCCATTCGAAAACCCCTGTTAAGAGCTAATTTTAAGTGGTCAGTTATTGAACTGAAGCAGTAGACTTGTTCTGTAGTAGTCAATTTTATCCCAAGTTGTAACCTAGCCATACGTGATGTACTGTGTATCAGGCAAAATGGTGTTCAGCAGGCTCCAGTAATTATGATTTCTTCGATTTCTTCGTTCACGGCGAATTAAGCTTACCTCTATAAGCAAACCCATGTAGAAAAATGGCAATTATAGCACTAAAAGGAAACTGTAACTTCCCCTAATCATTGGTTAGCCTATCTAAAAATATCCTCACACTGGCTAGTGGCCGGCCGTGGTGACCGAGCGGTCTGCGGCGTGCCAGTCACGGTCTGCACGGCCGCTGCGGTCGGGGGTTCGAAACCCCCCTCGGCATGGATGTTTGTGCCGTCTTTAGTGTAAGCTAGTTCATACGCAGTTTGTAGGTTTAGGGACTGATGACCCCGAAGTTAAGTCCCATAAGCTCTACAACATTTGAACATTTTTCGAACTGGCTAGTGGTTACACGACATTCCGTGTTACGAACCAATAAGTATTCCTGCTTGGTACTTAATTACAGGTTATTAAGAAACAAGAGCAAATATAAAAGTCACTACTATAATGAGGCATAAGTAATAATGTATTACTACTTAAACAGTTCAATGAAGTTAATAAGAACAACAGTTAAAGTAATTTCGATTTCGAAATATTGAAGTGACAGCACACGATGGGGTTTGAACCGAAGAACTGCAGCACGGGAAACTATGATTTCACCACTACGCTACGCAGCCACGTTGCTAGCCGTTGCTAAGTCACAATACACACCAAGTAACAACCCTGACTTTGGCCTTCGGAGAGCTCGTTTTCATTGAAATCATACGAAGATTCCCTAAATGTAAGCTACCAACAGTGATATAGTACTTGTATATGTGACATTAACTCATTGCTTGTACTAAAGGATTCAATAGGGTGTGCTTAGTGCTGCGCATTAGTACGTACTTCGTTAACACAGTTACCGTGTCTTGTGTTTTGTATGGTTGTCATTAGGTGATGAAATGCGAAATAAAAAGGGCAGACCTATGAATCGGCAATGAAGCAAATCAAGAAAAATTGCCAGATGAGGAAATGCAATTGAATTGATCAGTTTTTGTGGCGGTTCGGGCATGACGTTGAGCGCTGTGATTGCAGGGAAGCCGCTCCAGCGCGTGAACTGACAACCGGCGAGTAATTTTAATCAGAACTATCAAAAGAAATTTCAGCATTGATCGTAAATTAACGTTTATTTGTTACTGCAAATCGATTTCGATTGCGGAATAATCATTCTCAGTGCAACATGGACAATCGAATCATCTCAGGTTTTACATATCAAGCCGCAAGGTATAGCTACAATATGTTTCACAATGGTGTTTTCCAGAATGCAGAATCACTGGAAAACACCATTGTGAAACATCTTGTAGCTATGCTTGTAGTGGGACACGGCCCGTAGGTTCAAAAGTAAAGTTCTTCAGTATGATCGTGTTGGACTTCGATTCTGGCGCTTCCACTGCACTCGAACTGAAACCTCCACTGTCGAATTATAGAAAAAAATATTTAAATGTTTCTTTCTAGGTCCTTGTGCAAGATAGAAAATAAAACTGTTCCTAAAACAAAATACTTCAAAGTTCAAAATTTGGTATATAGTTCTTGCTGAAATTTCGTCATATGTTTTGTAAACCACAAATATTGTTCGTAGAATCCCGTTGACAAAATATATCACTTTGCAAAATAATAACTCACAGTCTTTCAATCAATAAAATTATAGCTCAGTCCCTAAACTTCTCTAAAGTCCAAAAACATTCTGTAAATAACTTCGTAATATAGTTTCAGCACAATTTATAAATACTCGTTCTTCTAAGCAGCTGAAAGAACAGTTCTCTAAACACTGACACCGCCGATATTTCGGCAGAAGGACACCCTACCATTCTCAAGGCACAACTGCACTTAAGGAAGCAATGGGCAAGCGTATTTAATACCTCGGTTTGCAAAGGGTAAACAAGGAAGATAGCACACACAGTACACGTCACCGCAGAGTCAACATAACCAAAGATGACCAAACATCAAAAATATTGATAGTGACTGTTTTTTGGCGAGATACAGTGACGGATTCCAAGCAGAATTTAAACAAAAATCACCATCTCTGTTTATAAGGTCGCTTGCTAGTTTAATTTCAACAGTTTCCTTAATAACACTCTTCCAATAGTTGGAAGTGTATGTCAGAATCTCCGTGTTGTTGTATTCCATAGGATGACCGGTGTCAAGACATGAACATATACGTTACACACGCTTACAACAGCCAAACAAATCCGCCGTTGCAGAACACTGACTTGACACCGGTCATCCTATGGAATACAACAACACGGAGATTCTGGCATGCACTTCCACCTATTGGGATATTGTTATTAAGGAAACTGTTGAAATAAAACTAGCAAGAGAGATGGTGGTTTTTGTTTAAATTCTGCTTCGAATCCGGCACTGTCTCTCGTGATAAAACAGAGGGACAAAATTAATGCTGCCTCACCTGTTGATTAACAGTCACTACCGATATTTTTGATGTTTGGTCATCTTTGGTTGTGTTGATTCTGCGGTGACTTGTACTGTGTCTGTTATCTTCCTTGTTTACCCTTTGCAAACCGAGGTATTAAATACGCTTGCACATTGCTTCCTTAAGTGCAGTTGTGCCTTGAGAATGGCAGGGTGTCCTTCTGCCGAAATATCGGCGGTTGTCGACGACGTCACCCGGCAGCATACCCGTAAGTTGTTTGAAGGTTCACAAGTGTTTACTGTGTGGTCCTAGACCAGTGTGGAGAAAATAGGTACTGAAAAAAATCCCTAAACTCACAAGATCAGTGCACAGTTTAATAAATATCCGTGGCAAGCCGAAACTGTGCCGAACCGCATAAGTCTGATTAATGTTGAAATAAAGACTCCATTAGGAGCGGGTGCACCACGACCATAGAATGGTAACTATCAAAAGCAATTTCATCGCTGGTCGTAAATTAACGTTTAGTAAGTTGATTGATCATATATGTCTGTGGCTTTTAGCCATTCTACAACGTTCACATCAGTTTACTAAATTTTGAACGCTGCTACGTGAACTCTGGATAGCAGCGTTCAGTATTGTACTTAACGGAGGTGAACATTGAGGAGTGGTTAAATAGGTGTGGATTTCGTTTGAATTTCCGTAAGTTCCTTTGTCCCGGTTGTGCTTTATCAATTAATGTTTGTTCCAAGCAGAGAGAAAATGTTCAAAAAGCTAGTATCTTGAAAACAACCTCTACACACACACACACACACACACACACACACACACACACACACACACTCACACACGACACACACACACACACACATACACTCACTCACTTACACACACACACGACCCACACACACTCACTCACACACGACACACACACACTCACTCGCACACGACACACACACACACACACACACACACACACACACACACACACACACACAACGACGCACACACCTCCACACACACACACACACACACACAACGACGCGCACACGCACACACACACACACACATACACACATACACACACACACACACACACACACACACACACACAAATGTTCAAATATTTGTAAATCTCTCGGACCAAACTGTGTGGTCATCAGTCCGTAGGTCAAAAACTACTTAAACCTAGGTAAACTAACATAAGGACAACACACTCACACCCATGCCCCAGGGAGGACTCTGACCTCCACGGCGAGCAACCGCGCGCTCCGCAGCGAGACGCTTTAGACCGCTCGGCTACTCCACCGCGGCACACACACACACACACACACACACAAACACACAATAACAAGTAAACGTTAATTTACGACCAGTGCTGAAATTTCTTTTGATAGTCACCATTCTATGGCCGTAGTGCATCCCGCTCCTAATGGAGTCTTCATTTCAACTTTAATTAGCACAGTTTAGGCTTGCCACGGATATTTATTAAACTGAGCACTGTTCTTGTGAGTTTAGGGATCCGTTTCCAGACCATGTGTTTCCGACGCTGGTCTATGCCCACACAGTAAACACTTGTGAACCTTCAATCAACTTACGGGTATGCTGCCGGGTGACGTCGTCGACAACCGCCGATATTTAGGCAGAAGGACACACTGCCATTCTCAAGGCACAACTGCACTTAAGGAAGCAATGTGCAAGCGTATTTAATACCTTGGTTTGCAAAGGGTAAACAAGGAAGATAACACACACAGTACAAGTCACCGCAGAATCAACACAACCAAAGATGACCACCAGGCCGGGTGGCTTGCCGGCACGCGGCGTGGGTGTGGGGCCGGGTTCTGCCCGAGCAGGCGCGGTGGCCGGCGATAGCGTCTCACTCCGTTAAACGTTTCGTGGCTCGTCCGGCCGTCCGCGGAGTCGTTGACCGCGAAACGCCAGGCGTTCTCGTTTGCATCTCCGCGCCGGTGTTCTCTTCCGCCCGCGGCGCCGATGGACGCGCCAGAGTCGGTCTCAAAATGGAAGAACTCGTTCCGAACCGGTGCCCGCCCGGCGCAGATGCCGGCCGCGATACGCCGCAGCCCGGCCTGACTCACTTTTTCAATTTGTTCTGCGCCCTGCGCCGGCCTCGGCTGCGCCCATCCGGCTGCCGTGCGGGGCTGCAACGGCTGTCGGGAGCTCCTCCTCCTCCTCCTCATAACCCTGCGAACTGACATCCGTTTCTGGCGGCAGAATTCGTTTATGTATACAGGGTGGTCCGGCTGTCTGCTCTGGTAGCCGACCATCTTAAAGCATCCGCGTCGCGGACGGGAGTAGTCCCAGGTTACAACGCGAATAATGTCTACAGGGTGTAAGATACCTGTTGGTATTATGTGTCACATATTTGTTAAATGTTCAAATGTTTGTAAATATATGGGACCAAACTGCGTGGTCATCAGTCCGTAGCCTACAAACTACTTAAACTAAGGTAAACTAACCTAAGGACAAACACACACACCCATGCCTCAGCGAGGACTCGAACCTCCGACGGCGAGCAACCGCGCGCTCCGCAGCGAGGCGCCTTAGACCGCTTCGCTACTGCACCGCGGCATTTTTGTTAACGATGTAATTGTAGATAAAAGATTTTGTTTCGTTATTAATTTCAAGGCTAATTAGAATGATTTCTGTATTTAATATATATCAAAATTTACCGTAAAGTATTTTTCAGAACATATAGAATCTCCATGTAATTGCTAAGAAGAGAAAAGGTAGTGTTCTTTGCTGATGGAGTTTAGAGTATTCTATAGGAGTGTGTCATTATTATTGGAATGTTATGGAAAGTGAATCGATATATTACGAACGCTCAATACATATATTTCAACTTAAAGTAAGTTCTGCTTTTGTTTACAATTATTCAATCTCTTCAACATGTAATTTTGGTGTAGTAGAAAGAGACTCTACGTGAGCTACCTCACCTGGAATTACGAACCTGCAGATTTTACACACGGGACTTTATTTGAAGCTAATTATAAAATTGACTGTTATATTAGACACAGATACTCCTGGCAATTCCAGGTTGGGTAGTGAATTTTACATTTGGTACATAGAGACCTTCCGTTATCCAAGAAATTAAATTAAAAAGCTTACAGATTCACACATCATTGCAGACCATGAAGCAAGAAACTGCGAGCTGCATCGACATCACAAAGTCTAGCCTGTGGTAGTAAGAAATGAATAAAATTGTTCCTTTTCAGGAATTTCGCAGCATCTTATCAGAAACTGACCAGAGACTTTTAAAGAGACATTTAAATCAGAATAATTATGTCAGGCGTAATGAATATAAATATTTAATATATAGTTATTTTACAAAGGGGTATGTTAACCGGTCCTATATTATTTCCTTTCCTCCTCCATGTTCTCATGGATGACGCACTCCAGTTTGCGTTTGTATCGCAATGACAGTGTGCGCAAGGGTTGTAGTAACTCCCCACTGCACTGTGTGAAGAGTAGAAACTCTAAACGTTCACCAACCTGACGTCTTCTATAGATGATTGTACGCAGGTCGAAGTTCTTAATTGAGGCTGAAATTATTATACTATTGGCAGGAACTGATCTAATTACGAAATAATACTTTCTTGTGGGATGCCATCTAGTTTATTTAAAGAAGGCAGAAAACTAGCTAACTGCATAATACGAGGCGCGTCCGGAAAGAAAGTTCCGTTTGGTAATAAAATGAAATTGTACACAGACACAGAAGAAATTTTTATTGCACAAAATTCTACAACTGTTAAAGTACTTTTCCACATAACTGCCAAAATTTTGTAGGCACTTGTCATAGCGTGCCACAAGGTTTTGCATGCATCCTTCACAGAAGGTTGTCGCCTGTGTATTCAACCATGTGGTAACGTTGAAGTGTTGACCACCAAGGACAGATTTTAGGTGTAAGGAGAGATGAAAATCGCTAGGAGAGAGGTCCGAGCCGTATGGAGGATGATCAAACAAGTCCCATTGAAATTTCCGTAAGAATTTTTTGGTCACATTCGGTGTCTGAGGTCAGGCATTATCGGGAAAAAAATCATTTGATAGTAATCCTCTTCTTACATCTAAAATCTGTCCTTGGTGGACAACACTTCAACGATGACGACGAGCTGAAAGAACATATTACTACATGGTTGAATACACAGGCGGCAACATTCTATGAAAAAGGCACACAAAACCTTCTGCCATGCTACGACAATTTCTTATAAAATTTCGGAAGCTATGTAGAAAAGTAGTTTAACAGTTGTAGATTTTTGTACAATCAATATGTTTTCTGTATCTGTACCCGTTCGTTTTATATAATCAAAGGAAACTTACTTTCTGGACGCGCCTCGTAATATCCACTTGACACACATTTTCTTAAATGAAAGTAAATATAAAGTCATTTAGCCTTGATCTAAGATGACTAAACAATGTGTTATGACCGCCTACGCATGCATGTTACTCCACCGAGTGCGCGTGCTGAAATCACTTGTTAGTCTTCCGAGTGCCTGTTCTGAACTGAAGAGTGGCGGCTCGATGCAAGACTGCCTTCGTTCCGCAATTTGGCGCGCAAACATGGCTGCCGTGCATCGTCCGTCTGAAATTGTTTTGTTTATAGAATTAGCAATTATTAATATGTTTTACCAACGCAGGGCATAGCTTAGCTTTGAGCGGTTTTCATGATCTGAGTTTGAAATTGAATATATTATTAGTTTATTAAATAATAATAAAAATATGATTGCGTTTTGGCGCGTGACCGCCAGTACTACAGCCAATCGGCGTCCAGTGCCTGCCGCTCGGGGACTTCCCTAGAATTCGGGGAGATTTGCCAGTGCTCCTTCCCATGACAACCCGACCTATTGTACCACTTGTCGTGGTTCTCACCAGCTTTTACCATCTGTCGCCTACTGATCCTAAACGACTGCACTGAAGCAATACTTCGAACTTAATATGATTGCTTTAAGCCAGAAATATTACAAGCTTCGGATCCACCAGGCGTATTAATCACGAGGGCAGGTGTGACGGTCAGCCCGATGCCATTTTAGGCGGTTTTCACATCACACTACGCCAGTGCGTCTCTTTGACGTATTTACGGCGTCTACTGCAGTTGAGCAACTCCATTATTTTTCAGGAATCGATTCCTGCTATTGTGACACGTCGCGAATCGACTCCTACGATTCGTTCACGATTCTTTCCAGTACGCTGTGGGACGATTGTCACATAATGCCAAAACGTTCAACATCTGACTCATAGCTGACAGAATGTCTGAAAATGAGAAGAAGCTTAGAATCTAACCTCCTTGGAAAAGTTAAATGACTATCTGCTAACAGGACGGACTGAAAACATATTCTCTCCCCATCCACCACGTTACGTGTGAAACTTATCAGTGTGAGCCGTTCCATTTAGTTTCATTGATCTGATTTAAATTTTACGTATTATCTAGCACCTCTCATCCTTCGGTGCATCTGTATTTGATTTCTGTGAGAAAGGTGATCAGTTGAGTGTTGCTTTCAAATGTTCAAATGTTTGTTCTATGGGACCAAACTACGTTGTTCATCAGTCTCTAGACTTACAAACTATTTAAACTAACCTAAGGACAAAACACACATCCATGCCCGAGGGAGGATTCGAACCACGACGCGGGAGGCTCTCCGTTGGGTGGCAGCAGTGGAGCCAATATTTATGTAGAGACATTAGTTATCACTCGTTTATAGCTATTGTACAGGTGATTTGGGCCCATTCTCTCTGGCCGTTGTTGCCTGAGGTGCTTTGCCTGCTTGTGTATAACCTCACTCTTTGCTGGGACAGTATGAGGTAAGGAGGTTCTCCTCAGGTCTACTTAAGCAATATAATTGAGATATTTTTTGGTGCGTCGGACTTAGTTTCGCATTTCTACTCCGTTTTCTTTTGGATCATCTCGGTTAGTCCTGCCAATAAGGGGACATTATCATATTTTCTTGTATTTCATTTTACACGTTTTTCCTAGAGGGTTATCGCAAAACTCTTTAATGTAAGAATGCACTGAGTTTCCTTGTGAGCGTGTTCGTTCCTCTTTGTTGATTTTTGTTTATTTTAATTTTGTGAATTTGGAATTTTTGTGTAATGCTTAATACTGTATACGACGTGCTCGTCTTTTCGAATGCTTAGGTTTCGCTGAGATTTCCTGCTCTCCTTCTTAAGTAATCATCCATGTCAGTGAAAATCGTTTCTTTTTAATCTTGAATAATCCATTAGGGATTTTACTGTCCTTTTTTGTGTTCTGATCTGTTTAGGTCACGTTGGTCCTCGCCACGTGATGAATTGCCCGAGTATAAATTGTTTTAGTTACGGTTATTATGAATATTATCGGTAACAAAACTGATCTTTATTCAATTTACTCGTAATTTTCTGTGATTTCTGTGGAAGTGCCACGTGCTGGACTAATATCTCACGGACCCACTAGGCAATGGAATAGACAATTTTTCTTAGGATGGCTGAGTCTTCTCTGAAACATCCACTGACGTGTGTGTGTGTATGATGAATTGTTTCCTCATTCCCACTGTTCCCCATGTGTTCCATGTACGACAATATATGTTATACAGTGCATGACCTGTTAAAACAGAGACTTAGGCACCAGCATTCCTTTTCTTTACGATTTAAATGTCATCATATAAATGAATTTTTTGAAAATATATGTTCTACGGATTTGTAATTTGTGTCTTCATTAAACCCACACAACTTATCCAAATCCCCATTCGGCTTCCTCAAACCCGCTCTTTATATATGATCCAAAACACTGGTTCATTTTTCAGTATTAAATTTTGTGTTTGACCTCCTCAGAATAAGATGTATTACGTTTCATTTTCTCGATACTAAGGGACAATGTTCGGAAAACTGAGCAGGATCCATTCACGTATTATGTGATGAGTACGGTGGGTTACCAACTAAAAATTATGAATAGGACAGTGCTTCAAAAATAACCGGACATTTTCTTAAAAAGTCTGACAGTTAATTTTAGAATCAATAAACTACTTGTATTATATGGACTTAAAAACTACTTAAACTAACTTATGCTAAGGACAACACACACATCCAATCGCGCGCTCCGCAGCAAGGCGTCCTAGAGCGCTCGGCCATTCTAATGCGCTTGAAGGATACAATCAATAGATTTGTATGTCAAGGTGGTGAAAAATTATGTGATACAATTTTTTTACGTAGTTTTAACGTTTCTGGCTGCAGACGTATGTTTCCTAATCACAAATTCTAGTAGTGACTCAGGTGTGATGCTGGCTCATTTCATCCTGTTTTTCTCTGATAAGTAAAAGAAGTATCATTCTGGTTCTTTATAAAAACGCAGCTGCCAACTATCATTCTGTACGAAGCGGCAGTTGCCTTCCAAGCACATGATACTATTAAATCGTTGAAACTTTTAATCCTCACGAGACAGAAATGCGCAGTGCCATTCTTTTGAACGACGATTCGTCCGTACCACTTTTCGATTCTTACGATTCGTTACTTACACATGTAGTTCTATCGATTACAGCTTTTGTCAAACTGTACGGTCACGATGATGTTCAAAACATTTTATAGAGGTTCGTGTGCCGAGCGCTGGTCATTTTGTTTATGTGGCATGTGTTAGTGCTGAAGAGCTGAAAAAAAATCTTAATGAAATAAAAGTATCAAGTAGAAAGAAACACAACAGCCTGAGTCAACGAACAGCTCATGTAAGCCTTGTATACTTAGATAACGCGACAGAATTGTTTATAACATTAATACTAAAAACGTAAAGGAAACAGATAAGATTCATATCTCCGACTGCGAGTAACGCGCCCTCCACAGCAAGGCAGCTTAGTGCGCTCCGCCACGTCACCGCTGCAATCATACGTATGTTGAAATACTGGCAGAATGATATTAAATAAGGTGAAACAAAATAAGCAGTGGTAATGGGCGACTGAACTGAAAGGTTTCAATCTAATATTTCGGAGCTAGATCATAGATGTTAGGGTTGAGGTACGAAGCTCAACATCTCGAAAACAAAAGTAATGTCTTTGGGAAAGAGATTAAAACAGGTGGAACAAAGAACAGATGAACAGCTTCAATGATTTAAAATGTGTTGTAACACATGAGAACAACATAGTAGAATGACTGAAATCAAGGCGTAGCAAAGCCGTCACTGAGTACTCAAATACGATCTATTCTGCAAGAAGGAAAACACTAAATTACCAGGGCACCGTTCAATCTTTCGACCAACTTCGTTATATGGGGGTGAAAACTGGGTGGATACAGGTTGCCTTATTAATAATGTTTAGATTACAGCATATGAAAGTAACATGGATGATTTCAGGTAATAATAGATGGGAGCAATGGCAGGAGGGTGACCATAATGAGACATTTAACACCAGAGATGAAACAGACCGAACAGGCTTAAAAGGTTGGGTCATTTTACGCGCATGGGAGCAGCAAGATTACCTAGGAGATACAAGTTTTCGGCAATTGAGGCTAGGAAGAGTCAGTCCAAGAAGATTTACGTCAAGAATTATTTTGAAGTAACATGCTTAAGATCAGACGGGCTTCACTGATTGCGTTGAATCTTCATGGAAGAATATTATATGCTCAAGACTGAATGCTGAAAGACATAATTATCCTTAAATTATCATGTTGTTGACAAAACTTTACATCGAAAAGTCAAAGAAACTGGTATAGGCATTCGTATGCAAATACACAGATAGTCAGGCGACAGAGATGAAGTCGGGAACGCCTCTACAAGGCAACAGGTGTCTGGGGAAGGCGCTGGATTGGTTACTACTTCTACAATGGCAGATTATCACGATGAAAGTCAGTTAGAAAGTATACAGTCGGCACACGAGTGATAGGACAGGATATATATGAAGTGGGGAGTTTCCCGTACGATAATTTCACGACTGAATATCGTGAATCTGGTAAGACGTCAAATATTCGACGTCGCTGAAGCCGGAGAAAGACCCTGCAAGAACGGGACCGACGTGAATAAGAGACTCGATCAACGTCGCAGAAGTGCAGCCCTTCTGCGAATAGCTGCGGATTTCAAAGCCAGGCCATAAAATAATGTCAGCAAGTGAGCCATTCGAAGAAATATCACCGATATTGGCCTTCGGAGCCAAAGGTCCACTCGTGTACCCTTGGTGAGTGTACGACATCAAGCTGTGGGTCTCGCCTGAACCCATCGACATTGGTCTCTTGACCGTAAACATGTTGCCTGATCAGACGATCCTCGTTTGCAGTTGTATTTAGTGGATTGAGGTCTACGGGTATGGAGACAACCTCATGCATCCATGGAGTCTACATGTCATCAGGAGACAGTTCGAGCTATTGTAGGCTCTGTACTGGTGTGAGGCGTGTTCTGTTGCAGTATTATAGGACCCCTGATACGTCTAAACACTGAAAGGTCACACGTACATAAGCGTCATGGCTGATCACCTGCTTCCACTCACGTCCATCGTGCTATGCAATGGTCTTGTCCAATTCCAGCAGGACAACGCGACATCTCACACGTCCACAATATCTCCAGCAGCTTTTTTCTAACACCCCCGATTGTCAACAATCTCTCCAGATATGAACATTGTTGTTTATATCTGGGATGCTTCACAACCTACTCGTTCTCTTATGGATTTATATACAGCTCTGCAGGATGCATGGAGCTCGCGGGACCCCTACTTCGCTTTTTTTTTTCTGAATGTCTATCGTCCCCTTCAACCCTGCCTAACACCTACCATTGGAAAATTTTAAGAAAACCTGTTTCCAACGGGAAGCGTGCCTTCCATTCCCACATGGGCTCCAAAACTACATAGACTCCGAGACTTCCTTTGTCGAACGTGTGTCCACTAGTCGCCAGAAAAAGTAATCTGAACATAACAGCAGACAAAAGTAAAGTGCGGGGATCATAAAAGAGTAATAGAGACCGACAGCAACGGCCAGCAAAGACAGTTTACTTGGAATGTAAAGGAAAAAGAACTTCTCTCATTGGTAGAAAAAACCGGAGATGGAAGCTACCGGAAGGTTCGTGCAAAGGAAGTCTCGTACAGGACCCGAACACACTCATGAGTTGTGCTATGGTTGACCACACCAAATAATAAGGACAACCATAAAAAGGGATTAAAACACAGGTATTTAAAAGCAACCTTTCCTCCAGGGCTAATCGCACCCAGTGTTCTTGCATTGGCGAACAGTGAAGGAAGTTAAAACGACCTAAAAAGTTTAAATTACTCTCTCTCTCTCTTAGGGACAAGAGTCGTCAGTTATTAGTACAGTTGATAAGCTGAGAGAGAGGGATGAGACAAACAATTTTATTTAGGAGCCAGAAGCCTGCCTCTGGGCCAATCTCCCGTATGAAATCTGACATAAAAGGAACGAAAAGGCGCTCCAGCACCACAGGGGTGTCCCACAAAGATTCGTGAGGTGTGGAAAGGAAACAATCAAAATGGGATCCTCGAGGCAAATACATCAAGTGTCCGTTGATAGTCATCTATGAGAGTCACAGTTAGAATGTTTCCAAATAGGTCCGCATACTTGTGCTGTCGTTGGGCAGTCAAGTGGTTCTGCCACAGGTATCCTAAGTAGGGGATGGCGATCTAGATAGATAAAGACATGCACCATGTGGCCAAGGATCCATTCCATGGCATTCAATGAGGTTTTGCGGGAGGGCTTCATACCAGTTGTCAATACCCAGCTGACCTGGTCACCGGCGTCGTCTCGTTGATAAGGGAGACCATGTCGTGATAGTGGTCCCGCACTAGGGTGACTCGCCGGCCCAGGATCCTGTCTTATCTATTACCGGAACGTGGCAGTCTGTGCAGGCAGCGGACACTCGGAGGCGGCCGTCCAACCGACGCTGGTTTATGGACAGCGAGTAGTGTACCACAAAATACCTCGTGACTAACGCGAACCTGAGCAACACCGGGTTATATGTATTAATTCCACGCGTACTTCCAATTTACAGTCGGCTGCCAGATTTCCAATTTATGCGCTGGCTGACGCCCTCGTAGGGCCGCGTATAGCCGACGGATCGTCAGCAGCTTGTCAGTAGCCACCACCAGGATATAACTTCTTTCAAAGTCCCAGACGTAAGCGAGTTTGAAGGGGATGGCCTTCACTGTCATCAGCGACGCTCTGCTTGTTGCTTGTACCGAGCCATGACTGCTGCTGTTGGCCGTACGGTGGATCAGTAGTTACCAGTGGCGGCTGGTGCTTCCGATGACTGGGTGTCACTTCTTTGAGTGCCTGATGTTGATAGTGGCGCCGCCCCCACACCTTCACGTTCGGCGTACAAAGAGACAATTTGGTGCATCTCTGTGAGTAGCGCCGGGGGAAAGCGCCCTGGTTTGCCCCACCACCCGTATTTTCGTTTATAGACCTGCAGAATGTCTTACCTCGGCTTGTTTGCGCTTGCTTCGAGCTGAGGCGTTGGCCTACCGAACTACTTTATTTCACGCTTTCTTTCCAAGCTTAAAGCTGGGTAATTTGTTTCAAAAATATAATGAAAGTAGTTCATTTCTCTTTGATAATAAACACCAAGTACATACGATTACACTGTTAAGTGACTGTAACAAAATGAATCTGTTACCATGAAGACACAAGTTACCTTGGGCACATGTGACACTGTAAGCAGCACACGCTTCTAACCTTACGCATGCACAAAGGCTGCTCTCCCCATCTTTTCAAACAGTCAAATATTTAATGATAAAAATAACAGTCCAGTTCGCAAAATTATATTTACAATTTATTAATATAGGTGACCGGTTACGATCTAGGTTTAGATCATCTTCAGACCTCGCTATAGATGTTCAGGCGGTGAGCGTGCGGCGACTGCACGCTCACCGCCTGAACATCTATAGCGAGGTCTGAAGATGATCTAAACCTAGATCGTAACCGGTCACCTATATTAATAAATTGTAAATATAATTTTGCGAACTGGACTGTTATTTTTATCATTAAATGATAAGTTCGCTGTTTGTTCCAAACAAGGAAACAATGTTTTCCAAACTGATTAGTCAAATATTTGTTACAACGGAAAGTATAAATGTCATTTACCCTCAAAATCGCGACATATTTGCTAAAACATCTAAATATATGGGGCAATTAACAATACATAAGTCATTGTTGTTCCCGTACCTGTTAAAAAGAAGATTGGTTTTTAAAAAATTGCTTGCACTCGGTATCGAACCACTACCTTCGTCGGTGCAACACGATGACGCTAACAAGACGTTTATTCGTGATTGAGAATTGTGGCTTCATTATTATTCATGATCGAATCTTCGGAAGGCTATTACAGTTGATGCGTTTTTAATTTATAGTTATAAGATATTTTACTAAATATGAGGTGTTTTTGATGGATCTTCAATGAGCGAAAAACAAGTTTTAGTGCAGATGCTGCCTTAATGGAGGATTTACCGATTCGCAAGGCGAGGTGCGCAGTAGCTCCATCGCATTTGCTTCGGGACCATTCCCGAGTAACCGCCAGAGCTCGAGTAGCCAAGAGCTGGCGTCTCTAAAAGATAAAACGCCAATGTTAAAAGCAGCGTTTCCACTCGCCCCTACTTACCGTAGGAGCGCCCTTTTTATATATTTTTTTTTATTTGCCTTTGAGTAATCCCCTTACAGCCATCCACATAAGTAATGATAAGGACATCCTCTCGTACAGTTATGTAAACAAGTTGGCAAAAGCAACTATACAAACATCAAAGATGTGACAGAAAACAAAACAGAAATATCAATTTGAAGTAACATAATAAAACATTAAAATATGACACAATATAGTGATTAAACATGGTTTTTATCTTTTACATAACAGTTCATAACTCTTTCTTCACCGCCGTTAGAAAGGAGATAAGTTCTTTGTACACCCAAAGTGTTTGGTTGCCAATAATATTGATACAGATATTGGTAACTGGTAGTCCCTGCTCACAATATAACTTAGCAACTTTGATGTGAGCTCCCACAACGTGCATAAAAAAAAAAAAAATAATAATAATAATAATAATAATAATAATAATAATAATAATAATAATAATATTGTGATTTGTGTCTTCTGCTTCGCCGCAGTCACAAAGTGGAGATGTCACTATGCCGATGCGATGTAGGTGCTGCGCAGTTCGACAGTGGTTGAACTTCAGCCTCGCTATGGTGACTGCCAGCTTCCGAGAACACCTCAGTCCCTTGTACCACGGTCTGGTTGGTTGACAGGGAAGCTTGCCATTCTTTGTCCCATTCAGTTCGAATTTTCCTTCTGTAAACTGGTAAAAGATCTTCCGCTGGAACCTTTCATACGTGTCAGCGATCTCGTTCCCATGAACGTTGTAGTGTGTTTTAATCCAACACATGGAAACACTGAGTCCATTCATGCTGCCTCCAGGGGGTTCAGAAGAGAATTTGCTCAGTCGCGCAAGCACACTGCAACGCTGTGGCAACTGCGACCTATATTAAGTGGTCTCGCTACGACTAGTATACGTGCTTGTCTTCGGGAGGTAAAACGTTTCTCATGCGATAAAAATTGAATATGCATATAAAGTAATCTAATATAAGAGCGAAGCGAAGTATGATAGTTTTAAAACAGTTTTTATTTTATTTAGTTACTTTTTTGTTTCACGAGGAGCTTTCTTTCGCGGGTTCACCGAGCCAGTGAACAGATACGACTCGCCGCCACTGGCGAAACAAGTCCATAGTATGTCTAGCAGTATTCTTTGTGTTTGAACATCTCCGATTGTCATCAGTCTCTCCAGACTTGGATATTATTGTTTATATCTCGGAAGCCACAAAGCGTGCTGTTCAGAAGAGTCCACCCTTACGGAATTGTATACAGGCCTGCAGGATGCATAGTGTTCTCGGGAGCCTGCATGGTATTATAATCGGGCCGAAACACGATGATCCCTGGCTCCGCCTACTATGCTGGGAGACCGCCCCACTCGGAGCAGACGGAATGCAACCATGCTGCCAAATTGTTACTTCACTGCCGCGCAGTATAGCTGTAACAGTCGCTGTTGTGTGACAGAACTGGGAAAAAGTGCACAGCGAAGCCGGACGCGCGCATGCGCAGAGCAAAGTTTGCGTTTGGGTTACTACAATGGTCTGCTACCGCAGCCGGCGCTCAGAGTCGATTGGCACAAGCACCAGGGATCATCGTATTTCGGCTCGACTATAGGAAGATGGTGCGCATGGGTTGGACAGTGGCAAAGTGGTAGAGTGCCAGACTACAAATCCAAAGGTCGCGGGTTCGATTCCTGTCAGGTCTTAGGATTTTTATCTGTTACTTTCCACTTCTTTCACCTCTGGCAGTATTGCTGATGTGAAAAATACCGAGTAGCACCGTGGTTCGGAACCCACGTTAAACTGTAGGTCCCCCTATAACTGACTGGGTAAATCAGTTCGAAGGTCGGAGGAAGGCAACGGCATACCACCTCCAAACAGGACCATGCCTAGTAAAGCACTGTGGTGTTCAAACCAAACTTCGGATTGTTGACAGCTTTACCTTATAGGCAGATGTACCTATCTGTTTGCCTATTTATTGATTAGTAGGATGGCTCTCGACCATTTCGAATGGACGTCGGATCAAATCTAAGTGCGCTGCCCGAGGTATGTTATCGGGCAGTGGGTGGACGCGCTGTTCCCGGATCGCGCCGTGAGAGCGCCAGCCGCATTCCGCCGCCGCAGGCCGTCACACCCCGGCAATTACGGCGGCCTCCTCCCGCCGCCGCCACATACTAATAGGCCTCTGTCAGTCTGCCGCTTTTTTCGCCCGCCGCGCTGCCACCTGTCAGCGTGTTTTCTGCTGCCCGGTGGTCGCCTGTCTACGCGCCTCACGTCAGCGCGTCGATATTTGCCCATCCGCGGACGCTGGATAAGGTGCGGAAACGCTGCTAACAATCTGCTGTCCACCGAATGTACATTCCCCGTATTCCTGACTGCGCAGTGTCACTATTTTGTACACACACTCCCTTGAGGTACGCGTTCTGTGAGAGTAAATGTACTTTTGTTTCGTTATGCCGAGGTCATTTGTAAACTGGTCGAAGCGACTTCACCCAGCGTTTCTTTTCTCGGTGCTGCATGCGTAAACATTAGCAAAGCTTCTTTAGGATTATAGTTGCGCCAGCGTAAGCTTAGATAACATGCAGTGCTGTTGCAAACCTTGAACATCGAAGTAGAAAAGCGAATACCATACTGTGAAACAAAGAGAGACGCTCTGTATAACATGCTTTTTTTTTGCTTTTTTATTTGGTTTTAATGCCCTATTACAAGGCAGGCTGACAGCAGACTATGACGCTGCTCTACAGCCGAGCGAATGATAGTAGTGGACAACAGAAAATAAAATTAAAACATGGTGATTAAACGGCGCTTTTTCAATGACAAGATGAAAAATTGTAGAATGCAAAAAGTACAGACCTTGGAAAGACATACATGGTTGTTAAAAAATACTTTGCCATGGTGGCTAACAAACACTCACTGTAGACGACTAGACTTAACGTGACGGTGACATTGGAGTAAAAGAAACACTGAACACTGATTGCCCATGGGCTCGTGCACAACGCTAACAAAAAAAAAAAAAAAAAAAAAAAAAAAAACACTAGAGACACGAAGCACTGAACTCTCTTAAAACACTAGCACTGGACTGTCCTCCCAGCGGGGGGGGGAGGGGGGGGCGAGGATGGAGAAAGCGCGGTGGAAGGGGAAAGGAGTTGGGGGGAGGGGAGAAGGGGAGGGGGAACTGGAAGGACTCCCGGGGAGACTGAAAAGGAGGGGGTGAACCAAGCGGGGGACGGGAGGGAGGCAGGTGGGGGAGTGAGGAGGGGGCGATAATCTACAGGGGGAGGTTAAATTTGGAAGGAGGGATAGATGTCGGGACGGTTATGGAGAACGTCGTCTGGGAAGCCACCCTTGGAGAGGACATACAGGGTGTGGAGGTGAAGAGACGGAGGGTGTATAACACGCCTGGTGTTAGTAGTTTTATGAAGCTGTGTGACCCAAAAGTAATAAAGGTATAATGCAATTAACACAATATACAAACCATGAAATAGATGTAAGCAATATGCCACAAATAAAGAAAAAGTAAAATGAGAAGCACTATTAACACTGAAGTAGGGTGCAAACTAAAGTTCTTCCTATGGATGGTGACAAAGTAAATGCGGCGAGCCGCTGCGAACGCTGTACGGGTAAGTGACTGGCCCACTAGAGGGCATCCCTATACGGTTTCACAAGAACATCGGAATTACCAAATACTATCATAGAACAATTTTATGATTACAAGGTGAAAATAAAATAATGAAAATGTTCTTAAGCGGGGGATAGTTGACATTAAAATATAAGTAAATATCTAAATTAACAGTTTACATGCAAGCAATATAAACCAATATTTCTGTCAAATAAATGTACAAGTTTGTACGAACCTAAAAGTTACATTTTCAAGAATTTCACAGAGCTAGTTAAGAAGCAGCATAAAAAGGTTAGACAAAAAGTAAAATGCCAGCTTCGAAACAGGAACTTACATTCTTTGGGAAGGCATTGGGTAACTCTTCATGTAGTTTGCCTTAACGATATCTGATCAAAAATTTACATGACAGATTTACAAAGATGCATGAACATAAACATGAAACTAAACATAATTCATTTTTACTGTCTAACAAAAGGACAACCTGTTACAAACCTGTACAAACATGTACATCTGTTTGACAGAAATATTTGTTTATATTGCGTCTTTTCCACGAACACTTCCTGCTTCCCGAGTGTAGATTTTATCGTCACGCGAGCCAACCGGTCACTGCTCGAGATCGGCTGACGGTCGGCGGCCCAACTAGCGCTTCCAGCATTCCTAGGCGCGGTCTTCTGCGCTTCCCGCCGGCGTCTGACTCACTACCATGCCGAGCCGCCCGGTAATCAACGACTGCGGCGCGACATTTTGTATCAACTAACGACCGGAGAAAATCACGGGCACCAAAGACGTAATCAAAAATCGACGCCTACACGCAAGAAACTTGCATACGGAAAAAATATACGACGTTTGCAAGGAGAACAAAGTTATTAACAAGTTGACTAAGACACTAATGCTGACTCCATTTAAGAAGGACAAGCTAATCCAGCCCCACCCATTAACCCTTTGTCGTCCAAGGAACCAAACTGATTTCCGAAATAATTTTGTTTTGTATAATTACATATGATATATAGCACAAGTGTATAAAGTGAAATAAGTACTCGAGTGTTTACAAATTTTTGTACAACATATGGTTACATAGTGACACCACTGGTCCAGAACATAAAGTTCTGCAAGATATGGACCAAGGTAAAATATTAACCCGCTCTACAATGCACATAACCTTTCGTAACTCACCAGAACTGCGAACTCAAAAGACAATACAGCGGAAAACTGAATATATACAACCTCACGATATATGCAAATCAGCAAAAGCTAACTCCGGCACACAATATGCAACTAAACGTTTCAGTTGTTTTCCTGTGCAGGGAGTTGATTTTCCTGACGACAGATGGTCGAATACTCCAGTGCCTTGGTGGGTTTACGGAGCATCCAGTGAGCCACTTTTGAGACATTAAATTGAAGATGGTCTCAGTGTGAAACAAGTTGTATGAAAAGGGTTTGGAAAGAAGGAGGCTTCAGAATAAAATCGGGAATAATTCCCGGGCGCAAGATCAATTTTCTCGCCACCAAAGGCAAACCGAATCTACAAGGACCTTCGTAACAAAACTCGAGGCCGCACGGCTCATTTATATTATATATTTATAAAGATTCAATTTAATGTCATTCATATTTTTATTATTTTTGTCCAAAATATTTGCAAAAGAAAATCATAAATCTACAGGAAAAACTAGAGTAACAAGCCACGGGCGAGGCCAGTGACAAGATTCCCTAGTCCACAAAACGAACAAAAAACGTGTTCAAATGGTAGCTCGCCTTGGCTGTTACTCTTCCCAACGCAAGCAGTAATCATAATAGTGCTCCAATCCCATTTTTCTTGGCTAATGGCATATGTCACAAAAGTTTAGAAAATAATTGAAGTTATTTTTAAAATTTGTTGGAAGTCGTCAAGTGCTCACATTATGATCATTATGAAACGTAATGAACATTATTACAGAGTATTTTAAACAAAATTACATCTTTATATCTCACTTGTTATGAAGTCTCAGTCACCGCTGGCCGGCCGCGGTGGCCGAGCGGTCTGCTGCGCGCCAGTCACAGTCTGCACGGCCGCTACGGTCGGGGGTTCGAACACCCCCTCGGGCATGGATGTTTGTGTCGTCTTTAGTATAAGGTAGTTCATAAGTAGTTTGTAAGTCTCGGGACTGATGACCCCCGTAGTTAAGTCCCTTAAGCTTAACAAAAAATTTGAACATTTGAATTATTTGCTACACATTAATATACTTTTTGAGATAGATTCACTTATCCGGCAATATTTCACAATCGCTGAATATGTATGGAAACTGGATGTCTAGGAACACGGTCGTTACATAATCGGAATTTTCAGTCTTCACGACCCAATTCTTCCTGTTTTAAACGAATGTTATGTTTCACAGAGGAGTGATCGTTATTAAAGTATGTATGACAAATCAGCGCAAGCGTCGTATTCTGAAATGATAAATGCATTTTCTCATTACGGTAAAGTCCGCAACTCACAGCATATATAGCTTTTTCTTAGATTATTTATTGATTTATTTCGTGAATTATTGCTTGCTGCACTCACCCAATGCCTTGGGCCATAATAAACTATATACTTCAGCCTTCCTCATTAGTCCAAAAAGTAGTGGCAATCGTATGAAAATCCGATCAGTTGCTTTTGAGTTTATCGAAAGAAAGACAGAAGCAGCGGGACGACTTTGTTCAGTAGTATGAATAGATATACCATATGAGTAATGTGCTTAACATATCATTAAATAGGAAATAAATTACAGCTTCAAGCATAGTGAAGAATTGTACTGCCCGCCGACGTAGCCAGAGGATGGTCTCGACGCGTGTAAGTTTCTATCTCCTTATGCGCTGTTGGGAGTAATAATTTCGCTGGTGAGTTCAGCGATACATGTAGATACCATCTGCCAAAGTTAGTTAAAAAGCAATAAATTAAAACGTTGTAGAAAATACTGAACTATGACTGCAGCAAAATATAAACTTTTTTCTTCATATTCTGGGGGATGTAAGCGTGAAAAGTTTCGTGTAGGTTTGAATTTATATTTGACATTTGCTGGCAATAACGTACAGTTATCATTTTTAGTAATAAGTGAATAAAATTTGTATATTCATTCAGGTCTAATTGAGACACAATTGTACTTATTTGGTGTGAGGAGACTATTCCAGACGGGGCAAGCGGATTTAGCAATTGAGGAACATAGTAGCTGTTCAAATGTACAAATGTCTGTAAATCTATCGGACCAAACTGCGTGGTCATCAGTCCGCAGCTTACATACTACTTAAACTAAGTTAAACTAACCTAAGGAAGACACACACATCTACCCCAGGGAGGATTCGAATCTCCGACGGCGAGAAACCGCGCGCTCCGCAGCGAAGCGCTTTAGACCGCACGGCTACTCCGCCACGGCCATAGTAGCTGTGCCGTTGTTTGTAGCACAATAGGACAAACACTTCATCTGTTACCCGTTCTAGTTGTTACTGCCTGTCTCGTTTTGATGCAGTTTAGTTTACTGATTCAGGACCGGTCCAGAATCACTTCAGGATATTTATATCGGTTGGTATTCCTCATAAAAATGTTCAAATGTTTGTATAGCTTATGGGACTTAACTACGGGGTCACCAGTCCCTAAACTTAAAAAACTACTTATGAACTAGCTAACACTAAGGACGGCACAAATATCCATGCTCGAGGGGGGGACTCGAACCTCCGACCGTAGTGGCGTTGCAGACCGTGACTGACGCGCCGCTGTCCCCTCGGCCACTGCGGCCGGCAAGGTATTCCTATTCCGCTTTATTTGGAGTTTTCGTTTAGTTTCTGTCCTGCTCAGACTTTAGTTTTAGAAGAATGGTTCTTTGCGGTTTCGTGGGTTTTACGTAGTCATTTTTCCTCTGTTTCTTCAAATCCTTTTCCTCGACCGCATATATCAAGAGCATCTGTGTAAAGGAAGTTCTTGTATGGGACGGCGTCGGTTAATAATTTACATGGTACCAGAGACTTCCCTGTAGAAGGCCGTAGTTTTGCTGATTTTGCCCTCCAGCATAAAGAAGAATCGTTATTTCTGTTGCAATGAGTGCGTACTCTAACAGAATGAAAAAAAAGAAAAGTTCAAATGTTTTTAGAGCTTATGGGACTTAACTACGGAGATGTCAGTCCCTAAACTTACAAACTACTTATGAACTAGCTAATACTAAGGACGGCACAAATATCCATGCCCAGGGGGGATTCTAACCCCTGACCGTGTTGGCCGTGCAGACCGTGACTGGCGCGCCGCAGATCGCTTGGCCACCGCGGCCGGCCTAACAGAATCATTACCGAATAGTTCGAGAAAGGAAAAGTTACTATCAGATGGGTTCCGTATCATCTGAGTGAAGGAAGCATATTGCCATACCACTGAAAGAAATGTTTCACAGATGTGGATTAGTAATTATTTCCGACCATCACACAGTTCTGATTTGAGTCTACTAGACTATTCCGTGGAAATTGTTTTTTGATATAAACATATAAATGCCGAGTAATAACATAGGTAAACAAATTAAGTTAATTCATCTGGCGAGAGCGTGGAAATGGGAAGAATCCTGGTTACGTGCAAGAAACATCGCCATATAGTGTTGGTGGACGAATGGTGTTGGCAGGAGTCAATATCAGAGAATGCATGGACCTCTACTTCGTTAAGAATGATGCTTTGAATGCTCAGAGACGAGATCCTAGAGACGGTTTGTTGTGCCCTACGCTGGTGCCACAAGTGATGGTGTATTTTTTTCTCAGATAGACGAAAACACTCGTCCCTACATATCTCCACTAGTAGGCAACATGCCTGAAGCTGAGGAATTGAACGAATGGAACGGCCATCTTTTTCAACGGACTTCCGCGAAATAACATGTCTGGGATGTACTGGGTAGACGCAATGAAAGCAGTCGAGCACCTCCCACAACGGTTGCAGAGCTGGATATTGCACTCAAGGAAGAATGGCCAAATATCCCTCCAGAGCTGATTGGTAACCTCATACTGTCCGTGCCACGCTTGTTTGCTACTGTAGTGGCCGTCCAAGATGATCACACACCATATTACAGGGCAACGATAATGACTTTTCACTATGGTAGCCCCATGATGCTTCGCTATATGCAAACGCATGTAAACCTCAAGAGTTAAAAATAGTACTGTATGAAAAACAAATTATAATTGTAACTAATATCTGAATGAATATTGTGTGTGACATCTCACCTGATTCCCTAACTGCCTTTCAAGATAACGGTGTGAGAGACTACATTAGAACTGGCTTCATAGTCAGCCGGTACGAAATGTAACAGTGTCTAAATGACCACCTGCTTTCCATAGACAACATAGCATCGGTTAATAACCTTCAGCTAGTTACGAAAATCTTTGTATGTCAATGTTTCCTTCCTATGAAACACTACCGTCTTAGCCCTCCCTGTATTATATACTTTACCGGTGCAAATCTGATGAAATTAAAGGTTGCTTATTTAAATGATAGAAGTGTTTCTACTTTAATCTATTGCTTTCTGCTATATGTAGGAAGAGAAAAATTTCGCGAAAATGATAGTACGAAAAATAGAGCCAGTTAACGGGTTTTGTTGAAATAACGAGAAATCAGCTATTTCTACGTAATATCGTGAATTTTTTCGTCCTTAGAATGCCTTTGGGCATGGGTATGTGTGTGTGTGTGTTTTCCATAGTATAAGTTAGTTCAAGTAGTTTGTAAATCTACGAACCGATAACACCTTTAGAGTTACAAACATTAGACCTTTTCTTTTTAATTTTGATATTGCATTTTCCTCCTTGTTTCCATCAAGTCCGATATTCTATGCGATCTTAAGTTCGTGTCTCACGTGACGAATTATTATTGTACGTTAAAAGTAACATTGAAATTGGAAAAAAATCTGCCAATAAACAAATTGACAGTAAACAAACCTAAATCAACAAGAAACAGCAAATCCGTCAAAAACACAAAATTAGGATGAATTTGGCAAACAAATTATACAGAAATGGGGAATAACATTGTGCAGAACATGGCGAGATAACCACAGAAAATCGCAAATTAAAAAAAATGTGTTAGGTACAAAAGGTATTAAGGTACAAAAGAGTTACATCGAAATGTAAAAAAAAAAAAAAAAAAAAAAAAAAATGAAACGCAAAAATGTAACACTGAATTTGGCGGAGGGAGGGGGAATTATGGAATTTGGTTTAAAAAAAGATTGAAACTGGGTGAAACTGGGTAAGGGTGTGTGTAGGCCTTAGCGTAACGTAGTTAAAACTACGTTAATTAGTTTGTAAGCCTAGGGACTGATAACACCAGCAGTTACGTCCCTTAGACTTAACAAGCTATTGAACATTTTTTAATACCGAAGAATAACAACGAAAATGAAAAAAATAAAAAAATAAAATTGCCGCGGCAGAATAACCGTGCCACTAAGGCGCCAAGCTGCGGTGCACTCGGCCGTTCGCCGTCGGGGGTTCGAGTCCGTCCTCAGGCATAGGTGTTTGTGTTGTCCTTTGCATAAGTTAGTTTGAGTTAGTGTAAGTAATTTTTAAGCTATTTAAGTCTCATAGATTTACTAACATTTGAACATTTTTGAAAAAAAAAAAAAAACTCCGAATCTGGGACAAAGTTACACCGATAATGGGTAAATTATTGTAATGAAATAACACTGACATCGGCACAAAAAAAAAGGTTAAATTTACAAAATAATCAAATCTGAAAATACAAATAGTAAAATATGCAGTTTAATTAGTCGGTATATAGTTTAGACTCGCCTATCTTTTGCAACATAGCACCATCCAAAGTTGAGGATTACTGTGGCCAGCCCAAAACTACTTGTCGATTTATTAAAACTTACAAACTACTTATAAACTAACTTATACTAAAGAGAACACAAACATCCATGCCCGAGGGAGGATTCGAACCACCGACTGGGAAGGGCCTCGCGCATCGGAGCATAGCGACTCAATGTGCTCAGCCACTCCGCCGCGGCGTCGATTTATTAAATAACTATTTTTACATATTTGGCTGTTACATGTTACAAACAGAGAAGTTTCAGTTCGAAAAGAACACCCAGTTAATTGAAATTTCACCATCAGAAAATTTACAAATGAAATATCACCAAACTCAGCATTATATATATATATATATATATATATATATATATATATATATATATATATATGAGTAGCCTATTATGAAAGACGGACATCTGTCGTTTGCCAGATACTGAGATAAACGTCATTTTTTATTGCGAAACATAGAGCGAATATATTTATAAGCTGATTTGAGCATTATCAACTTGAATACTCGAGGATTTATACCTGAAAGTGGCTAATATATTATTTGATTACTCAATCACCTTCAAATTCTGTTTGAAAATACAGATGTCCGTCTTTGAAACCAAAACGTGTAGCTGTCCGCTTTTGATGTGAACACGCTTTCAGATGCCCGGTTTTGATACGCTTACTGCTGACGAGAATCTTTTACATGTGTATAATCTGGGAAATTATAGGAAAATATTGAATTCTGAACTCTATTACATATTGTACAAATGAAGAACTAAAATAATCCTAATAATCTATTTAATTTTATATACGAAATGAAATGTTACTGCACTGAATCTCTAAAATTATTAGCATAAGGTCTGTTGAAACTGTCACCAGATTTTTCCATAAACTTCCTTACGTTATTTCTGACATCGAACTTCTTTCCAACAAGTGATCATTTCGTACAACACACCTTACAGTAGAACAGTGTAGTTTAAAAACTAATCTTACCTTTGTTTCTTTTCAACGTTTATTTTCCACTTTTGTCTCAACCGCTTCCTAGCTTGCCCTTGGGCCAATGGTGATATATTATGTTCCATTTCATTTGATTTAAGATGGTTAATAGTAATGATACTATTAAAAATTACTGAAAAACTTAAGCATGGGCTAATACGTCTTAGAACATGGCAGATACTATCGCCATGTTTGATTTTCGAGGTCATGTGATCATATACTGAGTTCCCCTTGGGACACACTCCTTCATTCAACGAGTGTCCAAATTTGATATCAAGTTTTTATGTAGGTGTCCGCTTTTGATGTGAACAGTCAAATGTAACATGTGATATATCACATTTACGTCAATGTTTGGAAAATACGGACTTCACCAATGAAAAGAGTGCAAAACCTTCCTTTGGGATCGACTGCTAACTAAATTTCGACCATTAGGTCAGATGTCCATGTTTGATATACGGCTACTCATATATACAGGGTGTTTCACTAAGTGTGTTTGCCTCAAATTATAAAGTAATAGGTGACGGGAAATTTTAATGCGGTAGGTCAACACAAGAAATGTTACGCTTTCAGCGGAGCTATGAACATAGTTTATTGTATCATTTTCCAAAGAGTTACAGCACAAAGATATAATTTTTTAATGGAACAATAGTTTTTTCTATCGTGCATTGGATTCGTTGAAACCAGCTGCGTCCAAATCAATTTAAACTACATTCCTATCACTGTTAGTTTGGGAGCTACAACGCTTCAAAGTTCCGGGGGCGGAGGCTGCGATAGCGTAGCTGCCTGGCCGAGTGGCTATCCCCTGGGGCACGGCCCACTGCCTCATGACCACCAGCCAGTTAGCTACGCTGTTGTAGCCTCCGCCTCCTAAACTTTGAATGGTTTTAGCTCCCAAACTAACAGTCATAGGAATGTAGTTTAAATTGATTTGGATGCAGCTGGTTTAAACGAATCCAATACACAATAGAAAAAACTATTGTTCCATTTTAAAAATTATCTCTTTGTGGTGTAACTCTTTGGAAAATGATACAATAAACTATGTTCATAGCTCCGCAGAAAGTGTAACATTTCTTGTGTTGACCTACCGCATTAAAATTTCCCGTCACCCATTATTACAGAGGCAAACACACTTAGTATATATATATATATATATATATATATATATATATATATATATATATATATATATCTGACATTTTCAAAAAAAAAAAAAAAAATGCCGGCCGCGGTGGCCGAGGTGACTGAGGCGCTCCAGTCACGGTCAGCACGGCCACTACGGTCGGGGGTTCGAATCCCCCCTCGGGCATGGATATTTGTGCCGTCCTAGTTCGTAAGTAGTTCATAAGTAGTTTGTAAGTTTAGGGACTGATGACCTCGTAGTTAAGTCCCATAAGCTTGACAAACATTTGAACATTTGAACATCCAAAAAATTGCACCGAATTTGACGTCAGAGGTTGATCATCTTATATTGCGCTGAATAGCGCTAAACTTTGTTGCAAAGTGGCAACAACATCCTGCCGCAACGATAAAGGAAACGAGCAACGTTAACATGGTACAAACAAAAAAAAAAAAAAAAAGAAGAACGTGGAGGAGGTATTGGCAATAGCAGGGAACGGCGACCAGTACGGCCGCGGTACACACGTAGCCAGCATTTATGGCACGCGATGTAGCGGCGCTTGTATGGAAGAGGTGCCCGCGAGACCGGACACACGGCAAATTTGTAAGTCTTGCAGCCAGCCGGGCAGAGTTAATGGTAATGGCGCGCTCGCCGGCGTACATTCCCGGCTGGCAGCGAACAAATAGCGCGCCGATTGGCCGCTTTCAATAGCTCATTGGCAATGCGCACCGGGATGAGGACACGCAGGCCGCGTCGCCGCAACGAATTTACGGGTGGCGGCGAGGGCGGCGCATGCGCCGTCGAGGCGTCTTGTAGCGCGCGGCCCTCCCGCTCCGCCGTTTCGCATCCTGTCTCCGCGCGCTGGCCGCGGTACCCTCTGCCGCAAGAACGCGAATTCTTCCGAGTAAGCGCTCTACGCATGCACGACAGATCAGGCACGACGAACCCGGTAAGGGATGAAAATAGCGTGATTTAGTCACGATCACTATCAAGCTGTACGCCTTAGGCCCGCTGCACACTTACGCAGATGGTCCGAGCTCCGCGTTCCTCGCGCGGATGGTAGCCACGTATTCGAATGGAGCGCCATATCACATACTTGTGTGGATGGTCCGAACGCGGCAAAGCCGTCCGTGCAGCCCTTCCGCTGCCTGCCAAAAGTAGTCATAACACAGGCAAACTATGTGTCCAGTGTAGCGTTGTGCTGAGTTTGGGAATACGTACATGTTGCACACTGTATTTCAAATTGTTGTTCATGTTATTTAGATCCAGAGGCAAATTTGTACTGGTATAAGATATTTATGAACTTTTAGTAAAATATCTTACCGATATTGAAATCGGACGGTTCATATTAGGCATTTTGTCACATAACGGCAAACATTCTGAAACTCCGTGTGCAACGTGTTCGTATTCCCAAACTCAGCACAACGCTACATAAGACAAATAGTTTGCTTGTTTTATGACTACTCTTGACAGGCAGCGCACAGGCCTTGCATCTACGTGGCGTTGGCCGAGGACAGATCACGTCAGTTAAATCCCCAGAAAAAAGATTGTGCGTTTAGTCCTGCGGATACCGAACGCGGAAGAAACAGAATACCTCATTTCAGCATCGGAATTCTGCTATCTTGGTAATACGTGTCTCCACAATATCTTGTGAAATCGTTCACCTGTACTCCATCCTCAATATACTAACAGCATCCTAAACGAATCTATGTCGTATCATGAAGACCTGTCCGTAGCGACGAAAGTTCCGACACCCCATCCCTCTCGAGCGCAATCAACGTTGACATCATCTAGCGAGACATTATAGGAATTCAGTTGTAATACAATACAACTGTAAAATTATCTACTATTGAACGAATGTGTTGTAGTAAAGCTATTAGTCGTTTTCCATAGACTTATTCATATTCTTACCTTAAGGTTAATGCTACTCGTTCTGTCGGCCTAATAGGGTTCCTTTTGAGATTCTCGAATGTCAGGCTGTCTTGTATTCTACCGAGAAGGAACCAATAGACATAAGAAAATATGTATAAAATTTGTCTTTGTCATTGCGCAAATAGAATACAGCGTGACGAACGTTCATTCCATACATCTTCGGTCCACCGCGGTATGCACGCAAAACTTTATCTTCTTCTGTATTATATAGGCTGAAATGACTTTTAATTGTAGCGAGCTCAGAATGATGTGCTAGAGCATGGATGTAAGAGCATAGTGCACAGAAGTCTGCGTTCGCTCGATTACAATACCGCGCGGCCGCGGCGGATTAGCCGTGCGTACTGGGGCGCGGTGCGCGCGGCCGATCGCCGTCGGGGTTTCGAGTCCCCCCTCGGGCATGGTGTGTGTGTTGTCCTTAGGTTAGGTTATCTTACATTAAGTAGTTTGTAAGCTGCGGACTAATGACCACGTAGTTTAAGTCCGATAGATTTACAAACAAACCAAAACCGCTCGCATCCGCCTGACTGTGTAGGCCACTGACGCGGATCCGTCAACAGGGCGCGAAATGCGGAGCGCGGAACATCCGCCTTATGTTGTCTTTCTTTGTGATCTCGTCACCTTTTTGTTATTCTCTCGTCCCGGTGTAGTTGTTAGGAAATGGACTTGTGCAGGATCCCCCTACATATAAAACATTGATATATTTAGTATTACAAGATATTTATTGACTGAAACTGATAATGCTCATCTTAAGAACTGTTTCTTCTTTCTTCTTGCTTCTCGTGGCGTCGCTGTGACCTAGTTACTGCTAAGTTCGTAGCCGCGTTCTTACTTAGTGACTGCCTGAGTTCTCACTAGTAAATGTCTTATTCCTGAATAGTAACTGACTGGCGTCCAGACGTATGTAGGCCTAGATATAGCCGCTTATAGAGGGCGCGCATCTTCGGTTACTCCCTCCAGGGTGCGAGATGCTTGCGTGCGATGGCTTTCGGTTGAACACTGCGTTCAACACGATCGTTCTTCTACGTCTGGCGTGTGGCGCTGGCTTTACGCCACAGTAGTCTTCTCTGGATATCAACAGATATTTATGTAGTATTAAATTGTAATTTACTAGCTGAAACCTCGGCGCTAGGCTCCAGCCTCGGCCGTCCTCTGAAGTTGTGGCCGCTATGAGGCAACACCACCTAGAGACAATGCCTCACAACAGCCCCTGGCCGCAACCGCCAGGTGATTGGCTGGCCGCTGGGGCACAGCCCACTGCCTCCTAGCGGCCGGCCAGTCAGATGGCGGTCGGGGCCTGGTCGGAGTGACCTGACAAGGTGTGTCGTGACACCTTGTCTCTAGGTGGTATTGTCTGAGGTCTTGGCCGTCTGTGTAAACGGCTCTGCTCTGCTCTGCTCTGTCTCTTGTGTTTCCTCGTTCTCCACTTCTTTGTCCAATAAAATCTTAATGTACTAGGCGTTGAGATTTTGAAAATTAATAGCCGTGCTGAGCCGACATTCACTGTTACCACCTGATTATGGTGGATTCTATTATGATACTGTACCAATATCTCAGTGTCTGTTTAATAATCTTCATGTCATTGTAGTCAAGCGATTGACTGAGCGTTAGACAGTTCTCTACTGTGGATGATGTGTTATGTCTCCGGTGCCTGTTTGAAGTATTGACTGTTGTGAACACCTGAATTGCTTTAAGTTCCCCAGAATTGTCGCAGTTTTAGTTGGTGGACAAAATACACAGTACAAAATTGTTGTCGAAACATGTAAATACAGCAACTCTCTAGGCGTCACATTTTGTCGATGGGGCATGTCACACACTCTGTCCCTGACCAGCAGAAGCTTGGCCCGGTGTCTAGTTCTGTTCGCCACTCTGGAGTTATCATGAGACTTGATCCTGTTGGAAACTCAACCTACCTCCCACTCTCCGTGTCTTCGTCTGATGGGCGCAACTGAAATAAGTGAAGAAGATAAATATTGCCACCACATGTGGGTAAATGTATACACCACATTCTGAACAAAGGGTTCTACAGGGACATCGAGTGGCATCGTGATAGGTTTCGCTGAGGTGACTCTTTTTACACGAGTGTCATTGAATGAGCCACCCAATCTCATTGGACAGGAGCTCGAAGGGGCTCTCTGCGACTGTTTCACGCTTTTACTGACCTCAACGTATTTTGTATACAAGGGCCAATTTCACGAACAAACGGAAGTGGTGGCAATGGACAGCCCTCTTTTATCAGTGGTGGCCTATTGATGGAAAAGTTTGGAGACACCTGTATCAGCCATTTATAACCGAAGTGATTTTTTTTACGTATGTGGATGATAGCTTTTCGTATCTCTCCCCATAGTACAGATAAGCTACATGATTTTCTGGAACATCTTAATTCACGCCACCTCAACATAAAATTCATATTGTAAGTGAAGGATGCTCCACCGAGCCGGGCGAGGACTCGAGTCGGAGCACAAACTGTCAGAAAACCGCTGGAACCACGCCATGCGGGCACGGACGATGACGGAACCTCGACGGTGCGCGCGAGACACCGAAGAACGACCGGTCTTGCTGCGGACGACAGTCGAGCCACCAACACTTGAGATGATGACGGACCTCCGATGAACAGCATGACTTTTGAAGACGAGCGAGCTAACACCACCTAGAGATAAGGTCTCACTGACGAGTTCGCAGCCGCCAGCTGATTAGCTGACCGATGAGGCACGCTCACTGCCTCGTAGCAGCCAGCCAATCAACTGACGGCCGCGGCCTGGTCAGTGTGACGTAGCAAGGGCTGTAGTGAGGCCTTGTCTCTAGGTGGTGTTGGCTGAGTACGGGCGAGAGAGAGACCAGACCAATAGAATCATGTCGGGTAGGCGCGGACCGTGGTCGCACCACGTACCGGTTACCGAGCGCCAAGCACCATTCAAGCAGATATACTGGACTCTAACCAATAAGAGGCCAATCTTGAGTAGCACCCGAAGAAGACAGTGAGTTACATAGTGGTAACATAGTGCTATAACGACGCCAATATCCGGCAGATCATTATTCACCATGTCAATTTGATTGTCAATTACACATTACTAAAGAAGGAAGTGAGAATGTTTGGGCAGAGATGGAATGAAGAGAAGCAATAAGAGGAGGTCGTGGATAATGAGGAGGTAGGTTAGAGCAGCGGTCGGCAACTGGCGGACCGCAATCCAGGTCCGGACCGCGGAAAGCCCAAAACTGGACCGCCAAAAGTATTTTGAAAGTGTAATTTACACACTCAAATTTATATATAAAACAATTCTGTAGATAACATTTTGTAAGAGGCAGCCACCTTATATTTTTTTCTAGAATTTTACAAGTAACTGCTAAATAATTAGTACGCTTAATGATTATTATAGGTAGTTTAAATAAATGTTATGACGTGCAACACCTGAGAGTACACTGACGAGCGGTGGCAGAACGGAGCAAGCTGGCAGGTGATCCGCATAAAAGCTCTGAACACACGAATGCAGCACAGGAACTTTATTTAATGAACAAGGAAATTCTATAAATCTACTTCATAGTCTGACAATCTGTGAAACGTCTACTTCAGCGGAGGGCATATCCATGTAAACACCATTTTTGTGCTCCTAACAAACGAAAGCCTGAAGACTGCATAATAATATGTTTTTTTTATTATTTTTTTATACATTTCTGTTTTACATCTGTTGTATTTCATATGAGTTTGAGAGTGGATTTTTTTTTTTTTTTTTTTTTTTTTTTTTTTTTTTTTTAAGTGAAGAATATTACTTTTTCTGTATTTCTGAATACAATTATGCCTGTTTCTTGTATTTCATATTATTTTCTGAATAAAAATTAAAATAAAAAATCAATAAGGAACATGTGATTTTATTTGCGGACCTCTGGTTTAGAGGAAGAGATGGACAGAGGGAGAGGGGAAGGAGGAGGCGAACAGAGGAAGGCGTGTAAATAGAAACAGGAGGGAAGAAGAGACAGAAAAACATTTTAATAAAAACATCCACAGTTAATGCAGGGATTTCATCTACTAAAAAAATGTCAATGTTACTTTCGGTACACACGTACCATCGGCACATACGTAATTTGCAGTTCTTTGTGGCCGGCCGCGGTGGCCGAGGGGACTGAGGCGCTCCAGTCACGGTCCGCACGACCACTACGGTCGGGGGTTCGAATCCCCCCTCGGGCATGGATATTTGTGCCGTCCTTAGTGTTAGCTAGTTCATAAGTAGTTTGTAAGCTTTGGGGCTGATGACCCCGTAGTTAAGTCCCATAAGTTCTACAAACATTTTTGAGTTCTTTGTGATAGGTACTACAGCCATTAGTTTTGATCCTCTTTATACATGTTTCGAGGCTTGTTGAGGTTTATAAGTACCGAGAAGTGTGACAAAAGTTGATTGGCCGCTCAAGAACACGGATATGGCCTGTACTCGTCGAATAAAAAGTTACCGCAGAATTTCAAACCTGTCGCGTTATTTTGAGTTTGCATTTGGCCGACTGATCCAATAGTTCCATATCTACATTTTTAGGACATTCGCACTTGATGTTCGCCCGATGTAGGTAGGACTACATATGAATGCGAAAGTACACATTCTCGTTTACTTGGGTCCAGTCGTCCATTAGTGAATAACTCATGAGAGGATTCCCGCACCACCAAACAACTGTAACATTTTCACTTGCAACTTCCATCGGGAAAAAAGTAATAAATTCTCTGCAACATCCTGTGACATATCGACAGTTCACCCGTGACAAGTAGCAGACCGACAAGGGAAATACGGCGCCGTGTAAAAAGAGGCTTGATTGCTGCCGTGACCGGGAAGCACAAACGTCGCAGTATGTTCGTCGATGAGACGCGGTTCTGCATTACCCCGGATGACCATAGTTGGCGAGTATAGTTGCGATTCGAGGCAAGGTTTCATTATTCGAATGCTTCGGAAAGGAAAATAGTGTTACCCCATCGCCTTCTGATTGGGAGTTCTCGTGTATAACTGCACTTCACGGCTTGTCGTCACTGAAGAAACTCTCATAGCAAAACTGCATGTAACGAAACTCCTACATACTCAGGTATTACCTTTCGCGCATGAGTATCGAGCTGCCGTTTGTCAGCAAGACAATTCTCGTCCACCCATGACATGTATGTCTGTGATTTCTATACGTTGCGTCCTCATGTAACACCACTCACGCACCACTATAGCGGTTCCATTTCCGAACAGATCAATGAATGAGAGAAATAACGAATAACACTGTTAAGAACCTGGCAAAGCAAAATAATTTTTGAAGATGACATTTATCTCTATAGATATTGAGTTTATGATGTAATATGTTTTGATTATACTAGTGACAACCTTTTGATAATGAAGTTATTACTATTATTTTTGTCGTGTCAGAAACGTACATACTTACACAGTTATTAACACTGTTATTTACACATTTATACACATTATATTACTTGTGACCAAAACTTGGCCATATCGAATGCGTCTCCGATTCCTGATAAGGATCGTCTTCCGTTCAGGTGGTTAGACACAGCGACTCTGAAGCATGGTCTGGTCTTCTCCACTTGATGGTATCGTTCTCGGCGTAGCCCCATCTTGCTATATTAACACTGGATCTGCCCACTCAGGATCTCAACCTATTCTAGGACTTCCAAGTCAGCCATCCCTTGCCATGCCCAGGTGGTACAGTTTCAAGTACTCTTTTCCAACCAGGTGATAAAGTGGCCTTACGTTTCCACAATTGTTATCTGGCTATTTCATCTGTGGTTGTAAGTTCTGTTGATGTTCTCAAGATACTCTTTCGGAATTTAAGTCTTTGCACGTGCAGCTCATGTCCGTATAAAGGATGAGTTATTTCCTGCTCCATTTTCTTCCTTTCCTTGCTTGCAATTATTTCTCTTTGGACAGAAGGTGGTGCTATTACTGCAATGTGGTAAAGCTACTCGACTGTATTTTAAACATGCCGTTATAATTCTGAATTTATCATTAAGAAATCAAATGTTCAAATGTTTGTAAATCTATCGGACCAAACTGCGTGGTCATCTGTCCGTAGCTTACAAACTACTTAAACTAAGTTAAACTAACCTAAGGATAACACACAAACCCATGCCCCATGGAGGACTCGAACCTCCGATGGCGAGCAACAGCACGCTCCGCAGCGAGGCGCCTTAGACCGCTCGCCAACTCCACCGCGACTATCATTAAGAGCTATATAACAATAATGAGTACGTTACATGTATTACAATTAATGTCAAGTACTGAGTTCTGAGAACTAGTTTTAATGGCTCAGAACCGGGTTGTATGACATATGATATGTTCCAGTCGGTATCAGGTCATTTTATAATCTGAAGAAGATTGCTAGCGCAATTAAAACCGGTCATATCAGTTCATAAACTCGCAACATAAAGGTAACGAGTATAAATTGTCTGAGTAATGGGGAGAATTTCCGTAACCGGTAAGGTCACTAGATCTGTCCTTGAGATACACGTGTAAGGCCAGTGTTGACATGAGCTCCGCCCCAGTGACAATACTCAACGTAACAAGCGCAAGTACAAGCGATAAGCGGTAATTTGTCTCAAGAAAAGGTATAACGGGTATTTGACACCTTCTGAACCGACTCACTGCATACATCTCCATGCCAGAGTGGATGCTGACGATGTCCATTTCTTTAGAAGGTTGCTGTTTGCGTCTTCGGAACACATATTTTCTGTCACCCTCCGGAAGTACATAGTAAGTCATTAGCATCTAATATTTTTCTTATGATAAGTGATAACACAACACTTAGCCATTGTAGAGACTGAAGTTGTGGCCTCAGCTAGTTCCTTGTTACAGCAAATTTAGAATTCCGGCATCTTATAACGGCAAAATATGAAACATTAGTGCAGTGTAGTCGGTTTCTTCCTCGCTGCTGCAAGAAAATAATGATGACAAACTATACGTTTCATATTGTGGGAAAATTGGCCTTCGGCTGGGGTCCTCCTTAGATGCCATCGCCTCATAATCGTACAGAAGATATAGCGCTGGTCAATACGAGAAATATCATTTACAAACAGATACTGGTTTTTATATGGCCATTTACCTCTGCCGAGAAGGGTCAGAGTTATAGGATATATTCCATTGAAATACTTTTGTTGTAGTTTGAAATCCAGACTTTTGCAATGTTGCTCTCTACGCTGATCTACCGTGTTTGCATAGCTACTGAAACTTTTGCAATCTTCATTCAGCGTGGTTACTGCTGTCGAGCTTTGGATTCCTCCTGGAACACATCAACTTCAAAAATTAAATAAAATATCTTTTCTGTATAGGTTTAGTGCAATCTTTCCAATGTAAAAGGCGTTAATGAGAATATGTACAAGTTAACATATAAATCATGTAACATTAAAGGAACCAGTGATCTCAAATGTTTCAAATGTTTGTATAGCTTATGGGACTAATACTAAGGACGGCACAAATATCCATGCCCGAGGGTGTTTATAACCCCCGACCGTAGTGGCCGTACAGACCGTGACTGGAGCGCCTCAGTCCCCTCGGCCACCGCGGCCGGCCAGTGATCTCTATTCATTTTTTTATAATCATTGTTTTAGTATTTACAAATACGCAAAAATGAGTTTGTTGTGGCTTTTGTGTAAATAAGAGTGTAATTGCTTCCCTTAATACTTCGATTAAAATATTAGTTTTGTTTCTTCTGTTGCAATTGTACGTCTCCACTTACTAATAAACAGAAAAGGAAAGAAAAGAAACTAATCTTCTTGCATATTAGATGGAAGTTCGGTTACAATATGAGAAACAATAGCTGACTTAAAATTAAGCCTTCCATATATCTGTTTCTGATTTCCCTCCAGTTACTTTCTCCATTATCTGGGTTACTTATATCATTAACGACTCGTTGAGTATATTATCAACTCAAATAACAGCGACACATATATTAAAATGCTTTAGGTAAGTCATAGAAGGTACTAACCAGTGCTATTCTGATTTTAATCGAAGGACGCAATCAGTAAAAAAATATTCTCATGATTAATCCAACGATAAGCAGACACAGGAGCACTCACAACAAGAATAAGAGGTCGCGGTAGTCCTAGCAAAGTTCACATCCTGCCTATTGAAGAGCGAGTGTTGCGTTGAACAGTAAATGATTACGAATCATCGAGCAGTTTCCTTGTCAGGTTCACGTACAGCATGGACATTCTCTCACGTACTGGACGGCCGTTCTTCTCGGATGTTCGAGTCCTCCCTCGGGCATGTGTGTGTAGTTATGGACCGATGACCATATCAGTTTGGTCCAATAGGTTTACAAATATTAGAAGATTTTCTCCGATGGTACAATACCAGATGGCAGTACAGCACATCGTAAGAGGCAAGGCTAGAGATTCGGAGATCAAGGTTGTATTTGATGTGCTGTCGGGGCAGAATTCAGATTGATGTTAAATTATCACAACACTTACTTGCGCCCATCTGCTAGCTACAGTGATCATGGAAGCAAGGCCTCAATTTTGATTTTGGCATCAAGGCGGGAGAGGGTATTTGAAGAACATAGATGTAACAAGCAGTGAACCGCACAATTTAACACATGCGATTACTTACCAAACTCTGGACAAAAAGTTACCTACCCTATTGTAGAACAACAGATAAATGATTTGCCTGTACCATTGTCGACTTGTTCATTTGAAGTTAATTCCTTACATTTATAGAAGCATTACAATACATTCTTGTATAGTATGCCCATCGGAAACGTGCACAAGTTACACGCATTTGTGTTCGTTGTATATTACAAAACCTAATGGCCATATACTGTGTTCGCACGCGGACACTTGAAAGCCGAAAGATGATGTTCAGCAGTAACCACACTGAACATGCTACTGAATCACTAGGAACAGAACAATGATAAGATGTAATGACCTACAAATAAAAGACATTTTGTTTCCAGATATACGCGTATACTTTGAAAGACGACCGTCTGTCGTCTTCCATACATTATTTTACAGATTCTGTAAAGTTATAATTTATTTAATGTCGCTAGATTATCATTTTGTTAAAACTTGTGCCCCACTCTTTTCAAGGCTCTTTTATTTCCCTCTTTTATATAATATTGTTCTTCACAAGTGCTGAGAACAAGCTCAGATGCAGATTATATCTAACTTCCGTTGGGCCATAAATGTTTTCTTAGCCACCTTTCAAAGATCAGTTGTGGTGGCTTGCTTGTTAATTTCTGTGTGTAATAACGTGTGAGCTGCTATGTATATTGACCACTAGTATTAACTTCCTGTTATTGGAGTAATTTGAAGCGATTCACGTCTCAGTTTGGGCCAGGGAACAAGGCTATGTAGCAGAGAGTAACCAGTAGTTCACACGGACCTTATTTGCTAATTTTAATGACAAAGCAAGGCTCTTGTTACGTACAGTGGTCGACTTTTAGCTTGCATAATTTTATTTATTTAATTCCAACATGTACTATGTCCGAAATGAACACGACGAAATTATTTTGGACACCCTGAATATCAAGTACGCAGTTCACACTTCAAATCTAGACATTATCAAGAAAGATTAAAATTAATTGCATATGCCATTCGTATTTAACAAATAATTATGGAAATCAGGAAGAAGGAAATAAGTCATTAGGTGCAGAAATCATTTACATTAATTGTAGTTTGGATTTTTAGACTCTCCTCATGAGTGAACTATTGCATATGTAGATCAAATAATTTTCGAACTGATAGCGGTATTTGAGAATAAATTTATAATGGTAAACTAAAACTTACATATAGTTCTTTTAATTGTAATTCTGTACACTATAACCATGAAGCTGAGTTTATGCTTTAATTATTTAGTTGTAATTCATACTTGTAAATAAATAACTTCTGGAAATATATTTATTTCATTATAATCTGGGATTCTGTGGACCACTTATTGAGTTTCATGTTGATGTCTTTCTCCCTTCCACAGTAGTGTGAAGAACATCAGATTTGCATTACAGAGGCAGCTTATCGTCAAAGGAGCATCATAATGATTCAAATTACCACCTTCATCTCAGTTGAGAAAACCTTGTAACGTACCTTCGTCGTTTTTATTTTATACAACCTCGTGTCTGGACTGTGTATTTACCATTCTATCTGCCTATTTGCTCGGTAACTTGTGCACTGAAGGTGCCTATCGCAAGCTATTGCAATGCAATATGACTCCCACACATTTGTATGTGGAATGACTTTTCTACGCAGGCATTATCCAGTTTGAGTACAGATATGTCTTCCCGCCACGTGCGAAACAAGCACGCCCGACAACACCAATGAAATTTAAGAGTCATAAGATTGACCCCCACAACGGATAACATTACAAACGCATATAAACTAATTAATCGGATCCAGTGTATGTACTCAAATGGAACGGATACGTTACTCTGATATTTATGCTCCAGTGCACCATTGCAGGCCACAACAAGGACTTTGGGAATGGGATTAAAATGTTCAAATGTTTGTTAAGCTTATGGGACTTAACTACGGGGTCATCAGTCCATAAACTTACAAAATACTTACGAACTAGGATGGCACAAATATCCATGCCCGAGGGGGGATTCGAACCCCCGACCGTAGTGGCTGTGCAGACCGTGACTGTAACGCCTCATTCCCGGAATGGGATTACTAGTACTGAAGAGCGTCATGTGAAAATTTATAAATTGTTTCGACATGCGTGTCGGATAAAATCATTATTTATTAATAAATCCGTTAAAGTAAATACTACATCATGTTAATTTAAATACAATTTTTTTTTAGAATTCAAGAGAATTTAAATGTAATTTTTGTTTCTATCAACTGAATGGGCCTCCTAGCAAGTTTTCCCAGAAAAGGGTTACTCTCGTCACTCGCAAGGATATGGAAGCAAGGAGTGTTCACAGTTTCCCCCCTATGATTTATCACATCCACACAAGGCATGCAAAGGAAGAATTACTGCACGAGCCAACTAATTTGAATCCGCGCGGCCGTTGCGAGCCAGGGTCAGCAAAGTGGTGTGAACGCACTCAAAAATATTACTCGAGAAAGGGGTTTGCATTAATGATCTTCTGATTACTACTAGAACATGACAGGGGATCACAAAATATTACAATTCCCGTCTAAGTGGTGAACATACGCGATCAGCGTGGTTCCAAACAAAAACCAAGTTACTGAAATTTAAAATAATCTACTCTGAATGTACTCTTACATCTACGGAATTTGGGTATGATTACTTGAATACATCACGTCTGGCAACATTATTGCTACCCCTTGGGCCTAGCATCATAGCAAACAATCATTACAAAGCAAACCTAACAAAATTTACGAAAATCTGCCAGTTAAAACCAAATTGCACGTAATTACTATAACACTATTGCATGAGCAGGGTAAGCAATTGCAACAGACCCTCTCTTCCTAGACGTCCTACATACTGGCCACTACGTTGCACAACGTACACCCTGATCAAGTTGCACAAAGAAAATCGTCAGAAATCCGAGATTAATCCTCCACATTTTTGCATTAAACAAATCGAAAACACACGAGGAACAAATGATGACTAATAAAAGACTACTATTCCACCAACTGTACTCATGAACTAAAATTTACCCATTTCTCATGCAAAGTCTAATTACAAAGAAAATCACTGTAAATTTGAATAAAACTCCTCAAAATGAATCTGTACCAGAAACAACTACAAATAACCCGTTCAACAAACTAATACTCCCCATGATAATTCAATAAATAAATGACTTAGCAGCAACTTTGACCCACGACAAAGCACACACCATCTCGATCTGATTCTATTACCAAAAATAAAATAAATAAATAAATAAAAAATGTAAAAATTGATACCTATTGATTACGTCCCCTAGCAACCGGTGGTGAAAGCGTCACCATGAGCAACATTGCTGAAGATTCTCACCAAATCGTTACCAAAATCTCCGCCACACCAGCGATCAGCTTTCCTGACGTCCGCACACCATCAGACCAGGAACCGATCTTTTTCTCTCGCTGGGCGCCACCAGGGCCAACCGTCCCCTCTTCAAATTCGCAGGGGTGGAGCGCCCTGATTGGCTGGTCACCGAGTGTCCGTTACTCAAATGTTCAAATGTTTGTGTAGCTTATGGGACTTAACTACGGGGTTATCAGTCCCTAAACTTACAAACATGAACTAACTAAGGACGGCACAAATACACATGCCCGAGGGGGGATTCGAACCCCCGACCGTACTGACCGTGCAGACCGTGACTGGAGCGCCTCAGTCCCCTCGGCCACCGCGGCCGGCAGTGCCCGTTACTCCACCGCCTTCGCAAACCCCTGGCTTGACCAGATCGACCCTCTACTTCAAATCACAAACAAAACCTTTGCTGCTAGGCAGTCGTTGCCGCCACTACCTACATTGCCACAACCAAAGATTACAATATTGCCCATGTTACCAACACCCAAAGAAATATTATTGTATTCCACTCGCACACCATAACTCACAAGGATGGGGGAAATAAGAGAGTGATAACAAGAGAGGCACAAAATAAAGTGTACACCTTCGCAATCTCTGTTTCTACAACCACACAGTGTTGCTGGCCATTCTCAAGTGAATCAATTCAAATTTCATTCGTTAAGTTGAAATGTTTCTTACGTTTATGGGACTTAACTACGGGGTCACCAGTCCATTCGTTAAGTTGACATAATGAGACAGCAGACCAATGAAACGAAATGAAAGTCTCGTTTCAACCTCTCAAACTGACATATTGTCTTTCATACAATGTTACATACTGCTTGCCACTGTGGAGTAGCTGAGCGGTCTAGCGCGCCTCGCTACGGAGCGCGCGGTTGCTCACCGTCGGAGGTTCGAGTCCTCCGTCGAGCATGGGTGTCTGTGTGTCGTCCTCGGGTTAGTTTACCTTAGTGTAAGTAGTTTTTAAGCTACGGACTGATGACCACGCAGTTTGGTCCAAAAATTCAAATGTTCAAATGTTTGTATAGCTTTTGGGATATAACTACGGGGTCATCAGTCCCTAAACTTACAAACTACTTATGAACTAGCTAACACTAAGAACGGCACAAATATCCATGCCCGAGGGGGGATTCGAACCACCGACCGTAGTGGCCGTGCAGACCGTGACTGAAGCGCCGCAGTCCCCTCGGCTACCGCGGACGGCTTGGTCCGATAGATTTACAAACATTTTAATATTTTTACATACTGCTTTCAAGTCATTCAAAAATTATTCTGGAACATATTCTTATATATATTTCACGTAGAGCGTTCTCTCGGTCATGGGGGATAATGGTGGAAACATTACTTTGATAAACCCGTCACACAAGATGTTATGTTTATAGAGCCTGTCTTTCCTCAATCATTGCCTCACTGAATGGTTAAAAAAAGTAATTTAATTGATGATGCTAGTGCTTCTAGTGTAGTTAAACAGTAAACTCGTTTATCAGGAGTTCTTTGAAGCAACAAAACCTGCGCGTTGGCAGCTCCGGTTAAACTACATTAACCTTGTCTGTATATTTCCAGCTGATATAAACAACGTCAGGAGAGGTCACCTGATGATCACATCGCGTGCGCCGTGTTTTGATTAATTAGCTGCGGAGCCGAAGGGGTTAATGGCGCCAGCCTGCGCAGGCCGCGTCGCGACCCTGTTTACACGAGTTCAGTTCCCGCACTCGCCGCGGCGCGAGCACTTACTGCTGCCGCGTGGGCCGTAACGAGGAATGGGTGCACCAGAGACCTTTGTGATCAACATAGATTGGTGAGGGCCACAGACATATATTACAAGACTGGCAATGCCGTATACAGCATCACTGGTGTCAGTGAAGTCTAGGCGCCATATTTATATACATAGGATGGAAACGCTGGTAGAAGCCGACCTCGGGGAAGATCAGTTTGGGTTCAGGAGAAATGTAGAACACGGGAGGCAATACTCACTTTACGGCTTATCCTAGAAGATAGAATAAGAAAAGGCAAACCAACATTTCTAGCTTTTGTAGATTTGGAGAAGGCTTTTGACAATGTTGATTGGAATAAACTCTTTCAAGTTATGAAGCAAGCAGGAGTAAAATATAGGGAGCGGAAGGTTATTTACAACTTGTACAAAAACCAGACAGCGGTTGTCAGAGTTGAAGGGCATGAAAGGGTTGCAGTGGTTGGAAAGGGTTGTAGTCTTTCTCCATTGTTATTCAATTTGTACATTGAGGAAGCTATAAAGGAAAGCAAGGAGAAATTTGGAGAAGGAATTAAAGTTCAGGGTGAAGAATTACAAACATTGCGTTTTGCTGACGACATAGTAATTCTGTCAGATACAGCAAAGGACCTGGAAGAGCAATTGAACGGAATGGATAGTGTGCTGAAAGGTGCATATAAGATGAACATTAACAACTAGGGTAATGGAGTGCAGTGTAAGAAAATCAGGTGATGCTGAAGGAATTAGATTAGGTAACGAAGCAATAAAGGAGGTAGATGAGTTTTGTTACTTGGGCATTAAAATAACAAATGATGGTCGCAGTACAGAGGATATAAAATGCAGAATGGCAATGGGTAGAAAAGCGTTCTTGAAAAAGAGAAATTTGTTAACATCGAATATTGATTTAAGCCTAAGGAAGTCCTTTCTGAAGGCATTTGTATGGAGTGTTGCCTTGTATGGGAGTGAGACATGGACGATAAACAGTGCGGACAGGAAGAGGATTGAGGCTTTTGAAATATGGTTCTACAGAAGAATGCTGAAGATTAGGTGGGTGGATCGCGTAACTAATAAGGAGGTACTGAACAGAATTGGGGAGAAAAGGAATTTCTGGCATACCTTCACTAAAAGAAGGGCTAGATTGGTAGGACACATTCTTACACATCAAGGAATAGTGAATTTAGCGTTGGAGGGAAGTGTGTGGGGTAAAAACCACAGATTCAGACGGATGTAGGTTGCCGTTCTTATGTGGAGATAAAGAGGCTTGCTTAGGATAGGGTATTGTGGAGAGCTGCATCAAACCAGTCTCTGGACTGAAGACGACAACGCCGGCCGCGGTGGCCGATGGGACTGAGGCGCTCAAGTCACGGTCTGCACGGCCACTACGGTCGGGGGTTCGAATCCCCCCCTCGGGCATGGATATTTGTGCCGTCCTTAGTCTTAGCTTGTTCATAAGTAGTTTGTAAGCTTAGGGACTGATGACCCCGTAGTTAAGTCCCATAAGTTCTACAAACATTTGAACATTTGAAGACCACAACAACATCTACATACATACTCCGGAATCCACCGTAAGGTGCGTGGCGGAGGGTACACTGTACCACTACTAGGCATTTCCTTTCCTATTCCACTCCCAAATAGAACGAGGAAAAAAAGAATACCTATATGCCCTAATTTCTCTTGACTTTGTGATCACTACGCAAAATTTAAGTAGGCGGCAGCAAGGTAGTACTACATTCAGATTCAAATTCCGGCCCTTTAAATTTCCTCAACAGAAATTCACGAAAAGAACGTCGTCTTTCTTCCAGCGATCTCCAATTGAGTTGCCGGAGCATTTCCGTGACACTCGCGCATTGGTCGAACCTACCAGTAACAAACCTAACAGCTCGCCTCTTAACTGCTTCTGTGTCTTCTTCTATTATACTATAAACGTATGAACTACCATACGTGTTACTGCAGAAAAAAAGCGCAGAAATACGAACAAGCTGACGTTTCTACGCTGTCTGTAGAGTTTTGACATATGGGAAATTCGTGTGTTGTATATGACTGAAATTTTTCAGCTGGAATCAATTTAATTTGACACATACATTAATGAATTGCAACAATTTGCTGTTATTTTTAATCTCTTACCAATTACATTCAGCTTCGGATTCTCCTTCAATAACATGGTAATCATAAAAGTATTGTTTATCGTGGATAACACGTATCAAGAAATGTTCAAATGTTTGTACAGCGTATGGGACTTAACTATGGGGTTATGTCCCTAAATTTACAAACTACTTATGAACTAACTAAGAGTAAGGACGGCACAAATATCCATGCTCGAGGGGGGATTCGAAGCCCCGACCGTAGTGGCCGTGCAGACCGTGACTGGAGCGCCTCAGTCCCCTCGGGCACCGCGGCCGGCGATAACAAGTATCCTTACTGTTTTGAGAGTTCTTTCGAAATCTACAGTCTGCTTTGACTTATACACTAATGAGTCACGTTTCCTGTTTTTATTAATGTGATACCAGTTTCGATCAAATTCGGCTTTTCTTTGTATAGGATGACCGTTACAAATGTGCTCTTTGCCGTGGATAACACATACTTTTATTCTTCTGAGTGTCTTCAAATAACTACGGTACGCTTTCACTGTACGTAACGGTAAAATTTTACCTACGATTCCGGCGGTCTCGCATGATTATGTTGGCAACATCAACAAAATGGTAGAAAGTTTTGCCAAGATGTCAATATTCTTAGAAATCCTCATGGAGTGACTCGATTAGTGTTTCTTACAGACGATGAAGTAAGTAAATAATGATGTTCTTGCTCTGGTTGACAGGTTCTTGTATATACTTCGTTCACTCAGTAAAAGTAACTGCGCTCGTAAATCGAAGGTTCATGACAAACATCTGCGTTGTCACGCGACTGTATTATGCCAACGTCACATGATTGACAACATAATCACGCGAGGCCGCAAGGGCGTTAAGTAAAATTTAACTGTGTGTAACACGTTGCTCTCATAACACTATTCGACAATTCAAGCACTGCGGAAGTATTAGCTCAAATGAAGATCATGTTATAACAACTAGTACAGCTTACTAGAGGGTCAGGGGGTCATAGTAGTACCGTAAGGAAACTTTTTGACGCGAGGAAAGACAAGATGGCGGCGTCTGGCTTCAGCCACAGAGGCAAGTTTGCCACTCTAGTAATATATGTCTGTGGTGAGCTCGCTGCCGTATTTGAGGTCAATAGAAAACTTACTCGCCATAACTTGGAACGTCGTGTTAAATGATAAAATCGTCTGCTGCCTCTAACCTTTTTGTTCCGTTTGTCTCACAATAACATCTGCTTCTGCCTGCGATGTTTTTCCTAATTTATTTCCAACGCGAAGCGTTTCGGGAAATAATTCCTAAAAGTAAAGTGAATTTTTTATGTACTATGGCAACTCACAACAAGATTTTTTTCGATGTCAGAAATGTTGCTGTCGTAACTTTAAGTCGCGCATTTGCGTAACAACCGATATTTCTTATCCTGTAGATACCAGTGAAATTCTATATGACACCTACTTGCAGTTATTACACCTTCGACTTGGATGACGTTTAGCGAGTTCCACACTACAAAGTCATTTCTTACGTATCTCTCAAAGAAATATACAGTATTTTTTCAACACTATAGTTTCTTACGTAGTATCTCTCAGAGACATATGCTGTCACTACTCTCGCAGCACACGCTCCGCTATTGCCGACCTCGAGGCGTTGCACTATAGCCACGTAAAGATGGCTGCCTTCTTTGTTGCTCCCGCCAAGTGTGAATTATGCAAATTTAATTCTGTTTCTGCAAGCAGAACTAAACGTGCAGTAGAAATTCATCGGTGAATGAGTCTAGTGTACGCTGATAACTTCATGACTGATGGTGTTGTGCGTGAATGATGCCGAAAGTTTCAAATGTTCAGATGTCTGTAAATCTATCGGACCAAACTGCGTGGTCATCAGTCCGTAGCTTACAAACTACTTAAACCTAGGTAAACTAACCTACGGACAAACACTCACACCCATGCCCCAGGGAGGACTCGAACATCCACGGCGAGCAACCGCGCGCTCCGCAGCGAGGTGCTTTAGACCGCTCGGCTACTCCACCGCGGCGCCGAAAGTTTAAAGATGGCCGAAATGACGTGAATGATGTAGGGACCAAGGACGCAAATCTAATGTTACAGCCGAGCTTGATGTACGAGTTGATAGAATGGTTTGAGAAAATCGTAGCTTCACCATAACTATTTTGTCTATGTAAATTCCGGAAGTTTCAAGATCTACCGTACACTCTATCGTTATTGAACATTTAGACTACAAAAAACCTGTTGCTCGTTGGGTTCCAAAAATGTTGACGGATGCCCAGAAAATTCACCAAATAGCGTCAGTTTTGAATTTCCTTCACCGTTATCACGATGAATGATAGAACATTTTGAAATCAATTGTTACTGGAGATGAAACTTGGATCCAATACGACACATCGGAAACAAAACGACGATCACAACAATGGATGCATCTAAATTCACCAAAAAAAGAAATAGGTGTGTTGCTTGTAGAGTTTATGCTGCCCGGAATCACTATCAATGCAGCTGCATATTTTTAAACTTTCTGAGGTTTGCGGAGAATCATTCAAAATAAACAAAAAGGAATGCTGACTTCAGGAATTGTGTTGATCCACGACAACGCTTGTCCACACGCTGCTGGCACAACGGAACGGCTCCTTGAACAATTATAATGGCACATTTTCAGTCATCCCTCGTACAGTCCTGATTTGGCACACAGCGACTTTCGCCTTTTCCCTGAACTGAAAACGTGGCTAGGAGGGCACCTCTTTCAAACCAACGAAAATCTTCAAGACAACGTCAGTGCACATTTGAAATCATTGACGGCAAATTTTTTTGAAGAGGGTATTGCTTGTCCACAGGTACGATAAATTTCTTGTCTTTTCGGTGATTATGCTAAAAAGTAACCATAAGATACAAAACTTTCGGTAATAAAATAATTGTTTTCTATGAACTTGTCTTTCATTTACAGCCATTACCGTGTTTCAGTTTTCAAAGCAATACTGTACAAGGAAAAGTTTATCTTAACTACAGTTTAGATACATACATAAGTCAATACCTCTGCACACACCCAATGCAACACACTAAATGCAATAAACACATGTACTTCAAGGAAATCGACCGTCTGAACAATCCAGATGACCTGAAAGAGTAAGAAAATATGCTGTACAAATTGATAGGTACGTAAAAGGAAATTAATAAAAGAAAACATGCTGGTACTGATCTAATGTACGACATTCTAACCGTTCCATTAATACAAATAGTACAGCCGACATTGCACACACCCTGCACGTAATTTATTATCAACCAAAATACACTTAAGCTGTTTTTCTTTCACAAAACGTACGATTTCTTAGAAACTTTTGCATTTGTCTATCGGAAATTTTCAGTCTACCTGGTGTTGTAAAATATGATGGCTAGTGTTGCTTTGGGATACACGCATCACCCATTCAACCAGAATCGAAATTTTACGAAATAAAATAATAATCATGAATAATTATGTCGATATAAAAACCGTAGAAGAAGCTCGCAGCGGCCTTAACTAACAAATAACAACACACGTCTTGATTATTTCGGAATACCAGCGAGAATTATGGATGTTTCGTTGCCCAGAAAATTCAAATTTCGATATCATGTCGATAACAACTGAAAATAGCAAACAGTGACAGTACGAAAGTGAACTACCACTGGGATGCTTGTATCAGTATACATGTTGAACAGTCATCTGCGTAAGTATAAGAAATCAAAACACTATCTAGTAGTACTAACGCATTTCCACATTTATTTTACGACAGTCATGATTGCCTCTATCCATAGTTGACGTATATGATAAAAGGGCGCCCAGACACGATCGCAAAAATTTATTGTCCTTAGGGTCACGGGCGTAGCTTGGTCTAAGGCATCGTGCTATAGACTGGCCGGCCGCTCCCATCGGAGGTTCGGGTCCTCCCTCGGGCAGGAAATGGATGTTTGTGTGTTGTTTATAGTGTTAGTGTAAGTAGTTTGTACGTTTAGGGACTGATGATCATTGCAGTTTGGTCCAATAGGTTTACAAACGTTTGAACATTACTGCTATGTAATAAATGACAAAACTACACATAAATAGTTAATTTGTGCTACTATACATTGTATTTGGCTGTGACAATTGATTAGCTCAAAATATTAGCACTGTTTATTGAGTTACATTAAATACATGTTTGTTTGTTCGAGTAAACCGTCCACCTTGCTTCCAAATGAAGTCACCATAAATGTCCTACAACTGCTGCAGATACTTTAACTTTTACAATATTTTCTATTTTTCACAATGTCATAGTTCCAGTATTTAACGGTATTTTTATTATTAAATGAAATGTAATTTATTCGTAGCTACACTAAGTAATTCCATTCCGTAATTATACGGTCTATAAGTTGTGTACACAAGGCAACAAAAGTTATAGGAAAACGATGTCCACAGATACATATTTCGGTAGTGTAGGCAATATGTAAAAGGGCGGTGCATTAGCCGAGCTATCAATTGTATCCGGTAATTCGTGGGAAAAGCCCTCTTCCCTCTCCAAGCTAGGCAAAAGTACCAAGATCACTGTGACAGGTAAAGCAATGGATCGCAGACTGTACTTGATGGTGTTTCTGTTGTTGGAGCTACGCTGAATTTTTCTATAGAGGAGAATGATGATGCCCCAGCAGGTACTGGATGGTTCGCTGCCGCTATCGTCTGTGTTGATAACTGAATTGGTGGCCTTGAAAGCTACAGCGTTCGTGACATTATTGCTTATAGGGCATTTTATGTTGTTGAAGTTCGCAATGAAAACATTGGAAAGTCTTATTGTTAGTGTACTCCCCCGCAGTTAAGTCCCTTACGTTTAACAAACATTTGAACATTTGTACGTTAGGAGACTCCGATGCGCAACCAGTAAATTGTCCTAAGTTGCTCCGTTTCTGTCATTAAAAAAGCCTTTGGACGAACCCGTGTTATTACTCAAATGTGTCATTACAACAATGTTATCACTGTAACAAAACCAACCAAAAGACAGCTACCAATTTTTCCATAATGTAAAACAGGACCACCCTGTCAAGGAAATCCATATTGATTATATTTCGATCGGGTAATCTGAGACATGCAGCTGCTGGAAGCCCGAATTGCTGCCTTCGGCCGCGGTGGAATGGCCGAGCGGATTAGTCGCCTTGTTGCGGAGCGCGAAGTTGCTCGCCGTCGGAGGTTCGAGTCCTCCCTGAGGCATGTGTGTGTGTGTGTGTTGTTTGTAAGTCTAGGGACTGATGACCATAGTAGTTTGGTCCAGTAGGTATACAAAGTTTTGAACATTTGACTTGCTGCCCTCGACCTACCGGAAGCACAGGCCACTCTTATGTGGACTAACATTAGACTGAGAACATTTTATGACGTAGGTTAATGACCGGTGGAAACGTCTACAGGCTTCAAAACTGTTTATGTGACTATAATGAACCAAATTTATCAACTGTCATCAGACGCCTTTTATTCGTGATAATATTTTAGTTGCTCAGTAACGTGTTGCTAAGAAATGTTCTCGCAGCATTCACGCCCAATGCGATCGTAGTGAACAATTTCTGTTTCGGTGACATGACGTGTGAAATGATTATTTACGTGTACCGTAAGATTGGCTTTACTGATAATATCCAACACTTTTACCTACGTTGTTCATCAGTGATTGATTAATTTTAAGGTAAATAACGGTAGATGATATCGTTTCACGGCTTCATTCGAGGTTTTCTATGTATCTTGTGCAATTATATAATGTTCCGTGTTATGTGAAAAACCACAGTGTTTACAATTCGCATTGTTTTCATAATCTCTACACCAACTGAGCTAAGGAATTCGCCCAACTGTCAGTGTGATCTGTCGAGATTTGAACCCGGAAGGAGGCAACTTTCAGTTCATTAGAGGAATGCTGTCTGTTCTTATGGACATTTACAAAAGAACGGACACCACTGTTTGACATTAACAAGCATAAATTTACATTAACAAGCATACATTTTCTAAATATTCAAAGATCTAGACTGTTAAGCGTGTTTGGGTTCCCTAATTGGTTAAGGCAACAACTAGCTCTAAATGGGAATCTCGGTCCAGCATAAATTATCAACTTCGTCACTCAATTTATTTCAATGCCCTGTAACAGTCGAGAGATGTTTTAATATTACGAATTCGTAAATTTACGACTGTTTATATCATCCACTGATTTCGTCTAGCCAGTTTACCCAGTTTTGCAACAGGTTTAATCTTTCACAACAGACAGTCGTTGACTTCGTTCTTTATGGTAGACCTTAATGTGTCTTTCACAAAATGCATGGTACGAACGTGAAACAACACCGTCACTAATAATGTTCCCGTATACTTTAGTAACTTTTACGACGAACTGTTGGTATGCCAGGAGCGTAGTGAACATAGCCACACAAGAGAACAGTTGACAATGCTAGTCCCATCATTCGCGTTACCTAAGTGACCGGACCTTACTCTCCGAATTGCACTCGTTTGAAACGTAATAAAATGGTGTACCCTAATGGGACTTAGACCTGGATTATTGTTTCCAACAGCATTTTCCTTTACAATCATTTGTAATGGTACTTCTCAAAACGAATCTCTAAATTTTAACCTACGACTCTCCTGAGACTTTCTTGCACTTGCAGTTGAAATCCTTGTACTATTATACAGGTTGTTTCAGAAGGAAAATTAAATTTATTACGAGGTAGTAATATACCATTAAAAGTGTGTGCAAGTCTTCGTGGTTACAGAGATTTGGCTGAGTTAAATGCAATTTAGTTTCGTGTGAAGGTACAACGGTTGCTATGGGACGGTATGGGCGTATTTATCGAATGTCAGGAGTAGTTAGTGGATGTGCAAGTATTTGAAGTCGTGCTTCAGTTTATATTGTAGTTTTCATTATTATTTGTTGGTGAAGTCTACTCTACTGTAGCATGTAAAAATGCCGCACGTATTTACATATATTGCATACGTTAATATTGTATAGGTTTTACTGCTGGTTGAAGAGAATACGGCGTACGATTTTCTAATGGCAGACTTCTTCCAGCATGTCGGAGCTACAACGCGTTCTGGTCTGGTGACACATCATCTAAAAGTAGCATCTATCGGGAGATGGATCGGTAGAAATGTGTACATTTCTTGGCGACCAAGGCCTCCAAACGTTACCCCTTTAGATTTTTGCCTGTGGCGATGGTTGAGAGGTAAAGTCTACAAATAAAAAGTACACAAAAGAGTCGATTTGATTAAAAATGTTCAAATGTTTGTAAAGGAACAAAACTGCTTAGGTCATCGATGCCACTACTCATACACTACGTAAACTAAGTTATGCTAAGGACTACCCACACACCCATGTCCGAGTGAGGACCGGAATCACCGACGGGAATCGACCGCACACTGCGCAACACGACACCTCACAGAACGCGGCCGTTCCGAATGAGAATGTGAATATTAGAAAGACGACCGCGGAAGAGCTACACGTGGTGTTAACGAGATGTAAGGATATATAGTAGTTTCTTTGACATAGGCTACAATTCTAGTACCATTGGTGTACGGCACCAGTAGCTCAGTGGATGAGAGTCGGCAATCGAATAAAGTTGTTGAGTTGGATAGTCGTGGGTTCTATGAGCTGACGTAATTAGGCTGTACATTTTAATAGTTACTGGCACACAGTTTAGTATTAATTCCTTTGTGAAATTTATATGCCTGTGAAGTTTTCTGAAAATAAATGTGTGATGAAATTTCCTGGCAGATTAAAATTGTGTGCTGGAACCAGGACTCGAACCTGGGACCTTTGCCTTTCGCGGACAAGCGCTCTACCGACTGAGCTATCCCGACGCGACTCACGATGCCGCCGCCGCCAGGAAGTTTCATATCAGCGCACACTCCGCTGCAGAATGAAAGTTTCATTCTGGTAAATGTGTGATAATACCAAAGCAGACTGCATTTTTCTGTTGAAAATACTTAGTCATTGTTGGACCAAGATAGACGGTGCAGGATCTGATAGAGAGTAATAATGACTTCAGTTGTAGCTTCTAATAACTGCTCTATGACTAGGGTAGGGGGAGCTTACAAAGAGAAGTAAAAATTGCACATAAGTTGGTGCTGGAATTTTAAAATAATCAACTTCAACCATCCACAATTCCCCCAAATCAACCATTGTGTAAGAAGTATAAATAAATTCTGTTACCTCTCAGTTATAGTATTAAATGTAGGAATGTAAACGTTAATTATTGTAAATGATAAGTAAAATTCGCTATGTTAATGATATTATAGAAACCTAAAATGTATGTAATACAAAAGTGGAATATAAATATAATAGATTCCCTCAGCGACCCACCAGGGTCACAGGGCTCGAGGTCTATTCAGAGGCCTCTGATCCTGGCTGGTCGCAGCCCAGCCTACCCCCTCTCTACAACCCCCAACTTTCTTATCTTTCTTTTTGCAACCTTCTTAAACACCAAATTCCTTAGTTTCAATTTTAACTATTTTAGTTATACAAGTATTTTATCCATTTCAGCAACCGTTCAGGTTATAAATTAATAAAATGCAGCAACCAGTTGCTTGTGTTCATTTATTTTTGAGTGCCCTTTTTCTGGTCTATTTTAGTATTGTTGCTTAATGAATGTACATGCTAGTAGGAGAATCAACACTAAGTGCAGAGATTATGCAATTAATAACAATCAGGATGTATGTATGTAGCATGTATATTCATTAAGCAACAATACTAAAATGTAAGTGTTAATTTTATCCCATTATATGAACATATCTTTTATTACAATCGATTTGGTTCCAAACTGCTTCAAATTTCTGTAACCGACTTTTGTACGTTGTATAGCCTTTACTGTATACTGTAACGATACTGCTGACCCCCTCATCTCAATGTTATCGTACGATACCGTCTGCCTGGTCCTCTCATCTGAATGTCATCCTACGATACCGTCTGCTTCGGATCCGGAATCGTGTGGTTCAATAGTAATAAAAGTTCCGTGTGAAGTTAGTTAAAAACGATATAGTCAGCCTAGGAATCAGTGTAGGACAGTGCCTCGGTGAAACTGTGATTAAAACAAGTGATAGATTTCATTAATTAAGAGATTCGTTTAGATGCTTTCCAGAAAGTTCTATAAACAATACTTTTGTCATTGTGCATTATTTCATTAACTAAACAGACGAATTGTAAAAACTTTTTTAAAGTATAAAGTCATGAAAATAAATAGCATTGAATGTATGTTAGGCTCATAAACAAGTTGTGTTGACCAGCTAATTGTGTTATTTCGACTATTACATTAGTTATCAATATTGAATTCTTTGTATATATTGACTTACTTGAGATTTGGAGTATATTTTGTGAATGGCCATGACATTTGATAGTTCAATATATGTTAGGAACATGTATGATGTATTCATTAACAAATTAATTGATATTTAACATCGCACTTTGTTGTTAACAGAAAGATTGGAAATATCGTCTTAAAAAAATATGTGCCATCTAAAATTATTGTATGTATAGTTTTCATTTTATATTGTGATTATTTTTGTGTACATGAAATGTTTTCTTTGTGTGTTTGTTCATTGTCAATCAGTATATTCAATTGTTATGCGTAATGTAAGGTCATTATTGCCGATGTTATATATTTGACTCACCGCCTTGCGTGGGGGAGTTCGAGTTTTAGTCGTTTGTCAAGTGCACTGGAAGCTATCTCACTCTTTGTTTTGAAATGGAAGTACTACCGTTCTGATGCTTTGTAAATGTGTTGTTGTTAAAATGTTTGGTGCCGACGAAGTTTGATTCTCATTAAAGAAGAAGTGAAAAATTGTATCTACGAGTATTTATTTCTACCCCGACGCCCCAGGAGAATAATGTTGCAGCGAGCAGAATCCCCATACATCGCAATTATGAAAAGCTGAGTATCGGTAGAATAAAATGTAATTACTTTAAATCTATTAAATTGTTATAATACCAACGCACTTGTTTGTCTGTATAGAGACCAGAAGAAGGGCACTCAAGCGTCCGAAACCGTTCGTCTAAAATAAATAATCACAAGCAACTGGTTGCTGCATTTTATTAATTTATAACCTGAACAGCTGCTAAAATGGATAAATTACTTCATTTAAGAAAATGGTTAACTAAACTATCCCAAACATCATAAAGTAATTGGTAAAGTCAACTGTCTATGTAAATTGACCAGCTTTATACCAAAAGCAAGGAAGTAAACGAATAAATAAATAAATTTTCTTGTATACCTGTCCCCCAATAGAAAACGGACTCCTGTTATATGAATGTTCTATGGCATTTTTACTGTAATTCATCTATACTACCTCCTCCTAAAACATTTTCATATCCTCCCGAACACTCTGCTTACACTGATAACTGAAAGAGTTCGCAGCAACTTACGTGTAACAAGAGCGTAGCGGTCTGAGGCGCGCCAGTCACAGTCTACACGGCCGCTACGGTCGGGGGTTCGAATCCTCCCTCGGGCATGGATGTTTGTGTAGTCTTTTGTGTAAGGTAGTTCATAAGTAGTTTGTAAGTTTAGGAACTGATAACACCGCAGTTAAGTTCCTTAAGCTTAACAAACATTTGAACATTGAACTTGTAACAAGAAACAGAACAGCTGAAGATAAGAGTGGCTGTGTAAACAACTTTCGTTTCATGTTTACGAGAGGTACTGTAAATACAGAACATTAAGAATCAGCTCGGTTTATCGAACAGCGAGAAAAACATTTGACAAGCCCAGTAGCCCTCTGACGGCTTCCGTAAACAAGGAAAGAAAAAAATGCGGAGTAACAGGTAGGAGGGAGCGATTTATAGCGACCGCTAGGAACGTATTCTAGGGCGGACGGAGAATACTTACTGGGGCCAATTACGAGATCTCCCGAAAGGATTCTCGCGGACGTAGTTACCCTGGGAAAATATACGTCCAATTTGGCTTTATCTGGTGGCGTCCCTAGAAGGAGGGCCGGGAGATGCCCCGGCACGGCACAGTAGCCCGGCCCTGCCGCCATTGAGCGCGGGCGCCGTATTTCAGGCAGATACAGGGCGAGGCGACAGGCCGGCCGCGGCGCCCTATCTGATGCGGCGGCGGCTGTCGCCGGGCGCGTGCCTGCGCCACGAGCACCAGCCACGGCCGGCCACTATCAGCGCGGGGCGACGGCGGCGACGCGGACGTAAATAGCCGAGCCGTGGCGTGGCCGCAGATGCCTGCCGCAGACTACCGCGCCACCTCACCTGCCGCCGCACTTCCTGGAGGCACCAGCACCCGCGCTATCCACTCGCTTAGGTTCCAAAATCAAAATGTTCAAATGTTTGTATAGCTTGTGGGACTTAACCCACAAGCTATACAAACATTTGAACATTTTGATCATCAGTCCCTGAACTTACAAACCACTTATGAACTACCTACAACTAAGGACGGCACAAATATCCATGCCCGAGGGGGGATTCGAACCCCCGACCGTAGTGGCCGTGCAGACCTTGACTGAAACGCTGCAGTCCCCTCGGCCACCGCGGCCGGCAAATCGACGGTATTTTGGCAAATATCTCTCAAACGATACGAGATATGAAGAAAACATAAGAGAGCAAAGTTGTAGAGAATTTTCTCCTCTACAAATTCGGTTATTCAGTTTTCGTGTCAGTTTTCGTTAAGCCGTTATTTTCATTTAAATTTCTAGCTCTCAAAAACTATCGCAAAGGCCCACTTTTAGTGTTACTACCGTAACCTAAAGTGGGCCAAAATGTCGGCTAAATAATGATCACTCCCCATAAAATTCTTCAGGGTTTCTGGCCTCTGGTGACGCAATAAATTCTTAACATATTCATTTCAGACACTTCAGTTGCCTTACAATGGGCTTTAGTTAGTGCCCATGACTCTGTTCCATAAAATACTGCAGGTCCCACTTCTGACTTATGGCTATAGTCTACACGTTTTTCTTCTTTCACACAATTACACCTGACGTAATTTTTCCAGATCAACCGTCCTACCTGCCTTCTTATAGCAAGAATTCACCATGAAATCAATAGACATTTAGGGCTATAAATGAAGTGATCATTGTATGTAAAAGAAGGCTTCCGCGACCGTACTCACTGTTGCCAGTTGTCTTTGTCAAGGTGTTTGGCTGATTGCGGAACGCAAGGGATTGCTGGTAATAGTGGGAGAAGCTGTTATAGATGTATTAGGGGTTCTTTGCTTGTGTTTAGTCTGCTTCATTACGCCCAGAATGCTGGCTCCGATATGTGGATGACCGATTAGTCATGTTATAGTTTTCAAAATTAAATGCCAAGATCGCACAAAATAATTTATTCAATGACGACTGGTTTCGGTGAACTGTGTCACAATCATCTGGTCAGATATATATTTTACAATCTGGTCACTTGTTAAAAAAATGGGTATAAAATAATAACTGCAACATTGCACTTAGTCACTATATAAAAAATGCACAAATTAAAAACATGACAGCTTACAAAATGCTAATACTTGTGTATTTTGTAAGCTGTCATGTTTTTAATTTGTGCATTTTTTATATAGTGACTAAGTGCAATAATGCACGTATTATTGTATATATTAAATTTTTAATATATATTTATTATTTATTTATTTAACAAGATGACCAACTAGTAAAATATATATGTGACCAGATGGTAGTGACATAGTTCACCGAGATGGTAGTGACATAGTTCACCGAAACCGGTCGTCATTGAATAAATTATTAATGTGCGATCTTGGTATTTCATTTTGAAAACTATAAAACGCTCAGATCGCCTCCAAACCCGACTATGTCAGGTAATCTTAAAATTAGTCATGTGACTACACGGAGAAGAGGAGCTACAGACTTTGCATGAACACCTCAACCAACAGCACAATAAAAAAAAAAAAAAAATTCCCGATAGAGGTGGAAAAGAATGTGGCGTTGCCCTTCCTCAACGTGGAAGTTTACCAATAACCAGATGGTAAATTTGGTCTCAGAGTCAGCAGAAAGACCACCAGCACGGGCAGATGTCTACACGCCTCCTCCCACCATCACCCATTGCAAATGAAATCCATCCTTCACACTTTAACTAAGAGGGCTCACAGGATCAGTAATGAAGAACACTTGAAGGCGGAACTACAAAACCTCACATCCATCTCACATGCATCTTCGACGCCAACGGTTATGGGAAGATGTTGATAAAGGAAACCATGACTACAAAGTATGTAGGCAATAGGGAAGACCAGAAGGTAACACAAAATATTGCTTTATTACCATACGTGCAAGGGGAAACAGAAAGTGTGGGAAAAATTCCAAACAGAGCGGACATCGAGCCTACCTTTAAAAGCAGCAAAAAAAATCTTCGTTCAACGAAAGACGGAGTTTACGAAGTCATGTGTGAGTGTGGAAAGTATATGTAGACGAAGCAGGACGATCTATCAAGACGAGAATACCAGAACACGAGAGATACATTCGTCTGGGAGAACACACAAAGTCAGCGGTGGCAGAACACCAAGAGGAGTGCGGAAAAGAAATAATGTTTCGAGAAGCACGTGTACTAATGAAACAACAATTTCAAACGAGGAGGAAGATCAGAAAGGCCATAGAAATTTCAAAGTGACCCACCAACCTGAACAGATAGGATGGGTACAGGCTACCGGCGTCCTGGCAGCCAGCAGAGACAACTCACGTGCTCGGGAGACCACTGCGGCCGTATATACACAGAGTACTACCACGCCCCAGGCAACGCCAGGTAGCAAGTAAACTGCCTGACGTCATAACCGCCACCCGTCTCTCATTCGCCAATTTCCACCAATAGAAATAAACAATGCAAACACCAATGAAGTACTATTCCATCCAATCACAGTCTGTAATATAAACACCAACAAAGAACGCCTAATACTTCGATAACAGCTTCTCCCAGTATCAGAAATCCCTTGCATTCAGCAGTCAGCCAAACACCTTGACAAAGGCAACTTGCAACAGTGGCCGAAATATTGGATTTTACATATTGACAATGCGGCCAAAAACCATGAATAATTTTACTGACAGTGACAACGGTCGCGGTCCCTACCGGCAACTTCAACAATCGTAGTCCAAAAAACTACCCACGAAAAATGCTACGATATATCCGGTGTTTGTAAAATGTACCTCACTGAGAGGGCTAGTAAAGGGGACTCAGTAGATCAAGATTTACATAGGAGCCCATAGCATACTTAACAAGCTGCCGTGGTGGAGTGACCGAGCGGACTAAAGCGCCTTGCTGCGGAGCGTTCGGTTTCTCGCCGTTGGAGGTTCGAGTACTTCTTGTGACTTGTGTGTGTGTGTGTGTGTGTGTGTGGTGTGTGTGTGTGTGTGTGTGTGTGTGTGTGTGTGTATGTTTTGTCCTTAGGTTACCCTAATTTAGTTTTAGTAGTTTGTAAGCCTAGCGACTAATAACCAAGTAAGTTAAGTCCCATAGATTTACTAATATTTGAATTTAAACTGACCAAACTGACATCGGCGAAGTGGGGTGCCGGCGCAAAAATACTTCGTTCAACAGCACAAGCCACATGCTTTTTCGTTTGCTGAATATGGTTCCCGACAGTCAAGCCAGTTACTATTATTTCCAATCACTGAAACAAGGGACACACGGGATGAATAAATATTTGTTCCTCAAATTTCTTGCATTCATTTTCTTCTCCATATTTTGGAGGTAAATAGGCCAACACACGAGTCTCATCGATGCTGTATTTGGAAATATGAATACTGTGTGGCAAATCCGAATGTTACTCACAAAATAATCACCTTATGATAGTAGACTGTTATTATTAAAAGCTCTTTTAAATATACAGGAAGGTCTTGATTACAGTAATTTTCATTACATATTACGTGTTTCGGCGTCCCAACGTCAGATATGAACATTTGAAAATTGTTTAACAAACGTAAGTACATAGAAGAGCAATATGAGATAGAAACAGCTTTAGAAACGAAAATAAAGACATCATGGTCGTACATACATTTAAATCTGACATACAGCTCTACAAAAATAGCAAAAGACAATTGATTCCAATTATTAATTTCATTTGTCTAAGTGGATTAAGTGGATATTACTACCAAAGTTACATGTACCAAACTAGTTTTGACGTGTCGGGACGATAGGAAGTAAACTAGGCCGACAGCTGGCACTTCCTTGGGCGTGGATACGTTGGTGAAAGAATGTAAATCAATCGAACGTATTCCAGTTACATAAATGTCGGATACGTAGGTATAACAAAAATAAGTTTTTTTTTATCACAGTCATCGAAAGGGATTCTTATTTTAAGGTATAAGTTTTACAGAGGCGCAACGGCCTTTTAATTTGGTTACTAGAGTCATATGGAAGAATTATATACCATCCCCAACGCACGTTTGTAATGACGGTCTGTTACAATTATTTTTAAACACTCTTTAACATTAATGCATAGGATTTTATGACATCACCCCTGTTCCAATTAACTGTTTATAACATGTAACCCTACAACTGTTATACCCATGTAGCCAACATTTATGTCATTGGAACACGTTTGTACTATGATTTACATTATTTCACCAATGTACTCAGGCCTTTGCTAGTACCACCAGCTGGCTATTGGCTCGACGTTCCGAAGCCAGTTTGGCACATGTAACTTTGGTAGTAATATCTGCTTAGACCCTTGAAATTAATAACTGTAATCAATTGTCTTTTGCTTTTTCTGTGGAGCTTTATATCATATTTGAATATAAGTACTACCAAGATGGTCTTGATTTTAAATTCTAAAGCTGTTTTCTATGCTTTTTATTGCATTTCTTTGTACTTATGTTGGTTAAATTTTTCCACAGTTCATGTCTGACGATGTGACACCGTAAAGCGTAAAATGTAATAAAAATTAAAGTGACTAAGACCGTTCTGTTCGTTTAATAAATGCCAAATGTGAATGGTCGCTTGTCTGAACCATGGAAGATGTTTGTTTTGACTCAATATTAAAAGTTATTTGAATAGATGATTGTAATAAGCATCATTGTTAGGAATAGCAAAGCAATTCATTTGTATGTTATAGAAAAATTCAAAAGAGGGAAAGAGCTTAGAGGTCTTAAAAAATACCGCATAGTAGTGTATCATATGCATGTCTAGTAAGCACACAGAATATCACGTTATAGGTAGATGGTAAAACCTTTCAAGAAATTCTCTGATCGCTTCCATGAATATTAATTTTGAATCATAAACACAAATACATTTACCAAATCCAAACCGCTTATTTCTTTAAAAATTTCTAAGTGCATCGATTCACTACGATCTGTAGAGTATGAAGTCGCGGTGCTTTTGCATTAAAAATGGTAGCAAGTACTGTTACACAGGTTCTTTTCTGCGGTGGAAAGCGAATAATTGGAGTTTATGATTGTAGCACTGTCATATGAACCTTAATTCTGACAAAGTCATATGAACATTTTCGAATTTGTTGTTGTGTCAACAGTATATATCTGTCTATTAAAAATCTATAATAACTGACCGAACGAAGCAAGCCATATAGGGTATGACGACAGGATGAGCAATTTTCTCTTGGATTATACGTGGGAGTGAACATGCGGAGGGCGCATCGAGGTACGAAAACTAGTTATGGTAATGCGACTTGTGGCCTTTCGATGATACTTTTATGGATTTTCATTAATATGCGTATTTTTATATACCTACAAGACACCGCTGTTTCGAAATTTCCCACGTTGGCGTGAGAGCGTTGAAGGACCTACCACATTGATGTAGGAGGAGACGGAACTGGTTCTGTCGCAATTTATATCAGTACACGAAAGGAAGTTCTCTAGCCAAGCTATTGAACAGGGACTATATCATAAATTCTCTTCATGTTAAAATTGAAGATTTACGAAACTTCATCAGTTGTGAACAGAACGAAGACGTTGTGATTACAGACGTTATGAAATATTTTCCTCGCTAGGGATGTCTCACACGAAAGTAGCAACAGCCAACAACACGTTGTCGACAAGGGTCCAGTAGTAACTGCGTTGTATGAATGACCGAATATGTCTGTGACCTCAAAATAAGCTACTGTGGCGATGGTTGGTGTGGGAATATCTGGAACGTTCGAAAAAATTGTCAAATATTTTTCTTGTAGCGATCTCATTAATTAATAAAACTGCTATGGGCATCAGGCCGTAGGATTACAAACTGCTTAAAGTAACTTACACTAAGGATGAAACACACACACGCCCGAGGGGCGACTCGAACCTCCGGCAGGAACGGCCACCCATCCCGTAGCGTGACACCTGAGACTCGAGGCCATTTCGCGCGACCGAGATTACAGAATCATCCGTCGTTTGACGAAAACAAATGCTGAAACAGTCTAATCCATTTGAATTGTTTCTTTGCAAGAAATGATTAACACGAAAAATTCCAACTGAAGTAGCATTATTAATTTACCCTACTGGTGCAGCATATGCCGACTCTTTCGTATTGATCATCGCTAGCTGAAATAGTAGTTAGTACATTTCTGTCAATACATGGAGAGTTCTGCTTTAATATAACTCCGATCGGATGTTTTGTGGCTCACCTCAGTCTCGCACAACAATGATTTACTCGTCTGTTTCTCTTCCTTTACATCCGTTCGTATTACTCAGATCAGAACTGTCATATTTTATTAGAAGTAAGGCCTTAGCTGCATCTTTTTTCACTGCAGATAGAAGGAGGGGTGGAGATGATAGGGAATGAAATGGAGGGGAGGTGTAGGAGCAAAAATTTGATTTTTTTTAACCATTAGCAGTATGAGAGGGGAATTCATAATCTCTATTATGAGATACTCTGGTATGTTACACTTCGTAACACAAAGTAGTCATCATATGAACAGAGTTTCTGGCAGAAATCTAAGTCAATCCTCCCAATAAATTGCTCTCAAATGGCGAATTATCTTAGGCCGAAAGTGGCAGATGCCAACAGTTGGGCACTTTCATTGTCGTGCACACGCGTAGTGGCCGACAATTAACGGTTTACTATAGCTTCCAGGGTTCACGCCCCGCTGTTCAGCTGCAAATAGTAAAGATTTTTACAACATGTATTTTATGATACGGCTTTATTACGCATTCTACCGTTTAATTAGATCTTTTCGCTCTTGGTGTGACCGTCCTCCAGAATCTCACGATTTCCATGCAAACGATTTCTGTCCTAAGTCAGTAAAGCAAACGTAGTTGTCGAAATTCTATTACCCCACATCTCAAACAGAATATCGAATGCAAGATTGCCCACCTATTTTCGGAATGTACTCCTGCACATTCCCTGTGATAAATTTGAATTTTATTTAAAAAAATTATGCATTCTCTACAATGAAGTATTTCCAGTCAGTGGGCTTGATGGGCTGAAGAATAGGAGGTCCAGGAGTCAAATCCCATTATTCTTAGGTGGCACAGAAGGCCACATGACCGACTTGAAACGACCGATTTTAAAACTAAATTAGGTTCTCAGATGGTCTAGATAGGGAACAGTGCGAATGAGGTGAGATAGCGACTGCAGGTCAGGAAATGGAGTGTGGGGTGTGTAGGGGAGCGGTATAGAGGAGGAATAGTTGTGTCAGACAGGGAACAGTACTTTAGTGTAAACTGAAACTTGAGCGGCTCTGATTATCTTTAAAGTTTAATTAATAAAAAAAACCTAATAATGTAGAATAGTCTTCCAGGAGGCTCAGAAGGGTGTGTGGAAATGTGTGGAGGATATAGGAGAGGGTTGGTCGTCGCTGTAGACAGAAATCCAACAATTTGAAATGAAAACTGAGCCAGTTAGTCAGTTGGGTACTATGGGATGGGAGAAGTGAGGATAGGGGTGCTTAAGCGCACCTATCAATCACTCTTGATTGGGCCTGTCAGTCAAAGCAGCTTTGTCGTTGTTGGTAGAGAGCGACAGGAGTTTGTGACACTTGCGGGGAGTGATACTTGCGCGGAAAGGGAATGTGTAGACATTTGCGCGGAGACCCGGACGCTGCAGGTAGTGAACAGTGTCTTCCAGAAGTAGGGATACACCACCCCTACTCCTCGCCCTCCAGCCGCTACCTCTGCCGTATTCAGGGAAAGACCCACCGAGCGAGGTGGAGCAGTAGTAACGGCCCGGAGATATCACAGCCTCATTCAACAGGGAGATAACATGTCATACAAATATCACTCGATTTACAATACAGCACCATGTGAAGAGGAATGTGATGAAATCGGAATTGAGCGCAACCGTTGCTAACTACAATTTCGAATTTACTGCATTTTGAGTCAGAATTCACATCTATATTAGCATTTATCGCAAATGCGAATTTTTCCTGTCCCTAGTAATAACTCTAAAAATAAACAGCTGATCAAGGCACTAAAAGCAAGGGCAGATCTTTGGGTGTATTACTACAAATAACTAAAACACAATTTGATCGTGGAATTATACACAATCTCATTATCAAGGTTTTTCGTAGGTGGTTTTGAGCAGTTTTTAGATATGTTAGGAATAGCATTATGAAATATAGACAGCTACACCTTATGTTTATTATGAGATATCGATTTCGGCTAATTTCAGGTCATCTTCAAGTCTCAAACAACAGGTGTTACTTACGCATTTTTCCAGTGGCACTCATAACCTTTAAGTGTTTACACACGCCGGCCGCGGTGGCCGAGGAGACTAAGGCGCTCCAGTCACGGTCTGCACGGCCACTACGGTCGGGGGTTCGAATCCCCCCTCGGGCATTGATATTTGTGCCGTCCTAGTTCGTAAGTAGTTCATAAGTAGTTTGTATGTTTAGGGACTGATGACCCCGTAGTTAAAACATTTGAACATTTTGTTTACACACGAGGTCTAACGTTGTTAATCGCGTTAGCGATGAAAACAGAACCCAGAATCTTTGCGTCTAAATGATACATATATTGGTGTGCTGTCTTATTTCGAAGGAACAGACATCACACCAATACATATATAGCTCTCGGTAAAGTGGAACGGTACGATGTCGTTACGTAGCACAGCACAGCCGACTGGAAACGCAGGAGAAGTGCAAACAACGTTCTCTCCTCAGAGGTATGATTAGGTTCAACGTAGACTACAACATACAGTCTACCAAAACATTTAACGTTTCGTCTACTTTGGCGATAGCAACCAAATTTTAAAATCCTCTCTACTATGTGAAGATGTAGCAACACAAAACGTTTCAAGTCCAAAACTTCACTGATTTTCGAGTTCTGAATTTTTAATATGTTTTTAATGTTATTACAGAAAAAAAACATATTTGGGACTCACACTACAATTTTCATGTGGCAGAATTTGTAGGTACATTCACAAGACATAAGTCAACGGTTGTGTGCATTCATCTTATGAGAAATATCAATCATTTGTTTTCAGTGTTTACTTCAAATTTCTCTTTTAAGTTTATTTAATTATTAGTTCTTAAATGTGGTTATGAAATAAATAAATTACGTGTATATGTGTAGTCTTATGCGGCCAAACTACTTAGATCATTGGTCGCTAGAGTTACACACTACTTAATCTTACTTAAAATAACTTAGGCAAAGTACAAACAAACATACATATGTCCGAGGAAGGACTCGAACCTCCGACCAGACCGGCCGCGCAATTTGTGACACAAATTACATGTTTGATAATATTAATGCATAGAAGTATGAAATCACGTCAACACTACTTCCTGCAAAAGTTTCGACAAAAAGAAGTTGGCACTGAGTTTAGAAAAACAAAATTCTGGTATATTGGATTTTAACATTTTATCAAAAATTAAATGTTACTACAAGAGATACAGCCATTCAAATTTACGGGCACCATAACGTTTTCCCTTCCTGAGTAAATGAGCTGCTTCTTATAGTTTCAACACCTTTTTCTTGAATGTTCTGAATATAAATCTTCACACAGACTTCTTGAGGAGTAGAGTGATACGGATATCTGATTGTAAACCACTGCCTATTACCTTAGACCTTTTTGACTGTACTGAACAGTAGTTCTGCGTATTCCGTGATTTATATTTATACAGTTACAGGCAATGTAATTTATAACCAACTGTTGTTGTTATGGTCTTCAGTCCGGAGACTGGTTTGATGCAGCTCTCCACCCTACTCTATCCTGAGCAAGCCTTTTCATCTCCTCATAAGAACGGCAACCCACATCCACTTGAATCTGCTTACTATACGCGTCTCTTGGTCTCCCTCTGCGATTTTTACCCCACACACTTCCCTCCAATGCTAAATTTACGATTCCTCGATGTCTAAGAATGTGTCCTACCAAGCGATCCCTTCTTTTAGTCAGGGTATGCCAAAAATTCCTTTTCTCGCCAATTTTGTTCAGTACCTCTTCATTAGTTATGTGATCTACCCACTTAATCTTCAGCATTCTTCTGTAGCACCACATTTCAAAAGCCTCTATTCTCTTCCTGTCCGCACTGCTTATCGTCCATGTTTCACTCCCGTACAAGGCAACACTCCACACAAATGCCTTCAGAAAAGACTTCCTTACCCTTAAATTAATTAATTAGCTGCCAATTCGATTCATTTTTCCTTGAAGTCTTGCAACTTGTTTCTCCCTGTTGGTTTATGCCAAGTTCGGAGTAAAAATGGTTCTATATGACAGTGATGGAAAATAGAATCTATCTTTAGCATTTTTCGGTGTGTGACATTCCCTTACACATTCCGTATTTCATATATTTCTTAGATGTATTTGTAATTCGAATACAGCCAAATCGTTTTGGGGTCTACGAATAAACGCTGTAAGTATGTAAAATACTCATTGACTTATTATTAACGTTTTTTAATCGAAGGTTTAAGGTTGCATCTCATATTAAAAAGCATAGTAGCTATTTTTAAAGAGATGGAAGTTGCGTGATAGTGGGGTTAACTACATAGCGGTCCATTACATCAACGTATCTGTGCAGGATGCGTAATATATTTATTGCTTGTACAGGTGTCTTGATATACTTAGTGTTCTGAATAATATGCTTTTAGGAGGTATGGCTGTGGAAAGTCATAGTCTTGTAGTAGCAGAGATTAACTCTCCACACATTATTGCTATTAAAATACCTTTTTGTTTACAGGAGGAACACGCAACGGATTAATAAGTAGTTAGAAAAAGTTACTATATTGCTCTTCAGCTTGCAAAGGTTCGGGCAATTTCACTGATTTTCGTGTTATGTTGCCAGTGTGGAAACTTGACAACAGTAGTGCTAGACTTGTTGGTGTGCGACGAGACTAACTCTCCAAACATTCAAATGTTTAAAATGTTTGTATAGTCTATGGCACTTAACTACGGGGTCATCAGTCCCTAAACTTACAAACTACTTATGAACTAACTAAGACTAAGGACGGCACAAATATCCATGACCGAGAGGGGATTCGAACCCCCGACCGTAGTGGCCGTGCAGACCGTGACTGAAGTGCCTCAGTCCCCTCGGCCACCGCGGCCGGCTCTCCAAACATTATCACTATTAAAATACCTTTTTGTTTACAGGAGGAACACTCAACGGATTAATATGTAGTTAGAACAAGTTACTATATTGCTCTTCAGCTTGCAAAGGGTTGTGCAATTTCACTGAGTTTCGTGTTGACAGTGTGGAAACTTGACAACAGCAGTGCTAGACTTCTTGGTGTGCCTGTACCCAGGAAAAGGCATTAGCCGCCCCAAGGGCCCCGGGTTCCGCGCAAGTGTCACTCCGCGCAAGTGTTCCAACCCCGAGCGACAGGCCTGAGGGGAGCCAGGGAACGGGGTGGCTGAGGGTCTGACATTGCACTTGTGAAAGGGTTGCGCCAGCTTTCGTTCTACCGTATTACTGACAGCATCTGAAATGTGCTGGAAAGTTTGAGCGCTCTTTTCCTGAAATGTTTCTGTGGATACGAAAAGACTGAGAGACACGTTCGCTTCAAAATGTTCCAATGTTTGTAAAGTTTATGGGACTTAACTGCGGGATCACCAGACCCTAAACTTAAAAAATACTTATGAATTAACTTATACTAAAGATAACAAAAACATTCATGCCCGAGGGAGGGTTCAAACCTCCGACGCGGGAGTCCGCGAGATCGGCAACCTGGAAGTTCGCTACTTTTGACTCCTCTTACAGTGGTGGACATTACTTGAAAAACGAGTTATGGCACTTGGTAGGATCTGCTCATTAAATATGTGCTACTAGGTTAGTTACCAGCAAGTTTCTCTAGCATGCGATTGTTATGGAGATGTTCCTTGAACTGAAATGCGAATCCCTGGAGGAAAAACCACGCACTTTACACAAAACGCTACTTAGTAAATATCCGGAACGGCATTTGCAGCCAATAGCAGAGCTACGCTATTTAGACCAACGTACCTTTCTCGTGTGGACCATTTCATATGCATGCGCCGCGGCGGAGCGGCCGAGCGCATTGAGGCGCTATGCTACGATACGCGAGGCCGTTCCCCGTCAGGTGTTCAAATCCCCCCTCGGGCATTGCTGTATGTGCCGTCTTTAGTATAAGCTAGATCATAAGTAGTTTGTAAGTTTAGGAACTGATGACCCTATGAATATCAAGGACTCTGATGGAAAACCAGTTCTCAGCAAAGAAGGGAAAGCTGAAAGGCTCTATGAAGGAAATGAACTTAGCGGCAATATTGTAGAAAGGGGAGAAGAATTAGATGAGGATGGAATAGGAGATACTATACTGAGAGATGAATTTGTCAGAGCACTGAAAGACCTAAGTCGAAAGAAGGCCCCTGGAGTAGATGATATTCCCTCAGAGTTACTGAAGTCTCTGGGAGAACCAGCCATGACAAATTTGTTTCACCTGGTGTGTAAAATGTATGAGACAGGTGAAGTACCCTTAGACTTTAAGAAAAAAATGTTATAATCCCCATTCCAAAGAAAGCAGGTGCAGACAGGTGTGAAAACTACAGAACCATCAGTTTAATAAGTCATGGTTGCAAAATATTAACACGAATTATTTACAGAAGGATAGAAAAGCTGGTAGAAGCCGACCTCGGGGAAGATCAGTTTGGGTTCAGGAGAAATGTAGGAACACGGGAGGCAATACTCACGTTACGGCTTATCCTAGAAGATAGATTAAGGAAAGGCAAACCTACATTTCTAGCTTTTGTAGATTTGGAGAAGGCTTTTGACAATGTTGTTTGGAATAAACTCTTACAAGTTCTGAAACAAGCAGGAGTAAAATATATAGGGAGCGTAATGTTATCTACAACTTGTACAAAAACCAGACAGCGGTTGACAGAGTTGAAGGGCATGAAAGGGATGCAGTGGTTGGAAAGGGAGTAAGACAGGGTTGTAGTCTTTCTCCATTGTTATTCGATTTGTACATTGAGCAAGCTATAAAGGAAAGCAAGGAGAAATTTGGAGAAGGAATTAAAGTTCAGGGGGAAGAATTAAAAACATTGCGTTTTGCCGACGACATAGTAATTCTGTCAGATACAGCAAAGGACCTGGAAGAGCAGTTGAACGGAATGGACAGTGTGCTAAAAGGTGCATATAAGATGAACATTAACAAGAGCAAAACTAGCGTAATGGAGTGCAGTCTAAGAAAATCAGGTGATGCTGAAGGAATTAGATTGGGTAACGAAACTATAAAGGAGGTCGATGGGTTTTGTTACTTGGGCAGTAAAATAACAAATGATGGTCGCAATACAGAGGATATAAAATGCAGAATGGCAATGGGTAGAAAAGCGTTCTTGAAAAAGAGAAATTGTTAACACCGAATATTGATTTAAACCTAAGGAAGTCCTTACTGAAGGCATTTGTATGGAGTGTTGCCTTGTATGGGAGTGAAACATCGATGATAAACTGTGCGGACAAGAAGAGGATAGAGGCTTTTGAAATCTGGTGCTACAGAAGAATGCTGAAGATTAGGTGGGTGGATCGCGTAACTAATGAGGAGGTACTGAACAGAATTGGGGAGAAAAGAAATTTCTGGCATACCTTGACTAAACGAAGTGATAGATTGGTAGGGCACATTCTTAGACATCAAAGAATTGTGAATTTAGCGTTGGAGGGAAGTGTGTGGGGTAAAAACCGCAGAGGAAGACATAGAGATGGATACAGTTAGCAGATTCAGACAGATGTAGGTTGCCGTTCTTATGTGGAGACGAAGAGGCTTGCTCAGGGTAGGGTATTGTGGAGAGCTGCATCAAACCAGTCTCCGGACTGAAGACCACCACCACAACAACAACAACAACAACAACACGACCCCGCTGTTAAGTCCCATAAGCTTTTCATATGCAGGCATACAGACAGTCGTTTTTCTTTCACGCTCCATTTGCGAGTAGAAGAGGAAATGGAATGACTTGGAATTGGGCAACGTAGAGTCCGCTGTTCAGCATATAGCGGTTTGCGAAGTATTTATACAGAGGCAATAAAAGAACTGTTTAATCAGTGTACGAATATTCCATACGAGGGTTGGAACTTAAATTGTGGCAACTATTTATTGACAACAGATACAAAAGGTTTATACAGGGTGAGTCACCTAACATTACCGGTGTATGTATTTCGTAAACCACATTAAATACTGACGGACCGTTTCCACAGATCGAACGTGAGGAGAGGGGCTAGTGTAATTGGTTAATACAAACTATAAAAAATGCACGGAAGTATGGTTTTTAACAAAAACCTACGTTTTTTTAAATGGAACCCCGTTAGTTTTGTTAACACATCTGAACATATAAACAAATACGTAATTAGTGCCGTCCCCCTGGAAACGCGTCTACGTATGTGATATCAGCAGGATGGTGCACCTGCACATTCCGCAATTAACATTAGACTGACCCTTGATAGGATGTTCGACGGGCGTTTCATAGGACGTGGAGGACGCATAAATTGGCCAGCCCGTTCTCCTGATCTTACACCCCTGGACTTCTTGCTGTGGGGTACGTTAAAGGAGAATGTGTACCGTGAAGTGCCTACAACCCCAGAGGATATGAAACAACGTATTGTGGCAGCCCGCGGCGACATTACACCAGATGTACTGCGGCGTGTACGACATTCATTACGCCATAGATTGCAATTGTGTGCAGCAAATGATGGCTACCACTTTGAACATCTATTGGCCTGACATGTCGGGACATACTCTATTCCACTCTGTTTTTGAAAACGGAAACCACGTGTGTACCTCACCTCTCATGGTACCGCACATGTGCGTAAGTGAAAAAGACGAATGAAGGTGTTAGCATGTGGACGTAATGTGCTCTTCTAGTCTCTTCTGTACCTAAGGTACATCACCGTTCCCTTTGGATTCCTACTTAATTCGGTGCTCTCAGATACATACGATCGAACAGCGGAGGGGTGGTACTCAAGCGTCAACTTAAGGTTACAATATTTCCGGATGTAATTAACATTTTACAATGCAACAAACGGCACTGATTACGTAATTATTTATATGTTCAGATGTGCTAACAAAACTAACAGGGTTCCATTTAAAAAAACGTAAGTTTGTGTTAATAAAACATACTTCCGTGCATTTTTTTGTGGTTTGTATTAACCAATTATACTAGCCCCTCTCCTCACGTTCGGTCTGTGGAAACGGTTCGTCAGTATTTGATGTGGTTTACGAAATATATCCAGCGGTAATGTTAGGTGACTCACCCTGAATATGTTTGCATCTGTTACTGTCCTTCAAAGTAGTCACTAGCGTTGTTTAGAACCAGTTGCGAGCGATGTTTGAGGTCGTAGTATACCGTTAGCAGAGACTGTTTTGTTGATGGGGCGAATGTTCAACTGTCTGTAAAAAATGTTCAAATGTTTTGTAGAACTTATGGGACTTAACTACGGGGTCATCAGTCCCTAAGCTTACAAACTACTTATGAACTAGCTAAGACTAAGGACGGCACAAATATCCATGCCCGAGGGGGGATTCGAACCCCCGACCATAGTGGCCGTGCAGACCGTGACTGGAGCGCCTCAATCACCTCGGCCACTGCGTCCGGCTGTCTGTAAAGCTTATGGGACTTAATTATGACGTCATCAGTCCCTAAACTTACAAACTACTTAAGAACTGCCTTATACTAAAGACAGCAGAAACAACCATGCCCGAGGGGGATTCAGACCCCCGACGGTAAACGGCCTCGCGCAAGAACTGAAGTCCGGGGAGTATGGTGGATGGTACAGTACACAATCCCATCGACCGAATCGAGCAGGCATAGCTTGCGCTGTATGCGCCTGCGCATTGTCGTGCAAAATGATGGGTGGGTTGCGCAGAAAGCGTTGCCGCTTCTTTCGCAAAGCTGGTCGCAGGTGACAGTAATACTGTGCATTGACCTTCCCTAAGGATGTCTGCCATAGTTTTCCGACCTTCGTTGAAGGCTTTTATCCAACGTGCCACTGTTCTGCACGACAATGCCGAATCCCCGCAGGCCTCTTGAAGACCTTGATGACACTGTCGTGCTGTACGACCTCTGGCACTTTCAATCTTGATCCAACTCCGTTGTTCCTGTTTCTAAATAATATTATCACCGTTAGGTTACACCGCTTTCTCACAAGTGACCGTGATTCCCCCGATTTTGCACACGGCGCTGACGTGGGACGGGCGAGTCCATTTGTTCGGAGATACGGTATATATGTCGACAACAACAGTAGATTCCATTGCATAGTGGCTCCACAGCAGTGTTGCCTCTAATTAAGTTCCAATCGTCTTATAATTCCTCTGCGAAAGCTTTGTACGTTGAGTTTTCTGTGATATTCGTAACAGTAATAGTATATATAACTATTCTAGTTAAACGTTTTGAACTTACACCCATTAAAACAATATTTTAGTTTCACGTAAGAAGAAAGTGCCTCACTGTAAGATATGATTTACAACATAATAACTTTCCCTTTAGGAGACAGAGCAAATATGAAATATAGAAGTATATTGAAATGAAGGATGGAACCTCCTGCTTACTAGACAAGCGCTATAACCACTGTGTCACCGCTACCAAATACGAGCAGATAGCGCTATAGGACGGACTGTCGCTCCACAACACGAACTTCCATTCTGTTTAGTGGTTGTAGTACTTGCCTACTAAGCAAGAGGTAATGGTTTGAAACCCGACCCATGTACAAATTTTAATACAATGCCTCTCCTTCAATTCAATATCTTTGAAATAATTAAGACAAAGTATGTCTCTTGGCATTAATTTATTATTTGATAAGTATAGAACCTTATGCACAGTTCAGGTTACATAATCCATCTCTTAAGCAGTACTTATGTTAACACATATCGAACATATAATGATTAATATTCTCGGACTGGGGACCAGAGCTTGGAGTTGAGCCATGAGGCGACCTTTGACAGGTCGTATGATACGAGCAGAGCCAGAGAAGACGATTTTCCGATTTTCTGACCGTTTAACAGTTGTCACATCAGTACGTTCGGTCTTAACTCGTCTTGGCACATAACGTGACTGTGTAAATTGCATAACAAACATGTCTATCAATACATACAGCAGTGTTCCTGGAATGTATATCGTTTCGTCCATAGTGTGAGTACAATCTACAGTTTCCACGTCACGTTAGTTGAATTGTCAGCCTCCGTGGTCTCGTGAACAGCGTGGTGGAATCCCATTCAGCGGGCCCGGATTCGATTCCCGGTACGGTTGGATGTTTTCTCCTCTCGTGACTAGGTGTTGTCGTCCTCTACATCATTTTATCACCATTGACGCAAATGGCCGAAGAGGCGTCAAGAATAATTGCACCAGACAGGCCGAACACGACCCCATTTGGTATCTAACGGCCATAAATGCCACACGAAATCATCATCATTAGTTGAAATTATTTATTCAGTCCCATTTTAAGATCTCAAAAAATTATGTTCGCTTATTATTTTTTTATCTCTCTGATGATTAAGACTTCTTTTCTTTTCAAAACAAAAAAAAAAAAAAAAATATCACTAATCCTGCTTTCCTCTGAATGTGCCCAAATTCGTCTGCTGGATATTACACCATGAAGTATTATTTTATTTTTTAAAATAGTTGATTTTTCCGTCGGTACTTGACAGAACATGATAATAATATCAAAACGGAACAACTTCCTGATGCTCTGCAAAACTTATTTATTGGTCACAACTGTTGTCACCTGATGATGGCCTAAGAAGCCGAAAGCCGGTTTGTGACCAATAAATAAGTTTTGCAGAACATCATGAAGTTGTTCCTTTCCGATATTTTTATTTTTTACATAGATCGCACTCTCCTATTCTATGAAATTATTGCAAAACCAGTTTCAGTAATTCAGATATATCGACACCATAATCAGATGTACAACAACCCAAAACCAGTGTTAAATATCAAGTGACAAATGTCACAAATGTCAATGTGCAGTCACAAGTGATCTAAGTGGTGCGTATCTAGAGTTGAATTAACATTTGGGTTTATACATGTTGTTCGGGTTGTAATACATCTATCAGGTCGCAAAGGACTTGAAGTTTGTTTATGACTGATACTGTTTGTTTAATGAAGTGACAATACAGCTGCGTGCATACAATTATTATACAACTGTTTTGCAAAACTGGACTCGCGTTCGAAAGGATAGTTGTTCAGAGCCAGATTTATTGTTTCTTTGATTTCCCCAATTTTCTTCAGCAAAATGCCCGGATGGTTCGTTTGAAGAGCCCCGTCGGTTTCCTTTCCCCATCATTACCAAAAATTTGCGAAGTTATACTCCGTTTATAATGATCATCTTGCCGACGAGATGTCGAACCGTATTCTTCCTCCCATCTTCCTTCTGCACGATTATTTCAGATATGCTGGAGGTTAAAAGCATAGCCTGCACTAAGTAATATTTATTTTCTGTCGTGAACGGAAGTTCTTAAACTTGTCCAGTAACGTTTCACGTAAGGAGAGTACTTTTCCTTTTAACCATGTACCTTGGAATTTCTTTAGCCTTCTACTTTAATCCAGTTTGACATGGATCCTAACACTCGATCATTAACGTAGAACTGGTTATACAAGTGTCTCGTATGCGGTAGCCTTTGCGAATGCAACACCCTTAGTAAATCACAGCCGTCCATTTGCCATCTATAAAGCTGGTTTTACTCGTTAGTTCGATTTCATAACATTTCGCTTCATTAGGATTATGGAAGTGACCGATCTAGTGGAATACCCATTAGACAGTGTACCGGCTATATCTCATATTCATGCGCAGTTTCTCGTATTTAGTTACATGTTGCCAGTCATTAGACTCTAATTTTTATTCTATATACATAGATTATAATGAGTATGTGTGCGTGTGTTTTAGTGTTTGTGTTCAACGCCTCCTCCTAAGCCAGTGGACAGATTTCAACCCAACTTGTTACGCAAATTCCTCGCCGCCAGGAAAAAAATCACTGTGAAAGCATTTAGCGACATGAAAAAACTTTACACATAATTAAAAATATTCACTAATCTTTTCTCAGCCACAATTCCGGCGAAATAATAAAAGGTATGACGTTGATCGCTTACTTCTTTTCAGCAGTTCATGCAAGGCTGCTACAGCATTGTGCATGGCAATTTGTTATTTTACTAATTGTATTTTCGAGACATTTTACAGGCAGTATGCACATATCACTGAATGTAATTCCGAAATTATATCGTAGGACGACAAATAATTATTCAGATATGGGCTCATAAACAAGAAAAGTCTTACTATCACGCAGAAGTAGGTCTGAAGAATTCAGTTTATTGTCTTTGCTGCTAGCTCTATTTGTAACACATTTAGCAGATAGTTTACTAAAATGTCAACATACGTACCACGAAGATTACACATTGTTAAAAGAGATTTGAAGTTAGAAGGATTGAAGTCCTGGCCGGAGTCTTCCCCATCGATCTCGGATTGAGCTGCGCGAAAACGAAACTCCACGTTAAAATGCGCTACAGATACAGGTGAAAAGGAGAGAGTGTGTCAGAGTGGGAAGAATAAGATGGGCCGAATTGAACAGTGATTCTTAGTGATGAGCCACCCTACGCCATCGTGTATCTTTACAGTCAGTGGACTGTGTATTCCTGTCAAAGTTTGCGATAACGCGTGTCGTGTCGCCGAGAGAAACAATCAACCGCGTCGCGACGGTAACAGTTTTACATATGGACTGGATCTAAATGAAGAAGATCTGCCTAACGTGTAACTTTGATCTCGTAAAATACAAACTTTCGTCGCAACCGTGAAATGAAGATTATCGGGCAACCGCGTCGCGGTCGGAAGTGTCGAAATGGCAACAATTGCTCTCACTGAAGTTGGACTGTCATTTCACGTGAATAACATATTGGTTAGCATATTGTGTAGTATGTGCTAATATCTCAAGCTATTCTTTATTCTGCAACAGGACTGTCAATTACTCGCTTGTGTACTGTTGATATGCGATGATGTGTGAACCTTCAACCTGTCTGTTATTCTCTTTGTATTACTATAGTGCAATCAGATATTATTGCATGGTTTCAATACACTGATGCAAAGCTGAATTAACGTGTGTTAATGAATGATAATCCTTTACTGACGTTATTGCATCAGAGTGAAGCGCACGTCCTGAGACTCAGGCGAGAACCCCATGCTGCTCAGGACGCGAGCTAGCCGCGCGTTTCGCGTATTTCAAGCGTCAATACCTCGGGATATAATTGGAATATTGCGATGCAATCAACGCCATTGTTTATGTGACTCGTCATGCTATGGATTGCTGAAGAAAAAAATGTAGGGTGTCCACTTAAAAAAAACATAAGTTTGTGTTAAAAAAACACATTTGCTTTCGTTTTAGAATGTTTCCAAATATGTACATTCATGGGCCCCAGCCGTACATTGATACCGGTGAAAGTCGTTTTCCAATAGCTGATATTGTTCCAGAGATATTTTGGGTGGACAAGATAGCTGGGACACCATGTATATACAAATATTTATTTGCCCGAGCGCATTACAAGAGTAGGGCTGGGAATTTGCATATGGCGGGAGGTGTGCTTAGGTAGTCCTTGCAGGGGCGGTGGTTACTGTGTTTCCAGTGGTGTGGTGGGCAGCGCAAATGCCTAGAAAGCCGGAGACCCGGGGTCAAATCCTGACTGGTTAAACTTTTTCAGCCTTGCCCATTCGCAGTTGATGTCATATATTCTGTGAATATTAAATAATTAGATAATATCTCGTCCACAGTTTCTACCAGCATTCAGAAAGTAAGAACTGTTTTCTTGAGAAAAATGAACACATATTAGCGCAAGCTAAATATGTGGTTCTGCTACCTACTGGCCTATAAGCTGTAATAGTGCAGATGAATTTAGACTAATGACAACATTTACATGTAAGTGTATGCAGAACTGGTGTACGTATGCAGGCACGATGTTGAGAAATAGGTGGGTGTAGCGTTACCTGTATGTAATAAAAGACCCCAGAATCGTTTTCTGGTAAGTATTATCGGAACTTAGTTTTCGAATACCCCACATACATTTAAGCACTACAAAGAGAAATTACGGCTGGTACAGAGGCATATGAAACGCCATTTTCGTCGCTCTATTTGCGAGTGGATCGAGAAAGGAAATGAGTACTGCTGGTACAGGGTACCCTCTGTGACGCACCAAAAGATTGCTTGAGGAGTTTGTATGACATGCATCCAGCCGAATTTCTGCAAATCAATTATTGTGTTTCGAGCCTCACAGGGACGAGAATTTTCGGAAATTAAAACAACTGCTGTACCTACTGTAAGCATTTTACGTCTCCAGTTTTGAATGGCACGTCGCAGTTTGTGCATTGTTTCACAGTAAGGGCTGGAGACGACTGTCACGCTCTGGTTGCATTCACGGGCGATAGACTTCCACGACACAGCAATGCAGTAATGTCGTCATAATAGAGCAAGGAGCCATCATAAATTTCGGTAGAAGAAAAACACTGCGTACCCAAAATCGCTAAACTGGCCGTTCATACGAGATTACCGGTTTCAGATCTCATTTTTACACTCTTTAGAAGCAGAAAAGGCCTTCCCTTTTCCTCATAAAAAGACCCGAACCATTCGAAACAGTTAACGCAGAACAGGGAGTCTACGATCAGAAAGCGGTTACAGCATCGATGGTTTCAGCAGTAAATAGAAATATTTAAAAATGTAGGAAGATTTTTTTCTATTTAGCAAAAGTGACAAAGAGCTAATTTCAGAATACTTGATGTCTCAACACAGAAGTTTAACTCAAGAATAGGTAGTGTTGAGAAACAGTGAAAAAAGTTCAAAACCGTCGTACAATATGCATTAGATGAGTATGTACCACGCAAGATCGTAAGAGTTGGAAAGGAGCCACCGTGGTAGAACAACCGAGTTCGAAAACTGCTACGGAAGCAAAGAGGAACTTCACTGCAAACATAAACACAGCCAAAGCATTACAGACAAACAAAAATTACACGAAGCAAAATGTTGCGTGAGGAGGGTTATGCGAGACCGTTCAGCGAATTCGAAAGTAAAGTTTTATGTACTGACTTGGCTGATAATTTTGGTCTTATCTCAAAGCAAAATGTCCAGACAGTCCCTGACGAAAATGGAACCGAAACAGAGGATGACACACTCAAGATTGAAATACTAAATGTCATTTTTCAAAGCTGTTTCACAGAGGAAGACTGCACTGTAGTTTCTTCTCTGGATTGTCGTATAGCTGACAAAATGGCAGATATCGAAATAAATGATAGAGGGGTAGCAAAACAATTAAAATCGCTCAAATGAGGAAAGGCCGCTGGATCTTATAGGATACCAGTTCGATTTTACACAGAGTACGCGGAGGAACCTCCCCTCCCCAGCTTGCAGCGGTGTATCGTAGGTCTCTAGAAGAGCATAGCGTTCCAAAAGATTGGAAAATGGCGCAGGGCAATTCCGTTTTCAAGAAGGGATGTCGAATAGATGTGCGGAACTATAGGCCTATATCTCTAACGACGTAAGTTATAGAATTTTGGAAGTATTGTATAATGACTTTTCTGGAGACTAGAAATCTACTCTGCAGGAATCAACATGGGTTTCAAAAAATATTCAAATGTTTGTAATTCTATCGGACCAAACTGCGTGGTCATCAGTCCGTAGCTTACAAATTACTGAAACTAAGGTAAACGAACCTAAGGACAACACACACAGCCATGCCCCAGGGAGGACTCGAACCTCCACGGCGAGCAACCGCGCGCTCCGCAGCGAGACGCTTTTGACCGCTCGGGTTTCGAGAAAGGCGATCACGTGAAACCCAAATCGCGCTATTCGCCCACGAGACTCAGAGGGTCACAGACACGGGTTTCCATGTAGATGTCGCGTTTCTTGACTTCCACAAGGCGTTTGATACAGTTCCCCACTGTAGTTTAATGAACAAAGTAAGAGCATGTGGTCTAAGACGAATTGCGTGACTGGATTGAGGAGTTCCTAGATAACAGAACGCAGCGTGTCAGTCTCAATGGAGAGACTTCCGAAGTAAGAGTGAGGTCAGGGGTGCCACAGGAGAGTGCCGTGGGATCGCTGCTATTCACAATATATATGTAAATGACCTTGTGCATAACATCGGAAGTTCACTGAGGCTTTTTGGGATGATGCTGTAGTATATAGAGAGGTTGTAACAATGGACAATTGTGTTGAAATGCAGGGGGATCTGCAACGAATGGCAACTGAATCTCAATGTAGACAAGTGTAATGTGCTACTAAAACATAAAAAGGAAGATCGTTTATATTTAGGTTCACTATAGTAGGTCAGCAAATTGAAGAATTCCATAAATTATCTTGGAGTAAACATTAGGAGTGATTTAAAATGGAACGACCTTATAAAATTAATAGTCGGTAAAGCAGATGCCAGACTGAGATTCATTGGGAGAATCCTAAGGAAATGCAATCCGAAAACAAGGGAAGTAGGTTACAGTACACGTGTTCGCCCACTGCTTGATAACTGCTCAACGGTTTGGGATCCGTACCATGTTGTGTTTATGGAGGAGGTAGAAAATATCCAATTGACAGCAGCGCGCTTCGTTACAGGATCATTTAGTAATCGTGAAAGCGTTACGGAGATGATCGATAAACTCCAGTGGAAGACTCTGCAAGAGAGACGCTTTGTAGCTCGGTACGGGCTTTTGTCGAAGTTTCGAGAACATACCTTCACCGAGGAGTCTAGCAGTATATTGCTCCCTCCTACGTATATCTCGCGAAGAATTCGTGAGGTTAAAATCAGAGATATTAGAGCCCACAAGGAGGCATACCGACAATCTTTCTTTCCCCGAACAATATGAGACTGGAATAGGAGGGAGAACCGGTACCCTCCACCACACACCGTCAGGTGATTTGCGGAGTATGGAAGTAGATGTAAATGGGTGACTGGTATAGGTTTGTCACTCTCAAAATCATTAGCTGGCTGGTGCTTTTTTTGTCGATGATTCCGTTAACGGAAAATTTTTTGTATTAGTCATGGTATACTTTTATAAACTGTAGAAAATAGACCAGGTGTTGGTAATATTGCTTGCCGAAACCGGTAATCTCGAATAAACGCCAGTTAAGTTATCTTCGTCATGCTATGTTTTTATTCTACTGATATGAGAAGCGTCTCAGTTCTTTTGGTGACTCTGTAGAAAAATAGCTGAAACATTGCTGAAATATTACGCCAAAGATCACAACTGATAGGCACGGAAAGTGGCAAATTTCGTATTTCCTCTGTCGTTCTCTTTTCTTATCTATGTCCATTGTATTTGCCTTCTATGATCTTTCCCGTATAAGGAAGGAGAACGAACGGCGACGATAGCAGTTGTCCTTGTCTTGTCCTGGTCGAAGTCGTTCGCTTTGGAGATCTGCGCTTCACTGTTTTATGTGTGATGTACTGAGAAGATATTTTTTAAAAATATTTTGCAAAATTGCAGTTTTAAAATTTATTTTTAATCATATCAATTATTTATTTTAATTAAATACATTTTCAGCAATTCTAGGTAACTATGCCAGACACCATTGTTGGTCGCCGTTACGTGGACGATGAACTTGAAAAAGCGATGTAATGAAATGTGATTATACCTGTAGTAATATTCAGTCCTAATAATGTCATTAATAATCAGGGGTATTTGTCTCATACATGTCAGACAACAAATTGGAAATAAAACCTTTTATTTAAATTTTACTTTAATTTTTTACTTAAGTGAAAACATAGATTATTTTCATCAAGAAATAGAGTTTAAATATCTATTATGGTAGGCGAAATTTACCTTAATTTAATTTCAATGGTTACGTTAATTCTAAAGTGTAGAAAAGAAGTTCAGTCGTTTCCAAAATCAAACCAACCGACCAGAAAAGAAAATAATAGGTAGATTTTCGCCAATTATAGTGTTGCTCGCCACCCTTCCCACCATCATTTAAAAAATTAATATAGGTTTCTTTCTCATTTTAGTCGAGTATTATCTGTGAAATATCTTCCAACAAAACTATTTCTACTAATAACGGCAAATAAATTTCTGCATTTCAGACTAAAATTAACTGTGCATTTCTCTTCAAAATTTCATTATGCAAGTTCAGTTGCAAACTCTCGACGATACGCGAAGCAGTACTTGTGCTACCAACTGCTTGCGCTACGGCGCGAGATGAGGAACGACGATAATAAAATTAATCTCCCTCGTGTTACCAACCTAACGCAGCCGTGCTATCTGTTGGAAGCCAATAGTGAAATTCAGCCTGTATGTCAGCTTCATTTAAATAATACAAATTCAAACAAATATCTAGCGAGAAACGCTATAAATGGAGCCACCGTAGGGGCATTATATATAAGAAACATTAATAGTGCGAATCTACGAAAATTAAGTATAAATCGTAACAAAATTTTATTCTTGAACTATGTCTTGTAACTGTAGTTTACTAAGGCTGAGTATTAATAATTCTTTCTGAATTTCGTGGACACCTACCTGAACAACATCTAACGATATTAATATCTTTGAGAGAAAAGGCTATCTAGATCCGATTGAAAATTTTCCAGATTCCAATGCACACAACCAGCCACGTAACAAGACAGTACACGGTAAAGCCAGACCTGTTTTGCCAACCTTAGTAATAGCTTTTGATCTTTCTTGTTGTCTATTACATTACTGCAGTATCAGGTGCAGCATTACTTCATATCTGTCACAGATTTTAGAAATTTATTTCTGAAGTCAGGGATCAGTGATGAAACTCTATTGCTAGGAGGTCCCAGAATATTTTTCTACTGTATTGTTTTACCAGGCAGTTCTATAACAGTGAGGTAGTAAATTTTCAGTCACCTCAGCTGTGTAGTTTGTTTGGTATTCAAATAAACAGGCAGTTTTCAATTTAGCTAATACTCTAGCATGGTTAGAACCTGCAGAAAATTAACACCAGCAAATTATGTGAACATCTTGAATAGACACAAACTGCAGCAGTAAGTGTAATGTTGTGGAAATAAATCCATTAATTGAGGATGAATGTGAAATTTCTGCAGGTAGTACATCGGGATCAGACCATACTAACGAAAACACAGACATTCAGGTTAGTTTATTTCATATTTCATAGCACTTATTAGTAACATAAGCAGGCAAATTGACACTAGCTTTGAAAATGCAAACCAACGGATGACACACATGGCAACTAAGACGAACAACATGGCAACTGAGACGGATTTTGAAAGTAGATTTGATCATATTTCAAAGGACATTCAGATACAACAGCAAACCATGATAGAGGCAATAGGTCACACATTTGCAAAGTTAGAGAATATGATGACAAAAGATGAGATAGAGATTTACAAAATTAGATAAAGCTCAAAAGGATCTACACAAACATATGGTCGAGGAAATAATTAGTCAATTACAAACACGGGTAGAGCAACAACAAGTAAATCTTGACACACGTCTCACCACCTTAGTTAACCAAATGTATACACAGATGATGCAACCTGCAGCTTAAAGGTTGATTTCTATACCCACTGAAGTAGATAGCATTAAAGAAACAGTAAAAGACTTGCCAGGCACTATTGATAAGTTGGCACATGGTATTACAAATTTGAGAGTAGAACAATGACTTTCAAAAAACTTCTGTAGCACGTAATACACACCAAGCGGAAAATCTCATCAAAGAACACAAGATAAAATTAAATGACTTTCTACATAGCAAGGAGGCACAAATAAGTGAAAGGGTGGAATCTGAGATAGATCTGGATGTACAGAGTGTAGCAGAAAAAGTATAACAGCAACACGGAGTCACAGTAAAATTCATTCAAGCAGACATTTCAAATGTGTGACCAGTGGTAGAACGGAAAGGTCAAACTGGCAAAATGTTATCGACCAAGTACGACAAGCAGTCTCAAATAATAATGTCAGTTTACCAGAGAACATACCATCCATATGCAGCACACTAGCCTCACCAGAAACACCAACACGTACAAAACAGAATTTTTCAGTGAGTGTACCAGCGCAAATCAGATGTTCACATGCTCATAAACGAACAGTAGCAAGTGTATTGTTGGGAGAAAGTCAGGTTAGACGCCATCAATTCCAAATAACTAGAATGAGCATCCTGTAATTTTCATAAGGTCATGAAAAGGAGTTTTATCAGAATCGTAGAGCGACGGAAATTTTGCTTTTTAGTTGGGTATAAGAAGGTAAGGGAGGTCTGTGGACTCTGGAAGCACTAAAGTATTGCAATACTTTTTACGAATTTGAAAATGCATTTTTGTCTAAATATTGGTCTGCCAATGTACAAGAGAGACTCAAGAAGTTTACAATGCTCGTCCATTTAATGAATGGAAATCTGAGAAAGTATTTTGAGAAATATCTTCACACATAAAGGTTCTTTTATGACAATTTTACATCGCGACGTTTTGCGAATGATGGTGCAAACTATAACAACATGAATGGAAACAGGAATGGCAATGGTGGAAATCAGCTCGTACCAGTAAGGAACAATAACAACAATCAGAACTTTTCAGCTGGTTTCCGCCAAGGCTATGTTAAACAAACACACCAATCGCAACCACTTTCCATATCTCGAAAACAATGGTATGAATCATAATGGGATTATACAAAACCATAATAATAAGTACCCTAGGAACCAGGATAACACAAATTCAAACAAAAATCTATCGAGCAAAGCTATACCATCATTTTCATTTTTTGATTCGTGTTTTCCTAACAATTAATTCGGTTTTTTTCTCTATAAGGCACCGCCTTAAACAAAACACTAGTTTTTATATTCTGAGATGAAATAGCCGTTTACTTGCTGCAATCCTATTTCATCCATATGCGTTTCGCCCTATATTTTAGGGTATCATCAGTGGATTCTGGAAATTACATGTTTGCTTACTGTTGTAGCGTCAGCGGATTACAAACAGTTCACTTAGTTTTAATCGATGTAATATAGGTTACTCACGTTGTATAGTTTCGCTATTTTCATGGTGTTATTTCTACCTGGTTGTTGGGTGAATTCACACAACTTTGCCACAATTTGTGTATTTTTTGTATATTTCCATCTTTTTATCACTTACTATTTAAATGTCCTTTATTTTACAGGCTTGAAGGTGTATCTCATTTAGGCATTCGTTTGTTTACAGGTGTATGTGTATGGGGAGTCTGTGTGTGTACGAAAAAGATTCGTTTTATTTGATGTGTGTGTGGGTGTAATCTCAGATAGTAATAGAATTGTTGTGTTTTGATGATTGGGGTATTGATTTCTATGTTTTGTCGAAGGAGACTTAAAAGTGAAGGGACTGGGCCTTTACTTATTTCATCTATTAATGTGAGTAGTGAATTGTTTCCCAATAATACCCCCGTCTACAAAACATGGAATTCAATGCTCCGATGATGAAATACAATTTTACTACTATCTAAGATTACACACCCGAAAACACAAACAAATCAAACACCATCTTTTTCGTACACACAGAGACATCCCATACAAGTTGGCAACACACGCATACAAAGTTATTTCTAAACAAGACACAACATCAAGCCTGTGAAATTGTAAACGTTGAAATAGTGAGTGATAAAATAAAGAATGAAATGCACAAATTATGATGAAGCTCTGTGAATTCATCCAGGTGGGAAGAACACCATGAAAATCGCGAGACTATAAAACATGAATAACCTATATTATTTCGATTAAAAAGTGAACTGTTTGCAATCTGTTGAGGCTACAAAAGTAAGCAAGAATGTAGTTTCTACACGTAGAATCTATTGATGATTCCCTGGAGCAAGATAACGGCTGTCTCATTTCCGAACACAAATATTTCTTTACTTGCTGCTGAAGATGGCCACACAGACAAACTGGTTTGTCTTTTTACCCAAACAAATTTCTCTACATTAAGTTGTACCATCGACAGTGGGACTTTCATTGATGTGACGGCGTCTTCATTTGCGGATGAGTCTACAGCTGAGGGTAAAAATAAAACGCAGTGTTTTGTTCAAGGCAAAACCTCAAAGAGATAAAAAAGGAAATAATTACTGGAACTGTTTCCGCGTTTCCGATAAGGTTATCCATGTAACTGTGTCGTCGTTGTTCATTTTGTGGTTCAAGGTCATCTTTCCTACGTTTTCTTCGTAATATATAGTATGTATGATTGTATCTGTCTTGAGCAAATACAAATTTTCTTTTTGATTCATCAAAACAGTTTCGCAGATGTTTCACCATCACCAGTGGGATTTCTTTTTATTAATGCATCTATTAAGTAACCGATAAAGAGTTTAATCAGTCTAAGATGTACAGCACATACATATATTGCTAAACTGGCAATGCCGTATTCAATATCATTGGTGTCTCTGAAGTCTCGCCGCCATATTTCTATACTACTAACGTGCGAGCAGTCGTATGTGTATTTACAGAAAACATTTGTAAAAATGCGGACGAACCAACGTAACTAGGCTGTCTTTAGATATTTGACATAATGGTCGATTCATGTGTTGTATATAGATGTAATTTTTCGTACAGCAAACGGAAGATACAAGGCCAATTCACACTGACCGTCACGTCAACATCACGTCACGGCACTGTCACGTCAAGTTGTATTCACATTGTCCATCACGTCAATTGGTTTATCATAATACCCGATAGTCAAAGTGATGTTATGAGTGACAATCTCTCATGTAGAAAGACAAGTTTAATACTGGAAATGCGGAAAAAAACTACGTGAAATGTTATTTACGGCTAAAGAAAACTTGTATGGTGAACATAGTGCGGTAAAGTGCTGGGAACTGAAACAACATTTCAAAACTTCGACATTATTTTCAAGCGAAAATACAAACATACGAACAAATCAAACCATATTAATTAGGGCATAAATAGAGCCTGTTCACTTTATCTATTACGATTTTCCCGCTGACATTGTTAATACCACCGAAAAAAACCGAATTTTTGCCCTTCATTAGCACTGACATTTTCATTTAAAAAGTTGTTTAATCAAAATTGCGTCATCAATGTAAATCTGAGTCAAATAAACAGTTTGCTTCAGTCTTTTCTGTTACGATATTGCAAAACATCAACCATTTCGGCTTCAGATACCCGACCTCGCTTTTAGGAGGACACTCAGTTTAAAATTAAATATTTAAGACGTCATGAAACATTTTAAATTTACCGTTAAAACAAAGTATTGTAACAAAGTAAAGATTAATAAGACACATTTGCCTGTAAGCTGTGTAATCGTCTAATACAACAGGAAACTCGCGTGACGAAAATGGGTTAACACCCAATGTTAGCAGACGACCTTTCCGTCAAAACTTTCCTTTCGAGAAAGCTTAACGTGACATGACGTGAGGGTTCGTTGACGGACGGTGTGAATACCGCCATTAGAAATAAATTGTGGAATGTTCTAACAGAACGTGTCGTGACGTGACGGTCAGTGTGAATTGTCCTGTGTAGTAATGAGTTCATTGATTTGCCATTATTATTAATCTGTTACCAACTTCATTCTACTTCGACGTTTGTATTAATAGTCAATATCAAGAGCCAGTTTCATGGATGACACGTATCCTTATTCTTTTGAGTGTTCTTACGAAAACTATGTCTAATGAGTCCCGTTAGTTTGCTGGGCTTGTTCATCTGTTACCAGTCTAGATCAACTGCGAGCTTACCTTTCAATAGTATGACCGTTATAAATATGCTATTTGTCATAGATAACAGGTATCTTTATTCCTCTCAGTGTTTTTTTCGATAACTAAAATCTTCTTTAACTGTATGTAAAGGTAATATTTTATTTAACATCCTGGTGGCCTCGTATGTTGGTAACATCAACAAAACGGTAGAAAGCCATAACCAAGATGTTCATATTCTTAATAATCCATACAGTGTGAGTTGTTTAGCGTTTCGTACAGATGATAAAGTAAATAAATAATGCTGTTCGTACTCTACGATTGAAAGATTTTTGTATGTTTCATGGTTCACTTAATAATAGTGATTGAGCTCGTAAAACGAAGATTTCATGATAAAACATTTGCATCGTCAAGCGAATCGCTAATGCCAACGTCACACAACTTACAACATAATCACGCGAGACCGCCAGGGCAGTAAGTAAAATTTAACTGTACGTATCACGTTCTTCTAGGGCACCTGGAAATAGACGGGCATGCGCATCCGCCTTTTTTGTTCCTTCGGTTCGAAGCGCGATTGTAGAATATGACAGTCAGTACGCTTTCAGTATGGTGGGCTGTGCAGCTTAGAATTGTTCTAATCGTTCAGAAAATGGTTTTCGTGATTTTCCGTTTCCATGGATCCCGAAAGGCATATAATATGGTTAATAAACTGTCGTCGTGTCAAAGTCTTAAAAACTATTTGAGTTGGGTTAATTCATTTGTAGTTGTGGACAATTTCTACACATTGTAAATGACAGGTTTCGATACGTGTTCTTTTTAGCAAAGGTTCCGAAGCAACGAACTACTGTTACACACTTTTATTTATATATACATTGGCGATAACAAACAGTATCAACAATTAGATAATAACAATACTAATTACTTTTAAATGATGTACACTGTTTTTACTCGTTATAATGGCTCATCTGGCTCGTAACGATGTTTGAAGCTACTGCGATGTTAATTTTAGTTACAGCTACTGCGATGCTAATTTTATTTCCTGCTTCGGCGGCGTAGTTTCCTAATGTTCGCTTTACGAGGATAATTAATTTACTGATCGGACGAGGGTACATACATACAAGAAGTTGGTAAACATGAAAAACTATTTTCTCTCATTCTAGCTGTTCGGGTTTTAAAAGAGCATTCAAAGGTCTTGCCAACATCAGCACTCTACGCCGCCAATGTCGTAAGTAAAATTGATCAATTTTATCACAGAAAGAATTTTATTAAAGCCCTGATAACTGTTAAAATTCCATTAGCTGAAAAGTGTTTTGAAACTATAACTTGTGAAAATGCTTTACCTTCGCCTTGGATGACAATCGATACATTTGCTTGATTTTTGCACACAGAATGTATTAAACTAAACTAAAGCGCAGATTTAGTAGTATCTCCGGTATCCCGTAAAATTGAGCTGTCGAATGCGTGAAAGATCATCATAATACGCACCCAGGTACATTTTTAACGTTTTGTGAAACCATATTACAATAATTTATTATGAAGAAATAAATTTTCAGTCCAAATATATATTTTCTTTTGCATGTGTATTAGAAATTAAGCAAGCAATATTTCAAAGCAATAACCGGAAAAACGCAGCTTTTCACATGCTCACGATATCACCGCTTGGAACTAAAATGGCGGCGGGAGCTGCCGCTACCACAGAATGAGTATACAGAAAGGAAACTCCCGCTACAGTCTGTCGTCCAAAATTTAGTGCGCATGCGCGGAATCGGCCAGATGCAGCAGAAAATGCTCTCGAAAGGTTTTTCAATAGTACTGTACATCTAATTTAGCTACCTGTTCGTGGATAACGGCGTAGCGTAAAGGTCAACTGAATTACTTGCGAAGCAGGCGCCCTGGGATCAATCCCAGGAGCTTCCTTTTTTTTTTTTTTTTTTTTTTTTTTTTTTTCGTTACGCTACGCCGTTTATTCACGAACAGGGCGCTGAATAACATCTACAGTGCTATTGGAAAAACTTTCGAGAGCATTTCCTCCTTTGCTAAGGCCCACTCAGGCGAAATATTTCAGGCACGTTATGTGGAGACCCACCACACGTTACTTGGGCGAAATCGGCGGGTCCCGATTACCGACATCCCCTAGTTACGATATTCAAACAAATGGAATAAGGGGAATAATCTTGCTGTTCTTGCTCTATGGTTGGCAGTTTCTTGTATCTACCTTTCTCTGGTCGGTAAAGTAATTGTCCTCGTAAAACGAACATTATATTACCAACATTAAAACATTACTCCTCCACTGCCGTAAGTAAAACTGAACCAGTCACATCGATGACACTTATCCTGCTTCGTCCCCTTGTTCTACGCTGCTTAGGCAGGTAAAATTTTACTTACGGCAAGGGAGGCGTAGTGTGCTAATGTTGGCAACGAATGCTCTTCGGATACTGGAACAAATAGATTAAGGGGAATAATTATTTTATGCTGTTCCTGCTGTATCGTTGACAGATTTTTCTATATGCCCTTCTCCGATAAGTAAATTAATTATCCTCCTAAAGCAAATACAACTTTTACAACATTGAAACACAACTACATCACTGCCATAAGTAAAATATAACATATAGGAATGTTTTAGAAGCAATATATTTATTTCCAGTGCTTAGAAACGGACTGTGAATTCAAGGAGAGCTGATTTAATTAAAAATATATTATCCAATATTTAGTAAAACTTTTGTCAGAGTGAGAATTTTCTATTTCTTAAAGTTCACAAACAGAGACTTGAAATATAAAACCAAAATTGAAAAAAAAAAAAAAAAAAAAAAAAAAAAAATTCAAAGTGATAAAAGTGACCCATCTGTAAGGTACAAATGTTCTAGTGAATGCATATTGACAAGAAAGACAGAGGAAAATGATGAATAACTGAAACAATGTGTGCCACAATATGACAAGTACAGAGTAAGTATGTTACATACCTGCCAACATTTACGGTTTATCCGTAAAATTTACGGAAATTGCACCATTTTACGGTTTTACGGATGGTCGGTGTTATTTTACGACTTGCACAAAAAATTGAAACGTTAACGTTCAATAATAATACCTCGTATGTTCAATCGATTGTTTGTGTGGGTCGAAGATACGTCTACGATAGACGAAAATTTATTCATTGATCTGATTGGTACTTTTAACTCTGATGTTCGTGACACAGTGTTCTGTGGTGACGCCATTGGAATTGAATTTAAAGGCGGGATAACAGTTCAAGTTTTATGTGAATCTCAGGTGTCGACAGGCTCTGCTCTGCAAATTCAAAGAAGTGCTGATAAGTCAGTTATTGGCATTCAGACCTAGAACATACTTTACGATTTCCAGGATACATATAAATATCATTTATTTCCATCAATGAGGAAGTACTTATTTACGTACCTCCTGTGACTAAATAATTGCGTTTGCACTCAAGGTGAGACAAAGTTGAAGATGCACAGTTTTCTTCCATTCCTTTTTTCTTGGTAAAGTTTTCCTTTTATGCAAGAGAGAAAATTAGGCTATAGTCGAACTAGCATATCATTTGCAGTGTGTGTTATTATTTCTTGCCTTTAAAGAAGTTTTATTGCGTAAAACCTTTTTCAGCTATATCACATCTGCTTCATTTGTCAAGGAAGTCCGGTTTTGTATACTCTAAACCAACGTTCACCGTGCCTACTGCTATTTAGGGTGGATTTCTTCTTGACTGTTATGTCCGCTTGAACAATGGCCTATGACGTATGTAGATACGATTACATTATAGTATTTTGTATCCCTGAAATATCATTATTTTCGCCTAGCCGGACTATGTGCAAATTATTTCCCAGATTTTTTACGGCACGTTTCAGTTTTACTGAAAGCCCTTTTCAAAAGTTGGCAGGTATGATGTTATGTAGTTTTATGTTTCCGCTACCTGTCCTTCATTTGTGTGTAATTTAATAGTTTTATGTATGCCCAGACATCATTACTTCTGTGTAATCACGTTGTACTGCTAAGTCTGACTTGTGCAAATTTATTCGTGTGAAATAAAACCCGGCATTTGTAAAGTCACTTTCTTGTTTATATCTAATTTCCCAAACATAACTTCGCGTTACTCGGGATTATTCTGAAGCTAAGCACCAAATAAAACGATCATTGATTCCATCGTACATTTTCGTACAGTAGTTGTATTAAAATTTAGGCCTACTTTTTTTTCGTTGGATTACGTACAATTAGGTGCAAGAGCAGGGCGCTAAATAGAGGGAAGCATAATGAAAAGCCGTTTCCTTTCTTAAAAGTCGATGAGGTTAGCTGGAGTTCGTAAAAAGTTCATTTCCAGCCAAAGTACTAAGTGGCTATAGTTCCGCATTTACTGCTTTTCAATATGGCGTCGAGCGCAACGCTTGGTAACATACAGATCAAAGGCGCCGCCTCCAGCTTTCCGTTTTGTATGCTCCCTATTCTGTGCCGCTACAACAGAAATTGATGCACATGCCCGTTTATATCCAGGTGCCCTACATTCTTCTCATAATACGCTTCGACGACGTAGGTCTATCTGTTAATTCAACTATTCAGGAAGTCTCAGCTCAAATGCAAATAATGTTCAAAGTAGTAAAGCTTACAACGTCATATCTAATGAGATCATAGTATTACCGTATGGAATCTTTTTGACGTGAGGTGAAGCAATATGGCGGCATAAGGCTTCAGTCAAACAGGTATTTTTGCCAGTCAAGTGATGTATGTCTGTGGTCTACAGTCACGACACTTCCAAAGATAATATACCCAGCGACAGCAGCGCTCCAAGCGACCGCCAAACTACGCTTCTGAATACGATATTAGACGAGTGCGAATATCGTCGTTTATATTGATTTTAGAATATATATTTTTTTTACAATAAGGAATGTACCGTATGTAGTGCCATAAAAATACTAATAATTCAAAATTACTCCACACGTATTCTTCTTACGTTTCTTAAGCGCCCAAACAAGGTATGAAACGATAAATTACAGGAAAATTTATTTTTAATTACCTTGTAACCTACATGTTTTTACTGAAGAATTTAATTTTCTTTAAAACGAAAAATGGCTTGGAAACTCCAGAATACCTGCCCCTTGGCACAAAGACATCACTTTCATACACAGAAACGTTAAGGTTTATCCACTGCAATGCCAATAAAATCGGTTTGGGTGGAACGTAGGAAGCTTATATAGAATGCAATAACTACAGTATTTAACATAAGAAATCAGCTACCACAGCTGTAACTGAAAGAAAAACGTCAGATACGTGGAAATAAAACGGCAAATCAATCAAACTGTTTCCCAACAAAGAAGAACCCAGTTCCACAATTGTTACTACAGCTGAACCACAAGACTCTTCAAAACATTGATTTTTAAGCTAAAATAATTACACTGAAAGCATATGCGCGTATGAAAAACACGAGCGAAGTGTAAAAATATGCAAATCATTAGACTCCAAACCGAACTGATAAACGTCAATAAAGGTTGCTCTCATGGCAAGAACGGGCCATAATAGAAATTTATGTTTCTCTTATGTTTATATTTTACTTACTCTCACCGGAATAAACTGCAAGTATACACATATTCGTAAGTAATTATTCGTGACGAAATTATTATTTATACCACTGAATCGGTGAAATTCGGCTGTTTTATATTAATTTCTCAGTTATATATGTCTCTTGATACTTTACTAATTCTTGTAACGCATATATTATAGTAACTTTCGTTACTTGCGTACAAAAGTAATAAATAAACAAACATTACTCCTTCGACGGCTTGCCTACCGCTACTGTCAGTTGATAACAATTTTCAGAGCAGTGAGCGTCGCGACTGTACATGATAGATTGTGTTTTAACATTATGAGGCTAACCTACTTCCATTAAGTGAGATGTCATGATGTTGGGCACTTTATATGAAGTTTGTAAAGTAGGAGACGAGGTACTGGCAGAATTGAAGTTGTGGGGCGGCACCGTGAGTCGTGTAGATGTAGCTCAGTGAAAGCCAGGCGCCGTGGCTCAGCGCGCCCGGTCAGGGGGCTAAACGCCCTCTGTAATAAAAAAGCTGAGCCAACCACTCATCGAACAACCACGAACAAGCTAAACGAACGATCGCGAACCAAAGATCTACAAGATAGAAAAAAAAAAAAAGTGACAGAGCGCTTGCCCGCGAAAGGCAAAGGTCCCACGTTCGACAATCATTAAATTTAACAAAGTCCAGATCTCAGAATTTTTATTTTTATATCATGACGGAGCAGTCCACTATTGTGCAGCTCGCCTTTTTAACCGCCATCATCTGCCACCATGGTGCAAGTCATCTGACAATGGTCTACGTTGACTGAAACCGGTCATGAAATAAAAATAACAATTCTGCTATATGGAATGTTTTGATTTTAACCATTTTTTTAAGATCGCTGTTTTTTTATCATGCTTTCTAAATTTACCATACATGTCGTAATTTTTTTCTTTCTTTTTTAATGGGAATGTGGATGCGCCACATATGTCCTCTTGGTTTTTATTTTTCTTTATTTTTTTTAATAGGAGTGTGGATTCGCCACCTATGTATATGTACAACAGCGCCTATTAAATGCAAGTATAGGCTTTTGCGGTTGTTGTCACTGTCAATGAATTTCTTCTGGGTATGAGACCGCGTCGTCATTTATATAGAATCTAACGACGTTTCGGCCACTGTTGCAGGGGCCTTCATTAGGGTCTTGGTCTGGCTGCTGAATGTGAGATAGCTTGTGTCTCATATAACAGCGGTTTAAGGAAGAGGGTCGTCTTGCTTTATTGGTGTTTATATTATTACAAGCCATTGGTGAAAAAGGGCGTCAATGATTGGTGTTTTCATGACAGGTCTATCCCGCCAATAGCAAGTTCCAATGCAAAAGCCAAACGAAGACCCCCATTTTCATCAATAACAGGTAAGAATGCAGCCCAAAATCATATAAAAAACTTGTCATCAAAACACCAATCGTTGATTCCTTTTCTACTAATGGCGTGTAATAATGTAAACACCATTAAATAAAGGCCAATATCCCTTTTCCTCTTCCTCAAACAGCTTTGACATAATTGCAGAACGACATATTGACCATAGCTGTTTATTTTTTCTCAATGCTACCGGTTCCGGTTAATTTACCATTATCAAGCGTTATCAGAGATTCGCTAATAGCTTAACATGTCGTAACACAAAAATTCAAAATTGTAACAGAAGTATTTGTTGTCACTGCTCTAAACATTCATATTACCAGAGTTGCTGACTGCTACAGACTCTGTAGCTGACTGCTACAAACTACAGAGTCTGTAGCAGTCAGCAACTGTGGTAATATCAATGATTAGAGCAGTGACAACAAATACTTCTGTTACAATTTTAAATTTTTGTTTTACGACATGTTAAGCTATTAGCTAATCTCTGATAACGCTTGATAATGGTAAATTGACCGAAACCGGTAGCATTGAGAAAAAATAAACAGCTATGGTCAATATGTCGTTCTGCAATCTAAAGTAGGGTGTGACATGGACGCCGTAGACGACATCATGCCCATGCCGGACAGGAACAGCGTGTAGAAGGTCTGAAAGAAGACCGCTTCCTCCATTGAAAAGGCACATATCCTCACTTCGACGGTCCCTATTCCTTCCCTCCCCCTTCCCAAAAACCAACCCTTCCCCATACACCACACTGGCTTCGCCGGAAAGAAATGCGCCTTATGGGAGCTTATAACACACAATAAGTAAAATCTCATCAGTTCCCACCTTGTTTTTGCCGAGTGTCAGGGGGAGGAATTGGCCAACATAGCAGAAGCATACTCTACTTCGACATCGCTGGAGGACACATCTCCCCCAAACCACATGCAGAAATCCTCTAATGATATGAACTACGTAGGGCAGCTGAGGAACTATTCAGCAGTCACACACAAACGCTGATGATGGCCGCCTGCAACAGTTGTAAGCGTACTGTACGGTTACATCTTTGACTGTCCGAATGATTTCGATTGTCGATCACGTCGAGGAGTTGAGTTTAAAAGAGCAGCAGTTGGTGTGCGTGGCTGAGAGCGGGCAGAGCTAGCTAACTACGGCAGTGGCACGAACGAAATGGTTAGTACTGAAGCTGGTGCATCTAATTGAACAGTGATTCTTACTGATGAGCCACGCTAAGCTATCGTGTATTTTTTCATTCTACTGAATGCGTATTTCTGTCAAAGTGTGCGCTGAAGTGTGTCGCGTCGTCGAGAGAAACAATCAACCGCGCCGCGACGGTAACGGTTTTATATATGGATTGGATCTAAATGAAGGAGATCTGACTAACGTGGAATTTTGATTCCGTAAAATACAAACCTTCGTCGCAACCGTGACATCAAGATTATCGGGCAAACGCGTCGCGATCGGACGTGTCGCACTGGCAATAATTGATGTAACTGATGTTGGACTGCCATTGTACGTGAATAACATATTGGGTTAGCAAATTGTGTAGTATGCGCTAATACCTCAAGCTATTCTTTATTCTGGAACAGGACAGTCAATTACTCTCTTGTGTACTGTTGATTTGGGACGATGTGTGAACCTTTAACCTGTCTTATTCTTTTTGTGTCACTACAGTGCAACCAAATATTATTGCATGAGTTTCAATACACTGATTCAAAGCTGAATCAACGTGTGTTAATGAATGAGAATCCTTTATTGACGATATTGCATCAGAGTGAAGTGCATAGTTTAGAAGTAGCGTATATTAATGGCTCAGGGGAATAATGTGGGCAGGCACACGGTCAGTTCCAAATAAGAATCCACCCACAACCATCTGACGATCATTAGCAAAGCGACATTTCATAACTAACGTAATATATATACAAATACTAGCTTAAACCCGCGGCTCCGCTCGCGTTTTGGTTGATTATGATAGATAAGCTGTCTTTCAGTAGTGTGCTTTGAGACTGGTTTTGAAGGATGAAATGAAATACAATACCTTCTTTAGAAACAAAAAATTTCAACCAACATTATCAGGAAAGTAAGAAGTGTAGATCAAATCACACTTAAAAATGCACTCGTTTCGGAGAATCCAATCACGAAATTCAACAATAATGGTTGTAATAATATCACAAATCGATTACTTGATGTAATGCGCTAAACTTCAAATCGATTTTTTTAAAGAGATTTCTTTTTTACTGGTTTATTTATTCTTATATTTCCTTATTCGTGTGCTTATCCTTACAGACAAAGAGATGAAGACATTGTAGCACGCATAGACCAAAGATATGGTCTGTGGCATCACGTTTCGCTGTATGTATCCTCCTTGCTATAGAGTCGCAAACGTCATCGCTGGCCTTCAGTCCGATTTTTTAAAATATTTTGACGACTTTCAACCACCATATCTCCCCCCCCCCCTTATAGCTATCGGCATGGAAGTTCTATGGTGTACAACGGGAGACCTCAGACAACAATTACACACAAACCGTTCGTCTGCGTTCTGTAGTTTGAGCTGCAGAGCGAAATATTCACACACACACACACACACACGTAGAATTTTATAGACACCGATAACTTTGTATCCCAATATACTCCACCCTTTTTTCATAATCAACTCTCAAGCAACAGTGCAACCAATAAAACCATTTTCAGAGAGTAAGTATAATTTTCAAAGAGTAAGTATAATTTTCAAAGAGTAATTATTGTTTCGCATTTCGCGTTATACTCCTCAAATTACTAAATATGTATCAGATCGCTATAAAACCGTGCCTAAAACCTTCCTCAGGTTTAAATTAGTAACTGTACAAATATTTAAGTCTCTGCGTCTTGTCGTTCGGACGTGATAATCGTACACCGAACAGACGTTCACATTAATATATATAAGATAAATAATATGTTTCCAATGTTTGTATAGTCTATGGGACTTAACTACGGAGTCATCAGTCCCTAAACTTACAAACTACTTATGAACTATTTACGAACTAGGACGGCACAAATATCCATGCCCGAGGGGGATTCGAACCCCCGACCGTAGTGGCCGTGCAGATCGTGACTGGAGCGCCTTAGTCCCCTCGACCACCGCGGCCGGCTAAGATAAATAGTTATCCGATCTTCATAAAACCGTGCCTAAAGCCTTCCCCGGGTAGACATTAGTAACTGTACAAATTTTTAGCTCTTTATGTCTTGTGGTCAGACGTGATAAACGTACACCGAACAGACATTCACATTTATAGATATAGATTATTTCTCCGAGCGCATTACACAGTGGCCGACAATGACGACGCGGTTTCATACCCAGAAGAATTTTATTGACAACAATAACAGCCCTGTTTCAGTATCACTCGCCAAATGGGTTTCATTGTTTTGAACAGTGAACGGAATGTAGGGAATAGGTCTGGATACACGTGTCCGCCGACGGGGCACGCCTTGGCTGTCGGCCAGCTGGCTTGGCGCGTGCAGAGGTCAGAGCAGCGGCTTCGCCTTCGCCTTCGCCTCGCCGGCTGCTGCCCGTCGCGACATGTTTACAGCCGGGGCCGGCTGTTCCCCGAATGCAACACTGAGGCCGCGGCGCAATCATCCGTCGCGTTACGTGGGTCGATGAGGGACGTTAATTAAACGCGGCGCTGGCAGTGTGGGCCGGCAAAATATTAGAGTTTTAATTAGTTGGCAACAATGGGCCGGCCGGCCGAAGCTGCCCGTCCATTACGGCCTGCGCGGCGATCCTCTCCCCGGCCGGCCTTTCACCGCCGAGAACTAATCGCCGCGTGCTGAATTAAATCATGAGCGCCTCGCGTTCCTGCCCGTAATGTAGCTCCAAATTAGGGCAGCGCATTGCGAATGCAAATCCCTCGGCCACAGAAGTTGCCGCCGCGGCCGGGCGCTCTGGCTCTCTCCTGTGAATAGCCGGCCGCTCCCCGCCCCGCGGTGGGCCCGCCTCGCTCAGCTCAAAGTCTGAATGCGGAACCGGCGCGGCGCGCTCTCCGCGTCCCTCCCCTCCTCCTGCGCACCTGAGGCGGGTACACGCCGGTTTGTTTACGGCGAGCTGAGGTGGGAGAGCGGCCGTGGTGATCGCGGGCCGCGGACACCGTCCCTCATTAGCCGGCGCGTGCTGCGCCGCACGACGACCCGCGGGTCGCCCGACCCCGGCGTCGCAGCGCGCTCTGTTACTCCGGGCGCGGAGATGCGTGACTGCCGCACAGCCCCGAGAGCAGCCAGTGCGAGCTTTGTTGTTGTTGTTGTTGTTTGGGGTTTAGAGGGGACTAAACTACATGGTTATCAGTCCCCTGTTCAAATCAAATTCAAATGTTCAAATGTTTGTAAAGCTTATGGGACTTAACTACGGGGTCATTGGTCCTTAAACTTACAAACTACTTATGAACTAGCTAAGACTAAGGACGGCACAAATATCCATACCCGAGGGGGGATTCGAACCCCCGACCGTAGTGGAAGTGCAGACCGGGACTGAAGTCCCCTCGGCTACCGCGGTCGGCGTCCCCTGTTCCTAGCGAAGACAAGACATCCAAGTAGGAAAAAGTAAAATATAGCTCAACACCCAGAAGAGAAGCGTAAGGGCACACAGTGCCAGTGAACTTGATACTCTCAACAACACTGAAGTAGACGGTAATAAGAGATACCAAGTCTTGAACTAAACTAAAATAAAGCAGGGAACAGTGGCTGGCTGATCACAAACAAATACAAAATGAGCCAGTCACTCTGCACAGACTAAAAAGTGAGGTAAAACAGGGTAGAAGTAAGAAAAACTTCAGAGTAAAATATGAGAAGTGGGAGCCTGAGACAGCAGGCTCAAGCCCACCAGTAAATAGAATGATAAAATCCAGCTGCGCGTGTAAAACCTAAAACTACGCCAGCCATAGAGGCACTGTCAGATAAAATCAAGACAGGCGCAGTAGGCAGATTAAAAGACTGCCGCAAGGCGGCATTTTTTTAATTTAATTTTTTGTTTTGTTTTTTATTTTTTTTTTTTTAAGTTAGTACAAAATACTATACACATCTTCCCACATTTTGAGACTTTATGTCCTCTGTTTAAGCATAAAAACATCTGTTACTATTTTGCAGTATATGTTTTCGTTGAGTGATGTCTGTTATTTTATTAATTTATTGGGCCCACTGGCCACATTCTTCGCAAAAGACGCCAAATGCGCCCTAATTTTTATTACCCTTGGATCGTATTTCTTTCTGATTATTGCGGGAATGAAGTGCTACAGCCGTGGGTGTGTATGACAACGTGTTATTGTCACCGCGAATCTTCTGTGTAGCAAGCGCTGCGTCTATTTCCGTTTCTATAAATTCCATGAGTCGGAGTATGTCCCTTTAGAGACGCCCGTTTGCTTGACACGAATAAGCCATCGTCGGCAGATATCATCAGGAAAAGCTCTGCGAATTTTTGTTATTAACACCCGACCATAAGCATTTACATCTTCACCGAACGCTCGCAAGGCTTTTATTTTGCGGTTGCAATAGATAAATGTAGAATTAAGTGATTCTGGAGTGGGAAAGTGTATGGGTTTAATAGATTCCAAGTAATCCAAGTGAAGTATTTCCATAGCGAAGTATTTTCTTAGTATTTCGTATGTGTCACTTATCACAGCGAGGTAATTTCCTAGGACCCGTGTACATCGAAGGAAACGGAATTCCGATCGATATATCTCGAACGCTCGACTCTCGCTTCGCAACCAATGACGGAAAACTGACATGGCGGAACAGCTGATTCATATAGCTAAATCGATCGAGTGTTTCTGAACCGGAGATTCGGTCGCTACCTAACTTTCACTTTTAAAAATTAAAAGTGATCTGTAGCGTAGCCTAAAGAAGGTTAGGTACAGGGCAAACATTTTTAGTACGTGAGCACGAGTGCACCCGAATTTCAGGTTGAGAAACACTAAATCGATTTACAGTTGCACTTTCGATATATACCACTCTTGGTGGAAATTACCGATACAAGAAAATATCACATATTCAACGCAATCAAAAATACAATTTAAATAAGCCACTTCGCGTTTATCATCTTATAGACTGTGAAGAAAGAATCGAACGTTCGATATATATCGATCGCAATGCCGTCTCCTTCGATGTACACCGGTCCTAGGAAATTACCCACAGCGATACCATCTACTAAATACTTCGGTTCGCCATCCAAGTAACCGCGCAAAAATATATCTTTATGAATTGATGGATATCATAGGATCTTGATCTATCGATTGCTGAAAGTACTCCCAAAATCGAGTCCAGTCCTCAAGCTTTATAGTGGGAAGTCTGATATTCGATGGTGAAACAACTATAGTGACTCTCATAGGAGGTTATTTATAATTGACGATAGTGTGCGCCATAGAATTCATATGTTTCCCTTCTGTTCCCCTTGACGTCGATAGCGCGTTTGGCTGCTTCTATGTATTCGTCGCATTTGGACACTTCAGCATCAGTGTCGTCGAGAAAAGTGTGTATTTTGGAAGCAAGATCTATTATTGTATCCATTAATTCCTGTAAACGATCCTTAGAATATTCATAATCTTCAGTGGGATTGTGTCATTAAAATTGTGAACTTGGTTTAAAATGCATGTAATATTAGTTCTTGCCCTCGTTTGTTCTCTCTTCAACCGCTGTAACTGAATGTCACTATCAATATTTATCTGACATCGTGAGCTAATGGTAATTATGAACACTCGTCAATGTAGTTCGGTAATCCAATCAACAGATGGCAGCACTGGCCATAAAGAAGCTACAGACGTAGTGCAAGATGTGACATTTATCATTTTGTCAGCGCCAACAGAACAGCAACAATACCAGTAAAGCGCACAACAATTTAAAAAACTGTTTCTACAAATTGTACTACGATATATATGATGTGATAATCCAGTTGAACTTAGCTCTGTATGCATGCGTTGGTCGGCGGATGATTTTGTCGTTTGGCGTGACAAATCACTGCAGAGAATCCTTCGTGATATTGAACGTAGCGTGAGTAAAAATTCTTGGATGTCACACATCAGTAGTGGAATTCTCCCAGGTTTTGGCACCAAAAATAATGTAGCGAATGCCAGTAGTAGCGCATCGATTTGTCAATACAACACTTTATTTACCGTATCACAGAACATATAAAACAAAAAGTGTTTACAACACAGAGAAAAGCAGAGATAATACTGTCTTAATAAAGTACATCGAGGTGGTTAGAATCTCTGGAGATGCCCTAACACTGAAAAAGTGAAGCTTGCAAAATGCGCACTCCGGCATTTGTTTGTGGCCAAACAATGGTTGTAGTGCGTGCGTATAGTAGTTCTACTTGTTGAAATGTACGTCATATCCAAGTAACTACTCCGCTTTGACCATCAATTTAGCCGGCCGCGGTGGCCGAGAGGACTGAGGCGCTCCAGTCACGATCTACACGGCCACTACGGTCGGGGGTTGGATTCCCCCCTCTGGTATTGATATTTGTGCCGTCCTTAGGATAAGCGACTTGATAAGTAGTTTGTAAGTTTAGGGACTGATGACCCCGTAGTTAAGTCCCATAAACTATACAAACAAGCACATAAAACCATCAATTTAGTGAGTATATGTCAAGAGGGCAATGTTCACACATAATTTTAAGGGAGAAATCTGTGTTTTGGGCACAAAAGCATGGCTGCTCTGGCTTCAACCAATGCCTATTCTCAGCAGAGGTAACGTCACTTCGCTCTATTCTAACCTCCTAGTGTACATCTATTTCCAACAAGGTGTATTACAGTTTTAATCGCTTTGAGGTTTTCAACACATACATCTGCATTCATATATGTTTAATGTTTATGAAGAATACGAGGAGTTGGAGATTGAATATAATGGCGTTTAAAACACGAGGACAAAACACACAGCTGGGAGACACAATCATTGGAGCTGATTCTGCATGATTAGCACTCCCCAAAAGGTGACAAATGTCAGCCAGCTCTATATGCACTCCCCATTAAGTGTAGAAGGAAGGAAAGGAAAAAAAATCGTTTTGTGTAAATCGCTTTGTGATAAGGCAATAGCTTGTTTTTAGAGCGGATGAATTCCGACTTTTTAGAGTTAGTGTAGGCTCTATGACATCACGTCGGATGAAGTGGATGAAAAATCACACACACACGTTTGTGATGTAACTTAAAGTGCTGATACGCAATTCCTGTAATGATGACGTCAGCATTCCTGGAATGACCTCTGGATTCGTGTCACGTACGTCTCATATCGGTACTGACCCCCTACTGTAAAGGCAATGTAAACCTCAAGTAGAGAAAAGAGACAGCAAAATATCGTACTGTGTAACAGAAAAATTACAACTGTAAGCAATATCTGAATAAAATTCGTTACCATACGTATGTTGTGTATAACATCCAATATGATCCCATAAATACTTAGAGCAGTATATGATTGCATTTTTGCTATCAGAATCGAGATCAAATCAATATCGGCAGCAATAGATTGTGTATGGCGATCTCACAATCAGGTCAAGAGAAAGCAAGCTGATCAAAAGTACCTCACCACATTTAGTGAGCACTAACTGCATCCCAGGGTGTTGCCTGTGATTGAATAGTCAGTTGTAAGGAAACATCAATGCACAACGCAGTAATTTAACCTTACAGCTTATCTACGTACACAGGTTGAGGCAGAAGAACTGTTGCATTACCTTTATCATCCTTCAGTATCACAGTATCAGGATACTCTCTCAGAAAGCCCTGTATGTGGTGCGTAGTGGAGGAGCTTTCATCAGAGCAGGGCTGCTCTCTCTTATTATTTCTTCTGCAGCATCCGTCGGAAGACGTCGTACGTCTTCTTCAGTACCACTCACGAAACTTATTAAAGGAAGTGTTCCAGGTGTACGTGCAAAAGTCCTTCACCAGGAACAGATAACGTCACATCGTCCAAACATTTTTCAGGTGAAAGTGATTTTCCGCCCACTATCCAAAATTTCACACTTGCTTGGTTCGGTTATGAATGACTTGTTGTTACGAAAGGTTGGCGTCTACAAAGTGGTGTGGCTTATATAGGCCAGGCTATGCGCACCGCTGAAGAATGTTGCAGTGAAGACAAACGCAATGCACGCCTTTTACAGCCAAGCAAGTCTGCTATTGCTGAAGATAGTATTTCTACATCTACATCTACATAGATACTCTGCAAATAACATTCAAGTGCCTGGCAGAGGGTTCATTAACCACTTTCATAACTTTTCTCTACCGTTCCATTCTCTAATAGCGCGCGGGAAGAAAGAACACCTAAATCGTTCCGTTTTCGATCTGATTTCTCTTATTTTATTGGGATGGTCATGTCTCCCTAAGTAGGTGGGTGCTAGCAAAATATTTTCACATTCAAAACTAAAAGTCGGTGACTGAAGCTTCGCAAACAGATCACGCCGCAATGAATAACGTCTTTCTTTTAATGATTTCCACCCCAATTCTTGCAACATTTGCGTGAAGCTCCCCCCCCCCCCCCCGTAACGTGATAAAACAAAACTTGCTGCCCTTCTCTGAACCTTCTCAATGTCTTCCGTCATTCCCACCTGGTGAGGGTCCCACAAGGAGCAACAGTACTCCAGGAGAGGACGCACAAGTGTGATGTAGGCAGTCTCTTTGGTGGAGCTGGTGCATCTTCGAAGCGTTCTGCCGATGAAACGTAACCTTTGGTTCGCCTTCCCCACGACCTTAAGATTTGACTGATTTATCGCGTAATTAAAGTTCAGCGGAGTTCTTTTAATGGTCATGTGTATTACTTCAGACTTTTCTTTATTTAGTGTCAATTGCCAATTTTCGCACCATGCAGAATTTTTGTCTAAATCGCTTTGCAGTTGCTTTTGATCCTCTGTTGACTTCACTAACCGATAAACGACAGCGTCATCCGCGAACAGTCTAAGGGAGCTATTCAGATTGTCTCCTAAATCGTTTATAAACACGAGGAAAAGCAGGGGACCTATAACGCTTCCCTGTGGAACGCCAGATATCACTTCTGTTTTACTCGATGACTTACCGTTAATTACAACAAACTTTGTCCTTTCTAATAGGAAATCGTGAATCCAATCGCACAATTGGGGAGATATTCCGTAAGCACGCAATTTCATAAGAAGCCGCTTGTGGGGTACAGTGTCAAAAGCCTTCCTGAAATCCAGAAATATGGAATCGATTTGAGATCCCTTGTCGATGGCACTTAACACTTCATGTGAATAAAGGGCAAGCTGTGTTTCGCAAGAGTGATTCTTTCTGAATCTGTGTTGGCTATTGGTTAATAGGTCGTTCTCTTCGAGGTAGTTCATAATATTCGAACAAAGTATATGTTCCAAAATCCTACAGCAAATCGACGTCATTGAGATAGGCCTGTAATTTTGGGGATCACTCCTATTGCCTTTCTTGAATATTGGAGTAACTTGGGCAACTTTCCAGTCTTTGGGTACGGATCTTTCGCTGAGTGATCGGCTGTAAATTATAGCTAAGTACAGAGCTACTGTATCAGCATACTCTGAGAGGAATCTAGTTGGTATACAATCTGACCCGGAAGATTTATTTTTGTTTAGTGACTTAAATTCTTTTACTACTCCAGGAACATCTACTTCTAAGTTTCGCATGCTGGCAGCTGTTCTTGGATTGAATACTGGAGTGTTCACTACGTCTTCTTTGGTGAAAGAATTTCGGAAAGCTGTGTTTAGTAATTCTGCCTTAGCAGTACTGTCATCGGTAGTATTACCATTGCTATCGCGTACTGAAGGTATTGTTTGTGTTTTGCCGCTAGTGTACTTCACATATGACCAGAATTTCTTTGGATTTCTGCAAGATTACGAGACAGGATTTCGTTGTGGTAACTACTATAGGCTTCTCGCATTAAAGTCCGCCCTAGGTTGCGAGTTTCAGTAAAAGATTGCCAGTCTTGTGGATTCTGTGTCTTTTTAAATTTTGCATGCGTTTTTCTTTGTATCTGCAACAGTGATCTGACCTGTTTTGTGTACCACGGGGTGTCAGCCCCCTCTTTTATTAATTTATTTGGTATAAATGTCTCGATTGCTACTGATATTATGTCTTTGAAAGTAAGCCACAATTGATCTACACCCGCATTTTTAGTTTTGAAAGACTGGAGACTATCACTCAGGAAAGCGTGAAGCGAATTTTTATCTGCTTTATTGAATAGATATATTTTTCGTTTATTTTTGGTGCATTTGGGCACTTCGACATTTAGTCTCGCTACTACAACTCGATGTTCGCTAATCCCTGTATCTGTTTTGATGCTCTTTACTAGCTTAGGATTATTTGTTGCTAGGAGATCAAGGGTATTTTCGCAACCACTTACTATTCTAGTGAATTCATGCACTAACTGTTCGAAATAGTTTTCTGAAGAAGCATTCAGAACTAGTTCGGACGATGTTTTATGTTTGCCGCCGGTTTTGAATATGTAATTATGCCAACATATCGAGGGTAAATTAAAGTCGCCACCGATTATAACAATATGCTTCGGATACCTACTTGAAACGTGATTCAAGCTTTCTTTGAACATTTCGGCAACCGCATCGTCTGAGTCAGGGGGCCGATAAAAAGATCCAATTATTAATTTATTCCGGTTGTCAGGAATAACCTTTACCCAGACCAACTCACAGAAAGTATCTGTCTCAATTCCACTGGAAATAATAAAACGCAATTTTGACAACAGCAACATCTGTTTGGGACTCCAATATTAAAGAATCTGTGGAAACACGAGTCGCAGAAAATCTTTTTAACCGAGATAGTGGCTACTAACTTCATAAAGCGTGAAATCCCGTCATCTCTAAAAGTTGCTCAGATCAAAGACGACAGAGAGCACCGACGTCGGTGGGCTGTGAGCGGCAAGGCAGGGGACAGCTGAATTCAGCGGCTCCACCAACGAGGGCGCTGCCGTCCAGCAGTGTGGCCTGTCTTCTTGAATGTTTTGACGCATGACCTGTAATCGTCAAGTTCGCTATATATATATATATATCGGAACTCCAGACACTCTCATTAGTCTTCCACGCCTCACCTGAAGATGGCTAGCAGATGTCTGGCCGAAATACCGGCTGCGTACCCGAAGCTTCTAGGAACAAAACCATCAGTTTCACAAACACATAGCAAAAGTTACTGGAGAAAGTTCTTAAACACAATATCAAACTAATGTTTAATCACTATAATTTGAAAAACCTGATAGTTGACATAAAAAACCTGCTGATATGGCTAACATGAATCGCAATGAACAGATTATCCTAGCACACAACATTAACGAAATTATCTAAAACGAAGAACAGAAAATAAAAAAGCTACACAACACAGCTTTCAAGGAAAACAAAATCATAAAACAGTTGAAAATTATGCCATTGCAGTCAACGCAGATAAAAGAAATGCCACTGTAATACTTTACGAAAGTGATTACATTACTAAAACTCTTAAATTCTTCCCAGAAAACCACATTATTGAAACGAATCATGGACCAACCAGCAAATTCTATAATAAATTAAAGAAATTACTTAACCAAAGCGACTTCTTCCTATCTGAAAAATAAATACAAAATTGCACAATTATGAGTCCCACTGCCCCAAAACTCAGAGCACAACCTAAGATACACAAAGATAATTCTCCAATTCGACCAATTGTTAATTCCAAGAATATACCTGAATATAAACTTTCACAGTTTCTAAATAATATCTTCAGAGAATTTTACACTTGGAAATTACCTACACAGTAAAAAATACAAAAGAGCTAACAACACTTATTAAAATGTAAAAATCTCCTCTGAAGCCAGATTTTCATCATTTGACATTATCAAGATATTCACAAATATATCTGTTAAATAGTCAGTTGAAATTATTAGAGAGAACCTTGTAAAACCCAAAAAACTAACCATACCAGAGATTTCAGAGTTGGTAGACCTACTTCAGCTTGTACTATCCCACAACTACTTCTCATTCAACAATAAAATATACCAACAGAAAGAAAGTTTAGCTATGGGTAACTGCATGTCAAGCTTTCTAGCTGATTTATTCATCAACAATCTCGAAAGTAAATTATTTAGAGGAAAAAATAAATTTACAGAAAAATTGTGCAGTACAGAAGGTATGTGGGTGACACTCTGCTACCATTTGATGACACTAAAGAAGAACTTGTTACTTTTATTCATTTCACTTCACCATAAATTTCTTAGACATAACAATTAAAAATGAACAACAAGAACATAATTTTTACATTTACAGGAAACTTACACTAATATCACGATACATCAGTTGTGATGCAAAGCAAATACACACAAATATGCTGCATTCAGATCCATGTTACACACCTTTGAAACCTAAAGTACTAAAAGAAGATACTGATACAGTCAAAATAATTGCATCTAATAATGGGTACTCAGAAAAATCAATCGAAAAACTATCAAGAAAATACAAGCTAACATCACTGACAAAAATGCACTGAATAAAACCACAAACAAAACACAAATTTTTGAAGTATTTCCTATTTAGGCGCAATGTGACAAAAATAGCTAACTTATTCAAGAACACCAATATTACAATATCTGTCTCCACTAACAACAAACTAGGACACCACTTGCGACACACTCCAATTACAGAACACAGTGGAATATATAAATTTCAATGTAAAAGTTGATCTTTATTTTTGGCTAGTAAAATAGAAGCTGCTTCATTATTTTACGAGCTGATTATATACTCCATTTCCACCACATTGCTCCTCTTCCACTTTCAAATTATTACGACCCTACTCATTGTATTTCTTGTGAAACTGTTTTCGTAGTATAATTGGTTAAATTATAAAAAGTGTAAAAACAAGTCATAAATTAATAATTTCAATAGACAATTTATCCGCCCCCCCCCCCCAGTACCAAATCCTGGCTGCGTCAGTGCTGGAGGTGGTAGCTCAGGGAAGCGACCGTAAAGGCATGTTCCACTGAAGGTCGCTCCCATTCTTCACCTCGCCCCGTATCAGCTTAGTTAACGCGAATAATATCTGTCCCTGCAAATGGCGGCCTTCAATTCGAGAACAGTTGTCTTCACGTTTTTGCTACAGCGTGGCAGGGGCTTCGGCTGAGCGGAAGTTCGACTTTATAACCCATCCATCAGCTATTTTATCTGGATTAGATTAGATTAGACAACACAAACTGATCTACAAATTTAAGATACCGATGGGGGAAACCGACAAAATGCTGACAGAAAAGATAAAAACCCCACTAGTTCACCGAACACTAAGGGACGATGACGGCACAATAACGAGGGAACGAAGAAATACAGCAGAGTTTGTACTATACAAACTCCTCCCTAACGAAGTCATTGATACAGTCACATAATATCACTCAAAACAAGAGACAGCGTACACACATCACGCAACAGCGACACTGTCACGTGTCGTTTTGTGAAAATAAATAAATAAATAAATAAATAAATAAATAAATAAAGCACTTGAACCAGGTGGTATCAACTCGGTAACAGTGAAAAACTAGCAGCGACAATCGCCACTTTCCTAACACCGTTACTGCACGGTGCCTTTACGATTGGACACGTTACCTAGAGCATGGAAACTGCCAAGGTAATCATTATTGAGAAATCATCATGCTTCATGCTTCATGCTTCATGCTTCACATCCTAGAAAGCACGGAGTGTACACCCAATAAATACCCTAGCCAAGAAGCAATAGAAGTTAATGTTTAAGCGGTTCACTAGCCCACAGACTTCTCATATGGATGACCAGTTCCGCTTCAGAATCGCCAAATCCATAAATGATAACATAGTTATCATCGTAATATGGTTAACAACACAGAAGTATCCCATGGCAATAATGATTGATCATCTCTGGTGACCCACAATGCTTCAATGATAAAGGCACCTGGAGGCTTGCTATCATTGAATAACATTTTCATAGGCTACTGGAAAGACCTAGTAGTCGAATGGTAGTTATAAATCGAAAAACTTACGGGTGTGCTGCCATGTACCAAAATCGATGACGGCCGATATTTCAGCAGACCACCCTGCCATTTTCAAGGCGAAACTGCAGTGAGGAAGCAATGTGCAACGATCTTTAAAACTTCGGTTTTCAATGAGTAAACAGGAAAGACAACACAAGATTGCCCGCATTTTGCGAAAAAACAGTGTAAAATGTATATTTCGTCCACCTTCTAAAATTAAGGCACTGTTGGGATCCGTTAAGGATGATCTCGGTTTGCGCAAAGCGGGTGTATCCCATGTAGGACTGTTGAGACCGTTGTATTGAGGATAAACGTCACACAAGTTTACAACAGCCATACAAATCTGCTGTGGAACGAACACTGTCTTGACACATGTCACCCTATGGAATACAACAACACGGAAATTCTGGCATGCACTTCCAACTAATGGGAATGTGTTATCAAGAAAGCGATAGAAATAAAACTACGTGACAACCTTATGAATAGGGATGGAGGCTTCTGCTTAAATTCCGCTTGGGATCCTGCTCTCTAACTTGTCAAGAAACAGAGGGACAAAACTAGTCCGACCTGATCCGTCGAGAACTGATCAATATTCTGACCAGTTTCATCTTTGGCGGTGTCGGCGCTGTGTGCTTGCTTGCTCGGTGTGTGTTGTCTTTCCTGTTTACTCATTGAAAATCGAGGTTTTAAAGATCGTTGCACATTGCTTCCTCACTGCATTTTCGCCTTGAAAATGGCAGAGTGGTCTCCTGCCGAAATATCGGCCGTCGGCGATTTTGGTACCTGGCAGCATACCCGTGAGTTTTTTGAAGTTGTTATTTGCCAGGAGAAATTAAGTAATAACGGCACTTGGACAGCTGTAAAGTACGGTAATTAAAGTAATTAACAAAGGCTATCTTCAAGTGTTGGGCTGAAACCTTATCAAGCTAATCCCTCCTACAACTTCTGGATGGGAATAGAGTTGTTGCCTACGATAAGACTTATTACTTGTAGTCACTGCAAACAACAGTGTCTGGCTAGAATAGAAAGCCAGTATACTATTACAAACAAATATACAATGCAGCCACAGCAAGAAACTCGGAATATATACGAAAACAAATATCATATACAATGACAGGTTATTGTCATACTGTTAGAATGCCCCCACTGTCTATGCTTCAAAAATCTTCTGTTGGCAACAACAAAGTTCTTGTGTCTTTGTAGAGTGTTGGCAACATATCGCTAGTTGTGCTGACGTGCTGCGTGGTAATTCGTTTCTAGGTAGTAGTAGTATCACTCGCTTTGAGTGCAGTTGTAAACAGGACCTCAAATTCAAATGTTTGTAAAGCTATGGGATTAAACTGTTATGCTCATCAGTCCCTAGACCTACGCAAAATAAATTAATTTACTCTAAGGTCAACTACACCATTGCCCGTGGGAGGACTCCAGCCTCCGACGGGGAGTAGCCAATGTCGAGAGCTAGGCATATCTTAAATGAAATAAACATCATTTATCTTGGAGACTAATGCTCCATTATTATTATTGCCTGATGCAAAATATGGTGGAGATTTATAATGGATGTGTCTGCACAAAAAATGTTATGTATTGATTTTTTAAGTTTTTTTTTTAATTGTGCTTTGTTTTATTAATCGGCGTGTTCAGACAGAAACCATGAGGGTGTCGAAGTATAGTTAAATGTTCAACATTTTAACTTTTATCGTGCTTTCTTCTCAATAATAGCGTTTCATTTAGCATGGGTTTCTGTTAGAGTAAATGTTTGTTTGAGTATAATGTTTATTTCCTTTGACCTCAATGAATTGATCATTCCTGATTTACTGAACGAACAGGCGTTTTGCAACGGAGATGATAAACTTCCTGTTCATTTATTAACACAAAACAAAACAAAACAAAACAAAACAAAAAAGCACTTACTTGTGTTCCATTTTCTTGTATTTCCGTTTGGTAACGTTTGTGTTGTTACACCATTTGTGATTTACACATCTGTCGCGGTTTTTGTGGTCATTGTTCCTAATTATCTTCTCTTTAGCGTTAGAACAATTAAACTAACTTCCCAATACACTGAATATTCACAGTTTTCAGTAAAGCAAAGCACACTTTTAAATAATTCGACTGGTCTAGTTATCTGAGCTAATATTAAATATTACTCCGATTCTATATGGAGACAATTTAATTTGTTACTGACCTTCATAATATTTAAAAATCTGCACTAATTCTCTTCGTGAATGCATCACTAACGCGTATAATACAATGAATATCAGTACCGGGTGCTAAAGGATCTTTCTAACTAAATTGCTTAGTACAGAACACACTATCTCAATGATGTCAAGCTAGTAAAAATTCAATAACTGGAAACGACGGTATTTAATAGTTTGTACCTCTTTTATTTTCTCTGTGAATCAGAGAAACACACACACACTTTACAAGTTTCTTGGTCCACGTATCAATGTGAATTGTCAAACTGGAAAGTAAATCTATTACTTTCCTGCAGTAAAGTAAGTTAAAATCAAATTATCTACGTCCGAATCAGTCGTACAGAGCAAACTTGAACTGTATGTACTCTTTTAATGTTGTCATTAACCAGTTGTCATGTTGTCTTACAATTACTATGTAGCTTTTGTTATCCAGTGTCGTAAACGAATAATACCGACCTCTACTTCCCTTACGTATCACCTTTGGGAAACGAAAAACTATGATGTCCAAAGCTGCTGACATTTATTATAAACACTGCCTTTGTTATTATGAATGGTAAGTCTAGTGTTTGTGTGGACGCTGAGACATTCTGAGGGAAATAATTTCCTTTTTTTAAATATGCTTCGACCCTGTTCATTCATGCAGTAACACAACGTATTTTCCGTTTTTTGTTAGTTATGTAACCACTGATGTGATGATAATGTGCAGTCTAGGCGTAGCAGACAGTTTTAAACTATAAGTAATAACCTTACATTTGATATAAAGACGGTTATTAATTACCTACTACAATTTTTTTACTTTTACCAAAAATTAATTAATTATTTTTCTCGATAATCCCAGTCTTCATGTCTTTGTTTTTATATGCTGACTTAAAATCTTAATTAATTTTATCGTTCGATTACAAGAAGAGAACTGTGATTTCTGATTTATAACAAACACTTTTAATCAGTTATCACACACATACGTTCAATGTTTATCTGATTTGTAAGTTCTATTCCGTCAGTTCTATTTAATCATTATATTAGACACTTCTAATATTAATTAAAAGTATCACTCTAAAGGAAAGTCTCAGTTACAGTAAAGGACACAAACATTTAAAAAGCATATGTTACACTCTGTCTTATAGTACACATAGACGAGAAACTGAATACCAAAAACACTTGCAGACAGCAACAGACAAAGTAGAAAAATCACTAAATTCAAAATGTAGCCACCCGTACCAGTCTTACGAATATACCACCGTTTGCTCTTACAATCAGTACTCAACAACTTAGCTATATGGCGAAAAACAAAGAGTCTGTCAGACGAGGGCAGAGAATTTTCCTGCTAAGGCTATCGGGAGCTTTTGATACTACCTCAGTGGTTACACTATGTGTGGTGCTCGTTACGTAACCCATAGATATTTCAATCAGGTGTAGAGGTGTTAGGTAGATGGAGGAACTGGATAAGTAAAACACAATACAAACCATCCGACAACTTAAATCATGTCTTTGGATGCGTGAATGGTGAACTGGATCTGGGTGCTTTCTGGTTTACGATTTCTTGTCACAAAGAATGAAAACAGTCTAGATCGCTAAAATTACATTTATTTGTCACTTCGTTTCGGTATATGGCATGATCTGATCTGAAAACCTCATTACTTGAAAAGCAAAGTTCGGTGTCGAAAATGAAATCTGTACCTTGTAGGAGCTTCAAATTCCCCTACTAGGAACTGATTTTATTATTGTCACTGAACTTTGGTGTGCAAGTTCAAAGGTTTTCGGATCTGGTGAGGGCAGTTGAAACGACGTAACAAATAAAGACATTTTCAGCAACATAAAAGTTTTTTATTTTTATTGACAAAAAATAAAGTTCGTGAAAACTTACAGAAAATTCGTTTCCCTACACAGTTGTCCGACTTCCTACTTATCATAAGGGAACAGTTGAGAATGAAAATATGTGCATGTGGGGTAGAAGGTTTCCAGAAACATACCATACTTTTCTGCGAGGAATATGCGGTCAACTGACCTATGCTGCCTTTAAACTACTCAGGAACGGAAATACATTTAAACATAGCAATAAAAGACATAATGGACACAATTAAATGCGTTAACAGACAGTATTTCAAATCCGACATGCGAAGAGTAATAACACAACAGACATGCGTATCTGCAACGCTTGAAATAATCTACAGAGTGTTAACAGCGACAGGTACAGTGGTAGTGATGCCAATGACAATGAAGAAGAGGATCAGATGTAAGTATAAATAAGGTTCCCTTAGCATAAACAGTGCAAGCATAACATGCAGAAATCCACTAACTGTATATGTAATTCATATAATAGATATGGTTAGCGAATACAAGATTAAATGTAATGTAAATTGCTGCCATTATAGCCAAGGTAGCACTCAATCTTGCAGAAGAGTGAGTACCCAATGTTAACACAATGGTAGCAAATCATTACTACTAATAACTTCTTTATTGTGACTGGCGGTCAACAACTCGAAGAAACATTCCAAGGTATTCGCCGGAAAGTGAGGTAATGATTTTTAATATTAATTATAGGAGGAGGACAGTAAAGCATGTATCATTCGAAACATACTTTCTAATAGATGAAAACCACGTGTGTATTAAACGTTAACAGTTGTAGAAAGAAGTAGCACCCTTAATATCTACAGCTACAGCGTTATCTTCTTTATCACGCACTGAAATCGCTAATAATCAATAACACATGAACATCGAAAATTGAACTGCTGCCATTTCATGAGCTGAGTAACGATCGGTTGGTATAGTAGAAATGACACTCGAGAGTAACATCAATTCGTGAAATTGCATTCTAGGGACATTCATGTTACAACGTTTCATATGCAGTAACACACACTTACTGGAAAATTCCAGTGTCACGAACTGCTTAGTCGAGACCTGAAGGAAGCTGTATCCTGGACTTTACCATATGCTAATGATGTGATTCTGGTCTCTAAAGATAAGACTACAGACTGGAGCGACCGCCTAACCCAACAAAAAGAAAACTCATTATCTCATTACATATCTAAATGAGTCAGACACTGTCAGAATCAATGGTGTTGACCTAACAAGAACAAGGACTTTGAAGTAAATGGCCTGCTCTCGACAAATGTTGTTGATGGAAATCTCAGTGGAGAAATCTCTACCTGAGCAGCACGTGCCTCAAATAACGATCTTTGACTGGTATAGCCCAGCGATTGGTAATCCGTTTAGTTACACTGTATGGTGTTAAATGCTGGCCTCCAACAAACGAGATAAGACAACTATTTGATGTTGTGGAGAAAAAGGTACTCAATCGGATAATTTCAGGATTATAACATAAATAAGAAGTGTTTCACACTAGTGCAGTTTACTAATGTGAAAGACGAGAAGTGTACTTGTCTGTCCGTAAATCAGACATTTCGTCGAGAATCGATTAATCAAAAATCGAATCTTTTCTTTAATTTTAGTGAATTCAAACAAAACAGTTTCAAAAAGTCAGCTTACCTTCTATGGAGGTGCGTGATAGGAAATGTTTCAGGTTACTGATAGAAACCTATGAAGAAGATAAGCAAATTCAAAGTCATTGGAATTTGATCTTTATTTTAGCAGATCTAGATTTCGCCCAGAAACTAGCGATTTTCAGTGGAAGATTACCGTACTTTTTTGCACGCCCGGGGCATGTCTATATGCAATTAGTTCAGATGCTACTTAGTAATCTACTGAAATAGAATATGAACTATGACATGTGTATGTAGACATGTTCATGGCGAACAACGAAATATTTAACATCTTCTTTTGAACTTCTGCTGTCATAAGCGTTAGATAGTCTCCGAAACGTTGAACTACTTTAATAGAGATAAAATTTTAAGGACGAATACTAAATTGTTCAGTTTCAATACGATCATTGTTTTGTCAATGATTTGTTGGTGTTCTTAATGCGTTTATCACGACGCTTGGCGATAAACAATCATTTTTCTCTCTCCATCCACGAATTCGTTTGAATATTCTCCTGGTACATCTTGAGGCCGTCTCCTCTTTCTCTCCATCTCATCCTCTGCCGTCCCAACTCGCCCCCCCCCCCCAACTGATGTTTTCTTGTTTACTCCTACTCTTATCTCTGTGTATCACATCCCTCCCCCACCCCCTATCCCCCATCCACATACCGTCTATTTGAAATTAGAAATATTTTACAACGCTTATGTTAGTGACTCAAACGTCCTCCCAAGTTCATTGCAAGGTATATGGTTGCTTGCGGAGTACACAAACCTTGTGTGTATTTGTAAATGTGTGTGCGTGTGTGTATTTTTCCACCTATGCCCTGCATGAAACTTAGGCCTTATTGTGTTTTTTTTCTCTCTTTATAATACTTCATTTTCTGTCCAATCGTTCGTTTTTCCTCATCCTTTCACACTCTCTTCGGTCGACAAATTTGTTTATCTTCTTCAGTTTTCTCTATTATATTTGTGGTCTATACTCTGATTTTTCGCAAGATAATTTTAGATCCGCCTTTTCAGCAATCTCGTGTAATAGTTCAAGCGTAAAAGCTGCAGCTACTTGGTTTTCAGTTAACACTGCCATATCATACACAAAGGTAAAACATTTGTCGTGCCTTTGTTTTCCGATGTGTTTTCCCATGTTTTTATTATTTTACTTAAAACCAAATTAAAAAAAAATCTGTTAATTCACCTTTGACTTAATTGTCAAAGTTGTATCCATGACAGTTTGTTTTCTGGGTTTTCATCTTAGCCTGTATCGTAAATTGCTCTTTGTCTGTCAAAGGAGTCGTAAGGTTTCTTGCTGTGTTTTTATAGCTCTCACTCTCAAAATGGTTTTTAAGTTAAGAATCTGTTAAGCAAATTATCTACCTTTACTAAACTCGTCTCGTATTATATCTACTTGTTCTGCTATTATATTTATCTAGTTTTTCTTTTATCTCGTTTTTTGTTTCCAGTCGCTATGATTGATTCGTTTTCTTCAGATACCTTTAATTAGTTTTTGAATATTGTACAGTGTGGACAAATCCCCGTTTCCACATTTATGTTAATATCCATACTTCTCCTGGTGCCTTGGTATTTTTCAACTAGATGTGATAATATTTCTATTTCTTCTACTCTAGTTGGGCCCAGTGGTGAATTTTAATGTGATGGATTTTAAATTTGTAGTCTGTGTATCGACTCTTCACAGTTTCATAGATTTGGCTAAGAGTCGGCAGTTCTCTTTATTGCTTAAGATCATGTTTCTATATTTATCTTTAAAATGGAGACTGGATTCCTGTTAAAACTTCTTTGATAGTCTAATGGAAGTCCCTAGTGTTATTCTTTTTTAAACTCTGAATCCATGTCTTCTAAAATATCTTTATCGTGTTTTATTTTCACTTATCTAATTTTTTTGTCATTCCCCCCCCCCCCTTTCTTATTTAATCTCTTCCTAACATTCTTGTCCCGTTCCTTTAGTCGATTGTCAATTGCGTCATTCCATACCTCTTTCATCATCTGTGTCATGGTATTCCATTTCCTTTAGTATCATTGTGTGTTTAATTTATTCTCACTCTGCCAGTTTTTGTGTGTTCAATATATCATAGAATTTATCACAACTTTGCGTGAGAAATTTAGTGGTCACTCTTGGAAATATTTTTCGCTTTGGTCTAGGTTCAAACTTCGAATTTATTTCTATTAGATAACGGTGTGCGACTTCTTTTAGGCTCTTCCCAATTCTGACATCGAACATTCCCTTTTTGTTCACAGGTATTTATTCCCACATCTGTGACATTCACCTTGATTCAGATTAGGCGATATCCACGTTTTTCTCTTCCTTGTAAGTTTCCTGAAAAAATTATATCATTAATTTTAGGTTACATTATTTACAAAAATCTATGAGTCTCTGCACATTTCTGTTTGTTCTTTCACGTGTTGGATCCTCTCCAAATTCTGATTAAAATTTTCTTCTTCCACTATAATTGTAAGATTTTTTGTTGTTGTTTGGATGTTTCATAGCCTAGCATTTTCCAAAAATCTTCACTTTTTTAATGTGTGTTTCACTGTGTTGATTGATAGGAACATGTGTATTTGTAATGGTGTAACTTTTATTGCCTGACTTAAAAGTCAGAAATGTAATTCGTACTGATGGGGAGGCGAAACCTATTAATTCAATAAATTGTTTTTTGACTATCAGTTCTGTCCCTAAGTAGTTCTAGGAAGCTCCGACTCTTACAACGCTCTCCAGAATCCAAAGGTCTAGTTGCACCGCCATGACTAGCGATGGAGGATTGATTACTTCCTGGAGAAGTTTTACTTAAATAGGTTGTTATAACGGCAATGAAGATGGTGATGAACATAATCAGAATGGCATAAATGGCGGAAGAGGCAGGCTCTTATTTAAAAGCACGAGACTGTAGCGTCCCTTCTATCAGTGATCGGCAATAAAAGCCGTCCCACATATTAGTGGCGGCCTCATCGAAATCTAAGGAGTTAAACAGGTGATTTCAGTCGGAAGCACATATAATTGCGAACAGGTTACTTTTTTTCCCACGTGTGAAAGAAGTAGAATCTGAAAAGAGATCTTCGCTACTAGCATATAGCCTCTAACCGGGATTCTCACATTACCTAGACCCTGAGTAACACATTGTCTTGGGAGTATAAAAGTAAAGCAGTCAACAATACGAAGATTTGTTTGAACACCACATTGCTTTACTACGCATGATTCTGTTTGGAGGTGGTATGCCGTTGCTTTCCTCCGACCATCGAACTGACTTACCCAGCCGCCGGCCGCGGTGGCCGAGGGGACTGAGGCGCTCCAGTCACGGTCTGCACGGCCACTACGGTCGGGGGTTTATAACCCTACCCGTCCTACACCACCGGTTAGTATATTATAATTAGAAAAATGATCCGTGTGCCTAATTATCTTAATTTGGTGGAAAAGCTATCGGTAATGAAACCGATGATGTAGCGGAGGCTATAACCGGAACTTTGCTGCACCTCTTTGGTAGACAACGACGATCGATAGGAATAAAGAAAGTGGAAGGTAAAATTTGGAATAAAATTATTAATGTTTAAATGAAAAAAATTGTGGAACAAACTGAACACAAGGATTAATTTGGAAAAAGTGAATAACTTATTGATTTACGGTCGCCAGCTCGATGTTCGAGCAAATAATTTGGTGGGATGTCAATAATGGCATAGTTAATTAAAAACGTGAAAAATTACGTAAAATTTGGGTGGGCAGAAAATCAGAGTGTGCGCGTCAAATTCGGTACAAAAGACACTGACAATATACTAATTACTGAGAAACAGTTCACTAACACAGGGTTCAATGTAAGACAGCGAAATGCAAGCCATAGGCGCGCAAATGCAAGATGCAGCAAATTATGCAAAACTCTCACCTTAATACTTACTATTTACAGTTTCAAATAATTAATTGTTTATATAAGTACCAGAAATTATTCTACAGCAACTGTACCATGCGCTTTAGCAATAATCAAGTTGTAACTGAACTATTAACTGTACTAATGGCAAGCTCAAAAATTAATTAATGACTTGTCGTGATAACACTGAATATTTAGAAAAGAACCATTTAACCTTCTGATTAACTTTTGCTCTATCTTTAACCAGGAATTATTAGCATTCAAACACTTGTAAACAATTACTATTCTCACTAGTCAGTACTTGCAAGTTAAAACAAACTTTACCTCAAAATAATATGCAGTGGAAAATAATTAATCTTTTGCACTGTTATTGAAATATCTCTTGAAATTAAAAGTTAGTCTAGCAGTTTCGTTCAACTTAGCAAACCTATTGATCAGCAACACTGACATAAGCTACATTTAGTAATACTTTTCTGAACACATTTTTTTATTAACGACTGTCACATTGTCATTAATGACTCTGATTTTTAGTTTTCTATAACATTGTTAATATTCTCGGAAAAACAATGGATGAGGAAGGAACCTGTCTGGACAATGACTATGGGTAATGATTTTTAAACACAGGTTCACAAATAATAGTGTTCACTATTGAACAATCATCACTAATACGCTGGTTAGCTGTACATGCTAAGACAAACTGGACAGATATTACTGAATTTGGTGTGCGACGTGGTGCCGCTGATTGAAGACTGTTGGCACTTAACAATTGGCAAACACAGGCTCTTCTAGGCGACGAATGTTAATTACAATTTAGGGCCCACAGCATTCCTCTTGATGCATTTATTAATTATTTGAGCTGTGGCCGTATGAATAAATAATATTGCCTCTTCGCCGTCTCCTCCACTAGTGCCAATCCACGTACTTTTGCCGTACACCACTGAGCGCACCGTCTGTCCGCCGCTACTACTCAACAACGACTCCTTCTCGCTGTGCACCTCTGCGCTACCAGCGATAAAAAAACTCCCTACTCAAAGATGATTCTATACAATAGCAAAGCCCTTGCTAACCCTACATTTACCATATTTATGACATATATGACATATATGGAAATTAGCAGGGCAATGCAAATATATCACAGAAACAAAATATACAACTACATAATAAATTACAAAAAATACAAATAATGAGGAAAAATACATAAAGCATCGTTTTATATATCACCCTGTACGCACACATGACTGGAAAGCACCATTGGTCACTGTGTTGTTGTGTCACAGGTTCGAATCCCCCCTCGGGCATGGATATTTGTGCCGTCCTTAGTCTTAGTTAGTTGATAAGTAGTTTGTAAGTTTAGGGAATGATGACCTCGTAATTAAGTCCCATAAGCTGTACAAACATTTGAACATTTGAACTTACCCAGCCAGTTATAGGGGGACCTACAGATTAACGTGGGTTCCGAACCACAACGCTACCTGATGTTTTTCACACCAGCAATATTGCCAGAGGTGAAAGAAGTGGAAAGTGACAGATAAAAATCCTAGAACCTGACGGGGATCGAACCCGCGAAGCTTTGGATTTGTAGCCTGGCACTCTAACACTGTACAACCAAGCCACACCTTGGGAGTTAAAGAAAGGAAGGAGTCTTAGCGTTTAATGTCCCGTCGACAGTGTGGTCATTAGTGACGGAGCTCACGCTCGGAATTTTGTGTAAGGATGGGGAAGGAAATAAGCCGTGCTCTTTGAAAGGAAGCATCCCGGCCTTTGCCTGGAGTGATTTGGGGAAATCATGGAAAACCTAACTGTGGGTGGCTGGAGGTGCATTTGAACCATCATCCTTCCGAATACGAGTCCAGTGCGTTACCACTGCGCCACCTCGCTCGGCCGGAGTATAAGTACTGTTATTTGTTTCACATCGATATAGTTGTAATGTGCAATTAGGAGTTCTTAATTATTTGCCATACTGTATCTTGCTATATCTCCTACAGTTTAGATCTTGAGTAAAACATCTTAAATTTGATTTAACACAAATGACGTCATCTCGTGGCTATATCCTAATATATCCCCATCATTTAGAAGGTATGGGATGACTATGAAATTGGTCTCCACGCTACTACCAACTCGCGCGATCTCTTGGATCAGTTGCGACAAACAGATTAAAGTGCAAAACGAAAACATCTTTCGCTGTCACTAAACAGCCTCTATGTTGAACAATGTGTCCGCCTTGTCTCCTCATCGCTTCCGTGTCGGCAGAATCGTCAAGCACAATACTACTCAGCTGTGCAGAATACTGCTCATCACGGGTAGCGGTGTCTGGACATGACGTCAAATACTCGTAGACATTCCATGATCACACCTGTCTTGCTTCTTGGGATTACTAAAGCGCTTTACAACGGCAATTAAGTTGCAATTAGAAGTTCCGTGGCAGGGACTCTGAGCTGGAAAACGGGTTTTTATCCCCCACGTCAGGTATGGCAACCTGTGATTCGCGTAATATATAGACTGATACTTGCTTCCTGCTATCCTCTGGTACATTAATTGCGATACTTTATTGTAACCTAGTACGTCATAAATATGATGGCTTGCCATGATGAGGTAATTATACACCGGATGAGATGCTCTAGATAACGGTTTCGTAGTGGTGGGTGGGTGGGACATTGCTGCCCCAACAACGGATCAGGTACTTATTCATTTAAATGGATGTCATTTAAAAAACTGACTTCACAAACTGACAGAAACTTTACTCACTATTTAGCGTGTACAAACTGTGTTCTACAATGTAAATAAGTATGACGACCTAAGTCTCCTAGCAGAATTGCCTGTATAGTGTCGAGAATTGATGAAACGCGATATCTTAAAACCTAGATATTTGGAAGACTTGGCGACAAGATGTAAATTTTTTAAAATCAAGTGGTTAAGTTATTTCATCGTTACAACGATAAAAGGAAATGACAAAGTGATTTGACGAGGTGATATACTCAGCAAAAATAAAAATTTAGATGTTTAGACATAGTAATACCATAAAACAGAATAATTGACATAGGTATATTGAAACAGTGTGACAAAACTAGTAAGTTCACAATTGTTTTCGACAACCCGAATACAGTCACTGGGATATCATATTGTATTTGGTATGGCAGTGTGTAACATGAACGTCACAGTAGAACAAGTTGATGGAAAATTAGTCACTCAACGCAACAGCAGCGAAGTTTACTAAACTACCGCAATCCTAACAGAAATACAAGAAAGGTTCAAAATAGATTCCAAATTCAGGGTTAAAGGATAACATTATGATCCGCAGTGAAACTAACGGACAGCATCTTAAGCACAGAATATGTTCTGAGAGTAATCAAAAGAAAAGTGAAAGTACTCTATAGGAGAAATAAAAGTCACGGTAAACTTAGGATCAAAACTGAAGATCACATAGGGAATAAAGCATTATTGCTCCTTATCAATAGAAGTAACGTGTAAAACGAAATAAACGAGAACGTAAGAAGGAGATTCCGCGGAAGATAGAGGCATTTTTTCGTAAAAGAAATCAATACCAGATTCAATTAAAAGAAGAAATTGGTAAGCACGTACGTGTGGAGCACACAGCTTTACGGAAGTACCTTATGGGTTGTGTGACAAACGGGATGGTAGAGTATGCAAGCGTTTGAAATATATTGTTATAGAAAGATATCAACATTTTCAATAAAATAGAAGAAATGAGATTCATTACAGAGTAAACGGGAGAGGACTAGGTGGAAAATACGTGCTTGACAAAAGAAGTGATACACGAGGGAGGCATAATTGGAAGTGAATGAAAAACATATGATGCAAGGTGACATACATTATTCAACTGACTATAACATGGGATGAATGAGACAAGGCAGTTAGCAGTTACAGATGTAAAGTTAGCGTCAATTCAGCACGGTATCCTTTCTGGGCGCAATGTTTTGCCTTACACGGTTCATAATAGTGTTGGGACCCTCCCCTGTGACACATTTGTCGCAACTATCCCACGAGGTCGCGCGAGTTGGTACTAGGAATGAGACCACTTCCAACGTCATCCCACACGTGCTCAATGATGGAGAGGTATGAGGATCTAGCCACGGGAAGATCGCAACATGCTGTACGTAGTCAATAGAAATACGTGCATTATCTTACCCCATGATGCTGAGCCATCAGGGATAGAACTTGCGGACGCAAAATAAATATGTGCCGTATCTCTATACCTGTCAGCGGATGCATGACGACAGGTAACCTGGACGCATATTCTATGCCAGGGCTTACTCCTTTATGCCTAAGTGTTTGTAAAGTTATGAGACCTAACTGCAGTATTGGTGCAGTATTGCAATCCACCATAAGGTGCGTGGTGGAGGGTACACTGTACCCCTATTAGGCATTTCCATTCCTATTCCACTCCCAAATAGAACGAGGGAAAAAAAAAGAATGCCTATATGTCTCAGAACGAGCCATAATTCTCTTATCTTGTCTTTGCAATCACTACGCGAATTGTAAGTAGGCGGCAGCAAATCGTACTACACTCAGCTTCAAATTCCGGTCCTCTAAATTTCCTCAGCAGAAATACACGAAAAGAACGTCGTCTTTCCTCCACGGAGCATTTCCGTGACACTCGCGCATTGGTCGAACCTACCAGTAACAAACCTATCTGCTCGCCTCTGAACTGCTTCTATGTCTTCCTTTAAACTGATCTGCTGCGGGTCCCAAACACTTGAGCAATACTCAAGACGTGGTCGTACAAGCGTTTTATACGCGGTCTCTTTTACACATGAAGTAGATCTTTCCAAAATTCTCCGCCTTACTCACAACTGTCCTTACATGTTCGTTTCATTTCATGTCGCTCTGTAATGTTACGCCTAGATATTTGAACGACGCGACAGCATCAAGACGCTCACTACTAATACTGTATTCGAACATTATGGGATTGTTTTTCCTACTCATGCGCATCACCTTACATTTTTCTACATTGAAAACTAGCTGCCATTCTTCGCACAAACTAGAAATTTTGTTTAAGTCATCCTGTATGCTATTACAGTCAGTTAAAGACGACACCCTCCCATCCACCACAGCATCATCAGCAAACAGCCGCAAATTATAACTTACTCTGTCTGTCAGATCATTTATATAGATAGAAAATAGCGGTCCTATAACACTCCATAAGAACGACACACACTCCCATGCTCGAGGGAGGACTCGAACTTCCGACATGGAACGGCTCCGCGTACCGCAGCTGGGCGTCCCAGCGCGCACGGCCATTCCGCCGCGCCACTCCTGAATGTCTCCACAACTTTAGAACGATGTGCGCTCTGCTCTTAATACCGCGAAAGTCGAACACGACAGTCATCGGCAGCCGTGGGACTCACCACTGAACATGATGGGACGTTATCGACCACTGTCCATGTCTCCCGAGCACGACACCACTCCAAATTACGGCCTTGATGTTCTGTCATCAATGGCAATCGACGTCTGGGACGGTAGGTCCCCCGTTCGGCAGATGCGACTCGTCGACAAATGAGAGGGAATTCACTGGATGTAGCAGCGTACACGATGGTCGACCCGAACCTTCAGGACGTGTCAGAGTACCCTCATGTACCCACTGATACAAACATTGGGTCATTGACTGGCCCACATGCCTGGAAATTCCAGATACGGCCACCCCGCTTCACGCAGTCAAACGGTGCCGCGTCTGTCAAATGCATTCACTTGGTGAATGGGCTGTAAAACGCGTCACTGAGGCATCATCGTCTAACTCATGGCAGTTGATTGGTACCAATTTCGCTGCAACAGGTTGGTGATATCATTAATGCAATGTGGAGGACGTTGTACGCATTACAGAACACTGAAATCAATGGTATGCATATTGGGCAACTCCTTCTGAGTGCAGTGTACGATCTAGAGGATAATACTACCTGTGGTCCTTGAGAGAACTGGGATGCCAAAGACTGTAGAGAAAGACAGATGGAAAGGTTTCTGTGAGGAAATAAAGAAACAAGAATTATGACAATAAATACTAGTATTTCAGAAACGTTTGATTCTGTTACAAAACTGTATGTATGCTTGATTTTTTCAATCAAGGGGGTGAGCTAAATTGAGAATTATATGCTAAGGTCACTTGCTGAATGTTTAATTTCAGATATCCTATTTCGACACAGTTGTCAGCTTCAGATCTGCAACTGTTTACTATTTTCTACTATGGCTGTTAGCCCCGGTGGAGTAGCCGAGCGGTCTAATGCGCCTCGCTGCGGAGCCGTCGGAGGTTCGAGTCCTCCCTGGGGCATGGGTGAGTGTGTTGTCCGTACGTTAGTTTACCTTAGTTTAAGTAGTTTGTAAGCTACGGTCTGATGACCACGCTGTTCGGCCCGATGGATTTACGAACAGTTGAACATTTTTTACTATGACTGTTATACAATTATTACAAGTGCAATTCGAAAGTATATATACAAGGCGAACATACAAACATACTATTCTTACCTCTATATTAAGGAAAAGTTGCGTCTCATGTGACCAACGGCTAGATGGCTATAAGTCCTATACATATTTTCAACGTATTGTGTTAAGAAGGTGCCAGCCGCGGTGACCGAGCGGTCTGCGTCGCGCCAGTCACGTTTTGCACGGCAACTACGGTCGTGGCTTTGAATTCCCCCTCGGACATGGATATTTGTGCCGTCCTTAGTATTACCTAGTTCATAAGTAGTTTGTAAGTTTAGGGACTGATGACCCCGTAGTTAAGTCCCATAAGCTCTAAAAACATTTGAACATTTGTTAAGAAGATATAAACTACATGTGTCATAATTTAATATCATCTGCCTTAGCTCACCATTGAAAAAATGACACAACACATTTTTCTCACTTGTTTACAGTTTGGGCCACTGTAAGAGCATGTATGCGACAGGTCTGATGAAGGATATGAAGCCGCGTTGGAGTAGCCGAGCGGTCTAAAGCGTCTCGCTGCGGAGCGCGTGGTTGTTCGCCGTGGAGGTTCGAGTCCTCCCTGGGGCATGGGTGTGTGTGATGTCCTTAGGTTAGTTTACCTAGGTTTAATTAGTTTGTAAGCTACGGACTGATGACCACGCAGTTTGGTCCGATAGATTTACAAACATTTGAACATTTTTGAAGGATATGAAATGCGAAACCGGTAACCAATAATAAAAAAAAACCTAATTTGCAGCTGTCACGGACAATCACATGAACAAAGAGCTATCATCAGTGCGTTCATTATGGAATCTCTATGTTTAACTTATATATATATATATATATATATATATATATATATATATATATATATATATATATATATTTTTTTTTTTTTTTCTTTAACTGTCCAGTCTTATCAGGAGAAAATAATACTTTCAGTTTTATTTTCTTTGTTAATTGTAAGGGTCCAAAAATGACCTCGAAGAACGTGCACTTCTCTTCGTGGTGATTTCTAGTTCGCCTATCTCAATTTCTGTTTTATGTAAATGATTGCCTACAACCATTTGCACTCGACATTTTTTCTTAAAAAGATAATTCTGATAAAACACGGTCTTGGTTGAAAATATTTTATTTGGATCAACGCATTTTACATTTTTGAGACATCAACACAGTCTTAAAATAATACTTTACATCGGTCAGCTTGCGTTAGATAGATTTCGTGCCAAAGCCTACCAGTATCAAGCTTTAAAAATAGTACTGGGTGCAGGGAACCCGCAAAAAACCTGAAATACGGATGTTGCAACGGCCACGATAGCGCCGAGAGAGGCGCACGTTGGCAAATGTACACACATGTCAAAGTTTACGGATAAGCTTTCGTTGACATTGTACTTCTGCACATCCAGCCAGCCTGCCGGTAAGCCATTTCTATCATTTAATGATGTGGCCTCTTCGAGTAGTGGAACGGTCTTGAGCAGTTCTCTGCCAGGTGCTACTAACGATCTTCATGGTCCCATCTGTCCGGTGGTCTTCCTCTAGGCCTCCGATGCTCTCTCGGACTCCACTCTAGTACTATCTTCGTCCATCTGTTGTCTTTCCTTCTCGCGATGTGGCCGGCCTACTGCCATTTCAAGGAGCCTACGGTCTCTAAGATGTCCTTAACCTTGGTCATAGATGCAGGCCGCGGTGGCCGCGGGGACTGAGGCGCTCCAGTCACTGTCTGCACGGCCACTACGGTCGGAGGTTCGAATCCCCCCTCGGGCATGGATATTTGTGCCGTCCTTAGTCTTAGCTAGTTCATAAGTGTAAGCTTAGGGATTGATGACCCCGTAGTTAAGTCCCATAAGTTCTACAAACATTTGAACATTTTTTTAACTTGGTCACAGATCGGATGTCATCTGCCCTTTCCTATCCTTTCTTGTATAGCCCAGCATTGCTCTTTCCATGGCTCTCTGTGCTGTCCTGTTTCCCTTTTGTAAATGAGTTCATTGTCCATGTCTCTCAGCCATAAGTCAGCACAGGAAGAATGCATTGATCAAACACTGTTGTCTTCAGATTTACCGGCATTTTTGATCTGAATATTGTAGAATTCCTCGCAAATGCTTGCCAGCCAAGCTTGATGCGCCGACAGATTTCGGACCTTACATCTCCCTTCATGTTTATAATCTGGCCAAGATAGATATATTCACTGACCTCTTCTAATGGACTGTCCTTGATTTTCACATCACCAGCTGGGACCCATTTGTTTGACATTAGTTTTGTTTTGGAGAGGTTCAAATTCAAGCCAGATAACTGACATTCCGAAGCAAGATGCGTAACTAAGTTTTGGAGCTCTGTGAAGTCGTTGGTCAGTAAGGCAATATCATCAGCAAATCTCAAGTTGGTAAGCCTTCTTTCATTAATTATGATTCCCTTGCCTTCCCAGCTCAGCTCTGACATAGCCATTTCCAGTACATCTGAGAACGGTTTTGGGGAGATAGGACCACCTTGCTTGACACCCTTCGTAATGCGTAATTATTGAGTTGATTCGCCGATATTGACATAAGCTGAAGAAGTCTCGTAGATATTTCTGAGCACTTCGATGTGCGCTGCTTCCATTCCTTGCTCTCTCAAGGCTTGAGGGCAGTTGTATGGCTAACGGAGTCAAACACCTTTTCAAAATCAACAAACGCAATGCAGAGAGGCATGTGGTGTTCATTTGCTCTGGTTATCACTTCACTAACGGTTAAAATGTCGTCAATAGTGCTGACATTGCTTCGGAATCCTGCTTGTTCTATAGGTTGAGCTGAGTCTAGGGTGGAACTAATTCGATTTAACAGGATCATTGTGAAAAGTTTGTACAGAATTGAGAGCAAGCTGACAGGACGATAGTTTTTGATGTTGTGAATACTTGTTCATCGCTTACCAGTACTAGATCTAGTGGTCGTAATTAGAGAAATGGCCTTAATGGACGAAAAAAGTTTCAGATATATGTTTAACTGCTTTTTAGTTTTAGGAGTGAGGTAATGAAGTGTAGCGTTCCTAGGGCATATGCGTCACCTGCAGCTGGAGGCGGAGCGGGGGAAACAGGTGCGCGCTCAGTCGGAAAAGTTAATCCTAACGGTAGCTCTTGCAAAATGTTTGCTACTGCAACTCTGGCCATCTGCCAATTTCCTTCTTTATTTACTCAGGCGTAGCGTGATCAGATAATACGTTTTCTTTCGTTTGCATTTTTAATATTACCTCCCTATTTTTCATGTAATATCTTAAATGTTTTGTTTAATTAATGATACTTACGCTTTAATCGTTGCTGATTTCTGAAAGATTTATTTCGTTGCTTAATAATTTTGATACAGGACTTAAATGCAACGTAATAGACCGATACAGAACAAGTGCGCGTCGGTTAACTCTATCCCGCCGACTGGACCAACTGACGACCTACGCGCTAACGCGCTTCCGTATAATTGTACAGACTTTGGAAGTCTTCGCTTTATTATCCACTTACTAAGAACATATTCTAGTTTATGTCCTCGGATATAAAGGAATTCAATGTGCACTGAAAATAAAAAGTATACAGTATCAACTTCCTTCAACGTAATTGCTGGAAATTATTAATTATTATTCTCACTACATTTTTTATGGAAGAAGATTTTCTTCGGAACAGTTGGTGGAAGAAAATCATTATTGTTATTTAAATTTCTGAAAAATGTCAGCCGGTGGTCGAGGGGACTGCGGCGCGCCAGTCACGGTCTGCACGGCCATTACGGTCGGGGGTTCGAATCCCCCCACGGGCATGGATATTTGTGCCGTCCTTAGTGTTAGCTAGTACATAAGTAGTTTGTAAGTGTAGGGACTGATAACCCCGTAGTTAAGTCCCATAAGCTATCCAAACATTTGAACATTTTTGAAGAATGTCAAATACGTTATTTTATCGGAGAAACTGAGATAGCCAGTTTACTAAAACACGCGCTAGAGAAGTGCAAGTTATCGAGAAGTTATTTTTGTACGTACCCTTAGAGATCCCAAAATCGAAGAAAATTATTTAATAACAAGGAAGTACAACTCATTACGAAGAAAATAAGCCTAACCCGTTACTGTAGGTCGATCTCCTTTTTCAAGAAAAAATGTCTTTTTTCCGAAATTTTTAATATGCTTTTTTAATTTTTTCAGACAAGTACTTTTTAGTCTTGCTGTTGGGTATACTTTAAGAAAACAGCAAGTTTGCAAATATCTCGAAAGCAAATAAAATGATTCAGGTATATCAAATCAATCGATAGCTGATACTAATCCCTACAACTTTATGATGTATCACTTTTCGATCGAAGCTACAGTTTCTTACTTAATGAAATTTTTTTATTTTAATTAGAAATATTTTTGCGCATCGAGTGTCATTAAAGAGAAACTCTACTTTAAATTTAATATCCTGCAGACTCATATGTTGTGTTTTCAGTTAATAGTTTTTGCATTTATTTGGATTATTGGAGTACTCCAGAGCATGTGACGATTAACAGCCCACGTAAAAAGCAATCGTTTTCTACATTCTGCCTGATACTCATCTTTTCTCTTTGTTCGTCTCCTTCTCGTCTATCTACTTCCTCCCCTTCCTCCACTATCTCCTTTTTATGTAGCCACCCAGATTGTCCACATCCTTCCACCAGTTTTATCACCTCCTCCTCCTCCTCCTTCCTCCATCCTCTCTCTACCTCTCCCTCCCTCTCCGTCCCTCTCTCTCTCTCTCTCTCTCTCTCTCTCTCTCTCTCTGTGTGTGTGTGTGTGTGTGTGTGTGTGTGTGCGCCTGCTATATCGTTTCCTGCCTGAATTGGTTTAATAAAGTGTGATAAATGAAGTAAAGGCTTTCAGTAAATGATTATCTACCTCTACTTTAAATAAAATTTTCAAACAGATACGGATTAGATTGGTTGGGGCGGCAGGAGACGATATAATATGGCATCTTCGTCTTTGAATGATATACGTAAGTTGCTAGGTGCTTCATTATTGACCCAAGCTCACACGAAAATGCCATGATGGTTTTGAATAAAAAAGAGAAAAACTTTAACTGCAGTTTTGATTTTGCAATAACATTAAAAAATAATTACTTTCCCTTTCAAGTTATTTAGTTAAAATAATTATTATAAAATGTTACCAGTACGTATTAGGAATCAACATGGCGTCGCACAATCTCCAGAGATCCTATGGTAAAAACTACTGAGAATTAAATCTATTTAAATAAAAGAATGAAATCATTAAAGTTCAAATTCATATTTTTTATTATTTCTTACGAAAATATTGATATTCACAATCACATACCGTAATAAGAATCCAATGTGAACAGCCAGTTCAATTAATCGTTTTAATTTCACTACCAAGACCAAAAGGCATACGTCGAAGAACAAAAGCCGAATGATAACGAGCAATGCATTCTACTTCCTTTTACAATAAAGAAAATGTGACGATCGGTCATGGATAAGAGGGGAGAAGGCCTGCACGGAAACTATCTATGAAATGCTGTCAAAGACCGCTTGTAATGCTTCAGTGCGTGCGTGCTTGCGTGCGTGTGTGTGTGTGTGTGTGTGTGTGTGTGTGAATCTGCGAGTGTCCATTTTCTCTTGGTCGTAAATATTCATAATCCAAAAAAATCATTTGAAATACATTCGAACTTTGTTGTAAGACGGGAAAATGACCATAGAGTCATTCTGTTACTATTATTACACAACAGTAAACGAAATAACGACACCAATAAACAACACTACACGTACAGTCTAGTACCTACGATGTTTTCATTCTCATTGACAACATCAACGACCTAGCGGTGGTGGCGCAGTTGATGTCCTCACAGCGTATGTCGCCTAAAATGAACCTTATGAACGTCACTAGGATCCAAAGTTGTTACTGTCCATTGAATTTTTTATCGTCTAGTCTGATCGGTATACAGGGCATAAGTTGGTATCACTTCTACTTTCAGCGTTCACTTATTATGACAGAGTTTTTAGTGATCTGAGGGAGTCACAGGAGGTACAGATATGAAAACATCTACGTCTTTTTATTACTGCTAGTAAGGTGTGTGACCCGACGCGCTACAGCTGTCACTTATCGGTGACTGGGGCCGTCGCACAGTGGTCTGAAAGATCCGAAAAGCTGGCCAAAAGTCGAAAAATGAAAATCATAATTATGGATTTAGTCCCACACAATCTTGTTGAGAGGACATAGGTCAACACTATTATGTCACAGGGAGGGGAAGGTACATTTGATACCGAAGAAAGTAATTCGAAGTTACGGTTGGCAGAGTAACACACGTTACGCAGAACCGCTTCGGATTGCATGCTGTGCTTAAAGTGTGAATAACCTTTGTCGTTGTTATTGTTGTTATGGTCTTCAGTCCGGAGACTGGTTTGATGCAGCTCTCCACCCTACTCTATCCTGAGCAAGCCTTTTCATCTCCTCATAAGAACGACAACCCACGTCCACTAGAATCTGCTTACTATACGCGTCTAGGGATAGTATTCAATTTTGTTTGATGTAGGGTGTTAAGGAAGGTACGTGGAATATAATTATATGTTATGTGATCATAAATGTATGCTCGCTATGTGGTAAAAGTCACGTCAAAACATAATGTCTTCTATTCACACGTGGATCGATCTTAAATGATCGAAAAGGTTATGATCGCCGGAGATCTTACGTTGTACGATAATACGTAGTGTAGGATGTCTTGTGTCGAATTGTACAGGAATTGCCTGCGACTTGGTGCGATTCTCGTTGTACTGCCATGTTTACTGAGGCCCTGTGCTGGTAGCCACCTAGCACGGAGTGCAAAGTGTCCGCTGAGGGTATTCTATATCTAGTATGGACTTTCAAAAATGTTTGTAAATCTATCGGACTTAAATACGTGGTTATCAGTCCGTAGCCTACAAACTACTTAAACTAAAGTAAAATAACCTAAGGACAACACAAACATTCATGCCCGAGTGGGGATTCGAACCCCCGACGGCGAAAAGCCGCGCGCACCGCAACACGGCGCTCCAGTACGCTCGGCTAATCCGCTGTGTGGACTTTGAGAGTTAATACAAAACAGTGGTCGAAAGTCACATTCCGTTTATATTACTTTCACGGTGTTCATTGAATAATGGGGTTGACAATGTAAGAAAATATTCAATCACGTGTACGTTTCGACAAGCTACATATGTTTAAATAATTTGTTGCAACCAATTACTATGCACTCGAAAGTAATGACGAGGAATCGTATCTGAACACGAACCTCTGGGTTTTTGTGGATAAATTGGCTGTAAAGGACAAGTTGTATTCCAAAGTGCTAATCATCTGAGGCCTCCAGATGAGTCTACAAATCAGTATATTGTTTCTTTATCTGACAATTATGAATCAGCCAAAGGCAACGATACAGATTAATGTTTTAACGGCAACTTTTTAATTTTCATTAAAATATTGTACGTTTTGATTAAATAACTCGGATGTATTCAATCCGCCACTTGTTTTTATTTATTTATTTATTTTTTTACTTTTGCCCTCAAAACCGAATTTGACGAACCCAAAACTTTTATACAAATTTGCAATCATATAGGAATATTTTTCGACTTTTGGCCAGGTTTTCGGCCCTTTAAGATCACTGTGCGCCGCTCGGAGGCGTGCTGCGGCGATGTGGGCGGTTGGAAGAGACCATCGAAGTTTTAAGATAACGCACTGTTAATATAGTCACTCTCTTGATTCAGTGTGTTATCGGGATTCTGCAACTGGGTTGCAAATATTTCAATTTCTTCCAGCGTTATCAGGAGGCGTCTTTAAGGTTCCCTGTGCAACACATCTAAACGCTGGAAGAAATTGAAATATTAGCACACCGGGTGCAGAATCCCGATAACATACTGAATCAAGAGCGTGACTTTAATAACAGTTTTTTAGAAACTTCGAGGGCTACTTTCAACCATCCCCATGGACGCAGCGCGCCGCCTAGCGGTGGCCCCACTCTCCTAGATATGAAGTGAATGCGGCAGCGCGTCGGATCACACCAACTCCACCTAAAAGAATAGGCCCACAACTAAAAAAAAAATGTTTGTTAAGCTTATGGGGCTTAACTACGGGGTCATCAGTCCCTAAACTTACAAACTACTTATGAACTACTTACAAACTAGGACGGCACAAATATCCATGTCCGAGGGGGGATTCGAACCCCCGACCGTAGTGGCCGTGCTGACCGTGACTGGAGCGCCTCAGTCACTTTTTTTTTTTTTTTTTTTTTTTTTTTTTTTTTTTTTTTTTTTTGTTCTATGGGTAGTTCTTTTCGTTGCGGACGCTGATCGTTTGTGTTCGTTGTTGTTCGGTGTGTTGTTGGCTCAGCTTTTTTTTTATTACAGAGGGCGTTGAGCCCTCTGACCGGGCGCGCTGAGCCACGGCGCCCGGTAGTCACCTCGGCCACCGCGGCCGGCGGGCCCACAACTGGCCGTGCCCACGGCACACGTACAGGCCGCGGCCGCCAGCTCACGGGCTGGCCGCTGGGGCACGCCCACTGCCGCGTAGCGGGCGGCCAGTCAGCCAGCGTTGGCGGCTTTTAGGTGTGACGTAGGCACGGCCAGTTTTGAGGCCTTGTCGTCTAAGTGGTGTAGCTCACACACCCTCCTAGCAGCTGGACGCCCTGCAGACTGCTTCCGTACATACGGCAGAAGTTGAGCGCCACACAACGCCACCTAGCTGAAGAAACAACAGTTAATCTCCCTATCATTCTGACTACTTGTTTTTTAATTTTTCGGCAGTTAAAAACTAGAATTTATACAATATTTACGTTTACGCTTTTATGGTATGTGTTTTATAATTTTATACTTCATTGTTTGAGACCCCCGTCGGTTTTAAAACATAACGAACATTTTGAATTATCTATCTCATTATATTATTATCGCGGTTTTTGTTTTGTTTCTGCAGTATAATCCGTTAAGTGCTTCGCACTTTTATTTTCTAACAAAAGTGGAAATATTTTGATACCGTCACCTTTTTAGGGAAGTCAGGTAAGACCGTATTTTGCCAAATTCGTGTTCTCCACCGCCCCCCCCCCCCCTCGAGAAATCTGCTTATTTCCTCTCTTCGAATCACTCTCGAAGCAATTTCCTCCTCCTTCAACCTCCCCCCCCCCACCCGCCAACACAGAGCCTACCTCCACACTTTTTCTCTTCACCCATCTGTACCACACGCTTCATCCCCACTTGGCCGGCCGCGGTGGCCGAGGGGACTGAGGCGCTCTAGTCACGGTCTGCACGGCCACTACGGTCGGGGGTTCGAATCCCCCCTCGGGCATGGATATTTGTGCCGTCCTTAGGATAAGCTAGTTGATAAGTAGTTTGTAAGGTTAGGGACTGATGACCCCGTAGTTAAGTCCCATAAGCTATACAAACATTTGAAACATTTTCATCCCCACTTCCTCTACCTCAACCCAATATATAAAAATCTTAAATGCCCTCAGAAAGCACAGTACTTCTCATAACCCAGACAAGACGAGTTGCAATCGCAACTACAAGGTAAAACTCTTTAGTTATGCACAACTATGTTAAACGAAAATCTGTGCAACTTACAATCAAATTATTGTAAAATAATTTCAGTTAATACGTATTTCTTTTTTATCTTTTTTTTTTTTAGGTTTTGAAGATGATACAGAAGGAGCGAATCATGTTAATGTATAAAAACCATTTGCAGCTGTTGGTTGATGATGAGAAAGTAAATTGTTTCAAATACTCGTGCAGTTGCTGACTCTCGCAAGTCGATTATGTCGACTATAGTAAACATCTTGTAATATAGAGGGCAAATAGGATTATCATTATGTCAATGATGATATATTCAGTTCAGTGTAATTAAAGAAAACAAGTACATAGTAAAGTGATTGATTCCTAGTAAGTTGCCTCCTCCGACACAAAGTTCCCTACCCAAAATTGTTCATTGTAGCATCGTCAGTGTACTGAAAAAATTTTTGGACACGTTGCATTAAGATTTTGCTTTTATTCAACATTTCTCAATACATCTTTCTCGCGTTATTAGTTGAGAGAGGAAATAGATCGCACTCCAGGGTCAAGGACTTAACTTCTGTGCTTATTAGTTCCTAGGCTTACAAACTACTTAAACTAACCGAAGGAAAACACACACACACACACACACACACACACACACACACACACACACACACAGGGGACACGAACCTCCGACGACAAACAGCCACGCACTCCGTATCAAGGCGCCTTAGAACGCTCGGCCACTCCATCGTGGCACTCCAGGTTCCTTACTTGAAACTGTTCAGTGGAGAATTCTATAGGCTCCATTAAATTTTACTATTCAGAGTCAAGTTCTTACGACACTGGTGCCTCATACAGAGAGCGCCCCTGAGAGTTATAGCACCAGGAACAATCATCGTATAGTGTATGAATCTATTTTAATATAGTTTAAGGGGGATCGTGTATGCAGGAGCTCCAGAGTTATAAATTATTATTGCAATTGAGGTAAGGAATCCTTTTCCTTATCCCCGACTCCCCCACACACAGACATATATAAAAAAGAACAAACTGGACACATTGATCTTACCAAACGTCAAGCGATACGAAATAGAACGAGCATATAAGGACAGTCGTGTGGAAGTCGGGTGATCGACTTCAGTTTATTGGGAGAATTTTGGGTAGATGTGATTCGTCTGTAAAGAAGACAGCATATGAAACGTTTGTACGACGCCGTCTATTGTATGGTCAAGTGTTTGGGATCGCCACTAGATCGGTTTAAAGGAAAACGTAGAAGCAAACCAGATAACAGAACATTCACTCTATCACACAGGCACACAACACAGTCATGACTGTGTTGTGTGCCTGTGTGATTGCGTGAGTATTCTATTTTCTGAAGAACGCCATGGCCGATAGCTGAAAGTGTTGTATGTGTGTGTGTGTTTTGAATGTACCTGTCGCACCTAGTCGCCACGTCTTTGCGGTGAGTTGTATACTGTTCGTATTACTGTATTATAGATGTATACAGATGTAGAAGTGATTCTTCTTCGTATTGTAGCTCTTTGGTCCGCCCTGAATGCTATCTCTGCGAGGCACCTCTGGGAATCTCTGTGAGCCATAGCACATGACTTGCTCATGTAGAAAATAAAACTAACGCAGTGGCAGACGTAAGGGGCTGATAAAGGGGATATATATCCCCCTGCCTCCGGCCGAAACGCGACAAATTTATGACATGGCAAACTTTCATTAATTTACAGAAGCTTAGTTCAGTTTGTAACGAAAACATGTTTCACACAATATAACAATTTATTGATTCTCCTCCAACCCCCGTAACCAGTGACGTAATTATGAAACACCTCTTAGTTCAGAATACTTCACCGTTGTTGTGGTCTTCAGTCCGCAGACTGGTTTGATGCATCTCACCACGCTATCCTGTCCTGCGCAAACCTCTTCATCTGAGAATACGTATGGCAACCTACATCCTTTTTAATGCGCTTACTGTATTCGTCCCTCGGTCTCTCTCTACGATTTTTACCCCACACACTTTCTTCTAAGTTGACGGTTTCTTGGTGTCTCAGAATGTGTACCATCAACCTGTCCCTTCTCTTAGTCAGGATATGCCAGAAACTTCTTTTCTCCCCAACGCTGTTGAGCACCTCCTCATTAGTTACGTGATCTACCCATCTAATCTTCATCATTCGTCTGTAGCACCACATTTCGAAAGCTTCTATAATCTTTTTGTCTGAACTGCTTATTGTCCACGTTTCGCTCCCATACAATGCTGCACTCCAGACAATTGCTTGAAGAAAGGACTTCCTAACATTTAAACTAATATTGGATGTCAACAAATTTAGCTTCTTCAGAAACGCTTTTCTTCCTAAAGCTATTCTGCATTTTATATCTTCTTTACTACGGTCATCAGATGTTATCTTGCTACCCAAATAACAAAACTCACCTACAACTTCTATTGTCTCATTACCTAATCCAATTCCTTCAGCATCGCCTGATATTCTGACACTACATTCCGTTATCTTAGTTTTACTCTTGTTAATGTTAATCTTCTACACCTACATCTACTTGGGATACTCTGCAAATGGCATTTCAATGCCTGACAGAGGGTTCATAGGACCATCTTTATACTGTTTATCTTCCATTCCATTCCCGAATAGCGCGCGGGAAGAATGAACACCTGAATCACTCCGTTCGAGCTCTGATTTCTCCTATTTTATTCTGATGACGTTTTCTTTGTTTGTAAATGGGAGTCAACAATATAATTTCGCATTCGGAGGAGAATTTTGGCGATTGGAGTTTCGTAAATAGCCCACGCCACAGCGATAAGCGCCGTAGTTGTAATGATTCCCATCCCAGATCCTGTATCATTTCCATAACGCTGCCTCCCCTGTATCTTGACAATACAAAACGAGCTGCCATTCTTTGGACTCTTTCGATGTCCCCCGTCAAACACATCTGATAAAGATCCCACACTGGGCAGGAATACCTTCTTTACAGGACACTGTCCATCCTGTTTAATTACTCTTCCAGGTCTTTTGCTGTCTCTGACAGAATTACTATGTCGTCAGCAAATCGCGAGGTTTTTATTTCCTTTCCCTGACCTTTAATTCCCTCTCCAAATTTCTCCTTGCATTCCTTCTCAGCTTGCTAATTGTATACGAGGTATGTCCACAAAGTAAGTTCCGTTTGGTTATGTAAACCAAACGTGAACAGATACAGAAAAAATAATATGTATTGTATAAAAATCTGCAACTGTTCAACTACTTTTCTACATAACTTCCGAAACTTTGCAGGCACTTGTCATAGCGTGGGACAAGTTTTTGTGTGCCTTCTTCATTGAAGGTTGCCGCCTTTGTATTCAACCATGTGGTAAAGATGTTCTTTCATCTCATCATCGTTGAAGTGTTGACCACCAAGGCCAGATTCTAGGTGTAAGAAGAGATGAAAGGAGTCTTCTTCTTCCCTTCACGTTGCCGTCCGACCTCACAAGGCGAATGTGACCAAACAACTCTCACGGGAATTTCACTGGGACGTGTTTGATCATCCTCCGTACAGTCTCGCTCCTAGCGACTTTCGTCTTAGACCTAAAACCTGTCCATGGTGGTCAGCACTTCAGCGATGATGAGCTGAAAGAACATGTTACCACATGGTTGAATACACAGGCGGCAACTTTCTACGAAGAAGGCATACAAAGACTTCTGCCACGCTATGACAAATGCCTACAAACTTTCGGAAGCTATGTAGAAAAGTAGTTTAATAGTTGTATATCTTTGTACAATAAATATTTTATATAACCAAACGGAACTTTGTGGACATACCTTGTAGATTGGACAATAATGGGGAAAGACTACACCCCTGTCTTACTCCCTTCCCAACCACTGCGACGCTTTCATGACGTTGGACTGTAATAATTGCTGTCTGGTGTTTCTACAAGTTGAATATAACTCTTCGCCTCCCCTATTTTACCCCTGCTACCTTCAGAATCTGAAAAAGTGTATTCAACATTGTCAAAAGCTTTCTCCAGATCCACAAATACTAAAAAACGTAGGAATACTTCCCCAATTCCTCAAATCCGCCCCTTCGCGAAAGAAGACCCTGCGACCGCCTCTGAACTGACGTATGACGACCGATGTAGACGGGCCGTTACAATATCATCAGTGGTGCGTCGTCTCGTCGGTGACGTTACGTTAAGTCCTCACGCCACTTGCCTGCGCCTACCACAGCTGGACGCTCCGACTGGACGCGGCGGTATGCCGCCGCGGCCGCATGTGCTCCGGTTCAACGCCCACGGCGAGGGCCCGGGCGCTTTTTGCCCAAAGTAATCGAACTGCCCACGAGAAAGTATAGACCGCGGGCAGCGGCAGGTCGCCGGCTGCGGACCGAGATTTAAAGTGAAAGCCGCCGCCGACGAGCCGTTATTAACATATCGAGCGGTGGCCTAATAACGCACTGGCGCTCCGCTCGTACATACTGCCCCGCCGAGTATCACGTCAGCCCGGGGGACGCGCCACGCACACCGCCAATTTCGCGAGGCCCCTGTGATTACCCGGGGCGGCAAGTCATGCCGGCCCCAGTCCGCACGTCCTCGCAGGCTTTATTTATTTGATCTTAATCGCGTATCGCGAGTGGGCGGCGGCGCTCGCCTTTCGTGTGCTACGTGATCGGGTCGAGGGATCCTCCTCGCCCGACGATTTAAGCTGCCCGCCGCAAGTTAAAGATTTCGTACGGCCCGCGTCCACGCGCGAGCCGTACTCATTATACCCCTCCCGAAACTTCCGCCTCGCAGCGGAGAACCGGTTGTAATGATTTATTCTACCGTAGTAACACCAGTCATCAGGAGAGTCACTGTTGTGGATCATTACAAGGGTATGATACTCCCTTCAGCGAAGTAATCTGACTATACAATGACTTACCGAATATTACGGGATGTTGTTGTCGTCTTCAGTCCGCGACTGGTTTGATGCTGTTTTCCATGCTACCCTGTCCTGTTGAAGCCTGCCGCGTTGGAGTAGCCGAGCGGTCTAAAGCTTCTCGCTGCGGAGCGCGCGGTTGCTCGCCGTGGAGGTTCGAGTCCTCCCTGGGGCATGGGTGTGTGTGTGTTGTACTTAGGTTAGTTTACCTAGATTTAAGTAGTTTGTAAGCTACGGACTGATGACCACGCAGTTTGGTCCGATAACGTCAACATACCTTCTTTTGAATTTGCTTACTGTATTCGTCCCTCGGCCTCCCTCTACGATTTTTACCCCACACATTTTCTTCTAATACTAAATTGACGATTTCTTGATGTCTCAGAATATGCTCCGCCAACCTATCCCCTCTCATAGGATAGGGACTTAATATCGTATCGGGTCTCCTCTAGCCCTGAAAACTACAGGGAGAGGCCGTGGTAGTGAGTCTATAGAGCACCGCTAGTCCTCTGTTCATGGCCCACCAATTATCGACCATTCATGTGTTCTGGACCCTACATTCCCTGACATCCTTGCGACGCTCCATTGAGTTCTAATCCAAATTTTGGGATGACCATCTGTCTTCTCAATTGCATGTTTCTGGAACGATTTCTTGGTGTCGTTGGAGCGATATTTTGAAACACCGCAAAATTATAAGAGTGGTGGACGATTAGAATGGATGAGAATGGTTCCGGAGCAACTCAGAATACCGGGTAAATTTCAGAATTCCTTCTACGTCCATCTATATGGAACGAAGATGCTGAAGAACGTCTGCTGTACGAGGGTGGTTTGATAAATCTGGTAAATTTGTATGTAAGAGCGGGAAATTTTGGGAATCTACACTGTTGTAGGTAAGCTTGATATTTGGACGGGTATTAAAGCAAGTTTAGAACGGCAGATGTTATTAGTTGATTGCTGGCTGCTGGCTGAAGTGGTAACTGTGTAGTTCCTTAGGAACTACTTAGGACGGAGAAAAACGAATTTCGCTCGGTCATAACTAATTTTCATTTGTACAGCTGCACAAATAAAATCCGAATTGGATGAGGTCCACGTGGGTTCTGCAATAACATTGAAGACCATTTACTTTTGGATCAATGAGTTTAAAAGTGGTCGCTGAAACACGGAAGATTGGGCACGCTCCTGTCGGTCCGTTTAAGTCACCACACGGGAAACCATCGATAACGTGCATGATATTGTAATAGAAGATGTAAGATTAAAAGTTCCCGAGGCTATGAAGAAGCTCTGTGCACGAAGGGTAGCGCGTCTGCTCACTTTGCACCAAAAACAGAAACGAAAGAACTTTTCTGCTCAGAACCTCACGCTTTTCAGGCGCAATCCACACGATATTTTGCGCAGATGCATAACTGAGGATGAAACTTGGATCTAACATTACACTCCAAAGATCAAACAACAGTCCAAACAATGGACGAAGATTGGAGAGGATGCATCGAAGAAGGCGAGACCGTTTTGTCAGCTGGAAAGTTGATGGCAACTGTCTTTTAGGATTCCCAGGGTATCATCCCTGCAAAAAGAAAGATCCATGAATGTGCCCTATTATTCTCCTCTGCTGAATCGTTTTAAGTAGTAACTAGTTGAAAAACGTCCAAGATTGGCACGGACGGAAGATAGTGCTGTTTCATCGGGACAATGCTCCAGCCCACACAGCAGCTATCGCAATGGCAAAAGTGAACGACTTGGGATTCGAATTGTTTCCTCACTCACCCTGTTCACCAGAATTAGCTCCGAGTGACTTCTTATTAACCACAAACTTGAAAATTTGGCTCGGTGGGAAGAAATTTTCATGGAATGAGGAAGTATCCGCCGCTGTAACAGACTATTTTGCACAGTTTGACAAAGCCTACTTTGCCGATGGGTTGAAAAAATTGGAGACTCGCTGGACCTAGCATTGCAAGGAGATTATGTCGAGAAATAAAGTGAGTTTTGCCTTTAAAAAGGTTTAATCTATTTTTACCAGACTTATCAAACCGTAATGTTAAGAGAAAGGAGCATTTTCAGTCGTTGTGTTCTGCTATTGTCCGGAAGCTGTTTTGATGCAGCTCTCCATTGTACTCTATCCTGAGCAAGCCTCTTCATCTCCTTATACGAACGGCAAGCCACAACCATTTGGATCTGCTTACTGTATACATCACTTGGTCTCCCTCTGCGATTTTTACCCCACACACTTTCCTCCAATACTAAATGTACAATTCATTGATCTCTAAGAATGTGTCCTACCAATCGAACCCTTCTTTTAGACAAGGGATGCCGGAAATTCCTTTCCTCCCCAATTCTGTCCAAAACCTCCTTATCAGTTACGCAATCTACCCACCTAATCTTCACCATTCTTCTGTAGCACGACATTTCAAAAGCCTCTGTCCTCTTGCATTCTGAACTTTGTTCATGTTTCACTTCTGTTCAAGGCAACACTCCTGGCAAATGCCTTCATAAAAGAATTAATATTTCCTATGTGAAAAAAAAATGCTCTTTTTCAGAAACGCTTTTCTTCCCAATGCCATTCTGCATTTTAAGTCCTCTGCAGTGCGTACATCATATATTCTTTCCATTTGTTACTTAATGTAACTCCTTCAGCATCGCCTGATTTTCTTCGATTGCAATCCTTTACTCTTGTTTTTACCCTTATCATTATAAGCTTCTTTCAACAAACTCTCCATTCAGTACAATTGCTCTTCCCGGTCCTTTGCTGTCTGTGACAGAATAACAATGTCATCAGCAGACGCAAAGTTTTTATTTCTTCACCTTGAACTTTACCTTCTTGTCAAAATTTCTCCTTGTTTTTCTTCGCAAATTGCTCAATGTAAGAATTGAATACAACTGGAGAAAGGCTACAACTTAGCGTATGTTTGGTCTTCGCCACAAGCCTTGTTATTCTTTGATTTCTGTATTGCTTGCTGTATTTCATTTATTGATGGGGTGTAGCCTTCTACCTCAACTATGGCAGGTGTTTCAAATGTAAAGTAACTGTGTTATAAATATAAAACGCTTCACTTTTTAAACCACCAGCAACAGCAAAAGCATCCAGAGGTAATTCCACAAAAGAGATCGCAGGCGCGTCTAGATAGAACAGTTTACGTTCAGGGGTCTCCTCGCTTCACATCCATCAGCGGCATCCGCCTGCAGAAAGCCTAACGCACACCAACGCCCTCCGAAAAGATGACAATGGCGTGGCGCTATGAGTGCTTTTATCAACTGTTGTTCCCAAACTTGAATTTGTAATACTTATATGCCAGTTTAGTGTTCGATTTTACTCATTTAAAAGTCAGTAAAACCATTCTTTTGCCATCGTCTAAATAGTCGCTTTTTGGAAAAGAAAACTGTAACAACATACTCACCACTTTTAGTTTTAATAGAGTGGTGACGACTTTGGAGGATGAATAAACTGACCGGAGTACTGTGTGATAAGAAGGTTAGCTGTAGAATGAAAAGAAAGCTTTACCGGTCTGTAGTGAGGCCTGCGATGCTGTATTGTACAGATACTTGGCCTATTACAAAATCCCACGAGAAAAAGACGAGAATGTTAAGGTGGATGAGTGGGATGAGACGAAAGGATAGACTAAGGAATGAGTACATAAGGGAAACAGTGAATTTGGGGCCCATAGGGAAGAAGAGCCAAGAAAGTAGGCTACGATGGTATGGACATGTGCAGAGAAGAGGGGAGTACAACGTGGAGAGGAGTTCTAGAAATCGAAGGAACGAGAAGACCGATAATAAAATGGAAAGACAACGTAGCAGGGAACCTACGGGAGAAAGAACGCCTCAGAGAAAAAGCACTTGATAGACATTTGTGGAGGAGAACGATCCAGCAAAGCAAGGCCGAACCCACATGACGAGGGCTGAGATGATGATAATAATGACTTCTGAAGCAGCTCAGAATCTTTGTGTTGTATGTTGGCTTTGGGCAGATAGTGGGAATTGGCTTCAGTAAAGAGCATTCTGGTGTTAGTAAATTCCCATGTTCAGGAAGTTTTGAATTGGCGTAGGTGATGATCATCTATTAATCGTCATGAAACGTGTGTGTTCAATAGGCGGGTTCAAAAGTCGTGTAGAGGTGACCTGCATTCTTTAATTATAATTATAGCAAAAGAAAAGCAGTAACTACTATAACATTCTGTTCCCACGTTTTCAGTTTCATTGTTATTATTCCTACTAAATATTGTCATTAGTGACGAGTTATGATGCGTCTAGGTGGAATTATAACTAGAAGTTAAATACTGAGCACTTGCTAAGATTATATATTGTGCCATATACATCTACATCAATACTCAGCAAGTCGCATTGAAGTGCATGGCAGAGGGTTCATCTAACCGATGTTATATTTCTCTACAGTTCCATTCTCTAATAGCTCGCGGTAAAAAGGAACACCTAAATCCTCCTGTTTAAGATCTCATTTCTCTTATTTCTTTATGATGATCATGTCCCCCTATGTTGGTGGGTGTTAATAAAATATGTTTCGCATTCGCAATAGAAAGTTGGTAAAATAAATATAGCAAGATCTCCGACCGCGAGCTCCCCCGCGCTCCACTGCAAGGCGCCTTAGAGCGCTCTGCCACTTCACCGCGGCTATCATTGACACTCTACCACTGTCTGACGTCACTCGCTAATACGGTGCTGCTATTGCCAGATGGGTTTTTCGAGAGTAGACCACATTTTTTTACCTACACGAGTGTAGTAATCATCCTTTCTCTCGGTTAACCACAATATGACTACTGAAGTTTCGCGCCTATAGTAACAGGTGATCACCCTTGCCAACTATTGGAGACATAGTTGCAGACCAGTAAGTCGCAAAAACACCCTTCATCAACGTCTTTTTATCCTGCCGAATATGGTGAAGATTATATTTCAAAACAATCCTGCTTGAAAAGATATAACTTGACATCCTCGACAGTTCTCATTTCGTACAGGGCGCAAGCGCAAGCGCTTCACATGGCTTCCACTGCTTTCACACATTTATTAGATCCAGGGAAAACACAAAGTCACCCACATTTTAGACTCCGTTGTCTAATCCATAAACGGCGTCCCTCATGATTTAGAAAATAATAAATGTCGTCATTGCAAGAGCTATACCAGAAGCTTGATCAGAATTAGATCATACTGGTTGTTACTGTCTTCACTCCGGAGACTGATTCCAACTCTAGCCTGAGCAAGCCTCTTCGTCTCCTCATAAGAACGGCAACCCACACCCATTTGAATTTGATTACTGCTTTCGTCTCTTATTACAACATGCCAACCAAAATATCCACCGATCATGCTGAAACGTTGTACCATATCCTTTGTTACTTGCTACTTCGAGCGTAGAAGCGTTCGCTGGAGATTATGGGCTGTGTGACCGATGAGTCGCAATCACTTGAGCGGACTCAGGTTTGTATCAAGATGCCATTGGTTGATAACGATAAAATTGATCTTTCCATCACAGACACCGTCGAACACTTTTACATAACTGTGTCCGAGGATTTGTATTACTGGCTGATTAGAAGTCGTCTAACCTTCAATCAGACTTGTGCTCTTAGCAGTCTGACGGGATACGACTTTAAAAGGATGGGTTTGTAGTTACATCGTTTCGTTGGCACTGCACGACGCTATTATTCCCAACAACGGATCAAGTGGCAGTCAACACATATCGTACCGTACCATGTTATGTTTACTCCGTTATAAAAAAAATAAAAGAAGAATGCAATACTTGTTATATCACCGTGGTTGGATGGCTTGCAGTGGTTGAGGTGAGGGCTTGTTTTCCGCTGGGGTAACATATTTCAACAGCCAAGCCGTACCTCCTCATCTCCAGTAACCCCAATTAAATAAAGCATGATTCTGCTGGGGTTCCAATCGCTTATGACTGGAACAGAGATGGATGGATTTGTTTCGGCTGTCTGATAACGAAGTCACTGATCGCAGAAACTCTGTTTGTAGAAAACTTTCTCACACTAGAAGTGTTATTTCTCTTCACGAACCAGTCACCATGTATGGTCAAAGGAGCTTTGTTTCATATATGCTGCGACGTTCAGATTTCGAAAATCTTGCTAATGGACTGGGATTCGAACTCCAATTCAAATTTTCCTGTGAATTTGATCCCTTACAGGTGATATTGTACTAATCTTCGTTGTTTCCTCAAGATGCCAAACCCCTTCAGATTTCTATGAACATTCCTAGCTACTGGTGAACGAGTATAGGTCAATACCGAAAATATTCGCAGGGCTGCAGGTCCAGGTCGGGCGGCCTGCCGCGACGGAGGTTCGAATACTCCCTCGGGGATGGATGTTTGTGTTGTCTTTAGTATAATTTAGTTCATAAGTAATTTGTAAGTTCAGGGACTGATACCCCGCAGTTAAGCCCCATAAGCTTTAGAAACTTTTGAATCACAGAATTAGTCGTTGCTTTATGTCGGGGCGAATATGGGCCCGTTGAGTTACCGCTGAATAAACATCAAAAATTTCATCTCTATTCGTAGCTATAATAAGACAAAGAAAGTTGCCGAACTCCTACCAAGCATAAGTGACGTGTATCGTCAAGTTCATATATTGGTGAACATATTTAGTCTGACATCTATTTTGCTTAGTCAGCGCTTCATACAGATACTGGATTCTAATCCTTTCTAATAACATCAACTTTATTCATGTCGTTGCACACTTGTGATTTTCAGTGTATTACATATAGTTAGTGGTTTCCTCTCAGAGAAAAGGCATGTCCGGTGGAGTGCTAAAACTATCACCAGTGAAGTGCGGCTTCAATCATTCTACCTTGTAAACCCATACCGGTGAAACGTACATATTTTACGAGTCTTTATGCCTGCTTGAGTCTCGGTCAGACATGCAAACTTTGTTTGGTTAACAGCGGGTTCAATGTCAGATCACGAAAAATAAAATAAAAAGAAACATTAAGAAGAAAAATGGAAAACAGAAGAACTCGTCATCTCAATTTAGGAGTGTGATATGGCATGAGACGTGTTTCTTACTACTATGAGATATAAGCGTTAAGTACTTTCTTACCTTTATTTGTGTATGTTATAATGTTTGTTGTATGACATTATTGGATCACAGCTGGACTGACTGCACTAAGGATCAGTGTTTTCCAGCGTAGTTTTTAAGTAAGCAATGTGTGTGGTACAACGACTGGACTGTGGAGCGATTAGACCTACGACACAGCTATGCTACGTTGCTTGCCTGTTAGGACTGTTCAACCCGTTGAAATTTAGGGTTTTTTACGTTTTTTGCTGCCGAGTGTACATGCCTGAAGCATAATATCGAGCACAAGTAAAAAGTCATAAGTCCACTTACAACAACAGCTGTTGTTTCAACATGCTATAGAAGAAATATGTACAGAGGCTAAGACAGTGTGTCTCAAATGAATGAAATATTTGAGTGCTGCACAGGCGTATGTCGTACGTATCAACCACCATCTCTTACATGCATTCAACTTTAACTGTTAAAGATAATGGCACACCATTTAATGGTTCAGGTCTTACTCTAGCGCTTTTAGTGAAGCAGTACACGTCGAGTGGAACACGGGTCAGAGGGATCTGTGCACGTAGTCCAACAGAAAGTAGCGGGATCGCAACAGTATTGATGTTGTAGATCTCATTACCTTTTATCCCTTTGTGGAAGATCTATGGTATGTTACTGCTGCGACTACAAAAGCAGAGTCTTAATGAGTACCTGTGCTCCGTGTTTGGATCTCCTGCTAGTGTGAGAATGGCCACGTATATACTGTTGGCAGAATCACTGCACGACCAAAATGTGGCAATGCTCGGAATCGAGCGGTCCGCCTCTCCAAAAGACGGATAGACCTCTCTGAAACGAAGTTGGTTGTAGGAAGCGAGAGTGTATTGCGTTTTGTGACTGTTTACTCTGCGTGTATGCGTCACACTGAACCATATGTCCATTATAAATGGCAGACACAGAGTGCCTTCTGATAGCTAAGCCAGTAGACCATGTGCTGACGGATGAGTTTGAGAGCATTATAAGTCCATCTGTCATCTCCCACGTGGCATGTTCCGTTATCGGACGAAAATACTCTTACTTTAAGAAATTGTTTTGAATCTGATATTTTCGTTACAGTAAGCATCTCTCAAAAAATGTTCAGATGTTTGTATAGCTTATGGGACTTAACTAAGGGGTCATCAGTCCCTAAACTTACAAACTACTTACGAACTAGCTAACAGTAAGGACGGCAAAAATATCCAAGCCCAAGTGGGCATTCGAACTCCCGACCGTAGTGGCCGTGCAGATCGTGACTGGCGCGCTTCAGTCCCCTCGGCCACCGCGGCCGGCCAAGCATCTCTCACCGGCACTTACGTGGACTAAACTACTTTTCTTGTGAATCCATTTATAATCTTAATTCGTAAAAAGGATCATACATTCCTGATCTCCCTACTGCTGCGGTATGTAATTAACTGTAAAATTTGGCTCATCTGCAGGCCGATCCTTCTTTGGAACAAAACACAATGGAATTTTTGGATCAGCTTGGGTCTGTGTAAAACTGCCCTCTCAAATTCCATCTTTCCGCCGGTTTCTTTTTTATTCCTTTATATGCTCTTCCTTCTCAAAAAGAAATGGGAAACTTGAAATCCCTTCTGCACCACTCCCTAGAAGAAAGCGACTTTCTTGTCCTGTTAATCGCGCTTACACTCTGTAGTTATTAATTACTCGCCTACCTCTGTAGCTACATTCCTCTCACATCGCCTTATATTGCTCACACCTTTCTGTAAATTCACGAAACCTAAAAAGTATCACGGTCGGGGGTTCGAATCCCCCCCTCGGGCATGGATATTTGTGCCGTCTTTAGTCTTAGCTAGTTCATAAGTAGTTTGTAAGTTTAGGGACTGATAATCCCGTAGTTAAGTCCCATAAGCGGTACAAACATTTCAAAAAGTATCCATGTTGTCCACACTTCAACAATAAACATAAAGACATAGTTATCAAATCAACCAAATGCATGTCAAATTCCTGTCCTTATGGTCGACAGTTTATAAGAAAACCATGCAAGATTGAGTTCTCACTTTTGGACTAAAATACCTCCAGTATTAGAGGTACGTTGTTTAACTCACCACCTGTTATAAGCAAGTCACGTATCAATGAGCTGAGATTTTTAAATGTAGTATCTCCATGCTGGTTTTATGTTCCGCCTTTTTCTGTAGTGCATAAATGCTGATTCTTCTAGCTTCAAGGGCTTGTACAAACCACTTTATTCACTTACAGTAATAGAAGAAGAGTGAGTACCCGGAACCCTCAAAGGTCAAGAATTTTAATCATACTTTGAACCGTGACGTTTTCCTAATATAGAACTATGAATTAGCACGGAAATATGCTAACATTGCCGTTGACGTAAATTGTAGCCTTTAGCGCATTCTTTCCAGTGTAATTTTCACACACTAACATAGCCGCGTGATGCGGTGCAAATTACTGGCATTTTTTCGAACTGTTTACAGCCCCTCTACGTTGTATTTCATGTTCGTTTTAATTATCTCGTTCGTTAGATGTTCGCTGTGACATTTAAAGCGTTGTAAAATCCTCCCCGGCTTTTGCTGGCGGATGTACGGTAGCGACCACGGCATCCAGGCGCGAATGCAAACAAGCACGTTACAGAAGGCATTACAGGCACATTATGTAAGCGGATCTCGTACGACAGGCTAAATCGCCGAACAAGAGGCGGGAAACCGCTCTCGCCGCGGCTCTGAACTGATCACACTCGGCAGCGCTAACGGGCTGCTGCCTCCTTTCCATACCTGATCTATGACACCTGCTCTATGACAGAAAGTCAGCCGCTGCCTGCCTCAGGTAACTGTTCCGTAATTATTCCAAGGAGGACTAGAACTTCTCTTCGGTAGCGCGTAATTTTTAATCTGCGGCGAAAGTAAGGAGACTGTAATACCTATTAAAACAGCAATGCGAATGGAGGTAATTTTTGAACCACACTTCTCTCCATTGATATTTACAATGTTACTAGCTGAAAGTCTGGAGTTTTCCGGGTACTTATTTATTCCAGTCTTAAATTACTCCATCTCTCCTTCCCTTTTCTCTCTCTTTCCACATTCTCTTACCTTCTTTCTCCGTCCTTCTCCTCATCTCATTTCCTACTACCCATCTCTCTTCCCACCTCCCTGTATCTATACCAATCACCTCGTCTCTCTGTTGAACTCCTCCTTCATTTCCTCCTTCATCTGTGAAAATTGTATCACTAATGGCAGCGCATAAAATACGTACAAACGAACAAATATATATGTTTCCAAAACTACATTATCCCATCTCCTCCTCTCCCTTTTCTCTGTCCACCTGCTCCTCCCCTCGTCCCCTCCTGTTCCTTTCCCTGTCCATTTTCTCCTCCCCGTCCCTCTGTTCATCTTCTTTCCCTGTCTGTCACTATCTCCGCTCTCTCATTCTCCTTCTTTCCCCTGTCTCTGTCGCCTCATCCCCCTCGCTCTGTCCGTCTCCTCCCTCCCCTTTCTATCCGTCTCCTCCTCCACCTGCTCCTCTATTCTTCTATATGAAAACATACATATACACGCCAAGTCCCCCGGTGACTGGCGAAACGGTGTCAAAGTCGCAAGGTGCCTCACTGGCTTGCAGATTATAAATATCTCCTTCATGAAAACATACATTTACGTGCTGACTTTCATGGTGACCAGTCAACAATTTGAGTGTCTGTTGTAATGTACGTACGTCTAAGAAGGCTTTTGACACCGTACCTCACAAACGGCTTTTAATCAAATTGCGTCGTTATCGTGTATCGCCCCAAATTTGCGATTGGATAGGGGATTTCCTGTCAGGAGGACACAGTTCGTAGTAATCGATGGTAGGGCATCGAATAAAACAGAAGTGATATGGGGCGCTTCACAGGGTAGTGTTATTGGTCCTCTGCTGTTTCTTATTTACATAAACGATTTAGGAGAAAATCTAAGTAGCTCTCTTAGATTGTTTGCAGATGACGCTGTCATTTACCAAATGTTCAAATGTTTGTATAGCTTATGGGACTTAACTACGGGGTCATGAGTCCCTAAACTTAGAAACTACTTATGAACTAATACTAAAGACGGCACAAATATCCATGCCCGAGGGGGGATTCGAACCCCCGACCGTAGTGGCCGTGCAGACCGTGACTGGAGCGCCTTAGTCCCCTCGGCCACCGCGGCCGGCTGTCATTTACCGTCTAGTAAAATCACCTGAAGATCAAAACCAACTGCAGAATGATCTGAATAAGATATCAGTATGGTGTAAAAATAGGTAATTCACTCTAAATAATGAGAAGTGTGAAGTAGTCCACATGAGAACGAAAATAAATCCGTTAAACGTTGTTTACAAGATGAATCAATCAAAAGTGAAGGCCGTAAACTCCACAAAATACCTAGGAATTACTACTACTGCAGACTTAAACTGGAAAGAACATGTTGATAATGTCGTAGGATAGGCGAACCAGAGACTGCGTTTTATTGGCAGAACCCTTAAAAGATGCAACAGAACTACTAAAAAAACTGCATGCACTACGCTTGTCCGTCCATTTTGAAAAATTGCTGCCCATTGTGGGAGCCTTATCAGGTGGGTTTGACGGAGGACATCTAAAGAGTCCAAAGAAGGGTGTCTCGTTTCGTATTGTCACGATACAGGGGAGACAGCGTTACGGAAATGATACAGGATCTGGGATGGAAATCATTACAACGACGCTTATCGCTGCGGTGTGGGCTGCTTACGAAACTCAAATCGCCAACATTCTCCTACGAATGCGAAAATATATTATTGACTCCCACGTACATAGGTAGAAATGACCATCACAATAAAATACGAGAAATCAGAGCTCGAACGGAGAGATTCAGGTGTTCTTTCTTGCCGCTCGCTATTCGAGAATGGAATGGTTGATAAATAGTATAATGGTGGTTCGATGAATCCTCTCCCAGACACTTAAATGTGATTTGCAGAGTATCCCATGTAGATGTAGAAAGGTAGCTCATGTATTGATTCGGGCTGTAAGCTATCTTCATTCCAAATTTCATTCAATTACGTTCATCTGTTTCAACGTGAAGAATAACAATAAACCCCCTATAAGGTACCCTCCGCAGTGCACCGTACGTTGGCTTCCTCATGCGTTAATTCGTGGTAAAAGCTATCTGCGTTCCAAATTTAATTGAAATCCGTTCATCTGTTTCAGCAGGAAGAGAAACAAACATATTGACAAATTGTAAGGTACCCTCTGTCTCGCACCATAGGATGCCTTACGAAAGGTAGCCCATGTATTAAACAAGGTGTAATCTACTTCTGTTCCAAATTTCATTCATACCCGTCCAGCCATTTCAGCCTGATGACATAAGGAACGAATTAACTAATTGTAAAGCACCCTCCTTCATGCACCATCCGAAGTTCCTTGTAGTATGCCTATAACCTTCGTGCAAGTGCAAGCAATGAGTTAACAAAGTTATATCGCATTAGCATGTACGGTATGGCCGTGCATAAAATACGAACAAAAAGACAAACAAATAAAACATTAATTTCTTTATATTAGAATGTCAAACTAGTGCTAATAAGTTTTCTGAGAGCCAGGACCTGATAGCGCCTCTGTTGTCCTTCTATGGAGCAAATTTGGCATTAGTTAATGTTTGCCAATGCGTTCGTACTTTCACTGGCGTTCAAATACTATCATCACATGTTTTTGTTTCATTCATATTACAAGTAAAATAGGTATGTTTGTGAAGATAAGACCCTGATTTGACTTCAGAGTAAGCCAGCAATGGTAAATAAGGCAATCATTTTGGTTAGTGGGGGAGTCTGTTAGTGTTGGTCAGATAGACACGATGTGTGCATTACGATGGGCGACTGGAGAGTCGCTTGAAGACTTGTAAATTTTTATCGAAGTGTTCAAGTGTGAAACTTAGAAAAAATTGTTCTATGGTGCTTCGTGGAGTTAAACTATATTTTGCATCTGTGAGAATAATTTTCAGTGGTGCTTCGTTAACTTTATTCTGCGACAGTGGAACTTAGAATTTTTCAGGATTGTTACTGGACGTTAATGTTAGTCATCGACTATGTTACTTAGAAACGATTCATTTAAGTTTCCATCTGTGTGGTAGCCTTAACCAACTCAGGATTTACTGTAAAGTCAGCACTGGAGGCTATTGGGTGAAATAAACTTTTATTTACTCAAAGTGAATGTGTTGTTTGTGTGTTTATTGTTCTTGCCTGCATTTATCTATAGTAAAACATTTTGGGGTCATTGAAGCAGATGTGGCTGGTACCCCTAATCACAACTCAGCCAGTTTATATAGTAAATAGGGTTTACATGCGCACTTCGCGGAGCCTCAAGGAAACACAGGCTGTGATTGGGTGATTTATTTGTATTATTATTTCGTGCTGTAGCACTGGGAGTTGGAATCAACTGAAGGAAGGAACTGAATATTAAATGTATAATTTCACCACCCTCCACAGAACAGTTCCTTTTTTTAAATTCATTACAAACAGTTTGCGTTAAAAAAAGTAGTAGTAATAATGCATGTGTAAGCTCGTAATATGTTCGGGCGGTTCATCCAGGATTACTTCGCATTTGGTGAGATTAGTCTCCGTCTGATCTAGTCTGGAAGGTAGCGCAGGAACAGTGTTGGTGCATGCCGAAAGTCGTCGCAGAGTTCGACAATGCATTACCGGCCACTTCAGCGTCAGCTCCTGTACGCCGCGCTGAGGAATACCGCCGTTGCACTCGCAACTGCCGACATCGTCGACGCAGCGCCCGCCCGGGTCGCATCGGTCCGACGCTCTGAGGAATGCCGGAAGACGCACCTGCGACTGCCGACATAGTCCGCCCAGCGCTCGCTCGGTCCGGACCGAGTCCGACCGGTCGACGCAGCCGCGATTGCCGACATCGGAGCTGAGCAGGCCAGCTCGCCCCGCGCCGATCAGCAGACTGTTGAAACAGCCGTCTTCAGGAATACAGCGCAAGGACATGGCTCAGTGGCCGGGTCTTCGTCGTCAGCCAGCAGCAGACAAAATATAAGTTGTGCAGCAGGCGCTTTGAGTTTTTTTCCCCTTAATGCTGGGGCAACAAATCAAGAAGTCACCCAGTGACTGTGGGTCGACAGGCAGTGGGAGTTGACCACCGAGTCCAGAGAGGAGTAGGAAGTATATATGATGAAAAATCTGGGATTAAGCCACATTTTGATGAAATTGCAGAAAATAGGAAATAAAATAGATTAAAATAGGAGAATCTGACAACGATTTGATTAATAAAATAGAGGAGTCTAACAAAGAAATGAATAATAAAATAGGGGAGTCTGTTATAATGTGGAGGTGAAAGCTCAATTGGAAAATATTAATGGGAAACTTGAGGGTGTAGAACAGAGATTAGCCGCAAAGATTGGAACAGCTGAGACTGAATTAAGGGGTGAGACTGTTTCAGAAAAGCAGGTGTGCGATGCTAGAGTAGAACAGACAAGACAAGCCTTAGTTAAGTTGGATGCTAAGATAGTGGCTATCATTGATGGGAGTATAGCAGTGCTGACAAATCAGTTAGACAGCACAGCTGATGATCTCAGAAAGGAAATGACAACTGATACCACTTAAAATAATTCAGAGATTGAAATAGTAAATGAATAATTTACAACTGTGTGCTCTGGCATTGTTGGGGGTCTTATATTGAGGCGTGTGCCACAGGGTAAGACATTTTCTGGGGAAAGTGGATATCACTCAGTGGACTTTTTAGAGAATTGCAAGTACTGCTTTACACCAGGAATGTCAGACCAAGCAAAAGTAAAATTTGTAAAGCGGTCTTTGGAAGGTTATGCTCTGACTTATGAACTAGCTAAGACTAAGGACGGCACAAATATCCATGCCCGGGTGGGGATTCGAACCCCCGACCGTAGTGGCCGTGCAGACCGTGACTGGAGCGCCTCAGTCTCCTCGGCCACCGCGGCCGGCAACTAACTACAAGAAAGGAAATTAAGTGAAAATTGTACGACTGATTGGGGAAGGTCTATTGATGACGATAGGGTTTAGAAGGGTTCATGGGAGCAAAATAACAGAAATAAGCAAGGACCAAGACATGAGAAAAGGAATAGAAATTGAGATAAATTTAGAAGGGGACAGACTTTGGGAAACTAGGATTTACTTGAAATCACTTTGGGACAAGACTGAATGCAAAGAATAGAGCTATGAAAGGAAATAATAATGATTGTGGTCAGGATAACAGGGGTTATTAGAAAGGGAGGCATGATAATGATGATAATAGTAGATATGAAGAAAGAATTTGTGGTTTAGAAGCTATTGTAAATGATGAAAATGTAGTGGGGAGTTGGTTCATGCAACATAATAATTGGAGAGCATTTAAGAGGAAGAATAGTAGAGAACTAAAAGTGGAAGTGGGGGAGATTAGTGTTGGGGATGTTTTAATAAAAATTTTGGGATAGTGTTGATTTCGGATCCATTTTTGATAGGTCAGAGAGTAAATTACAATCTGGGACTGGAAAGGAGTGTTGTGATGGTCAAATTGTATGTAAGAGTAATAGTGTAGGATTTGCTGAGTTATGTGAAATGCAGACAGATGCAGTGAACGTTAAGATGAATTATTATGGAGCCAGTGTGGCTGAAAGTAGTGCTTTTGTGGATGCCTGGGGTAGTATTGGGGCCATAGAGCCTGTTGTTGATGTACAGGTTAATGAATGTGTACCTGAAGGTACATCTGGTGACAAGTAAGAGGGTAGCTGCAAGCAGCCTGAGAGTTCTATTTCTGAGGTGTCTGTAATAAGTGGTGGGGATTTGTAGACTGGTGCTGCAGGTAATGTACATCTGATAACAGCTGTATCTGAGTTCATGAAACGTGACACAAATTATGACGATAAAATGTGGGAGAAAGATAAGGAGAGTGATCTTAGACTTGGATTAAAAAGGTCAAGTGGATACAGAAATTGGTACCAGCTGACTGGGCACTATATAAATATGATTATGTAAAATGTTAGGGATGTTGTTGTTGTTGTTGTTGTGGTCTTCAGTCCGGAGACTGGTTTGATGCAGCTCTCCACAATACCCTATCCTGAGCAAGCCTCTTCATCTCCTCATAAGAACGGCAACCTACATCTGTCTGAATCTGCTTACTGTATCCATCTCTTGGTCTTCCTCTGCGATTTTTACCCCACACACTTCCCTCTAATGCTAAATTCACAATTCCTTGATATCTAAGAATGTGTACCACCAATATATCCCTTCTTTTAGTCAAGGTATGCCAGAAATTTCTTTTCTCCCCAATTCTGTTCAGTACCTCCTCATTAGTTACGCGATCCACCCACCTAATCTTCAGCATTCTTCTGTAACACCATATTTCAAAAGCCTCAATCCTCTTCCTGTCTGCACTGTTTATCGTCCATGTCTCACTCCCATACAAGGCAACACTCCATACAAATGCCCTCAGAAAGGACTTCCTTAGGCTTAAATCAATATTCGATGTTAACAAATTTCTCTTTTTCAAAAACGCTTTTCTACCCATTGCCATTCTGCATTTTATATCCTCTGTACTGCTACCATCATTTGTTATTTTACTTCCCAAGTAACAAAACTCATCTACCTCCTTTATTGCTTCGTTTCCCAATCTAATTCCTTCAGCATCACCTGATTTTCTTACACTGCACTCCATTACCCTACTTTTGCTCTTGTTAATGTTCATCTTATATGCACCTTTCAGCACACTGTCCATTCCGTTCAATTGCTCTTCCAGGTCCTTTGCTGTATCTGATAGAATTACTATGTCGTCGGCAAAACGCAATGTTTTTAATTCTTCACCCTGAACTTTAATTCCTTCTCCAAATTTCTCCTTGCTTTCCTTTATAGCTTGCTCGATGTACAAATTGAATAACATTGGAGAAAGGCTACAACCCTGTCTCACTCCCTTCCCAACCACTGCATCCCTTTCATGCCCTTCAACTCTGACAACCGCTGTCTGGTTTTTGTATGTTAGGGATACCAGCTGAGAAAAGTTCAAATGTTCAAATGTTTGTAGACCTTAAGGGACTTAACTATGGGGTCATCAGTCCCTGAAATTACAAACTATCTATGAACTAACTAATACTAAGGGCAGCACAAATATCCATGCCCGAGGGGGTTTCAAACCCCCGACCGTAGTGGCCGTGCAGAACGTGACTGGCGCGTCGCAGACCGCTCGACCACCGCGGCCGGCTTGAGAAATGTGATGCATACTATGATGCACTAAGTAAATATTTTGATGGAGATAAGGAATTTGATGATTTGAAGAAAATGGTAAGTGATTATAGGGTTACAGAATGTGAACAAATAGTATGTGAAAAGAGAGATGAAGCAGAAGGAATTAATTATTATGTAGTTTATGAATGTGAGCAACATAAGAATGTTAATGAGGTTGAATGTAAAAGTGACTGGACAGGAAAGAATGAAAGTGAGTTTGATGCCAGTTCCTGGGTTAATTTTTCTAAGTACATGAAAAAGTTGGAACCAAAGATATGGAAAAATGAAAAGTTTAGTTTTGACAGAAAATTCGATAGTTGACTTTAGATAAATGAAATGTACAAAGATGCTTTTAAAATGATATTTGCAGAGGAAGTTAAATATAATCATACAGTTGGGGTCTGGTATGGACTGTGGAGAAATACTGTACAAATGAAGTTGAAGAGGGCCTTTTGGCTGAAGTTGAGACAGGAAAGTTTTAGGAAAGTGCAACCTATGGTGAATATACAAGTGTGTAAAATTAATGAGAAAACTTTGGTTGATACTGGTAGCACTATTAATAGTATAGTGGGGGATTTTTACAGACACATAAAAACTGACAATATGGTAGAGTTTCCAGTAACAGCGGTGAAAATTACGAATGCAACTGGGAGTTACAGCAAGTCAGTGAGGAAACATGTTATGCTAAATGTAACTATTTGTAAGTATTTATAAAGATATGAGATGAGCGTAGAATGCTGACCCAATTCTAGAAATGGTGAAAACTAAATTTGGAAGAAACTAGAGAAATACTACAAAATTTACAGAGGGGTGCTATTTAGAGGAAAGGATGTAGATAAAGAAGAGTGGTGTTTTGTTGGCCAGAGGAACATGTTCTGTCTTTGAATAATTACACACATCTGAGCTATGGCCACTAGGGGGCACAAAAAATGTCTGGGGATCCAGCAGGATTATGTAATCTTTAATAATATGAAATGGAGAGTCAGGAATAAATTGAGTGCATGAGACAGATGTCAAAGTGTAAAACATAGTTATCTTGCCGGACAAGGTGAAATGCATAATATCCTTTTGCAAGTAGTGGAAGAATTACTTGGCATTGACATTTTTGGGGCCACTACCAACTAGTAGAGGTGGGAAAAATTATGTGTTAAAGGCAGTTGATGTGTTTTATAAGTATGTGAAATTATGTGTGTTGAAGAAAGCCAGAAGTAAAACCATGAATTGGAAACTGGAAATTGACTACTCTAAGAAACAAGGAAAGCTGAAGGCAGTGCTGACGGATAATGGTTCTCAGTTAATTCCGTAATTGTCGGTGGATCATATGCAACAAGTAGGTATAAAATACATAGAAACCTCAGTTTACCATTTACTGCTATATGCGATAACTGGGATATTTGTGTGGTACCTATTGTAGTCGTAGGCACACATTGTGGGCAGAACATATCACCTTATTTGAAGATGTAAGTAACAGTGTCAAGAGCACTGATACAGGATTTCCACCATTTGAGATGATGTTAAATAAGAAATCTTCAAACTTGATTGAGGAAACTGTTGAGTTCCCACCAGGACTTCCCATTACCGTGCAGCAATGACAAAAGTTTGCCTCTGAACAAATGGCTAAGGCATCTGCTCAGAGCAAACAGAGGCAAGATAGTCAGTATAAGCTTGTTAAATATCATGTAAATGATCTTGTTTTCGTGAAGACTAAGGAACGATCAAGCGATACTGATGGGGAAATTAAGAAATTATTTGAATTGCACCATGGGCCTTTTGTTGTAGCAAGCTGCCAACATCCTAATGTGTACAGGTTAGAGTACTCAAAATCTAGAAAGCCACTAGGGCTGAGGAATGTGAAAGAGCTGTGGTTGTATAAACACCCAATATAAAAAATGGATAAATAAAATTTGTAATATGTGTAAATAGTAGGTTAAGACACAGCTGTGTAATTTTCTTTCATTTTTATTTCATTGTGTATGTGTTTTTAGAACTAACATTTCTGAAGCAGTATGTGGTCATGATCAGAGTTTAGTTATGGTACCTAAGTTGGTATGTGTATGTTTTGAAGAGAAACTGTAAATGTGCATGCTTAAGCAATTAAACCTACACTTATTTTGGAGATATCATGCTGTATGTCAAATATAACAACGTGTTTTTTGTGGAGATTAAATTGAATGCTAAGGAGAATTAGGTCACTAAATGCAATGTGAACATGTTATGGAGGCACATTTATTATAATTTTGAGAGTTCTTGTGTTATGGATATGTGGTTTTTTGCGTTTTGTTAGTAATTATTCTGGGGTTATGACTTACCAGTTTTATTAGTGGATCATTGAGACTGTACTACATGCTGTCAAGACCTCCTCACTCAAGATGTGGCAGAAACTATCCATGATTGTGATTAACAACATGCAACAGAAAGCCCCCTCAAAAATTGGAAGTTTTCCTTATAAACAATAAACATGGATCAATTTCCCTAAATTCACCAATACTTCAAATAGTTGCATTCTGACTCCAAATATGTAAAAAGTTAAACTCATCAGATACAAATAATCTATCTAAAAATACATAGCTGGACCCCCATGCACCAATAAACACTAATGTGCATAGAAAATTCAAAACAGGATCTTATTATTCCCACAGCACAAAATGATTAACTCTTCAAAATTCTATTGTCTTAAACACAATTCCCCTCCAAAAGTCTTACATTTACAGAGCATGTTAAAGTTACCCTCATTTACAACACACAGCATTACTTTTACAACAAATTGTCCTCCATGAGCTACCTAACAGCACAACCTGCTTCGTACAGCTTTTGATGCTCATATAGTTAATCCTTACATCACTACAAACAAATACAGTTCCCCAAGAAAATAACTTAAATCTAGTGACACAGGGGAAACATGATTGTTCTCCATCAGAACATGAACCCTATATTCACAATTTCCTAATACTCATTACTTCGATCACCATGCACAAAATAAATAAATAAATAATAAAACAAAATAAAATAATAATGTGGAACGGTTGTAGCCCCGGGGGAGTAGTCGGGCGGTCTGGAGTGTCTGGAGTGCCATGTTACGGATCGCGAGGCCTCCCGCGTCAGAGGTTCGAATCCTCCCTCGGGCATGGATGTGAGTGTTGTCCTTAGTTTAGTTTAGTTTAAGTTGTTTGTAAGTCTAGGGACTTCGACGAAAGTAGTTTGATCTCATAGAATTACAAACATTTGAATATAAAATTACAAACATTTTGGAACTGTTGTGTGATTAAAATTGTATCACTTAATTATGGATCCCCATGCACTAAATTAATAGCATAAAATGTAGATTAAACAAACAGGTGCCCCACAGTAACTTACAACTTCTGTAGTCTGAGAGCCCTTTAATTAATTCTGCTTTGTACACATTTGTAACACCAAAAGCTATCTTTTCCCTTTCATCGCCCATGTCATACTGCCCATCAAGACTACTCCCAGCTCCAGCCATTATCACCACCTGATCTTCTTTTGAAAAATTCCTGCGTAACTCTCCTATGTTATCAATCACCCGAGGCAACCCTGCACTAGGTTTCGCTGTGCTCGTGACCTGGTACTCCAACACTTCCTGTAACCTCTGGCCTACGTGTTACCCACGCCTTCTGCATGTTACCCACGCGTACTGTCACAGGAGGCTGATAGTGGGTCAAATCTGTTACCAACAGACAAAGAATTTCTATCTGAAAATCTACTCCTGTTAGCTACCTTCTTCCCGATAGCCAGTTACCATTACCCAACTCCCTCTTTTCCTCTTCAACGTATCTAGTTCCTCCTTTCGGTTTTTTATCTGTACCTAGAGGGTACAGATCTTACGCTCCTGCTCCTTTGCCAACTTATTCTTGATACATAACCTGCAATTCTGGGAAACAATCTGCGTAGAATTCACACTGGATTTCCCACAGCATTCTCCGCAATGAAAATTCTTAGTAAGCACTACTCACGAACCTATGGCACAGTCTACACCTTCACACTCATTGTGAAATTAGACATTTACTGAATGACACATTAAACGTAAATGATTTGTGATACTACAAAAGAACGGTTTAACGGTAATAGCCAATGTCACTCTCTATTAATAAAGTGAATACTACTGTGTATTAATCCACAGCAAATAACTCAACAAAAACTTTACACAACTACCTTTCTAAAAGAATGAAAATCAAGCATATCCTGATGCACTAATGAAATTGAACACCGTGAGATCACAAAAAGTTAATAGACGCTGTAAGTAATTTATTCTACCGCACTTTCAGCAAGAAAAAGCAATTGAAAATCACAAATTTTTATAACTAACTACCGTGCATTAACACTTCTTCGACAGTACTAAATTTAATAATTAACTTTCAAGCTGCAGCTCATTTCTGCGAAATATAAACAGAAAACTAAGATATCGATGCTCGGCGAGCACATTCACACCACTCATAGGAAAAACGCCACAGCAAACGCTGAAACGAATGGAAAAGTATTAATAAATCACTCAGAGAGAAAATATTTGATCGTTAAAATATCCATCAGAAAATTAAAAATTATATAAATTAAATTGGGGGACGCTTGTTAGGTCGCACCAAAGAATTCTACGCGTTCCTGAGGTGGGCGTGGTTATTTCAGATATGGGGTATCGGTTTAAGGAGTAACCGATGGCATCCTGACGCCAATCAATTACTCGCGGGAGGAAATGTGTATACCAAACTGTGAAAGTGAGCGAAAGCTTTCTCGATGCTTGTGAAACGAGTAACTTAGAGGAGACTCTGGTAGCAGCCAGGTATTCAGCAAAACAACCAAAAAACACATCCAGGCAGTCCGACACCCCGTTTCAGGTCGTTAATCCTCCAAGCGGATTCGAACCGTGGCCGGCCAACTTGCCCGTCCCGAAAGCCTCGCCTTATACAGCGTGACTGGCTAGGAGGTTAAAGACACGTAGTAGAATATTACTAAAAACATGCAAAGATTACAGAAAACTGTTGCTTGTTTCTTGTGTAAGTTGTTGGCAAAAGTTATCCACGTTATTTAAAGGCTATCCGATCACCCGAGACTAGTTGCGGGCTGCTTACCTAACGGGTTGTATGGGCAGCAAGAATTAGATTTTCAGTATTTCATTGAGTTACTGATAAAACGTTTTCGTAACCCACTCGTGAATAGGTATTCATACCTCTAACATTTTCGGCCTCCTCCTTCGCAGTTGCAGTTACACAGTTTGTTTTGCAACTGTAAATTCGTTTAATTGAGACCAAAGGCGTTTCGCTTTATTGTAAAGCATCTTCAGTGGTCAACTGTACAAGAAATATTTTTTGTTTTACATTTTTGTGTTGATTTTACTAAATTCGAACATGAGCAATTCTCATGGTATGGGTTTATTTTATTCTGAATAATATCAGCTACTACGATTGCTCAATTTTTGTGTTGTTCTCTTCATGTGTTTTTGTAGTACTCACATTGCTACAAAACACACAAACGAATGACTCCGACCACTCATAACCAGACCACAAAACAACAACATTAACATTAACGAAGGGCACAACACAGAAACTCAACAAACAAGCTGGTACATACTCTTTTATTGAAATAAACTGACGCACAGAAATGTAAATATGATCAAGAAACAAGGAATAAAATATCATATCAGAGCCACAACTCATTACAGAAATGCCTAACAAAAACAGAGCACTGACATCTATCAAAATCTGGTATTTATCAGCTCAAATATAACAGTTGTGATGCTCTATACTTAGGACAGACCTGCAGGACATTTGAAACACGATACAAAGAACACAAACGATCATGGAAATATGGCAACAGCCATTCAACATTTGCAGAACACCTTAGGCAAGAAAACCACTACCTCACCACCTTAGAAACGGTCATGAAACTAGATTGAGCAATAAGAAACATCTCCTAACCCTCCAAGAGAATTTCTAAATTCAATAAACAGAAAAGAAACACACATAAAATGACTACATAAGAAAAAAAAAACCCTACACACGCACACACACACACACACAGAAACGCTCACACACACTCTTACAGACACCGCTAATTGAACTAAAATCACCTTCATAAACACACACATAATACAGTCAGAACATCACGGACAAATTGCTAGCAGACACCTTCTTCTACAGAAACATAACGAGAACGCATCTCACAATGCGAACCACTACAATTTATTAGCAAATAAGAAACACACATTTGATAAACAAGACAATTGAGTTTTCGACAACTTTTGTAAAATATGTAAATGAAAACAGTGACAGCAAGTGGTAATGTGAGTGCTAAAAAAAAAAAAAAAAAAAAAAAAAATGAAAAGAGCAACATGAAAACATGATGCCTAATCGTTTAACTCACTTGGCGCGCAAATACGCAGACTTTACTGAGGGGCCAAATACCCAGGCATTTATTCAAATGTTCAAGTATTTGTTATCATAAGAAATTAAACTAATTAGGTCAGCGGTCCCTACACTTACAAATTACTTCAACTAATCGCAAGGACAACTGTACCCAATCCGTAACATGGTCCCCCATACCGCCTTGACGTTCCCACACGACCCACCATTTATTCACACCTTATATGCGAATAAGAGCACTCTGCACCCTCCAGTAATGTCCGCACATGGATTCAAACCTCTACCAAACCTTTTCCTGTTGATACCGCAAGAAACGTTTATCTCTTACTATATTTTTCGCTACTCACGCAGTCAAACATCAGAATCAGGCGGAACGTTTTAAATTATTACTTCTTCATTGAGAAATGTATTCCCAGCTCGTTTTTCTGACATATCCACCACACACATTGTATGTACTGAAAAAAGTATACCATTGCTCGGCACTTACTGCAGGAGATATGACTGCATAAACATTTATATGCATGAAAAATTAGCACTTATTGAAATGGAAGACAGTAAAACCTCATGTCACGAATGGCTTTTACTTTATTACTTCTTTACTAGCACCTTTATTTATACACACTCTGAAGAAAATATCTATAAATGTCACTGAATATACATGAAGTAATAAACATGTAAATGCGTTCAAAATTAGCTTGTAATTAAAATGTCGCACAGGAAAACTGCAGCATCAGATATGACGGGTTAATTTATTACTTCTGAACTACTAAAACTATTCGCGTAACTATTTGTTAAGTGTATACATTCTCGCTGAAGGTTCGAGGCTTCCCTCGGGCATGGGTGTGTTTTGTCCTTCGTGTAAGTTAGTTTAAGTAGTTATAAATCTAGGGTCTGATGACCATAGCAGTTTGGTCCAGTAGGTTTACAAACATTTGAATAGTTTGAAGTATATACACATACCAGTAAATAGATCTGTAGAATTACACTGTTGTACGACTTTGTCCAGGAAATGAGCTCTTACAAACTGCGAAGCTTGAAAAACCAGCTTTTGCATAATGGAGACCCAATTACGAACGCTATATTAACTCACTGCTCCATAATGACAGCACTTACATAATTATAAAAACCTTTATGCGTACCTTGAGGCCTTTGCTATACTTAAAAATTGTACGCATTAAGACATTTGTAATAAGACTTTGAAAAATCTTACACTTGGAAATACGATACCTTAGAGGCAGAAAAGTTGTCATCGGGATAATAATCTACTACACTGACAGTTAGGGATCGTAGAATATTCCGTCAGTGGTTGAAGAATGGGATGAAGTCAGCGGAATTAATCATACGCGAGTCGACCTTGCTACCAGCAATGAAGCTAGCACAATGACTGCACGTAAGAATTTAAAGGAATGGAAACCTCCTCATAAACTACACAGCACTGATGGTTGGTTTTAAGCGAAAGGTTGAGCTGGAGTAAGTATAGACGCCACTGATAGTGGATAGTAACGAAAATGAATAGCACTGCCCCTCTGACAATTAAGTTGGAGGGTTTGGATTTGGCCATCGCCATGACGTGTAGTGTATATTCCAAAAGCTTCTTTTCAGATAAGCCCGCAGTGTACATTAAGTCACCAAATGACATTTTAAACGTTTATTCCATTTAATGCTGCACTATTTTTATTTTTTTAATTATCAGGCATTAATCAAAGACGACAACCATTTCGGCTTTTCGCCATTTTCAAGGCACATTTATTTATTACCGTTTAATTTTCTGAAGTGCTTTTTCTTGTAGTTTTTGTGGTCACATAGTTTTAGAATATTTATTTTTCAAGTTATTGTTTGAACTGTTACTGATTTCCTAGCACAGTCAGTGGAGTGACTGAGACGATTAAGCTTCTTTTATGAATCAGCATGGGTTTAGGAAACATCGTTCTTGTCCTTTTCTCACATGACATCTTGCGACCCATAGATGAAGAGCAACATGAAGATAGTATTTTTCTCTATTTCAAAAAAGCATTTGACGCGGTGCCACACTGAACACTGCTAACGAAGATACGAGCATATTGAATAGGTTGCAAGATTTGTGACTGGATGGAAGACTTCCTAAGTAACAGAACACAGTACGTTGTTCTCGATGGCGAGTGTATCGTCAGGCATGCCCCAGGGGGGGGGGGGGGGGGGGTGATAGGACCGCTATTATTTTCTATGTATATAAATAATCTGATGGACAGACTAACTTATAATTTGCGGCTTTTTGCTGATGATGCTTTGGTGTATGGGAGAGTGTCGTCTTTAATTGAATCTAATAGCATACAGAATGACTTAGACAAAATTTCTAGTTGGTGTGAAGAATGACAGCTAGCTCTAAATGTAGAAAAATGTGAGGTGATGCACATGGGTAGGAAAAACAATCGAATAATGTACTAATACAGTGTTATTAGTGAGCGTCTTAATGCAGTCGCGTCTTTAAAATATCTAGTTATAACTGGACGATATGAAACAGAACGATTATATAATAACAGTTGTGTCTAAGGCAGACAGCCGACTTCGGTTTATTGGGAGAATTTTGGGAAAATGTACTTCATCTGTAAAGGAGTATTGGAAGCAGTTTAGAGGCGAGCAAAATGTTCAAATGTTTGTAAATCTATCGGACCAAACTGCGTGGTCATCAGTCCGTAGCTTACAAACTACTTAAACCTAGGTAAACTAACCAAAGGACAACACACCCATGCCCCAGGGAGGACTCGAACCTCCACGGCGAGCAACCGCGCGCTCCGCAGCGAGACGCTTTAGACCGCTCGGCTACTCCACCGCGGCTTAGAGGCGAGCAGCTAGATTCGTTTCTGGTAGGTTCGACCAATGCGCGAGTGTCACGGAAATGCTCGGAAACTCAAAAAGGGAATTGCTGGAGGAAAGAAGATTTATTTTAGAGTCATTCTGTTGAGGAAATTTAGAGCTGCCTGTAGAACGATCTTCCTGCCGCATACTTACATTTCGCGTAAAGATCACAAAGGCAATATACCAGTAATTGGGCTCGTACAGAGGCGTATAGAGATTCTTTTTTCCCTCGCTTTATTTAGGAGTAGAACAGGAAAGGAAATGCCTAGTTGTGGTACTGTGTACCCTCCCAGTTTTGAATCCCGGTTTACCCCCCAGATGTAATCTACCAGGAAGTTTGAGAAGACATTACAAATATCGTAATGAGAGTAAATAATTTACATCCGGAAGTAGTATCTACACGCGAGGGAAAGTTTTTTGATAACTGTAGAAACAAATAACATGGCTTAAAAGCCAGTTACAAGTTCGTATCGTAACACTTTTAGTAATATCGCAAATGTCACTCAGATTGAAATGGATTCAGATTTGCAGTGTTTCATTACAGGTAGCTAAATGTGATGTCTGGAAGTGGTGGTATAACGATATGGAAGAGTTATTCTTATGTGGCGTAAGGTCTTCTTACCGTTCTGAACAGAATGGAAAATACAAAAGGATATGAATGGATTTCATAACGTTGTAAAATTTGTACTACAGAGGAACATCTTAGAGCCAATGATTCTGTCAACATAATAAAACAGCATCTGTATGGTAGTGGTTTTCCAGTAACAATATTCCAGAAACGGTTTCAGCTGGAGTCCCGACCGTCGTTTTACACCTTTGGCATGTACTTCAGATCTTGCTGCCATAAGTTACTTCTGTGTTTTCTGATCTTGGGGCAAAATTGATAACCAGTCCTTACCATTCAGACTCCATAATTAAGAACACGTCACAAAGGGTTGTGGATAGTGTGGCTTTAAATTCGTGATAAGGGAACATTGGATTTAGAAAGATAATGTACATACTTCGAGAACATGATATAAATCCCCATCCCTGATGTAGACTGGGAAAAGCCGAACTCATCCGCGAAGTTTGTACTTTAGGTGCGAAGTAAACTAACCAAAAAGTCATCTTTTCTCTGGTTCCATTGCAAACGGAGTGATTGACCGTTGAACGTTGGTAGCACTATCGGATCACGTTCCCGTCACCTCGATAATCACGACAAAGCTGAAATTCTGCTGTTGGTGTCCCATATTTTCCGATAACAGAGCATCAGAGTCCCTGTCCCACTCATTCTTGAAGTGCCATTCTGACGCATAATGTCATTTCCGATTGTTATTTAATTATCGGACAAGCGTTTTATCCAACATATGCAGAAAGGACATCAGTGACAGGTTGATTGACAGGACAGAGAAGGAGACATAATTAAGTTAGGTTCTATCAAATATGGAGTGCGGAAGAAAGTTCGGTGTTCGAGGATAAAGCGATCACGAAGCCACAGACTTGCTGTCAGAGTAGACGACCCTGAGTCGCTGGAAAGACGAGTTTCCGGTACCTGGGGATAGAAGGTTACACGCCGAACAAAGCAGCTTTGGACAATGTTACAAGCTGTGTGGATGACCCTGGTTTTCTTTTGTACCGCACTTTTCAGACACAAAACAGAAAGAGTTTCATTTTAATACTAATCAAACTTCTCTTTTGCTGCACTGGACACTGTGAGAGGTAATGAGTCAACTAGAGCTCTTAACTCTTTGTAGTAACATCTACATCTACATACATACTCCGCAATTCACCGTAAGGTGCGTGGCAGAGGGTACACTGTACCACTACTAGGTATTTTCTTTCCTATTCCACTCCCAAATTGAACGAGGAAAAAAAGAATGCCTATATGCCTCCGTACGAACCCTAATTTCTCTTATCTTGTCTTTGTGATCTTTACGCGAAATGTAAGTAGGCGGCAGCAAGATCGTACTACACTCACCTTCAAATTCCGGCCCTATAAATTTACTTAACAGAAATTCACGAAAAGAACGTCTTTCTTCCATCGATCCCGGAGCATTTCCGTGACACACGCGCATTGGTCGAATCTACCGGTAACAAATCTAGCTGCTCGCCTCAGACCCGCCTCTATGTCTTCCTTTAAAATGATCTGCTGCGGGTCCCAAACACTTGAGCAATACTCAGGACGTGATCGTACAAGCGTTTTATACGCGGTCTCCTTTACAGGTGAAGTACATCTTCCCAAAATTCTCCCAATAAACCGAAATCGGCTGTCCGCCTTACTCACAACTGTCCTTACATGCTCGTTCCATTTCATATCGCTCTGCAATGTTACGCCTAGATATTTGAACGACGCGACAGCATCAAGAAACTCACAACTAATGCTGTATTCGAACATTACGGGATTGCTTTTTCTACTCATGCGCATCACCTTACATTTTTCTACATTGAGAGCTAGCTGCCATTCTTCGCACCAACTAGAAATTTTGTCTAAGTCAACCTGTATGCTATTACAGTCAGTTACAGACGGCACCCTCCCATACACTACAGCATCATCAGCAAACAGCCGCAAATGACAACTTACTCTGTCCATCAGATCATTTATATACATAGAAAATAATAGCGGTCCTATCACACTCCCCTGGGGCACGCCTGACGATACACTCGTCTCTGATGAACACTCGTCATCGAGAACAACGTACTGCGTTCTATTACTTAGGAAGTCTTCCAGCCAGTCACAAATCTCTGAACCTATTCCATAAGCTCGTATCTTCGTTAGCAGTCTGCAATGTGGCACCGCGTCGAACGCCTTTTTGAAGTCGAGAAAAACACATTCTGCTTGTTGCCCTTCATCCATGCCTCGCAAGATGTCATGTGAGAAAAGGGCAAGCTGAGTTTCACATGAACGATGTTTCCTAAACCCGTGCTGATTCATGGAAAGAAACTTTATCCGTTTGAAGGAAATTTACTATATTCGAACTGAGAATATGCTCTAAAATTCTACATGAAACTGATGCCAACGATATTGGCCTGTAATTGTGTGGGTTAGTTCTCTTTCCTTTCTTATAAACGGGAGTCACCTGCGCTTTTTTCCAATCACTAGGAACTTAACACTGAATTAAAGATTTGCGATAAATGCAAGCTAAGTAGGGGGCCAATGCCGATGAATAGGATTTGTAAAACCGAACTGGTATTCCATCCGGACAATCTTATCCTATTGTTTATTCGCGCTGGACCAGTACATTGATACTTCTTCCCGGCAGACTTCTGATAATAGTAATATGTATTAACATGCACCAAAATTATTTGATATATTTTTAACTGATCTTCTACGACTATTCTTTAAGGAATCGCACTTCCGTCTATTGAAAAGTTTTAAATGTCTGACGAATGGCTTAATTATTTACTTTTAATTATGTAAGCTTTTAAAAGTTAGAGAAGGGTTTAAATTTTCTTAAAATTTGATGGAGTTCACTAGGTGCTATCATTATCAAACTATGGGTGGATATAATCTGGCTACTTTGCTCTACATTTAAAATGGAAGTTCGTTTATCACCAATTTCAATCTTTATAGCGTCTTGTCTCTTTATCTGAGCGTCGTACAATGACATAAATCTAAAAGTACATTCCGCGACAAGCCAATATTGTCTGAAAAGTGTGTTGCGTACAGAATTGGCAGTAAAGAAGTAGTATGTTGTTAAAATTCATGCCTGAGACTGACGTTGTGCTGCACACGATTTTAAACAAAAACATATAAACATAAAATCGTTAAAATTTTAAACGTGGCTTTTCTGGAGGCAGCTACGGTAATAGCTACTATTTGCAGTATTTTTTTTCAGTCCACAAGTTGTGTAGCAATTTTTTTAAACACTTTACCAAGGTTCCGACATCGACTTCGGATGCCGTCATCAGAAGCATTTATAAGAATGTACATAATACATGTTACATTAGAGCAAGAAATTCTCATATTACGTAATATCACTAGACAATTGCTAGTGGGCGTCCGCTCGTAGCAGACTTTAGGGGTACGCCACGGTGATTATGTTAAACATTTTGTAGCCATCTACCATCTAGCACACCTCTAGTGGGTACTGTGTTTTATTTTATGAGAATATGATGTTAATTTTACGTAACAGGAGCACTTATTGCTTTAACGTAACACATCGTATGTAAACTGATGAAGGCAGCCCTAGTCGATGTCGAAACTTTGGTAAAGTGTTGTACAGTCAAACAATTTTGTACGTACATTCAGTAACGTATCCTGATTCCACCACTAAAACGTTTTCCTAACGGAGTTTGTAGAAAATAAATAATAAATATCAAACTTTATGCTGTAGTACTGGAGAATAGATCGCTGTATCGATGGCTGTCTTCATACCAACCTGTGGGTGGCATCTAGAAGGACAGCTGGAATAATAGTGGACTAACCTGGGATCCAAACCGCGTGAGAGCTTCAATGGCCACCAGAGGGTGGCGACACACTACTGATCCTACTGGCCAGGCGCGAAAGTTAACTTGTAATCTCATACCACACTGTAATAAGTTCAATGAAGTACTTGGCCTATTATTATACCTAGTTTCATTAACTTCGAACCACTCCTGGGGAAGAAACTTTTTTCAGGTAGTGTATTACTTACGCTATACAGTAGCTGAAAATGAAGTTTCACAGATTCAGCAGTCAATAATGTTACTGCAGTAATAACCGATTCCAATCACATTTACATAGAACCTGGTACTATGAGTCCGCTTATGGTATGACTTTTCATGTCGTTTGGCTTGAATTGATGCACTAAGGCCTTACGAAAACAGGCACCACACTGTCGTACCCCGTCTGTTGTATACTGGCAGTGAGTCAACATCCATACACATCATAATCGAACTGTTAAAATTACTGTATGGTGGGTCGGTCCTGGAGTCGTTTTCGGGTAGCCTAGTGGTTAAGGCGACCACTCGCCCGGCAGAAGTTTTCATATGTCACCATTTGGTAGAACACCCATACCTTATACAGTGACGCTAAAAGAAATTCGCTATTGCGAGAAAATATTGAGAACAAAAAGTCGACGGAATGAGTAAAATGGCAAGGGTTACTACGTAAGCAGCGTGAGGATTGAAAGTTTGCATCGGACAGGAGGGGTGTTTGGGGTAATCCGTGCAGATGGGATGTTCATAGTGTCTCCATGACTTAGGGGATAGTACAACCGTCTCGGGACAAATTTTCAACTGAAAAATTTCCGTGGCCTTTCAAGGTATCCGAATTTTGTTTTCATCCAGATGTTCAAATGTTTGTAAAGCTTATGGGGCATAACTGCGGAGTCATCAGCCCCTAAACTGCTTACGAACTACCTTATACTTAAGACTGCACAAACATCCATGCTCGAGGGGGGATTTTAACCCCCGACAGCCATCCAGATGAATAAAGATCTCACTCTTGTCACAGCTCCATTACTTATACAGATATCGATATCAACTTCGTTTTTTCGTAGATCTGGAAGAGACGAATTCATCGGCATTTCACACATCGAAATCCGATAAGTAGTTTCGGAGAAATTACAATATTTAGAGGCCAATATTTATCGTTTTAGGACAACAAACTATTGCCGATTATACCATAGTCCGGTTTGAAAAATACATTTTTCTGCCAACTACGCAACATTCGTCACACACGGACAGAGAACAAGTTCCTTATCCTCTCTGGCCCTTTTATAGCAGCATTCCTTATGCGACATGTCTCATTTCGTTATTTGCGAATGAAATTACGGACTTCGGCATAAGACGGCAATTCGTTTGATGTTGAAAGTAGATAAATCCTGAGCTATATGTGTTGTAATTTCTCGGAAACTTCTTATTGGATTTGGACGTGTAAAATACCGTTGAATTCGTGTCTCTGAGATCTACGAAAAACGAAGTTGATATCGATATCTATTAATTAATGAAGCTATGACAAGAGTGAAGACATTCTTACAATTCATTTAGGTGAAAGGAAAATTACGATATCTTGAAGGTTTCCGGAAATGCGAGGCGCGTCCAGAAGGTAAGTTCCGTTTGGTAATAAAATGAAATTGTACACAGATACAGAAGAAATTTTTATTGCACAAAATTGTACAACTCTTTAACTACTTTTCCACATAACTGCCGAAATTTTGTAGGCACTTGTCATAGCGTGTCACAAGTTTTTGCATGCATCCTATACAGAAGGTCGCCGCCTGTGTATTCAACCATGTGGTAACAGCTCTTTATCATCGTTGAAGTGTTGACCACCGAGGATAGATTTTAGGTGTAAGAAGAGATGAAAGTCGCTAGGAGAGAGGTTCGAGCTGTATGGAGTATGATCAAACAGGTCCCATTGAAATTTCCGTAAGAATTGTTTGGTCACATTCGGTGTGTCAGGTCAGGCACTATCGTGAAAAAAAAATTTTTTTTTTGACAGTAATCCTCTTCTTACACCTAAAATCTGTCCTTGGTGGACAACACTTCAACGATGATGACGAGCTGAAAGAACATGTTACCACATGGTTGAATACACAGGCGGCAACATTCTATGAAAAAGGCACACAAATCCTTGTGCCATGCTATGACAATTGCCTACAAAATTTCGGAAGCTATGTAGAAAAGTAGTTTAACAGTTGTAGACTTTTGTACAATCAATATTTTTTCTGTATCTGTACCTGTTCGTTTTATATAACCAAACGGAACTTACTTTCTGGTCGCGCCTCGTATTTGAGGTGAACAACTTAGCTGTCTCACCCTGTACATATATTTGTTCCAGGCAGGCACAATGCATGTACATACTGTATTAATAGATTTCTTTAGTTGAATTGAAACTGAATTTCACATTCGAAGCATTAGCACCGTCTTAGGACTAACAATGAAGTCACAAGTACGTGGACACGCCTTCTCATCCGACAAAAAACGCACAGGTCCGGCTCGGTGCTCCAGCGCTTGACAAATGACAGCGCATTTGGGGTTTCCCCGTAGCGCTCAGTCAGCGGAAGCGTTATCTCCGGTGTAGATCGACAGCGTGTCTTCCGAGGAATCGATTAACAGGAATGTAAATAAGGAGGGCGGCAGGTGGGAGAAGAGTGGGGGGGGGGGAGGGGGCGCGTGCAGCGTTAATGAGCGGCGGTCACGCGGACACCCGCCCACACCTGAGGCCGCGCTGCTGCTGCTCAGGCCAGGAATGCCGCGCTCACGTCCCGCTGCTCCAGCAATCCTAGCCGCGTCCTGCTCCCTCCACTAACTACCTCGCCTGTTTCCCAGAACCTGCGGTCCGCAGCGGCCTTGCCCGGAATTGCGCTGATCGAGGTGGTGACAGGGGGCATCGGCGCGTGGGGAACATACACTGTGCGACTTACGGAAATTTCAATGGGACCTGTTTGATCATCCTCCATACAGCTCGCGACTTTCATCTCTGCTTACACCTAAAATCTGTCCTTGGTGGTCAACACTTCAACGATGATATAGAGCTGTTACCACATGGTTGAATAAACAGGCGCAAACCTTCTGTGAAGGATGCATGCAAAAACTTGTGGCAGTCTATGACAAGTGCCTACAAAATTTTGGAAGTTATGTGGAAAAGTAGTTTAAGAGCTGTAGAATTTTGTGCAATAAAAATTTCTTCTGTATCTGTGTACAATTTCATTTTATTACCAAACGGAACTTACTTTCTGGACGCGCCTCGTATTTCCGGAACCCTGCAAGATATCGTAATTTTGATTTCACCTAAATGAATTGTAAGAATTTCCTCACTCTTGTCATAGCTTCATTAATTAACAGATATCGATATCAACTTCGTTTTTCGTATATCTCAAAGAAACGAATTCAACGGTATTTTACACGTCGACATCCGATAAGAAGTTTCCGAGAAATTACAACACTTATAGGACAGCATTTATCTATTTTGAACTTCAAACAAATTGCCGCCTTATGCCGAGGTCCGTAATTTCGTCCGCAAATAACGAAATGAGTCATGTCGTATAAGGGAGAAACAATCTTGCACCACCACAATGCTGCTATAAAAGGACCAGAGAGGGTAAGGATCTTATTTTCTGTCCGTGTGTGACGAGAGTTGCGTAGTTGGCAGAAAAATGTCTTTTCCATTTTCGGATTTCGGTATAATCGGCAATATTGGTTTGTTGTCATAAAACGATAAATATTGGCCTCTAAATATTGTAATTTCTCCGAAATTACTTATCGAATTTCGATGTGTGAAATGCCGATGTATTCGTCTCTTCGAGATGTACGAAAAAACGAAGTTGATATCGATATCTGTGTAAGTAATGGAGCTGTGACAAGAGTGAGAACTGTATTCATCTGGATGGCCGTCGGGGGTTAAAATCCCCCCTCTGGCATGGATGTTTGTGCAGTCTTAAGTACAAAGTAGTTAGTAAGTAGTTTGTAAGTTTAGGGACTGATGACTCCGCAATTAACTCCCATAAGAAGTATTCGGACACTACCCAAAAATTACATTTTTTAATATAAGGTGCATGGTTTATATATAAAACAGTCTAGAGTGCATTGATTTTTATTTATATCGCCTAGTTTCGGTCTTTTCTTGGACCATCTTCAGGATTGCAATCTCCATTGACGTCGAGCTGGGCAGGTGCTTGGGAGCCTGTAACCTAACCGACCTACGCTACCGATAATCGCGAGTGATTAAACTTTAAAATGATCCGTGTGCCTCATTAAACAAGTACCCGGATTAAGCTATCGGAGGTGAAACCGATAACGTAGTGGAGGTTACACACACAAACGGTACTTTACTAGTCACTTCCCAATGACGATAGTTTGGTGCGGGAATTTTATATAAAGTAGTAAATGTAACATCCGGGACAAAACTGTAGCCGGCCGCGGTGGCCGAGGAGACTGAGGCGCTCCAATCACAGTCTGCACGGCCACTACGGTCGGGGGTTCGAATCCCCCCCTCGGGTATGGATATTTGTGCTGTCCTTAGGATTAGCTAGTTCATAAGTAGTTTGTAAGTTTAGGGACTGATGACCCCGTAGTTAAGTCCCATAAGCTATACAAACATTTGAACATTTGAAACAAAACTGTAATTGAATAAACACTTTTGACTGGGTGACATAATACGGTTGCCAGCTCGCTGTACGAGCAACAAATTATGGAAATTAATGAAATTTTGGTTCAGTAGCAAATTAATTACTGACTGATTAATTTGGAAACAACACAGGCACAGACTGCAGGTTAAGTGAGCGCATCAACGACACCAGGAAACATAAAACAATGTAGAACCAGCAAATCCAACTTTCTCATGCAATAGCATCAACCAATAAAATTACTGTAGTGAACTGGAAATTTGTAGTAATAAAAGTTAGCATGCACAACTTTTACATAACGAAATAGACCAGCACCATAATGCTTGCATTGAGGTTTGACTGTACGTTGACTATCAACACTAATGCAAACTGTCGTAATTGTGTTTCTATCTATTTTGACTGGTTGAATGTTTATGCAAAATTATTGACTCCAGCATTAAGCAATTTACTCTTTCTGTAAAAGATTAACGTAATTACTGTTTCTAATAACCTTGACTATTGTCCATTAAACTAACAACAAAGTAGCATATCAAATGGTATCTAACAACTACTCTGTTAAAACCGCACTTTTTGTTTCTTTGGTTGAACTTTGCAACGTATCTTTTTAACTGTCATAATTAACAATTACTGTTCTTCACCATTCAATTAGTATTCAATGCACTCATTACTATTAACTGCGCACTGTTGTCAATTTGTTTGTGTCAACTTTATACTATTGCAAAATATTTTATACTGATTTAATTACTTTAAAGTTTATTTCAACCAGTCTTTATGGTTCATGTCGAGCCTCGGACAATTAAATGTAGCGGATAAGGAACCTGGTTGGTAGTGACTTGGCTTAATAATTTCTTTTACGCTGAATACTTGCTCTCTGGTTCGCTATTGACATTTAGCAAAACTAATCGTTGGCTTATCTATACGGTTCTAAAGACGGTAATTTGTGCAGATCTTACTTTTGCAGCGACGGTGCGGCGTAGCTGGCGATTGTTGCTGGAACTTAATAATTGCTGGCAAAATGGTATCTTCTTGGCGACGGAACATTATTTGCATTGGGCATACAGCGTTCCTCTTGACATATTCGTCTTGATGCACTGATGCTGTGCCCATGCCAATTATTTGACAGTAACCAATTGCTCTGATTGCTGCACGTACCAACACTTAATAAGGTGCCACGTTTCTACGGTCTGCTGCTGCTGTCTGGCTTTGTTACATTCACTTCGAGAGCTCAACAACGAATTCCCTTGCGCCTCGCGCTGCTCAACTCTACGCTCAGCGATAATACGGCTTTACACAAAGATATTGCTAACTTTGCCCTCGCTAAGTCAACGTGTCTACTACAATACATTACATCATCTCCTTCTATGCAATATGTAATCATTTTGACAATTGTACGTCACATAAATTATTTGCATAAAATAACAAATCGATTTACATGCATTACATAAATCATACACATCTTCCATATTATAAATGTAACTGTGTTTACACACGCAATTAGTGGCGTTGATCACTGTGTTGTTGCGTTTCAGCCTTCTAGTAATAATAATAATAATAATATGATAGAAAAACTTTAAGTAGTCCTATACACGTGACAATCTTAAGCCTAAGTGAAAAGAATCAATAACGAAAAAAAAAATTGAAAAAGGAATTAGCTTAATTGTTTAACTTTTACAGGAGTTCCTCAACAGAATGGAAGGAGTGAGCCATGAGGTAACTCCTCAATTTTGAAAGCGCGTGGGTTAGTACTGAGATTCTTGACATCTTGTGGCAGTTTATTGAAAATGGATGCTACAATATGTACATTCGACTTCTACCTAGTATTCACCGAGTGAAAGCTACTAACTCGTGGGAATAAGCTAACGTTATTAATAACAAACGACATTAAAGAAATACGTATTGTGATGCCAGTGTCTGAATTCTCAGACTAATGAAAAGGGCTCGAACAACACAGACAAAAAAAATCGTATGTCTCTCGTCTTACATATATTTTTGTATAGTTCTGTAAAGTTATAATTTATTTAATGTCGCTAGATTATCATTTTGTTAAAACTTGAACCCCACTCTATTCAAGGCTTGAGGAATAGCATTATTATTTCATGTGTTAGAATATTAGTTAATATTGCTAGGTTTTTCTTATTTTGTTATGTTAATAATTTATTGTTATATTAATTAATGTGGCATAAGTACGGCTTCTCTGCTACGCCACTGTCCTGTGAGAATGTGCAGTTTTACTTTTAAGTGGGTGTGAGGATCTATGGCTGAATGTGGAGAGTGGTAGCTCGCTTTGCATCGTTCACTCTGGCTCAGAGTCGATAGCTGCTGAGGCTATCAAAGCGGTTTCTACAGCCTTTGGTTACTGGACAGTCAGCGAGCCTTCTCTAGGGCGAGTCTCTCCGTCCACACCACCGCTGATCTTGGATTTTCCGACTTTTGGTGGCTTCCCATGTCTGTTGGCCACTTGGGCTGGTCGTCTGGTGAGGTAAGGTAGGTTCTGCTCTCGTTTTTGGAGATGGTAGCGTTTCATTGACTAGCACGTTTAACTTAGATTCGTGAACTTAGAATAATTTTTTTGGAATATTTTCTCCAAGCGTGTGCGGAAATGTGTTCTCGTTTTTCAATTCAGTGATTTCCAATAGATAAACGCGGTGTGTGTGATTCTTCTCTCCCTCCTTCTGTTCCTTTCACCTGTCTGTCACTATCTCCTCTTTCTCATTCTCCAACTCTCCCTTCTGTCTGTCCTCTCTCTGTCCTTCTCCTCCCTCCCCTTTCTGTCTGGTCCTTCACCTACTCCTCTCCTTCCTACATTTGAAAACATACATATATGCACCAAATTTTATTGTGACAGGTCAAATGGTGTCAAAGTCGCAAGATAACCCTCGCCATGTTAAATTCACTGGCTTGCAGATTATAAAAATCATGAAAACTTACATTTATGTGCTGACTTTCGTGGTGACCAATCAAACAATTTTAATGTTGGTTGTAACAAACCCTCCTCCATGCACCTATGGAGCCTTGCGAAAGGTAGCTCATGTGTTGATTCGCCTCATAAGCTATTTTCATTCCGTGTCTCACTCAATTACGTCCAGGTTAACCCACTGTAAGGCCTCCTCCGCCATGCACCCTACGATGGCTTCCTAAAGGTAGTTCATATTTTAACCCAGGGTCTAAGCTATCGGCATTCCAAATATCATTCAAATCCGTCCATCCATTTCAGCATGAATCATTAGCAAACAAATTTAACACGCCACGCACCATACGGTGGCTTACGAAAGGTATCCCATGTATTAATGAGGGCATAAGCTACTTCTGCTCTCCCCCAGGGGGCTCACGGTTCTTTCGTAAGTACGTGCATGGCGAGCACGGGGCCCCGAGCTAATGCAGTCTTCCTTGCTTCTTTACTTCCCGGAATGTATTTCATTTCCCATTGCCCTCCTTTCCTATCCTCACTTTTTCCCCTCCCCACCGGGGGACTGATAACCTCAGTAGTTTAGTCCCCTTGTCCCAACCCAAAAACCTCAATCCTACCTCTGTTTCAAATTTCATTCATATCCGTCCAGCCATTTCACGGTGAAGGTGTAAGAAACGAATTAACTAATTGTAAAGGACCCTCCGCCACGCACCATACGAAGTTAACTTTTGTATTCCTATAGACTTCGCGTGATTGCAAGCAATGAGTTGACATAATTGAACAGAAAGACAAACAAACAAACATTAATTTCTTATATTAGATAACAATTTGTTGAATAGGAACGGTGTTTATCCGCTGCCAGCTCGCCCCTCATTGTGGGGAATTGAAACAACAATAAGATAAAGAATATAAAAAAACCAGGAGTCTTGACGGAGACTACGAGAGCAACAAGTGTTTAGTTACGGGAAGTCCACCTCGCCCTTCGTCTGCGGCTGCGGTCTAGTGGCACTCGGTGGGACGCGGCTGCAGTGGCTGACGCGTGGTGGAGGCGCGTGATGCGGCGTGTCGCAAGTGGCGCTCTGCGCTGTTAGTCACACCGTTTGCGGCGGCGACCGCAAGTGGCTGGCACGGCGGCTGCCGCGCCGTCGGAAGGCAGGCGCCAAGGCCCCCGCGCGTTTTTTGGCGGCTAATCGGCGGCCGTGCGTTGTGCGAGCAGCACAGCGGCATTCCTGCGGCCGACACGCAAATGTCAGCCGCTCGCGGCGACACCTCAGACTTACCCCACTTCTTTGCCTTCACACCTGCACACGTCTGACGGAGGGGATTAGCGCTGCCAATCAGCCTTTGGCGCTAAAAACCAAAAGTGTCGGATATCACCAGAGGGTGAATGTACACTAGGTGATCTAAAGTACCCACACATGGCTGGAAATGACTTAACCCTTTCACTTCGGCGCCGTGATTGTTGCGCCGAGCGCTGTGGACGAGCGCCAGTCGCGCCCGGCCGTGCCCGCTGTACGGCGCATTTTCCGCACTCCCCACGGCGCTACTCTGTCCTGCTTTCACACTCTCATTGTTATCGCAGTTATTGGGCTTTATACTATATATTTATTAGGGAAAATTCATTTGGAATAGAAACAGTTTTCTTCCTTCTTTCAGAAAATTCGCGTAATTTTTTCGTAAATTCTAAAAGATCCAAGTTTTGGATTCAGCTCTGGTGGGATGTGGACGTTATTATTATAAACGCATATTTCGCTTGCTAAATAATATTTATTTACAACTGCTTTACGTTACATTTCAGTAGCATTACATTACGATGTATGAAGCGAGTCGGAACTGCTACAGCAGTCCACCGGCTAGGCGGCACAGGCAGCACTCGAATGCTGCAGCAGTCCACCGGCTATTGAGCACATTTGCTCCCGACTTCTGCAGAAGTTCACCGTAGCGAAAGGGTTAAGCCCTTTCTATACGAGACGTGCAGCACGCACAAGGAAGTCGTTGTCAGGTGCAGCGCCCCTTGCGACAGACCGCCGAACTACAAAGAAGCGTTCAAGCAGTACGAATTTGTTGAGTCGCCTGTTTCACGCATCTACTTCGTTTGTTGTCGACTTACAGCAAATGAATCGCCGCGTTAACATCACTTTTCTAAACTGTATGATATATTGTGATGATTGAAACATCTGTGTTTTAGGCTGCCACTGAGAAACTGTATTTGTTTCCATGCAGTTCACTTATGTTAACGTCCTCATTATACAATTCGATTACATGCCTCCAGCCCCTTCGGTTTGACGCGCCTATGTATATGATGAACAACCTCTGGTGTCTAAACATAGAACTTTCACTTTGATAAAGCTTCAAGTAATGCTCACGAAAAACAAATATTTCATCTGTTAACTACAGCATGTTTCAGGAAAAATAGCAAATATTTTAGAAGATGGTAATAAAGACGATTTGCAGTTAATATTTCCTATAACGTGTGTCCAATTTTTATTGTGTGCAGAGATACAGCTTTTGGTATGTACAACAAACTCGTTTGGTTATTTTGACTGATTCATTCGTCGGTTCTTGGTAGATCACCATATTGACTTTTATTTAAATACCTGTTTTTCGACGTAGTTTAATGTCTGAATATGCCCTAGTAAGACGAAAACCGGATAACTACGTGGAAATGAACGTGTAGAACATACAAAAAATACTATTTTTAAGTAAGTGTGATGTACTACCATGAACCGACGGATAAATCAGTTAAAATTTCTTGATTTACATTTGCTCTACGTTTGTTTGGATGTCATATTAACAGCTATATCTTTGTATTCAATGAAAATTGTACACAGGTTATATTAAATTTTTAATGCAATTCCTCTATAGTATCACCTCCTAAAATACTTACGACTGAGTCGAAAAACTACGTTCCTCTGAGCAGGAGACAAGTATACATTTTCAAACAAATTCCCAACTTGGCTTCGTTTGTCAGCTGGGGTCCCCATTCGATCGTCTGCGCATGCGCGAAGCACTTCCATACGCGTGATAATAGGATCCATCCTATTTCATCTACTAGTGATCGTATGCGTGCATCTTGTGCAAGTGGACGCTACACTGTACGCGGACGGCGTAATCGGTGCATCATAAGTAATCTCGTAAGCTATCACTTCCCATGTAGAAAGGGCTTTATAAATTCGTTGCTCCATTCATCGGTGACGTTGGAACTTAATATGGTGTCGGCCCACCCTTAGCACTGATGAGATAATTCACTCTGGCAGGCACACCTTCGATCAGGTGCTGGAATATTACTCGGGAAATTGCAGCCCACTGTTTACGGGGGGTTGTTCCAAGAGGCTGCTCCGCGAGCAGGAGCGCACACGAGCCCTCACTACCGGAGCTCTGAGCCGTGGTGACGTCACGCTGGTACTCGCCGGACACAAACTGTCGCGTTGGTTTCGTTGTTGCCAGTGTCGTTTGGAACTACGACAAAAATTTTTAGTCGCGAAAGCCCAGTGCCTGCATATTGCTTCTTTGTGAAATTTGTCGTGCCATATTAATGATTGACATGGTGGAATCCGGTATGCGATTCATCGTGATAAATCAGTGAGTCATAATCTGGCTACTTTTGATACTGTAGCAATAACTTCTAAATTCGATGAATTCTTCATTAAAAATTATGAGAAAATCAGTTATACAATTTATAAGAATATTAAATAATCACTTATTTCTTCGCCATTTGCGAATTCTGCCGACAGTAACTGCATTCTTAAAGATGTTCTATTATTTGGTGACAGATGAAAATTTGTGCGAGACCGGGACTCGAACTCGGGTCTTCCGCTTTTCGCGAGCGGTCGTCTTAACCAGTCGGCCACCCGTGCACACTCCCCAGCCACATGCAAACTTCCATTTGTCATAATTTCCCACATCCCCACAGTGCTCGCACACATTTAGTGTGATTCCCGCGAGGGGGAGAGGCACTATCTAACCATCATTCGCCTGTCTTGGCATGTAAATTACTAGGAAACATCTGTTCCGAAGGAACAGACATTTTTGATGGCACTGCAGCCGTATATATGATATTAAATTATCACTTATTTCTTCGCCTTTTGCGAATTCTGCCGACAATAGCTGCATTCTTAAAGATGTTCTATTATTTGGTGACAGATGACAATTTGTGCCGGACCGGGACATGTTTCCTAGTAATTTACATGCCAAGACAGGCGAATGATGGTTAGATAGTGTCTCTCCCCCTCGTGGGAATCACACTAAACGTGTGCGAGCACTGTGGGGATGTGGGAAATTGTGACAAATGGAGGTTTGGGTCTGGCCGGGGAGCGTGTTCAGGTGGCCGACTGGTTAAGGCGACTGCTCGCGATAAGCGAGAGACGTGGGTTCGAGTGCCGGTCCGGCACAAATTTTCATCTGTCACCAAATAATATAATATCTTTAAGAATGCAGCTATTGTCGGTAGAATTCGCAAGAATTCGCAAATGGCGAAGAAATAAGTGATTATTCGGAAGAGATGTTTCATAGTAATTTATAAGAATACTCAGTATGTTGGTAAGGGTAAGACAGACCTAAATTGAAACATGCAACCTAGATTAAATGACATTCCCTAAGTATTTTTCGTTATACATTATAAGAAATACTTCCTATATTTGTTCCATGAAACAGACGTTTAAACATCTAATAAAATGCCACCATGCTTTTTTAAATTCCAGTCATCAAATCAATACGTCGATGTACAGGATTACATTGATTATAATAACGAAATGCATAATATTATAGCTGAGGATTCACCTGGTACCGCGGCGGATCAGCCGTGAGCGCTAAGGCGCCTTGCTGCGATGAACTCTTTAGTTCGCCGTATGATTCCAACTCAGGCATGGATGTTCGTATAAAAAGCTAGTTTTAAAGTTAAAGGACCGATGATCACTGTAGTTAGGTCCCATTTAGAAACATTTGAACGTTTTTGATTCACCTGGTGTCACGTGTCCCGCATTTTCAAGGAGAAAAGCCGCGGTGGAGTAGCCGAGCGGTCTAAAGCACCTCGCTGCGGAGCGCGCGGTTGCTCGCCGTGGAGGTTCGAGTTCTCCTTGGGGCATAGGTGTGTGTGTTTGTCCGTAGGTTATTTTACCTAGGTTTAAGTAGTTTGTAAGCTACGGACTGATGACCACGCAGTTTGGACCGATAGATTTACAAACATTTGAACAAGGAGAAAAATGGCAGTCTTAGTTAGAGCTGTTTTAGGAGCAATTGAGCCCGTGACGGGAACTGTTGCGCTGCTACTGTTTCGCGTGACGTCACAGCCGGCCGCTTCACTTGCTCACAGGCTCGCCGCAGCCGTGTGTCCCAGGCAACAACAGCTCACAGGCGAGAAGCAGAACCCCACGAGCAAGTCATCGACAAATCTAAGGAGAACTAATGGCATGGTTGGTGAAAAACTAGATGCATTGGAAACGACGTCCTTCTACACACGTCCCGCGACATTATCTATGTGTTCTTACCAGTTTAAGTCGGAAGTAGTAGTAATTCCTAGGTATTTTGTGGAGTTTACGACCTTCACTTTTCATTGATTTACCTTGGAAACAAAATTTAACGGATTTCTTTTCGTACTCATGTGGACGACTTCACACTTCTCATTATTTAGAGTCAATTGCCAATTTTTGCACCATATTGATATATTATTTAGATTCTTAAGGAGTTGGTTTTTTATTTTCAGATGATTTTAATAGACGGTAAATGACGGCGTCATCTGCAAACAGTCTAAGCGAGCTGCTTAGATTTTTTCGTCGGACTATGTAACTTTTCGGCACTTCGCCATCTTCCAATGAACAAATGCACATATCATTTGTAGTTGTTAATGTCTTGGTGTTAACATTGACTGCGAATACCTGTCGTTACATGTGTTTGGTGCACTTTGTCTTCAGACACACTTGTACTATACGCAGAATGAAAGTAGCCGAAAGACCTCAGACGATGTCGCCCGCAAGTGGACACGAAACGTCAGGAAGAACTTTTATGCATGCACCATGGCCTCCTAACCTCGACGTTTTACTTGAACAGCATGAAAGTCAGTTTGCCACAACCTGTTCTGCTTCAGCTGTTTTCCTGGCCTTTGACGACTGTTATAAGCAAAGATGGTTGGCCGCCCAATAACTGTAAGTTTGGCCTTGATTTCCGTTTGGTTTCGTCACTTGTTGAAGAAGATCACCACAGCAGTTCTCGAATACCCGAAATGCTCGTGCCGATCCTCTGGGCCATCACAATCTGCCCTTAGTCGAAGAAAGAGCGTGAACCTTCCAGATTGTAAACACAGTCAGCATTATCACTGAAATTGGATATACCCTGCAGTAATTCCTCGTCAAGTGACGAAGCTATTTCCTGAGCAGAAGGAAGTAAGAGTATGGTTTAACGTCTTGTCAATAGAAACGGAACTCACGCTCGAATTATTTGCTAAATAAAGAGGAAAAAAATTGCCATTCTCTTTCAAAGCAACTATCCTGGCTCTTATCTGGAGTAATATAAAGAAATTACGGAAAACAAATCTGGATGGCCAGATGTAGATCTGAACCACCTTCCTCCCGAATGCGAGTCTAGTGTGTTACCACTGCATCATCTCGCTCAATCGCTTGTACAGCTTTAAATCGTTAGCAGATAAATATTCATAATGTTATGTCTAATCATTCTATGTAATACAATCTGTCACAAGTTATATCACATCTATATTTATACCATAATTGTTTGAGGGATATATTAGTCTGAATGAGACATACACTCTGGAGAACCCAACGTGCTACATGTACATACATTCCCCGTAGTCAACCCAAAGTTGCGTGGCGGAGGGTACTCAGTACCACTACTAGTTACTTGCTTTCCTGTTCCACTCGCACATAGAACGAGGGAAAAACAAATGCCTGTATGTATCCGTACGAGCCCTAATCACTCTGATGATATTTTTGTGGTCTTTACGCGGAATGGAGGTTGCCGGCAATAGAAACGTTCTGCAGTATACCTCAAATTCTTCCCCTCTAACTTTCTTCAACAGTATTTCTCGAAAAGAACATCGTCTTCCCTCCAGCTACTCCCATATGAGTTCCTGAATCATTTTTGTAACACTACCAGTTACAAACCTAGCCTCCCGCCTCTGAACTGCTTCTATGCCCTCCTTTAAGCCGTTCTGGTTGGGATCCCCAACACTTGAGCAATACTCAATACGAGGTCGTACAAACGTTTTATATGCGACTTCCTTTATAGACGAATTACACTTTCCCATAATTCTTCCTATAAAGCGTTGTATTCCTCACGACTGTCCTTACATGCTTGTTCCATTTCAAATCGCTGCGCAGCATTACATCCAGTCATTTAATTGGTGCGACCCTGTCAAGCAGCACACTACTAAAGCTGCATTCGAACATTACGGTATTGTTTGTCCTACTATTCTACATCGCTTCCATTTTTCTACATTTAGCGCTAGTTGCCATTCCTGACACCATCTACAAATTTGGTCAAAGTCATTCTGCTTCCTACTGCAGTCATTCGATGCCTACACCTGGTTGTACACCAGAACATCATCAGCAAACAGCCGCAGATTGCCACACACTCTGTTCGTCAGATCAATTATATAGATGGAAAATAATAGCGGTCCTATCACACTTCCCTGGGGCACCCCTGATGATGCCCTAGTTTCTGATGAACACTCGCCATCGAGGACAAGTTTCTGGGTTATATTACTTGTCTTCGAGCCAATCATATATCTGGGTATCTATTCCGTAAGTTCGTACCTTCGTTCGCAGACTGTAGTGCGGTACCATATCAAAAGCCTTTCTAAATTCGAGAAATATGCAGTCTACCTGCTGCCCTTCATCCATAACACGGAAAATGAAAACCTTTGCTAAAGGATTGGAGTTTTTCCGTCTGTATTAGAACTGAGAATATGTTCAAGAATTCTACAACAAACTGATGTTAATGACATAGGTCTGTAATTTCGTGGGTCCCTTCTTTTGCCTTTCTTATACACGTCTATGCCGTTCGTTTTTCCAGTCGCTTTGAACTTTGTACTGGGTCATAGATTCGCGACAAATGCAAACTAAGTAAGTGGCCAATGCCGCTGAGTAAAACTGGAATTGTACCCTATCTGGACCATGACCTGGCGACTTGTCTGTTTTCCTCTCAGCTGCTTCACTGTACCAGATAGAACTATTAATATGTCTCCATTTAGTGCCACCATCAAATGAAGGTATGTTAGCATGGTCCTCCTTCGTGAATAATTTCTTAAATTTAAAATTTAAGCCTTCATTTTGCTATCTTCTATCACCATTCCAGAATGATCAACGAGTCAATGTATAAAATGTTCAAATGTTTGTAAATTTATCTAACCAAACTGCGTGGTCATCAGTCCGTAACTTTCAAACTACTTAATCTAAGGTAAACTAACTTAAGGACAACACACACACTCATGCCCCATGAAGGACTCGAACCTCGCCGAGCAATCGTGAGCTTCGTAGCGAGGCGCCTTAGACCGCTCGGCTACTCCATCGCGGCGACTCACTGTATAGAGACCTTTGATCCTCCTACCGATTTTGTATAGGACCAGAATTTTTTCGGGTTCCCGGCAAGATCTTTTGCTAAGGTATGACGGTATTGTATGGATCGCGCATGTTCTTTTTTATAGACGCGCGAATCTCTACTAACTTTAGTTTGATTTGATTTGCTTCATTTTTTATATTATTTAATTTTTCTATTTATTTTTTGAACCGAAAGTGCCATTGTCTTTGTTTTCTCAGCATCTTTTGAATGTTACTGTTAAACCACGGTTGTGTTTCCCATCCTTAATTCACTTTATAGGCACATGTTTTCCCAGCGCTTTATTTACAATGAAGTTACATTTTGAACATAATTCCTCTACGTCCACCGTACCGGAACTAAGTCATCTCCTTTCATTCCTCAACTGGGACGATGACAATTGCTTATCCTGCTCTTTCTAGCACAAACACTCTCCTAGGTTTCTTGACCGATTTATTAACTTTTGTGGCCATTGTAACTATGAAATTATAATCACTAACTCCTGTCTCTACATTGACATCATTAACAAAGTCTGGCTTATTTGTAGCTATAGCGTCCAAAATATTTCCATCGCGCCTGACTATTTAGCTGCTCAGAAGAGTGTTCGGAAAGCGTGCTCAACAATAGTTCACAAGACTGCTTGTCTGTACCCACTGTAGTGAAAGCATAAGCGATCCCGTCTATACTCAGCAAGTTGAAATCGTCCCCAAGTAATAAAGTAAGGTCCAGGTACATTCGCGCTACTGATCGTAAACTTTCTTTGACTGACACAATAACTGTGACGGTGGAGCCGAGTGGACGGTAAGAACTTGATTTTGCCTGTATCTGTTACACATGTACATACAGGGTGTTTCACTAAGTGTGTTTGCCTCTGTAACTTACAAAATAATAAGTGACGGGAAATTTTATTGCGGTAGGTCAACACAAGAAATATTACACTTTCTGCGGAGCTATGAACATAGTTTATTGTATCAGTTTCCAAAGAGCTACAGCACAAAGAATTAATTTTTTAAATGGAACAATAGTTTTTTCTATCGTGCATTGGATTCGTTGAAACCAGCTGCGTCCAAATCAATTTAAACTACATTCCTATCACTGTTAGTTTTGGAGCTACAACCCTTCAAAGTTTCAGGGGCAGATACTACACGCAGTACAAAATACATGGCTGTGTGGTGGGTGACGGATGTTATGGCGGTGGGAAGTTGATTTACATGAGATGTTCAAATGTGTGTTCATGTTCCTCAATGCATAATTCAATGCGCCGTCGAAAGGATCTGCAGACGAGATGTAACATCGCCGGCGTGACGGAGCGACATGCGTCCTCGATGCGCCGTTTTAGATCATCCGGGGATGTGGGCTCAGTGACATAAACACGATCCTTTAGATATCCCCACAAAATGAAATCTACTGGTGTTAAATACGGCGACCTTGCGAGCCATGAATGAGGACCATGGTGCCTCAACCATCTTCCTGCAAACCTGTTTGTTTGTTAAGCTTAAGGGACTTAACTACGAGGTCATCAGTCCCTAAACTTACAAACTACTTATGAACTACCTACAACTAAGGACGGCAAAAATATCCATGCCCGAGGGGGGATTCGAACCCCCGACCGTAGTGGCCGTGCAGACCGTGACTGAAGCGCCCCAGTCCCCTCGGCCACCGCGGCCGGCGCAAACCTGTTGTTTAGTTCTTCCACAACAGCACGCGCAGAATGGGCTGGGAGATCATCATGCTGCATACACATATAGACTCTCGTGTGTAGACACACATGTTCAAGGAGACCACTCAAACTGTCGGCTATAAAAGCGCGATATAACTCACCTGTCAGTGTACCTGGGAAGTAGTGTGGACGGATGATTTCATCCCCAAGGATTCCACATCACACGTTAATAGACCACCTACGTTGACGGTCGAAAGGTCGTACCCACCGAGGATTGTCTGCGGCCCAGTAGTGCATGTTATGGCGATTCACTGCACCATAATTTATGAACATGGACTCATCAGAGAACATAACACTTTGTAAAGACTCCAGCGTGAAATTACGCATGGCCCACTCACAGAATGTCACTCTTGCACACTACACGCCACACAGATGTGAGACTGACACCTGCGACTACAGCAATGGCTCGTAACCTGACATGAGGATCGTGGTTTAGTGCAGCTAAAACAAACACCTCTGTCTCCTCACTTCTTGCAGGTCTTCGTCTGTTACTGCGACGCATTACCAAGCTGCCTGTTTCCCGAAGTCGTTGTTCGGCACGTAAGAACGTAACGGCTGCCGGGGCTCTTCGCCTAGGATACCTCACGGCATACGCCGTGGCTGCTTCAGTGGCATCGTGTCGGCAGACGCCGAGCATCAGCAACATGTCAGCGTTCTCGTTGTTAGTGTATGCCATCGTCATCCGATGTCAGTAGCTGTGGTATATTGAGCCCCGGTTGTTTGTGTGGCTCCAACTGTCGGGTATACGGCCGTGTGCGGCGACAGTCGGTAGTCTAACAGCGCATCGAGGAAGCTTCTCGCTCTGTTTCACCGGCAACGTTACAACTCGGCCGCACCACATTTAGAAGGCGCATTGTGGTATCTGCCCCTGAAACTTTGAAGGGTTGTAGCTCCCAGACTAACAGTGATAGGAATGTAGTTTAAATTGATTTGGACGCAGCTGGTTTCAAAGAATCCAATGCACGATAGAAAAAAACTATTGTTCCATTTAAAAAATTATATCTTTGTGCTGTAGCTCTTTGGAAACTGATACAATAAACTATGTTCATAGCTCCGCAGAGAGTGTAACATTTCTTGTGTTGACCTACCGCAATAAAATTTCCCGTCACCTATTATTTTGTAAGTTACAGAGCCAAACACAATTAGTGAAACACCCTGTGTAACCACACAGTTACTTTCGACTTCGGGATCAGCAAAAGGAATACTTTTGTGACTTTTACTTAAAAATGGGTCGTCATGCAAATACCACGTGCCTTCTCACATAACGGAGGCGAAAGTCCGGATTCCTGGTGCAACCTGCCAGCTTGTAAGATACGGCGCGGAAACTTCCTCACGACTAGCGCCCTGCCTGGACAATCGCGGGCTCTGACGCAACGCTGAGGTTTGGCGCAACGCGGGAAAAGCGGACTGTGCGGGCAGACGCTGGGACAGAACACTGTTTTTGTAATCGTCCCGAGGGCTCTGCGGTCGCTGCCGAGTGTTGAGCCACCGGAGGTGAGAGGGAAAAACAAGTGTTTGGGCTCCCCTGGAAGGTAACGGAAAATTACTCCGTAAAAATGCTATCTCCAACGTAACAACTAGTTCTAAGAGCTTCAGATCACTCAATAAGGTAACACTCAATACGGCTGCTTCTCTCGAAATTTTAATATTTACCTGTTTAACACGTTCGCTGCCGTTCACGCTCTGGCGCGTGTAAACGTTACTTACACACACCATGAACGGTGTGTGTAAGAGAAGTATTTTAAAACAGCTTTGAAAGTTTGTTACATTTATCTAATGAAACTAATGAAAGTTGGAAAGACTGATCGCAAATAATTTTAAAAGTTAAACGTTCCAAAAAAGATAAAGCCAAGATCGCTAATATATAATTTTATTTCGACGTCCGGTTTCGATGGTCTCTGCCATCATCTTCTGGTCTATAAAAGTTTATACAGTCGTCATCTTGTGATGTCAACAGTTGTTGTTTGATGCATTATGTCATTGTATTAAAATATACATGTCAGTATGACAGTATGACACAAGAGACAATACATGTGCAGTGAGTGTATTTCAGTATTTACAGCGGCCACAAACAAATGGGCGGAGTTGAACTTTCGTATTACTGTTGTTCCCTTCGCAACTCTGCTAGCTGCAACATATACTGAACATATTCTGGCTTATGTGAAATGGATGACCTGAAAATGGACACATGTCCGAAACTCTTCAACGCTTGGGTATGTATATATGTGGATATCTGATTTTGTATGTTGAACCAAATCACAGGCAGTTGATTAGTTTCGGATTTTACCGCGGACAAACGTCGTGAAAAGGATATATATTTGTATGTGTGTTTTGAAAACATTAAATTTACATAAATTTTAATAACAAATGACTGGTATACTTCGCCAAAGCAAAAAAGGAATGTAAAATCTGTGATATTCCTGGCGAATAAGTTTCTGTGGAAGTCTCCACCGCCGCGGTGGAGTAGCCAAGTGGTCTAAAGCACCTCGCCGTGGAGGTTCCAGTCCTCCCTGCAGCATGGGTGTGTGTGTTTGTCCTTATGTTAGTTTACCTAGGTTTAAGTAGTTTGTAAGCTACGGACTGATGACCACGCAGCTTGGTCCGAGAGATTAACAGACATTTGAATTTTTTTTTTAAGTCTCCACCGAATCGTTTCTCTGAAGTGCGCAAGTGTAACAGATTAGCTGGACAGCCTCTGTAGAGTTTTGATACTATTTAAAGTAACTAACAGTAAGAGGCAACCTTCGGTTAGTGAAATATTCGAATGGCATTTGTGGCCGGAATATCGCGCGTGGGATTTTTCGGCCGCTACTTGACGCCACCTCGACAACTTGCATGTCGATGATGATGATTCCCCTGCTGGAAATCTAACCCAAGCCCCCTACGTGGGAGTCAGTGACGCTGCCGTCTGAGTTACAGGGAGCGGACACCTACTGTAAGCTACAATACCGAAGTCGACATCGACAATTCTGAATGTACAAAGGAAGAGCTAGAGTGAGCTAGACTGCTACAAAATATCCCCTGCCGCCCATTATACAGTAATTTGTGGCGAAATGTGTCGATGAAGGTGTAAATAATGCACTAGTTGTACTATTATATATTCTATCTGCCCACCCCTCCTCTCACTCTCTTCAAGAGAGACTTAATGCAGTCTCTCGACCACTTCCCAGATATATTCAAAAGTTACAGACCTATTTCACCTGCAGCGGGCGAGGTGCCGCCGTGGTAACACACTGGACTCGCATTCGGAAATGTGGTGGGTCAAATACACATCCAGATTTAGGTTTTCCGTTACTTCCGTAAATGACTTCACGTAAATGCAGGAATGGTTCCTTTCAAATGACACTGCCCATTTCCCTTCTCACCCTTAACGAATCATTCTAGCGTGAGCTCTGTAGTAACGGCGATGGTACTGACGACATGCCGAATCAGAATTGCTTAACACAACCTTGCGAAATTCGTTCACGAAAGTAAGACAATCAAATACTCCAGAATTGGTAACAAGAACAGCTGCCAGCATGAGTAATTTAGAAGTTGATACCCCTGATGTATTAAAGCAACTTAAACCTCTTAACAAAAGTAAGACTCCCTGTCCCGATTGTATACCAATTAGTTTCCTTTCAGAGTATGCTGATGCAATAGCCCCATTCCTAGTTATTACATGTAACCGCTCGCTCATCGAACATTCTGTTCCCAAAGACTAGAAAGCTGCACAGGTTACGCCAATGTTCAAGAAAGGCAATCGGAATGATCCACAGAATTACAGGCCTATATCATTATTATCAAAAGGGAGACAGGGCACCAAGTGCACAGGAGGAGGATATTACCATCAAAACAAATGGAAACTTTAGTAACTAAAAGTCAGAAGTTGAAAACATTTTAATAATTACTTTTTAAATGTTGTAGAGAGAATAGGATCTAAATGTTAATTAGAAGGAGCAAGGCCTTACCTATACAATATGATACAATTGAAATTCCACCCACCTCTCCTTCAGAAATTAGGAAAATAATAAACTCTCTCAAGAGCAACAGGTCACATGGAATTGATAGCATTTCCAGCAGGGTAATAAAAGCTTATTACCAAAAGATAAGTAGGATATTAGTCATATATGTAATAGCTCTTCTTAAGGCACGGTATTTTTCCGAATGGACTGAAATATACTATCGTTAAGTCAGCAACGTATTCTCTAGTAGTTTCACATATAAGTAAACATAAAGGTCTAACAAAATGTCAAAAAAAAAAAAAAAAAAAAAAAAAAAAACGTTTCAACAGAAAATGCCATATATACCTGCACTGATGAAATACTAAATGCTTAGAATAACCGGACATCACCAATTGGTTTTCTTTTGTGATCTCTCAAAGGCTTTTGATTGTGTAAATCATGGGATTATTCTAGATAAGCTTAAGTATTGTGGTATGAGTGGTAGAGTGCACAAATGGTTTAAATTATACTTAACTGGCAGACTGCAGAAAGTTGACGTAAGCAGATCACATGCTATAGAAGAAACAATTAATTCTTCTAACTCGAGAGTTATCAAAAAAGGGATCCCACAAGGTTCAGTCTTGGTCCTTTGCTGTTCATAATATATATCAATGACTTGCGATTCTATATTCACGAAGATGCTAAGCTAGTTCATTAGGACAAAGGCATTACTCGTTGCGACGAGATCTATTTACGAATTTTCATTCACTAACTTTCTATTCCGAATGCGAACATATATTGTTTGCACCCACCAAAATAGGAAGATATAATCATTACAAAATAAAATAAGAGAAATCAAATCGAAAACGGATAGATTTAGGTGTTTCTTTTTCCCGCGAGCTGTTAGAGAATGGAACTGTAGAGAAACATCATAAAAGCTGTCCTATGAACCCTCTGACACGCATTTCATTGTGACTTGTAGATATTTAGTAGATGGAGATGCAGACAACCACGCGGTCGACGGGACGTTGAACCCTAAGCTTCGTTGCTAGTTCACCTGCACCATGCTGCCGGTTCGTAAGAGAGTGGTGTGTCGTGAACAAGAGCGCCCGCACCCCCACTCAGCGGAGCCCGGCGCGGCACGCCCGGCTGCCGTGGGTGGCCGCCCGCGCCGCTAATGGCGCCAAAGTGGCCGCGCGCCGCAACCCGGCGCCGGCGCCGCCCACCGCCGCCCACCGGTATCGCACCAGCCATCAGCGGCCGACACCTTTCACCCCGGGACCGGCGCGATCGCGTCAGCCAACGCCACTGCGGCTTCCTTCATGTGGGGCTCACCATGTCGTCGCAGACGCCGCACTAGCATCGCAGAGTTAGCTCGGCAATCACGCTGGATAGCACACCAGTTCCATCCTATATATCTTAACACACATTAAAATTGAGGTATTTGTGCCTACATTTCACTTTGCAGTCAAAACTACACATCGCAAACGAATAGTGTTTGTATGCGGTACTAGGTATCAGTCTCCAATTGAGCACCATGTTGATAGAGGGTTGATAACGATAAGGGAGTGGAAGATATGGGAGTTGAAAGTTAGCGACTTATATATAATTCTACGTGTGGGTGTCAATCTTTTGTTCTTCAACAAAACTACACAATGGAGAGGTATGACCTCTCTGTTGTAGTACAAAGTCTCCCGTTGCACACCATAGCAGTTCTGTGTCGATAGCTATAAGAGGGTGGAAATTATAGTGGTTGAAATTCGTCAGCTTATACAAAATTCGAACTGATGACCAGCGATAAATTTTGACACTATAATAGCAAAGAGATTATATCGGGTGATGGGGTTTTATTAGGACATAAAAAAGTTCAAAAAATGCCCGACAAAAAATACAAATGTTTGTAAATCTATCGGACCAAAATGCGTGGTCATCAGTTCGTAGCTTACAAACTACTTAAACTAAGGTAAATTAAACTAAGGACAACACACACACCCATGCCCCAGGGAGGACTCAAACCTCCGACGGCGAGCAACCGCGCGTTCCGCAGCTAGATGCCTTAGACCGCTCGGCTACTCCACCGCGGCAAATGTCCGACACATGGCGCTTCATCTGATCAGAAAAGCAATAATTAGCATAACAAATTAAGACAAAGTAAAGGTGATTTTCTTTACAGGAAATTCTCAATATCTTCACCATCAATCCTCAACAATAGGTGTAATCGAGGACTATTGTTGTGAACAGCACCCTAAAGCATATCCGGAGTTATGGTGAGGCATTGACGTCGGATGTCCTTCAGCATCCCTTGAGATGTCGGTGGAACACAATACACTAGCGACTTCAGGTAACCCTAATGCCAGTAATCGCACGGAGTGAGGTCTGGGGACTTGGGAGACCAAGCATGACGAAAGTGGCGGCTCAGCACACGATTATCAACAAACGCGTCTAGCAGTATGGGGTGGAGCGCCATCCTGCATAAAAATCGTACGTTCCAGCAGGTGTTTATCAGCCTGGCTGGGGATGATGCGATTCTGTAACATATCGGCGTACCTCTCACCCGTCGCGGTAGCAGTTACAAAACCAGAATCACGCAGTTCCTCGAAGATAAAAGGCCCAATAATGGTAGGTGTGATAAATCCAACGCATACCGTGACTTTCTCGTCGTGTAATGGAGTCTCCACTACAGTTCTATGATTTTCGGTAGCCCCAATTCTGCAGGTTTGGTTGTGGGCGTTGACATACCCTCGGAGCGTGAAATGAGCTACGTCGGCCCACAACACGTTACTCAACCAATCGTCATCTCCCGCCATCTTTTGAAACGCCCACACCGCAAATACCCTCCGCTCCACTGAATATCTAGGTAAGAGTTGATGATGCCGATGGATTTTGTAAGGATGACATCGGAGGGTACGCCTAAGTGCCAACCAAACAGTAATGGAATGCCGCTGCGACGTGCGACTGTAGGAACGCTGACTTCCCCCTGCATATACGAACCCTCTACAGTCTCCATTTCTTCCTGAACTGTCTCAGCAGCATTACGCCTTATGCTCAGTCGGCGACTACGGAGTCTATCGTTTAAACAACCCGTGGCTTCGAACTTCGAAATCATTCTCGCCACAGCTGCATTTATCAACGGATCTTTACCCGTTCGAATTCCCTTCCTATGGCGATAGGGTCGTAACGCTGAACTAGCATATACCCCATTCTGATAATAAAGCTTCACCAAAAGCGCCTTTACAGGTAACGTCAACATGCTGCGACTGCTGGCGCATCTCATTACAACTCCTCTTACACACGATTTTCATGCGCAGTCACTGACGTTTTGCTGTCCAGCGCCATCACTCGGACAATTTTTTGAACTTGTTCTAATAAAACCTCATGCCATTCCAAGCATGTGTGTCAATTTTTACCTCTCTATTTGCATTATTCCGTGATTTATTAAGTTTTCAAATGTATACTGACTTTTTGATCACCCGGTATACAGCGCGAACGTGATGCACTTTCTTCAGTTGTGATTCTGCAACAAGTAAAATTACCAAGAAAGTTGCCAAAACGTAAGAAAGAAATTTCACGTTCTTGATCCGTTTCTAAAAGACGGGAAACGGCGCTGAAAAGTGAATCTACAGACGATAGAAACTTGAAATCTATAGACATTTATCTTACACTGTAGGCATCAGAGACTTTTCGATATTCCCATCCCTAAGGGGGTGAAACAAGAGATGAACAGTTATTTTGAAAATACGTTGCTATTCAGACAATATTGAAACAAGTAATACAAAACTTGGGATTTAGATTTTTGATTGGAATTTTAAAAACACGTTTTTTTTTCGATTTTTTGGAAAATTCAACCATTAAGCGGATGAAATAAGGGAAAAGCTTTTAAGGGCGCCACTAAAATTATTTTAATGCTAGAAATGTGAAAATTTGGAATTTTTGACCCATGGTTAGAATTTAAAAAAGAAATGTGTCTCGGGATGTTTTGAATTCTGCCAGCAATGGTGCAATAGTGTATCAACATTATTAGGAAAGCCTCTTTAAAGTCAAATCTATGAAAATTTATATTTAGAAGTAGAAACAACCAATGCAGGCCATCAAGATTACGCGTGCGAAGAAGCGGGAATTAAGCTAGTTCATTAATACAAGTAGCAACATGTCAGTCAGATGCCACCTACAGTGCTGGCCACGTACGCGACCCATAGCGGCGCGTTTAGTTACATTAAATATAAGTTCTGCATTTTAAATCTTGTCACATTTAATTTACATTTGTAACTTGAACGTGAGCTCTGTTGCTAAAAAACCACTGACTGTTCATTTCATGTAAGTATTTTTTACTTCTGATGATGGCTTCCATAATTGAAGCCGAAACCTTGGTAAAATAATCAACTTCTAGCTTTGCAACCATCTTCTTCCTCTTTGGCCATGTTCCCGCATTTGAAGTATCGGATTTGTTAATTCGGATATTCACGGGGTGGCCGGAAGCCCTATCTGTCACCACCCCATGCCTTCGGGAGGAAATGTGTACCCAAATGTCTGCGTATAGTTTTATGTGTGAAAGTGTACAGTGTTACGAAATGTTTGCGAACCGTGAAACTGAGGCGGGACTTGGGAACCAGCCCGATATTCACCTAGGGGGATGTGGAAAACTGCCTAAAAACCACAGCCGCGGTTGGCGTCACTCCGAACCCCTTCGTTAATCCGCCGGGCGGATTCGAATCGGAGCCGGTACACCTCCCCGTCACGGAAAGCGGTGCGTTAGACCACACGGCTAACCGAGCGGGTCTAGCTTTGCAACCGATGAGCTGTATTTTCTTAGTGTTATTCTTTCACGAACGATTGCTGTCTCAACAATCATGTTTATGAAACAGCAACTTCAAATTTTGGGACTACGGAATCCATCTGACACTTTTTTAGTCTTTTGTACGGTGAACATCTCCATGACTGCCCGTCTAGGTGCAAACCTGGCATTGTCGGAAAAATTTATCTATTCCAGTCTTCCATTACTCCATGACATACTCTTTCCTTTGTCTGTCCATGTCTTCTTTCCTCTCTATTTTCACCTTCTTCCGCTCCTCCTTCCCTTCTTCTTCTACCTTCTCCTCCCTCTTACAGAGCGAAGAGGCGCTGGAATACCATTCGGAAGTAGGTTGCTTCACCTTCGCCATCCAGATGTAAGTTTTCCGTGATTTCCCTAAATCACTACATGCAATAGTCGCAATGGTTCCTTTTTGAAATGGAACGGCCGATTATCTTCCTCATTCTCACCCGAAACTGCGGACGTGATCTCCGGTGAGATTTATATTCTATGCTCCTTCTTCCTCCCAGATCTCTTCACCAATGTCCCCATATCTGCCCATCTCCTCTTCTCGTACTCGTCATATAACGCTGGTATGTAAATCAGTATCACAATCTATGATTGGTGGTGTGCCCATCTTCCACAGCAGCAGATAAAATCAAAGAGGTTTTCCTTCTTATGCAGACTACAATGAAGACTATTATTTTACCAGACGCGTTTCGATTTTTATTTGTAAAGCACCTTCTGTGGTTGGTGTTAATGCCTTCTGCTTGCGTCTCACTGCTGCTTTTCGGTATAGTTGTCTGGGGATGTTCAATTTTTCAGGTGAGTTTCTAGTTTGCACACGGCAAATTTCGTCTGATTTTATATCGTTCTTTCGTTTCATTCGTTACCACTTTACATTTTCTGACTGGGTAAATTTTGGACATCACCCGTTTTTTTAGCGGAATGCCTTTCGGTTTGTTTGTCACTTCATTGGTGACACTGTGTTGAAGTGTAAATAAACTGAAAAGCATTAGACAAACAAAAGGGTTACTAACCGTTGTAACAAATGAAACAAAGAAAAAAAACATACAATTATAGGCGAAATTTTCCGTTTAAAAACAGGAAATGCACATCACAAACCCCAGCCAACTAGACTGGAAAACGGCAGTGGTATGTAAGAAATCGGCATTAACATAAACCACAGAAGATGCTTTACAAATAAAAAGCGAAACGCATCTGGTGTGAAATGTATTAACTGCAAACAACATAAGACATTATTAGATTTCCTACATTACATACCTGTTAAAGTTACCCTATCTCCTCCTTTCCCCTTTCAGACTGCTCCTTCCAATCTCTCTGCTCCTCTCATCTGTTCGTTACCGGCCAGTCTACCCCCCCCCCCCCAACCCCTACTCATCCTTCTTCCATAACTCCATCTACTCCTCCGCCTAACTCATCTCCTACTCCAATAGTGAAAAACTACCTACATCTCGCAATTTTCGAAATGACAGGTGAAAATGGCTACTCTCCACCATGAATCATACAGTTCCATGCGAGGTATAAAGACCTTCCGTATACGCATATCTGCCGGTGTCGGGCTCAGTAGTTTTGCCATGCGAAGTTCGAAATCTGATGTAGACAGTGTTTTTTCTCTTGATATAAACGTCAATTGTGCAAAATTTCATTAAGATGGGAATAAAACTGTACACTTGTATCAATTATAAATAAACAAAGACACTGTTCACTCATATAGTAGTGAAAACCTAGCGTTGACGGGTATTTACTGTTTCCTCTCTTCTGTTAGTCCATCTCCTGTCTCATCCTGTCTCTGCCCATCTACATCTCCCATCATCCTCTCTCCATCTCCTCACACCCGGCCCTCTTCCTACCACCGCTATACTTACCCGTCCATTTCCTCCTCCCCTCCTTCTGATATAAACCACGGATCTCTTAATTATTACAATCTCCCTCCAACACTTTCTGTCAACTTGCTCCTCCCCATCTCTCCGTTCATCTCTTCTGCTCACTTTCCATCATTTCCCTTTCTCGCTCACCGTCAATGTTCTCCTCTCTGTCTATTCATTTTCTTCTCTTCCTCTCTCGTCCCATCTCTCTGTCCATCAGTTACTCAATGTCTCTCAGACCATCTTCCCCTGCCCAGTAAAACAAAAATTACAAATATAGTAATTTCTTATGTAATTTCTTTTTCCCATTTTTACGCATGAGTAGTGCTACACAACCTTTGCTTGCTCCTTTATATTGTTCAACATCTAAATAGAACATTTTCTAATACCCTATGCAGTGATATTTATTTCCTCTTAATTTATGTTTCTTTGATTGCAACAATATTCATGTCGTTTAGTATATTTACTAGTTCTAACTCCTTTTTTGAGAAATGTGTCTCACATTCCCGGTTCCTATCGTAAGCATCCGTTGATCCATCCTAATTTGTCCTTTCTCATAGCTTGTCATTTACCTTTGATACCTACCTGTTCCCGAGGCTCGTTTGGGTACTGGGCTAGTATATGCTTTCGAAGAGTTGGTTACTAGCCATCTGCCCAATCTCTTTCCAGTACGACCGTGATTTTCTTTCGGCGTATATCCCTTAATTGAGATGTTCCGTTTATTTAAAGGCGCCGGAAATAAAATTGCGTCTCATCGTCTCCTATTGGCTTTGTAACCTATAGCCACTGAATTCTCGCGATTCAAGCCTCCTAGTATGTGGGAATAGGATTTGTTGGTAGAGCTGCCTTGATATCCTGAAAGTCTGACTGATTTCCCAAATTTTAATGGACATTTTCCAGAGTTTTGTTTCTTCAAATAGATATCGGCAGCCTGTACAGACAAAAATTATTTGATGCAACTGTGACGTCAAACAGAACAATATGTTCAAATGTTTGTTTAGCTTAAGGGACTTAACTACGGGGTCATCAGTCCCTAAACTTACAAACTACTTATGAACTACCTACAACTAAGGACGACACAAACATCCATGCCCGAGGGGGGATTCGAACCCCCGACCGCAGTGGCTGTGCAGACCGTGACTGCAGCGCCTCAGTCCCCTCGGCCACCGCGGCCGGGTGTACAGACACCAGAGTCCTTTGCCAACTGCCAACATTTGGTTGTTGGAGAATAGGAAAGAAAAATGAAAGACACCCTCAGGCCTTGTAACCAAATCGAAAATGTAGAAGCTCGCCTGGGGGGCATGGAAAAGAAAGCAATGACATGAAAGTAACGTAAGACTTAACTGTCATGGGTGACCCTACCGGGAGCACAGTACCAGCTAGTATAGCTCAGTGGATCACTGATACACACAAACAACTCCACGAAGGTTAAGGTGGTAGTCCTTACAAGCTCATTAAACGCTTGTAGTCTAATTACTAAACGAGAGAGTTTGATCATTTATTTAGTCTGATTACTGAACGACAGCTTAGAGTCTGGTGAAATATATATCAAAGAATCAAATGTTGAAATGCTTGTAAAGTTATGGGACCTAATTGCAGTGGTCATCTGTCCATAAACTTGGAAAATACTTAAACTAACTTATCCGGAACAAAAATCACACACACACACACACACACACACACACACAAGGGAGGACACGAATCTTCGATGGCGAAAGACCGCAAGTACCGCAGCAAGGCACCTTGAGCGCACGACTACTTCGCCTTGGCGAAATCAAAGAATCATGGAAGACAAAACATATATTACGTCCTCTAATGTTTACTGTACATTAAGTAATGAAACAGGTGTGGTTCTGGTATCCATCAGTAACTACAAAAAGTAATATTATGTTGTAAATTACATACATGTTTCTAAACTAGAAAAATTAATCGAAAGGTTATGTAGTGATACAGTCCGTGGACCACGTAGCATAACGACGTATATCATTCGGCGCGGTACACTGCTGTTTAATTATTATAAATTTCATTAGTTAATATTACGTGGCGGATCGTACTTCTGCTGCATTTTAAGTAAATATATTTTATTATTATTTTTTATTTACACGATAGGATCAGTCTAAGCAGATCTGAATGTGAGAAGAATATGTCTCTTTGCATTAGCTACCTTTTAATGTTCGCCTCCAAAGATTGCTGATTTTCCTCCTCTCCGTTTACGCCGTTGTGAAATGTCAACAATCAACGATCACATTTCACTAAATTCTAATGTAGTGCTGGTAGACGGTTAACAGATGGGATGAATTTCCTAAGATAGCCCATTAAATAATTCCTTCAAGTAAATCAATAATTAATGTCCATTAAATTTATGTAAGTTAGGTTGCTATTACACGAAGGCGTAATTTCACCTCACCAGAGATTATAGCCTGCCACACCGCTAAAAATTGCTAGCTCTGGAACGTAATGTTATTCAGTTCGCCAAGCTAGAAACTAAATTAAGACTGCCCTTTTCTGTTGAATATTTACTTCAAATTTACTACCTAATGATACCTGCCAACGCGTCTGATCCCCTCTGATACTGTTCACGCGATAACAGGATATTTTTACAGGTTTCAACTTTTCTGTAAAACTCGTAAACACTGTATACCAGAGATAATGTAGGTTTATATCAGAGCCATCACTCATAAATTCCTGGCACCATTTAACATGCCAATTTGAAGTTAAATTCGGGACTCCACAAACAAAGTCAAATCCCTCCAAAATTATCTTTTAAGAATTTCACATTCAACAGCAGATTATTTTACCACCAAAGATCTTATCACATATTTTCCATCACTGAATGTTGAATTACATTTCACTTTTAGCGTAAAAATTTCCCAGTATCATATTCTCGAAATTCTTAATTGAATACTGAACGGGAAAATTTTTCATTAAACGCTTTATTTCTTAGTTTTTATTGCTTTTTTATCTGTTATGAAACAGAAAATACATTTCTTACACACATGTTAACATTTCGAAAGTAAGTCCAGAACTTTCATTTTACGATTCGGCTTACATACTCATTTGTTAATTGTTAAAATAATGAATTGGCCGCTGAAAAACTCAGTGCTCCAGATATCTTCTTCCAACTAGAACCCGCCGGCCCGGATGCAGTATAGTCTGGTTGCATTGCCAACTGCTGCCGGCTGCGAAGAAGCCCTTAGCGGCCAAGTTGCTGCAGTTCCACTCATGAAACAAAAGAAAACAAGTTTTTGACAGAAATATATTTAAAATAATAGTTACTAACTAAATTAAATTTCATATAAAATGGAATAGAAACTCACCATATATCGCTAACGCTGGAAGGCCCGAAGTGACTTCTAAAATATATTCTGCATCACTACAAGGTCATCCTAGTTTGTCAATAGTGGTGCACCAACCCCTATCGTATGCTTACCGTTGCTTTAGGTTCCTGTTGTTCAATTTATCACAAATTAATTTTTATTTTAAGTTCAATAGATGCTGGAGTTTTGTTGAATGCTTCCTATTTAAACGCCTAGCTACTGCAATGACTGAACAGGCGCATACAAACTTCGGGTAAAAGGCCCATTCCACTACGGATTGCTGTAAGCGAGACGTTACGACAAATTTTCGCTTTTGCTGCCATGAACTATTCCCTTACTCACTCTTCTATCTGCGGACAAGAAATACGCAGACCCTAAACTTCTGTCGCGGAACTCATATAAAAGTGCGTGCGCTGTGGGACGTCTTTGAAGGTACTATACGAGTCAGGATAGCGTTAGAAATCTTTTGGTGACGATCACATATTTCATTTTCATATAACTGTAATATTAGGGTTTACCCATCATTACCAATGAGAGTGAATGGTACATTTCATAAAACACATACACACATTCCGAACTAAAATAACAGATTTCAGTGTAAAATCAGAGAAAAGAGAGAAAGAAAGCATACAAGCAAATAAATAAGCAAAACAGCTCGGTAACCAATCACGTTCGATTTTTGAGTCAGCGAATCGATAGGATCTTTCTCTCTCCTTTCCTTAACATTTTCCTAATTATTTCCCACTTTCTCTACTCCGCCTAGCACGTCATGCAGTTGAAAGTGTTTTTCGTCTGTTAATTTGTTTCTTCCAATATGGCATTCGTATAATCAATTATTAAAAGATAACACAGCGTGAACTTACTTATTTTCGCTTCCTTTCTTCTTGCATTACAAAAAACAAATTTGATAAAATCGTACATATTTTTTGGGAACACTCAGGTTTACACTGGGGCAAGCGATGTAAAAGTGGTAAACAGAGTGTTTGTAATTATATTTCACAAGTTTTCTGTTAAATATAACCTAATTTCCATGTTTACATTTTGTTTGCACAATCCTCAAGATTGTAGATAGACATTTCACGAAGTAAACGTTTGAAATTGAGACGTTGGAGGCTAACGGCCGAGTACACCAACCTCGGTCAAAAGTTAATCCCGGTCAAGTCGGCATTTAACCGTGGTCAACTCAAGTTTCTGGTGCACCGACACCGATCAAAATTAAACGAGGGAGTTGATCGCGGTTAAATTTGATCGCGGCTGACGCCCGGTTTTGTCGAGATGACTAGGGTTATAGGAGTGTGCAGTATCAAGATGGGGGCGCGTTTTGATGTTTTAGACGGAATTGACAAAGATTTATTTTACCTCGATCATTTAAATCGGGATCAAAACCGGAACGTAGTGATTGTGGAAAGGGGGACTCTTTTGAAGATTACAATGACAAAAAGTTCGAAGAAAGATTTTGTTTGTCCAAAGAAAGTGTGGTGGTTGTTAAACCAAATCAGTGACAGGTTAGAATTTCCTACCGATAGAAATAACCCTATTTCGCCTATGAACAATTGATTACGTTAAGAGCATATGCAACTGGTGCATTTCACATACTTATTGGTGACAACAGTAACATATATCGCGACGACACATTGTCAGGAAGAGCAGTTCGCCGCGCCATAATTAATGAATATTTCCAGTAAGGTAACTATCAAATTCAGAAAAAGTTTTGAATAAAAAATTACGATATGTTCCGTAACTATAAGCGTAAAGCTTTCGTGTTATTAAAACATGTTATCTGTATATTTCTGTTACCAGGTGAACATGCAATGCATGGCAAAATACGCTGTGAACAACAATGACATTTGTGTTGATTTGTTCGAAACAATAAATCACAATTTATGTAATTATATAAATCTGTCTTAGGGTGTTTTTTAATAATCATTTCTCTTTGCAATATGACTGGATTCGGTAAAATTTTACGACGCTTCACGCTGGGCTCCAGTGCTTATGTTGGCAACAGATGAACTATGAAGTGTGGAATTGCGTTAATATTTTTCACAAGCTACAGAGTAAATGTTATTGCTGCTCGTTTCACTCGCAGCAAAATTAATACTGTACCTGCTCTACGGTTGAAAGGTTCTTGTATGTACCCTTGTCCGTTCAGAAGCAAATAATTTTCGTTTTAATTGAAATTGTCACGAAAAAATATTTATTGGTCATCTTAGTTGCCGTCGTTACCATTGGTGCCAACATAACCACTGCAGCCCGGCGAGAAGCGTCGTACAATTTTACCGTATTTACAATCTTGTACATACAAATCACATGGTACTGTCGTCATTCACTAAAGATAGTCAAGAATACACATGTAGGTAAGCTCAACTAACACCTTTGCATCACTTGGGTGCCATCCGTTGCGCTACACGGACTTGATCACGATCAAATGTACGATTGGCTGACGACGGTTTGCTAAACGGTGATTAACGTTGACGCACCGCAGAGACGTTTTAACCGCGTTAACTTTTGACCGTGTCCTCGGAACCCTTGATTATCGTGCTTTCTGACCGAGGTTGGTGCACTCGGCCCTAAGCCGTTGTTGAACGACTTAATGTCTGTTTTAATCGCTAGCTTCTGCAGTGATGGCATCTGGAGGACATTTGGAAATGTGAAAGTCGTACCTCGAACAAATTTCTTGAAAACAAAAGTCTGATTACATGATAATCGTATTAGACGCTAAGTAAAAGTCTTTGCCAGACCCGCACCCTCTGATTTATATAATCTCTATTGCAGTGGGCAGTCGCATTAAGAATTCCGTAACAATTGGCGCTCGGCCGCACCGGGCCAGCGCGCTATAACGCGTAATATCCCGCAATAAAGTTAGTAAATGCGTCCACGAACACAGGTCAGCCGTTATTTCTCCTCCGAGCTCCAGTTACATGCCCTAACTGGCAATTTACCGGCAACGAGCTTGCAATAACTCTTGCGCACTCGACGACGGCCGCACGGGCTGCATTGGGAAATAGTAAGTTACTGTGCAGGGTGTAATTTGCGAACGGGATGACGCACCCTTATGACAAAGGTTTGAATACTGCGTGCGTTTAACTTGAATGACAGTGGTTTTGTCCCGGTGCGATACAATGCCAATTTTTCATCTGGCGTTCAGCTCGCTTTGTTACTGGCAATTATTATTTTTTTTAATTTCCTTTATCCGGTCGGCAATGGAAAGTAATGTATTCTCTGTAGCGTACTACAGAATTATTACAGTTATGCGTCACATATCACGTTTATTCAGATAAACGAGAAAACACTTAAATAAGAACGTACAAGAAGCAACAGTGTTTATGAGTTTACAAGCCTGTGTAGAACTCATGCTTGGGCGAAGTGTGGCAGTATTTTAACCAAGGGTGCTCTTCCACAGTCTTAAACCTGCTATGATTATTTGCTATCTTAACCATTTCGGTGGGGATCTTGTACGTATTTTTGTTAGAAACCGTCACATATGTGCTAAAAAAAAAAAAAAAAAAAAAAAAAAAAAAAAAGTTCAAATGTTTGTAGAACTTATGGGACTTAACCACGGGGTCATCAGTCCCTAAGCTTACAAACTACTTATGAACTACCCCTTATATATATATATATATATATATATATATATATTGTGTGTGTTTGTGTGTGTGTGTGTGTGTGTGTGTGTGTGTGTGTTTGTGTGTGTCTGTGACTCAGTGCATACGGGTTTGTCATAAATACATTCATATGAATCCTCAGGTACTAAACTAAGAAGTAAAATATCAACCTTCATTCTACAGAAAAATAAAATCTGTTACTAATGCCATAATGATAAAATGACTATCATAACTATCATCATTATCATTAGAAACTAGTTATGCCTTTTACTGTCCAGTCTGTAACATAGTCCTCCTAATAAAATTCCTGCTTGTTCCCCTATTCAATGCTAAAATTGATGCCTTGTCTGATGTTCAAAATCATTCATAACTGAATCTGAAAACTTTCTCCTTCGTGTAACTCGCCTCCTCTTACCCTCTCCTGCTGAACCCTTGAGTCTTTTGGATTGCTTTCCGCTAGAACGCTCCAGTAACAGACAGCCAGGGTGGCTGGAGATAAGAGTATCACGTAGAAGAAAGCGGGAATTGTATCAAAATGTTAGAAGCAGTCAGAATGAATATGCAGTAGCTCATTACAAACAGTACTGTAAAGTTCTGAAAAATGTGATTAAGAATGCAAAAACTATGTGGTATGCAAAAAGAATAGAAAATTCTCGGGATAAAATTAAAACTATCTGGTCAGTCGTGAAGGAAGTGTCTGGTTAGCAGCAACAGGTAGAAGATATAACGTCAGTGCTTAGTAGTAATGTTTCTGTTACTGACAAGTTAGATATACGTACAATATTCAATAATCACTTTCTGAATATAGTAGGGGAACTAAACAAAACCCTATTTTCTACAGGTAATCATATAACATTTTAAGAAAATGCCTTTCCGAGGCTGTTGCCTAAAATGCCTTCATGATACTTCCATAGGGGAGATTGAGTCAATATTTGAATCACTAAAGACTAAGGACTCTTGCGGATATGATGGGGTATCTAGCAGAATTCTTAAGTATTGTTCTCCATATGTTTGCCCAGTACTAAGCCATATTTGTAATTTTTCCTTTCAGAATGGTCAGTTTCCTGACAGATTGAAGTACTCAGTAGTGAAACCACTTCATAAAAATGGAGAAAAGGATAATGTAGACAACTATAGACCTATTTCTATGCCATCGGTTTTTTCTAAAGTTATTGAAAAGGCTGTATATTCAAGATTAATTGATCATTTCAGTTCACATAATTTGTTGTCAAATGTACAGTTTGGTTTTAGAAGTGGTTTAACGACTGAAAATGCTGTATTTTCTCTGTGAGGCATTTGATGGGTTAAATAAGAGGCTACGGACATTAGGCGTCTTCTTTAATGTAACAAAAGCGTTTGATTGTGTTGATCACAAAATATCGTTGCAGAAGTTGGAACATTTTGGAATACGGGGAGTAGCTCACAACTGGTTCACCTCTTACTTTAGTAATAGACAACAGAAGGTAATTCTCCGCAGTGTACAAAATGGCTATGACGTAAAATCCCAATGGGGCACAATTAAGTTTGGGGTTCCCCAGGGGTCTGTTTTGGGACCATTGCTGTTTCTTATTTATACAAATGATATGCCTTCGCGTATAACAGGCGACTGTAAAATATTTTTGTTTGCTGATGATGCTAGCTTGGTAGTGAAAGATGTTGCTCGTGATATTCACACAGTATCAAATAATGCAGTTCAAGAGATAAGTTCATGGCTTGTAGAAAACAAGTTGATTGTTAAATCACAGTAAAACTCATTTTTTACCATTTTTAGGTGTTCATATAGACAGTAAGCTGTCATGGAAAGCCCATGTTCAGGATCTTTTTCCAGAACTAAATTCTGCTATTTTTACCATTAGAACAATAACTGAAATAAGTGATTTTTCAACATGAAAAGTTGTCTATTACGCTTACTTTCACTCACTTATGACGTACGGCATTGTTTTTTGGGGTAACTCGCCTGATGCAAAAAGGATATTTCTGGCACACAAACGGGCGGTTCGAGCAATATCTGGTTTAAGTTCACGAACGTCATGTCGACCCCTTTTCAGAAGTCTGGGAATTTTGACACTGGCGTCACCATACGTTTTTTCTTTAATGTCTTTTGTTGTTAATAATATCAGCTTATTCCTACGAGCTAGTAGCTTTCACTCGATGAATACTAGACAGAAGTCTAATCTACATCTGCATCACACCACCTTGACACTTGTGCAGAAAGGTGTACAGTATTCTGCGGCATCTATTTTCAATAAGCTGCCACAAGAACTAAAGAATCTTAGCACTAATCCACACGCTTTCAAATCTAAATTGAAGAGTTACCTCATGGCTCACTCCTTTTATTCTGTCGACGAACTCCTAGAAAAGTTAAACAAATAAGCTAATTCATTTTTTTCTTTATCGATTCTTTTCACTTTGTCTTAAGATTGTCGTGTGCAAAGGACTAGTTAAAATTTTTCTATTACCATTCTTGTGTAACAATTAATGTATTTACTTGTTCCATGACCACGGAGTCTCACTCCTCAGTTGGGTCCCATGGAACAGAAAAAAATAAAAAAAGTAATCTTGCTTCTCCCATGCATGTAACATGACCACACCATCCCTATCTGTCCGCTCTAATTGCTTCATCTACAGTGTTCATTCCCAGGTTGGCTTAGATTTCCTCATTATGGAGACCCTCCTGCCATTGTTCCCATCTATTAGTACCTGTAATCACCCTTGCAACTTTCATATACAAAAACGCAAAGTAATTAATGACGTAACGTGTACCTACCCAGTTTTCACTCTCATATAACCAAGTTGGTCGAAAGATAGAGCGGTTAGTCTTGGTACTGTCTTCCTTCTTACAGAAGAGAGTAGATATTAGTTGAGCACTCACTACACTACCTTTTCCACGCCTTCTATGAGAAAATATTTGAAGATGTCCACCTATTCTTTGTTCCTCCTGTTTAAATCTCTTACCCACAGACATTTCTATCGTTTTGGAGATGCTGATCGTCACACCATAACCCTTACACCTCTGATCTAGCCTTGAAATACTGGATTGCAACCTTTAAATCGAATCTGCCATCACAACTTAGGCGTCTGCATATGCGAGACTGCATCTTTTATTTTCACCTATTTCAGTCTCACCCTGCCAATCTGTTATCAGCATATGATCCCCGAAACTAACATGAACCATGAACTCAGTTTACCGTCAACTCTAACTGCTGCCTACGCAAAACCCTGCAGACGTTTGCCTTCTCTTCCATAATATTCTAGAACTAACAATAACTTCTTCCTAGGAACATGGTCATAAGTCTTTTCTAGAGCTATAAAACATAGACACAATTTCCTGTTCCACTCGTAGCATTTCTCTATTATCTGCCGTAAGAGAAATATATGGTCCTGACAGCCTCTAAGAAACCTAAACCCACAATAATTTTCATCCAACTTGTCTTCAACTAATACTCTCACTCTCCTTTCAAAAATATTTGGGAATATTTTGCCCATAATGCTAATTAAAGAGATACACCGATATTTGTTACACTCTTTTCTGTTTCCATGCTTGAATTTGGTAAGATTACTACCTCGTCCAGTCAGACGGAACCTGTCCGGACTCCCAAGACATTTCAATTATCCTGTGTAACCATTTGAGACTTGACATTCAACTGTATTTGCTGAGATCCGGCTTAATTTCATCTGCCACAGCCGCTTTATTGTACTACAAACTATTGACAATTCTCTCCACTTCCACAAACATGATCCCGTTTTCATCATCATTTCTATCCCATTTCACTTCAAAATCTGACACACCATTGAATGTTTCGCCTCTCCAAAATATTCCCTCCATCTGACCAATGGATCAATAGGGTTCATTAGCAGGTTTCGTTACCTGTCCAAAACACTTATTAATTCCTTCTTTCCTTCCTTTCTAAGACTGCTGATTACGCCCCAGAATGGATTGACCCAAATTTTCTATTCCCAAAGTGTTCCCCCGATTGTTACTTGGATTCTGCAACTACCCTTTGGCTTTGTTTCTTTATTCAACATAACTTTCTCTGTATGCCTAATTTCTAGTATGGAGCCATTTTTGAAACGCTTTCTTTTTCTTTTCACAGGCTTTCTTTTTCTTTTCATTCCAGCAACCTGTCTGCTTCTTCCTGCCTTTACGCAATACTGTTCCATGACTTCCTATTTATTCCTCTTCCAATGACTGCCTAAATGACTACCTTCAATTAACTGGTACCTTTCTGAGATCAATGTCGTATATTTGTGCGATTTCCTTGTCCTGAAGCTTCTCTACTCCTATCCTTCTTCATATAGACCTGACTTTCTGCAAATTTGTCCTCACAAAACCAATTCCACTGCAGAGTAAATAATGATCAGTATCATCAAATAACTCTCTGAAAACACTTGTGGCCTTGTCTACTTCCTAAATTATTATGTAATCAATGACAGATCTTGGTTCCCTGTCTGCTCAAGTATAACGGCGAACGTTTTTGAAGGAGTTTGAGATAATGATGCCCATGTTGTTGTTGTTATGGTCTTCAGTCCGGAGACTGGTTTGATGCAGCTCTCCAGCCTACTCTATCCTGAGCAAGCCTTTTCATCTCCTCATAAGAACGACAACCCACATCCACTTGAATCTGCTTACTATACGCGTCTCTTGGTCTCCCTCTGCGATTTTTACCCCACACACTTCCCTCCAACGCTAAATTCACAATTCCTTGATGTCTAAGAATGTGTCCTACCAACCTATCCCTTCTTTTAGTCAAGGTATGCCAGAAATTTCTTTTCTCCCCAATTCGGTTCAGTACCTCCTCATTAGTTACGCGATCCACCCACCTAATCTTCAGCATTCTTCTGTAGCACCACATTTCAAAAGCCTAATGATGCCCATACTGGCACAAAAATCTAAGAGCTTTTTTCCTTTCCTGTTGGCCTCCATATCCCATAACCTTTTGATACCCTTCTGTTCGATTTCCTATCTTGGCACTTAAGTCACCCATGAGCAGAACACTCTCTTTGTCCTTTAACATCACTGAGTGCGTCGTAAAATTTGTCTCATCTTGGAATCCGTCTCTTCACAGGGCGAACACAGTGACACAGTCCTGATTTTCTCGCTGCAGATGGCCAAATCAATCCACGTCAGTCATTCATTTACATAGCTTACTGCAGGTACGCTGGATTCCATTGTTTTCCTGTGCTCTTCTTACTTTGACTCCTGACAGGTAGACCTTGTATTCTCCCTCTTCGTCCTCTTTCTCTCTCCTTACCCTTACCTCATTAACAGGGTAAAGCGTCTAATCCTATTTCTGCAGCCTCTGTCAGCTCTACCTTCTTTCCAGTGCAGTCGAAATGAAATGTTTGTTAAGCTTAAGGGACTTAACTGCGGGGTTATCAGTCCCTAAACTTACAAACTACTAATGAACTACTTACGAACTACTTACGAACTAGGACGGCACAAATATCCATGACCGAGGGGGGATTCGAACCCCCGACCGTAGTGGCCGTGCAGACCGTGACTGGAGCGCCTCAGTCCCCTCGGCCACCGCGGCCGGCCCAGTGCAGTCCCCATTGACATTAATAGCTCCTCATCTGATTACAGATCGTTTGCCAACTCGTATCTGAGGAATCCCTGGTCTGTCAATTAGAGTTGGAACTCCATCACCTCCAATGGTCCGAGGCATTAGGCTCTGATTGTTGCCAACATCATATTGAAGAACCTGGGAAGCAAGTTGCTAGCCTTACTTCCCCAGAGTCCCATTGAGTTTTACCACAAACTGTTCAGGGACTAACCGGTGCATTTGGTAGTTTTTGCCTTTTGTGCACAAAGAAGGCCACGACTCGGAAGAAGTCTGAGATGCCCAACTTTATTCAAAAGTAACTGATATCCCAACTGTCAGGATCACTTACTTGGCCATTCATACTTTGCCCGTGGTTCATGAACTAGGACATAGGTACAAGATCCCACATCATGAACCACATACAATGAATAAAGGAGTAAAATTGTCTAATGGTAAGGTATCATTTAAAATGTTGGACAATTGATTAGTGGCAAAAAAAAAAAATAAAAATAAAAAAAAAAAAAATAAAAAAAAATAAAAATAAAAAAAAATATTCGCAACTGAGTTCATATTTCATAATCCTAAAGGGTAGTTGCAGTATAATTGGTCCCTAGACTTACCAACTATATAAACTAACTTACACTAAGGACAACACACATGAAAACAAAATGAGCTGCCCTTCTCTGAACCTTCTCAATGTCTTCCGTCAGTCCCACCTGGTGAGGGTCCCACACTGGGCAGCAGTACTCCAGGACAGGACGCTTAAGTGTGATGTACGCAATCTCTTTGGTGGACCTGTTGCATCTTCGTAGCGTTCTGCCAATGAAACGTAACCTTTGGTTCGCCTTCTCCACAATATTTGCTATGTGTTCTCTCGTCTAAGTTGTTCGTAATTGTAACTCCTAGGTATTTGGTAGAATTTACAACTTAAGGTTTGACTGATTTATCGTGTAATTGAAGTTCAGCGGATTTCTTTTAGTGGTCGTATGTATTACTTCACACTTTTCATTGTTTATTGTTAATTGCCAATTTTCGCACCATGTAGAATTTTTGTCTAAATCTCTTTGCAGTTGTTTATGATCCTCTGCTGACTTCACTAACCGATATACGACAGCATCATCCGCAAACAGTGTAAGGGAACTATTCAGATTGTCTTCTAAGTCGTTTACAAATGCAAGAAAGAGTAGGCTACCTATAACGCTTCCATTGAGAACGCCAAATATAACTTCTGTTTTACTCAGTTACTACTAACTGTGTCCTTTCTGATATGACATCGTCAATCCAATCGCACATTTGGAGTGATATTCCATAAGCACGCAATTTCATTAGAAGCCGCTTGTGAGGTACAGTGTCAAAAGGCTTCCGCAAATCCAGAAATATGGAATCGATTTGAGATCCCTTGGCAATGGCACTAATCACTTCATGTGAATAAAGGGTAAGCTGTGTTTCGCAAGAGCGAAACACTGTTATTGTAAGTAGTTTGTAAGCCTATGGGCTGATGATCAAAGTAGTTAATTCCCTTAGATTTACAAACATTTTTTTAATGTTCCAAAAATAAATCCATTAAAGGTACCGCCTACGTTGTACTTTTCGCTATGTTGCACGATATGGAATCTTTACCCGACAGAACTGACAGCGCACATGGAAAAATTTCAAAAAAGGGCGGCACGTTTTGTATTGTCACGATATACCGAACAGCATATCACGGAAATGCTAACCGATTTCGGGTGGCAGTATTGAAGACATTTTCGTTTAGTTAAGACCTTTTTTTACGAATTTTCATTTCTTACCTCCGAATGGGAAAATGGTTTACGCCCTGTAACAGCGGATAAAATAAACATTCTAATTAAATATAATAAAATCAGAGCTCGCACGGAATGATATATGTTTTCATTTTTCCCGTCATCTGTTGGGGAGTGGAACGGTTGAGAAGTAGTCTGAAAGTGGTTCGAAGAATCCTCTGCCAGGCACTTAATGTGAATTGCTGAGTAGTTGTGTTGGCGTAGCTGAAGGTGGAACAGAGTGAAGGAGACATCAGTGGAAAGCCGACAATTTGCGGAAACGTGTAGTTGCATGCTGTTATTTAACAGATGAAGGTGAAGTTTAATACCATAATAAAGAACTGAACTACAACCAAGTGCCCACTTCAGTCCGGATGACTCGTGTTGAGAACTCTAGGAGAGGCTGAAAGGGTTCTGCAGACATGTTAATACACAACCTCTCGACCAGTGCCCACATTGCCCTAATTTTTAAACGGAGGCACGCAGGTATCATTCGACTGCGCCCGATATTTGTTTCATAGGACCCTTATTATTTTACGCAAGGGGTATTGTTCAGACAGCCATCTAGTTAAGCGCTGTCTTCTCCGAGGTATTTCCCACGCTGTTATTTGCCATGTAGTGTGCGGTCAGCAGAAGTGTGTTTGTTCCTGTACGTCATGAGGTCGATGTGGTGCATGGTGGCTTAATTGCTCTTTTGTTTCTTCTGTCCAGCAGTGAAGTTCCAAATCAAAGGTTTGTTCCCTAATGTACTGAGTTACATTCCGCAGCGTTCTGAGATTCATGCTTTACACAGCGATTGATTCAGGAACCGGACATTCCTCTGATAACTAATATTGCGAGAAAATATCCGTTCAATGTCAGATATGGGATGTCTGACGCGTGGGATACGCATGATACGCGAGCGATTCAATCCGCTAATATTGCACTTCAAAAATGTTAAAATGTTTCTAAAGCTATGGGAACAAACTGCAGTGGTCATCAGGCCCCTGACATACAAACTACTGTAACTTATGCCGAGGACATCACACACACCGCATGCCAGAGGGAGGATCGAACCTCCGACGGGGAACAAACTTGCACTCCGCGGCAAGGCGCCTTAGAGCGCAAGACCACTTGCGCATGATCTGTTGCATATGTAAACACAGAACACAGGTGCCACATCGATGTTCACTGTAAGGCTCGACCATTTCCAGGTGAGGTGATAAGCGAATCACCACGGTAACAACTCTACATTTTTTCTTACACTGTCACTAGCACTGTTACAGGAAATTCTGAGAAAAAATTAATTACCGCTCATTATAAATTGTTATCTGTCAGTCACACATCCCTAAACGATCTTTCCAAATTTTTATGCTCATTTCTTGGATACTTGTGAAAAGATTACATACTTCCTAGATAAATTCTAATTACAAACGACTGCTTGCAGATGTTGGTTCCACGGTTTGGCTTTACTTCAGGTTGCCAGTTTCAGAGACCCTAGATAAGTGCGATGTAGTTACGAAGTGTAGAATTATGAAACAGGAATTTCCCTATAGATGATGCACACCGTTAGTTTGGGCCCGTGAGAGTGCATCTGCAACGTCATCTGCTTTCTGTAACGGTTGGTGACGAATGGCAACTCTTAGTAACCTAAGGGCACACATCAGTATGTTTCAAACCGGTAAACAAGTCTAGTTTTGTGCCTACGAACAACGATTTGCGGATTTGCATTGGTTTTCTGTTATCATCTGAAGGATATCGCTGCAGATTATAAGGAATGCTTGTCGAATCTTTCGGTGAACATGCTCTTGGGGAAGAAATTTAAAAGTGATGATTTTGACGCCATAAACGCGTGGAATGGCCGCTTAATCTAAGGCATGATGCTACGGACTGGGCGGTCATTCCGATCAGAGTTTCGATTCCTCCCTCGGGCATGGCTGTTTGTGTCAGTGTGTGTGTGTGTGTGTGTGTGTTTGTTTTGTCCCTAGTGTAAGCTAGTTTAAATAGTTTGTAAGTTTAAGGATTAATGACCATATGAGTTTAGTCCAATAGGTTTACAAATATTTGAACATTTTTGAAAGCACTGAATAAGTACGAAGACAACGAATTTCAGGTCTTATAGGATGAAGATGCTAGTCAGACTCAACGGGAACTGGCAGAACCATTGAATGTGATGCAGAAAGCCCTATGTTTTCAGTTGTAAGGTATGGGAAAGGTACGGAATGTGAGGAAATTGATTCCACATGAACTTAATGAAAGACAGCAAGCAAATCGAAGGACCACTTGTGAAATGCTGCTCTCCAGAAAGAACAGAAAGTCATTTCTCTTTGGAATAGTGACAGACGATGCAAAATTGATATATTTTGAGAATCCTGTGTGTCGTAAATCATGGGTGAATCCAGGCAAACCATCAACATCCAGTGCAAGACCATTCGCTTTGCAAAAATGACAATGAGGTGTAAAAACTTGGTGAAACCGTTAACACTGATCACTAGCAACATCAAATGGAATTAAGTTGAGCATTACGTGGGAAAGGATCTCGGAATATGGAAAAGACATCACAAAATATTATTGGTTCATGATAACACTTGATACACACAGAAAACAGGGTCAGAAAAAACTATCGAGTTCGGAGGTATTGGGGCGTGCGGCGTATACCCCAGAGTTCTTTTACTTCTGTTTCGTCATCTGTTCGCATCACAGCGACACGATCTCGCTAAACAATGCTTCAATTCGAATGAAAATGTTCGAAAATGGATCGCTGACTGGTTCGCTTTTTTTTTTTTTTTTTTTTTTTTTTTTTTTTTTTTTTTTTTTTTTTTTTTTGGCACGCCTTTCGTACCCTGCGGGAGAGGTTTGAGAAATGCATAAATAGCAAATGAAGATTGTATTGAATAAAGTATTGTTTATGTTCCAAACAACAGACATTTAATTAATATTCCTTCAAAGCGTCTTGATTGCAAATTTTTTATGGGTTAATGACGCGTTTCGCCCTTTAGCAGGGCATCTTCAGATCATCTGCGTGACAGAATTTACACAAAATTACAAGGCGGAATTACAAACGGTTATAATGGTACATGGGCGTATTTTGTGTTAAGAAGACAGTATAAATGGTAAACAAAGCTTACAATGCGCTGTCCGTGGTGTGACACCGTAAGTTGTTATTGCGGTGTTTCTATTTTCCTGGAATGTGTTTTGGCCACAAGGAAATCCAAAAAACATTCCAGGAAAATAGAAACACCGCAATAACTACTTACGGTGTCACACCACGGAGAGCGCATTGTAAGCTTTGTTTACCATTTATACTGTCTTCTTAACACAAAATAAGCCCATGTACCATTATAACCGTTTGTAATTCCGCCTTGTAATTTTGTGTAAATTCTGTCACGCAGATGATCTGAAGATGACCTGCTAAAGGGCGAAAAGCGTCATTAACTAATAAAAAAATTTGCAATCAAGACGGTTTGAAGGAATATTTATTCTAACTGAATGCTGTTGTACACCATGGATTGGAAGACATTTAATTAATGTAACCAAATTCCGGTTTCATACTTCTATACCTGGTAGTATCTGGTCGCGGAAAGTGCCGGCCCCGCACTTTTTGGGCAAATGCAACTTTCTCCTCTGAATGGAGCCTGTCACTCTGCCAGCGCACATCCCTTGTATATTACTGAGCGTGGCGAATTACCTTCCTGATCACAAAACTGAGAAAGGCCCGCCGAAGCGCTGCTCGGACACCGTGAAAAAATTCGTTACCTTTCACTCCGAAACTTGTTATCCCGTCAGATTAGGCTTTCCACCCAACATGATGAGGAGCAATGGACTCGATCAATGAATAGGACATGACTAGCACCTGCTTCCAGCCTCTTGCACGTTAAGCACCGTTCTGTAAACAAAAAATGGGAAATATATTGCATCATTTTGGCTACGATAATACTTACAAGGGAACCTTCCCATCACACCCCTCTCAGACTTAGTTATAAGTTGGCGCAGTGGATAGGCCTTGAAAAACTGAACACAGATAAATCGAGGAAATAGGAAGGAGTTGTGTGGAACTATGAGCAAATTAAGCAAAATATAAAAAGTGAGCAGTCCACGCGAAAGATAAGCAACTTTCAGCAGATTGTGAGCACAGTATCTCTGTGGTCCAATGGCAGTAGACGCCCATACCGAAACAGGAAAGTTTACAGAATGCTGAACGAACTTGGAAAAAAAAAATGGGTGAGACAGGTTTCGAAATTGATTGTGAAGTAAAGAACAAATCGCCGCCGATCGTATCAGAATACTATGACATGGCGAATAATAATGTAGTGAGCTCTGAGGGCTATGCTAGTATGTTCGTTAAACCAGATGTGATAGAATTCTTTCTCAGAGCCGATTCGATTAAGGACAGCACAGAATAAGTTAAAAGCAGTGTTTCTAAGCGTGTTGATTACTTAATGCAGTTTGTGAAATCCAAGATTCAAGGCGAAAAGAACATAACCGTCCATGAACTTCTGGATAAGAGGGACGATATATATACAATGTCAGCGGAAATACGTGTGAGGTGTAGCTCGTTGCAGAAATATGAAGAAATCAGGAGCATAGTTATAGAAAAATTACAATGAACGTTATTGTCAGGTACCGCAGACATTGTCATACGCACAGGTCTTTACAGGAAGCAAGGATGAAAGTGTTACGAATGGCAATATCGTGCGCTCGGAGTAAGAAATGTTCAAATGTTTGTTAAGCTTATGGGACCCAACTACGGGGTTATCAGTCCCTAAACTTACAAACTACTTATCAACTAGCTTATCATAGGAACGGCAAAAATATCCATGCCCGAGGGGGATTCGAATCCCCGACCGTAGTGGCCGTGCAGACCGTGACTGAAGCGCCTCAGTCCCCTCGGCCACCGCGGCCGGCCTCGGAGTAAGGCAATGGAATTGGCATCCCTGTTTCAAAAGCCTCTTGGCCCTGCAGTAATGGTTGTTGAACTAGAAAGCAGTGAGAAGCCACCTCCCCAAATGGATGACAGCTTCATTACTGCCATATCAATGCGCACACACTCTTCTAGTCGTATTGTGGCAAGCCGTATAAAGGTTGTGTTTCAGCTAATGAAGAGTGAACCTGAGAAACAATCTCAGCCTCAAAGTTAAAGATCATTTTAAACACATTTTGGTACAAAACAAAATGCAATACAGTAATATCATGAAACAGAAATTTGTTACAGTTTGTAATTGTGGAAATGCTTAAGTTTTGTTTGGCCAAGGCTGTGACTAAACCAAAAACTATTTATTTTACTCAATGACCATCATTATTGGTTGTGATTTGTTAATATTTAGTTATGCTATTTCTTGGTATTACACTTTAATTGTAAAACTGATTGTATTTACAGTATTATATTTATTCTTTATAGTTAAATGCCAAAAGAATGTCGTCAATATATGTGTTGCTACCCTTAACAAGGTCTGTAAATAAACTTAGGTATACGGGAAAAAAAATCCTTTGGTTATCAAGAGGAGCTGAGGAAAATGAAGTCCTCGGTTCGAGCATTCGCACAGAGGAAAATTTTCATTTTTTCATTTTCAGAAAATTATTATCTGTCCGTCCATCAGATGCGAGGTAACAGCGCCATAGTATAGGGACGCTAGGCCTAAACAAACATCTAAGACACGAGGTCAGTCGGCTACAGTGCACGACGCAGAGAGTATTCCTGCTGACGAGGCTCCCTGGCTGCCAGTTGACTGTTCGATACTTTGGACGAGAGTTTATTAAATACGTGAGTTGTATTCTGTGGGCAATACGAATCCAGCAAACATAGTTCGCGACTTCAATAACAAGGCCAATGAATACTTTCCGAACATTAAGGGTTCGAACGATTGTTGAACATTTATACGATTATTTCCTACAGTTGTTGATAAATAGTAAGTGTACAAGTTGGGTGGGTCCACAAGAGATTCCTGTCATACGACGCACATACCGTCACAAGTGTCGTATAGAATACATCAGACGTGTTTTCCCGTGGAGGAATCGCTTGACCTTTCACCTTGCGATGTTTTAGGTTCCTATTGGAGAGGCAGTTCCTTTCGTCTGCTAATCGCACTGTTTTCCGGTGCGGTCGCAATACACAGACACTAAACTGATTACAGCGAACAAAGATGTCAATGAACGGACGGACGGATCACAATTTTGCGAAAATAACAAAATTAAAATTTTCATTCGAGGGAGGGCTTGAACGAAGAACGTCTTGCTCCGCAACTCCTCAAGGTAGCCACGAAACCATGGCGCTTATATGTGCACAAAGAGCTCAAGGTTGCTTTTTCATAGTTTCACAGAACTTTTTCCAGTATTCTCGACTGACCTGTGTTCAGTTTTTCACGTCCTATCCACTGCGCTAACTTATAACTAAATCTGAGGAGGATGCGATAGGGAGGTTCCCTTGTTAGTTCTTCCACACAGTTTCTCTAAAAGTTGACGGTTATGTGTAGAGGATAATTTTGGACACTTGCAGTTCTGCCTTGGAAGGACAGATACACGTCTGGTCCTGACGCTGTATTGAGTGCACACTTCCTGAAGCGCCGCGGCGGAATAACCGTGCGAACTGAGACGCCGTGCTGCGGCGCGCGCGGCCTTTCCACGTCGGAGTTTCGAGTCCTCCTCGGGCATTGGAGTTCCTGTTGTTCTTAGGATAAGTTAGTTTAAGTAGTTTGTAAGCTTAGGGACCGCTGGCCACTGCAGTTAGGTCTCATAAATGTACAAACATTTGAATGTTCTTCCTGAAGCGGATTTGGGCGGATTTATTTATTGGCCGGCCGCGGTGGCCGAGGTGACTGAGGCGCTCCAGTCACGGTCAGCACGGCCACTACGGTCGGGGGTTCGAATCCCCCCTCGGGCATGGATATTTGTGCCGTCCTAGTTCGTAAGTAGTTGATAAGTAGTTTGTAAGTTTAGGGACTGATGACCCCGTAGTTAAGTCCCATAAGCTTAACAAACATTTGAACATTTATTTATTGGAGATCGGCGTGTTATGGCGCACTTTTCCTTAGTGTCGCATTTCGCTTGAACAACCTAGAATTTTCGAGTTTTGCAACAAAAATTATGTTGCCTGGCTAATTGTATTGTTTCGTGGATCTTAGACTCGTTTACATTTACGCCATTTACAGATTAGTAAAGCTTGTAGAACTTTTTAAGCAGATTTTTACATAACGGAGATTCTTCCGCACAGTAGAAGAGAGATATGGAGCAATTTCTCAGAAAAAATTATGAGGCCTCTTTCCGATGGAAACTTATTCTCTGTCATTCTAATGTGGTATAATAGTAATAATAATAATACTAATAATAATAATAATAATAATAATAATAATAATAATGTTATATATTATATGATTTTCTGTTCCATAGTACCTAATTGAGGAGTAAGACTCCATTGTCACAGAACAAGTTAGTACATGAAGTTTAACACAAGAATGGTAACAGAAAAACAGTCTTATGCACAGGAGGAGGAGAGAGATTAGTGTTTAAAGCCCCGTCGACAGGGTCATATGCACATGACAGTCTTAAGCTTAAGTGAAAAAAATCAGTAACGAATAAAATGAATTAGCTTAATTTTTTTATTTTTTCCAGGAGCTCCTCGACACAATAAAAGGAGTGAGCCATGAGGTAACTCTTGAATTTAGATTTGAAAGCACGTGGGTTATTACTAAGATACTAGAGTTCTTGTGGCAGTTTATTGAAAATGGATGTTGCAGAATACTGCAACCTTTCTGCACAAGAGTCCAGGAGGTGTGATCCAGATAGCTATTCTATTACTGTCTAGTATTCGCAGATTGAAAAATGCTGACTCGTGGAAATAAGCTAATATTGTTAACAACAACGACATGAAATAAAATACGTTTTGTGACGCCAATGTCAGAATTCCCAGACCTCTGAAAATGGGTCGACATGACGTTCGCGAACTTACACCACAAGTGTGCTCGAACCTGCAGTTTTTGAGCCGAGAATATCCGTTTTGTATCAGTCGAATTCCCCCCAAAATAACGTCATAAGTGAATGAAAGTAAGCATAGTACACCACTTTTTGTGTTGAAAAATAAATTCAGATACTGTTGTAATGGGAAATAAAGTAGAATTTAGTTTTTGAAGAAGATCATGAACATGGGCTTTCCACGACTTCTTAACACCTAGGAGTTTGAACTGTTCGGTCTCACTCATCATATGCCCATTATGTGTAAGCAAAATGTCAGCTATTGTTAAATTGCGTGATAGAAAATGTAGAAACTGAATTTTCCTGTGATTTAGCATCAATTTATTTTCTACAAGTCACGAACGTATCTCTGGCATGTGTCACGCTCTTCTGGACTTGTTATACTGTCGGACTTGTTATACTGTCTTATGATTTATAAGGATTGTTCTGCTGATGAGTTAAAGGAAGAACAGATGGTCGTGTGGGCGTACTGAAATTGTCATTTCGTGTGGTAGTTTTGCGTAAGAAGCTTCAATAAGCACATCGAACAAGTATCGGAATTTTACAGAAGGAAGAATACGAAGTTGCCTTTAGGGATTACGGGTTGTCCTTGAAAGAAGTCGATGATCGGGTCGGACGTCAGCAACCAACAGCGATGTGGCTCTGTAACCACAGGATTCATGAGGTAACGACGGGCTGATGGAAGTGATTGCATCCTCTCCTTGTGTTGGATTCCACTTCAACACCGCACCCCTTTAGTAATACCCACAGCCGGTATACCAACGAGCCACCGTTACGTCTCTGAAGGCTCCCATTGTCCTCCAATACCTTCGGAGTTTGCCGAATTCCACAGTACAAGAGGATATGCATGACCAGAAGTGACACGCAATGTTCCACACTTCATCGTCGGCCATTCGACTAGATTGCTACGTTTGCCTCTTTGTTGCCGCTGTCTCTCGCCTAACGAAAACTCCTGGTCATGACTGCAACACAATTGGCCTAGGATACAGCACATACATCTAAAACTACATGGATACTCTGCAAGTCACATTGAAGTGCATGGCCGAGGGTTCGTCGAACCGATTTTTATAACATTTCTCTACATTTCCATTCTCTAATAGCTCACGGGAAAAAAAGGACACCTAAATCTTTCTGTTCTCGATCTGATATATATTTTATTACCATGGTTATGTCTCCCTATGTTGGTGGGCCGTAACACTATATAGTCGCATTCGGAAGAGGAAGTTGGAGAACGGAATTTTGCAAATGTATCTCCCCGCAAAGAATAGTGCTTTTCTGTTAATAATTTTCACCCTAACTTGTGCATCATTTCCGTGACACTCCCTCCTCTATAACAGGGTAATACAACATGCAGTGCTCATCCCTGAACTTTCAATATATCGTCCGTCAGTCCCACCTGGCGTGGGTCCCAAAATGCGCAGTAATACGTTTTTAGGATGCATGAGTGTAGTGTAGGCAGTTTCTTTAGTTCAATTGTTGCAACTTGTAAGTGTTGTGCCAATGAAACGTAGTCTTTGGTTCACCTTCATTACAATATTTTCTGTGTGTTATGTCCAATTTTAGTTGTTCGTAATTGTTACTCCTAGGTATTTAATTGAATTAACGGTCTGTAGATTTGACTGATTTAACGTGTAAATGAAGTTAACGGGCTTATTTCACTGGGCATATGGATGACTTCACATTTCTCATCATTACGGGTCAATTGCCATTTTATGCACCATGCACATATCTAAATAATTTTGCAGTTGCTTTTGATCTGCTGGTGACTTTACTATACGATAAGTGACCTTTGGGTGTATAACACTCACCTGGAGAACGCCAGATATCACTTCTGCTCTACTCGATGACTTACCATCAATTACAACCTGCCGGCCGCGATGGCCGAGGGTATTGCGGTGCGCCAGTCACGATCTGCACGGCCACTACGGTCGGGGACTCGAATCCCCCATCGGGCATGGATATTGTGCCGTCGTTAGTGTTAGCTAGTTCGTAAGTAGTTTGTACGTTTAGGGACTGATGACCCAGTAGTTAAGTCCCATAAGCTATACAAACATTTGAATTACAACCTACTGTGTCCTCTCTGACAGCAAATCACGAATACAATCTCACAACTGCGATATTCCATAAGCACCCTGGAAGGCGCTTGTGAGGAACAGTGTCAAAGCCTTCCGTAAATCTCGAAATATGGAATTTGACAGCCTTTGTCGATAGCACTCATCACATCATGTGAGTGAAGAGCTAGCTGCGTTTCACAAGAACGATACTTCCTGATAAGGGTCAACAGGTCGTTCTCTTCGAGGTAGTTAATAATATTTGAGAAAATATGTTTTCTAAAACTCCTACTGCAAAACGACGTCAGTGATAAGAGGCCAGTAATTCTACGTATCACTCCTGTTGCCCTTCTTGAATATTGGAGTGACCTGTGTAAATTTCTGGTCTACGGAACGTACTGCTACATCGGATCAAATTTGACGGTAAGAGGAAACAACATTACACCAACGGTATATTCAGAGCGTCTGTGATTGAATGCCAAGGCTTGTAGAATGGATTACAGCAAGAAAACTTGAAACACTCAACATAGATTTCATCAACTTCATCCCTTCAAATGGGGCTGTATTTTGAAATATTTCTTTTAATATCTTATGTCTATGATATCCTTAGTTCTTCTTGGTGTTGCATTATCGGTGGCCACCAGTATAAAATGTTCAAAGGTTTGTAAAACTTATGGGACTTAACTGCGGGGTCATCAATCCCTAAACTTACAAACTACTTATGAACTAACTTATACTAAAGACAACACAAACGTCCATGTCCGAGGGGAGGATTCGAACCTCCGACGCGTGATCCGCAACATGGCGCTCCAGACCGCTCAGCTACTCTCACGCGGTCCACCAGTATAGATGAAATGTAACAATGTTTGTTACAAAATATTAAAAGTGTATACGTCTGCTCGATATGGGGAACACCTGGGAAGGAAGTGGTCTCACTACCACAGTCTAACATATACAGTCGCGGCACTCTCTGCCGTGAAATTTGTTACCGATTGACAGTTGAAGCGCACTAGCGCTCGTAGCGGTGGGCAAGACACCGTGTTTATTATTATTATTATTATTATTATTATTATTATTATTATTATTATTGTTATTAATATTCCACTTAATTAACAAAATTGTTACTACAATTTCTTGTGTTACAGGAATTAGTAAAGTATCGAGTGACGAGAATAATGGAGAAATAAGTGTAAAAACAGCCGAATTTCACTGATTCAATGACATAAACAAAAAGTTATTCACAAAGAAATACTTAGGAATATGTGTAAATTTACAGTTTACTCTGCTGAATATAAAACATAAACATAAGAGAAACTTCAATTCATGTTACGGTCTGTACTTACTATGAGGGACACTTTTTCGATGCAAAAAACCTCGGTATGGAGGCTAATGATTCGCATGTTTTTTATACTTCACTCACGTTTCTTACACACACACATACACACACACTTTTGAGTGGAATTAATTTTCCCTAAAAACCGAATGTCTCCAATATTTTTGCCATTTGTGGTTCAGATGTAGCAAAAATAGTGCAATTTTCTTCCGTCTTTGTTGGGAAATAGTTTTATTCCTTTTGACTTTTATTGTCACGTCTGTAAGGTTTTTCGTTTAGATACAGCTGCAGTGGTTGATTTGATACTTTAAATTAAGGTAGCTATTGCATTCCGTACATATTTTCTACGTTGCCCTAATTTGACTGGAAATGAAGAATAATTAACGTTCCTCAACAGAAAAACGACGTCTTTTTGCGAAACGCCAACTGTTACTGTTTTTCTCAGCCATTATTTGTTCATAATACAAAATTCAATTCTTCAGTAAGAACCTGAAAGTTGCAAGAGAATCGCAAATAAACAGTCCTGTACTGTACTTTTCCATATCTTCCTACGGATCTTAGGTAAGCGAAGAAAGATATATGTGGGATTATTGGTTTAGTTATTGCCAATTTTTAGACCACTACACACATTATCTGTCGTAAGAAAAATCGTACTGACGTGTTCTACGGCCCACTTTAGATTTGTAGTTTTATAAGTTTTTGCAAACATTTTGGACCAAAATAATAATCTAAATAATAAAAAATAAATTAATAAGAGTGTCTGAAACCCTTGTAGGATAACAAAATTTTGGTACTGGTGGGTTCCGAACCATTAACCTTCAGGGTCATAGTCCAACACATTGCCCATTAGGCTACAGCTAACAGTTGAAAGTTATCTTTTTTAATTCATATTATTGATGACCATTGTTTGAATGATGCTAATATGGCATTTATAGACCCTAGATCAGCATTTATCGTACGAAGAACGACGTCTTTTTGTTAATTCTTCAATGCGCCATTGCTTTGAAATGAAAACGTGTAAGCTACAATAAGAAAATCATCAAATACGCAACGCAAGATGGCGTATGTCAGAGAGAGATCGGGGCGAGGAATGTCACGTGACATCTGCGAACGGCTGGTTTTCGTTAATTTAATGGAGGGTGTCAAAACTTTTGCAAATATCTCTCAAACGATACGAGATATGAAAAAATAAGGGAACAAAGTTGAAGAGAATTTTCTCCTCTACAAATTCGTTATTCAATTTTCACGTCAGATGAACGGTTTATTTACAATTAAAATTACATTACAAACGGCTTTTTTTGTAATACTAACGTATTTCTTGTCCGAAATATATCAAAAAGCGAGGTCCTCGTATCTGGTAGCCAACAATTATGTCTATAAAATTTGCTGCCGATTGGTTGAACGGTTAGAGCTAAAAAGTGGGAACAGGTGACAGCCAGACAGACATCGTCAAATCACCGTTATTTTTGTAAATATCTCTGCAACGATGCAAGATATGAAAAAACATAATAGAGTGAAGTTGTAGAGAATGTTCCCCTCTACGAATTAGCTTATTTAGTTTTCATGTCAAATGAACAGTTCGTTTGCAATTACAATTACATTACAAACGGCTTTGTTTTGTTATTGCTACCGTACGTTTTGTCCGAAAACTTTGAAAAAGGGAGGTTCTGGTCTCTGGCGACCTACAATTAGGTGTGCAAAATATGGTGCTGATCGGTTGAACGGTTCGTCTTAAAAACAGGGAACACGTTACGGACAAACAGACAGACATGCCAAAATCGCCGTTATTTTTGCCAATATCTCTGAAACGGTAAGAGATATGAACGAAACGTAAGAAAGCAAAGTTGTAGATATCTTTCTCCTTTACAATTTCGGTTATTTAATGTTCGAGTCATATGCATGGTTAAGCCGTTATTTTCATTTAAATTTCGAATTGTCAAAAGCCGATCGCAAAGGCCCACTTTTAGTGCTACTACCGTAACCTAAAGTGGGCCAATTATGTTAAAATCAACATAAACGATACTATTCATACTCATTCAATATTGTTTTCAGAAATGTACCTTTTCTGCCGCTTGGAGCCCTACTGTCATGTTGCATGGCAAAAAATTAGGAGTGTCACGACTGTGTATGTTAGACAGTGGCACTGCCATTCCCGGACACTTAATGTGTCTTTGCCAGGTGTCGTTGTGTGACTGTGCCCACACAACAGTACGGACACCTGTTCCGTGATTTACGGGGTATCATAGTATCTCTTGATCGACGACAATTCCAGGTAGGTGCCTTTATTGTCATTATCACATCCTAAATTGACAATATACATAGGACAGCAAGTGCCTATAAACGGGTTTTAATGAGAAACGCCCAAGTCACGACGTAAGTTACCTGGATACATTCCAGCTGGCACCGAATACAATCGCTGCACTTGAAAGGAGTGCATTCCTACACCGTTATATATTTAGTCCATTGTCGCGAACAACGCATTAATTTCCGATAGTATGTTTTCTTCAAATTTTACGTTCAAAGATTGTCCATTTTCATAACTGCCCAAAATTAGTCTCTTCTTTATTTCCAATTATCTGTTTTTCTAATAGAGTGTTAATGCGAACGTTCTGATTTCTTTCAAGTAGATTGTATTAGTTCCTGCAGTAAATGTGCTCCTTGAAGATAAAAGTTCTGTGAAGCACTTTTTATTTGTATCGAAATATTTCTTATACAGAATACACAAAACCTTTACGTGTGACGGAGCCACTAGCCCATGACGATGTCCATTACGGACAAATATTTTTGAAGTCTGCATCAAAATGAAATTTGCAGAGTATTACCTAAATATAAATCTTCTGGGTGTCGTTATAGAGTTTACAGTATCCGTACTTCATCTCCAATAGCCGCGGTGGTGTGGCCGAGCGGTCTAAGGTGTCTCGCTGCGGAGCGCGTGATTGCCGTCGGAGGTTCGAGTCCTCGCTGAGGCAAGGGTGTGTGCTTGTGTGTTTTACTTTACTTAGGTTTAACATACTTTAAGTGTTTTGTAAGCCTAGAGACTAATAACCAAATGCACACAGATCTTCAAACATTTGAACATGCTCAGTACGATTGCAGCATCACGTCGTGTATTGCGTCTGGCACCAAACTTGCGTAATAGTCAGGTGAAACTTTTGAGACATAAAGACGTGGACTCGCGTTTGGGGGAACCACGGTTGAAGCCCACCTCAAAAGTTCAAATGTTAAGGGACGTAACTGTGGGATCATCAGTCTATAAACTTACAAACTACGTATGAACTACCTTATACTAAAGACAGCACTAAAATCCATGCCCGAGGGGGATTCGGACCCCCGACGGGTAACGGCCTTGCGCATCGCAGCATAGCGCCTCAATGCGCTCGGCCGTTCCGCCGCGGCGAAGCCCACCTTGGCCATCCTTATTGTGATTCCCCAAAATCACTGGGATTGCTTCCTTTTAAATAGTAAAGCCGACTTCCTTCCCAAACCTTAATAAAAAAAATAAAAAAAATCTGTCTGAGCGTATGTTCCGTCTACAATGACAACGTCGACGAGATGTTAAACCCTAATCTCTAAACAATGACTGCTTACTGTAAAGAAAGCTTCTGACTGGCTGATCCTGGATCCGCTCTGCAGGTTATTACACTACTGGCCGTTAAAATTGCTACACCAAGAAGAAATGCAGATGGTAAACGGGTATTCATTGAACAAATATACTAGAACTGATATGTGATTACATTTTCACACAATTTGGGTGCATAGATCCTGAGAAACCAGTACCCAGAATAACCACCACTGGCCGTAATAACGGCCTTGATAAATCTGGGCATTGAGTCAAACAGAGCTTGGATAGCGTCTACAGGTGCAGATGCCCATACAGCTTCAACACGATAACACAGTTCATCAAGACTAGTGACTTGAGTATTGTGACGAGCCAGTTGCCCGGCTACCATTCACCAAACGTTTTCAATTAGATCTGAAGAACGTGCTGGCCAGGGCAGCAGTCGAACATTTTTCGAATCCAGAAAGGCACGTACAGGACCTGCAATATGCGGTTGTGCATCATCTTGCTGAAATGTAGGGTTTCGGAGAGATCCAAGGAAGGGTAGAGCCACGGGTCGTAACACTTCTGAAACGTAACGGCCACTGTTTAAAGTGCCGTCAATGAGAACAAGAGGTGACCGAAACGTGTAACCAATGGCACCCCTTTCCATCACCCCGGGTGTACGGCAGTAAGTCGATGCCGAATACACGATTCCAATGTGGGTTCACCGCAATGTCGCCAAATACGGATGCGACCATCATGATGCTGTAAATAGAACCTTGATTTCTCCGAAAACATGACGTTTTGCCCTTCGTGCACCCAGGTTCGTCGTTGCGTACACTATCGCAGGCGCTCCTGTCTGTGATGCAGCGTCAAGGGTAACCGCACACATGGTGTCCGAGCTTTTAGTGCATGCTGCTGCAAACGTCGTCAAACTGTTCGTGCAGATAGTAGTTGTCTTGCAAATGTCCCCATCTGTTGACTCAGGGATCGAGACGTGGCGGCACAATCCGTTACAGCCATACGGATAAGATGCCTGTCATCTCGATTGCTAGTGATACGAAGCTGTTGGCATCCAGCATGGCGTTCCGTATTGCCCTCCTGAACCCACCGATTCAATTCTCTGCTGTCATTGGATAGTCACCAACGCGAACAGCAATGTCGCGATACGATAAACCTCAATCGCGATAGGCTACATTCAGACCTTTATCAAAGTCCGAAATGTAATGGTACGCATTTCTCCTCCTTACACGAGGCATCACAACAACGTTTCACCAGGCGTTTGTGTATGAGAAATCGGTTGGAAACTCTCCTCATGTCAGCACGTTGCAGGTGTTGCCACCGGCGCCAACCTTGTTCGATTGCTCTGAAAAGCTAATCATTTGCGTATCACAACATCGTCTTCCTGTCGATTAAACTTCGCGTCTGTAGCACATCTTCGTGGTGTAGCAATTTTAATGGCCAGGAGTGTACATCTAAAGGAGAAATTCTGTAATCGTAATATATTTCATAAATAATGTGTATCCGAGTACGATGGTTCAGACCACATCATGCTAAATTCCTTTCAGTACACAAGCTTTCTATTTTTTTTGTGCTTACGTAGTGGATACTGACGACAAAGAAGGTTCGTCCCTGCAAAACTATGGCGATTAGTACGCGATTTCTTGCCCTTTGAGGCTACGTAGTATGAGGTTTGAATTCATGTTCAGTATTCAGTTCAAATTTCTACTGTGTTTTCTTTTTCCATGTAGTCTAATCACGGGAGGTCTCTCACTGGCCCTCACCAATTTGGCTCAGCTATGAGTGAAAAATGAGACATATATCTTATGGCTAATCCATAGGAAAAAGTTAACGCTCGCTAAGGATTTACTATTACAGTATATACTTCGAATAACCATAAGTTTGACGCTGGTGTAGCGCACTGGGTAAGCGAACAAACAATTTTGCGACCAATGTTCGATTCGCTCTATCATCTAATATTTTTAATCTTTTTTTCGTTTTATATTATTCGTGCAATTTTACTGTCACAATGCCATAATGTAAAATATACTTCAACATTTCGGTGCCACTGAATTGATACATCAATAGCGAGTGTTATCGTCAAGAGAATATTCGATTAAGACACATACATTTGTGTATCACCAAATCAGCGTTCCGGTTTTGAGCCTAGTGATTCGGCATGTTCGCTACGCATTGAAATTGACAAAGATACTTCAAACCTTAATGAAGCGTGCTATATGTTGAACGATATTTGTAAAACATGTTCTTGCTCAAAAAATACTTTTAAAAAATTAAAGAATTTTCGTGGTATGATGATTCTGACAGTCATCACCGTAAAAATGATATGTACCTGAAAGAAGTAGTTAATTGCTACTATTCTGGTAATATTATTTTCATTTACAACTTCACCAAATTATGTATTACTGTAAATTAAATTATTAATTAGATTAAAGAATGTATAACTAAAGAGACCATAATAGATTAAGTAAAGGGAAACATACGTTTTTAGCATTTGTGGATCTAGAGAAACCTTTTGACGATGTTGACTGCAACACACTTTTTCAGATTCTGAAGGTATCAGTTGTAAAATATACGGAGCGAAAAGTGATATTCAACTTGTACGAAAACCAGACAACAAATATTAGAGTCGATGATCATGAAAGTGTCGCAGTGGTTTTGAAGGGAGTAAGACGGGGTTGTAGTCTTTCCCAATTGTACACTGAGTAAGCTGAGAAGGAATGCAAGGAGAAATTTGAGAGGGCATTAAAGTCCACGCAGAGGGAATAAAAACCTTGCGGTTTGCTAACGACATAGTTATTCTGTAAGAGGCAGCAAATGACCTGGAAGAGCAATTAAACGGTATGGACAGTGTCTTGAAAGGAAGGTATAAGATGAACATCAACAAGCGTAAAACAAAGGAAATGGACTGTGGTGTCAAAAAATCAGGTGATGCTGAAGGAATTAGATTAGGTAATGAGTCAATAAAAGTAGTAGATGAGTTTTATTACTTGGGTAGCAAGATAACTTCTGATGGCCGAAGTAAAGAAGATATAAAATACAGAATTGCTATGGGAAGAAAAGCGTTTCTGAAGAAGCGAAATTTGTTGAGATCGAATATTAGTTTAAATGTTAGCAACACCCATCTGAAAACATTTGTCTGGTGTGTAGCATTGTATGGGAGTGAAACGTGGACGACAAGGAGTTCAGACAAAAAGATGATAGAAGCTTTCGAAATCTGGTGCTACAGACGAATGATGAAGATAGGTAGATCACGTAACTAATGAGGAGGTGTTCATCAGAAATGAATTTCCTAACTAAGAGTGGGACACATTCTGAGACATCAAGGAATCGTCAGCTTAGCATTAGAAGGAATTGTGTGGGGTGAAAATCGTAGACTGAAGGACGAATACAGTAAGCAGATTCAAAAGGATGTAGGTGGCCGTACGTATTCTCAGATGAAGAGACTTGCACAGGACAGGGTAGCGTGGAGAGCTAAATCAAACCAGTCTGCGGACTGAAGACCACAACAACGACATGATTTTTACGTATATAAACTGGAATATTTTAGTACATTTAAATTTCATAATTAATGTAACAACGGATAATCTAATATATAAAGCAGAGTGTCCGTATATTTGTACGTGTTGCATACAAATCTACAGTTTTGTTCCCATCTTTATGACATTTTGTACACTTAAGCTTCAATCCATGAGGATGGTCGTCGTAAGTGTAAGAATCACATACGATATATAGTTCACGAGATATGACGTTATAAACAATGAAATGTGTCTAAAACTGCTGTATTTAGCGACAATGCTGCTCAATTTCTCCTAAACCACTGGACCGATTACAACCAAATTTGGTACACATTTACATGAGATTACAATTGCCGTACGAGTACGAACCACGTGGTTCAGGAAATATAACGTCGTAAACAATAGGAATCGCAGAAAACTGCCACATAATGCGGCGAGACTTCATAAATACGCTATATGAGAATAAGAGTATTTAACGACTTGCAACAAACTTTAAACGTAATTTCAAACCTTTATTAAACTTTTTCTCGCTGACACCCATAGCAAAATGATGAAATTAAAAAAGTTTCTCGCTTACTACTTTTCCGCTGTTTATGGAGTAAACTACGGCATTCGGAATGACGTTACAATTTATAATTCATACACTACAAACTGTAGCCGCAGGAAATTTTATAGACAGTATACAGGCACCAAGTTTTAATGTATTACTACTTTACTTCTAATTGTATTCCCAAGAGATTTTACATACAGACCTTATACAAATGAATATACACCCGAAAAAGGGCAGGAATAAATAATAAATAGCCGGTCAACGCCGGTTTTTCAGCTAGTAGAAAATAAAGTAGCGGGAATCTAATGCGAGCTACAAATGCCCAAGTTTCTACGCCTACATTTTTAGTAAAACTAGCTTCGCTAAAACTGAAATCTTTCGAAGGAATTTTCCTTTTTCCTGTTATAACTCAGAAGAGAGATTTCTGGAATTTAAAATGCTCAACTAGCTGCTTATACTTACAAAGACTGAGCCACACGGGTGAGACCCATACCGCGACCTGCCATCGCAAGTGTAATGTATGTCTGTTGTTTGCGTATTTCCCCGCACGTGCACGTAGGTGTCTGACTCACGCTCACGCGGCTAAAGTGCGTGGGGTAGGGTGTGTGTCCGGTTACTCAACACACCATACGTCGGCTCGGATCGATTTGTTTCAGTCTCAATCACTCCCTTTTTGCGGATAGGAAGTCGAACAGTCTACATCCCTTATCACTTAAGATCCTCCTCGACTTGCCTTGGATTCAAAAAGATGGACGTATTATTTGTTACGCTGCACAAGATAAATAACTTTGTGTACCTTACTATTCTTGTAGTATTAAATACCTTATGCCTCTGCATTTGAATGTATTATCTACAGGGAATATTTAAGGTACCAAACACATTGTGTCCACTGAGGAGGTGTGGAAGGCTTCCGATAGCGTATGCAGGAAATTTATCGGCCCTCTCTGTCAGATTCCTAGTTTACGATCAATTTAAGTCTGTGCAGCCACTCGCTGGCGGCGAAATTACGTACCGCTTTTCACATAGTACTCTTTCCGCATGACAGGTGGAAACAGACTGTACTGAATATATGCTCAGCAGTTAGTAATCATTTTTCCGTTTTGTCTAATATTACTCTAATGTGTTTATGGAGAAGAACAAGTTATTTATGAATTTTCCTGTTTAAGAGTGCACTATTTCTTCTGTTTTATTGCCTTATACTCCGGCGCCGTTGCTGTCCAACAACGACGTAGAGCAAACAAGCAGACGTCTGGAAGGCACAGGTGAAGTTTCGGTCTGTGGTGTTGTCCGCGCAGCTCTGTCCTCAGCAATCCTCTTCATCTTTGAATAAGAGCGGCAACCTGCATCCAGCCTGCTTAATGTATCCGTGTCTTGCTCTCCCTTTACGAATTTATACCCCACATTTCTCTCCAATAATGCACTAACGATTCCTCGACGCCTCAGAATGTTTCCTACCAAAAGATCCGTTCTTTTCGTCACGATGAACCAGAAGATTCTGTTCTACCAAATTATGGTCAGTACCTCTCCATTGGTTATGCAATCTACCCAGCTAGTCGTCAACATAACACCATATCTCAAAACATTAAATACTTTTCTCGTCGGAAATATTTATCAACCAGTTTCAAAAAAGACTTGAGAAATTTATCTTCTTTCAGAATGCTTTTCTTCTCATAGAAATTCTGCGTTTTATATCTTCCGCAATTCCAACCATCAAAAGTCATTTACTGCTGAAGTAACAAAACTCATCTGCCAGCTTTACTGTCTAGTTTGCTAATCTGATTCCCTCAGCATCGACTACATTCCACTGTCCCTATTATGCTGTTGTTAATGTTCATCTTGTATCCGCCTTCCAAGGCAGTGTCCATTTCGTACAATTATTCTTTCATTTCTTCTCATTAAACATCATTCCAAATATGTCCTTGGTTTCCTTCACAGTCTTACATTCTTCCTACTAGTGCTTTCCTTTCAAGCTCTTCGATTCTTATTACATCTGGTTTCCCTGCAAGTTATATTTAACTTTCCGTTGGCGATTTTTATCCTTGCTGACTTTACAATTTTAAACAGTACGTTAGATGATATATTACGAAAGTCATAATTATAGGTAATTTGCATAACTACGCTACCAATTTCTGTGTCCCATTAACATCGTGTTTAGCCACCAACTTCTGATATAACTATTCATTCAGTTGTGTTTAACGAATGGGGGCATTTGTTTTACCTGATATTCGTCGATCTTGGCGTGCATATGGCCAAACTTGACGCCAAGCAACATGAAAATATTAAAACTTAATTACTCCATCCCCTCCTCCCAGCTTCCATCTACACCTACTATATATCTACATAAATACGCTGGAACTCAGTTGCAGTGCATGCCGAGGGTTCATCGAACCGCCTTTATGATATTTGTCTACCGTTCCATTCTCTAATAGCACGCGGGAAAAATAAACACCTAAATCTGTCCGTTTCTCGATTTGATTTGTCTTATTTTATTACGTGGATCATGTATCCGTGTGTTCGCATTCGGAACAGAAAGTTGGTGAAAGAAATTTCAGAAATAAATCTATCCGCAACAAATGACGCCTTGCTTTTAACGATTTCCACTGCAGCTGGTGTGTCATTTCTGGAACACTACGTGAAAGACAGAGATGGGTGTGTGCCCTATATGTCCATGTGTTTCAGAATTACACAATTGCGACGGCGGCGTGGCCGAGCGCATTGAGGCGATATGCTCCGATGCGCGAAGACGCTCCCCGTTGAGGGCTCGAATCCCCCCTCGGACATGGATGTTCGTGCTGTTTTTAGTATGTTAGTTGTAAGATTAGCGACTGATGACCCCGTAGTTAAGTCCCATAAAAAATGTTTGTAAAGCTTATGGGATTTAACTGCGGGGTAATCAGTCCCTAAACTTACAAACTACTTATGAAGTAACGTATACTAAAGACAACACAAACATCTATGCCCGAGGGAGGATTCGAACCACCGACGTGGGAGGCCGCGCGATGCGCAACGTGGTGCTCCAGACCGCTCGGCTACCCCCGCGCGGGGTTAAGTCTCATAAGCTTAACAAACATTTGAACATATGAATTACACAATTACATCAACAAACTTCTAAGGGATGTAGAAAGCGTCTTGACGAACAAAGTGTACATAGAAACCCATGCCCGGGAACGTCATGGAAAGACGCTACAGAGCGTCGAATTTGATGCAGGGGATATCTAGCGGCAGGTGCCGGTACCTATAAATCTCGTAGCGACGTAAAAAGTTTCCGGGCATAGGATTGTAGGCTCGTTTTGTTCCTCAACACGCTTTGTAAATGCCCTAGAAGTTCGTCTGTGTAACTGTAATTCTGAAACACGTATGGAACACACACCCATCTCAGTTCTCGGCGTCAATTTACTACCGGAAATACGCGCAGGGCGAAATTACGTGACAGACATGTGACAAATAGCGCTGCGAAACCAGTGTTCAAATTTCGCTTCATCCTGTGTACAGTATGTATTGCCAAGACCTCTTTCACTGAAAATATTTTATTTCATGACCAATTTCAATAGAACTGGGTGCCGTCCTCAGGTGCTCTGACTTCATAAAACGAGGCATTATCATCGTTGTTGAGATGGGTATGTGCTCAAGTTATAAATTATATTACCATATTCTGGCGTCAAAATAATAAAATGACTTAAATAGAAACTTTGTGTGCGTCAGTGTTCAAATCACGGGACGGGTGACAAATGGTCGTATTCATGTACGTTTGTTCTATAAACTTCGAGATTATGGGTACAATAATAGGAGCATTTGTGCTCTTGCTTTTAATGTTGACGTTTCGGTTTCAGTTACTGTATTATTGTGACGACTTAGTAAGGTAATATTTTTTATAACTTGAGCACATTCCCACGTCAACGACGACGATGGTGCCTAGTTTTATGATGTGAGAGCATCAGAGGATGCAGGTCAATTCTGCTGGAAACGGTTATGAAATGAAACCTTTGATAATAAAGTTCGATGAATAGTCTTGTAACAATAACGTAGATCAAACATCAACTACAACTTTACACCAAGTTTATAAAGGTGAATAGATGGGGCATAACAGCTTTCAGATAATTGCAGAACGACATGTTGACCATAGCTGTTTATTAATTCTCAATGCTACCGGTTTCGGTTTTGTACCATTGTCAAGCGTTAGCAGAGATTAGGTAATAGCTTAACATGTCGGAATATAATTTTGTATAATTTTGTATTTTTATATTCCGACATGTTAAGCTATTAGCTAATCTCTGCTAATGCTTGACAATGGTACAAAACCGAAACCGGTAGCGTTGAGAATTAATAAACAGCTATGGTCAACATGTCGTTCTGCAATTATCTGAAAGCTGTTATGCCCCATCGCTCGGCGCGTCGACCTCAACGAGTGGCGCCGAGCTCCGGGGGAAAGTGTGCCTGTTCCCCCCCCCCCCCCCATATTTCCGTTAAAAGATCTGCAGAATGTCTTAGCTCGGCTTGTTTCCGCTTGCTTCGAGCTGAGGCGTCGGCCTACCCAACTTCCATATTTCATACCTTTTTCCAAGCCTAAAGCTCAGTAATTTGTTTCTAAAATATACTTAATGTTGATCATTAAGAATATATAAATATGCACTTTGACACTAAAGCACAGTAACTAACTAATTGCACTGTTAAGTGACTGTAAGAAAATGAATCCGTTGCGATGAAGTGACAAGCTATCTCCGGGTCACGTGACACTGTAAGCAGCACCCTCCCCTTCTAACCTTACGCATGCTTTTCCCCAGTTGTTTTTAAACAGTTAAATATTTGTTACAACGAAGAATATAAATGTTATTTACTCTCAAAATCGCGATACATTTGCTAAAACGTCCAAACGTTTGTGCCAAGTAAAATAAAAAAGTCATTTTTGTTCCCGTATCTGTTAAAAAGAAGATTCGGTTTAAAAAGATGCTAGCAGTCCGTCGCGGACCCACTACCGTCGGCGGTGCAACGGGATGCCGCTCACCAAACGACTATTCTTACTAGGTGGAGAGGAGTGGCATGATCGGATCTACTGAAGGCTTTTGCAGTTTATGCGCCTTTAATTTATAGTTATAAGGTATTTTACCAAATATGACGTGTTTTTATGAATCTTCAATGCGCCAAAGACAAATATGATGTTGCCTTAATGGAAGATTTGCCGATGCGCAAGGCGAGGTGAGCAGTAGCTCCATTACCTTAATTCGGGACCATTCGTGCCTAACCACCGGAGCTCGAGTAGGCAGGGGCTGGTGTCTCTAGCAGCTCCAACGCCAATGTTACAAGCGGCGTTTCCCCTCACCCCTCTCTACCGCGCGTGAGCTCATATGCTGCCTCCAGGGGGTTGAGGAGAGAATTTGAACCTCAGCCGCGCAAGCGTATTGCAAAGCTGCGGCCACAGCTGCATATATTAAGCGGCTGCACTACCACTCGTATAAGTGCTGTCACCGCGACATACAACGTTTCTCATGCGATAAAAATACTTTGCATGTGCATGTAAAATGATCTGATAGAAGAATGAAACGAAAAATTATACAATTTCGTAGGCTTCCACGACCGGTGTCATTTCGAAGAAAACAATTCTGGGTATTAGGCCGCGTCATTTTTAAAACACTTAATAAATGTATTGCTGACGTTTCGACCACTGTGCAGATGTGTATGAACTCCAATGCGAGTGCGGCGAAGTCTTTGTTGGTGAAACCGGGAGTCCCATCAGCACTCGAGTTTCGTAACATAAATGTTACATACGATTGGGACAAGTCAGCTGTGGCAGGACACCGGAAGGAATGCGGCGGTATTATTAACTTCCGAGAACCTAGCGTACTTGCTCGAGAACCGTGAATGCAACAACGCAAAATAAGAGAAGCTATCGAAATAATTAAACGACCTAACAACACGAATAGGGAGGATGGCTACAGCCGGCCGGGGTGGCCGAGGGGACTGAGGTGCTCCAGTCACGGTATGCACGGCCACTACGATCGGGGGTTCGAATCCCCCCTCGGGCATGGATATTTGTGCCGTCCTTAGTATTAGCTAGTTCGTAAGTAGTTTGTAAGTTTAGGGACTGATGACCCCGTAGTTAAGTCCCATAAGCTATTCAAACATTTGAACATTTGAGGATGGGTACAAGTTACCTTCGGGGTGGCTGCCGGCAATCGCTGCCCAGCGGGCCACGTGTGTGCGATAGCCAGCGGCTCCACTTGACCCGGGCTCTGCAGTATAAACAGCGGCTACAGTAGAACTGACACGCGGCCTGAACGTTCGCTGAAGGAAGCATCATCCCCTGGTTGCTAAGTTGGTGACTGGTTGTTGCCTTCCAGTCAGGCATAAGAGTTTGTCTACCAATCACTCACTGGATAGCAATCGTAAGAGCCTGCTGATACGCTACTGCCAGCCAATCACCATCTTAGATGCATGACGTCGGTATTAGATAACCGAAAAATTCAGGGTGTACATTCAGCAGCATCCAACAGTTAACCGCCCTGAAGAGGACCACTGCACAGTGGTCGAAACGTCGGCAATACATTTGCTTAGTGTTTTAAAAATGACGCGGCCTAATACCCAGAATTGTTTTATTCGAAAAATGATAGCTTAAAAACACTTTTAATTTTATTTATTTATTTACTTCTTTTTCACGATGAGATTTTCTCTGGGGGTTCACTGATTGGAAGGTTGAAAAGCATGCCAGTTTATGGCGTCATGCCAGGTAGCTATTGGTGGCTAATTGTGTGTTTCGTCTCTACGACTTGAGTATCGAGGCGACTGAAGCCTACGTAGCCCCTCCTGGCTGCCTTCTCGTCCACTTGCACCAGATCCCTCGTCGCGACTCTCCCGTCACCGGACGGGGCGAGGCGTGCGGCAGGTCTCGCGCACGTCTGCCGCTCGGCTGCTCCGGCCGTTGCGTCACGACTGGCGGGCTTCATTAGCGGCGGCGGACACCGACACACGGCCGCTTCGCAGTCGCCGACTGTGGGTCGGGGGACGGGGGACGGGGGGACGGGGCACGGCTTGCGCAACGGCAGCGACGGCGCGTGCTCGGGAGAAAGGTGGTGCCGCGGACGGGCGGCCAGGTGGCCGCAGCCGCCGCCACAGCCGCTACCGTTCACTTTCACGGCGCGGGACACGCCGGGCGCGGGAAGGGCGCGGCAGCCGGCGGCGGCCTTCCTCCCACTGGGGATGTGCCAGCTGCTGACACCGTCACTAACCTACCTGTCCGACGACTACCTCACAGTGGTACAGGCACAGGAAGCCGGCTCTAAATATGGAATATATCTTAATATATAAATAAATGAAGGTGAACATAAACGTTCCCTGATGCTCAACAGGGAAAGCAAACTGAATAGCCGGGTATCGAGGAACATCTACATGACACATATTAGACCTCTGATGACGTACGGTGCTCCGTGCTGGGCATACGCGGCGCCAACACGGCTGCGCCGCCTGCAGCTCGTACAGAACAAGGTACTACGCATCATCAGCAACGCTCCACGATACACACGCACCGTGGATCTTCACAATGAATACCTCGTAGAGCGCCTCTCGGTGGTATTCAACAAACTCGCCACACGACTGTACAAGAACTCGAGACACTCGAACAACCCCTTCATCCTACGCATGGGGAACTACGATCGCCGGCCGCGGTGGCCGAGGGGCCTAAGGCGCTCCAGTCACGGTCTGCACGGCCACTACGGTCGGGGGTTCGAATCCCCCCTCGGGCATGGATATTTGTGCAGTCCTAGTTCGTAAGTAGTTCATAAGTAGTTTGTAAGTTTAGGGAGTGATGACCCCGTAGTGAAGTCCCATAGACTATACAAACATTTGAACATTTCAACTACGATCACAACCGTAGGTGGAAACATAAACGCCCCAAAACACTTCTCCTCAGAGACTAACCACCTACGGTCGTAGGAAACAACAACTCGCAAACACGATGAACATGGCAAACCCCTGCAGAACAGCACACTGACTGGCAATGCCAGCTGAGCCCAGAGCCGACCTACAGGCAAATCAGGGAAACCATATTCAGCGCACTAAACACAAACAAACCTAAACAGTCCCGCACACTTAGCCAGTTCTATGACCGAACTGCCTAACTACCATGACAAACTTGGCTACGTTACAGGTATTCTGCCACAGCTGATGTTCACGGGTATTCTGCCGCAGCCGACCCAGGAGACTTCACAGGAGCTCAGCTGCAGCAGAACCTCGCATCAAACGGACTGATTCTTTATGACGAACCTAGCAAAGTTAACGGTACTGAGATATACCCTTTACTAACATTACCAAACCTTGCATGATCTGTCGCAGATAGCATACCGCTACTGCCCTTCAAACCTACTCTACTGTCGAAGAGGTTTTTTTCCCTTGGCTCTTGCCTTGGCACTTTTTTTCCTCTGCCCTTACATACATTTACCCTTCGTATGCTTTTCGACCAATTCTATCTCCAGATGAACCGTATTAATGGGCGATCGTGCCCACACGTACGGATAACATCGCGGTTCCCACATCCCGAGATCCACCTTAGCAAACTAACCTAATCACGGAGATGACAGTAGAACTTTTTTGATGGTCACCACGTTGGTGTGGGCGTGGAGGGGCGCCATCCATAAACGTTAAACGCGCTTACAACAGCCAAACAAATCCGCTGTTGCAGAACACTGTCTTGGCACCGGTCATCCTATGGAATACAACAACACGGAGATTCTGGCATGCACTTCCACCTATTGGGATAGTGTTACTAAGGAAGCTGTTGAAATTAAACTAGCAAGCGACCTTATAAACAGAGATGGTGACTTTTGTTTAAATTCTGCTTTGAATCCGGCACTGTCTCTCGTCAAAAAACAGAGGGACAAAATTAATGCTGATTAACAGTCACTATCGATATTTTTATGTTTGGTGATCTTTGATTGTGTTCATACTGCAGTGACTTGTACTGTGTGTGTTATCTTCCTTGTTTACCCTTTGCAAACCGAGGTATTAAATACGCTTCCACATTGCTTCCTTAAGTGCAGTTGTGCATTGAGAATGGCAGGGTGTCCTCCTGCCGAAATATCGGCGGTTGTCGACGACGTCACACGGCAGAATACCGGTAGGTTTTTTGAAAAAAATGAAGGTGTTTGTGCTTATATGTGACTTTGCAGCCAAAACTACACATTGCAAACGAATAGCGTTTGTATGTGGTAGTAGGTATCAGTCTCCCATTGTGCACTACGGTGATTGAGGGTTGATAACGATAAGGGGGTGGACGATATGGGAGTTGAAAATTACCGACATACATAAAATTCTACTTGTGGGTGTCAATATTTTGCTCTTCAGCAAAAACTACACAATGAAGACGAACTATCTCTCTGTGATGTTGTAGTACAAAGTCTCCCGTTGTACACCATAGCAGTTCCGTGTTGATAGCTATAAGAGGGTGGAAGATATAGTGGTTGAAAGTCGTCAGCCTTTATAAAATTTGGATTGAAGACCAGCGATGACACTATAAGAGCAAAGAGGTTATGTACAGCGAAACATGATGCAAATTCTTCAGTTGTTTTTCTGCAACAAGCGTATGAATAAAGAAAAATAAGTGCATATTCCAGTTTGAAAAGTGAAACTACCAAGAAAGATGCCAAGATATAAGAAAGAAATTTCGCGTTCTCGATCCGTTTATCAAAGACAGAAAACGGCGATGAAACGTGAATCTACAGACGTTAGAAACTTGAAATTTGTAAATGATTATCTTACACAGAGGCATCAGCAATTTTTCGATATTCCCACCTCTAAGTGGGTGAAATAGGTGACGAACTATTTTTTGAAAATACGTTACTATTCAGGCAATTTGGAAGCAAGAAATACAAAACTTAGGATTTAGACTTTTGATTGGAATTTTAAAAATGTGTGTTTCTATATTTTTGGAAATTCAGCTATTAAGTGGATGAAATAAAGGAAAATCTTTTAAGGATGCTACTCAGACTAATTTGATGCTAGAAATGCGAAAACTTGGATTTGGAAACATGGGTACAATTTTCAAAAAACGTTTCGGGATGTTTTGAATTCTGCTATCAATGGTGCAATAGGGGGGGGGGGCGCAAGTTGTATCAAAATACTTGATTAGGAAAGCAGTTTTAAAGCTAAATGTATGACAATTTATATTTAGAAGTAGAAACAACCAACGCTGACAAGCGAGTCTACGCGGGCGAAGCAGCACCATTGAAGCTAGTTTAAGGATAAAACTAAAGAGACCATCCTGATACATAACTCCTTATATAGAGGGTGTATTTAAAACGAATATAGAATTTCAGGTGGCTGGTAGAGACGGTCAGGACAAACATATTTAACATAGCAACCCATGGTCACAACTCTTAACGTGCGGCCTAGTCGCATGCCGCCAAAAAAGGTAGGCACACAACATGCCATCCCAGTTGTTACAGAAGCGGGACTGCAAGGAAACGTCTTCAGTGTACAGTATGTGATATAAAGTATACCGACACCCCAAAACCATTCGTTTTTCGTATTAGGTGCATTGTGCTGCCACCTACAGCAATATATTCCATACCAGCGACCTCAGTAGTCATTAGACATCTCGAGAGAACAGAACGGGGCGTTCCGCAGAACTCACGAACTTCGGACGTGGACAGATTGTAAGATATTATTGGATATGGGGTAATGTCTTTGCTATGCAGAGTTATGATTCTAATATCGCTGGTATGCAGCAGCAACAGTGGAGCAGTGGAGCTCAGTCGTCAGTTGCAGTCGAGTATCCGGCCAGTGCGGTAGAGCTGACCAGCAGAGGTTTTCAATGAGGTTGCTAGGTCGATTATTTTATTTTTAGTGGCACACAGTAATTTGGTATCATTGTGAAGTTTATGTTAATGGGTGTGAAGTATGTTAATCAGCAACAAATGTCAATCTTACCAGTTAAAATTGCATCTGTATGCTCAAGAACACTCGTTCATTGTTGAGAGGAATGTGTAGTACAGTTGAAGTCATTATAAAGGAAGACATTAACAGAAATTAAATACTGCATTCGTTGTGCGTTCTTTACCATGCTTTACGAGAAGGGCAGGTAGGGAGCTTGCAAGATGATGGCATGTTACTTGTGTGAGAAGTCTGTACGCGAGATTCGCAGTTGTGAAATATTCAAGGGAATTAGATATGCATCCTTCACTCCTTCCATTAATCTATCACTTCCCTCAATCTATGCCTATTTACTACCTTTCTCTTTGCCCTCGTAGGTTTCTCTCGTTATTAGATAACTGAAAACCCGAAGTTGCCCGGGAATTTATATATTCCAATATTCAGTTAGTCCATATATTAATCCCTCCTGTCTGTCCTCTTCTCTATCTACCTACCTCTTCCTCTCCCTACATTTCCACCTCCACCAACCCCTCCTCTTCCTCTTCTTCTTCCCCCTCCTCATTCTCCTTCCCCCTCTCCCCAACGTTATTCACACATCGATCCCCCAAATCAGTTATTACCTCCTCGTCTCTCTGCTAATCTCCTCCTGTCTCTCCTTCTGGTCATCTGCTCCCTCCCCTGTATATTAAAAATTTCATTTACTTACGAAATTTCGTTATGATCGGGGCGCTGACATCGTCCCTGCACAACGGCTGTCACATTCGAGGGGAGAAAGACATGGCGGCCAGTCCGCAGCCGGTGAGCCTCTCGAGGCCTTTAGGACAGAGTTTACAGTTTAACTCTGTATTAAGGGAAGAAACCGAAACCAAGGAATATTATTGAAATCGGTCAGCTGTTTCTTAGTTTTTGCGACACTGCCACACTGAAGCTGATTAACATACATAAAGATTACTATCGTGGATTAAATGATTATGAGTATGACAACAGGAAATTTATAATTTTCCTTTACTTTCCGTGATACAAGTTTCAAAGATACACTGGTCAAAACAATTAGGGAATCAATTGAGATATCTAGGTTCTCAAATATTGTCATCGGTAGAACGAACAAAAATGGTTCGACTTATTCCTGTCGATCTACGAATTGGATAAAACAAAATTAAGGCAAAAGTTGCTCTACCAAACGAATTACAAAAGCAGATAGTGTAATGAGACGATAGTACAATGAAACAACAGCTTGACCTACCCGAAGTTACTGCATGGAGAGCCATAAGTTGGAAGCGGGACAGACACTGAGGAAGGTGGCTGCAGCTATTGAAGTGTCCAAAAGTGTAATTTCCAGGACCTGGATGAGATTGCAGACGAAAGGGAGCGTTAAAGAAAGGCAAGGACAAGGTCGTCCACAGAAAACATCAGCAAGACATAACCGTTAACAGTCCGTCAAGACAGGAGGCTGAATGCGACCCATCCACCAGGCAGCAACAGGTCGCACAATATGAATACAAACACACGGTGTCCCATTAAAAAGACTACATAGTTTAGCCTGCAGAAAATGGAACGAATGCCGATCGGAGTAGTCACAAATGAGATTTTGTGTTCAGCCTAACAATCGCCAGTCCCTCATCTGGAGAAACGTAGGACTCGGAAAAATTCTGCTTATGGGCAGAAAACACCACATGGTGGTGGACGAATGGTGTGGGCATACGTCAGTATTGGCAAACGTACGGACCTCTTTGTCGTACAGAATAGCTGGAACTAAACTCCTACCCACACAGGCCACGAAAGGACCATCGTACACGGATTTTACCCCTACTGCGCATTTCTCAACGCTGCTGCTGGGATATAAAGTACTAGAAATAACATTCTGAAAATAATAATAATAATAATAACGTAGACATATAAAGGTATAAGTATTTAATAGACTAAATCACTTTAACCACAAAGAGTTGTAATCAAGCTATAAAATTGTTTTCGAGATTTTTTGAGATTGAGAAAGCTCAAAGGTTGGCACAATACCCAAAGCACTCGTCTTACTCATTATAACCATCCATAAAAATTAACAGAACTTCATCTTCAGTCAGTCCAGCTATTGCGCACAACTTTCAAAAATCGGCACGCACACAAATGCAAATGGTCCTAAAATTTTAGCACATGCAAATAACTTAATGTAAAGTCTGTGATCATGAAGCTAAGAAATGTGACACTGCCATCTAGCTGTCGTCCTTCAAACTGCATCGGCAGAAATGAAAAATGGAATAAAAAAAGTGCGGACGGCGTATGACGTCGCAGAACCTGAGCGAGTGGTCAGCAGCAGACGGCGTATGCCTTCGCACACGCTTGAGGGGTTAAGTGACAAATAATATAGCACTTCGCTGTTTCCTTGTAATGAATCTAGGTATGTTTCTGCACGCGGAAAGATACCGTCCAGGCACTAACTACCTTTCGGTGTTCCAAGTCGGGTACTGGACACGGGGCGCGAACCTCGTCGCCAGCTGGTGAGATTGTTAACGTGGCGAACACCGCGCCAGGCAGCACCGCCGCCGCTGCGACAGGCAGGCATTGTTTCGCTGGAGCCGACATCGCCTGCTGCTCTCGCGAATGGCAGCACAATGGTTAAAACCAGGCGTAAGTGCACCTAGAGCCGAACGCTGTTTGACACCACGCCAACAAAGGCCTAATGAAGGCGTGTCTTGTAAATCCTTACGCTGCAGCACGCTTACTTCCTTATATCCGTGTGACTACATCAATTTAGTAATTTTTCTGCGTAAGGCTGCATTACGGCCGACAGAGTGAGGCCGTTATGAACACCTGATTACGCCAATTATATTGAGCGGACAGTCATTCATGTCAGTTTATTACGTGCGGGCTGATGACGTTATATCAGTTTCACAGTTGGAGGTGTTGTCTTGCGAATCTCTTGTCGCTCATCAACTAGAACTGACTTTGAAACATCTACATCAACATACACATGGTTACTCGCTGATTGCCGCGGCGGAGCGGCCGAGCGGATTGAGACGCTATACTCCGATGCGCGAGGCCGTACGTCGTCGAATACCCCTTGGGAATGGATGTTTGTGATGTCTTTAGTATAAGCTAGCTCGTAAGTAGTTTGTAAGTTTAGGGACTGATGACCCCGCAGTTAAGTCCCATAAGCTTACCAAAGATTTGAACATCTGAACTCTCTGATTCACACCTGTCATTACACGAAGGAATTAAAGACATTGCCTATTTTTGGGTACCGAGTCAAGTCAATCTACATCTATCTACATATACATGGATACTCTGAAAGTCACAATTAAGTGTATGGCAAACGGTTCGAACGGTTCGAACCACTTACATGATATTTCTCTGTACTTCCATTCTCTAATAGCTCGAGGTAAAAAAAAAAGAAACCCCAAATCTTTATTTCAGATCTGATTTCTCTTATTTTATTATTGTGATCATGTCTCACTCTATGGATGTTAACAATTCTGAAGATAAAATTCGAGAAAGAAATTTTGCATATAGATCTACCCACAACAAATAACGCCTTTCTTTAGTAATTTCCACTTCAACTCGTGCATCCTTTCCGTGACTCTATCACCCCTATATCGCGATAAAACAAAACGAGCTGCACGTCTCTGAATGTTCTCATAATCGTCCGTCAGTCCCGCCTGGTATAGATCCCACAATGTGCATCAATAATTCAAAATAGGTCGCACAAGTGTAATGTTGGACATTTCTTTAGTAGAAGTGCATCTTCTAAGTATTCTACCAATGACGAAAGTTTTGTACCAAACCGGGATTAGAACCTGGGTCTCCTGCTTACGCTATCCATTAGATCAACTGGACCCACGGATTACTCTATCACGCTTCCCGTCAATCCAACATACCTGAGCCGCGGATGAGTGGCCAAGTGTTCTAAGGTGCCTTTCTGCTGATCGCGTGGTTGCTCGGGTTTGGGTCTTTGTATTCTCCCTAGCATAAGTTACTTTAAGTAGTTTGTGAGGCTAGGGACTGATGATAAACGTAGTTAAGTCCCTTAGATTTACAAATATTTGAATATTTGAACACCTGAACATACTTAAGCGCCTGTCAGCGAGTCAATGAGACATTTTCAAACTATTTTTTTTAACGTGCCACTCTCTAATAGCACGCGGGAAAAACGAACACGTAGGTCACAGAAAGGGAACAGATGGTTATTTATACGTCCTAAATAAAGTCTCAGCGCCCTACGGCCTTTAATAATTTATCTCTCTAAGCTACCCATTCTTATTCTACTGTATAACTTTCTCCCGTTTCGGTCAATCCTTGCATAATGCTCCCGCTGAAATTTCAACATCTTGTTCCTTCAATTTTTCCAGGTCGCATCTCACTTTTCTCCCTTTCAGCAATTTATTAAGTTTTAAACTACTGTTCATAATCAGTGAGCTATGTTCAGCGTCTATAACTGCCCCTAGATATATCTTAATTTTACAACCTGGTTTCGAATTCTATTTGATACCAATTTAAAATCCATCTGAAACCTTCCAGTGTGTCCCCGTCTGTTCCACATATACAACCTTCTTTCGTCATTCTTGAACCATATGTTTGAGATGTTTGAATTGTGGTCTGTGCAAAAACCTACCATGCGTCCCCTTCTTTCATTTGTTTTCCCCTGTCAATATTCACCTCCATTTTACGTTCTCTTTCTTTTATTAACGTCGAGATCGAGTCCCCCATCGCAATGAAGTTTTTCCTCTCCGTAAACTTCTTTAACCTTGTCATAATTTTTTTAATCTCATCATCGGCAGAGCTAGTTGGTACACAAACCTGTAGTATTGTGGTCGCTTTCCTGTCTTTGGTAAGATAATATGTTCATTATGTTTTTACAGTATCTTACGCGCATTCTAATTTTCATATTACACAGGTCGACAAATTTTGACTTTTTGTCTGGGGTTTGCATGAAAATATGACTTTATGACTAAATTCACCCGGCGGATCACAAATCTGCAGCCTGTTTGTTTGTAGCACGTCAGCTTTTTGCACCACCACTATCATCATCATATTCACCATTGTCTTACTCTGCGCCCAATGAAACTGAAAATTAGAAAGCAATTACGGGACAATGGAAACGAAATGGAACAGTAAAGTGGTTAAAGAATTGGAAGGAAGGCATATCAATTATAAGAAGCAAATTTTATGGTGGGCACTTACCAGGGAGAGGTATTACTTCCGTTTTCGTTTGCCCGTGAATGAACGCTTGATATCCTTCCTCTTGTGTGTCACTACTCCTTCACGTGTGATGCACCAACAGTAGACAGCCATCATGTTTAATCCCCAACGACCTTGATAACGATGTTCCATAGTTTTAAGTTCCTGATGAAATCGTCCACGCCGGCCGCGGTGGCCGAGGGGACTGAGGCGCTCCAGTCACGGTCTGCACGGCCACTACGGTCGGGGGTTCGAATCCCCCCTCGGGCATGGATATTTGTGCCGTCCTTAGAGTTAGCTAGTTCATAAGTAGTTTGAAAGTTTAGGGACTGATGACCCTGTAGTTAAGTCCCATAAGCTATACAAACATTTGAACATTTTTTTTTAAATCGTGCACCATGTTCCTTTGATGTGTCAGCCAAATTTTCTTGAAAACTAAGTGTGAATTAGAAAATGTAGTTTTAGAGAGACCTTGCATCCTAACTGTTTAAAGGACTGTAGCATGTCTTCCACTGTTTCCTTGTAATCAGGCTGCTTACTCTGGCCAAGGAAACGATGCACAACATTTTTTTAAACTTCTCGAAACTTGAAGTTTTATTTCCGTCATAGAACTGTCAAGGTGCTCATCAGATATCAACTTCTTTATATCTGGTCAAACAAATATCCCTTCTTTCAACTTTGCAGCAGATAGATTTGGGAATTGCCTACACAGGTATTGGAAACAATTTCCTGTTTTGTCCAGTGCTTTAACATACTGCTTCATGAGTCCTAATTTGATGTGCAGTGGAGGCAATAAAATATGATCTGGATTAACCAAATGTTCATTCACTATGTTCTTTGATCCCACTGTCAGATTTTGCCTCTTAGGCCACTCTCTCCTAGTCCACTGCTCATGATAAGCTCTACTGTCCCATTCACACATTTAGCAAGGCATCTTAGTGTACCCTGCTTGCTGACCAAGAAGAATGCCAATCACTTTAAAGTCACCACACACAAGCCACTGGTGTTCTTCGTACTTCACATTTTGTAGAAGTATTTTCATGGTATTGTATGTCTCTTTTAAATGTACTGAATACATAATTGGAATTGATCCTAGATCATTTCCAATATGTAGAAACACTGCTTTCAAACTTCGGTTTGAAGAATCTATAAACAATCTCCACTCCTTACTCTCATACTTCTGAGCTCCTATTTTCATCACTAATACGACGATGTCTTTGCAGAACACAATTAAACCATCTTCAACAAAAAATTCCCTGAAACCTTTATCACGATTTCTGTATGATGAATATGATATACCATGTGCAAGTTATTTTCACTGATACATGATCTCAGTAGTTGTGCTGCACTTTTGAGAGTCCTAAGTCTTTCACCAAATTGTCAAGTTCTGTTTGAGTAAGAGGTTTTGGGATACTATCGGTACCACACTCAGAATAGTCGGATTCACTGCTTTCTTGACTTACATCTGGTTCAGAGAATTCAAGAGAATCCACTGTTGTTGGTGGAGAGAGGATTGGTAGCCCTGGGCCATGAGGAACAGGTCTAATTGCCGAATATAAGTTTGGATACGATATGTTTTTCATGTTTCTTCTGTTGTATCCCGTTACATTCGTCATACAGAAGTCATCAACATGATTCTTCTGTTCACGCCATACCATAGGAATTGCGAAGTTCAAGCACTTGATTTTACCTTCACTCAATTTCCTTAACTGCTCCACACATGTATGGCACACAATGTGTGGAGCAAATAACTTGTCCTGATCGCCGAGCTTCATGCTGAAGTATGCCAAATATGACTTCTGCACAAATTTTGCTATTTGTCGACGTCTTGCACGTATCATATAATTTCCACAGATATAACAAAATGTATCTGGGCTAACACACACTGCCTTCCTGACATTTCTAACACACCTTCAGTGAAATACCACCACTCACAACAAAGCGCGAAAGCACCTTCTTGTAGCTGTAGCACTCACTGATTTCTGTGGCGATAATGGAACGTCAGCTCCAAGCTCATTAGCCCCCTCTGACTCACCTTCACACAAAAAATGCAGCGTTCCCACATTTCTGTAGTTGTGGACACTGCATAACATAGATTTCACAGCCAATGGTAGGCTTGGTGGGGGAGGTAGCTCTGCAGAAAAAACTGAGGGTGATGGAAAAAAACTGATATGATTTTCATATTCAGGGGTGCAAATTTAGTAAATAACACCACTTACTTTCCAAACCCCAGAATCCATGTCGACCTGTGTTATTAGAGGTACTCCTGCGTTTACTCCAACGTATTTTGTATTTACAACCCTATACTTACCTAGCCAGAAATCGTGTTCATCCTGCCACCGAACTTTACTAATTTCTAGCATTCCTAACTTCAACCCGTTCAATTATCTTTTCAAATTTTCTGGCTTACCTATGATCTGCGTGTGCGCCAGTGTGCCGGCCGCTACGGTAGGGGGTTCAAAAATGTTCAAATGTTTGTAAAGGCTATGGGACTTAACTACGGCGTCATCAGTCCCTAAACTTACAAACTACTTATGAAGTACATACGAACTAGGACGGCACAAATATCCATGCCCGAGGGGGGATTCGAACCCCCGACCGTAGTGGCCGAGCAGACCGTGACTGGAGCGCCTTAGTCTCCTCGACCACCGCGGCCGGCAGTAGGGGGTTCGAATGCCCCCTCGGGCATGGCTATTTGTGCCGTCCTTAGTGTTAGGTAGTTCATACGTAGTTTGTAAGTTTAGGGACTGATGACTCCGTAGTTAAGTCTCATAAGCTATAGAAACATTTGATTTTTGCGTCAGTGTCGTTCCAACCTTCCTATGGCTCTCTATGTAATAACTTCCAGTAAGACACTTTGCTGTTGAATTACACTACTTGCTCAGTGAGCCATTCCGCGATCGACACCTCGCGTCTGGCTCTTGAACATGTTATCTTTGGGGTGAGCACTTGACCGGGAGAGACGACCTCTGGCGGGGTCCGGTGACTTGAGTGTTGACAACGGAGGAGTGCGGAAGTGGTACAGAGAGGGCGCGGGCGCTGGTCTCTGACGGAGGAAAGTGCAGTGACGTCGTGGCGGACTAAAGTTGAGGACTGGCTATTCAGCTGGGTCGTGGGGCTCGTTCCGTCGTATACTGTGTGGTTGTCGTGTTTGTTCGTCGGGCACGCGGGGCGTGTTCTGACAGTACGCTGGAAACAGCAAATTAAAGGGACGAGACGGCACGATCTGACCGGAAGACGGGACGAGAACAATTAGAAGCAAGTCGTCGCTACAGAGACAAGGCCGCCTTCGGTATTTGCTTGCTGCCAAGCTGGGCAGTGACCTGTACTGAGATTCTCCTGTCACCACAGTGCGGATACTCTCCGATTCGCTAACTGTTGGAAATGTTTTTCATGGGTGTTTTCAGCAACAGGCGCTCGGTACAACGATTCGCAGTATTATGGCTCAGTTTCGCAAGGGAATGTAATTTGTGTCTTTTCGTAATTGAGACAGTATTGGTGTTTCGTAATTTAGAATTTGTAATTTATTGATGATTAGTGGTTTGCTAATCCCAAAAGGTAGAAAAAGGGCTTAAGTTATTTTTTAAAAATCTTTTGGTTGTTAAAGTTCTGAGTTTCGCTTCTGCTCAATCTGTTTCATTGGGAGGTACGGGAAATGCTTCAGGGTCTTAGTTTTATGTGTTTGTATCTTAAAGCTGAAGTATATCTCTGTGTGTTTTGGAGTCAGTTATCTGTATATGTACGACGCTTGTTGTTGAACTGGGCGGCACCCGCTGACGTGACACTTGGTGACGTCACGAGGAACGCCACGTGCTAAGCGCGTTGACGGACCCAACGGAAGACGAGCGCGCACTGTTCATATTTAGATTTTCATACAGTTTTGGATTACTTGCTCTAAAGCTTATCTTACTTAAATCGTCTAAGTCGTTGGATGTGTTTTGTACCCTGATGTTACTTGCTTAATCTTGGGTACATAATTTTAAAGTGCTTTTCCTTAAATAGTTTCTTTTTCTTCTTTTTAAATTTTAAGGGACTTAACTATGGGGTCATCAGTCCCTAAACTTACAAACTACTTATGAACTAGCTACAACTAAGGACGGCACAAATATCCATGCCCGAGGGGGGATTCGAAGCCCCGACCGTAGTGGCAGTGCAGACCGTGACTGAAGCGCCTCAGTCCCCTCGGCCACCGCGGCCGGCCCGTAAATAGTTTAACAGCCCTTTAAAGCAAGGGAGATAAATCTATTATAGCCAGTTCTTGTACTAGAGCCTTGCTAATCATTGTATTCCTTAATTTTAACATCTTCCATTTTGGGTTTCGAGTCTATTTCAAAAAATATTTTGATAAAGATTCATGTCTCAATATTTTGTTGTGAGATCTAAAAGTATTACTTGGGTTTGGTAATAACGAATGATATTCAATTCCCTACCGCTCAGTCGTTCCATGATTGATTCCTGGTTACGTTTATATCGGCCTGCTGTAAGTAATCGCATCACTCAGTACACTATCTGAAACCAATTGCTCACGTAATTCGATTGGTAGAATGAACACATGTCAATACCATCCCCTCTTCAACAATTTCCTATCATTACCACTATCTCTGTTGCCTACGTAGAACCGACAGAAAGACTTCGTACTGGTTGATTCGAGAGATATCTAGTTATAACTTAAAACATGATAACGTCTTCTACATCTACAACTACATACATACTCCGCAATCCACCGTAAGGTGCGTGACGGAGTGTACACTGTACCACTATTAGGCATTTCCCTCCCTATTCCACTCCCAAATGGGACGAGGAAAAAAAGAATGCCTATATGCCTCCGTACGAGCCCTAATTTCGCTTATCTTGTCATTGTGATCACTACGCGAAATGTAAGTAGGTGGCAGCAAGTTCGTACTACACTCAGCGGCCCTCTAAATTTCCTCAACAGAAATTCACGAAAAGAACGTCGTCTTTCCTTCAGTGATCCCCAACTGAGTTGCCGGAGCATTTCCGTGACACTCGCATATTGGTCGAACCTACCAGTAACAAAAGTAGCTGCTCGCCTCTGAAACGCCTCTATGTCTTCCTTTAAACTGATCTGCTGCGGGTCTTAAACACTTGAGAAATACTCAAGACGTGGTCGTACAAGTGTTTTATAAGCGGTCTCCTTTGCAGATGACGTACATCTTCCCAAAATTCTCCCAATAAACCGAAGTCGGCTGTCCGCCTTACTCACAACTGTCGTTACATGCTCATTCCATTTCATATCGCTCTGCAATGTTACTCCTAGATATTTGAACGACGCGACAGCATCAAGAAGCTCACTACTAATGCTGTATTCGAATAGTATTGGATTGTTTTCGCTACTCATGCACATCACCTTACATTTTTGTACATTGAGAGCTAGCTGCCATTCTTCGCACCAACTAGAAATTTTGTCTAAATAATCATGTATGCTATTACAGTCAGTTAAAGACGACACCCTCCCACACACCTCAGCATCATCAGCAAACAGCCGCAAATTACAACTTACTCTGTCCATCAGATCATGTATATAGGTAGAAAATAATATCGGTCCTATCACACTCCCCTGGGGCACGCCTGAAGATACACTCGTCTCTGATGAACACTCGCCTTCGAGAACAATGTACTGCGTTCTATTTCTTAGGAAGTATTGCAGCCAGTCACAAATCTGTGAACCTATTCCATAAGCTCGTATCTTCGTTAGCAGTCTGCAGTGTGGCACCGCGTCGAACGCCTTTTTGATGTCGAGAAAAACACAATCCGCCTGTTGCGTTTCACCCGTGGCTCGCAAGATGTCATATAAGAAAAGGGCAAGCTGAGTTTCACATGAACGACGTTTCCTAAACCAATGGTGATTGATGGAAAGGAGCTTTTCCGTCTCGAGGAAATTTACTGTATTGTAACTGAGAATAAAAGGTAAAGCAGTCAACAATCTGAAGATTGGTTTGAACACCACAGTGCTTTACTAGGCATGGTCATGTTTGGAGGTGGTATGCCGTTGCCTTCCTCCGACCTTCGAACTGACTTACCCAGCCAGTTATAGGGGGACCTACAGTTTAACGTGGGTTCCGAACCACGGCGCTACTCGGTATTTTTCACATGAGCAATACTGACAGAGGTGAAAGAAGTGGAAAGTGACAGATAAAAATCCCAGGACCTGGTGGGGATCGAACCCGCGACCTTTCGATCCCCGCCAGGTCCTGGGATTTTTATCTGTCACTTTCCACTTCTTTCACCTCTGTCAGTATTGCTCATGTGAAAAATACCGAGTAGCGCCGTGGTTCGGAACCCACGTTAAACTGTAGGTCCCCCTATAACTGGCTGCTCCAAAATTCTACAGGAAACTGATGTCAACGATATTGGCCTGTAATTATGTGGGTCAGTTCACTTTCTTTTCTTATAAATGGGAGTCACCTGCATTTTTGTTTCTAATCAGTAGGAACTTTGCGCTGAATTAAAGATTCGCGATAAATGCAAGGTAAGGGGCTAATGCCGCAGAATACTCTTTGTAAAACCGAACTTACAGTAGAAAGTGTTGATGGCAGAAAGTGCGGAAGCATGTTTGGGATTACTTAAAAAAAGTTGTTCGCTAAACAGGTGGAGTTGAAGAGTAGTAATGGCGTGAACTGGTGTAGGAGTGATCGCGCTGCCGCCGCCAGCGGACTGCGCAGCCGGCTGGGTGGCGGGCACGCCGTGGCGAGGTGCGAGCCCTAACAGCAGGCATGGCAGTTGTCGCCGGAACAAACCGTTTCCGGTTATACCGTTTTTCATCTCGAGTTTAATATTACTGTCATAAACGATTAAGACAAGTGTTCTTTTAAATAACCAGTTTTCGGTTTTTTAATTCTTTTATTTCTAATGTAGAAATCAATAGCAGAAAATTTTGAAGATTTCTTCTGAGTTTTGCATTATACTTTTCTTCAAGGTACGTAGTAGCAATATTTCTGGTAAAATAGGGAACTGAAACAGTTTTCCTCTAACGTTCGTTGCTTTTATTGAAAAGTAATGTGAGGTAGTTTCCTCCTTTTGATTCTGAATCTCGGCTGAAATACAAGGCGCGTCCAGAAAGTAAGTTCCGTTTCAATTTATCTCCGCTGCAGTGCTGCGATTGAAGCTCCGCACATGCGCTGTAGACGATGTGTATCAAGGAGAAGAACGTGCGCCATTTGGAGATCGCTGTCAGTTACGTACGCTTTGTTGTGCTTGTTTGAAATGTCGGCGTTGATTGAAAATCCTGCCGCCTGTGAAATCAGGTCGGTGATTCGGTTTCTGAATGCGAGGAAAGTGAAACCAAGTGAAATTTATCGGCAAATTTGCGCTGTTTACGGACCAAATACGATGAGTGATTCGATGGTGAGAAGATGGGTCCGACAGTTCACTGGCGAGCGTACTGATGTGCACGATGAAGAACGAAGTGGGCGTCCACCTTTGGTTACAGAAGAACTGGTTCACGCGACTTTCATCTGTTCTTACATCTCAAGTCTTTCCTTGGCGGTCATCACTTGACCAAAGACGATGAGATGAAAGAAACTGTTTCCAACTGGTTGAAGACACAGGCAGCAGATTTCTATGAAGAAGGTATACAAAACCTGGTGCCACGCTATGACAAATGCCTACAAAATTTCGGCAGTTATGTGTAAAAGTAGTTTAAGAGTTGTAGAATTTTGTGCAATAAAATTTCTTCTGTATCTGTGTACAATCTCATTTATTAACAAACGGAACTTACTTTCTGGACGCGCCACGTATCATGTTGTAATCAAGGTTAAAATCACAAATTGGGATCTGATTTCTCCATCCAGATGTTCCAGATTTTTTTCGGTTACCCCTGGTTTAAAAGATAGTTTATCACATCACTAATAGTTCGTTCAAATGCTATAACATTGATTTTCCACGAATTGTACAGTTTGTATAATAGGTCGTACTTCTGCAACGAAGTAAAAGTGAATACACAAATATTACATATGACATTTTAGTTGGAAGCTATTCCCATCTATCTGAATAATAAAAATAACATTGGTGTAACACGCAAATCATAACGCATAGTTGCTTCTGAAGCTCTAGCTAAAAGGTGACTAACATTGAATGACGCACTATAAACTGACTACTGGAATATGCATGTCAATGATCGACATTTAAGAAACAGTCCATTGTTAGACAAAGAGTTTTGTGCGGAAAGGAAACAGTTTAAATATTTTAAAAAAGTTAAACAAAATGCTTCTGGAAGGATTTCAGAATAATTTTGGTTGTGATCTTGCCAGTTTGTAAAGTACTTCCACACTGGAGTTTGTGCCGTTTAAAACTGAATCTTTTGTGTCTCGTTTCTGCCGGTTGTCCTGGGTGTCGGTGGCCGAGTAGAGAGAGACCGACACAGGGAAATAGGATGCACGCGTGTGCAGGTACGGAGGTGACCAGCCAGTGGGACAGCGGAAACTAGAAACACTAAGCTAGATTAGAACAAGGTGTATATTAGAATGAAACTTTCACTCTGCAGCGGAGTGTGCGCTGATATGAAACTTCCTGGCAGATTAAAATTGTGTGCCGGAACCGGGACTCGAACCTGGGACCTTTGCCTTTCGCGGGCAAGCGGTCTACCGACTGAGCTACCCCGACACGACTCACGATGCCGCCTCACAACTTTACTTCCGCCAGTTTGGAAAGTAGGAGGCGAGGTACTGGCGGAAGTAAAGTTGTGAGGCGGCATCGTGAGTCGTGTCGGGGTAGCTCAGTCGGTAGACCGCTTGCCCGCGATAGGCAAAGGTCCCAGGTTCGAGTCCCGGTTCCGGCACACAATTTTAATCTGCCAGGAAGTTTCAAGGTGTATATTTATTAGAAGTATAATACTTAACTTTTACAGAGTTCATGACTGCCAACTAAGTATACTTCTGAGACATAGGTTAACTACGTAGAGGCCTGCCTACTGATGAGTCCTAGTGCCTGTCCTAATCCCAAGTGACCGATGCAGTTCAGTGGTGGCCACGAGCAGGGTTGCAGCAGAGGGCGCTCGTGGCTGACGTCGTAAGAACGCCGCGCCGTGCGTGCATGACGGCGCGCGGCGAAAGTACGTGGCGCGCATTTCAGACTTGTGCGACACCACAGAATCGATTTCCGGCGACTACAGCAGATGCAGGCAAGTCTTGCATACTGTACATGTTGATACATCGTCTAATAGGCCACGCCACAAGGCAACAGGTGCACTGTGCCTCAACAACAGCGGTACCGATTTCCGTGCCTTGCGTTTCATGTCCGTTTCTTTCTAGGGATTGTCCTTCAATTATCGCTTTCCGCGTTGCCTAGTTTCTGCTATAATTTAATACTGTTACGCTGAAAACTGCAGGTGGTCCGGAATTCGATGTCCGGTCGTTAATACAACTCAAACCTCACACTTACAACAGAACTTGTCGCCATTTATCTGGACCTTGAACATCTCAGAGACGGCTCCGGGGAGTTTACTGACTCCCTGAGTGGCTTGTAAGCCGTTGACCAGTACATTCTGAAACACCCTTTGGTGCGGGCAATTTAGGACGCTGTGTTCAAACTAGGCAAGTCTGGTCGCCCTGTGATCTTCGTTTGGACGACAGGCCACATTGGCATCTCGGGGAACGAACGCGCCCATCACCTGGCCAAGCAGGCTTCCACCTCAACCGCCCTAGATATCGATCTCTAACAAAGGGATCTCCGAATGGCGTTGAATCGGAATGTACTTGGGCTTTGGAATGCAGAATGGGCTGACTCGAACGCACCAAATAAGCTCCGTGCAGTTAAGTACACTACGGCGATGTGGAGGTACCCCTGCGGGCCTCTTGCGGGGAGCGTGTTATATTCTGCCGAGTACGCATTAGTCACACGTGGTTAACGCACGCGTTACCTATTGCGTTGACACTTTTAGCCGCTTTGCGGCAGTCTTTTAATCTAACAGATGAGGTACCTGTAGTCTTAGGCGACAATGCCTCTATGGCTAATACTGTTTTACATCTTATTCGCGCAGCTGGTTTCTAATACTCCATTTAATGGAAGGTGTTTTAGGTCATTCTTAGGTGCACATTTCTCCAGTGCTGTTATGTCGTCGGTTTTCTTTCCGATATAAGAGATTTCTTAGTGTCAATAGCGTGGCTGGCTAGTCCGTTCTTCTCCTAGTGATCAGCATGCCATGGCATTCTGCTGTTAAATTTTAGGCTCATGCAACATTATTTTTATCCCTTTTGAGTTTCCCCCTGTGTTGCCAGCGAAATGTTCGTTTCGATCTGTACCTCTAGAGGATTCTCGTACTCTATGTTATCTCTATATCATGTTTTCGCTTCGTCAAAATGGAACATCTTTGGTAGGAAAGGGCACTGATGACCTCGTAGTTTAGTCCTCTCTAAACAACAACAAGAAGCTCCTGTTACTCCTACATTCGCCGCGGCGGAGTGGCCGAGCGCATTAAGGCGCTATGTTAGGATGCGCGAGGCCGTTCTCCGTCGGGGGTTCGAATCCCACGTCGGACATGGATGTTTGTGCCTCCTTCAGTATAAGGTAGTTCATAAGTAGTTTGTAACTTTAGTCCCATGTGCTTCACAAACATTTGAACTTCTTATTTATATATTTTTCTTTTTTCTAAAAACTACTGAGGCAAATCACGCACCAGTTTTGACAGTAGGACATGTTTCAGGACTACATTATCCATTTTTAAGACATATTTTTGGAAACATTTTTGTTACACTTATGGGGAACAGCACTCTTATTTAAATTTATATATAAAGAAAAGTCTATAGTGCAAAAAAATTGTTATTGTACTACTTTCGGTCTTATTTTAGACCATCTCAGGAAATTAAGCTCCATTGATGTTGTGGAGTTTAATTTTGTGAAGATAGTCTAAAATAAGATCGAAAGTAGTCGAAGAAATATTTTTTTTCACTCTAGACTGTTCTTTATATATAACCATTTTTAAAAACTTGAAAATAGAATAATGTAGTACCGAAACTTTTATATTCTTCAATAGTGAAAACGCCAAGATCGGGGAATTCTTATTTAATGACGACTGGTTTCGGAGGACTGTGCCACCATAATCTGGTCATATAAATGTTATAAGTTGGTCATCTTATTTAGAAAATAATATAACCAAATTACTGAATGTAATATGACCAGATGACAGTGGCATAGTCCTCCGAAGCCAGTCGTCATTAAATAAAATAAGTATTTCGCGATCTTGGCGTTTACACTTTTGAAGAATATTATGCTATGAGATCACCTCCAAAACCTGCAGTGTCCGATAATGTCAAAACGTTTCATATTATTCACACTAATGGGTGACTTCCTCCTACATTAGAAAGCCGATCGCGGTGACCGAGCGGTCTGCGGCGCCCAAGTCACAGTCTGCACGGCCACTACGGTCGGGGGTTCGAATCCCCGCTCGGGAATGGATATTTGTGCCGTCGTTAGTATTAGGTAGTTCATAATTTTAGGGACTGATGACCCCGTAGTAAAGTCCCATAAGCTCTACAAAAATTTGAACATTGAATAAAATAAGTGTTTCGGTATCTTGGCGTTTCCACTTTTGAAGAATGTTATACCATGAGATCACCTACAATACCCGCAGTGTCCGGTAATGTCAAAAACTTTTATATTATTCACACTAATGGGTGACTTCCTCCTACATTAGAAAGCGGCCGCGGTGGGCGAGCAGTGTGCGGCGCGCCAGTCACAGTCTGCACGGCCACTACGGTTCGAATCGCCCCTCGGGCATGTTCTAAATGTTCAAATGTTTGTATAGCTTATGGGACTTAACTACGGGGTCATCAGTCCGTAAACTTACAAACTACTTATGAACTAGCTAATACTAAGGACGGCACAAATATCCATGCCCGAGGGCGAATTCGAACCCCCGACCGTAGTGGCCGTGCAGACCGTGACTGGACAGCCTCAGTCCCCTCAACCACCGGGGCCGGCTCTCGGCAATGAAGGCAATGAAGGCTTTCACGACCGGATGTCATAGTTGCTGGTAGAACTTCCGGGTGACAGGCTGTGGTCCAAACTGAAAATTTTTATGGACCACTGCCTTACAACCCGGATGTTCTACCAGCAACTATGGATATTTGTGCCGTCCTTAGTTTTGTGTCCCAGCCCCGTCGCCGCTTTTGTGTCTCGTTTCCGTCGTAGGTGTCGGTGGCCGAGTAGAATGAGACCCACACAAGAATAAAGGATGCACGCTTGTGCAGGTACGGAGGTGAGCAGCCAGTGGGACAACAGAAACTAGAAACACTAAATTAGAACGAGATATATATTGCACAGAATTTATACAATACTTAACTTTTACATAGCTCAGTACTGCAGAATGCTGATACATAGTTGAGCTAGAGGCCTGCCTAGTGCCTATCCGATAACCAAGTCTTCACTGGTGCCTATCTGATTCCGAAGTGTTAACTGGTTCCTATCTCAGTCCCAAGTGAACGACGTCGTTCAGTGGTGGCCACGAGCGGAGTTGTAGCAGAGGGCGCTCGTGGCTGACGTCGTAAGAACGCCGCGGCGTACGTGCTTGGCGGCGCGCGGCGAAAGTAGGTGGCGCGCACTTTGGACTTGTGCGACACCACAGTATTAGCTAGTTCATAAGTAGTTAGGGACTTATGACCCCGTAGTTAAGTCCCATAAGCTCTACAAACATTTGAACATTTTTCTGAACATTAGGAACACAAACACATGCAGACAGTAGGCCTATTGAGTTGGTCACCATGCTAGTGCGTGCCTGTAGGGTCTCCACTCCGATTGTTCGGAACTAGAATACCGGTATCGGTTTGAAGCTGTCGGTTTTTGCCATCCCCACTTAACGAGCGGCGGTCTTGGCTGGACGCGCCGCACTGGTGGGACGCGCAGACCGCACTCCGGGGCGAGTAGAGGCGCGCCCATTACCGCGAGGAGAGCGCGCGGCACCGCAGCTTTTTGCGGACGCGTCCAGTGCGGCAGAATGGGCCGAGCAGCGGCGGCGGCGGCAGCGGCGGTGGCGGGAAGTTATGAAAGGCGAGAGGCTTGCGTAAGGCGGCGCCTGCGCCTGCCCTGCGCCAGGAAGTTGCCGCATTGTGTTCCGGGCCGACACTCCGGCCGCGGGCCGTATTGCGCGCTCGCCCGGGAAGCAAAGCGGGGCCCGCCGCTCGCCGCGTGGGAAGCCTTCGCACCGCGCGCCTTTTGCACATTCGTTCCACAGGTGTTACGGAAACACTTGCTACACTTCAGTTGCCGTCATCGTCAAAGAGTACAGAAAAAAACCATAGGAAAAGAACTTCGAGGTCCTTTCAAAATGGAGGCAATGTGGAGCCACGGTGCAGTGGGTGAGCACTCCAAGGCACCTTGCTGCGGAGGCGCACTCATCGTCGGAGGTTCATCTGATGTCTGTATTTGTCATTACAAGGAGACGACACCTACTTGTCATCGCCGAATTCGCCGTGAGACACAAAAGTGCCCCAAGTGGGATCTCCAGAAGTCCAAGTGTTTAGGAAAAAGGAAGTTTGATACGGATGTGCTTATTTACCGTGGTTAGTGACTCCCTCATGCCCGGAAACGAATTTCTAATCACTTGTAGGTAGTGCTTCATAACTTCGCCTCTTAATGAAAATGGCAAAATTACAGTATAAAAATATCCGAACGTTTACGAATGGAACTTTTTTTCAATAAAAGCTACTTTCCTTTTGTAATTATAAGCAATATTTAGGCATGAAATGAAATGTTTGTTAAGCTTATGGGACTTAACTACGGGGTCATCAGTCCCTAAACTTACAAACTACTTATCAACTACCTTATACTAAGGATGGCACAAATATCCATGCCCGAGGGGGGATTCGAACTCCCGACCGTAGTGGCCGTGCAGACCGTGACTGAAGCGCCTCAGTCCCCTCGGCCACCGCGGCCGGCTATTTAGGCATGTATGCCCACATTTGTTTTGCGTTAACTGCCACTTTAAGTAAATAAAGGCCTACTGCAAATAATTAATGTGGCGGCGTATAAACTGTCAAGAAACTATAATATTATATAAACTTATCTGTCTATGCAACTGATTTAATAAAATATGCTATTGCCTTATGCATTTCGCCTTTATTTGGAAGGCATCATCAGTGGCCTGTAATATAGACATGATTATTTTTTACAATATTTTATATTCACATTTCTCAGTATTTTTAGGTTATGAACAGTTCTGATGCGTTATTTTTGTATAGTATTGATATCTGGATGTTGTACTTACACTATTTCATGGATATAGATTTACATCTGGTGCACATTGGTTGCTTCCAGCTGCTCTGCTTCAATTCTGTGCATTTGGTGAGAAATGTGAATATAGAATATTGTAAAAAATAATCATGTATATATTACAGGCCACTGATGATGCCTTCCAAATAAAGGCGAAATGCATATGGCAATAGCATATTTTATTAAATCAGTTGCATAGACAGATAAGTGAAATACCTACACTATAATATTATAATATAGCAACTGTGGGGAAAAATAGGACAAAAGGAACTGAAAATGTCAAGAAACCATATTAACAAGTGAGATTCTTCAAGACATACATTTCGATACACAGTAGAAAAGAAAAAAAAAGTTTCACGCAAGGCCGCGGAGCAAGGTAAAGGCGAATGGGACATTTATACATAAGTAGATGTAATACGTAGTCTCCAACAATGTAAAAATCGCTTATTGATTTCAATATAATAAAATGTCCGATATCCGCCAAAAAATTAAAGGAACACCCATAAAATTCTGCGCCGAGCACACCGATTTAATCATAATGAATCCATTTTGAACAGATCAGGTTCTACGTAGTTTCTGGTCTTAGAAGGTTGATGCACGATACGATTACGACTCTACTATTGTGATAATATCTATGCACTCAACACGTAATATTCTCTCTGACTGTTTTAACACGCAACCAAAATTATTTGATATTTCGAAGATTAACTTTGACATACACACTCTTTTTTGAACTTTTACCTCTTTAAACTATATTTTAATATCTATTCCATATTTTAATGATCTTTTTCTGTGAAAATATTACCACATGTCTTGCCGAAGTAGTTTGGCGTCTTTTCAAATATATTATCTTTGCTGGTACTGGTTTACGTGAAATAGATGACACTGTTAAATCGCCGTTATTATTTTTTTTAATATCTGAAAGGGTGTGAGATATGAAAAAAACAGGGCAAAGTTGTAGAACTTTATCTTCTATGAAAATTCATTTATTCGATTTTCATTTCAAATGAACGTTTAAGCAGTTATTTTCGTTTATATTTGGAGCTGTCAAAATGCGAGATCGCAAGGCCACTTTTAGTGTCTACTGTAGCCTAGAGTGGGCTAATACGTCCAATAAACATAGGTCCGGAAACGAACACTTTCTAAAATAAACATGTATTATAGTAGGTTTTCACTTGGCGTCCATTCACGGCAATTAATTTTTAAGCCCTTACGCGTAAGGAATGACGCATCCTTTGGAGTGTACCCTATTATTGATGTAGTACTTGTGGGCACGCAATGAAGACGCAACCCTGATATGTCTGCACATCTTTGATTGAAGCTGAAGGAAGAAAGAAACGAAGATTGGGGTTTATTTTCCGATCGCGATAGTGGTCAATAGAGACTATACACTTAAATAATTTTGATCGGGCATGGGAAAGGAAATCGCCCATACCCTTTCAGAGGAACCATCCGATCCCACAATTCCCGGAAGTAATTTAGGAATGTCATGGAAAACCTAAATCAGGATGGCCTTAGGCGGTTTTGATCCACTGTCCTTCCGAAAGCGAGTTCAGTGTGTTACCAATATGGCACCTCACTCGGTTTGATTGGTTCTGCGTAGCCCACTTACTTCAAATGTCCACATGACCATTGGTCTAGGGTCCTGAGATCTGAGGAACGAGCAGGCCAATGTATGTAGCCTGCCTGGCCAATCCAGGGGTCCACAGACTTCTGCATCAGAATTTTGCGCACTTCGTGATGAATGTGTGTTGGTGCACCATCAGGTATGAACCAATCTGTAATATTGCCGACATGCAACATCCTGGAGCAACGTAGGGAATATATTAGTGGCTTAATCCTGGTAATGTGCCCGGTATAACCTTTGTGGCAGCATGTATTGCAAGATTTCTTAAAACTGCAGTTTATGGCTACGCGATTTGTGCTTGTCTTGTAGACGTTGGCAACAGCGTGATGAATGACGGGAGGTGAAAGCGGCCAACGGGGAGTCGCGTTCGAGCGGCCAATAACATTGCGTGTTTGATGTCCGATAAATTTAGTGTCAGTTTTAATATTTGTCCTGGCGTTTGTGTGCTTCGTTTTCATATGTTAAAATGTTTGTTAATCCATGGAACTTAACTGCCTGGTTATTTTAGTCCATAGCTTACAAACTACTTAAACTAAGTTAAACTAACCTAAGGACGAAACATACACCCATGCCCAAAGGGGACTCGAACCCCCGACGGCAAACGGCCGGTACTCCGTTTTCAGCAATGTAAACAAATCACCGTGGTGGATGTAAATATTTTTAGATCACATATTCCAGTTTTTTAACTGATAAGGAATAAAATCTATTAGTGAATAAATGCAATAAATTAACAATACGTACAACAAACTGTTACACCCATGTAGGTAATGGATCTCGACGTACTTTTCCGATTCGCAGTCTGCTAGCAATTTGTATACGCATAGAAATGCTACCAGATTGCGAATCGGAAAAGTACTTCCGTAGACATTACCTACATAGGTGTAACAGTTTGTTTTACGTAATTTTCTCCAATAGATTTTGTGCTTGATCAATTAAAAAAACTGCAATATGTTGATCTAAAAACTTTCACATCCACCACGCCGATTTGTTTACAGACCATAAAGGCTAAAGCTATTTCTGATTAGGTGCCTTTTACTCCCTTTATTCATCGCGCCGTTGCCAACATCTACACGTAAAGCGCCAGTCGCGTGCGTATAAACCTGCACTATAAACGCCTGATTAATCTGTCGCCAAGTAATGATTGTGAATCGGCGTTGATGCCATATTTTCTGAATTGCTTGTGTATCTATGATCTGGTTATAGAAATTCACACCATCTCTTGCGAACCATGGCTCATAGGTAAAAAAAAGTCTTGGGTGCCAAATGCCGTCTGCCACATTAGTATTGCGGCCTTAGGCATGAAATCGCTGCAGATGGTAGGTATACATCATCCTCCCCATATATATATTAGTGTGAGACACACCTGTTGTTGCTGCCAAACTTCGCACATTGGTACCACGGATGTCTGGTTCCAATTAATGTAGCACACGCTCCTCTATTTAAGGCGGGGCCTTCCCAATGCCAGGCTGTAGAATGTGTGTTCCTACGATGCTGGAAGAGTGTGTCGAACAGCTTGACAAAGAGTGTTCAGCGCTATGGATATTATTTGTAAGAAGCTGAAAAACCATGATACATACCCATGGGGGACTGTACTGTTCAATAAGCCATACAAACGCGACGAAAAACATTGAGCCACCAGGGAGCGGCCGAGTGCATTGAGGTACAATGCTGCGATGCGCGAGGTCGGTTCCCCGTCGGAGTTTCGAATCCGCCCTCGAGCATGGATGTTTGTGCTGTCTTTAGTATAAGGTAGTTCATAAGTATTTTGTAAGTTTAGGGCCTGATGATCCTCAGTTAAGTACAATAAGCTTCACAAACATTAAAACTTTTTTTTTCTTTTTACCATTGAGGCAAATTACGCCCCAATTTTCACTTTTTGTCAGTACGACCTGTTTCGGGAGTACATTATATCATTTTTAAGTACTTGGAATAGAATAATGTAGTACCGAAACATGTCGTACTGACAAAAATTTTTATATTCTTCAATAGTGAAAACGCCAAGATCGCGAAATACTTATTTTATTGAATGACGACTTGCTTCGGAGGACTGTGCCACTATCATTTGGTCATATATATTTAATAAGTTGGTCATATTTAAAAATTGCCACTGTCATCTAGTCATATACATTTTATAAGTTTGTTATCTTATTTAAAAAATAAGATGACCAAATTATAGAATATAATATGACCAGATGACAGTGGCATAGTCCTCCGAAACTAGTCGTCATAAAATAAAATAAGAATTTCGCGATCTTGGCGTTTCCACTTTTGAAGAACGTTATACTATGAGATCGCCTTCAAACCCTGCAGTATTTTTATATTATTCACACAATTACTTCTAGACACAGTTTTATGATGGTTTCAAAACACATTCCGACGAAAAATAAGGTAGCCTACAACACAAACCACAGAACTAACTACCCAATACTAAGTAGAGTACTGACATCATAATAGTCTGCTGACACATTTAAAGGAATCCAATTCCACGACTGAACTAATACCTGCAACCAAGCTTGCCACAGCAATTCCTATAAACACGTGTTTATCTCAGAGAGTATATGTTTTCTCACCTACATTCATTGGATTATTTTCCTTTTTCTATGAGTACTATAACATCTCAAGGTATACGACACTTTTTTAACACCGTGTATATAGAAGTACAAGTATAAAGACACAGAAAGATGTATAGACAGGAAGTATTTGTATATTACGTGTCTGCAGTTCCCAAATATAATTAAATTCTCCACTGCATGCGTAATATTCTCTGTTGTAGTTTAGCATAAAACTGAACGGTACACAGATGTGTCGAATGTCAGCTGTAAATGTCCAAAAGTTAGTTTCTAATTTTGGATTTTTCTGTACTTTTTTTTATTATAGTTGAATGAGTGGAACAAGGCTTTTAGTAGTTTTAAACGAATATCTTATAGCTTGTCGATCCTGAATATCCTCAAACGAATTATCAACTTGTTCTTCTTGAATCAGATGACTACATGCAACGTGTACGTTTCTTGGGATTTATTCTTTACAGAAGACTATTCTCCACTTCCTCGTACTGATAACAATACCTTCTGAATATTTATATAGTTCATGGCTGTATCTTCGTCGAAGTACATATTCTTACATAAAACCAAGGAATTTGCTGAAAATTTTTTGGTCTTCAGTTTCAGTTTTTCTAAGTAGACATTTTTTTCTTGTTTAAACTTTGTGGTGCGTAGGCCAAACTGATAAGAAAGTCTAATGTTGAAGGTTTACGTTTGACGATTATGTTTTCGTACAAGTCTTCACTAGAGGGAAACCACTTCCTATTTACGAACACGTCCTCATCCGTAGTCTAGTGGAGAGTGTGGTGGGTTTTGCCACGCAGGGGCCCCGGGTCCGATTCCCGGTCGGGGAATGGGTGTTACGTGTCGTCTTCATCATTTCATCATCATTGACACGAAAGCCGCCGAAGTGGCGTCAGACAAGAAAGACTTCCACCAAGCAAGCGGAACACGTCACCGGTTGGGGTCTTAACGGCTATAAATGCCACACAATCATCATAATCATTTCTATCAGATACTTTCAATGGCTGCATTTTATGAACCGTCAGTACATACCAGTACAAGGTATTGAAATTAGATGTATAGCTGCCCTCAAGTAATACACAGATTGAACGTATGTACTCAAAATATATGTATCAAAATTACAGGCAATATTTAGTAGTAAATATAATTTTATTCCACTTTGAATTCATTTTCAAAAGACGCAGGTATAAAATTACGGTACATTCCGAATTGCTAGTTTCTCGATATGAGTTCTACAGACCTACACAAGAACAACAACCAGAGGGAGTGATCGAGATGATGCAATGCCTAGTGCTCTCAACTCACATCCGAGAGGACCGGCTATCCAGATATCGATTATCTGCATTCAGCTCCATTACTGCATACAAATTCAGGGATAATTCCTCTCAAGAAACATAGTCGCTTTCTTACCCTCTATTAGTAAGAAACGAAAACAAAGCTCCGTCTCTATCACAACCGTGCACAGGACATAAGACACTGATTTTCCACCATACCTTCTTGTTGTGTCGGAGTATTAATTGATCAAATAGAAGAGAATAGTTTTTTTTATATAATACCTGTGTGGGGAAAAATCACCAAACAGTTCCTTCCTCTGGGTTCGGAGAATATCGAATGTCCAAAGTGGCGCAGACCACCACCATGCCACAGTCGTTGCATTCTCCTGGGTAATATATGGGTTGTAATCGAAAGGGTCATTTGTGGATTATAGACACACCTACTGTTTTAATTCGAATAGGTGTTTCTGTTTTACTTTTCGGGCACTGTGGAGAATACCACGTGACAGAGAAAGGAAACACTGACAGTGGTTGTTAAGGTATAGTCCGAAATGTGCTTTACCTGCAACAGTTGTGTAGGGAATTAAAAGTTGGTTTATCCTAGGATTAACATTTAGTATAGAAACGGTAAATAATTTAAAATATTGAAGTATATAATCGAAATATGTGCTAGGTGTAAATTGCCGAGATATTGTTGACAATATGAATGAAACACTTATGAGTTCAAAATGGAAAATAATCTGGGAGAAAATTTATACATCAGTAGATTAAAAGTTTTTTTTTTCTTTATTGGGAGCGTGGATGAGACTCTGAAGTGAAGGAGAATACAATTTTTACTTGGTTACACTTTTATATGCTTCAGTTTTATCAGCATTAGATGTTGACGAATTTCACATGACTTGACATTCAGTTGGACTGTTCGCTAGATGAGTGTTAGTTGAAAAGGAACAGAAAAACTAAGGCAGGATTTCGCCAGCAACGACGTAAGTGCCGCCAGTAATTATGAAGGCTGTCGACTCGTCTACGGCGGAGTAATTACAGTCTCCGCACCTCTGATAATTCGTCGTGACGATCAAGAGGGCTGACCTTGCGATGAGTGTTCCCTTTGAAACAACGCTGGAACTAATAACCAGTTCGTTCCATGCATTGCTTTGCGAGAATGACTGACACAGTGACAGTCTGGAAGTAAACTATGTACGTTATTTTCTTTCTTTTCTTCCATAGAAAACACTCTTAGGATTGAGAATGTTGATATTGATTAAGGAAGGAAACAATAACATTTAACGTTTAAAGGGATTTACATGTTCTTTGATGTCACATATTTCATGCATTTCGTGGATTCTCCCGTTATGAGTTTAGTGTTAAGCTCATGCTAGCTAGCGTTCCGTGTTGTTATTAATGCTCCTGAAATGTGTGATATTTACAAGATATTTTGAAAGATGACGGGATGCCGTCCAGTGGAGCTATATTGCGTTAAACTATTTTTCCTTAATTCTCACACGCTTCAAGTTTTGGCTACGAAATTATGTACACAATTCTTGTCAAAACAACCGAAAAGCTCTGATCTGAGATGATACAAAGAATGTAGTGTTTGGAATTTGCCGCTAGTCTTATTTATTTGTAATTAAGATAAAAATGTAACTCTTGTTTCTTTTATTAATATGGTATCTGTTCTAGATGTTAAAGCATCATGTCTATAATTGCATATATGTCCCCAACAGGCAGTTAACAATTTCATTGCGGACGTATTCATATGTTCGATCTCTTGCGAGAATTCAGTATAAGCTGCAAGCAAGGAAAGTAACGGGAGGGAGCACTACCATCATAGTTGAGAATTTAGCAGAACGGGAAGTGGAACTGGATAGCCTACTTCTGGGTTTGAATCCCGCTTCAGAACGAAATTCCAACTTTACCATTGAATTTATTTCAATGACCTGATACGAGATAATTAAATGATTCGATTTCGTTTTGTTTTTTTATTCTATATTTTTTCCATCTTGCATACACTAGAAGAGAAGAGCAAATATAATGGGGAAACACATGCATGCCAAATAATTCATACTGCTGCTACTTAAAAAAAGTAGTCTCTTTTAATGACATTACCTTTATGGCGAATAATTTTCTTAAAAGGGCAACAACAGCTTAAATACATAATTATGGAATTTGGAATTCGCGAATGATTAGCCACGTTTAATGACATCAACCTATATTTTTAATTTCCGCTCATCGGTTGCCACAATCATCTCAATAACGGAATTTTACAGATGTAGTCTTTTTTTACCGTACAGTTGTTTCTATTTATCTTACATGACTTAGTATGGATGCCACTAGCTTGAGATTTTTCTTATATTACCGGCTTTCCAAACAATTTCGTCACTGAGTAATTGATCATTATGATTACTATACTTTAAACATCACATTTATGTGCTTCCGGTATCTTCTCGCATATTCTCGTGGTGTTTCAAAGAAGAGGTTTCTTGAACTGAATAAAACTACATCTCCCACTATGAAATAACCCCTTTAGAGCTTGATCGCAAGATCTATCTGTAATAATGTCCACTGCAATTTGTGTTAACTATTATGTGAAGATAAAAATTAACTGTGAAAGACTCACAATATTCAGTAGGAGGGTGACAGGAAATGAATATCCAGGACGTGCAGAAATCAGACTTCTATAGCAGTTTTATTCAACGTTTTCGAATATGCCGCTTGTCTTACAAGAAAAAATTGTCTGGCGAACCCGTCCCAAATAAAAATATTCTGGTGACCCCCCTCCACACGAACCACAAAAAAAAAAAAAAAAAAAAAAAAAAAAAAAAAAAAAAAAAAAAAAAAAAAAAACTATATTATCTCAAAGGAAACAAATTCTATATTATTTCTTCTGCTTCAGTTTTCTTTTAAATAGTTGGACGAACTTATTTGTGTGTATTTTTCGGAGTGGAACACTTTATCCCATTTTTACTTGATTTTCGGCGGAAATATACATTTTGCTTAACGAGTGTTTCACATTTCAGGCATGAGTCACAAGCGAATTATGGTAATTAAGGAAGTTCCCACTGTATAGACAATTTGTAAATAAGTAGACCTTATTTTGGAATTTTTTAGAATAACTTATTGTATCATGTCATGGTTGGTTACTGAAAACTGTTTTCGGACCCCGCTTATCATCATTCACATAAGTAAGTTTTTTAATTACTGGAGCCCTTGTTATTTTATGGTGCAAGTACTTCCTCCTGTGATGGCGGCGCCCCGAGCAAGACTTAGAGACCCCCCTGGGGGTTGTGACCCACAGTTTCAAAAACACTGTTCTATAATAAATACAGGGTGAACATAAAAGAAAATGAAAATTACTGACAGACTACGGCGTTCAACATAAACATGTAAACTTAACTGCCGAGTGGGAGTAGCCGAGCGGTCTGGAACGCTAACTTTGCGGATCGCGCAGTTTCCCCGCGTCGGAGGTTCGAATCCTCCCTCGGGCATGGATGTTTGTGTTGTCTTGAGTATAGGTTAGTTCATAAGTAGTTTGTAAGTTTACGGACTGATGACCCCGCAATAAAGTCCCATAAGCTTTACAAACATTTGAACATTTTGTAAAATTCACTAGAGATATCTGGATTTAATTATGACATGTTCGATGTGCTTGCCTTCCATGGCGATGGTGTGACGTAGACGAATAGCAACATTGTGCATGACCCGCTGAAGTGTCGAACGTCGGTGTTGTCAATGACCTCCTGAATCAATATTACAAAAAAAAATTCTTGATCGCCTGAATGGCTGTTTTCAGCTCAGTTGAACACCTTGTCATTAATATAGCTCACCAGAAACTAGTTGCATGTGTTCAGATACGGAGAATATGGCAGCAGATCGAGGCCCAGAGTCAGTTTTGGGTCCCCAAAGTGCTCCTCCGGATGATGATGATGATGATTGGTGTTTTAGGGCGCTCAACAGCGAGGTTATCAGCGCCCGTGCTCCTCCGGGACAGCACCCTCCTACTATGATGGGATCTAGCCCCGCATTGCATGGAATTCATCTTGCCGAATTCAGATTTACTTGGTTGATGGAGACGAAATCTCCTTTTAACGACTTACGTAACTTAGGTGGACCGTGCCATGAAGGAATATTGCACTGATTGTTCCGTGAGCACGCCACGCAGGGGTGAATTATGCTGCCACAACAGTCTTCGGTCACCTACCAAACAGCATCAAAAGACTGACAAATAGCCAACAAGCGCTTAAAAATAAATTAAGACTTTGTGGATGACAATTCCTTCTCCTCATTTGATGAAATTTTTGGTATAAATATGAAAAAATAATGAAAAATATATTTGTGTCATGTAACATTTTGTGTAATTTTATACAGACACCTTTTATTAAACTGACACGTTTCACATCAGTACGAAGTGTCATATACATGATCTATGGAACAAGTATTAATCTAATCTAATCTAACCCGTTGTGGGTAAAGAGACATCCTGCTCGTGAAATGCGGATTTTCCGTCCTCCGAAATATTAAAATGTTTATAAACATATTCGACCAAACTGTTGTGGTCAGCAGTCTAACCTAAGGACAACACACACACACACACACACACACACACACACACACACACACACACACACAACTGTGGGCACGAAGGGTAGGGTGGGAGGGTACGCTCGGACGCAGTTCTCAGAAGACGTCACTATAGACGTACCTAAAGCACTAGATATACCGAGCTGAACAATCCGCCATTTTGAATCCCAATCCGACGACACAGTTGTATGCTTTGCCTGGTGCAGCGAAGTGAATCAGCCAACAGTTTGTGATTTTATTGTTTCACAGTGTGAAATGGTTGGTTGTGTATCTCCAAACTGCTCAAATAATAGCAGACATGGTCGCTAGAAGTTTTATCGGATTTCTTGAAACACAGATCGGCGTAAAAGGTGGCTTGTAAATTCCAGACGCCAAGTATGGACGCTAGAATCGAGTAACTGTCTTAACCTTAAGAATTATTTGTATTAAGATAGTTAAGTTGACAGAGAGGTAGTAAAGAAAATATAGGTGTATACATGTCAGCAGTGGTTTATTTTAATTTTGATAGATTGTTAATATATCACGACACACAGGTGTGTTTATAGTTGCTGTTCTTTATATTATTTAGACCAACTAGGTATTTATTCTAAGGTCTATTAATTGTATTTTTAAGTGATGCATGAGTGCAGCTGACTTTAACCAGTTATTGGTTTTTAAATTATGTTATTTTACAATGATATATTGTTTAAATTAAATATGACTCTCAACACTGGAATATTTAGGCCTAAGCGAAGCTGTGAACAAGATGTCTGAAAAAGAAAAATAATAAATTGAACTTCCCAAAGAATGGGAACAGGAAAGACGTAAAATCTTCTCTAAAATACGGTGTGTGTAAAATATGCGAGACATTGGAAGGGGCCAATACGGGAAGTACAGTAACGCAATTTAATATTATTCCGTAACTGTTTTCGTATACAACTTTTAGTTACCGTAAACGTATGTGGATGTACTACTTGTAAACTGGGAAATACGAAAATTGTAACGTATTTTAATTATATTTGGTACATATTTAGAACGGCAACATATGCTTTGATATGGAATGTAAGTGAATGTATCATATCTCTAAATATCTCTCTGATCACTAACTTTAGGTTGCTTGCCTCTTATAGTCAAATGTAAGCCAATAAATTTGCTGTAATATTTCTGCACTAGGAAAGTATATTTAATGGCCTTAAGAGTATATTAAAAAGCGTAAGTGTGCCGTAGCCTTTAAATGCGCACCTACAGTGTGGGATTCAAAATGGCGGACTGTTCTGCTTGTACTATACAGTGCTCTAGACGTACCTTGAAAGCGTCGCAGGTTAGTAGCCAACTTGCTGAACGGGCTTTCGGACGTGGGTGTTGCGCATTATAGACACGTTTACCAAGATGTTTCCCCTGGTTAGTTACCATTTAAAATACAGTGCTCATTTTCTTCAAAATGTGTTTTAGATTTAACAGCGTTTCTTCCAGTTCAAAACTTACAATGGAAGTAAATGCATCACTAAATAAATTGCTTGAAAAACCGTTTTCGATGAGAACTCTGCAATAAAAATTTGAAGTAGTGAGGTAAGGAAGGCCGAAGCCAACGTTACCTTACCTAGTACCAGAGCATTAAGGCATAATAAACACATAAAATGAAACAACGAAATTTGAGTAAGAAATTACAGAAGACGGTATTGGTGGCTCGCCCTAGATATCTTAAAATAATTTTTGTTATCTTCATTAATAATGTGCAAACTAAAACTGGAATTAATACACAATCATCGGAAGGCAACAAATTAACAGGCACCGCTGAAGAAATGAAATATTGCAATATTACATGGTTGCAGATGCTGCAGCCGCAGCGGCGGTACCGGAGACAAAAATTGAGGCGCGAGGTCCCTCACGACGAGTGTGGCTGAATACAGCACTGCCGGAGAGGCAGTAGGTCACTGCAGGGCAAGCGTTAGCAGCAGCCGAAGAGGCCCATCTAGGTCAGAAGGTGGTTTTTGAAATGATTAGCAAATGACAGTCATCAAACACGTGCTGTTAGTAAACCTCTCAGCGCTCCACTTGCCATAGAAGTGTGTGCTTTTCGCGCCCCCCTCCCACATCCAGTCTGTTTATTTCAGAGATCAAGAGTACAGCACTCCTAACAATTTTTTTCACGAGACGCCACTGGTAACAACGTGACGGCGGTGGAGAAACTGATGCGCAACCCTCGCTGATTTCCAAACGACGTGGACGTTCACACGACGGTTCTACAATGGATCTTTGCCAATGAGCTGTTTTATATCCTCAAGGAACTGTCAGAAAGTTCTCCCGTTGTATACAGAGGCTTGGCGACTGTGGTGATAAATAATGTCATGTATCTGTGTCACTAAGAAGTGCAGTCGATAAAAGTTACTTGACCTCCCACAATAACGTTTAACTTACTTTTATGTAGTCACCTCGTACTTCTCGATTACTGACACAGGTTATTAGCTAATCTCTGTTGTACAAGCAGCCGCACGTGCCGCTGTAAGCCTCGGCTGCTACTGCCTCTCACTTTTCGACTGGTGTCGTTAGCGGCGAGTTGGACAGGCCGCAGTGTCAACACGGAGCCGACAACCTGCCGCGGCCAACTTTTTCGTTGCGCCTTTGTTTGTCAGTCACACTGACGGACAGCGGTATTCGATAAAGCAGGCACGAGTTGGGCACTGGCGAGAGCGACCTTTACTACCGCAGTTGCGGTAGCGGAATGGTCCCTTCTAGTAACGCAGTTTAAGCCTAAGGTCAAGGGGAATTGGGACTTGGGCAACCATGATCTGTCCAACACCTGAAATCAATGGTATTGGCGGTGGTCCACTTTATTGGTAGTCGACTGAAGCTGTTCCTGGTTCCGCACGAATGTAATCTGGTGCGAGTTAGTCGGCCAGGTAGCAATTTAGGTCGAATCAAATCAGACGATTCCAAGATTGTCCTCAAATACAGTAATAGGAAAAGGCAATAGTTTCGCTTCTGTAACTACTTCCTGGATTGCTGTAAGAGGGAAAGTGTCTGGGCTATATTTGTACAGGAAAGTTGACCGCTTTACTGACAAATATCCATTTCATACGAATGTAATAGGATGCTGCACAACGTGATATGTTTATTACTTGATGCTGTGGTTTGTAGTGAATTCATGGTATTTCATCAGGAAAATAAAATCGTGCAGCGAAAATTTTTTGTGTACTTCACTTTCATTAAAACGCTTCGTATTGCTTTATTGCGGAACCTACGAATTTAAATGGCTACATTATACCACGAAATAAAGGAATACTGCTAACTTCATTTGCAGATAATCATCACAAGAAGTGTTACATAATACAAAAAATCAGATGCGTATGTACGCAGAAATTTACAACACTAAGCTAAGTTCAAGAATGTATTTACAGTTGCAAATATGAATTAGCATCATCAGTACAGAGCCGAACCGCGTTTCGAAAACGAAATACCCTCTTTTTGCGAGGCATCCCTTTAGCCATTACGCTATCCGTGAACAACTCCCAGACCGACGTATACTTACTTCCATATTCCTCACAATGTCCACTCCCATGAGTTCTCCCGCACAGGAAACGGCGCCTTTTACATTCAAAAGTCACGAGCCTAGTTTTGGATTAAAAATGATCAGCAGGACCGTGTCCAAAGATGTGACCAATGCAATTTTCTTACATGTGCGATAATGTTAGATCCCTTAATCGGTTAGGTAGGTCAGAAAATTTAAAAAAAAGTGATATGAATAGGTTGAAGTTATAGTGGCGAATAATGAAGTTCGGTAGAAAGATGGAGTTTTGGTCAGTTAAGTACAGGGTTATAAATACAAAATAATTTGGGGGTATTACAGCAGTAGTCTAATAATGAAGAAGAAAATAGGAATGCGGGTAAACTACTATGAACAGCGCATTGATCGCATTATCATAGCCGCGGTGGAGTAGCCGAGCGGTCTAAAGCACCTCGCTGCGGAGCGCGCGTTTGCTCGCCGTGGAGGTGTGTGTGTTTGTCCGTAGGTTAGTTTACCTAGGTTTAAGTAGTTTGTAAGCTATGGACTGATGACCACGCAGTTTGGTCCGATAAATTTACAAACATTTTTTTGTATTTATCATAGATAAGAGGCCAAACCGACCACAATAGTAAAATATTTTTATGCCAACTAGCTCTGCCGATGATGAGGGACTGAAGAAATCTAGGAGGAGGTAAAGAAAATTATTTATACAGTTAAGGGAGAGGAAAACTTAATTGTAATGTAGGAGGATATAAAAAAAGCCAAGATCGCTTCTAATCAATTTTTATTTACGACGACCGGTTTCGTTGAATTATGTCAGCATCATCTGGTCCAATAAAATATTTTACAAGGCCATAATCTTGTAATGTCAATCAGTTGTTATATGGCCTTGTAAAATATTTTATTGGACCAGATGATGCTGACATAGTTCAGCGAAACCGGTCGTCGTAAATAAAAATTGATAAGCAGCGATCTTGGCTTTTTTTTATACCTTTCTACATTATCATAATTGGATCGCCTCCTGGAATGTAAACCAACTAAACTTAATTGTGATAGGGGACTGGAATCGGTATTAGGAAAAGGAAGGGAAGGAAAAACAGGGAGTGAATGTGAACTGGTAAAAGAGTTAAAAGCGGCAGATTATATACGTGGAAGAGACCGGGAGACACCGGAAGGTACAAGATAAATTTCATAACGCTAAAACAGTCTTCAAAATGTAAGGTATGCCCAGGGGGCATATATTAACTTTGAATATATCTTATTGGTTATGAATTTGAAATTGAAGAGTCTGCAGAGAGGTAAGAAAATAAAGAGGTGGAACCTCGATAAATTGAAGGAATCTGAGATTTTGAGGGATTCAGAGTGAGCTCTAGGCAACAATTGACAGAAGTGGGGAAAAATAAAACAGTAGAAGTTGAATGTGTGGCTTTGAGAGATCAGATAGTGAATGTAGCGTAGGATGAAGTAACTAGAAAGACTAGACCTACAAGAAAGCTTAGGATAGCAAAATAAATAAGGAATTTACTTGATAAAAGGAGAAAATATAAAACTGCAGCAAGTGAAGGGGGTAAAATGAAGTGCAGGCAATTACAAATGAGATTGTCATGAAGTTTAAATTAGCTATGCTGGACAGGTTAAAGGGCAAATGCAAGTCTGAAGATGAATGTATAACGAGGGGAAAGTTAGATATCGCCTACAGGGAAATAAAATAGACATTTGCGGACAAGAGAGGTAGTTGCTTTAATATCTAGAACTCAGATGAAAAACAAGTTCTGATCAAAGAAGGGAAAGTTGAAAGGTGGAAAGAATGTATCAAGCGACTCTACAACGGAAATCAACTTCAAGGAAATATTAAAAAATGTTCAAATGTTTGTATAGCTTATGGGACTTAACTATGGGGTCATCAGTCCCTAAACTTACAAACTACTTATGAACTACCTAATACTAAGGACGGCACAAATATCCATGCCCGAGGGGGGATTCGAACCCCCGACCGTAGTGGCCGTTCAGACCGTGACTGGCGCGCCGCAGTCACCTCGGCCACCGCAGCCGGCGGAAATATTGCAGGAAAGGAAGAAATAGTAGATGAAGATGCAATAGATATACTATACTAAAAGAATTTAAGAGAGCACTGAAAGACCTAAGTCGAAACAAGGCCCCTGGACGATATTCCGTCAGAACTACTAAAGTAACATAGGGTTGTACCTTTCGCCCATCGAGCAAGATGTGAAGCAAGGGGACATTTGCAGAAGTAATTAAAGTTCAAGGCGAAGAAGTAAAAACGTTGCTGATTACCGACGACGTTGAAATTCTGGCAGAGAAGTAAAGGACATGGAGCAGAAATTGAACTGAACGGACTGTCTTGGAAGGAGCATATAACTTGAGCATTAGCAAGATGAAAACATGGGTAATTGTATGAAGTCTGTCATGAAGGTAACAGATTACTTGGGCAGCCAAAGAACATTCGGTGGTCGCAGTACAGTTGCTATAAAACACAGCATTTCTGAAAATGTGAAATCTTCAACATCGAATATAGGATAGGAAGCCTTTTCTTAAGGCATTTGTGTGGAGTTTTGCCATCTACGATAGTGACACATGGATGATAAGGAGTTCAGACAAAAATATGATAGAAGCTTTTGAAATGTGGTGCTACTTGTAGATGCTGAAGATTAAGTGGGTAATCGCGTAACTAATGTGGATATTCTTAATAGAATTGGAGAGCAAACGATTATCTATCATGCGTTGACTAAAAGAAGGGATGAAATTCAAAAGTTTGTAAATCTAAGGGACTTAACTACTGCGTTTGTCAGTCCCTACGCTTATAAACTACTTGAAGTAACTTATGCTGAGGACAACACACACACAAACAAACACACACACACACACACACACACACACACACACACACACACACACACAGAGCCATGTTCGAGGGAGGACTCGAACCTCAGACGGCGAGCAACCGCGCGCTTAGCAGCAAGGCGCTTTAGAGCGCTCGGTCACTCCACCGCGACCAAGAAGGGATCGATTGTTAGGAGACATTATAAGACATCAAGGAATTGTGAATATAGCCCAGGAGTGAAAAGTATAGGGGAAAAATCGCGGAGGGGGATCAAGAGATGAATACGACATGAAGAATCAAATGGACCTGGGTGACGTTCTTATGAAATGAAGAGGCTTGCTCAGGCTAGAGTAGGGTGGAAAGATATATCAAGATAGTCTCCGTACTGGAGACCACAACGGCAGCAGCAACAACAACAAACAAATAAAAGCATAGATTCGGTTCGTTACTTGTGTAGCAAATCACTTACCATGACCGAAATAGAGAAGATGAAAAAGTGCAGAATGACTGTGGGAAGAAAAGCATTTCTGAAGTAGAGATTTTTTGGGACATCAACGAATCGTCATTTAGCACAGAAGGGTATTGTAGTGTGACGGGTGGAAATTGTAGAGGGAGACCAAGAGACGAATACAGTAAGCAGGTTCAAAGGGATGTAGTTTTCCGTTCTTATTGAGCGTTGAAGAGTCTTGGGTAGGATAGGGTAGCGTGACAAGATGTATCAAACCAGTTTTTGGACTGAAGACTACAACAAGAACAAGTTTATATTCCATTGCAGTAACATTTCTGGTATAATTCGTGACTACTGCTTTTAAAACTGTACTATTGGTGTGGCGGTGTGAAGATATTAACACTGCACGAAGCTTAATGGCCGCATTCGGCAATCTTCATAATTCGTTACACCATTTGACTTAGAGACTTAGAATAAGTGGCATATTCATTCCGACTGCAATTTTTTTCTCTTTTGTTGAGTTATTGCAATTTGATAAAAAGGAAACGCTTTTCGTTTTATTTGAATTTAAATTTGTTTAAAAAAATAAAACAAATACTTTCCAATTATCTTGCAATTATTTCGCTCGTCTACTCATTTTCCTTGAACCTATGCACTTCAGAAAAATAATGGACCAGAATAATTACTGCAGTCACGGCTCCTGCGCTAGAAACACAAGGAAGTGGTCGTATATTGACGTATGGCTATAGTTAGTTAATACTAATACTGACATTCTGTTATTACTGAGGATTTGAAAGTTACGTCTCAACGAGAAAGCTTGAGATAGCTCTGTGCTCCCTTCCACTCAAGAACGAAGGAAGGGAGGTCAGAATTTAACGTCTTGTCGACCTCGCGGCCATTAGACGGAGCTGTAACTCAACTGGACAAGGATGGGGAAAGGCAGCAACCGCGGCTTGTTTAAACAACGATATTGACATTCGCCAGAGATGACTCCAAATAACAACAGAACGGTTAGGATGTTTCGTTCTTGCAATACGTGCTAGAGGAAATTTCACAGTTTTTCAACTAACGTTATAAAACTCTCTCATTTCATAGTCTATCGTACAGTCGATTGCAGGATTATAGAACATTTTACAGAAAGCCGTACAGGATACTGCAATCATTGTAAGTAACTGTAGGAGTACTTCAGAAATGCCGTTAAGAAACTTATCTGCCATCTGTGGGTGGAGACATGACTCCATTGTGATGTTTTTCTGGCGACTAATCATCAGGCATCAAAGGTGTCATATGTGCAACATGTGCTGCGTGACTAACACAGTGTGCAAACACATACATGTGAAATGGCGCACCAAACCAAATGCATCTGGTCACAATAAAGTGATTTTTTTCACCTACGGATGACTTATTAGTTAAACAACTAAACGGCATTTGTGCATTCAAACGTTCAAATGTTTGTATAGCTTATGGGACTTAACTATGGGGTCATCAGTCCCTAAACTTACAAACTACTTATGAACTACTTAATACTAAGGACGGCACAAATATCCATGCCCGAGTGGGGATTCGAACCCCCGACCGTAGTGGCCGTGCAGACCGTGTCTGGAGCGCCTCAATCCCCTCGGCCACCGCGGCCGGCTGTGCATTACTGATACAGATGATGTTATACTGACAGTAATGTTGGGCTTCCAGAGATCGTTTATCTGACAGTTGTACGTGTTCAGCAAAGGCAGTCGCCATCATTCCTCAAACATCTGTTCCACACACCTTATATCCGAGAAATTAAGGACATTTGAAGAATCTCATTCACTTATTGGTTTACTGCGTACTATGAAAGTTGGGCTAGAGTCGATACGGAGCTATCCAAATGCATTCTACATGGTGACGTGACGGCTGAGGACCACATCAGCTTATATGTTTCCTCCTGACTTACATCGTTTCGGAGAATCAATGTTATGTGTTTTTCTTCGTCTCTTTTCCCTTCTCTTTCTAATGTTGTTGCCATCACCACCATCACTACTTCTGTTACTGCTCCTTCTAAAAATATAGACTGTCGATTTGTTTTCTCTCGGAGAGGGCCGGTCAGAAACGATCAATTCGTTTAAAGTGATACACCCACTGAAAACTTTTGTTTGATGTCTTATGTGGGGCACGGTCAGTGGCCTTAGTCCGTTGCTTTCATTCCTTTTTTACTGAGAACGAATTAAGTTTTCAAGTGTTGTAAAGTGACAATTCGGTTTTCATCAGTTTCTAATCATTTTTAAATATGGTGTTAATTATAAAAATCTACACTCCCCTTTTGTAGGGAAAATTGCTTTTGCAAATAAATCTATTACTTGTTATGTTATCATATTATACCACATTTTAAACAATTTTATAACATACTAGCTGAAAACCCGGCATTGCCCGGGTGTTTATTTATTTATTCCTGCCTTGAGTTCGTACTTCTCTTTTTCTAAAATGATGTTATATTTCTTGGGGAATATATAAGAAATAACGCTGTCTTGCATAATGCACAAAATTATAAGTGCAATATCCAAACAAAGAAAGATAGTAGTCAAAATACAAATGACTTATAAAATTCGTACGATGTCATATTTATTGAATTATAGCAATTAAATTAATGTAATTAATTGCACTCATTTTTGAGGAAATGTCGCTGATAAAGCGGAACTGAAAAATATTCCTATCAGATTGCAGAAATCTATGCACTTACCGTTTATCAGGAAAGTAAGTAGTGTAGATGAAATCACACGTAAAAATGCACTCGTTTCGAAGAATCCAATCACGAAATTCAACAATAATGATTGTAATAGTTCACAGATCGATCACTTGATGTAATGCGCGAAACGTCAAATAGATTTTCTAAGGTGATGCATTAAAAGAAATTTCCTTTTTTTACTGCTTTATTTATTCTTATATTTCCTTTTTCGTATGCTTATCCTTACAGAGAAAGAGCTGAAGACATTGTAGCACGCATAGACCAAAGATATGGTCTGTGGCATCACGTTGCGCTGTATGTAACTTCCTTGCTATAGAGTCGCAAACGTCATCGCTGGCCTTCAGTCAGAATTTTTTTTTAATAATTTGGCGACTTCAAGCACCGTATCTTCCACCCCCTTACAGCTATCGGCATGGAACTGCTATGGTGTACAACGGGAGACTTCCGACAACAATTACACAGAGACCATTCGTTTGCGTTCTGTAGTTTAAAACGCGCGCACACACACACACCCACACACACACACACACACACACACGCGTAGAATTTTATATGCACCGATAACTTTCCATCGCAATATACTCCACCCTTTTATCATTATCAACTCTCAAGCAACAATGTAACCAATAAAACCATTTTCAAAGAGTAATTATTGTTCAGAATTTCGCGTTATATTCTTCAAATTACTAAATATCTATCAGAGCGCTATAAAACCGTGCCTGAAACCTTCCTCATGTATAAATTAGTAACTGTACAAATATATAAGTCTCTGCGTCTTGTCGTCGGACGTGATAAGCGTACACGGAACAGACATTCAATATATAGCTATCCGATCGCCATAAAACCGTGCCTAAAGCCTTCCCCGGGTAGACATTAGTAACTGTACAAATTATTAGCTCTTTGTGTCTTGTGGTTCAGACGTGATAAACGTACACCGAATAGACATTCACATTTATAGATATAGATTATACGAGGGGGAGTTAGAAAATAATTTTCCCCTGTCGACTGTGGGCAGAGCTGTGTATGAAAAGAAAGAAGTAAAATAAAGATAAAACATATATTTATTTTTCTACATAATTTCTAATTACATTGATACATTTGTCAAAACGCTTTGTACGTTTCAAAAAGCCATCCAGGAAAAAATCAGGGCGTTGAATGCGGAAGAAGCGTTGAAAGGCCATAAGCGAAAGACGACACAGCAGGTGAACGCGCACGTACAAGGCAGACGTGCTCCATTGGGAAGTGGGAGACCGCGATCAAGCAGATGATTTTGTGTTTCGTATTGTGACGGAGGATGAAACGTAGGTCCACCATTACAAGCCGGAATCGAAAGCCGCATCAATGGAGTGGAAACATCCGTCATCACCTGTCAAAGAAGTTCAAAAGCACTCCGTCTGCAGGTAAAGTGCTACTCGCTGTTTTCTGAGAAGCCCAAGGAGTTTTGTTGCTGAACTTTTTGGAGGATGCTACCATCAATGCTGCGCGGTACAATGCCACTTTGTCGAAATTGAAAAAGGTGTTTCGGGAAAAGCAGCCTAGAACTCTCAGATCTGGCGTTCTGATGTCGGACGACAATGCGAGACCACACTCGGCGACGGTAATGCATAACCGTATTGCAACTCTGGGTTGGGAGCACCTACATCATCCGCCATACAGTCCTGATCTCGCACCAAATGACTTCCAGCTTTGAAGATGACTCTCGGTGGAAGGCGCTTTGGAAACAATGCTGACGTCAGACAAGCCGTTCAACGCTTCTTCCGTATGCGATACCCTGATTTTTTTCTGGAAGGCTTTTGAAGCTTATAAATCTGTAAGACAAATGTCTCAATGTACTTGGAAATTGTGTTGAAGAATAAAAATGCGCCTTCTCTTTAATGTCATTCAATTTTTTTCGTTTCAAACGAACTCTGACAACAGTCGACAGGGGAAACTTATTTTCCACCTCCCCCTCGCAATACAGGAACACGATAATTGAAGTACCGATTCTTAATATTGGTTATACAAGGAGACCAACGAGATATAGCTGTAAATGCACTTTACCATATATGTGCACAATACAAAAGTGGTGTCGACGTAGCCGTTATGACTGGTAAAAGAAAGACGTTTTCCTAATAATAATTACTACGTTAAACTGTCTATCACTCATTAAACTCTCCGACTATTATAAATAACTGTACTTACGATAGTCTATTGCCGCAAAAACTCAGAAATTGCTTTACCAGTTCAATTTCGTCCTTTTTTAAAATTTTGTTCGATTACAAGAAATACAGATAGAGGCCTAACGGGACAAAGGGAAGTAAAGGAATAGACTTAGAGATGGGGGAACAGATGGGAAGGGAGATTATTGGAAAGAGTGTGGTATGTGCACCCTATTTCCATGAGTATTTAGCAACTGCGAAACACTGTGTGTTTCGATGATAATAAGAGTAATAATAATAATAATAATAAGACGTGAACGTAGAAATAGTACCAACTTCTGCCTTGCCTGCCGATCAGTCGTCACAGTTAAAATGACACACGAAAGTACCACTGTTTGTGGAATCGCATTTTAGGGATTTTCATCTTTATATGGAACAATTGCAGTAACACTCTCTTACCGGGAATCTACATTATCACAACTCCTAAGTCGACAGTCTTCTCTTACACTCTTCTCTCAGATTCTGACAAAGTAACTGAACTGCACTGACTGGAGCTACATAGTTACTTGAACAATTTGTATATTGTTATAAATAATGGAAATATCACGTTACAAACACTAATTCAAATTGATCAAATGTAGAAACGTTTATTAAGCTTATGGGTCTTAACTGCGGGGTCCTCAGTCCCTAAACTAACAAACTAATTATGAACTAACTTATACTCACTACGGTCGGGGGTTCGAATCCCCCCTCGGGCATGGATATTTGTGCCGTCCTTAGTATTAGGTAGATCGTAAGTAGTTTGTAAGTTTAGGGACTGATGACCCCGTAGTTAAGTTCCATAAGCTATACAAACATTTCATTTGATTTAACTTATACTGAAGACAGCACAAACATCCGTGTCCGAGGGGGTGGGGGGATTCGATCCCCCAACGGGGAATGGCCTCGCGCATAGGACCATAGCGCCTCAATGCGCTCGGCCACTCCAACGCGGCAGTTCAAATTGAATGAAGGTTACAGACCAGTTGTGAAAATTTACAACAAACAAATCGAATGCCATTTTCATATAGTAGTATCGCAATAGTGAGAGAATATCTGTGAAATGTGTTGTTACTCTCATTTAACTAATTACATGAAAAATAATGAGATTCTGAAGCAGTTATTAGTTATAGTGGTTTGTAATGATTTACATCATTGTTCTGAATTGCATCCAGTTTGTGAATTTTGATTCCTAGCTCGAAATTAAAAATCGTGTATTGTTTAGTTACAAATAATTTTCTAGAATCTTAATACAAGATGCGTCAAGAGTTCGGTAAATGGTCTCAGGAAATATAAGAAGTAAGTTACAAGCAAATACCTTTATTGGTAATCAAACTAATCGTCATTGACTACAATACACTTCCGACGTCCGTTGCACAGCTTTTGGCAACTGTCAGCAAACGCTCTTCGTGGAATCTCTAGAAGCACTGAGATTACGCGTTGATGGATCTCCGCAACTGTTGCGAAACGTAAGCCTTTGACGGCTAATTTAAGGCGAAGGAACATAAGTCTGCCACACCCGCAAGCATCAGTTGCACTCGTTCCGTGTTGTCTAAAGGCGGGTCCACACTGTGCGCGCCGTGCCGTGCCGCGCTGCGCAAACCTGCTGTGCGCGGGTGTGCGCGCCCAGTGTGGACGGCGAACCGCGCCGCGCCGCGCAGTGTTCCGGCTGTTGTCGGTACATCAAAGGCAGTGGCGCGTTTGCGCGCGCTCAGTTTGGACGGGGCTTCGGCTGGCGGGCGCGGTAGATTATTGCGTGCGTCAATCCGCGGTGACAGGTCGTGTGTTTTGTATGAAAAAATTGTTTGAAAAGTCTTGGTCGCAGTTAGCTTTATTTCATGACGCGTTTCGAGAACATCATCATCAGACTGTGGTACAAAAGAAGAAAATTACATTTTTAGATGTATATAGGACGTAATAATGATATCTATAAGGAGTATAAACCATATTAATACATGTATACTTACAAAAGATTTTAAAAAACGATGGGAATTACACCATCTTGGTATAGATGCCTGATTACAAATTTAAAATACCATCATGGATGTCTGGTGAAGGTGTTCAACCAGACTTACATGCTCAACTGTGGTGAGAGGGGGGAAACACCGTAAAAGGTAACCTAGGCCCCATTCGCCACCAGATGGCGCAGGGTTGGCATTGAAAGTTACGTGAATAAAGCTATACATAAAACATCTTGGGCATACTATACTGTGTGCAGTCATAGAAACTGTGAAAGTTGCGTGAATAAAACTACACATAAAACATCTTGGGAACAATATACTGTGAGCAGTCATAAAAACTGTGAAAGACATTTCTACGAAAATGTGTTAAGTCATATAAAAATATATATAACTGTGAAAGACATTTCTACAAAATGTGTTAAGTCATATAAAATTATACAAAACACCAATTCAAGCACGTCAAAACCATTAACGGGACAGGGCGCACGACAAGGGAGGCGTGGGAGGGCCAAAGGATAGGATTTGGCGTTGCCAAATACAGCACAAAACACATGACAAATGTTAAAAAATACGCATCCCGGCCACTGCGACGTTACAGTGACACAGCCGCTCATCACAGGCTACAAGCTAACATTGCAGAATAATCTTTCACAAGTACCAGGTAGAAAATTATATGAAGGGGCAATATGTCATATAACATTTATGTGCCATGATGTCGAGACAACTAACAAAGTCCGACAATATGAGTACAATCAAGGTTTAAAACCGAAACTAATGACAAAATAGGCAGTATACAAGTGCCATTGAATTACAACAATTTTCGTATAAGTGGTAGGTGGATGAGGTGTGGTGATTTTTTTTTTTTAAGTTGATTTTTTACAAAAAATAATACATGTTACATAAACCATAATATATGTTGTAAGATACAGTGACCAATAGGAAATGTGACATATCTAGTGGACAGTTGTGTTGAGGCATACATTTGAATAAGGTACAATTCTAAAGACCTTCACCAGACATCCATGATGGTATTTTAAATTTGTAATCAGGCATCTATACCAAGATGGTGTAATTCCCATCGTTTTTTTAAATCTTTTGTAAGTATACATGTATTAATATGGTTTATACTCCTTATAGATATCATTATTACGTCCTATATACATCTAAAAATGTAATTTTCTTCTTTTGTACCACAGTCTGATGATGGTGTTCTCGAAACGCGTCATGAAATAAAGCTAACTGCGACCAAGACTTTTCAAACAATTTTTTCATACATGCCAACGTAAGGTCGCGTGTCCACAAGAATGGAAGGTTTTATGAACCAAGTGATAAAGGTCGTGTGTTCTCGCGTAGGTGTCCTCGCCACGGACCGAACGAGGTGGCGCAGTGGCAACACACTGGACTCGCATTCAGGAGGATGGTGGTTCAAATCCACCTCCGGACATCCAGATTTAGGTTTTCCGTGATTTCCCTAAATCACTCCAGGCAAATACCGGGATGCTTCCTTTCAAAGGGCACGGCCGATTTCCTTCCCCATCCTTACCCAAAGAACCCGAGCGTAAGCTCCCGCCTCTAATGACCACACTGTCGACGGGGAGTTAAACACAAATCTTGCTTCCTTCCTCGCTATGGAATGGGACCAAAAGCAAAGTGAGAACCTCATAGAGCAGATACGACTTTTAAAGGAATCTCCAGTTGCCAGAAAGCGCAAAGTTATTGCCAGTCTCTCTTTGGTAGATATAGCACGTCTACAATTTGTGTCTTTGGAAGGAAGGAAGGAAGGAAGCTTGGAGTTTAACGTCCCGTTGACAGCGTGGTCATTAGAGACGGAGCTTACGCTCGGAGTATTTGGGTAAGGATGTGGAAGGAAATCGGCCGTGCCCTTTGAAAGGAACCATCCCGGCATATGCCTGGAGTGGTTTAGGGAAATCACGGAAAACCTAAATCTTGATGGCCGGAGGTGGATTTGAACCACCGTCCTTCCGAATGCGAGTCCAGCGTTTTGTGTCTTTCTTCATAAAGTCTGGTTCGATCACTTTCAACAGATATTCGAAGTCTTCGAAAGACATTCGATAAAAGTTTTCGAACTGTCGACTGTCGCCCGCAAGTAGTTCACTGAAAAAGATCATTTCCACAGTACAATGCCCTACTCTTTAACACTGGGGTTACCCAATGACGACGATTCTTCCTTAACTGATGGCACAGCAGAATAAATGCGGCACTCACAATCTCGGCTCGCTCCATCTTGAGACGTGCGCGCGCTCCATCTGGAACCACAGTGCGCGCCTCGGAACGGCGCGGCGCGGACGTCGCCTTCTGCTGTGCTACAGCAGCAGCAGTGCGCGGCCTGCAGCGGCGCGGCGCGCTCAGTGTGGACCCGTCTTAAGACTGTGATTGTGGTCGTTCGACCTGAACGTGACTCATCCTCGACACCTTCCTTTCCGCCTCTAAAGCGTTTTAACCACTCAAAAACACACTTTTTACTCAGTGCTTCAACACCATACACTTGTCCTAACATGCCATGGGTCTTCGTCGCCGTTTTGCCTAATTTGAAACAAAACTTGACGTTAACGCGTTGTTTCATTTTGCGCTCCATGCTGCAATGACAGTTCTCACACTGACGCTGTTCGCTGGGTCGTAGCTTGTGCCACCGTTTCACTGCAGTGCCTTGCACGTCAGGGGTAGCTTGTTGACATATCCCTCAATGTGCACGCGCGGGCACCTCATCTTCACCAGTGCGGTTTGTAAAATATGGTACTATTCACCGAACTTTTCAGAAGCACCTTGTAATTAAATTAATTACTCATGCGAACTACTATTTACTGATTTGATCGTACTTCTGCATGCCTAGAAACGTTATTAAAATACATAATTAACTGCTAAAAAGTGCGAGAAATTTATGAAATACTAATAATCGTAGTGATTGTTCTGGAGCCATAATAATTAAGGTATACGGTAACATTCTTTTCTAAATGAAAACGAGCTTCGTTGCGCTTCCATAGGCCCAAAGATGTACTTTAGATATACACATTTGCTAAAAGATGCAGGAATGTAACAGATAGGAATAAATGTATCACACGCTGGGTTACCACCGTATTACATACTGACGAATTTTTGATGCCATTACAAGAACATGTACAAGTATGCAATTGTGTACCCAACCAGTTATGTTTACAGATGCTGGTAGCTTGTGCTGGAATCACGACGTTCGGTAAATGATGATGCAGGGTATTGGTTGCTTCAGTAATACTTATCGGGATATGGTCCCATTATTCTGATTGCGTTATTTAACAGGCAGAGAGTGAAACACGACTTCCATCCTAAGTATCTGGACGTTACACTTGGAGTTCTCTTACCTACAAAGAACACCTTAAAATGTTGGCCGCAAACTATAAACACGACATGATATTATTAGAAAACTGCGGTGCAGATGCATCCACACTACCACACTACGAACAGCAGCAATATCAATAGTCTACACCACTGCGGAATACTGTGTTTTGTTCTCGTTGGGCCGCGGTGGAGTAGCCGAGCGATCTAAGGCGCCTCGCTGAGGAGCGCGCGGTTGCTTGCCGTCGGAGGTTCGAGTCCTCCCTGGGGCACGGGTGCGTGTGTGTGTGTGTGTTGTCCTGAGGATAGTTTACCTTAATTTCAGTAGTTTGTAAGCTACGGACTGATGACCACGCAGTATGGTCAGATAGATTTACAAACATTTGAACATTTTAAATTTTTTTGTTCTCGTCGGCCTATATTTCGGGAAAGGATCTGCTCAAGACGCGTGGGCTGCGTGGACGGCTGAAGCAGCTATACAGATTAGTAATAAAAGTTTTATTTACTAAGGTATACAAAATAATCAACTTTTGTTTAGGAAAGAGTGTGTCTGTTCTCGCGGTGGCGTCTTCTTGCACGATGCTAGCTGCGCTGAATCATAGTAACTGCCTAGTTCGGAGTGGCCTTCCAGACGCATGTCGGCCTAGATAAAGCTGCTTGTTGAGGCCGCGCTTCTCGGTTGCTGCTATCCAGGAGGCGCGGTGCAGGCGTGTGATTGGCTACTGGTCATGCGCTGCCTTCTTCACGATCGTTTTCGTGCGTGTGGCGCTGACTTTACGCCACAACATACTGTGCTCCGGTCTGGGAGGGAAGCCACCACACCAACAAGGTAGACGTGCAGCTCATTGAAGCTATCACCGCCACATTAAAGTCTACTCCAACACAATGGCTCTCCGTCATTGCTAATATAACTCCACCAAAAATAAGATGACGAAAAGCATCTGTTAAATAATGGGAAAAATAGTAAAAACAAATGATGGAAAATATTTCCCTATGCAGGATGTCACAAATGTTAGCCAAATTTGAAACCACGAAAGTCTATATGCAAGAAGAGGTCACCTTCAACCTAACAGAGAACTGGAAAAAGGAATGGGGGAATTCAGTCAGTAATTATCACCTGATAAGTGAGTCTTCAAAAGCACTAGAATGATACATATTCGCAAGAAGAGACTGGACTAAGGTCAGTTGCATTCGAGGTGGCCACACATGATGCAAGGCCATGATTCTTTATAACTGGGGACTCGGGGACAGCCCAAGTTGTGATTTTTGAGCACCTGAGTAGGAGCTGGACCATTTAATAATACTGTTCCCAAAAAGAAAATATAGTTGGCCCTGCAGAGTACTTTATCGAAGCCACACCCCAGGGTATGAAGTGGATTCAAGATCTGGACACTGACGCGTAGCCAAAAGCTTGTCTCGCACGGTACATGTCCTAATTCCAAGTGTTTTGCCATGCATATAACATCTTTAAAAAAAAATGTCCAAATGTTTGTAGAGCTTATGGGGCTTAACTACGGGGTCATCAGTCCCTAAACTTACAAATTACTTATGGACTAGCTAGTACTAAGGACGGCACAAATATCATTGCTCGAGGGGGGATTCGAACCCCCGACCGTAGTGGCCGTGCAGACCGTGACTGGCGCGCCGCAGTCCCCTCGGCCACCACGGCTGGTTAACATTGTTCACTGACAAGTATTGAAAATGGGCTTTTGTGCAATCTTTTACTTATATTATTATATATGTATTCTTGTTCTTTTTGTAATTATTTTTGTATATGTGCCACACGATATGCAGCTATCTTTAAAAAGTAACACCTAGTATTTTTAATTTTCTCATTTTCATAGGAAGGTCAGTTTTCTGAAAATCATTCACAGCTTGTAAATACTAGCGACTATGTGGACATATGAAACAAAATGGTCCCCTTGAATATCGGGTTGCGAAAGCCGTCGAACATTTCGCGAGGTATTTGGAGCGGCTGTGACTTCACGCTGGGCACCAGTATCTGCAGCAGTGCTGCACTCTGCACTAATTACAGCCCTCCGCCGAGAAATGGCAGCTGTTCTCCACGAAACGTCACCCGCTAACCAGTGTGACTGTGAAACTGGCGGTATGGGACGGGAGATTACAGTTTTACATCTCTTGACAAAGAGATCATTAAACGCGGAGCGCTATTTTCGTTTCTAAGGGAACGGCCAAGGTCTGCTGAAATGGAAGTGGACGCTGTCATAACAACTTACCCAGCATTAAAACCTGTTGAATGACACTAGCTTACGAGCAGACATCTACTTACGCCAACACCAGTAAATGCCAATGGAGATCACTTTACTTAGCTTGGCGTGTGCCCTGACAACCACCGTTCTGCATTCCAGCAAATGACTCATACATAGCAATTTTGATAAAGTCATGAATTTTTATTCTTCATAATCCTGTGTGCTTCGTACCCAGAAATAATTTTGATGACTTTGTAGAAAACCCTAGACCATGTAGTTAGTTTTATGTATATAAAATGCTGAAGAAGTTACAACATTTCATCGACATTTGGTAAACGAAATATCATGCTAAATTTGACTACTTAACGAAATAAAGTCACTTTATGCCAAAAATTAAAACCTCAATCTGATGAAAGTTTCAATAATACTGCTGTTTTCTTCCAACTTGTTGGCAGGGTTGAAACTTGAACAAATACCCAAAAACAGACGAAAAGTGCCGTACACAATCGAAAACCACACGCCCGGAACAAACCAACTCCGGCCAACAGGACGGAGAAACAGCAGTGAGATGTATATAAAAGACAATAACACATGAGTAGACCGAATATGAAATTGAAAACACATAGGCCTAACGTGCACAAAGATTAAAAAAAAACTGTTTTTAATCTATGTATCGAAAACAAACTGTACAAACGTTTGCATCATTTACAGACCACAGAAGATGCTTTTAAAATAAAAAAGTGAAACGTGTCTAGTGTAAAATAAATCTCGCAATTAGTCAGCGTAAGACGGATTACCTCTTATAATCAATTTTTACAGCTGCTGAGAAGATGGCGACCCAACCAAACATAGTAAGTTTACAAACATTTGAAGATTTGATTATTTTATCTCTGTGTCGCAAAGAAGACCCCCCCCCCCCACCCCCCACAACAGACACAAACGTCGCAACCTGATATTTCCTGCTTTGACGTACGTCGGCATTACGTGCATGAGGCCTGGCCATATGGAAAGCGACCTCCAAACTCACTATCGTTTTACCACTCACCTCGTGGAATATTGGCGTCCTGGCGCTATGCAAACGTGGAAGTAATATGAAAATTAAAATACACAATTTTGTGTTTGTTCTACAGGTTTGTTTATTTTGTTAATCAATTTTCGGCTTCTTAGGCCATCATCAGACATTTACAGATGGCCTAAGAAGCCGAAAATCGATTAACAAAATAAACAAACCTGCAGAACAAACAAATAATTGTGTTTTTTAATTTTCATAATGAATTTGTTCTACCGAGAAGCGAGAGAAGAATCAGTTAACATGGAAGTAATACTTAACCCGAGACACACGCAACTTTTAAAAACGATATTCTTGGTCATTTTGCCCCGAGTTTCCTCTAGATATCACATACACATGTTATACCCTGTACATCCCACCAGTTCTGCTACCAGCATTAAAGACAAACGACACTGCTGTTGAGCCCGTTATACCGGTAGCTGCGCGTTTCAACTCTAGTTACCTGCGTTCTCGTCGATGGTATATAAACAAATGAAGTTAGCTTCTGCGTGCTTCACCTTTTCATCACGGAGTATACTACTTAAGAAGAGCGATAATTATAATCTAATTGTGGGAAAGTAAGATCGACAGACATAAAGACAATGAAGGCTTTCAGGACCAGATGTCATAATTGTTGATGATTGAGCAAGCTGCTGATGTCGCAATGGGTATTCCATTAGGTCCTGCAATTGCAGATTTTTATATGGAAAAATTTGTACTGTCAGCTCTGGAAAAAGCTAATCAGAAATCAAGTCGATGGTTTCGGTTTGTGGTGACACATTCGTCGTTTGGCCTCATGGTAAAAACGCTTCAGATGACTTCTTTTGCAATCTGAAAGGCACAAATCCGAAACATCGGTTCAGTATTGAAATGAAAAATAATAGCGCAATATACTTCTTGGACGTTTTAGTCATGCGACAGACTGATTGAAGTTTGAAACAAAAGGCTTCCCGGAATACCACACATACGGGCAGATACATGCATAAGAACTCCAACCGTTATCTACACCCAAATATAGGCGTCATTAAAACTGTTGATATAGCCAGAAGAATTTTCACGCCGCTGATCCTAGACGCAGACCAAGCGATGGAGAAAGTCGCTCTCTCTCTCTCTCTCTCCTCTGTCAGAGAAGTCACTGATGTGATAGGAAATATTTTATAAAAAACGTGATATCAAACCGATATTTAGGTCATCTAAGAAGATAAGCCAAGTACTCCGGTCCATAAATGATAAACAGCCTCCTCTGTCAGCATGTGGAGTGTATAAAATTCCGTGTACATGTGGAGAAGTATACATCGGAACTTCGAAGAGAAGTGTGAATACAAGACTAAAAGAACATAAAAGTGTTTGCCGATTAGGGAAAACTGATAACCCAGCTTTGACTGAGCACGCACTTTAATAACGCAATTATGAATGTTTTCCGAAACTAAAATTTTATATACAACGGCGCCCTATTATCCACGTATGTATTAGAGAAGCAATTGAAACATATAAGCATAGGGACAATTTTAACAGTAAGGAAGAAACTATGAAGGTTAATGATGTATGGACTGTGGCGCTGCAGAATAGTTTTATTTATTTACTTATTTTTTATTTCTTTTATCTAGTTCAGTTTTATCTTTAACAAAGATTATCTCTGCTCTCACGTGAAAACCTAACCGCGCCTATTTTAGATAGTATTTATGCCGCTCTCCGACGTCCGACTCGCCAGAAGAATCTCAGATAAAGTCCAGCGCAGGTTTTGACGAAGCGTTAGGAACAGAAATTTTCCATTCATTCATTTCATTTATTCCTAGTTTAAGGTTCTGCTGCCTTTCAATTTTACATGTTATATTTAGTTCATCGATATTACATATTTCGAGCATTTAGAAATAGGTAGAAAGCCTGAATTTCTTGCTAACAGTTATAATGACAACACATAGAACTTAGTTTGGTGTCGGTGTGTTATGATTTTTTATTGTAATGTTTTTATGTCATCGAAGGTGAACGGCCGTACTTGGCCGTGAATAGCGTGGTACTGTTAGACCAAGTTTCTGATCGCCAGACACGGTCATTATTGTTAGTATTTCGCTTCGTTTTGGTTCAGTTATGACATAAATGAAAGGTTTTTGTTTTTATACATAGTGCTCCCTATTTTGACCATGTTTTTGTTGCTACTATTGCCTATATATGGTATGGAGTGACCTTTCACTACTTGCAAAATTGTGTGTCCTATCGCTGTTGGCACATTTCACTATTAACTAACTGTTTATTATAAGCGATAATTATTAATAGTTTCACTATTTCATTATTCTACGAAGCTGTAATTGGCACTGAAGTGTCTGTCGTTACAATTTATCTTAATAATACAGAGGTATCTTTCATATCTATATTATTGGGGCTTGGGTTAAACTTACGGGAGTGTTGTTTCAGTTCCGTTACTTTAATTCTTCTATATTAATAAAAATGAATTGCAGCATGTATGGGAACGCATCACTTGAGAATGGCTTCACCGATTTGGCCGATCTTTTATTTGTTCTGTTCGTTAATTCTCAGGACAAGGTTTGTACGAACGAAATTTTTTGGAAAATCTACCGGAAAAATCAGAATTTGAGAAGAAATTAAGGTACGCTTCCAGCTCAGACAATTTTTTTTTTAGATTCTCCAACAATCAGCTTGTTCATTCGGTACTCGCCTAGCGACCAGATACGCTGTAACGGAGGTTAGAATAGAGAAGAATGGTGTTACGTTTAACTGAGAACAGGCATTGCTTGAAGCCAGAGAGCAAATGGAAAATCTACCAGAAAATATCAGAATTTGAGAAAAACTGAAAGTACGGGTACGTTTCCAGACGGGCGTAATCGCGTCGTAATATTGATTCTTCACCCTTATCGTGCAACGCAATCCTACTACGTGTTCGCAGAGTCAATGAGACAGCAACGATAGTCACAAGATACTTCAAAGGAGAGGATGTTCCGTTTCCAAGAATACCACTGATTCCAACCGACTTGACGTTTCAATTTAAGCGTGTCCAATTTCCTGATCGCCCCAGTCGTTGGAAGTTTGTGGAATAAATCTTGAATCGTTCTTTCACTCCAGACGGAAAAACAAAACAAAAATCGTTTTTTCAACAAGCGTTACAATGAATGCAACACACAAAGACTTTTGAGTCCACTTATTGTATTTCAATTAATTGTTGTGTTTCATATGGAATTTCTACCATTACACTATGATCATGCTACATTTATTTTGTTTTAAATATAACAGCTCTCAAGAAGATATAAACATGTTATTAAAAAAAAAAAAAAAAAAAAAAAAAAAAAAAAAAAAAAAAAAAAAAAAAAAAAAAGCCAACCAATCGTGCTCTGCTCGCTGCGTGAAACACATGCTAAGGCTGTGTTGTGAAAATGTGCGGTTTTGTGTTCCTTTTCCCACTCATTTTTAACATAAAACAGAAAAATTTTTGTTAATGAATTGGATTTAAATGATATAGACGCAGAGAGGAGGGGGTATGTTGTGGTATAAGAGGTGTGAAGACGGGGTGAGGAGGCTATAGATAAATAGAGGAACGGATAGACATAGGGAGAAGAAGAGAAGAGGTTAGGGTATATATCCCGTACACATTAGCTACTAAGAAGCGTTGCCGAGTTTGCTAGTAGTTAATATAAGTATGGTCTATAAGTAACCTGTGAATCTTTGATAAATGAGTTGTGTGTGCTGTATTTCAAGTTATGGCATCATACGACAGCAATGGGTTTCACAAACCATACTTTCTGTTAATTTTGTCTGTCTTCTTCATCCCCACACTCTACGCTGTTGTTTTTCTCGACCCGTTTGTGATAAAGCCCAACTTTCTTCGGGCACCCTGTGGTCTCTATTTAGTCGTTGCATATAGACTTGACGTCTACACGGTCTTAGGAATTCCTCATGTATGGCTTTGGATATGCTGTCGGTTAGTTTTCTTGAGTTTCGGCCATTGTTGGGCGTTCCGTATCAAATCAAAAGTCGACGTTGGTGTGTTTGCATAGTGTAGTTGTGGGGTGTTTATGGCATATGTGTATCGTCCGCAGAGATAGACGACGTGATCTTGGGAGCCATCTACCTGTCCACATGCCCATGTTTGCGTGTCGCCCATCCCTAAACGAAATAAATGCGCAGAGAATGGGCCCTGGCCTCTCACAAAGTGAACCATAGCGCTGCTGGGGTCGATATGCTTCATCTTCGGCCTTTCCCTAACGTTTGGTCATAAACTATACAGACTGCGTCCGTTGTCGCTGTCCCTCCGTTCACTCTGCCCGGCCTCTAGTTGGCGTGATGTCTTAATAATGTGTGCTATGTTTTCGTGCACTTTGTCTAGTCATCCAATCATAAGCTACTACATTCCAGTTCGATGTCGTATGTCAAATGGGCAGATGCCAAGTAGGACGCATAGTGATTCCACAGGTGTTGTGTTGAACGCAACCAAGAGTCTGTTCTTGACCGACTAATATGGGTTGGATCTTAAATAGTGGCAACAATTTATTCACAACCGATACAAAAGTGTTACATGTTTGCACCTGTTACTTACTGTCCTTTAAAGTAGTCACCAGCTTGTGTAGAACCCGTTGCCAGCGATGTGGAAGGCGTAGTATACCGTTAGCAGAGCCAGTTCGGTTGATGGTGCGAATGGACCGGTCTATTGTCTATCGAATCTCTCGAACCGTTCTGAAGCGAATGCCACGAAGTGGTTCCTTCTAAATCAAATCAAAGTCACAAGGACTTAAGTCCGAGGAATATGGTGGATGGTGCAGTACTTCCCAGTTCCATCGACTGAACAGAGAAGCCACAACTTGGTCTGTATACGCCCGCGCATTGTCGTGCAGAATGATGGTTGGGTTGCGCAGAAAGTGTCGCCGTTCCTTTCGCAAAGCTGGTCGCAAATTATGCTCCAAAAAGGAATAGTCTGCCGTGGAGAAACGTATGCTTTAGAATAAGGTCATCATCATAGTCGCAGACGAGAATCACCTTAACTTTCACCACACTGGGGCTCTGAAGCATTTTCGACTTTCGCGGCGACCCATAATGTCGCCATTCGTTGGATTGGCGTTTCAGTTTTGGCTCGTACGATGTGGTCCATGTCTCATCCAGTGTTACGATACGGCGTAAGAAAGCCTCTCATTCGCGCCCATAGCGCTTCAAGTGCGTCTGTTCAAATGTTCAAATGTTTGTACAGCTTATGGGACTTAACTACGAGGTCATCAGTCCCTAAACTTACAAACTACTTATGAACTACTTACGAACTAGGACGGCACAAATATCCATGCCCGAGGGGGGAATCGAACCCCCGACCGTAGTGGCCATGCAGACCGTGACTGGAGCGCCTCAGTCTCCTCGGCCACCGCGGCCGGCTCAAGTGCGTCTGAGCAGACCTTGATGACACTGTTGTACTGTACAACCTTTGGCACATTCAGTCTCGATCTAAGTCCCTTGTTCATGTTTCGAGAATATAGTATCACCGTTACATTTGACCACTCGCTCACATGCAACTGTGTTTCCCTCGATTGTGCCGGTTGTGCCGGTGACTTGCGAAGGGCGAGTCAATTTGCTCGGTGGTAAGGTATTTATGCCAACGTGTGCTTTCAGCGACAATAGTAGGTTCCACTGCATGGTGACTTTACGGCAATGTTGCTACTATTTAAGGTGAAAACGTCGTATTAGTAACCAGACCTAAATTATGTTCCCATGTTCTGGTTGACCTATTTCTATGCCATCGGTTTTCTCTAAAGTTATTGAAAAGGCTGTATATTCAAGATTAATTGATCATTTCAGTTCACATAATATGTTTTCAAACGTACAGTTTGCTTTTAGAAGAAAATGCTACATTTCCCTTTCTCTGTGAGGCACTTGATGGGTTAAATAAGAGGCTACGGACATTAGGCGTATTCTTTGATTTAACAAAAGCGTATGATTGTCTGGGTCACAAAATATTGTTGCAGAAGTTGGAACATTATGGAATACGAGGAGTAGCTCACAACTTGTTCACTTCTTACTTTAATAATAGACAATAGAAGGTAATTCTCCGCAGTGTAGAAAATGGCTATGACGTACAATCACAATGAGGCACAATTAAGTGTGGGGTGCCCCAGGCCTCTGTTTTGGGACCGTTGCTGTTTCAATTTTAAATAAATGATATGTCTTCGAGTATAACAGACGATTGTAAAATATTTTTGTTTGCTGATGATACCAGCTTGGTAGTGAAGGATGTTGCTTGTAATATTGACACAGTACCAAATAATGCAGTTCAAGAGATAAGTTCATTGCTTAAAGAAAACAAGTTGATGTTAAATCACAGTAAAACTCAATTTTTTCAATTTCTAACACACAATTTGACGAAAGCTGACATATTGATTACACACAATGGGCATATGATAAGTGAGACTGAACAGTTCAAATTTCCACTAGGTATTCAGATTGACAGTAAGCTGTCGTGGATAGACCGTGTTCAGGATCTTGTTCCAAAACTAAATTCTGCTATATTTACCATTAGAACAATATTTGAAATAAGTTATTTATCAACACTAAAAGTAGTCTATTACTCTTTCTTTCATTCACTCATGACGTACGGCATTATCTTTTGGGGTAACTCGCCTGAAACAAAAAGGATATTTCTGGCTCAGAAACGGGCGGTTCGAGCAATATATGGTGTAAGTTCACGAACGTCATGTTGACCTCTTTTCAGTAGTCTGAAAATTTTGATCTGGCGTCACAATACGTTTTTTCTTTAATGTAGTTTGTTGTTAATAGTATCAGCTTATTCCCACGAGTTAGTAGCTTTCACTCGGTGAATACTAGACAGAAGTCGAATCTACATTTGCATCACACCACCTTGACACTTGTTCAGAAACCTGTACAGTATTCTGCAGCATCCATTTTCAATAAGCTGCCACAAGAACTAACGAATCTTAGCACTAACCCACACGCTTTCAAATCTAAATTGAAGAGTTCCCTCTTCGCCCACTCCTTTAATACTGTCGAGGAACTCCTAAAAACAATTAAGCTAATTAATTTTTTTTCTTTATTGATTCTTTTCACTTTGTCTTAAGATTATCGTGTGTATAGGACTACTTAAAAATTTTCTATTACCATTCTTGTGTAAAAAATTCATGTATTGACTTGTTCCTTGACCATGGAGTCTCACTCCTCAATTGGGTCCTATGGAGCAGAAAACCGTATTAAGATTATCTGACATCGTCTGGTCTGGAGGCGATCAATTCGTTTTATAGTTTCCAAATGATAAGCCAAGATCGCAAACTAACAATTTATTAAGTGACGACCGGTTTCGGTGCACTGTGTCACCATCATCTGGACATAAATATATATTATAATCTGGTCATATTGTTAAAAGATTGGGTATAAAATAACAAGTGCAACATTGCACTTAGTCACTATATAAAAAATATACATAAGTAAAAAATATGACAGCTTACAAAATATTTTGTAAGCTGTCATTTTTTAACTTATGTATTTTTTTATATAGTGACTAAGTGCAATGTTGCACTTGTCATTTTATACCCAATTTTTTAACACGATGACCAGATTATAATATATATTTATGACCAGATGATGGTGACACAGTGCACCGAAACCGGTCGTCACTTAATAAATTGTTAGTTTGCGATCTTGGCTTGTCATTTGGAAACTATAGAAAACCGTATTATTATTATTGAAAAACTAAGTCACGGTATATGGTAAAGTTTCATGGACTACTGCCATCCAAACCGGTAGAATCATCAACTTGTCCAATTATATGTGAATGTGTTCCTTTGTGTGTACGGGGGCATAGCCGACCACTTGCCCGTCGTGCGAAACGTACCCAAACGCTGGAAATCCGTAGTGACGCACAGTGCCGCGCGCTGCGGTACTGTTGTTCCATTTACATTGTAATGGAAGCGGATGCGAGCCGAGCACGGGTAACGTAGCGAGGCAGAAATTTTCGTCACGGGTACACTTTCCCTTACTCTCGAGACCGAGCAATGAATTGATCCCCCCGCGTGTCAGATCGCCTCGAATGATAGGTGGCACGCCATTGAAACTTTCCGGGTGGCAGCGGAGAATTGTCGGTGGGCCCCACGCCGCGCCGGTATCCGCCCGGGCCGACAAACGCAGGGAGTGGCCGTCGCCGGGGGCTGTGTTATTATTACGCACTCGGCACGCGCGGTGAAGGGCAGGGTGCGCGCGCGGCCGCTCCTCCCACGCATTGCGTAAGGGACACGCACGGCGGGCCATTAGCCGGCGAGCTGTCGCTCGTGATGGCCACGGGAGCCGCCGAGGCCCAAATGAAGGCGCGGGCCGCGGCGTGATTGCTTCGCGGTCCCCGGCAGGGCGAGGGGCGGGGCGGGGCGGGGGCGGCTGCGCGCGCGCTACAAAAAGACAATGACGTAATAAAGAACCAGCCGCCGCGCCGCGGCCACCATTGTTCTTCGCGGACATTGCTTTTTCGTATGATACCCTGTAGGGCTCCTTTTCATACTGGCCATATATTATAATGGTCCGCATGCGCCGACCGCCTACACACACAAAGGGCTGTAACACGGACACATGACTGCAACAAGCAAAAGCAAAGCGAGAAAGGATTTGAACTGGGGGGCGGGAGAGAGAGAGAGAGAGAAGAGAGGTAGGGGGGAGAGCGCGGAGCGTGGAAGACTCGGGGGCAGTGGGGAGGAGGAGATCAGCCAGGGGCAATAAAGGAAGAAGAAGAAAAAAAAGAAAAGGAGGCAGCAAAGTGAAACGGCTAGTCATGTCGTGTGAGCTGGCCGTGCCGGCGGTGGTGTTGTGTGTGTGTATGTGTGTGTGTGTGTATCGAGCGACTGCAGACGCAACGCCATTAAACATCTCGTAGTTAGCGGGGCTGAAAAACGACGCAGCGATATCGTAAAACTCATTCGCGTGCGTATTTTACGGGCCACACGCGCTCCGCCGCGCCACCGCGTGCGTTACTCACGGCACAGGAAGCCACCTGTGTGACTTCCGATGAGAAACGGTAGGGGGGGGGGGGAGGGGAAGCTAACGGCAGTCTGCGGAGTGGAGTCTTTACCTGCATGTGCCGGTAAATATATTGGACCGCGGTGTTCATAGAGGAAACAGCGAAAATACGATGAAGTTTGGGGGGCCGATAAGAGAGATAATTCAAAAGTAAGTGAAAGGAACCGCACGCGTGGAACTGGCAAATCAATGAACCTTGAAGATCTATGATGGTTAAAATTTAAACCAAAATTTTAGGTGAATCTGAATATGATTCTGCGATGGTGCGGCGGTACGAGAAAGAGAACTGCGTTCGGTACTTGCCTCATAAATACTGCAAATATAATGAAAAAAAGGTAGACGTCATACGTGTTACATTTCATATTTACATTTGATATTTATTCCGCCGTAAAAAGAGAGGAAGTCGTATTTTATTTCGTGAAACTGCGAACACTTTGTAGTATAAGTCTGGGAGGGACCATAGTATTTCGTCGTTGTCAGTATACCTTTTGGAGATTCCACATTTCGTTCGAAATTTTGAAGAACTTTGGCACGGAATAATTTATTTTTAAATTTTATTTTATTTATTTTGCAGCCATGTGAATATCACCCATTTTACTTATTTGATACATAGTCATTAGTCTTCTAAATTAATAACACAATTGACCATCTGACATCCTATCACAATATTGATGATGGTGTAATCTCTTTTACATGTAACACACTTCGATGAGGGGAAGATTCCAATCCTGTGCAGATATTCTGCAATGCAGTCGGAATGCTGCCACCGTTTCCCTTCGTGGGTATTTAGGAAGTGCGTTCTTCTCTTTAGAAGTCATGTTTTTCCTTGCCCTTGTGTTGTCAAGTGGTCATAAAACTTCTTCCTGAAACCTTTTAATGGAGATGTAGGATAATATTGGGAAACTGGTTTGAGAGATTTTTTTTCTGATAAAATGTCTGCTATTTCATTCCCATGGATACCTGTATGTGATTGAATCCATTGAAAAACTATTTCACTTCCAGCTTCGGTGATTGAAGAAATAGAGCATTTTATTTCATTTATGCAAGCACTTAGAGGTGTTTGGATGTTATTGCCTATTTTGCTGAAGTTGAATCACAAAATATAACATTCTTTTTTGTGATTTTTGGAAACGGACAGAAATTATTTTGGTGCCAGGTTTAAAGCCTCCAACTCTCCATGAAAATGGGAGTAATACTTCCTACAGTTTTGTAGAAACAAAATATTTCGCTGTATACTCCAGCACCAGCGGTACCATTTACCGCAGTCGCGGATCCATCTATATAGGCATATATTTATCCATTCTGTTTGCTTATAGTTAGCATGTATTATTTCTAGAGCCATATTCTTAAGAAATTCTTAAAAAAAGCATCCACAGATGTAGTCAATCCTACTATCATGTGAACTGAATTAAATATAATTTCAATTATCAGTTCGTTGATAAGACATTAAAACTATGTGTTGGTGGAGGTCTTGCGTCTGAACAGACATTTACAATTCTTGCCTGTTTTTTTTTTTATTTTATATTTTTTATTTTTTTTTATTTTTTTGAGAGAGAGAATGTGGAAAGGATCTTTGTCGTCTTTTTTTCGCAAGTACTCTGTCACAACTTAGCCGTGAAGAACTATTGCTGCCACTTTTTTTAATGATCAATACTCCTACATTTGGTCTTAGTCGTGCAGGAGTGGGCTCCCTCACGTGAACGTCAGAAAACAATTCAGAAGATTCTGTTGAGTGTTAAGGGACTTAGATTATTTTACCTGCTTTAAATTATATTACAGGTTATCTTCAATTCCATTCAAGTAAAAGAATTTTGCGTTAACACAAAACTGATAGTAATGCGATGTAAAAATACGCACAGTGGTAGCTTGCAAGTGATTAACAAAACATCAAATCTCATCACTGTGAACTGTGATTCGCCAGTAGTGTGTGTTCTTCATTAAATTTGTACCGACAGGTGAGTCGTGGGACTGCGTTACCTTTCACAGCATTTATTGGAAAAGAACTCGGAAATTATTATCAGGCTCGGAGGTCGACTAATTAAAGAAATGTGGATTAATAACCAGTTCGATCAAATATGTCTTTAATTTACAAGTGACATATTTTAGCACGTTTTTGACGAACTAAAAGTGTCACTTTAAAACCAAGAACAAACCTTCCTCCTAATTCTCCTCACATGTAACTAATAGTTGCCTCATAATTACTGGTAACAGGTCTCTGGCGTCAGAATCCCACCACATTCGGCAACGCCTCCAACTGAATTCTCGCTTGTCTGCTGCACTTATTGTCCCACCATATGGTCGTTGTGATAGCACCTCTCCCGGCCAAATAGATTCCGCGGCCTCGTTTACCTCGCTGTTTCGTAAAATCATTACATCACACCAGTTTTCATTAGGTTTTAGTCGGAGACATCTGTGGGGAATATTTTTGGTTGAAATAAAAACATTATGCCATGATTTTTACAAAATATGCAAATTTGCTGATTGTTGCTCGGAAAAAAAGTTGTCTTGCTTTAATTTGACGAGCATTTGTCTGGCTACGCGTGACTCTCGAGGAAGCTACCGGCTAATTTAAAATCCATGACGGCACGGGCGGCACAGTGTTGTCTCTCAAGGCACAGTGTCGGAGGTTGTATAGCTTCCTCAGCCGTTATATCTTCAATTATTAAAAATTAAAGAAAGGCAAAAAAAAAAAAAAAAAAAAAAAAAAAAAAAAAAAAAAAAAAAACTAGGGCAAGTAACAACCACCGGAAACTTCTGAAGCACTTCAAAATCTGATGCTTTCTGACGTATGTATAAGGTAACCCTCACCTGCGCGACTAAGACCAAATGAAGGAGTACTAAGCAAGTGACAGCAGTAGTCTACAATGGTTAAAGTACTAAAATTGCGTTATCGATCTCCAGAAAAACACACCATTTCTATAGCACAGTCCATGTGAGTAATAAATTATGCACAGCGTGAATAATAATGGTAGTGGGAGAACAATTTAGAGGTGTAAACATTTTCACTGCTGGATACACCTGGTCTAGTTTTTGCTTCGTGATGGCTATACGAGAGCGTTAAAAAATTCCTGAACTTTGTCTACAATCTTTTTCCACGCTTGCTTTTTGCTTGATGTGCATGATCTCCTTCGGAATTGTCTCCTCAGCAATAGATACACCGCTCCCAGCGCTGTTTCCACTTCCGGAAGCAGTCTTGGTACGCCTCTTGTTGAATAGCGTGATGTTTTTAAATCACGTATATAGTTGCAAATGTCAGTATTTTCAGTGGGGTTTTCAACTTTGCAAGTGAAGTCCGCATTGGGAACATGTCGTTCTCATTTGCACAATCCAAAAACTCTTCACATATAGCGAGGCGATGTACTTTCTGGTCTTGACTATGAACGATGAGACATTTGGCGGCGACACGATGCCTGATCTCAAGTCGATTCCATATTTCTGGATTTCCGGAAAGCTTTTGACACTGTGCCCCCACAAGCGGCTTCTTATGAAATTGCGTGATTATGGAATATCTCTCCAATTGTGCGATTGGATTCACGATTTCGTATCAGAAAGGACACAGTTCGTTGTAATTGACGGTAAGTCATAAAGTAAAACAGAAGTGATATCTGGCGTTCCACAAGGAAGCGTTATAGGTCCCCTACTCTTCCTCGTGTTTATAAACGATTTAGGAGACAATCTGAATAGCTCCCTTAGACTGTTCACAGATGATGCTGTCGTTTATCGGTTAGTGAAGTCAACAGAGGATCAAAAGCAACTGCAAAGCGATGTAGACAAAATTTCTACCTGGTGCGAAAATTGGCAATTGACACTAAATAAAGAAAAGTGTGAAGTAATACACATGACCACTAAAAGAAATCCGCTGAACTTCAGTTACGCGATAAATCAGTCAAACCTTCAGGTCGTAAATTCTACCAAATACCTAGGAGTTACAATTACGAACAACTTTGACTGGAGAGAACACACAGAAAATATTGTGGGGAAGGCGAATCAAAGGTTAAGTTTCATTGGCAGAACGCTTCGATGATGCAACAGCTCCACCAAAGAGACTGCCTACATCACACTTGTGCGTCCTCTCCTGGAGTAGTGTTGCCCCTTGTGGGACCCTCACCAGGTGGGACTGACGGAAGACATTGAGAAGGTTCAGAGAAGGGCAGCTCGTTTTGCTTTATCACGTTACGGGGCGGAAAGCATCACGGAAATGTTGCACGAATTGGGGTGGAAATCATTAAGAGAGACGTTATTCATTGCGGCGTGACTGTTTGCGAAGTTTCAATCACCGACTTTTACTTCTGAATGTGAAAATATTTTGCTAGCACCCACCTACATAGGGAGACATTACCATCCCAATAAAATAAGAGAAATTAGATCGAAAACGGAACGATTTAGGTGTTCTTTCTTCCCGCGCGCTATTAGAGAATGGAACGGTAAAGTTGTGAAAGTGGTTAATGACCCCTCTGCCAGGCACTTAAATGTGATTTGCAGAGTACCTATGTAGATGTAGATGTAGATGTAGATGTAGTTATCCATGGTTAAGTTATGGCACAGTAGTTCTGAAAAATAGAAGACGAATATCCTTTTCTTATGCTCTTACAATATGAAATGTCAGTAGACATGTAAGATCTCCTCGATCACTTTAGTTTTATCGCGTTATCACCGAACAAATAATTCATATTACAATTAATTCAGTTCACAAGTTAGTGGGTTCAGCTACAGCTGTGAAAGCTGATTTTTTGTACACTTTGTATGCTACAATGTGAGATATTCACATGGTTGCAAACAATTTGTTCTGTGTCAAATTTTCTCTTCATAATTGCGAATGAAATGTGGAACGTCCACAAATCATGCTCAAAGACGAAATATTATGTTTTCTTGTTGCCTCAAACTAGAAAGAGTACCTAGTGTCACCAAATAAAATAATATCTCATCTCCTTAAAAGGAGATACTCCACTTATTTTCAATTGACTTGACAAAACATATCTGTCATATCCCTTATCAATGCAGGAATCGCTTAGAATAATTGTAGATAGCGGGTGATCAAAAAATCAGTATACATTTGAAAACTTAATAAATCACGGAATATGTAGATAGAGAGGTAAAAATTTAGACACATGCTTGGAATGACGTGGGGTTTTATTAGAACAAAGTAAAAAATATGTTCAAGAAATGTCCGACAGATGGCGCGTGATTTTGGTCTTGTAACTGCTACCGTGTCGGGTGAAAGGTACGCCGATATGTTACAGAATCGCATCATCCCCACACTAGCTGATAAACACCTGCTGCAACGTACGATTTTTATGCAAGACGGCGCTCCACCCCATATTGCTAGACACGTGAAAGATCTCTTGAGCGCGTCGTTTGGTGATGATCGTGTGCTTAGCCGCCAATTTCTTCATGTTTGGCCTCCCAGGGCCCCAGACCTCAGTCCGTGCGATTATTGGCTTTGGGGTTACCTGAAATCGCAAGTGTATCGTGATCGACCGACATCTCTAGGGATGCTGAAAGACAACATCTGCCACCAATGCCTCACCATAACTCGGACATGCTTTACAGTGTGCGGGCCTGTGAAACAAGTCACCGACCTTCTGTGCAGAAGATTGGCCATCATAGACCGTACCACTGCAACGCACATTGCCAAGACGGAACTTCTCTGGCCGCAGAAGTTACGCTATCCCAGAACCAAGAACAACGCAGCGACCTGGATGCTAGGCCATACCATTGGCTATCTAAAACAAAACCGTGCCGCCAATTATACCGACTACTGTACCTATATTGAAATCGAAAATCATAAAATTAAATCTGACTTGAATTACCAAAAGAAGTATGGAAACATGTTGACGGCTCGTCTAAACAATGAAGGTATTCAGGAAGCTCCGAATGGACGGACACAAGAATGAAATCTTTAGTTAAAGCATTTTATATATTTAATTTATGTTGTTTCTTCTTTCCTCGGGAAAAGGATATGGAAGGCAGATGTTCATATTTACCTTCTTTCCTTCCCTTTGGTTTCACATTATATTTAGAACAGATAATTGTTCAGAAGTATTAGGATTTTACACTTTGTCTACTGGCGATGAAGCCAACCGAAGAAGGCACTCATGGCATAAGTGAGGAAGGGCTGAAGGGGAGGTAGGACACCCATAAAAAACCATTGCTGTTCACAACATTATTATTCCTCGACTACAGCTATTGTTGAGGAATGATGGTGAACATATTGAGCATTTCCTGTAAAGAACATCATCTTTGCTTTGTCTTAATGTGTTATGCTAATTATTGCTTTTCTGATCAGATGATGCGCCATCTGTCGGAAATTTTAGAACCTGTTTTTCTAATAAAACCCCATGTCATTCCAAGCATTGTGTCAATTTTTACCTCTCTATCTACATTATTCAGTGGTTTATTAAGTTTTCAATTTTATACTGACTCTTGACCACCTGGTATTTGTATTAAAACCAATAATTTCAATACAGTATTTTGACCACCTGGTATTTGTATTAAAACCAATAATTTCATTACAGTATTTTAAAACTCAGGATAATTCCTCTATCATTTACGTCAGGACAATCAGTTACTATACATCCATCTATGTGCACATGCTGGAACCTGTGTAAAATCGTATTCAGTATACAAGGCGATGTTTTACAGATTCAGACAGTGTTTTCTTTACAGTGAGTTTTGAAGTATCTGTTTTTATTATAATATTATGTCGCATTATCTCGCAATAAATATAACTAATTAAGCCAAAAGAAAGGAAGATATTTCTGATGAATTTCACAACGTACGTTCCAAACAATTTGTGGTTAAGTACAAACAGATTTATATGAAGCTGCAAAGTGTACTGCAAATAATAAGAATTAGCTAGCCGATGCAATCAAACGACACCTGAGTCTAAGGAGCAAATTTCTAGATTTAAAAGGAAAAAGTTTGGAAAATTAGGGATTGACGTCTCATCGATAGCGTGAACACTAGAGACGAACCAGAATCTCCAATATTTTTGTCGAGAATAGGGAAGACATCGGGCGTATTTTTTTCACAGGGACCATCACTAAATTTGCCTAGAGTGATTTAAGAAAGTCACAGAAAGCCAAAATATTGATTGCCGATGGCGGATTTGATCTGCCGTCCTTCCGAATGCGCGTCCAACGTGCTGACCGATGTCCCACCTAACTCGGTATTCGGTCATTAACTAAATAACTCTTAAGCCTTGAAGGACCGTCTATTTCAAAATGTTCAAGGGACTTAACTGCGGGGTCATCAGTCCCTAAACTTACAAACTACTTATGAACTACCTTATACTAAAGATGACACAAACATCCATGCCCGAGGGAGATTTGAACCCCCGACCGTAGCGGCCGTGCAGACTGTGACTGGCGCGCCACAGACCGCTCGGCACTGCGGCCGGCCCCGTCTATTTCACATTGGAATAGCAGAGCGAAACGGATTCGGAACAACACAATATAAAAAGTGATTTTGGGTTATGTTTGAGACTTATATCCTCAGAGAAAAAAAATAGCAAAGTAGGAAGAAACAAAATACAGCGGACAAATTGAAAACTTGTCCTTTTGGAGCAAATTTAATATGTTTAATTTCGTCTAAATTCCTTAAAGAAATTATGATTTTTCAGAACATTCTATTAAGAACTGCAATATCATTCATTCTTTTTTACTTTCCTACTTTTTTCTGGTGTATCTCTGTTATCCTTAATTTCCCAGTGATTTCTGTGATGACACTATTGCCATCTCACTGCTCCATGTAGTGTACAAGCTATTGGTGTTTTCACATCCTCATAACCCAGTCCAAACGATTACATACGAGAAGACATTCTAGTAGTGTAATCAATACACATTTAAGGTAATTGTGTGTGAGTTTGGCCGGCTTTTCTCCATAACATCCTACTGCTGCCCCCTCTTGTTTGTTGTGGTAGATAAACCTTGGTAGTATTTGTAAGTTAGGGAGGTTAGTCTCAGTGTAGAGTTCATAAACAATGCAAAATTCGTGTTGGTGTCGTAACCGAGCATCGAAGTCCCTATTCACTGGCGTATGTTGCATGACAGTGAGGACTTTACACTTCGACATCGTTTGAGTGATCACCATGAGAGATGGACAAAGTTTTTGTACTTCGCAAGCCATAGCATCATCCATATCATTGGAGGGTGCATTACAATATATTTCTTCAGCGTTTGATCTCTCATTGTGAAAGTTGACAGACATATGTTCGATAAATTATATATTCTCTAATGAAACATTCATTTTGAATTTAATTTATGAATATTTCAGTAGATTGATAAGTAACTTGACATTCTATACAACTGCAAATTATTGATAAAGGAGGCCTTAACCATTTGGCTACCCGTGCTCGCCTCCCCCCCCCCCTCCGCCCCCCGTTTCAAAATCCCACAAGTCTCACGTTATGGCTGTAACGCCCCTATCGTTCATGCCCTGTTACATTCACCATTACGGATTCCCGTGCGAGGTCGTACGTATGACCGCAACTACGGTGAAGTAATTGAAGGCAATGTCATCCTCGGGTGTAATTACTTATATTATCATGTTTCTAATCATTATAAGCAATATATGTTAAATATTACAATTAACGTTACTTGACTAACATTTAGAAAACTGATTGTATTACAATTGAGAGTACGACGTATTTCGACACGGGCAACGCAGAGATCCGTTGCTAGTACATAATGAAGTGATTTTTAATGCATGACAGTATTAGATGAATAACGTTTCTCTAGAGCAGGAGGAATACAACATGCTGACGCAGCCAGTGACGCTGAGCCGACCACCTCGCAACTTATACGACAGCAGCCGATCAAAAATTTATCTCAACTTACAGTGAAACAGATCTCTTACTGTCTTGTTTATTTCAACAATCCATTTTAAAATAATGAACAAACAGATACATTACGTGCAGTACACTATATCTATATTGAGACCCCTGACTCGTCTTTTTGTCATGGTGAAGTTCGCACATCCGCTGAAATAACACGTTCTTATAAATAATATTTGTAGGTGTGATATGAATAAATTTTATACTTCCTTGTAGTGGGAAAATACCCCATGAAAATAGTGTTACTATCTTGAAAGCAGATATAGATTCATACATTATTTGTTTTATAAAATTACTTAAAAAGGAGAGGAAACAAATACTTAACGACGATTGAGAACTATAATCTCCCAAAATTACCAAGTTACATTATCCATGACTAATAAATTCTGCTACACGATATATAAAACCAATGAAGGGGGTCGTACTCCTTTTCCCTTTTACATTAAAGGGGCTGCCAAAAGAGAAAATTATTCGGTTTGACAGTGTAATTCAGTTTACAACTTCCGGTACTCCATGATTATTCATGAAATTTGATTATAGTTCTCCATTTTTATGTATCTGTTCATAAATTATTTTCAATATTTCTTCTTCTGATAGCAGTTTGAATTCCTTGAATCCATGTTGTCGTCGGTCTCCGTCGTTTCCTTCTTCCTAATGGCTCCCATTCCGTGATTTTCTGTGTTAATTTGTCTTTTGACATCCTTTTTTTATGTCCATACCATAATAATTGTTTCTCTTCTATAGAATACGTGATGCAATTTCTAACTGCCATTTTGTCTCTGATGACTTAATTTCTGATTTTTCGTGTCCAGATATTCCTGCAGATCACCTCCAAAGGTGCGATTTCACTGTCCATACTTCTGATCCATACGTCATAATGCTTTTAATAATTGTGTCGAAGATTTTTCTTTTTGTTTCCTTTGTAATCTGTCGGTCCGATAAAATACAATTTATTGTTTTAATGATAAACTTTCCTTGTTTCCCACCTTTTGTGATATTGACTCCTAGATACTTGTATTCTTCAGTGTATTTAATAGTTCCCATTCCTTCTTCCAGAGTCAAATCGTACTTTGTGTTTCCTATTTCTATATGTTTTGTTTTACTCTTGTTGACCTGAAGTCCCCATTTTACAGTTCTCTATTAATTTCCTTGTAATGTACTCTATGCCTTCTTTATCTTGCGGCAAAAGTAGCTCGTCATCAGTAAATTGTAATGTAAAAAACATTGGTATTCCGATCTACAATATTCATTTCCTTTCAATGTTTTTTCTAATAATATTTTGTAAAGTGTTGGTTGCGGACTGCATTTCTGACGCAATCCTTCTGTAACTTTCAACCCAGGAAACAGATAATTTTGTACGTTTATTCTTGCTATGGAGTTTGAAACTTGTTTGTCGTCTAATACAGGACTAATAAACATGAATCTTGTCTGGAAGTTAAGTGAAGTCAGCGCCTCAACATAAAATTCCGTTTTCTACCGGCCACGGAGAATCAGCAGCGGCTGCTGTTTAATTTAAAGATAATACACAAGGTGTACGTTTATAATCAAAGACGACGCTGATGTAAATATTGTCATCACACATTTACGACGATGAACACATTAGAAATGTTACTGACCAAATTCATTCTTTTTGGAAACTTCAACATTACCAATTTATTTTTAATTAACGCATCAGATTTTTTTAAATTATTAACTCATCTGACTAACTTGAAATTAAATTCGTTCATAAAATGAAAATGATAACTGTTTCAACATTTTGTTGACAATAATGAAAACCTTTAAGAAAAACAATTTCCTGCTTTCTCACGGCTCAAATTTTAATATGCTTTCAGCACACTCTAAAATTCAGTTCTTGCTATGCAATTTTGAAACACGTGAGTTTTCACAGATTTAAATCTTGTAAATCAAAGCGGGGTAAGATTATACTTCCTAACTGCAATTATAAACCCGAAGGTTATTTTATTACTTCACTCAGTATTGAGAAATTAAATAACTGTTATATAAAATTCTACATAGATGCCAATCCTCGTCGAACGTGTTACACTTTCAGTTCAAAATTACTTATACAACATAGCTCACAGAAATATGTACTCGGTAAGTGTTTCTTTCACTACCCAAATTCGCTACGTGATGCCGCGAATGAGAAGGTGTGGTTCTGAGAGTGGGTTTAATGCCGCCGAGACCAGCTTAGATGCTCCGCTATTGTTACTGCTATGCTGAAGTTATGAACCGATTGTCCAAATGCGACGACCCACTGCTTAGGTCAGCAGCGCCGTCCAGTGGAAAGTTATGAACAACAATAGTATTAGTTTAGTTCAGTTTTTACACAATATAGAGTCTCATGTTAATTAAACTGTAAAGACCTTTTTTTTTACTATTAAAAAATATGTTCAAACGTTTGTATAGCTTATGGGACTTAAGTACGGGGTCATCAGTTCATAAACTTACAAACTACTTATGAACTAGCTAACACTAAGGACGACATAAATATCCATGCCCGAGGGGGGATTCGAACCCCCGACCGTAGTGGCCATGCAGACCGTGACTTACGCGCCGCAGTGCCCACGGCCACCGCGACCGGCTTTTGCTAGTAACATAAGCTGCTTAATTATTTTAAGAGCTGATTATATAATTCTATTTCCACCACGTTGCTCCTCTTCCACAAATGTTCAGATTCAAATGTTCAAATGTTTGTAAAGCTTATGGGACTTAAGTACGGGGTCATCAGTCCCTAAACTTACAAACTACTTATGAACTACTTACGAACTAGGACGGCACAAATATCCATGCCCGAGGGGGGATTCGAACCCCCGACCGTAGTGGCCGTGCAGACCGTTACTGAAGCGCCTTAGTCCCCTCGGCCACCGCGACCGGCCCACTTTCAATTTAATGTGAGCCTACTAATTTTATTTCTCGTGCAATATTGTTTTCGTAGTATAATTGGTTAAATTATAAAAAGTGTAAAAATAAGTCATAGATTAATAAATTGAATAGGCTTAAAAAAAAAAAAAAAAAAAAAAAAAAAAAAAAAAAAAAAAAAAAAAAAAAAAAAGTATTCCATCTGAACCTAGTACAGCGAAGCCAAAACTGATCGCAAATTGCGATTTATTTCATCGTCTCTTTTTTTTAACTGCTTTTTATTTCCACTTTCCCACGGGTCGATCTTCTAATGCGATCCTACTTGGAAGAAACGACGCCGGCTGGGCATTTTGTAGCCTCCCTGAATCAATCTTCCTTTACAGGCGCGGTCGGTGCCTGTGAAGCAGAGAAGGAAACTCATCGCTACAACGCCACGTGTTCATCATTTCCTCACTTCCACATTCTGCTACAAAGTCGTCTTCCCTTTCCGAGCCGCTCGGCTCGCACCAGCGTTGTTAATGCCGCGACGCTTCAGACTTAATGCAGCTGTCGCTATTCTCCGCAGGTAGTCTTCGGTCCGCAGCCGTTCGGTGCCCCCGCCTCAGCATTAGACTCTCTCGGCCGACCTGTTAGTATGAGCTACGCCGTGCCGTTTACGCTGTGATGTGACGGCCGCGTATTAGAAACGCGGTCGGGTCGGCGCGAAATCTGGTCACGGGAGGCCAACTGCTCGGCGACCTTTTGCGACGTCTGCGCGGACGCGAGCGCCGCATTTGGAAGGCGTCCTTCCCGAGGCGGCCGCTGAAGATGGGGGCCGAAACAGCGAGGCAGCGCCGATGCCTGTCAACCGCGAGGCTGCTGACGCGACACGAGACGAGACGAGACGCGGCGACGAGACGTCGAGCCGTCGGCGGGCGCGCCACCGCCATTTCCGGACACATAATTCCACAACTGGCCACTCATGTATGATGCAGGCCGCGCAGCCGCGCACCTGAAGTTCCCATTTCATCAGAGCTTGTCGTTCCCACACACACTCTCGCCTTTACTGTCGCCACGCCGTTTCTTACCGCCGTACCTGCAGTTTTAGAAACATCACTTCCGATAATAAGCAGACACTTTTAGATCCAATTACGTTCGCGCTGTAAGGCCGTCTCCTCCTGCGGCAGGCAAGAAAAATCTCTTGTGTGGCGAACACGTTCTGGCTCTTCGTTTAGGGTTACCATAAAAAATTATAGCAGTCAACAATCCGAAGATTGGTTTGAACACCACAGTGTTTTACTAGGCATGGTCCTGATTGGATGTGGTACGCAGTTGCCTTCCTCCGACCTTCGAAGTGACTTATCCAGCCAGGTATAGAGGCACCTCATTGGCGTAACTATGGGGGGGGGGGGTGAGTGGGATAGAACCCCCCCCCCCAGAACCCGAAAAGAAGAAAAGAGAAGTAAAGAAAGAAAGAAAAATCGTATAACAGCAATTTGGTAAAGGTAAAGATTGGAAACTTGGGATGTTTTACCATAAGCTTTCATTGGATGGGAGTGAATTAGTTTTTCAACGGGAGTGGTAGATGGTAGTCTGTTCCGAAACTGGCTAAAATTTTTTTCGTCAAGCAGACCTATCCCCCCCCCCCCCCCCCCCCCCCCAAAGCCAAGTCCTAGTTACGCCACTGGGGCACCTACAGTTTAACGTGGGTTCCGAACCACGGTGCTACTCGGTATTTTTCACATGAGCAATACTGTCAGAGGTGAAAGGAGTGCAAAGTGACAGATAAAAATCTTAGGACCTGGCGGGAATCGAACCCGGGACCTTTGGATTTGTAGTCTGGCACTCTACCACTGTGCAACCGAGGCGCAAAAGGTTATCATAAGTCCTCTTTTTCCCGGACACATCCTCTTTTTGAAGTAAGAAAAAAAAAAAATGTCCGGCCGGAATTTATAAAATTCTACAAAATGTCCTCTTTTTTGGGTTCCGAGAAAGAAAATTTATTTTTGTGTCAGTGACGACAACGGATTCGTTCGCACTGCAGTTCCAAACCGTTTACAACTATCACGCGCGTACACAGAGAGAAATTGCCGTTCACAATTCTGCTTTCCGCATGGGTCTGACAGTTGCAAACGATTCGGAACTTCTCTGCGAAGGAACCTAATTGTTCTGTCTTCTTCATTATGTTCTTTGGTGTTGCTTTTGATATAATTTGTGGTTTAGGTTAAAGCTGTATTGTGTGTTAGAGATCGTAGTAAATTACGAACTTTAATCAAATGTTCAAATGTTTGTAAATCTATCGGACCAAACTGCGTGGTCATCAGTCGGTAGCTTACAAACTACTTAAACCTAGGTAAACTAACCTAAGGACAACACACACCCCATGCCCCAGGGAGGACTCGAACCTCCACGGCGAGCAACCGCGCGCTCCGCAGCGAGACGCTTTAGACCGCTAGGCTACTCCAACGCGGCAAACTTAAATACAAATATAAAATGCCGAAAAGAAAGTCAGTGTTGAAGGACGTGCTCTTGGAGAAATACAAATCATTCAAGAGAGGAAGAAACGAACGTGAAGCAGAATGTTTGCCATGATGGAACGTACACATTCGTTGCAAACAAATCTAAGTCGTAGAAGTATCGTAAGGGTTAATACTGGATTGTAAATATAGTTGGTTCAAAATTGAAACAGACAAGAATGAGACAATTGAGTCTAGTCATGATGAATAAACTGTCAAGGTTCATAATATTTTGTTTTATAATAACCACACAAGGTTAATGATAAGTTTGTAATAGTTTTACGTGATTCATTAATGAAATTGTAAATTACAATGTGTTAACAATAAAGTGTCCTCTTATTTATATGAATTGTCAAAATGTTCAAATGTTTGAATAGCTTATGGGACTTAACTAAGGGGTCATCAGTCCCTAAACTTACAAACTAGATAATACTAAGGTCTGCACAAATATCCATGCCCGTGGGGGGATTCGAACCCCTGACCGTAGTGGCCGTGCAGAACGTCACTGGAGCGCCTCAGTCCCCTCGGCCACCGCGGCCGGCTATGAGTTGTCCTCTTTTTTTGATGAGGAACATATGGTAGCCCTATCTTCATTGTAAACACTACAATGCAATCACATAAAACATTTTGCATATATATGTGGTGTCTGTTGTTAACGCCGGGCAAAAAAAGACCCTTGCCTTTCGGTTCTGACGGAGACGAGACTCGATCTCTTTAAGGGAATCGGCTAACCATGACCGTGAGTGGACAAGAATAAGGCGAAAGGTCTTATGGTACTGTGTAGGATATGAGCTAAGAATTTTTGTCTGACTTAGGGCATGCTTGGTTAGTTCCTGGAACTGCGATAGCCAACGATGGCGTTAGACACCGGTGTGGTAGGTATGTGCCTTCGGTCAGTGAGCTGGCCGCCCTCTGTAATAAAAATTTATAAATAAAAACAAATAAAAAGAGTAAAACATGTTCCATTCCATACTGGTGACTAGTCCAGCAACAAGTTATGAATTTATCCCGAAAATAACCCTTAGTTGTAAACTTTTCTTTATTTCAGTGTCGCTTTTTGCCCTTTTGAGGCATCATCAGATAATGTAAGCGATATATGGTGAGCTATCTGTCACCATTGCAAAAAACCATTTATGATAGAAATCTATCGATTATGACGATAGGTTTCTGTCCTAAGTGGTTTATTTTGCAATTATGACGGATAGCTCACCATATATCGTTTACATTATCTGATGTAGCCTCAAAAGGGCGAAACGCGTCGTTGAAATAACGAAAATTTCGCAACTGAGACTTACTTTCGGGATACATACAAATAACCTCGGAGAAGACCAGCACGGATTCAGGAGAAACGTAGGAACACGGGAGGCAATACTCACATTGCATTACATTACATAGGTTAAGAAACGTACGTTTTTAGCGTTTGTAGATTTTTGAGAAAGCTTTTGACAATGTCGAATGGAATACACCCTTTCAAATTCTGAAGGTAGCAGGGGTATAATATAGTGATCGAAGAGCTATATTCAGCCTATACACTGAACAAACAGTGAAGGAATGCAAGGAGAAATTTGGAGAGGGAATTAAAGTTCAGGGAGAAGAAATAAAAAATTTGCGTTTAGCCGATGACTTAGTAATTTTGTCAGGGACTGCAAAGGGTCTGGAAGAGCAATTGAAGGGAATGGACAGTGGCTTGAAAGGAACATATAAGATGCACGTTAACAAGAGTAAAACAAGTGTAATGAAATGTCATGTCAGAAAAGCAGGCTATGCTGAAGGAATTAGATTAGGTAATGAGACAATAAATATAGTAGATGAGTTTTGTTATTTGGGTACCAAAATAATTTCTGATGGCCGAAGTAGAGAAGATATAAAATGCAGAATGGCTATGGGAAGAAAAGCGTTTCTAAAGAAGTGAAACTTGTTAACATCCATTATTAAAGAATTTGTCTTGAGTATAGCATTGTATGGGAGTGAAACGTGGACCATAAGGAGTTCAGATAAAAAGATGATAGAAGCTTTTGAAATGTGGTGCTACAGACGAATGATGAAAATTAGATGGGTAGATCATGTAAGTAATGAGGAGGTGCTTAACCGAATTGGGGAGGAGTTTCTGGCATATCCTGACTAGGAGAAGGGATAGATTGTTAGGACACATTCTGAGACATCAAGGAATTAGCAACATAGCATTAGAAGGAAGAGTATGGGGTAAAATCGTAGACGGAGACCGAGGGACGAATACAGTAAACAGATTCAAAAGGATGTAGGTTGCCGGACGTAGATGAAGAGACTTGCACAGGACAGGGTAGCGTGGAGAGCTGCATCAAACCAGTCTGCGGACTGAAGACCACAACAACAACAAAAAAAGAGCTAACTCTCGAAGATTGCCGTAAAAAACGCAATCTCATGTCCGCAAATGACCAATCTGTCGGAAAAAAAAGAAAAAACGAAAAGAGGATAACGCGTTTGCCTAGGAAGCAGAAGTCCCGTATCGGTCCCCAGTCTGGTCACAAATTTTCAACCGCCACATTCACTTTAATTCAATGCGTGCAATCCTTGATTGCAATTTTCCTGTTGAATCATACGTATTTTAGCCTTTTCGGACGCGAATTACTTTTAGCCTAAACAAAAATCATGGCTTCGCTATGCAGCTCTTAGAATTAAATAATGATTGTTCAGATGGTTCAGATGTATAAAATATTTCGAGGTGACCCCCAAGGATCATATACATAAACTATGGATTTACACTTCTGAGGAACGATGATAAAAACATTTTTTTCCTATCTTCACATAAGTTAATGTTACATTTTCACGGTTATGAGTTTGTAACCCCGTTTCTCGCACTTGTATGATTTTTTCTCACTGACTACTGGAATATGCCCAACGCTGTCCATACAAACATGAGCTTCTGGAGGAACTTCCGCATTGGCTCGTTGCGATGTCCCTGGAGATGACATTGGACTCTCGCTCGTGGGACGACCCTGTTTCCTGGCTGCTGGTTTGTGTATTTTTGTCAGTGCTCTGGCCACACTTGCCCTAAAATGGAGCAACTGAAGGGTCATGTGTTTAGGAGCACCTGATTCTTGTACTCAGTCCACGCATTTTTACATGCAATATCAACTGCATAAGCAAACAATCGAAGCGTCCGCTTCCGCAATCTGATGAATGTATAACAAACTGAGATCAGAAAATCCAACTTGTTGACACTCCAATATGTTGATTGGGAATTTGATAAACCTCTTGCCGCTCCATTTCAACATATTTGTTTTCAGTTTTACCCCTTGTTTTACATACATTTTCATCTCAGGCCTTCGTCTATCTCGGGGCATTTTTAAACCACCAGAAGATGACTAAAGGGACAGCGAAATAATTTCATACATTTCTATGGTATTATAACGTTGCAATCACACCTTCCTCAAATGTTTGTGTGTTAAGCTTAAGGGACTTAACTACGGGGTCATCAGTCCCTAAACTTACAAACTACTTATGAACTACCTACAACTAAAGACGGCACAAATATCCATGCCCGAGGGGGGATTCGAACCCCCGACCGTAGTGCCCGTGCAGACCATGACTGAAGCGCCTCAGTCTCCTCGGCCACCGCGGCCGGCACACACCTTCCTCATTTGGAGACATGAATGAAGTTACAAATATGTCACTTACCTTCCGTTCGGAAAATACCTTTACTTTTCATCCACAAGAATGCACCTTTCTACGAAGAAATAAGTTTTTTAAACTAAATTCGAGAGATATTAACCGGCTGATGGGAGGTACAAAGCTTACTGGGAAACGTTCATCATGTGATTGTGCGCATTTAGTTTTGTGGTTCCACAGATTGACAAGTGATGTCGACACTGTTCCTAAATTATCTCCCGGCTTGTGACAATTTGAGGACAATGCAAATCAGACTTGAAGTCTTGATGGAGGTAAGGAGCCATTATAGAAATTGCTATAAAAATGACATTAAAAACGGTTTTGGGCTGCAATAAATACCAAGATCCAGGTGGTAATGGATTCTCTATTTTTCTTAAGCGTTTCGGGCGATGTCCATCATCAGAGAATCTAGAAATATAAATAATAACAAAAATCACAAACACAGTTGTTTAAAATATAAGAAACACAAAAGTGAAATAGGGTAAACCAAAATTCACCATACGCCAGGTCGCACATAAAGCACATAAAATATAAAACTAGAACATTATAGCCCTCGTATAAATGGTTTTGGATAATCAAGAAACAAAAGCTGTACGCTGAAAGTACGTATGCCGGAAAGTAGACAGAGACCAGCCAGGGGATAGCACTACTATGTTCTGATTATTCATTGGTGGGCTTACAAATATATAAAATGAATATTAGGTGCATTACACATAAGAAACTAAAGGTTAAAAAAAAAACCGAAGGTGGTGTCGTGAGACGGGGGGCGTCGATATATCCAGTAGGGAAAACCAGAGCCCTGTGAACCGTTTTGAGACACGGAGCAGACTGTGATGTGAATGAAGATTATCTGTTTGAAGAACTGCTAATTTTGGCACCAATGCTACCTCTTGGAAGTCACAGAGCTGGAGGCTCTTCTTTTATAATCAAACATGGTTATGTGGTCATTTTTCTAAATGATTTTGTTGCATTAAGGATTCTGCTTGTTGTAAGATACGTAAATATTTTAGAAAACTGAGATATTTCAATTAAGGAACACTTTTTGGTCTTTGTTCCCATAATAGGTTCTTCAGGTGAAGGCCTCACAGATTTTTTAAGCAGTTACAAACACGAGACATTATTTTTAAAAGCCATGAAAGGCCGAGGTTCCGCAATGAAGGATAACCGTGTTGTTGTCCAGATTGTGCTTACCGCCCCAAATTTCTATGTGATACCATTATTTAAATAATGATTCTGCAGTTCCTCTTGTTAAACTAAATTTGGTTCGTCTGTGCATCCGGACGGTATTACATAAAGTTACTGCTGCAATTACAAAAGAAACGTGACATATATGTTATATTTTGTGGCTTTGAGAGACCTTAGAATTTATTTTTTTCCTAGTTTATTTAACTTCGTAGGCTTTCCCGGCGTGACAAATCTTCGAAGTCTCTGCGGGTTTTCTGCAGGAAACTGCTGCTGCTGAGTCCCGCTGAATACTAGTGCAAGAAGATGGCGGACAGCTGTACCGTCGAAATATTGAATCAGTTTGATTTTATTATCCGGCAGAAAACCCGCGGAGACTTCCTAGTTTATTATTATTATTATTTTTATTAACACTTTCTGGTATTTGGGGTCCATTTTAGAGACTGAGGGAAAATCCGACTCAGAAATTAATAAAAATTAGCAGTCGACGAAAGGTCTTTGGGATGCTCAACTCAGTCCTATGGAGCAGAAATGTAATGAACATAACAAAAAAAAAATCATGTATAAATCTATATTTGAGAGTGTAGTTCTGTAGGGAGCGGAAACCTGGACTATTAACCAGAAGCACACAAAGAAACTACAAGCCTTAGTGATGGATTTCTGGAGAAGTTCGGCCCGAATTTCCAGAAAAAAAAGAGTGGCAACCTTAGGGGAGAAGAAGAAGAGGACGACCTGTGACCACCTGGATCCAAAATGTGCAGCTCACAATGATAGACTGGGCTCAGAAGAAGAGGACACACAAGATAGAGACACCTGGAGGAATACACTGAATAATTAGTGTAAAACCTTATGTACTACGTGTACTCATTTCTGGGCGAATTATTATGTTGGAGGTAAACCTCTGTAATGAGGATAATCTCAATAATAATAATAAAAATTATTGTTATTTAATTTGCCTGATACATCTTTTCTTTCGCATCAAAGAGGGTTCGTGTGGTGGCTCTGCGAAAATAATGTATTCTTCCATGTCTTTGTAAAATATCTAAATCAAGGCTGTCAAAATCCGAAACTGACATGTTTCGGATGAAAAAGGTCCATGTTTACGCGGACCATTCGGCAAACATATCTGCAGCTAAATATAAATTTATTTAGAGGAATATGGTACAAAACACAAGAAAAACTATAATATTCACTTTTTCTTCTCGATACTCTGACATCTCATTATCGATACCATCTCATTCTCACGATTACTTTCATATCTGTTCCAAGGATTGTTCCTGAAACTTTGAATCTGCCAAGAGATTTCTTTCCCTTCGTTACAGAAAATAGCTCCTCACATCGATAAGTTCTTCCAGGGGTGAAAACAATTCAAATATCAATTTTCGAATATTTTCAAACCTGTCGAGCAGATATTTTTTAAAATTCATTTGTCAACTTCTCTATTTTTTCAAAATGTTGAAATGTTTGTTAAGCTTATGGGACCAAACTGCGGGGGTCATCACTCCCTAAACTTACAAACTACTTACAAACTAACTTACATTAAAGACAGCCTAAACATCCATGCCCGAGGGGGGATTATTCGAACCCCCGAAGGGGAGCAGCATCGCGCATGGTAGCATAGTGCCTCAATGCGCTCGGCCACTCCGCCGCGGCTTTATTTTTTTCACATTAAATATTAGTTATAGTGGTGTTCAGTAATTCCATTTGCATTTAATTAGGTAATGATTTTATATTTATTATATTAATCGAAGATAAAAAATGAAATCTTGTTTCCCAAAAATATAATATCCACAAGTCTTGATTCATTCTCATTTTTGAGGAGTAAGATTTTTTCTATTTTTTTTTAATGCTGAACCTGATGACACATTTACGCACTGAACTGAGGTTTTCTTGAAGTTTCTCTAATTAAACAGTTTGAGTCTATGACACGTATTCACCCATAAGAAAATTAACTAATATTCAGATTTAGGCACCTATGTTACATAAGTCCCGGAACCTTGTGTTGCGAATCTGACATCTCTACTCTTAAGCGAACATCACCGTAACTAATGTCTCGTTTCCGCAATTTGGCAGATAATTTAATCAGTATAGAAATGATCGATTGATATAGACATGGCCGCAGCCGATCATCAACTTCTTTAGACTGTTTGCTTCATTGGTGGAGATCTCGCAAGTGGGATAGCAGACAGTTGACTGAAAACTTATGACAGTCTTCCGGATACGTGCCGAGTGGATCTGTCGACCCAAATGCACAGACGAATTTGTTACACTCTGGGATGCTTTTCACTACCTCTACTATGGAGAGCTATAAGAACCTCTCCTTAAGTCAAGCTGCAATTTCGACACGAGGTGCCTGTCTGAGTAACAATGTGTGTTTAACATTCTCTGCCTAGCCCTGAATGTCAATATGTGCGAGTTTTGTGTTTAGGCGATGACAGAAATGTGGTCTTCCGACGATCTTGCTCTATGAAACCATTGCGGAAGTTTAATTATCTCAGACTGCCACTAAGTTTGTTTTTTCTGTGGTTGCATGATCCGCATACTTACTTCACGTAAGACCATAAGTCTTAGGTTTTAAACCAGTTGTAACAATTTTCCTTTAGAATTCATTTAACGTTTCTCATTTCGCTCTTCTAAAGCTCCTTTCTGATTTATTAATCTTTTATTGGCTATTACTACGCTCAAGTCTTAGATGCAACATTTTCTATTTTCGTGAAAAAATTCTAACATGAATCGCGACGGGTCTGTCCCTACCATTACCAATTTACGCAAGAATAACGTATATTTCACATTGTTAGTGACGTTTACCCAACCCCTAGACCAAAATGCACGACGGACAACCCTGCAAAGGATTAACCATTAGTGCTGCGATTTCTTACTGTAATTCAACATAGTTCAATGCGACATCTGCACATGAATGGCCGACAAATCTGCTAGTGTCTTCATTACACCATTGGCTAGAAGCAGAAGCGGCAGTGAAATGTATATTCACTGAATGAAACAACCGAATCAAAATAGACCCTGCAGCTTGTGTTGTTTCAAAGTTCAAATGTTTGTATTGCTTATGGGACTTAACTACGGGGTCATCAGTCCCTAAACTTACAAACTGCTTATGAACTAACTAATTCTAAGAACGGTACAAATATCCATGCCCGAGGGGGGATTCGAACCCCCGACCGTAGTGGCCACACAGACCGTGATTTGAGCGCCTCAGTCCCCTCGGCCACTGCGGCCGGCTGTGTTGTTTCAATCAATGGAAGTCAACCAAATGAAACAAATCTGTCAGTTGAGGACATTGTATCAATATGAGTTTAATTCTAAAATGAGGTACACTAAATCAGTACTTTTCCTATCAGAGTATTTAATCTGCTGTAATGTAAATTTTAACCTTTTACAGCTGTTTATACATATAATGTATATAATATCAAATGTTCAAATGTTTGTAGAGTCTATGGGACTTAACTACGGGGTTATCAGTCCCTAAATTTACAAACTACTTATGAACTAGCTTATCCTAAGGACGGCACAAATATCCATGCCCGAGGGGGATTCGAACCCCCGACCGTAGTGGCCGTGCAGACTGTGGCTGACGCGCCTCAGTCTCCTCGGCCACCGCGGCCGGCTATATAATATCACTTGAGGAAAGGTAGACTACAGGATGGATAAAGAGGAAAGAATCGCTATTGCTTTAAGATTGATCAGTTTTATCCAGTCCATAAAGATAAAGCACATAAGCGAATATCGTTAGGAACAGGGAAATAAATGAAAAAAATCACGGGTGTGCTTTCGGAGCCCTGTGTAAAACTGGCAAAATATTTATGTGAGCAAACCTGTTGACATGATTAGGTGCGCTGATGAATTGACTGCCTCCGAGCGGTGTCGATGCTTTCATCTCCTCTGTCTTTCCGGCGTTTCATACGCCGTCCGCGTCCGGCGACGTCTGCTGACGGCGTCTTAGTAGTCCCTAGCTCCTTACGTGGTGTTTTTTCTTCTTCGTTTTTCCTTGTATCCTTTCCTCATATTCACCAGTGATTTACTCATTGACTTGTTAATGCATTTCCTTAGGAACGCTTAACACAATGTTTTATCTCTCAGAATGGAACAAGGGACTGATAACCGTTGCTGTTTAGTCCCTTCAAAAATCCAACAACAACAACAACAACAACCTACGTCGTCGGCGCCCAGCGGTGTCCGCTGCCGTTGTCAGTGCTGTGTCCCCGCCCCAGGCCGACGTCAGTTCGTTATGTGAAATTTTATTTCCTTTCTTAATTATGCTGCGTGCAGGTTTCTATGCTTCTCTAAGTATATAGCCACAGTCGAGATTAATCTGCGTTTTCCTCACTCGTATCTCTATGGACTCTTTAATTATACAGTCCTATAAGCTGTACGTCTCGGTCGTAACTCCGGTATTCTTGTAGTCCATGCCATGTAGTTCAGAAAGACCGCGACTGCCGATTTGTTGGGCTGTTATAGTCTGCGTCGCTGATGTCCACGACAGGGATCTTCGACGGTACTCAACGTCTGACCAGTGTAAGTTTCGCCACATTGGCATGGGATGTCATAACTCCAGATTTACGTGGACCCAGTTAATCCTTAATCCTGACAAGTAAAGCCTAAGTTTGGGCTGCTGGGCGTAAAACAGTCTTTACTTGGTATTTCCTAAGAATTCGCCCTTCCTTAATGTGTTTAGCTAGTAGATATGTTGGAGCATCAATATTGCAAAAATTGGGCGTAGTCTCAAATTTTCCCTGTGGACCTTTTGAAGTCCAAAGGGCCATGATTGGGAAATGAATTTCGTTGTGGGGCCGAAGCCATACGGTCAGATGGCCAGCCATTCACGAGAAAAACGCTCCGAAACTTTCAATACTATGGTATATATATTCGTGCGTCCAGCCTGAGAACCGAACGGTACTGTGGCTGAGGTTGAGTTGGAAAGTGTAGCAAACTGAAGGTTCCTCGTTCGAATCCTCAGTGCGGAACAATTCTTTAATTATTCCGTTTCTTACAGATTCATTTAAACTATCAATACGTCACTTGACTATAATATTCATATACGTAGAATATATTGAACAATTCCTTCTTCGTACTTTCAAAGTAATCTATTTGCTTTTCTTTATTGAAAAAGAAGTATACAAAAACGCTCACATTGAAAGCCTATGTTATTGTGTTATTTAAAATTTGCAACTTTCCCGTCCAAATTATTTCCTTCAATTATACAACGAACGAATATATGAAGGGGCGTAAAAGTTCAACATGATCTAATAATTTGAGCGTGTTTGTATAATTATTTTTCAATGAAGAATATGAAATAGGTATTGTGAAAATACGAAGCACGAATTGTTAACAACATTTCATACATAAAGTGTTATTACAGTCAACGCAACGATCAGTTAAATAAACATGATTATGAAAATCTGAATAATGATAAAAAATTCCAGGATGAAGATTCAAACACGGACTCTTCAGTAACTTACACGTTCCACCTACAATCTCGACCACCACGCCATTCGGTATACAGGGTGTTTCACTAAGTGTGTTTGCCTCTATAACTTATAAAATAATAGGTGACGGGAAATTTTAATGCGCTAGGTCAACACAGGAAATGTTACACTTTCTTCGGAGATATGAACATAGTTTATTGTATCATTTTAAAAAGAGTTACACCACAACGATATAATATTTTAAATGGAACAATAGTTTTTTCTATCGTGCATTGGATTCGTTGAAACCAGCTGCGTCCAAATCAATTTAAACTACATTCTATCACTGTAGGTTTGGGAGCTACAACCCTTCAAAGTTCCGGGGGCGGAGGCTACGACAGCGTATCTGACTGACCGAGTGGCTATCCCCTGGGCCACAGCCCACTGTCTCATGACCACCAGCCAGTTAGCTACGCTGTCGTAGCCTCCGCCCCCTAAACTTTGAAGGGTTGTAGCTCCCAAACTAACAGTGATAGGAATGTAGTTTAAATTGATTTGGACGCAGCTGGTTTCAACGAATCCAATGCACGATAGAAAAAACTATTGTTCCGTTTAAAAAATGATATCTTTGTGCTGTAACTCTTTGGAAAATGACACATTAAACTATGTTCAAAACACCGCAGAAAGTGTAAAATTTCTTGTGTTGACCTACTGCATTAAAATTTCCCGTCATCTATTATTTTATAAGTTACAGAGGCAAACACACTTAGTGAAACACTCTGTATATACTACAGCAGCGAAAGTTCCTCAGCGTTTTTCTCGTGAATGGCTGGCCATCTGGCCGTATGGCTGGGGCATTGTAAAGCTATAGGATAATGCTGCAAACAAGCGCCGCTCATTCTCAAACTTCATTGCCAAACCCTAATTCTCCCTTAGTAACTTATACAGTAATTCGTGTATTGTTAGCACGAACAGAACTGACACTCGGCGATTATAAATGGGAAATGCCTTCGGTAGTCGCTCCCGTTAGTCACCACCCGAGTGTCGGATTATTTGGCGCGAGTAATAGACAACGGCCCACGATCTTGGTTCTCTGCTTCTTTCGCTCACACGCATTTCCCTCGTGACTCGGAATAGTCACGAGACAGATATACGCAATCGTTCTTACGATTCATTTGAACGAAGTTTATTCCTTTCCACGATTCGATTTTTCATTTGTGTTCTTTGAAATGAAGGATTCCGTGGCCAATCGCAATAATCCACTAGTGAGCGGCTAGTTGTGAACAAGTAATATAACAAGAGGGAAGTCATCTTCCAGACTTTCGATGTCAACCACCGCACAGTCGTGGAGTTTCCGCTGCTGGCACCGTATGTAGCGTCGCGTGCCACCTGAAGGAAGGAAGCTTAGAATTTAACGCCCCTTCCACATCTTGGTCATTAGAGGCGGAGTTCACGCACGGATTGTTTGGATAAGAATGGGGAAGGAAATTGGCGTTGCCCTTTCAAATGAATTCACGGGAAACGTAAATCTTGATGGTCAGAGGTGGATTTGAACCACCGTCTTTCCGAATACAAGTCCAGTTACCACCACCTAGGCAGAATGAAATAAATCGCAATTTGCGATCAGTTATGGCTTCACTGACTAGGTTTAGATGAAAGTGCAGCGAATGAAAATTTGTGCCCGGCCGGGATTCGAATCCGGGATCTGTTTACTAGTTAGACGCGTTGACCTCTCCGCCACCGAGGACACTGTGACCGTCCGACTGAAGAGAAATCTTCTGTGCACGTCTCCCGCCAAACCCAAATCTCCATTCGCCACGCTGTCTCTTTCCTATCACCACAGCCTATTTGTTCTGCAATGCTCGCAGCCACAATACTGTATTCCCGCATCAGGGAGAACAGACTATGAGGTATCGAGACACAATTAATTGTCGTCAGGAGCCCAGCCTCGGCTTGTATACAATTATATATTTTTGACGACGTTACAGTGTTCAATGAATGAAATAAATCGCAATTTGCGACCAGTTATGGCTTCACTGTACTAGGTTTAGATGAAATACCGAAGTGCAGCGAATGAAAATTTGTGCCCGGCCGGAATTCGAACCCGGGATCTCCTGCTTACTAGGCAGACGCTTTGACAACTCCGCCACCGAGGACACAGTGACCAGCCCGACTGCAGAGGACTCTTCCCTGCACGTATCCCGCCAAACCCAAATCTCCGTTCGCCACGCTCTCTCTTTCCTGTTACCAGAGCCTATTTGTTCTGTAATGCTCGCAGCCTGAGTACTGTATTCCCGCATCAGGGAGAACAGACTATAGGTATCGAGACACAATTAATTGTCGTCAGGAGCCCAGACTCGGCTTGTATACAATTATATATTTTTGACGACGTTACAGCGTTCAATGAATGAAATAAATCGCAATTTGCGTTCAATTATGGCTTCACTGTACTAGGTTTAGATGAAATACCAAAGTGTGGCAGACGTGCAGGGAAGAGTCATCGCCGGCCGCGGTGGCCGTCCAGTCACGGTCTGCATGGCCACTACGGTCGGGGGTTCGAATCCCCCCCCCCCCCCCTCGGGCATGGATATTTGTGCCGTCCTTAGTATTAGCTAGTTCGTAAGTTCAAATCAAAATGTTCAAATGTTTGTTAAGCTTATGGGACTTAACTACGGGGTCATCAGTCCCTAAACTTACAAACTACATACCAACTACCTTATACTAAGGACGGCACAAATATCCATGCCCGAGGGGGGATTCGAACCCCTGACCGTAGTGGCCGTGTAGACCGTGACTGGAGCGCCTCAGTCCCCTCGACCACCGCGGCCGGCAGTTCGTAAGTAAGGGACTGATGACCCTGTAGTTAAGTCCCATAAACTCTACAAACATTTGAACATTTGAAGAGTTCTCTGCAGGCGGGCTGGTCACTGTGTCCTCGGTGGCGGAGTGGTCAATGCGTCTGCCTAGTAAGCAGGAGATCCCGGGTTAGAATCCCAGCCGGGCACAAATTTTCATTCGCTGCACTTTGGTTTTTCATCTAAACCTAGTACAGTGAAGCCATAACTGATCGCAAATTGTGATTTATTTCATTCATTGAACGCTGTAACGTCGTCAAAAATATATAATTGGACCTAGAAAGAAGGCCGTGGCGCTCTTGTGTGACGTTACGCAGAGTAGGCCTCGATCACGTGTGTGACTTGGGGGCTTGCTGGGTCACGGCCCACTATGCCACAACGGCCAGCCAGTCATCTACACAATAGCGGACAACTCTGCGTGACGTCATACGAGAGCGCCGCTGTCTTCTGTCTGGGTGGTGTTGGTCCAGTGTGTTAACACTGTGCCATCTCCCTGGGTTGGTCACGTCACAGAGTAACAATACAGACGGGAAACATCCGTAAGGGCCCGGTCACACGCTGATGGGTGCGAGGAGGGAGGACCTGAGCAGTTCCGTCCCATGATGGTGCTGAGATCAGAAGCAGCCCTTTGAAACTGGCCAGAGCAGGTGGCAGGTAGCGACTGTCCCCACCACCACCTCCGCTCAAACGTCGGTACGCCAGACACAGCCGTGGCCTCGTGGTAGACGGACGAGCTCTCTCCTCAGCCTCCCGTCCACACTACCCTCTGATGTGCGAGGGCACAGACAAATATATACAGACGGGAAACCTCCGCAAGGGCCCGGTCCCACGCTCAGGGGTGCGGGCAGGAATGATCCGAAAGATGTCCCATGGTGGCGCTGCAGTCAGAAGCAACCCTTTAAACTGGCCAGAGAAGGCGGCAGGTAGCGGCTGTCCCCACCATCACCTCCCGTCAAACGCCAGCACACGGACACAGATGTGACCTCGTGGCAGCCGGCATGAGCTCTCCCCTCAGCCTCCCCTCCACACTACCCTCAGAAGCGCCTCTAGTGTGGTCTACCGGTACTAAGCCGGGGAACCGCCTGACACCTGCTAGCATCTCACGGAACTAAGAGGGGAACGTAGGACAGTGGTTTAGAGGGGGCTGCTTCTCTGTATATGTTACTCTGTGGCGAGAGGCACCCTCAGAAGCGCCTCTAGTGTCGTCTACCGGTACTAGGCCAGGAAACCGTCTGACATCTGCTGGCATATTACGGAACTACGAGGGGAGCGTAGGGCAGAGGTTTAGGGGGCGCTTCTTCTCTGTATATATATTTTTGTCTGCAGCCGCGTCGCGCCGGACGCGCGTCCTCGCACAGTAGTGCAGGCGGCGCTGCCCCCGCCTGCGCGGCGCGCGGCCACGTGCTCGCCCTGGGGCGCAGAGCGCGGCTCGGCCTGGCGTGGCGCAAGTCTGCAGCCGGGAACTGGCCGGCGGCTTCTCACGGCTGCGCCGCAAATGGAGCACGCACCGCGCCTTATACTGTGCGGCCATTGTCCGCACACGACGCGCCGCCCCGCCGCTTATGCTGTCGCAACAGCAGGCGGACGCTGCTTGCCACACACCCTCCGCCGCTTCACCCTCTTGCATCAGCAGCCCGCAAATCATACGCGTAGTCAGGACGCGAGTTCGGGGAGCGGGCTGTCAGCTAATTGACATTGTAATAACTCTGAAAGCCATCTCACGTTCTGTGGCGGAGGGTATATTTCGTACCACGGTCACTTCCTCCAATTCTAGCCTCGTATGGTTCGTGGGAAAAATGTAAGCCTGTATGTGGACCACAATTTCTCTGATCTTTTGGTCGCTTCGCGTGATATACCTAGGATGAAGCAATGTATTGGTTGATTCCTCACGAAACTTTTGGTCTTGGAACTTTAAGAAAGGCGCGTACCTCGATACTGAACGCCTCTCTCTTGTAGCGTCTACCACTGGTGTTCCTTAATCATCTCTGTGACGCTTTCATGTATAACAATTGACTCGGTAACGAATCATGCTCTCTGTTGGATTTTCTCTATGTTTTCAATGAGGGGCGCCGACTCCGTGGGTGCTTCGGGGCTCGTGCGCCCCCCAAGAATTTTTTGGGGGCGCTGAGCACCCATATAAAATTCAGGTGGAAAATGAAATTGTATAAATTTATAAAAAAAATCGGGAAAAATGAAAACCTACCTTATGACTCAAGAGGCAATGCAAAACGTGACCATAGCAAGAGAGGATATTTCATACGTGAAAGAAATGTTCAGTGTTGTACACTGGTCCCCATGCAAGCTTTATTCATCCTGAAGCACGTCCGTCCTTTTGACCTTTCAGGTGTACGTATTTATGAACATTCAATTGTGTTCTTTCAGGAATTTAGCCTGAAGAATCTGATGCTGATGCTAAAGTTAATCGCTTTTCATTTATCTTTGTCACTCCCCTTGTCATTAAAATTATAGAATGAGTTGAAATTTGTAATGCTTTTGTCTCAGGCTTAAAAAAACTTTGGACTATATTAGTACTACCAGAGATGTCATGAAGTTATCTTGAAGTGATGATAGTTTCGATGAAGTATACAGCTCTTCCTTGGAACTGACAATAAAAAAAATAAAAAAAAATAATAATAATAAAAAAATGCCGGACTTAAAAAACTCAAAATATTTCAAAGATTTCTTTAAACTTTGGTGACGGTGTTCTACCAAACGCTTTTGTCAGAAAGAATAGCTTCGCACAAAAAATATTAGATTAGTGTACAGTGAAAAATTATTTCATTGGTCGTGTAGAAGTTTTGGGGTGTTACTTATATCGAAATATCCACTTCGGCCAGTTAGATCGCTTTAACGTAGTGTCCTAATGCAGCCATGCTTTCCTTTTCTTCCTTCTCCTTCTTCCTTCTGTCTTTAACAGGCCAGACAACTGCCTATTTACTTTTATCAAGTACTGCTCATTCAAAAATGCTTGAACATGATTTTCAGGAGGGTTGGTTTCGAACATTTGTGAATCTTGATATGGAGCACCCAGACTGATTTTCAAAAGTCGGCGCCTCTGTGTTCAATTATCCCTACTTGGTACGGATCGCCGGCCGCGGTGGCCGAGGAGACTAAGGCGCTCCAGTCACGGTCTGCACGGCCACGACGGTCGGGGGTTCGAATCCCCCCTCGGGCATGGATATTTGTGCCGTCCTAGTTCGTAAGTAGTTCATAAGTAGTTTGTAAGTTTAGGGACTGATGACCCCGTAGTTAAGTTCCATAGACTATACAAACATTTGAACATTTGGTACGGATCGCATGTGATAATACTCAAGAGACAGCCGGAGGAGAGCTATACAACCCTCTTCCTCTCTTGACGAACTACACGTCCTGAGGATTCTTTCAATGAACCTGATCTTATATGATTCTTTCATTTCAGATCGTCCCTTATGTCGACTCCCAGATATTTTATGGAAGTTACTGATTCCAGACTGTGTGTTGGTATTACATCTACATCTACATGAATACTCTGCAAGTCACATTCAAGTGCATGCCACACGGTTCATCGAACGATTTTTATATTTCTCTATATTTCCATTCTCTAAAAGCTCGCGGAAAAAAGGAACACATATATCTTTCTGTTTACGATCTGAATTCTGTTACTATGATCATTATTTCTCCGTATTTAGGTGAGTGCTAACAATATATGTTCTCATTCAGAGTAGAAAGTTCGTGAAAGAAATTTCGGAAATAGATATCGCCTTCTCCTATAACGTGATTCTACAAAGGAGATTCTGCAGAAATGATATAATATTGGAACATAAAATGAGTCCCAATATTCTACAACAGACCGATGATCGAAGACGCTTCTTAGGAATGACCTGTGGCCTTTTCCAAACCTAGAGAACACATCGTTCCTCTAGAGACATTCGGTACACCGCTGCTAGAAAGGAGGCAATTTTCTTCCCACACCCCGCGTAAAATCGAATTGGTATCCCATCAGGTCCAGCGGTCTTTCCAGTATTGACCGAATTCATTTGCTTTTCTATCCCTCTGACACTTATTTCAATACCGCAGTTTCATCATTAGTACGTTGATTTAGAGCAAGTAATACAGTGCAGTCATCCTCTGTGAAACAGCTTTGGAAAAAGACGTTTGTATTTCCGTCTTTTGTGTATCATCCTGTTTCAACACCATTATGGTCACAGAGGGTCTCAATATCAGGTTTCGACCCATTTACCGATTTGACGGAGGACAAAAAATTCTTAGGATTTTCTGCCAATTCGGAACACAAAAAATTGCTCTCAAAGTCGTTGAACACCTCTCGCATGGCAGCCCTTACACTAATTTGAAATAATTTAACTTTTGCTTGCCTGCAAGACTTTGCCGGTATTTATTTTTCTTAATAGAAGTACAAACGACACTAACACAGTACACATTTCGTTCGGAATGACTGTGTACTAAAGAGTAACCATGTTATAGAAACAACACCAGTAAGCTTATTAAGATCTTAAATACTCACTAAAATATGAACAAGGCAGATCATATCATGAAGACAGATATATGCGGATCGAAACATGGATGACAATCAGAAAGGTAGTGCCTGAATATTTCAATTTTTGAAGCGTAATCAGTTTAGCGCTCTCTAACTCTAATTTCTGTGGTACGTAAAAGCTGTCATTGCCAAAAAATAAGTGTACAGGTACTCTGTAACTGTACAGGAAACTGCACTGGAACATCAAAAATATTGCTGACTAACACTGTAATATAAGACTGATATTGTAATTATTTATAGCGGTGCTGAAAACCAGCTCGAATCTCTTAAGGTCACTTAAGCTCCAGGGCCCAACAGGGCAGTAATTTGCAGTGGGTATGTTGAGCAGTGGGTATCTAGGGATTGAGAAACAGGCAAGTCACACTCGTATATGAGGAGCTATCGAATAAAAAGAAACTTCTTACGAAGTAAACTGCTCGTTATTTTAGTAGCAATCGCCGTAACTGTCAATACATTTAACCCACTGAGAGACAAGACGAATAATTCCTACGTGCAAAAATGTTTGTAGTTAGGTACAGGGTCTTGATTTTTATCCAAGTGCACCAGTGTGTACCTCTTCATCCAAAAGATACCAGTGGCCATGAACGTATTTCTTCAGGTCTCCAAGAAATATGGCAGTCGTTTGGAGAAATCGGGACTGTAGAGGGCATGTGTAACGACCTCTCAACCTCAGCAAATTGCAAGCGGGCTTTATACTGACACAGAGTGATGCCTTTTTTTTAATTTTCTTTGTCAGCATTTCGGGAGAGGTTTGACACCCGCAAATCCCCAGTCTGGCTACACCAATGCCGCAAATGGATCATTCTTCGCGTGGTTTATTTTGATGTTTCCTTCGAGCGGAGGACTAATATCTCGCGTGGCAGCTGGTGTACGCTTGTCTGTCAATGAGCATTCTAATGAATGGGACTGTTGTTGTTCCGTAGTTGTACTTATTATGTGCAATTTGGTTTGCCTCCGATTGTGTATCCTGTACTTTGCAATGTGGGGTTCTTCCGGCCTGCGAGGGTGAATGTTTGGGGTGAGAGTTTAAATATGGAAAGATTAATTTTTAAAACTCACAACCACCAACTGCGAACGAAATTCCTAAACATGCAGAAACACTGGAACTGTGAATGCTACTGTTTGACTCGTTTTCTAGGGGATATCACACGTTCGCAGCTTTCCTTCCCTACATATGATTAACAAAAAAATTCATAATAAATTAAGTTCATGTGAGAAAAGGGTGTACTAACTACTATTTTTGAAAACACGTGGAAGTTCACTTTATGCTGTTTATTACACCATATTAAAACTCTGTGGCTGATACATCTATACGTCGACACATTTATCAAATAAAGTTATAGCTCGTGAGCCCCCAAACAAAATGAATATTTGTCGCAAATTGTTTTCACACCATGTGCCTGTCTCAAACACCGTTTATGTTCATGCCTATGCGACGACACTTGTTACATTAACAAAACACAGTCACTTTAATTCAGTGCGATGCACACCTTGTTCCACCGGCTAAATATTCACAACACACAGTAGCACTCGATTCAACTTGGTGCCGTCTACGACGAGCAACCATACCTGGCAATTGCCACAAAAAAATCTATAGTCTCCACCTGGAGATCCACATGCCGACTGTGCAGAGCGACGCCGCGCCCGGCCAGCTACACCACTCGCTCCCGACTCCTGTCTGCCTCCCTGGGCCACGCGCTCGAAAAGCCCAACTGCCGCGTTTTTCCCTACGTCATCAACTTCCCCGTGTGAGCTGTTCTAACCGACGTGCCAACGTATAGCGCTAAGCCAATACATTTCTAAAACTTTACTTAAAATCAAAATAATTACACTACACATTAAACAAATGTCTTCTTAGGTTTTTATATTGGTACAAACATCCTTTGTACTATTTATTATAATAGTGCAATTTCTTATATCACAGATAAGTGATTTAACAGAATATTTCAAGATAAAATACACAAGATTAATTGAAATTAAAATGAGAAATAGTTAATATATTACTTTTATAAACAAACATTGCCATGTTAGTTTTGTAACTGTCTTGTATTCATTGGTAATTTATTATTTTTCATTGTCAATTAAACATATTACGCCAGATGTGACTATATTAGCTAATGTATTGTTTATTTGTCAACAGGCTATTTTGTAATGAGGGCCTTAAATGTTCCTAACTGCATCGTATTACTCCAAATGCAAGTAGTATTAGAATATTTTATTTCACGCTGTGCACTGCACTGCGCCTGGCACTCGCCATTGTCCCTCTCTCCCCTCATCGGAAACGAGCCTGAAAAATCCTAAGATGGAACAAGCCACCAAAGTCGGCCTGCTCGCTGGCCTCCCGTCAGCTACAAGCACACAGCAAATCTCAACATGGAGAATTTCTACCTATGGCCTAACTATAAATGTTGTCACCCAACTGCGTACATACATTTCTACCATAATTAATAAGATTAAAATTGTGTAACATTTGGAGCATTGGCATGGTCAATGTTTGCAGTGAACTTCATACTGTTTAATTATCAAATGCTATTAATTACCAATATTTCTATTGGGCGGTAATCTCACAAGCCATGGTGTGTTTACACCATTTGTAGCTAAGTGCATGTTCTGTAGACGGTTTATATTTTGATCTTCCATTCTTTAACAAAATTGTTTGTTACCGAAGTGTTTGCTATGTGGAGAAGGTGCAATGGCATTTTATTGGGTATCTAATCTAAAAACTTGCACATTGTGGTCCTGGTGATGTGATATTGCAGTTTGAATTTGGCTTCTCACGTTTAACTGTTTGATCGCGTAATTTATATTGGTTGGCACCTTTGGATAATGCAGCCGTGCTTGTCAGGTACTGTAATGTTGCTTTTATAGTATTTTGAGTGTAACCAGTGATTGTACCATAACTTTTAGCGTCAACAGTGTTCCTAATCTATCTTCGCCACATTATCTACGGGCACTGCGTTTTATACTATACATATTTTATGTAAATAGTAGAAGATTTTCCTCTTGGCTACTTATATTTGTTCATCTAGGTCTTTGGACCAGAGAAGTAGTGCACTATTTTCATGTATTTATTAGTTACATGCTTTTAGCTACCAACGACAGTAGCACAGAGAGTAACATGTTGTACAACTAAACCTTCCGAATCACCTCTGTTAAATATCCCAGATGAGTGATTTCGGTAGCAAGCAGGTAACTGAAATAGTATATAGAAAAATACTTGAACAATGTCCAGTAGTTAACTATACTGAAGAAGGCAGTTTCAAAGTGGTCTAAACGTCGGAATTTCGGTTTCTTTATTGATAATGGTTGGCCCAACAATTAAAATTATTTTATTCGTGTTAGAAGAAATAGTCAAGTAAACGTCATCTGTAAAATGAAAAGTGCTATGAGCTCTTGTTAAGTGTAAATGACGTCTTTCACACTGGCGAAGATGAACAAATGCCAAACGTTGCAACGTATGTACTTCAAAGACAATTTTAACTCCACTTCTATGCTTCAAGTAACAGTACATAAATACTAATCATCTCTCCTAAATAATTCCCTGGGATTCTTATCTTTGATTTGTATTTATTTATTTTTGGTAATTTTATATTTAAAGTAACTCGTTCAGCCTACCACCAGAAATAGATTTAACTTGTAGATTCTTATAGGTTTAAATTGTTGCAACATGTAAGCCATTCTGGTTATTAACATTAGTTTTAAGCATGTTATGACTAGAAATGTGCTGTATAAACTATTCTTTGCAATATCCTACACTTACAGTGTTTTATTTTAAATGTGATAAATTCTGCCAGAATTACTGTTTTGTCTGAAAATCGTCGCAAGACCTTTCGCTTAATTTATGCAGTGTTTTCAAATCACTGTTTTCAAATTTATGCCATCTGCCTTTGATGTATGTTGCTATTGCCAATCTGTCAGGCACATTGTATGTGACTGATCTGATGTGTTCTTCAACTGAGTCATTTAACTTACATACCGTTTGGTCTCTATACTCAACATAGCATTTAGCACAAATGATTTTGAAATGTTACAGTTTGATTGGATCTAAGGCCTACACTCAGAGTAGAGGAGTAACGTCACCATACTAAGCTATTATCAGATTGTTTAGAATTTAATATGGAATCTTTCATTTTCTTTTTTAATGTTACCTAAATTGGTTGTCCACAATGCACAATTACTTTCGACTGTTTTCCGATTTCTTTATTTCTTCCTTCTTTTGTTAACTACTTTTTCTGTAAATGTGTAATGGTATTAATTAGCTGCAGGTATTTGCCTAATATTCTCACATCTATCCGTTTTCATTATTTAGTGATATATGTTGCACCCAATACATCACATATTGTTACACTCATAACCTACGTGCCAGGTGTTAGATCTTGAATTTCTCAAGAAATATACGCCAAGAATACTTCCTGTTTTGTTCTTTTTGTACTCAATAGAAGACATATTTTATACACATTTTAACAACCTAATGATGACTAGATGTAATAACTATTACCCCCACTAATGAAAAATGTTTCATCACATATAATTTGTCAAAATCTGTCTTTCGCGTACGTCAGAAGTATATCTCGAGAAAATATTTGCAATATGATTAAAGAATATTTCACATATTATTCCAGATATTGCTTACTCAGTAACCTGTTGCTGCATTTCAAAATTGAAGGAGAATTTTGTCTTATTCTAGTAGACCCCTTCAAATTAATTAGTTTTCATTGAATATTTGTTAAGTTCTGTTTTATAATACCCAGTGCTTCATCTAAAGTTATAGCATCTAATGATTTAACGTCCCGTCGAGAGCATTGTCATTAGAGGGGGAAATTTGATGGAAACCTGGAAATTATAAACCGATGAAAATTATTACATCGACATTGTTGATCTTGGATCATGCTGAACGTACTTTCTAATCAGACGTTGAAATGACTTACCATTTTATATTGTACGATCAGATTTGCTAAAGTAAATTTCGAAAATAAATAACATCGTTTAGAACACAAAGTTATGTATTTGTTTTTTTGAACAAATCATTCTTGTGCCAAAGGTGTAAAATACTTTTATGTTCGACCGGTTTCATCCGTTGCTGCCATCAACAGGAAATCAACAAGATATTTTACATCAAAAACAACAACATTTCCTGTTGAAGGCTACAACTGCCGAAAGCGGTCGAACATTACAAATAAAAGTATTTTACAGCTCTGGCACAATAATGACTTTTTTCAAAGTACACGGCGAATGTAGACTGACACCTAAAAACAACATTATAGGTTTCGATCGTAAATGAAATGTAGACTCAAATACGTTTTGTTCTCAATTTAATCCTTTGTGGCCCAAGGAACAACATTAAGGTGTCAAACAATTTTATTTTCTATAATTACGTTACAAATGATATATAAAAGTAATACATAAAGTGAGAAAAGTACTCAGGTGTTTACAAATTTCTTTTAGAACATATATTTACGTAGTGAAACCAATGATCGACTACATAAAAGTTCTACAAGATATGGATCAAACTAAAGTATTAGTCTACTCTACAAAGCGTAACCTTTCGTAGCTCACCAGAACTATGCCAACTCAGAAGACAAAACAGTGGAAAACAATATATGTAACCTCACGATCCTGAGCAACACACCGGCATACCCTGCGCAGCTGAATGTTTATGTCGCCTTCCCGCGAAAACGAGCCGGTAGCGAGTTGAATATCATGACGTCAGAGGGTAGCACACTACAGTGCCGTGATGGTTTTACAGAGCAGCCACTGAGCCGCCTTTGAGACATTAAATTAAAGGTTGTCTCACTGTGAGACCAGTTGTACGTAAAGGGTTAAAATGCATACACCTGATATTTATCTATTACAGTGCCATCTGTTACGAACATAAAACAATGGTTTGAGTAAACCTTCCGTATATATCGGGCTAGAATTTGAATATGCAATAAAATGAGGGTATCGCATTGGAAATTACATCGTTGACCACACCAACGCAGCATGGGTGATAAAGATTGTTGTAGGACAGACAAACACCCTCTCAAATATTATTAAGTTCTGGAAATTTTTGATTACGAACCGTGTTTCTTAAGATACAACCTTGAAAGACTAGAGATAAGATTTTTTTTTCGACAAAACACGTACATTAGTATCTTCTGCAGAATTAATCAGCATGTCAGAACTTGGGTTCAAGGAGAACGACGATTTTACTGGATGTGGTACGCCCTTGCCGTCTTCCAGCATTCCAACTTTCATATTGACTTATCCTTATACAACAATAACTTCCGTGAGGTAATGCTGCTGTTAACACGATGTGATGAGTGTCACCGAAAACGGATCGCAAATGATTTGCCTATTTCTAGATTTCCGGAAGCCTTTCGACACTGTACCTCACAATCGTTTTTAGTTAATTTATATGCTTATGGAATATCGTCACAATTGTGGGATTTGATTCGTAATTTTCTCTCAGAGAGGACATAGTACGAGTAACTGACGGCAAGTCATCGTGTAAAACAGAGGTGATATCTGACATTCCCCAGGGAACTGTAATGCGATCCCTGCTGTTCCTTATGTTGATAAACGATTTAGGAAATAATGTGAGCACCTCTCTTAGACTGGTCGCAGATTATGCAGTCATTTGTCGTTTAGTAAAGTCATTAGAAAGTCAAAAGCAACTGCGAGATGTTTTGGGTAAGGCATCTGCAGGGTGCAAAAATTGGCAATTTGAGCACTGAAATAAAATCGTTAAACTTCATTTAAACGACAAATCAGGCAAATAAACAGGCCGTAAATTCAATTAAATGCCTAGCAATAACGATTACGAACAACTTAAATTAGAAGGAATCTTGTAGGGAAGACGAACCAAATGTTACCTTTCATTGGCAGCACACTTAGAAAATGCAACACTTTTACTAAAGAAACTGCTACACTAAACTTGGGCGTCTAAGTTTGGAGGATGGCTGCGCATTTTGGGATCCCCATCAAGTGGTACTGAAGGACGATTTAGACAAAGTTCACGGAAGGGCGCCTCCTTTTGAATTATCGCAGTATTGGAGACAGAGTGCCACGGAAATGATGCACGAGTTATGGTGGAAATCGATAAAAAAAAGAATAAAACAATACCATACGCACGCGTTATTCGTTGTGGCTAGATTTATTTGCGATGTTTCTTTGACCAACTATCTCTTCCGAATCCACGATCCTATATAGAGTGGACATGATCATACTAATAAAATAGGAGAAATCATATCCAAAACGGAAAAAAATAATGTTCATTTTTCCAGCGCGCTATTAGACAATGGAACGGTAGGGATACATCATAAAATTGCAGTTCTGTGAACCCTCTGACATACACTTCAATGTGATAATATGAGTTGGAGAATATTTTTGTAGATGTGGACATTTATCTCTTTTCTTTCATCGTTACAGTATCAGCAGAAGAGCAACAGTTTCGTGTTATACAATGTGTAAATTAATTACCAGTGACATAGTACACAAACGTAGGCAGTTGATATTTCTAGGTTAATCCATAACTTTCTCACTTGCTACAACTGATCTATTTGCACCTATATCATTGGTGAAAGGAACATTAAGGGATTTTATCCCTTTATAAGCAAATGTTCAAATGTTTGTATTCAGTGTTTCCATTCTGTGTTCTCGCGACGCAGCGATTGTCTCGCACTGGGACTTCCAAGAACGGAAACATTACCTTTCTATGGTACTGTAATTTCTATGATCGACAAACTAAAGCTATCTCTAATACTTTTTTAAAACTTTGTTGTACTTGATGGCAAGAAATGAGAATAAAATATTCATATCCGTGAGATCAGAATCTCAAGTCTAATTACAAGATACTAGCACCTCGACATGACGTTCGTTGTACTGCGTTTGGAACTGATGCATAATGGATATAAAGTAGATAAAAATAATTAGTATTGACACTCCTGCTTTCAAGATAAATACACATATATATTTTTTAAAATATTTCAAATCTGAACTCTTTTGACGTATCCATATGTACACAATATTTTTCTATTTTTGTACATAGGTTTCAGAAGAATTTGTTTAAGTTATCGATCTCGGTTTGTCGTGTAACTTGTTGCCTTCTCTTGAAACACAGACGAACACGAAAAATATAGTCTTAAAGCGATATGAAAACTAAAGGCTCCATACAAAGTTTGACGACCCATAAATTTATGAAAGGAGTGTTTCGCTCCGGAGCACGATTTGCATTAGCAAACACAAATGGAATATGAAGCCAGTGGATTCCTTAGAACTCACTCCGACCACAGCAACCGGTTCAGATACCCTTCTCTATTTGCGCCTGCCCTTAGAGCAGGTAGGCTTGTTCAAACACATTTCTGCGAGGCAGGTCGATTGCTAGAATGGACATCATCCTCCGTTTTTGCTGCCATCTTCCGATTGTTGTGGCTACAGAAAACAAATACACAGGACGAGCTAAAGAATAAGAACGTGTTATTTGGTCTGAAATTACCAACGCAAACCACAGAGTGTGCTGCTCTTGAGTTTTGATAGCTTCCTGCCGGTTTTCTTTTGTGCTTGTTAGAATGCCTGCTCGGCTTCACGTACCAACCATTAAAGCGCAAAAGCGAACCCAGTGGAGAGTCGGTAAGCCACTAAGGCGGCGCTCCTCATAGCCTGCGGAGGAGTCGGTATGAAAGAGAAATCACAACCTGTTACTGACACAAAAATGTGCTTAATGATGCCTTACTCTTTTGGAACAGTAAATAATCAGTGCTATGTATGCTGCACTGCTTTGAAGTAACGATTTTGAAAGAATATGTTAAAGGATAATAACTATATACTCGTATCTAAATCTTGTTGTTGTGTACTTGCTTGCAGCATCTTTTATTCTATCTTCCCTTAAAGGGGACGAAAATGTCTTGTCCCGCAAATTTAATAAAGAATTTTATGAAAAACTAACAACCTGCTCCGGCTACCTTCGGATAGCAGGGGATATATGCGACATTGCACAGACTACTGTCGAACTCTTAGCACAGCGTGCCTCTCAGGGTTCTACGATAAACGAACTTACGTATATTCATAACTTCCGTTCCATCGGTTCAAGTGCCTTCTTTGGCATCTGAAAACCTTTATACCAATATTGCACGATGGTATGTCTTTTCCGTTATTAAATCTGAATGAGGAAACATGCCAGTATCGTTTATTAAGCAATGAACGCATTTTCACATTTAGGTAAAGTTCATAGACCACAGAATATATAGCTTTTCCTTTATTGCTCTCTTTCCGGTGTTTCTGGTCGCCACGCCCACCACTACCATGCATACATGAATTATACACTTAGACCTTCCTTATCATTCACACCGCCCATTGGCGAAAACATTATGAAAACCTGTTTTTCCTTTGTTGTAAATTAGAAACCACTCATGAAGTCGGCAGGCTCTCGGCTGTATTATACGCCGCTCTTCAGCCGAGCGCATGTAATAGCAACGGACGTGAATTAATTAAAACGTCGACAATGGAGTTAAAGTGCGAAGAATTAAAACTTACAAATAGAAAAAAAGGAGAAATACAATAGCAGAGATGATGAAAACATGCAAGACACCGCCGGGATAGGGGCTGGTGAGGGGGAGGGGAATAAGCAGAGAGGGAGAGGGGGCGTTGTATCGGGTTGGTAAGAAGGATAGATATTGGGACTTTGGGTGTTATCCAGAATGGGGAGGTGGCGGAAGTTACCCTGGGAGAGGATGTGGAGAGTGTGAAGGGAATGGGGACGTAGTGGTGAAGGTGTGGCAGAGGCCTGGGTTGGTGAGGATAGGGGAGACCAGTGGGTTTCGGGAATCTATTTTGCCAGTGGTGCAGGAGGCAGGGGAACAGGAAGAGATCGTAAAGGATCCATTTGTAGATGCCATAAGCGAGGCAGCGCGCGTGGCGTTCATGAACTTGAAGGGTGGGAGAGGAAATTGAGGTGGGATGGAAGTTGCAGAGGAACGAACTCATAATCGAAGGGTAGGTGTAGAGGATAGTGGAGCGGTTGAGTCCCCACGTCCTCCTGGAGAGGGACTTTAGCAGGTATAGGTGGGGCATGGATTATTGACGGACTGTATGTAGGTGGGAGGTCCAGGAAAGGAGTCTATTGAGGGTGAGGCCGAGGTATTTGAGGGTGGGGGTTTGGTGGATGTAATATGCAGGAATCACTGAGATGGAAGGAATGGGTGGTGTGACCTATGATTATTGTCTTGGATTTATCTGCGTTCATTTAAAAGAGCCACTGGTTACACAAGCCAGAAAACTGAGGTGAAAATGGAGCAAGTGCTGGGAGCAGGCATGAGAGGGGGAAAGGGCTAGGAAGGCCGTGTCGTCAGAATATTGCAGGAGGTGGACGGCAGGTTGGGGTTGGGGCATGTCAGAAAATTAAACGAGGTAAAGGAGAGGGGATAGGATGGACCCTTGCAGCATCTCAAAAGAGGGGTAAAACAAACGAGGTTTGGAGTTGCAGACTTTGACATAGGGGGGGTGGTGGGTGTTGAAGGAAGCAATGAGGTAGACATAATTAATGGGAAGAACATAAGTCTGGAGTTTGTAAAGGAGACTGGAAGCCATACAGGGTCGTATGTTTTCTCAAAATCAAATGGGAGTTGAGCAGCATGGAGAGGAGATGGGTGAGGTGAAGGAGCTGGTCTTTGACTGAGAAGGAAGGTCGGAAGCCACATTGGAGGTGCTGCTGGACGTAGTGGGAGAGGATGGTTTCTAGGACCTTACTGAACAGGAGGTGAAACTGATGGCACAGTAAGAGGTAGACTAGGTCAGGGGCTTGTCTGGTTTGGGGAACATTAGGAAGGGATGTTTTCCACATATCAGTGAAGGATTACATGAGGGCGGTGTGGAAGGAGAGGGAACAGGCCCGAAGGTGGCTGCAAGTCAAACGGTCGTGACTGGTAGTGGTGTTGTCTGTAGTGTGGAGTGTGGTTTGGATCTCGAGGTTGGTGACAGGTGTGAGGAATGTGTCGGAGAGTGGAGTTGTCGGTATGTTGGTGGACATTGGGGAAGATGGTGATATTGAGGATTGTCAGAGATGGGAAAAGATATTGGGTAGGTAAGGGTCAAATGTTCAGCATTACTGGCTCTGTCGGGGAAAGGACGGTCTTCATGAAACGTTGGGTAGTAGGGTGTGTAATGATTGCTAGTATGGCGATGGAAGCCTGCCAGTGCTTGGAGGAGTAGACAGGGATCATTGTATTTAGACTGGTCCTTGTCTTACACCAGTTCTGGCGTTTCTTTGCGGACAATAAGGTTTCTGATATGGCGTTGAATTTACCGGTGGTAGGAGAGTGTAGCCAGGTCACGAGTCTACAGGAAATCAGTACAGGCGGCGGGATCAATGAGGGAGAAGTACAGCCTCTGGAGGAAGAGTGCAACAGGGGAGATGAATGGCTTTGGTGGGTATGTAGGCTTTTACCGTGTAAGCAATAGTCTGGTGAAGGAAGGAGGATGGATGGTCGATATCTGTGGGCGTGAGGAGAGGAAGGGGATGGCTTGCAACAGAGGTGTCAATGGATGGGTAGACATCCCAGTCCACACAGGAGTAATCAAGGAAGAGTTTGGATGGTGGTGCAGGATGGGGATCACAGGCAGAGCAGGGGGAGGTGATCAATGGTTATTAGGATTTGGGTGTGGTCACTGCCTATTAGGTAGAGGATATCTGCTGTGGGGCGGCCAAGGAGGGAAAGGATGTCGCCCCAGAGCGAGTTGATGATGAACTGACGCCACCAGACCAGGAGGCAGACAGGAAGAATGGTTAAGGTGGGGGGGGGGGGGGACAACTACATAGGTCGTGAAGGAGCGATGGACATCAAGTCATAAGGGAGTGGTGCTGTGGATGTAGATGGTGGCGAGGGTGACCGTGAGGGAGGGTAGGCTGAGGATCCACTGTTTCATTGAGGAGCAGTTGTAGCGTGATGTGTGATGGAGTGGTGGCAGAGGCAATGTTAGACCAGCATTCTGCATGAGACATCATGTACAACGAAAAGATTAGAGTGTGGAGTGGGAAGAATGCAGATTACATGAGGACAGAGGAAGGGTGGGCGTAGGAGGAGCTCCATGTGGTGGTGGTGCTGTAAGAGATGGTGGAGTTGGTGGTAGGAATATTGTCCGTGATTTTAAACTTGAAAGATGGGTTAGAGGGGAAAGAAAGTTAGCACAACGGAGGAGAAGGTTGCGAGGTTCATGCCAAAGAAGGTGATGATGACGGCCGCAGTAGTAGTTGGCGGTGGATTCTGGGGCGCAGGAGGCGGCTGGTGATCACCAACGTCTGGGGAGGGGACGGTGGCGGTGAAAACAACGAAGTTGGGCGCGGCGGACAGCAGAACTAAGCTGGCTGGACCCAGGGAAGCTGGCGGCGATCCTGGGCTGCGGCAGTGTGGGTCCTGGAGGCGGGGCGGCTCCACGGCTGCGGCGGAGAGAGGATCCGGGCGGCGGCGACTGCGACTGCGACGTCTGGCAGCGACCACTGACACCGAAGGTCCGGGCAGTGGCTGGGTGGCGAGGCGGTGGCTGGGCTGGCGCCAGTGGCCCTGGCGACAGGCGGCGGCCGTGGGAGCGGTTTCGGCCAGGGAGGTCAGGGCAGCAGATATCGGCGACGACGACACACCATATAAGCGGCAAACACGTTAGCAGCACGTTTGGGCGATATCTGTTTCAGGCGGTATGGATGATTCTGTTAAATAGTTTCTTGGGTTTCAAAAATCAAATGTTTGTAGAGCTTATGGGACTTAACTACGGGGTCATCAGTCCCTAAACTTACAAAATACTTATGAACTACTTAATACTAAGGACGGCACAAATATCCATGCCCGAGGGGGGATTCGTAGCCCCGACCGTAGTAGCCGTACTGAACGTGACTGGCGCGCCGCAGACAGCTTGGCCACCGCGGCCGGCTTTCTTGGGTTTATCGAGTACAGAAGACATGCAGGTGCGGTGGGAGGACTTTGTTTTATAACATGTATACATATCTATAAAAATTTATTTGTATATGTGTTTTATTAGTTGTTATGCTCTAGATAATATGATTAAACACAATCCATACCATGATTTAACGTATTTGTACGAGTTTGTCTTGCACTTGGAACTACAGTAATGCTCCTGGTGGAGAAAAACCAGGTTGGCACTTTCAACACCAGCACGTAAGCGACGCCAGTGCTCCAAGTGAGAGCATTACGGTTACGGAAGAAACACATAATACCGACGATTAGCTATTTCACCACCGGGGCAGCAATGGTCGTTCCAAGAGCCAGAAAAACGCAATTACGTATGTTTTAATAGATGTAATGATCTAAACGCATTATATTTTATCGGAATTGCTCTAGCTTACTAGAAATCAAGCTTCTCTGTTGAATATTTGTAAATAATTCACATCATTCACCCAGCCTTTCAGAGGCTGATCTTCTGCCAAGTCTACCGTTGAGCCACCAGACGCCGTCGCCAGGACTTGCTGCTGCCGCTCGGTCCCTAGCAGGATGCGTCGCCAACCCGGACCTGCCGCTGCCGCTGAGTCGGGACCGCCGGACTGCTGGGCGTTTCCCAGCCGCGTCGCCGCTGCCGCCGGCGGATCTGGACCGCCGAATCGCCGGGCGCTGTCCAGCGTCCTCGTCTGCACCGCCACCGACCGAGTGAGCCCAGCTCATACACCCCTAATGCCAGCCGGTCCTCGCCGCCGCCGTTGATGCTGCAGTCGCAGTGGCTGCCGTCGCTGTCACCAGACCTTCCCGCCCGCGCTACCTCACAGTTAGCAAATCCAACTCCCGTTTGTTTTACCCCTCCATTAGGGTGTTCCATGGATCCGCCCTCTCTCCATTCCTCTACGTGATCTACTCGGCAGACATGCCGCAACCCCAGCCTCCCGTCCATCTCCTTCAGTATGCTGACGACACCGCCTTCCTATCCCTCTCCTCCTCCCTTATTCCTCCCCGGCCATACAGTGCCACACTCTCCACCTTACTGCATCCGTCTCCCTTCTCCCCACGCGGATCATGCACGACCTTATTACTTTTCCAAACCTTCTCAAAACCCCGGATCGTATCCGTACCCTGTACGTTTCCATATTAAAGAATCCCATCACCCTCTCCGTTTACTTCCCGAGGGTAACTTCCGTCAGCTTTCCCTACAGGCTGGCGCCCTCCGTCCCGTCATCTATCCTTCCTCCCCGTATTAACCCTTTCTCGTATTTGAGACGCCTCCTCTCTAATCCTACCCTCCCTTTCCCTTCCTCGCACGGCTCTCCCCTCTCCCTGGAGTCCTTACGTTCCTCGCTTCCCCTCTCTCACCCTTCTGTCTCTCCTCCGCGTCTCCAAACCATCCCTTGTCCCCTGGTGGATCTTCTTTCAGATTTTTAACTCGTATGCGTTTTTCAATGAAGTGTATTGTGGTGTCTCATCGCATTTTAAACTTCACCAATCGACGTATCGGCAGAAGGTGTTGCTATACATTTTAAACAGTGCTCCCGTCCCGTCGCCTTCGAACATCAGAGTGATAACGTGACAATTTTAACTCAGAATATGTGTCTGTATCAATCAGCTTTCAACATTATTTTATTCACAATTCTTCACCGTTTGTGTTTCGGATTCCGCGTTAAGCTGTAGGTCCCCTTTCCCCAGTTGGCGTCCTAATGTAAGACTTGCACCAGGCCAATGAGCCACTCGAAATTATTGTTATCGTTTGCATTTTAAATTCTTCTTTTATTTCACCTTTTTCATAATTTTCTCGCCTTGTAATTTACATTTGTTACTCGGCTGAAGAGGCGCTGAAGCTGCTGCCAGCCTGCACCAATACGTAATTTCAAAATTACCAATAAAGAAAAATAAATATATAAATAATTTCACATTGTTGGTGAAATTCATAAATAGCAATGGACATAAAGTTATACAAACCTGCAAAACACACTACTCGTGTCTGTTTTATAAGCATATTAAGTTCAATTAGATTAACAGTTAAGTGCAGCTGAATGAAGCTATTTTTAGCACTGTCCTCTAATGTTAAGAAAAAATTTTATGTCCAAGATCGAATCTACATTTTTTATGCAGATGAACTCAGTTTCATCACTTATTATATTATTAGCTAAATTCATCCAGAAACATCGCCTAGGCTGTGGCTAAGCAATGTTTCCACAATATCCTTTCTTTTAGGAGTGCTAGTCCTGCAAGGTTGGCGGGAGAACTACTGTGAAGTTTTAAAGTACGAAGCGAGGTACTGCAGAAGTAAAACCGAGAGCACAGCCCGTGAATAACGCCGGGATTGCTCAATCGTTACAGCGTTAGCCCTTGAAAGGCGAAGGTCCCAGTTTGGATTCCCGGTTCCGTCACACCTTCCCGGAAGTTTCAGCGTAATTCGATAAGCTACTCCACTGAAATTTCGTAAACTTTCCCAGCGTAATAATTTTCGGCTTCTTTCAGTGGTTTGCAGGCATATTTATTCGTTCAGTGTTGCAGCGTTCCTACTGGCAGCTATCTTCAGGTGAGATCACGCAAGTGCAGAATAAAGCAGGCGCACCAGGTACCATGGAATACCTATGATTTTACAAAATATTGCTTTGTGATACACAAGCTCTAATTTATACTTCAATTATAAAATATCCAGGTACTCAACAGTTTCCCCTTACCTCTTACTATTGGGGTGCTTGATTTCCGTATGGTCTTTTGCTTCTTCCCATAATAAATGCTCAAGCTGATGTTCTTCCATTTTGTAACGTTTATTAATTCTTTCTTGGAATGCAAGTACACAACTCAGATACATGTCTGGCCGAATGTTTAAACATGCTTTGCTGATACGTTCCATCACTATCTATCTAGTATTCGTTTGTCTCAATACCTTTTGTCGTTGAGATAAAACTGTAAACTCCGTCTGACAAGCCTCAGGGGACCCACTGGGTACTGACCGGCCGCCGTGTTATCCGCTGCCAGAAGGCGTCAACGGATGTGGTATGGAGGGGGGCGTAGCGCCCCGCACTCCCGGCGTTGTGTCAAGTGTTTGTGGCCGGAGCCGCTACTTCTCAGTCAAGTAGCTCCTCAGTTGGCCTCACAAGGGCTGAGTGCAGCCCGCTTGCCAACAGCACACTGTCCGAGATCTTACACAGAAAATTTAACAAGCTGCTTACAACTTCCTGTATAAAAATCAATTGTTGTGCGTTAGTCCCGATAAAAATAAGAAATTGAATTTGCATCGGCCAGGTTATCGCCTTTTGCATCTGTAAATTAGTCTAGACCAGAAGAGTTTCTCTTTATTTTAAAGAATCTTCAGTGATCAACTGTACAGAAAATATTTTTTGTATAACATTTTTGTGTGGTCTTTACTAAATTCGATCATAAACAGTTCTCATGATATAGGTTTATTTCATTCTGAATAAATGAACTATTTACTCAAGTTTTTTATGTTGTCCTCTTCATGTGTTTTTTTGTAGGACATTGCAACTTGCTGTCGCTATTTACAATTACTCTACTTACAATTACACTTTTTCAATAAAAGTTGCCGAAATATCACCATTTCTGTAGCCTGGCGGGCTGCGTTTGTCTTTTATTATTTTTTAACGTCTCTGTGTTATTTGCTTGTAAGGTCTTTGGTTCACAGTGTGACATGTGCTCTTCTTCTTCTTTTTTTTCTATTTCTTTTAACCTTTTTATTTGTCAAAATAGGCGTCTGCTAGCAATTTGTATGTATGTATGTATGTATGTTTGTGTGTGTGTGCGTGTGTGTGATATTCTGACTAGTGTGTTTACAAATACGACTTTAGTTCACCTAGGGAAGTTCTGTGTGTGTGTGTGTGTGTGTGTGTGTGTGTGTGTGTGTGTGTGTGTGTGTATGTGTTTGCAGGTATTAGTGTATGTGTGTGTTTTATCCTCTGCTTGATACACGAACCAGGAAATCAACTATACATAGAAATAAACACAATACACAAGAACATAAAGTTCACTCTAGAGAAGGAAGGATAGAACCACGATAAAGAAAAATAACCTACACTCATTCAGCATCTACAGGAAAAGTACTGCTTCAGACATAACACCCGTCTTCTAACCGCCCATGGGTCCAAAAGGAATTAGCTCTCAGATAAATGTTACACAGAATAAACACAGTGTCACTCGACAAACACAGTTACAACAATGAACTGGACATAATTACAAATAGGAAAGAGTAATGGATACCAAGAAACCCTCATTCCAAAACTGAATAACAGAATCTGAAAAAAAGAAACATAAAGAAACAAAACACACAAATCCAAAGACTCAGAACAATCTCAACTAGCCCACAAAACGACAACATAGGCCATTACACAGAAATTCAACAAACAAACTGGACAATCTTACTTATGGAAATAAATTGACACACAGAATTAGAAACATCCTCAAGAAACAATGAATAAAAATAGCATATCAAAGACATAAATCTATAGAAACGCCTAACAAAAACAGAGAGCACTGACGTCTACCACAAACGTAGTATTTACCAGCTCAGTTGTAACATTTATGATGCTCTACGTCTAGAACATACCAGGAGGCCATACCAGGAGCCATTCAGCATTTGCAAAACCCTAAGGCAACAAAATCACTATCCCACCACCATAGAAACGGACATGAAAATAGTCAGATTTAGCAAAATCTCCTAAGCCTCCAAGAGAATTTCCAAATTCAAAAAGCATTAATAGAAAAGAAACACATATTAAATGACCCAGTAAATATCAGCAACCAAACACAATTTAAACTAATAAAACACATAGTGGACAAAGACAAGCCTCCCCTACCCTCAAATCCACCACATAAGAAAACAACAGCACCCCCCCCCACGCGCACACACACACACACACACACACACACACTCACACACACACACACACACACACTTGGAGAAAATCAGAATATATCACTCCCATATACGCACACATACAGAGAGAGAGCCTTGCTAGTTGAACAAAAATCAGAAATTGCAAGTAGAGTAATTAGTGACACCAAGTTCCAATGTGCTACAAAAACGCATAAAGAGGGCAACATAAAAAGAGTGATTAATCTTAATAGTTCAGTTATTCAGAATGAAATAAAACCATAGCATGAGAACTGTCCATGATCGAATTTAGTAAAAACCATACAAAACCACACAAAAGGTATTTCCTGTACAGTTGACCACTGAAGAAGCTTTAAAATAAAGCGAATCGCGTCTGGTCTCAAGTAGATTAATTTACAGTTACAAAAGCAACCTAATCTATACAAACTATATAACTGCTATCCAATTCGTTTATAAAAAAATATAAAACGCAAAAGAGCAGCTGAAAATCGAACAATTCGATATTGTTAATTTTCTCTGGGCATCGGCACCGAATTAAATTAGTTATTTATGCACAAATGACGCTCAAAACAAGATGAAGGCCACTGTCTGCATAAAATTTCGTGTGCTTATGATGAAGGGTACTTTACTTACGGACTACGATACAGTCTACAGTTTTATTCCAATCTTGAAGAATTTTTCCCACTAGACCTTCAAAACAAGAGAATGGTAACTCATTTGTAAATAAGATATCGTATGGCGCATGACGGAGGGTACTTTACTCACGGACTTCGATAAATGCTAAAATTTTATTCTGGTACAAGAGATTAGGTAGAATGAAACAGCTAAGATAATATCGATTACATTCTTTAATTCGTTTAATGATATCAGATTAAATCCCCAGTATTACAAAAAAGAAGAAAAAGTACGGTGTGAAAATGTGGCAATTGAGTCGGGGTGGGTTGGCCTAATTTACAACATGGTCTGGTTGGGCTTATGAGTATATTTTGCAGACAGATGTGAGAAATACTGGAAGTCCACGTCTCGAAACATAGTACTGAAATATCAGTTTCAGTACTCCGCACTTCTGGCTTCAGAATCTATTCATAATGCCATCCAGACAATCTTGCTTGCAAATAACTTTCCCCGATCTAGTTGCCGCATTATCCCACTTTAGTTACACAACCTAGTTAATAATAATAAAAAGAAGTAAATAAAAAAGTAAAAAAGAGAGATTTTATGAATCATGTATTTTGTGTATGTTCAAATATTTTACAAAATTTCAGTGAAGTAATTTCCCTCAGGTTAGTTCTAAACCTATAACCATGTTATCCTTGAAAATGAACTGAGATACTCTGGATGCAGCTGTTTAAGATATTTGAACTCACAATGGATCACAGTCACATCATTAAAACTCTGTACCTGTTGAAGGTGTCCCAACCGAAAATCGGTTCGTAAAATAATAAATATCGTGACATATTACACAATATTTTGTTATATGTTTGATTCATAAAAGTTATATGATTTATTTCATATTTAGGTGGTAACGGAATCCCTCTCCGTTATTGTGGCCACTAAAGCACGTTGATGTGCTGATGATTGTACAAGATTTATTCGGACTGATGTCCACTTGTGCTAGGGGCAGCCTTTACTAATCGTTGGCCGGCAGCGTGAGCTTGGAGAATGTTCTCACCAGTATACGCAGTAATTCTGCAGCGCCATATTCACAGCCAGCAGTGAGAAAGAGGCTGTGGTGATATATCAGGGGATGGTGCCGCTAAGCTGCGGACTTCAGCGCAGCTGGCCCGGTTTCCTATCCAGGTTGCAACTCCTCCCTCTCCATATTTATCTACAACAACTCAGATTTAATACGACTCTTTATCTTCTGTCATCGCAGTTATTTATACTGTTACAACTGAGCCGGTGCATAAATTAGCTGGATGAAGGCAGCGAAGAACTGTGTACAGACCTGACCGGCAGTGCGGCATTCCTTTGTGCACACAGAAACGGAATGGGCATGAATAATCGTCAAAATGGCTAGATACAGTGACAAAATACAAGACGGATGAACAGAGTGAAGTTGTCGGTACTAGACCTAACTCCATACTGCCACCTTATATGGGACAGCGGCTGGGCGAACAATAATAGAATGATATACCAACAGCTGGATGCTTTAACTGATTTCAGATACACCACCAGTTTCGACACCACATTAGTGTCATCTTCAGGACTTATATAAAGTATTACAGCTCTACGGACATATACCTTATAACATTCAATGCATCGTATATAAAAAATCAAGAAGTAAAAAGTAAATTTTATGTAGGAAGTCTTAGTGATTCACTAAACCAGTGGTGCCCAAAGGGGGGAGGGAGGGGGTCATGACGCAAACTGCCTCACTGAAATTTCTGCGGGGGTTGAGGGGAGAAACGAGTACTTTTGGCCAGCCTGGGGGTCACAAAATGTGAAATAAAAGTATTTAATTTCAGTATTACATGGCAAAACCATAGTTATTAGGTAATAAACTAGGAATCCAGGAGCTAATATCTCGGGTTTGTGTGTGTGTGTGGGGGGGGGGGGGGAGGGGATGAGGAGGCTGCTGGTCGCAATTTGGGGGTGGGGTGAGTCATTTGGCGAAGGGGAAAGTGGGCATCTCTGCTGTAAACTCATGGCCGAGCAGCACTCTTCTTGAGAAAAGTGGCCTTTGTCGAAAGAATGCTGGCAAAGTCATACAGGGGCGCCAAAACGTGGTCATTACCCGCCCAGAGGTACACCGAAGCGTCCGGTGATTTACGGCAATTTTCTTTGAGTAGCTTTAGTTCGACGCGTCATTCAGATCGAAAAAAAAAACTCCGACCGCAGTGACCGCTCAGACCGTGACTGGCACGCCGCAGACCGCTCGGCCACCGCGGCCGGTCATTCAGATCAGTTTGTATATTTGTTGATATACTAAGATATTCAGATGTTACTGACAACCGCATAGAACAGCAGGAAAACCTGCGAAATAGGAAGAAGAGGTATTTGAGTACCGAGCTTTCTGTAGTGTGACGGCAGCATGTCGGAAATTCCTCAATAGGACACATCACAATATAACGCGAAAATCAGCAGCGTGGTTTATTGGAATCACCAAGATAACACATACTCAATTTTAAATGAAACACATCGTTATAGTTTCACAAATGTTTAAATGTTTGTAAACGTATTGGACAGAACTACAATGCTCATCAGTCCGTGGACTTGAAAACTGCTTAAACTAATGAAATGAAGACCACGACCATAAAATGGTAACTGTCAAAAGAAATTTCAATATTGGTCGTAAATTAACATTTTTTGTTATTACAAACAGTCATCCTCAGTGGAACATGCACAATGGAATTTATATATTTCTGGTGTTACATGTCAATCCGCAAGGCTTTTGCACTCTGGAACATCTTGTAGCTATGGCCTGCGGCTTCACATATAGCACCAGAAACGTATCAATTCGACTGTGCATGTTACGCTAAGGATGACCATTCCATAGTCTAAATCGATTTTCAATAACAAAATTTTAATTTAGGACCAATGCAGATATTCCTTTTGATACTTAAAGTAATTTACACTAACGACAGGATACACACCTATGCCTGAGGTAGGAATCAAACCTCTGGCGGGACCGGCCACCCAGTCCGTATTATGACGCCTTAGACCAAGCGGCCACTCAGTGCGGTCATAGTTTCAGAAAAGAGGTGATTTGACAAACGGTGGAGAACTTGTACACGATAAAAGAAATAGTCCCGACTTAACGCAAATTACTCATTACCCTCAAATATCGGTTTCTCTTGGCAGAAAGCATGAAGTTGGATTTACCTGTGTGAGATTTGTTAATAAAAGAAATGTTTTTGGTAGAACGGATGTAATAAATTGCCGATGTAAACATTAGATCAAAGTAACGAAATTATTGGAGCTGGCTACAAAGGAAGGTACTTTCATATAGATGAATGTTAGGTCGACGACACTATTTCTTATAGTAAATGATACCAGGGTTTTGCTATCAACGGGTTCATGAACAATGTTAGTGAAAGCAACAAAGTTTTTGTGGTGAATCTGGATCCAAAAAAGGGGATGTGCAACGGGATTTCGTGGCCATATAAATTACAAAATTGATCAATTTGGAAGTAAAGAAAGTATGTGCGAAACAAATTCATTCCATGAGCTAATTTATATGTGAACATAATCAGCACGTACTGCTTAAGTGATTCGCTTACCGTCCATAGTCAATTCTTTCATAGGGTATATTGTAGAATAAGCTACCCCCATGAACCACAGATATTGCCGAGGTGGGGTGGCTTGCGTGCCTCAACGATACAGATTGCCGTACCGTAGGTGCAACCACAGCGGAGGGGTATCTGTGAAGAGGCCAGACAAACGTGTGGTTCCTGAAGAAGGGCAGCAGCATTTTCAGTAGTTACAGGGGCAATAGTCTTGATGATTGATTGAGCTGGCCTTGTAACATCAGCTAATGTGTCTTTGCCACACAGTTACTGCGAACGGCTGCAAGCAAGGGGAAACTACAGCCGTTACTTTTCCCGAGGACATGCAGCTGTACTGTATGACTATATGATGATGGCATCCTCTCGGGTAAAATATTCTGGAGGTACAAATAGTCCCCCATACGTCTCTCCGGGCGGGGACTACTCAGGAGGATGTTGTCATCAGGAAAGACAATACTGGCATTCTACGGAGCGGAGCGTGGAATGTTAGATCTAATCGGGTAGGAAAATTAGAAAATTTAAAAAGGGAGATGGATAGGTTGAAGTTAGATATAGAGGGGATTAGTAAAGTTCGATGGTATGATAAACAGGATTTCTGGTCAAGTGAGTACAGGATTATGTATACAAAATCAGATGGGGGTATCACAGGAGTGATAGGGTATACTGTAGAATAATACCTGCTATGAGTTATAATACATGTTATTTGTTTAAGAAATATTCTGTTTCGAGCTTGTGCGCACCTTCGAGTGGTTATACATTCATTTACATGTTCAACATGCGATGCATGAGTTCAATGTTCAAACGAAATACTGTGATGGTGCTAAACAAGTCAAAAAATAGTAACTGACAAAGCGATTTATGTATAAAAACTGGTAACGGAGATTATTCTACATATTATAATCGAAAAGTCACGGAATTTATCTGTGTCCACAATGGACAAAATACACTCAGCTGTTTGTCCACCAAGTGATCAGTTCATGTGTCAGTTTCCGATGCTCGTCATTTTCAACGGTTTCACTGTCTTCTTTGAAACTTACTCCAGGGTCGACACTGATTTAATGCGAGCGCTGAAGAGCCGGTGCAAAGTTGTGGAGCACCCTGTAGAAGCACCGCTTACATAGCTGGGTGGGTAGAGTGGGGATGCAACTGCTCGGTCATGAGTTCACAGACAGACTATACTCGACTACTTCGCTTGTTTTCGGGATGCGTCAGTACTTATTCCCTAACATTCAAACGCTGGAGAATAGCGATTTTCCTGTTACTGGTCGCAAATTGTACTATTTTGTGGATTGTTTCGGTCGTCCATCTTGTTGTTTAGCTTACACGACCAGATATTGGGTTATTATTTCTTGACAGTGATGACTCTGCTATCTACTGACCCGTTGGTACCATGATGTCTCGCCATGAATATATCTCATTTAACCTAGTTATGATTATAATCTATAGAGATATGCTGTGTTTCCAATATCAGATGGGTTCGATGTACTACCTTCGCCATAGACACAGCTGTTTTTGGGCGGCATTAATTTAAGGTATTAAATTAGTTTTTCATTTAGTAGGTTATATATTTATTTATATTAATGGTGAATAATCATCTCTTGACGCCTCAGGAAAATATTTCTTCCTTTCATGTTCTTGAATATTTTGCCGCACCTGTCTGTTGTTACGTGACACTCCTGATTTTATAAGTGTGAAGAAGGGTATTTGATAGCACGGCAGTCAAAACTGTTGCATTTAGAAGTAATTTCAACCAGATATTTATATTTTCTGTGTCTTTCATACCATCGATGATATAGGCTTATAGTATACAGGTTCTTATGGCCTATGATACTGTTGTTGTTGTGGTCTTCAATCCGAAGACTAGTTTGATGCAGCGCTCCACGCTACCCTTCCCTGTGCAAGTCTCTTCATCTGAGAATACGTTCGGCAACCTACATCCTTTTGAATCTGCTTACTATATTCGTCCCTCGGTCTCACTCTACGATTTTTACCCCACACGCTTCCTTCTAAGTTGAGAATTTCTTGATGTCTCATAATGTGTCCAACCAATCTATCCCTTCTCTTAGTCAGTATATGCCAGAAACTCCTTTTCTCCCCGATTCGGTTAAGCACATCCTCATTAGTTACGTAATCTACCCATCTAATTTTCATCATTCGTCTGTAGCAGCACATTTCAAAAGCTTCTATCATCTTTTTGTCTGAACTCCTTATCGTTCACGTTTCACTCCCATACAATGCTACACTCAAGACAAATACCTTCAGAAAGGACTTCCTAACATTTAAATTAATATTGAATGTTAACAAGTTTCACTTCTTTATAAACGCTTTTCTTCTCATAGTTATTCTGCATTTTATATCTTCTTTACTTTGGCCATCAGAAGTTGTCTTGCTACCCAAATAAAAAAAATTCATCTACTACTTTTATTGTCTCATTACCGAATCTAATTCCTTCAGCATCGCCTGATTTTCTGACATTGCATTCCATTACCTTCGTTTTACTTTTGTTAATGTTCATCTTATATCTTCCTTTCAAGACACTGTCCATCCCATTCACTTGCTCTTCCAGATGTTTTGCGGTTTCTGACAGAATTACTATGTCATTGGCAAACCGCAATGTTTTTATTTCTTCTACCTGCACTTTAATGCCCTCTCCAAATTTCTCCTTCCATTCCTTCACTGCCTGCTCAATGTACATATTGAACAACATTGGGGATAGGCTACAACCTTGTCTTACTCTCTTGCCAACCTCTGCGTCCCTTTCTTGATCTTCGACTCTAATAACCAAATTCAAATGTTCAAATGTTTGTAAATTCTATGGGACTTAACTGCGGGGCTATCAGTCCCTAAACTTACAAACTATTTATGAACTACTTACGAACTAGGACGGCACAAATATCCATGCCCGAGGGGGGATTCGAACTCTAATAACCGCTGTCTGGTTTTTGTATAGGTTGAATATAACTCTTCGCTCCCTATGTTTTACCCTGATATCTTCAGAATTTGGAAGAGTGTATTCCAGTCCACATTGTCAAAAGCTTTCTCCAAATCTACAAACGCTAAAAATGTAGGTTTTCCTTTCCTCAGCCTATCTTCTAAGATAAGTCGTAATGTGAGTATTGCCTCCCGTGTTCCTACATTTCTCCTAAATCCAAACTGATCCTCCCCGAGTTTGGATTCCACAAACTTTTCCATTCGTCTGTAAATAATTCGTGTTAGTTTTTTGCACCAATGAGTTATTACACTGATAGTCCTGTAATTTTCACTATGATACTACTTTATTTAATTTACACGAGACATGAGATGTGGTTTTTACTCTTTTTATTTCTTTTTATATGATAACATTGTGTAACATGTCACAAGGTATATGCTTATAGAACTGTAATTCTTTTTATAGGGCCTAGAGATAGCACTAATGTCGAATCGAAACCGTTCGTGTAATTAAAATCAATCCAAAAACATTTACGGATCTTCTTACATCGTTGCATTATTATCGGTACTAACAATGCTGGATATGCCCCCATTACACCTTTGGGTCAAGATGGAGGCAGCGGCTGGTGCATACAGACTCAAATCTGGCAACAACTGGAACTCTTTGGGATATCCAGAATCACACACTAAAATAGTGAGTGAGGTAAATATAGGAGAGGTTGGGGAAATGCCAGCCGACTATATTATAACCCCATACTGCTTCAACAAGCCTTTCAATATAACAATTGGTACTAGGGAGCAGTGGGAGAAATTAGTTCGACACCGTACGGGGGATATTGTCTGGTTCACTGACGGGTCAAAATCAGACCAAGGCGTTGGGGCAGGGGTATACGGGGTGCAGCCAAGACTGGAGGGCGTCATCTCTCTAGGGAAAGTGGCCTCAGTATTCCAGATCGAAATCACTACCATCAGGGCGTGTGTGGAGGAGAATTTGCGTAGGTGCTACAAAGACCGTAGCACCTATATCTATTCAGACAGCCAGGCAGCCCTGAGGTCACTGGCAGCTCCTGCAACAAGGTCTAACATTGTTGCAGAATGTCACAGGGTTCTAGTGGAGCTAGGGGAAAGCAATAAACCTATTGTGGGTCCATGGCCACTCGGGGATCAGTGGCAACGAACATGACGATAGATTAGCCAGGATGGGGGCAGAGACTCCATTTATTGGACCGGAACCTGTCCTGACAATCACCAAGGCAATGATCAAATTGGAGCTACGTAACTGGCTCAGAAGACAGCACGTAGAATATTGGACCAAAGTCCATCAACAAAAACATGGCAAGGTAATGATGCCAAAGCCATGTTTAAAAAGAAGCTCTGCAATCCTGGGTCTGAACAGGAGAGAGATTAGACTCATGGTTGGAATGCTGACAGGCCATGGGAATCTCAGAAAACACCTACATACAATGGGAATAACAGAAGAGGACCCTAAATGTAGGATCTGTGATGACGGTGATGAAACTGCATCACATCTAATCTTCGAATGCATTGCATTGGAGAGTAAAAGGCACAGAACATTTGGGACAACCAGACCCGAAGAAATTGTGTCTAATAAAGAACTGGTAAAGGGAGTGCTTGCACTGTTCAAGGGCATTGGTTGGCTTTAATAGAAATACAGGGAGCGATACCGCACAATAAACTTAGTTTCGGTGCGGGCAGTGGCGGGTTGGTCCAACACTGTTTTAGCTTCCCTGAAAAAATCAAATCAAATCAAATCAAATCGGTACTAAGTCAACTTCATGCTAGGTCAATGACAGTAGACAGTGAAACAATTACTGAAGAAAATGAATGAGGATTAGAGCTTAAATCCCATCGACATCTTGGTCGTTTGAGTCAGGAATCAATTACGAGTATAACGGAGTGTGATAACGAGGGAGCTGGAACGTGATGGCGCGTATAGCCTCCTGGAGTGAGTCAGTGAGCAATCTGCTTTTCATGACCACGATTTGCCAGCCGTCAGCTGGGACTCACCACCGCCGGACTCACGACTCTGGCCAGCAGCGCCGTAAATCGGTCTCGCCTGCCAATCAGCCGGACAGCGTTCCGGTGTCGTGCAGAGAGCGAAACTTACTGACCAATCTACTGGCTCTTTTTATTTAAGTAAAAAGTTTTAAACCTTCAATATCTTTTCATTGTTTAACTAAGCGGATTCTAGATGTGAAAATGCTGAAATACTCATTTTTTTATCTGTAGATAAACTGGGAAAAGGTCTTATGTTAACCGGAAACCTGATAGTTTTATTCATATTCAAGTAACGTAACAAAATAAATAAATAAATTTATGAAAGATGTGTAGACGAAATCTATTCAGACAGGATTGTTTAGATGCTGCTGTACGTTATAATGCAATATTACATCTACATCTACATACATACTTCGCAATTCACCGTAAGGTGCGTGGCGGAGGGTACACTGTACCACTACTAGGCATTTCCTTTCCTATTCCACTCCCAAATTGAACGAGGAAAAAAAGAATGCCTATATGCCTCCGTACGAGCCCTAATTTCTCTTATCTTGTCTTTGTGATTTTTACGCGAAATGTAAGTAGGCGGCAGCAAGATCGTACTACACTCAGCTTCAAATTCCGGCCCTCTAAATTTACTTAACAGAAATTCACGAAAAGAACGTCGTCTTTCTGCCAGCGATGCCCAATTGAGTTGCCGGAGCATTTCCGTGACACTCGCGCATTGGTCGAACCTACCGGTAACAAATCTAGCTGCTCGTCTTTGAACCGCCTCTATGTCTTCCTTTAAACTGATCTGCTGCGGGTCCCAAACACTTGAGCAATACTCAAGACGTGGTCGTACAAGCGTTTTATACGCGGTCTCCTTTACAGGTGAAGTACATCTTCCCAAAATTCTCCCAATAAACCGAAGTCGGCTGTCCGTCTTACTCACAACTGTCCTTACATGCTCGTTCCATTTCATATCGCTCTGCAATGTTACGCCCAGATATTTTAACGACGCGACAGCATCAAGAAGCTCACTACTAATGCTGTATTCGAGCATTATGGGATTGTTTTTTCTACTCATGCGCATCACCTTACATTTTTCTACGTTGAGAGCTAGCTGCCAATCTTCGCACCAACTAGAAATTTTGTCTAAGTCAACCTGTATGCTATTACAGTCAGTTACAGACGACACCCTCCCATACACCACAGCATCATCAGCAAACAGCCGCAAATGTTACTCTGTCCATCAGATCATTTATATAGATAGAAAATAATAGCGGTCCTATCACACTCCCCTGGGGCACGCCTGACGATACACTCGTCTCTGATGAACACTCGCCGTCGAGAACAACGTACTGCGTTCTATTACTTAGGAAGTCTTCCAGCCAGTCACAAATTTGTGACTATTTCATGAAGTAGCGATTGCCTCTTGTCTTTATCAAGATGTCTTTACATATGACATTTTTGTTAAAACACTAAGTTAGCAGTGCACCGCTCTATCTTTCGACCAACTTTGTTGTATGGGAGTGACAGTTGTGTGGATACAGGTTACCTTATTCATAAGGTAGAGGTTACAGATATGAAAGTAGCAAGAATGATTGCAGGAACTAATAGATGGGAACAATGGCAGGACGGTGTCCATAATGAGGAAATAAAAGAAAAACTTGGAATGAACACCACAGATGAAGCAGTTAGAGCGAACAGATTGGGATGGTGGGGTCATGTAACACGCATGGCAGAAGCAAGGTTACCTAAGAGACTCATGAGCTCGTCAGCGGTGGGTAAGAGAGTCGAGGTAGACCAAAAAGAAAGTACTTAGATTCGGTGCAGAATGATTTTGAAGTAAAAGACATAACATCAGACGAGGCATCAATGTTAGCATTGAATAGGGGATCATGGAGGAATTTTATTAGAGGTACTATGCTCCAGAATGAACGCTGAAAGCCGTGATCAGTCTCTAATGATGATGATGATGATGATGAGAAATTCCATTACCATGCTGAATTATAGGATACTGCAATAGTTAACGAGCAATTATAATCATCAAAATTATGGTTATGCAGAACTGCCAGTCACAACATCAAAACGAATGCAAAGTGTAATACAATGACTTTGAAAGGGTTAATATGGTATCTGTAGGGTCAAAAAGGGCATATTTCCATTAAAGTTATTCCCCTTCCAGTAGACCATAATAGACAACGTTTTCCAAGCGAATTAGCATCTTACTGTGAGATTACGGAATGTTTATCTACGATGTTAAGGGTAATTAACTGGGACGAGTTCGATTTCATTCACACATCTCTCTGAATGTTGAAACGGGTGAAGCTAAGCCAATTAATGTAGTAAGTAGAACGGACATTTCATCAACATATCAGATCCCTCAGTTTCCTTGCATGCAAAGCACATTTATGCCAATTTGCAATGTTCTCATGGGGAACGCTTTTTTTCTGGCATTCCTAACTCATCTTCTTGATTTTGTTAACTAACAAATTCCTCAGTAACAACAATTCCATGGACATCAGCAAACAATGTCGATAACCTCTCCGATAGGCGAGAATGCCTTCCTGTTTGTTTTACGCCAAATCTCTTAATGGTTTAAGAATTCAGTTACCTATGTAATAATTAATATAATAATTTGATCGATTGATTGGTCAAATATTGTTGAAATTTTGTTATCGTTTTGCATTAGCTATTAATGTGCGTTCAACCAATGTTTCTCTTTAAAAACTACAATTTTTATGATATGCCTATGTCATCAATTGATCTCCCATTACATTTGTATTTCTTTACTGCGGAATTAATAAGGTGGCTCATAAAGTTCTAGAAACTTACATTGTTCTTAGAGCTAATAAATCAATCTATTGCTGCAGTTTTGAAATTCAAACTGGAACTTACGAGTATTAAGGGAAATAAAACAAGGTCTTCCTATGATTTTATACATAGAAGTTTCCAACATATTTACACACATAGCTCCTGTTCCACACCGTCGGTTATGGATTGTTATGATTCTGTGTACCATATTTCTAATAAGATTTCCTTTTCATTTTTTCTGTGATAATCGCATCCTACCGAGCAACCAACTACAAATATCAGATATTGCCATTGCGAATAACATTCTCCCCCCTTATTCCCTCATATATTGTAGTTCCCTCGATCGGTGATTCATCAAAACTTAGAACCTTAACAAATCTCAATACAATTCTAGCTCCTTAATTCAGATCAACAAATTTCTTTCGATGAAGAATGTTTTCCTCACTTAGAATAATCCTCTTGGAATTAGTGTCTTCCCATCTTCGGTTAGCGTTTCATGTAAACAACTGTCTGTGAGAATTTAGCCACACAAGAAGGAGTACTTTATATTATTTAGTGGTAGTCATTGTAAAACAACACGAATTCATACTAGGGAGGACTCGAACGTACGACTGGGAGCAGCCGCAAGGTGCCTTAGAGCGCACGGCTACGCCCTCGCGGTCATTCGAAGATTGATTGAAATTTATTTATAGAAATGTAAACATATATTCTTTCACTTTTCATTCGAGTTATTAACGTTTCCAGAAGTTTAATGCCTTTCTCCATTTGCAATTATTGTATTAAATGGTAAGTTATGTTAATTATTATATTTATACTGTCATTTCGCTAATGTTTCTATGAGTTAACTGCTCGTAATAGTTAAGGTTTGATTTGGTGAGGTTTATTCTATGTAGCTATCCAGTACATAACGCATTAGAAAATTTTCACTTACCTAATTTGTATTGATTATGTTTCAGTAGTACTGTGTGTGAATGACTGCTTATAATTCGATGAATTCCTTCTCCAAGGTGCCGGCCACCAACCAAAAATAAATACGATTTCATTCGCCTGAAATATGGGAAAGAGGACTTTTTATGTAATTCCTTTCCAGCTATTGTCAGAGTAAGACAAGAAATCGAGGTTTCATTGAATCCCCCTCCCCTCGAGGGCCATTCTTTCTTCTTTCCTCCTGTACTGCATTTACTTTCTCTTCCCCTCCTTTCCTATCCTTAATTCTTCCCCTCCCCATCTGGTAACTGATGACCTTAGGTCCCCCTGTCTCAAACCACCAGTATTAGCGTCTACTTCCTCAATGTAGCACCTGGCGTATCCGGTAACGAAAGAACTGTATAAACCAGTCCAATCCGTCATGGTGATAAAACAAGGAAAATCGAAAAAAAAAAATTAAAATTCACACTCTTTATAGGTAGACCTCGGCTACGATGGTACAAGAATGAAGGAAAATTTGAGTTCAACGTCCCACTGACACTGTGATCCTTAGATACGGACAATGATGGAGGCAATATGGAATACTCAAGATTCCAACCAATTTTAACACGGCATGTTAAGTAAGAATGTTCTGTGCCGTATCCTGCTCAGCACATTTTCGTAAAGTTGTGAGATAGGACATGGAATACAATGTGATATCGAAAACATTGAAATATCGTCACTTGGTGATGAGAATGCCCCACTAAATTGTTAGGAATACCGCTGGGGGTGTCGGAACCAGTCCCATACCGAGTCTCTTGACAGAATATGGTGATCCAATGCTTTACACAGACAACAACCTTTTGCGCTGTGAGCGTCGTATAAATCAATATCTACGCCAGATGTACCTGCATAATACCTCTGCATAACATAACCTTGAGTGTCTATTAATGAAAGTTTTTTTAGTAAACGACTGCGATTAAAGGAGTATGGGATATGCACGAAAGATCGCCTTTTGGAATTGGATGAGCTAAGTATTAGCCCCTTTTTAATGAAATAGCCAATTTGGCTGTACCTGATAGCCTGAATTGTTGTAGACTTTAGAAGTTAAAAGAAAGATTGCACTCTCGGCATTACGTTTGCATTTCTCTTTCATAATCACAATTTTACAGATGTATATATTGGTGGTTCCAAAGACAGAGATTCGTCTCTTTCATGAATTAACGATACTGACAGAAGAAATCCAAGCTATGCTGAAAGCACTGAAGCTGACGAATGTTCAGGGAATACAGTTTCGTCCCCTCCTCTGATTCCTTCAATGCTGTATTATCAGAGAAGTAAAGATTATCGGCAGAGAGAATGGTCCAGGTACTTGACCAACCGAACATGGAGGTATTCGTCTGCTGGGTACAGGCAAGCGGGATGTTGCGAAAGTGAACGAGATGAAACCTTGGAAGAGGCCACGTCAGTGCGTGCATATAACAATTCGCCCCACTTGTAACGGTCGCGTTTTGTGTTGTGCAAAGGAAAGGTTGGTGGCGATATGTCATCCATTTTAGCTAATGATGAGAGAAGGCAATTAATCTTTTACAATTCTGTATAGTTTTTGCTACGTGCGTATGATTCTGGGTGCTCTTGTGTCGCGTCTCCAAAAAGCCTCCCCACTTGTGAACTATTGATTCGCAAGGTACTCTTTGAAATGAGGTAGTACGTAATATGCAGACCGTATGCACAGAGAGAGAGATTGTGACGCACTGGGGCCTGGGCCACCAAATGACGCAGACTTCAATGTATCCAAGAGCCAGGCGGTAGTCTTGACTAAAAAAAAAAAAAATATTGCCCATAGATCTACACCCATAGCGGGAGGTCCCATTCCATGGAGGGCAGTGGCTAAATACCTCGGAGTAATACTCGACAGGACTCACAAAATTATATCTTCCTTCGAGCTACATATCCTCCGCTCGACCCCTATCCGTCTCTGTCCATTATTGGAGTATGTGGCCATAGTGTGAGAAAACGCAGCCAACTTCCAATTCGAGATGTTGCATAGGGTGCAGGATCGTGCGTTCAAGATCGCGTTACACCTACCCGTAAGATGATCTCCTATATGAAGAGATCGGGATCGAACGTCTTCGTCAAATAATCCGGCACATGGCCCACTGTTTTATGAATGCCAGGGCAATTCAGCAGTTGTCTGGAACCGGACCAACAACCCAGGCTGATAACACATTGGCTTTATATTCTGCGTTAGTAACTCTGTGGTTGTAAATCTAGTTGGCACCATCATCACATCAAAACGAGACATTCCACACAGAAATGTTATCTACATATACATGGGATTGCAAATCACCTTTATATTATTTCTCTTTCATTCCATTCTCGAATAGCGCGCGGGAAAAAAAAGAACACCTGAACCTCTCCGTTCGAACTCTCGTTTCTCGTATTTTATTCTGATGATCATTTCTATCTATGTAAGTGGAGTCCACAATATATTTTCGCTTTCGGAGGAGAATGTTGGCGATTGGAGTTTCGTAAGTAGTCCACGCCGCAGCGATAAGTGCCGTTGTTGTAATGATTCCCATCCCAGATCCTGCTTCATTTCCGTAAGGCTGTCTCCCCTGTATCGTGACAATACAAAACGAACTGCCCTTCTTTGGATTCTTTCGATGTCCTCCGTCAATCCTAACTGATTGGGATCCCACACTGGGAGGAAAATTCCAAAAAAGGACGAACAAGCGTAGTGTATGTAGTCTCTTTAGTATTTCTGTTACATCTTTTAAGGGTTCTGCCAATAAAAGGCAGTCTCTGGTTCCCGTTTCCCACGACATTATCTACGTGTTCTTTCCAGTTCAAGTCTGAAGTAATAGTAATTTTGAGGAGTTTACGGCCTTCACTTTTAATTGATTTATCTTCTAAACAAAGTTTAAGGGATTTATTTTCGTACTCATGTGGACGACTTCACACTTCTCATTATTTAGAGTCAATTGCCAATTTTTACACTACAGTATCTTATTTAGATCGTTCTGCAGTTGGTTTTGATCTTCAGATGATTTCACTAGACGGTAAATGACGGCGTCATCTGCGAACAACCTAAGAGAGCTGCTTAGATTTTCTCCCATTTCGTTTATGTAAGGCCGGCCGCGGTGGCCGAGGAGACTGAGGCGCTTCAGTCACGGTCTGCACGGCCACTACGGTCGGGGGCTCGAATCCCCCCTCGGGCATGGATATTTGTGCCGTCTTTAGTATAAGGTAGTTCATAAGTAGTTTGTAAGTTTAGGGACTAATGACCCCGTAGTTAAGTCCCATAAGCTTAACAACCATTTGAACATTTGTTTATGTAAGTAAGGAACAGCAGAGGACCAATAACATTGCCCTGCGGAACGCCCGATATCACCTCTGTTTTAGTCGATGCCTTACCATCGATTACCACAAACTGTGTCATCTATATGACAGGAAATTCCCTATCCAGTCACAATTTTGGGGTGATATAGCATAACCACGCAATTAGATTAAAAGCCACACGGAAGTCTCGGCAGGAATAGCACATCATGTTTACACCGTCCAACAGGAAGTGCTCGTAGTGGTTGTGGCAGTAGCAGAGAGAAAGCAGGTGGCGGCGAGGAAAGCCGCGGGTAGCGGGAGGGGCGTGCCGAACGTCGGCGGAAACCAAACTGCCGGAGTTGGTGGGGGCGGCTGAGCGGAAGCGATGGAACTGCGTTGTCAGGGTAACGCGGCCTGTGGTCCCTCGCGAAGCTGCTGTGGGATTTTTCGTTCTCCCTTCCCGCTGTCTGAGTCAGCGTCGTAACTGAAAATTTTATTCCAGAGGTTGCTGTGAGCCTCTTGATTATGAATTCGACGCTGAGGATGTTGGGCAGGGAGTTAAATTCCAGAAAAGTTTCACCGCCCGAGATACCAGCGTGTGTTATGGAGGTTATGAAAATGGAAATTCCAGAAAAGTTTCACCACCCGAGAAACCAGCGTGTGTTATGGAGGTTAAATTGTGCCCTCGTTCTATTGAGACTGCTGGACTAAAATAAAGGTTTTATGACTTTGTTCTGCTTGGGCTTGGAGCCTTGCACTACGTAGTCTCCGTATCTTGCTGTCATGTTTCAGCTTTTAGACTGCATGTCAATGTTTTAGGCTGATCATTTTGGTGTGTGGCAGAGTGGGTGGCTAATCGTGTTTATTCTAGGTATCAGTTGCGGTGTGTTCTATATGTGCAGCTGCTCACAAAATCCATGGAAGATAAGCTGTTGATGCAAAAAAGTAAATAAATAAATAAATTTATTCTGTTATTGCCGTATTTGATAGATATGATTATTTGTAATAACTGATGTGCAGTATGCTGATGACGGCAGACATTGCTGAAATCGATAGGACATAAAGAAATAAAATATTGTAAAGCTTTTGGCAAAAAATAAAATAAAATAAAACAAATAAATAAAAAAGATTTTTTTCTAATGACTTTTGTATTGCTTGTTGCCACAAATGTCTGGCCTTTATCTAGGAATATGTCGCGATTTCGAGGGTCAATGACGTTTATGTGCTCTGTTGTCACAAATAATTAGCTAATTCTCTATAATTACAGTCTGGGCAGAAGGATATGTTAATCAGTGAAGTTAGACGTACCGAAATGTTGTTCTCGATATTGTTCTTTATTATGGGCGGAATGTTATTTTAGGAATTAGTTTGTTGATTTGAAAATGGACTAAAATATCCGAAACCCATGCCTTTCGTGGCGTTTACAATATTAAGAGCGAAAAGAAACAAGTTGCGTAAAGCAAGAAAAGTAGTGAATCGACGCACCGCTAGATTAGCCAAGTCAAGCCGTGTCGGGCTTCGGGTCACCGTTCGGGTCTGACAAGAGCTGATGGCAAGCTAGGTGCGCTTAGTCCTTGAGAGGCCAATTGAGGAGCTACGCCTTCTTGATTGAGAAGTAGCGGCTCTGGTCACGAAAACAGACGAAACGGCAGGGAGTGGTGATCGTTGACCACGTCCCCCTCCCTAACGCATCCGTTGAAGCCTTCGGACGGAGGATGACATGGCGGCCGGTCGGTTTCTGATGTGCCTTTCGATGCTAGTAGGACGAAATTTGCAGTGAAAGGCGGTCAGTATCTTTTACAAACAAACTGCATAATACAAAAAAAGTAGAGAAACCTCGGTTATCATTTTCCCATGTCAGAAACGTACAGATACATGTACATACATTTTACACAGTTATGATTCGATTAACTTTGACCAAACCGTTCATTTTCTGTTGCTTGTTGAATATCATCTTCTGTACAGAAGGCTGGGCACAGTCGACATATGTCGAACAGTATTGTCATCTCCACAGTCACACCGAATATAACTTGGATCAGTGTATCCCCGTCTTGTCAAATTAACTTTTGATCTTCCAGCTCCAGATCTCAGTCTGTTCAGAGACTTCCAAGTTATCCATTCCTCTTCATAGCCAGAAGGTAAAGCTTCAACAACTCTTTCTCAACATGGGGGATGATAGATCGTAGCCCTCCATAATTGTAACCTAGCTTTTTTCAGCAGTGTTCCTAACTTCCTTTGATGTGCTAAGAAAACTATTCGTTGACTACAGTTGTCGCGGATGCGGTTATAGCTGCTCCTGCTCCACTGCCTTGTTTTTCTTGTTCGCAGGTATATCTCTTCCAACAGCTGGTGGTGCTATTCCTGCGAGATGGTAAAGCCATTCGACTAGGAGTGGGATGCAAACAGTCTGTTATAATTCAGCGGGTTTCGTTGAGAGCTGCATACACCTGTTTGGCATGAGTTGGTGTATACCAAACAGAACAGGTATACTGTGCCGCACAATAGTAAGTGCCGTTACAGATGTTCGGATTTTCAGGTTGAATACCCCACTGTGATCAGGCCAGTTTTCGTAAGGAGATTGTTTCTGGTTGAAATCTTCCAACTCGCAGTTCATGCAGTGCTTCCTGAAAGTGTTACTCGTTTTGGAGTCTCGCAGTGTTCCAGATCAATCCCCCACCATAGAATCTTTAACTCGCAGTTAGCTTCATTTTTTCTCAAATAAAAGCACACAGTTGGGTATTTGATGGCTTTGGTTTTAACCCTATCGTGACCGACGGGACATATGTATCGCTACGAATTTGCGTCCCTGAGTTCACAGAAATATAAAAATCCCACATATGTGCGCTGGTGCCATTTGGTGTTGAATACACCAACAGCCTGGAGTTGTTTGGCGTCGACTGCGCGTGTTATCGCTTATTTGTTTCAGTTTGGTTTGGCGGTTTTATGTACTGGAAAAAGTTTGAAACAGGTAAGCCTAGTAAACGTTTGCTATAAATATACAGGTTTTTGGACATATTTATTGGTAAATAACTTGGGCACTTGTCATTTCTATTTTACCATTTGTCGATATTTGTGACAAAATGTGTAGTTATATATATTCTATTGTGTGATACTATTTGATTTCTCTTGATTTGATATGGAACGTTATATTTGTTATGCTTGTTACTGTTACATAGTGGAAGCTACGACATTGGATTCAACTGTTTCGTTGGAAACTGAGAAGATAAATTGAAGCTGACAATCGCCAAAATGCACAAAGAGAATAAATTATGTAATCCTTAGTAATATCTTGTCATTCCGTGTTTCTCGAAATGTCACTATGGCCAAATGTGGAAATATTAAACTAATTGTTTTTGCTGCCCAATGGTGAAGAGTTGCCACAAGACGAATGTGATGAAGAGGGAGCTGAGGAACTTACAGTACCTGATGGCTCAAATGAGTGACAGGAGTAGTTACAAATGACAGCCAGGATTATATAGAATAGGATAGTAATTCATCACAAAAAGCAGACCAGGAGTTTCCGTCATTCCTGATGTTAAAAATATGTTCAAATGTTTGTAGAGCTTATGAGAACTACGGGGTCATCAGTCCTTGAACATACAAACTACTTATGAACTAGCTTATACTAAAGACGGCACAAACATCCATGCCCGAGGGGGGATTCGAAACCCCGACCGCAACGGCCGTGCAGACCGTGCCGCAGACCACTCGGCCAATGCGGCCGGCTCATTCCTGATGGTGTGCACTTATGCGCAGTTGAAATATATTTTCCAAAAAAGGAGCACAAGGATGCGACGGAGACAAGGCACCACACGGAAGCAAAAGACACAGACAAATATCATATGTAGTTACTGAAAAGTACCACAATGTTTTAATATATATATATATATATATATATATATATATATAACTTACACAAATGCCGATGGCGGGCAATGGTCCTATTCTCATTGCGGAGGCACTCCAAGGCCCTTACTCTTACGGGAATCATTTTACAATAACTACGAGTTTGAGTTCTAGTGGGCAGGGTAAAGTTGTGAATTTGTATCTGACAAGAGGCGTGCTTGTGTAATTCCGTGCAGTGGTGGGGATCGTTGTGTCCCCAGTGGTGTAGGGGTCAGCGAAACTGTATAGAAAGCAGGCGATCCGGGTTCGAATCCCGGCTGGATGCACAGTTTCAACTTTACCCATTCGCTGTTATACATTCCGTCAATACGAGCCGCGTCTAGAAAGTAAGTTCAATTTATCTCCGCTGCAGCGCTGCGATTGCAGTTTCGCACATGCGCTGTAGACGATGTGTATTAAGAGATCACTGTCAGTTACGTACGCTTTGTTGTGGTTGTTTGAAATGTCGGCGTTGATTGAAAATCCCGCCGCCTGTGAAATCAGGTCGGTGATTCGGTTTCTGAATGCGAGAAAAGTGAAACCAAGTAAAATTTATCGGCTAATTTGCGATGTTTACGGACCAAATGCGATGAGTGATTCGATGGTGAGAATATGGATCCGACAGTTCAATGGCGGGCGTAGTGATGTGCATGATGTAGAACGAAGTGGGCGTCCACCTTTGGTTACAGCAGAACTGGTTCAAGCGATTGATGACAAGACCCAGGAAAACCGTAGGTTTACAATTAGTGCTCTCGCTATGGACTTCCCCCAAATTTCACGATCACTGATGCATGAAATTGTTACCAAACAACTGAAATTACGTAAACTTTTCTCACTTTGGGTACCAAAGATTCTCACTGAGCAACACAAAACACAAGGATGGGTAGTGCACTTGAGTTTTTGACTCGTTATGCTGGAAGCGGCGAAGAATTTCTGAGACGGTTGTACAGGAGATGAAACGTGGGTTTATTACGACACCCCTGAGAGTAAGCGGCAATCAATGGAATGGAGGCAAGATTTTGCGGCGGTGGAGGAGCCGAGCGGTCTAAAGCGTCTCGCTGCGGAACACGCGGTTGCTCGCCATGCAGGTTCGAGTCCTCCCTGGGGCATGGGTGTGTGTGTTTGTCCTTAGGTTAGTTTACCTAGAAACAAGTAGTTTGTAAGCTACGGACTGATGACCACGTAGTTTGGTCCGATAGATTTACAAACATTTGAACATTTGAATAGAGGCACACTTCATCTCCACCAAAGGTAAAGCCGAAGCAAATCATGACACCTCGGAAAATGATGTGCACAGTGTTCTGGGACTGGAAAGGCATCCTACTCATTGACTTCTTACCGCGTTGTCAAACAATCAAAGCAGATGCTTATTGCGAGACACTTCGGAAATTGCGCCGTGCAATTCAGAATTAGCGCCGGGGACTGCTATCAAAAGGTGTTGTTTTGCTTCACAACAACGCACGGCCACACACTGCAAATGTGACGAAAAACCTCCTACAGGAATTTGGCTGGGACGTGTTTGACCATCCTCCGTACAGCCCTGACCTCGCTTCTAGCGACTTCCATCTGTTCTTATATTCAAGTCTTTCCTTGGCGGTTATCACTTCACCAATGACGACGAGCTGAAAGAAACTGTTTCCAAATGGTTGAAGACAACAGGCGGCAGATTTCTATGAATATGGTACACAAAACCTGGTACCACGCTATGACAAATGCCTGCAAAATTTCGGCAGTTATGTGGGAAAGTAGTTTCAGGGTTGTAGAATTTTGTGCAATAAAATTTTCTTCTGTATCTGTGCACAATTTCATTTTATTACCAAACGGAACTTACTTTCTGGGCGCGCCTCGTATTTCACAAATATTTTATGTTCTGAATAAATAAACATATTTGACGTAAAAATGGTAATAACATTGTTATTTCTACAGACACAAATCCCTGCTAAAAGAAACAGTGGTTCCTTAATTTTACTGCTCCTCGAATTCAGTAGGACACATACATCACACACCAAATAATTATCTTTTTTCTCTCTGGGCATGTTCTCGCACATTCAGGGTCGGCTTTGTTAAATCCGGATTTAGCGTGTTAATATTTACGGAGTGGCCGGATGCCCTTCCCGTTGTTATCATATGCCCCCTGGAAGGAAATGTGTACCCCAAATGTCTGCGTATAGTGTTATATGTGTGAAAGTGTTACGAAATGTTTGATAATCGTGTAACTGAGTTAGGAATTTGGTACCAGCCGAGTATTGACCTAGGGGGATGTTGAAAACCGCCTAAAAACCACAGGCTGGCCGACTCCCTTCGTTAATCCGCCTCCCCGTCTCGGAAAGCGATGGGTTAGACCACACGGCTAACCGAGCACGTCACACATAAAATAATTGTAAAACTATAAATAACAACTGCAATTTAGGAAGCAGGAAAGTTGTTCTTTTCATTCTCCACTCCGAAGAGTGGAGCCCATAAAGAGTCGCGGTTCTGTTCAGCCAATGGGGCAAAGGGGGGATCCCAATTGGGAATAAGTGGGAGGGGCTCACCAGTTCCGGCATACGCCTTACAACCAAGGAAAACCTCCCGAAAACCTTTGTCGGATCCGGGGGATTGGGACCAATTTAATTTATCTGTGGGACGTTGCCCTAGAGTACAAATGGATTATCGGGAGAGCGCGAGTGCACTCACAACAATCAAGGATCGGACGCCCGAGTTACTCTCGTAAACTTGTAGACATCAGCTCGACCAACAGTGGACAAGCTTTACCCTGGAGTAGCCGCACCCGCGATCACGGTATCCTCAGAGTCTGTGGGAAGCAGGAAAGCACCTCACACACACACACCTTATTTTTTTCATTCTCCACTCCGAGGAGTGGAGCGGGCTGTTTGAGATCCGACCCATGAAGAGTCGCGTTTCTATTCAGTCGATTATCAGACAAGCTGATAGTGGGGCTAAGAGGGGATCCCGATTGGGAATAAATGGGAGGGGCTTACCAGTTCCGGCATACGCCTTACAACCAAGGAAAACCTCCCGAAAACCTTGGTAGGAACCGGGGGATTGGGACCAATTTAATTTATCTCCGGGAAATTGCCCCGGACTACGAATGCATCATCGGGAGAGCACGAGTGCACTCACGACAATCAAGGCTAGGACGCCCGAGTTACTCTCGTAAAGTCCTAGAGATCAGCTCGACAAACAGTGAACAAACATCCCCCTAAGGAAACCGCACCCGTGAGCACGGTATCCTCTGCGTCGATGAAGCAGGAAACCAGTTGTTACAGTAATATGTGAAATTTTAAATAATTCGACCATGGCCGTCCGCGGTGGCCAAGGGGACTGAGGCGCTCCAGTCACGGTCTGCACGGCCACTACGGTCGGGGGTTCGAATCGCACCTAGGGCATGGATATTTGTGCCGTCCGTAGTCTTTGCTAGTTCATAAGTAGTTTGTAAGCTTAGGTACTGATGACCCCGTAGTTAAGTCCCATAAGTTCTACAAACATTTGAACATTTTTGAATTCGACAATGAGAGGGTTAAGCTGGTTCCAGTATGTGGGCAGGTGTTTAATTTTGGGCACCGGCTGCCTCTGTAGGCCATCACGTTTCTCGGCGAGCAGCGGCCAGCCGCGGCGGCACATCCCAGCGTCGGCGGCGCGCGCGGCGGTAACCGGCCGTCCATAAATCGCGCCGCTCGCCGCTCGCCGGCCATTACGCTACCGGCCACACCCTGCCCGCTGCCCGCTGCCCGCTTTCACACCTGCCGCGCCGCTCGGAGACCGCAACGCGGTCGATCTCTCGCCGGCGCGCCGACGACTCGCGATATCGATTCCGGTATCTCTCTTAGCGTCCGCTCTCTTCGGCGGCGCTGCAAATTGGCGGGTAGGGGTCCGCCCCGACAATGCGTCACGTCCGGCCGACGTAATAGGCGCTGCTCGCATCCCGGGCGAGAAGTGAGCAGCAGCGGCAGCGGTAGTGGTAGTAGTAGTGCCGAGTGAGAGGAGGAGGGGAAACGGCGGTGAAAAGAGCGCGCGAGCACGAGCGCCGGGCCGCTGAGGTCATAATGATGGTGATCGGAGGACGCGGCACAGTTGCCAAGGCGTCGTGACGGGCCGGCGGCGGCCTGTTTTTAAAAAGGGGATCGGTAGCGCGCCGTAATGACAAAGAGCGCGCACGGCGTGAGCGGGCGGCCCTCACCCCTGTCAACCTTGCGCCATCGGAGGCCGCAGCCGCAGCAGCCGCCGGCGCTGCAGGGCGTGTCCGCCGCGCCAAGCCGCGGGTGAAAGTGAGCGCCCGTGCCCGCTCGCCCCCTCTCCCGCCCCCTCACCCAACACCCCCCCCCCCCCACTTCCCCCCCTGGCCATCGTGGTCCGCGCGTGCCGCCAGGGCGTGGGCGGCCGCCGGCTTCTGCCACGCATAGGCGTGGTCGCGAAACGCGGACTCTTCGCCGCTAACGACCGGGAGAAAGCGCGTTTCCTGTATTCGTGTCAGCTGCGCTCCATTAGATTGCCCGAGATAACTGATACGGAATACCAGTCCACCGATCGTCAGGCCATGTGACGTCTACGATCAATTCAAATGTTCAAATGTTTCTACATCTACATGGGATACTCTGCAAATCACATTTAAGTGCCTGGCAGAGGGTTCATCGAACCACAATTATACTATTTATCTCCCATTCCATTCTCGAATAGCGCGCGGGAAGAAAGAACACCTGAATCTCTCTGTTCGAGCTCTGATTTCTCTTATTTTATTCTGATGATCATTTCTACCTATGTAAGTGGGAGTCAACAATATATTTTCGCATTTGGAGGAGAATGTTGGCGATTGGAGTTTCGCAAGTAACCCACGCCTCAGCGATAAGCGCCGTTGTTGTAATGATTCCCATCCCAGATCCTGTATCATTTCCGTAACGCTGTCTCTCCTGTATCGTGACAATACGAAACGAGCTGCCCGTCTTTGGACTCTTTCGATGTCCTCCGTCAAACCCACCTGATAAGGATCCCACACTGGGCTGCAATACTCCAAAAATGGACGGACAAGCGCAGTGTATGCAGTTTCTTTAGTAGTTCTGTTGCATCTTTTAAGGGTTCTGCCAATAAAACGCAGTCTCTGGTTCGCCTTTCCCACGATATTATCTACGTGTTTTTTCCAGTTTAAGTCTGAAGTAATAGTGATTCCTAGGTATTTTGTGGAGTTTACGGCCTTCACATTTGATTGATTTATGTTGTAAACAAAGTTTTTACGGATTTCTTTTCGTACTCACGTGGACGACTTCACACTTCTCATTATTTAAAGTCAATTGCCAATTTTTACACCATACTGATATCTTATTCAGATCGTTCTGCAGTTGGTTTTGATCTTCAGATGATTTTACTAGACGGTAAATGACGGCGTCATCTGCAAACAACCTAAGAGAGCTACTTATCGGACCAAACTGCTTGGTCATCAGTCCGTAGCTTACAAACTACTTAAACCTAGGTAAACTAACCTAATGACAAACACACACACACACACCCATTCCTCTAGGGAGGACTCGAACCTCCACGGTGAGCAACCGCGCGCTCCGCAGCGAGACGCTTTTCACCGCTCGGCTACTCCACCGCGATCCTTCAACGTTGTGTGGCCACCTCTGAGGACCATTCTACAGCAGTGTTTTTCAACGTTTATGATTATGCGACCCACTTTCCAGTAAAAATGGCCTATTACAACAGGGTGAATTTAAATTCGCACACTCGGGCTTCCCAGTGCGATTTCTCCCCTGCCAACAACGCAAAATGTCTCCCAAAAAATTTCATCCTTCGCATCTTTCCGCCAGTAAATGAACGTCAAAGACTGAGATGTCTGTGCGTTCCATACGTCAGCGTATTTCATAATTACAGTAAAATGGCATATTACGCCTATGGATAGCGATAAAAATTTATATAAAACGCACTTACTTCAGCCAAGATCGCTAGTTTATTTGCTGTTTATTTATTTATTATTTTATTTTTACTGGTTTCGATGAACTGTATCACCATCTTCAGGATTTTTTTTATAAAGTTTGACAATGTTCATTTTCTTATATTACATTTACACAAGTAACTCATTACTTTTATTGAAAATAGGAGAACTTTCTAAAAATAAAATTTCTGAAGATGATGACATACTTAAACGAAACCGGTATTTAAAAATATATAAATACATAAAAAATAATTTAAAAAATCGCACAGCAAATAAACTAGCGATCTTGGCGCAAGTAAGTGTGTTTTAAACTTCATAATTACACCAACATTCTTCTAAGGGATGTATTAGGCGTCTTCAGGAACAAAATGAGCGGGGAAACCCATGCCCAGAAACGCCATTCAACGACACTACGGAGAGTCCTAGTTACAGGCACCAACTCCTGCCGCTAGATATCCCCTACAGCAACTTCGACGCAGTGTAGCGTCAGTGGATGACGTTACCAGGCATGTGTTTCTATGCTCATTTTGTTCCTTAAGACAACTCCCACATCCCCTAGAAGTTTGTTAGTGTAGTAGCGTAATTCTGAAACACACTGACGTATGAGATACACATCCATTTACTGCCGGAAATATACGCAGGACGAAATTTTGTGACAGACATTTTTTTATTGCCAGCAAATGAGGAACCGCGCTGCGAAGCCCGAGTGCGCGAATTTAGATTCACCCAATATATACACTCTTGGAACGTGAAAAAAAAGAACACAAATTCGTCGAGCATGCAAATTTTATTGTCACATCCTTCAAGATTTGCAGAAACTTTTCAGCAATCAGTCGTAAGTATTATCTATTAACACACCTAGATTTCGACCACTGTGTGGTCATTATCAATGCTTAAAATAAAACGATTAAAATAGATAAAACGTCTCTTGAGGATGTATACAACACACGATCACATAGAGCCATACGTACGAGAGTACAGTTACGGGAACATGCAAAAAACCTACTCTAGTATGCTAGTATCGTGTGTACCCTCCTTTTGCAGCAATCCAAGCTGCAGTTCTCCCATGAAGACCGACTATAAGGCTGCCGAATGTAGTCTTACGGAATGGCCTGCCGTGAAATTTCCATCTGGTGCCTCAGCTAAGCCAGATTTCGTGCCGGTCGTCCAGACTGCGCAAAATGGTGCTTCATTCGCTCCTAAACATGCTAAATAGGGGAAAGATCTATGGATCGTGCTCGCCAGGTTAGTTGACGTACACCTTGAAGAGCACGTTGGGTGGCTCGGGATATTTGTGAATGTACATTGTCCTGTTGGAAAAGCTTGTCAACATATTGCTGCCTAAACGGTATCAAGACTGGTTGAATGATGGTTTCAGTGTACCTTGCGCTGTTGAATGTTCACTGAACGATCACCAGAGAAGAGCGGCCAGTGTAGGATATGGCTCCCCACACCACGACGCCGAGTGTCGGCCCTGTGTGCCTCTGACGAATAGACACCAAATTTTCGCGCTTCGCTGTACGTCGCCATTATTTGCACCAAGACAGAAACGACTCTCATCACTGAAGACGACACGTCTCTATTCGTCCTTAAATGAGCGCCTACCGTGTCACCACTGGAGGCGGGCTGAACGATGTTGGGGCGTGAGCGGAAGACGATTACGACTCTGTTGTTGTTATGGTCTTCAGTCCGGAGACTGGTTTGATGCAGCTCTCCACCCTACTCTATCCTGAGCAAGCCTTTTCATCTCCTTATAAGAACGGCAACCCACATCCACTTGAATCTGCTTACTATACGCGTCTCTTGGTCTCCCTCTGCGATTTTTACCCCACACACTTCCCTGCAATGCTAAATTTACGATTCCTCGATGTCTAAGAATGTGTCCTAACTAACGATCCCTTCTTTTAGTCAGGGTATGCCAAAAATTTCTTTTCTCACCGATTCTGCTCAGTACCTCTTCATTAGTTATGCATTCTACCTACCTAATATTCAGCATTCTTCTGTAGCACCACATTTCAAAAGTCTCTATTCTCTTCCTGTCCGCACTGCTTATCGTCCATGTTTCACTCCCGTACAAGGCAACACTCCACACAAATGCCTTCAAAAAAGACTTCCTTACACTTAAACTCTACTACTGCAATAATCTATGCACTCAATACGTAAGTTTCTCCCTGACCGTTTTTATCAGACAGCCAAAATTATTTGATATTCGAGTTTTGCTTTGAAACTCATACACTTTTTTGAACTTTTAGCTTTTTAAACAGTTATTTTAGTATATTTTCATGACCTTTTACCGTTAAAATATTATCATATGTCGTGCCGCAGTAGTTTGTCCTCTTTTTCAAGTTTATTTTCTTTGCCTGTACTGATATACGCAAACTCGATTGACAGTGTGATACTATTTTTGCAGATATCTCTGAAAAGATGCGAGTTATGGAAATAACATAAGACAGTAAAGTTGTTGAGAATGTTCTCTTCTACAAATACGTTTAATGAATTATCTTGTCAGATGGTTAAGCCGTGATTTTTTCATTTAAATTTCGAGCTGTCGAAAGGCGGTCGGAAAGGCCCTCTTTTAGTGTTACTACTATAACCTAAAGTGAATCAAAAAGTACAGTATTTTATATCATGCCTCCATAATTATTTGAATTAAATACGTTTGTCTTTAAGCTAACGACTCTTAAATATTTCAGTTTTGCTCATCTGTTACTAGAAACTGAAAACACTTAGCAACTTACAACAAACTCATTGACATCTACCACTACATGATGAAAGGAAAAATATTATCGACAACTACCTTTTCACTCGAATTCCACCATATGTCATGACATTTATGTAAGTATTTTCCAACTACTAACTCCATCCGAAACACACTTTCCATACAGAACCTAAATATATCACTGACTGCAGGAGTACAATTTGTATGACAGTTTGGCACATAGTTCAAGAAGTACGATGTTACAGGGACTGGATGTGCCAAAAAGTACCTTCAAAAAATGTTCAAATGTTTGTAAAGCTTATGGGACTTAACTGCGGGGTCATAAGTCCCTAAACGTACAAACTACTAAGGACGGCACAAATATCCATGCCCGAGGGGAGATTCGAACCTCCGACCGTAGTGGCCGTGCAGACCGTGACTGAAGCGCCTCAGTCCCCTCGGCCACCGCGGCCGGCAAAAGTACCTTCTTCTTACAGTTGCGTGCAGTAATGTTCAACTAAAATGGTATTCCCAACACATTATGCATATCTTATGTGTACGTAAATAAGTGAATGCCTTTGCAAAATTATACTGTACAGCAAATTATTCAGGAGATACGAGCTCATAAATAATTAAACGCGTTAGAGACGTGCTTTTACTTAACACGGAGAGCAAATTACTCATCCTGTAATCGTCCACTACTTCATAATGTGAACAACAGCTACTTTATACATACTTTATTTTCTTCATTTTCTAAACTTTCTCTCACTTACATGCTAATCCTCAAGAATAGAATTAGAGCACTGTTATGAGATTTGCATTGCATTTATAAGAGCATGTGACCAACTCGTTCTACCCTTCCTTTAATTTTTTTTCTTCGGTTTTCTTTGATGTGAGAATGATTATAATGTGGTGTGAACGCAGAGCAGCCTCAAGGTCAGTATCTGTACTGAAATTATGTGAGACGCGTATAGTAAAAGTAAGATACAGTTAACGGCCAAATTATAGACAGCCGCGGCGAAACAGCCGTGCGCACTGAGGCGCCCTGCTACGGTGCGCGTGGCAGTTCCATGTCGGAGGTTCGAGTCCTCCCTCGGGCATGGATGTCTGTGTGTTCTTAGGATAAGTTAGCTTTAGTAGTTTTGTAAGTTTAGGGACCGATAACCTCTGCAGTTAAGTTCAATAACTTTACAAACATCTGAACATTTTTAAACAGACACACAAAGATATTCATACACACACACACACACACACACAAACACAAAGCATCAATAATCATGTTGTTGTATCTATAATTAAACATACAATGAAGGCTTTCACGACCGGATGTCATAGTTGCTGGTAGAACTTCCGGCTTATAAGGCCGTGGTCCATAAAACTTTTCAGTTTCTCCTAACGTTTCGTCCAGAATTATTATCCACGACAATACAGGGAAGCTATTTAAATTTATAAACATAAGGAAAGTTTTAACAGGAAAGAAGAAGCTATGAAACTTAGCGACATATGGACAGTAGCTTTGAAAGATCGACAGGTTTTATGTCTGACCGATTGAAATCGATAGGTTTATCTTTGACAAGGACTATCTCTGCTGATAACGTGACAGCGTGGGCACGCCTACTTTTCACAGTATACAGGGTGTTTCACTAAGTGTGTTTGCCTCTGTAACTTATAAAATAATAGGTGACGGGAAATTTTAATGCAGTAGGTCAACACAAGAAACGTTACATTTTCTGCGGAGCTATGAACATAGTTTAATGTATCATTTTCCAAAGAGTTACAGCACAAAGATATAATTTTTTAAATGGAACAAAATTTTTTTTCTATCGTGTATTGGATTCGTTTGAACCAGCTGCGTCCAAATCAAAGTTCCGGGGGCGGAGGCTGCGATAGCGTAGCTGACTGGCCGAGTGGCTATCCCCTAGGCCAAGGCCCACTGTCTCATGACCACCAGCCAGTTAGCTACGATGTCGTAGCCTCCGCCCCCTAAACTTTGAAGGGTTGTAGCTCCCAAACTAACAGTGATAGGAATGTAGTTTAAATTGATTTGGACGCAGCTGGTTTCAACAAATCCAATGTACGATAGAAAAAACTATTGTTGCGTTTAAAAAATTATATCTTTGTGCTGTAACTCTTTGGGAAATGATACGATAAACTATGTTCATAGCTCCGCAGAAAGTGTAACATTTCTTGTGTTGACCTACCGCATTAAAATTTCCGGTCACTTATTATTTTAAAAGTTACTGAGGCAAACACACTTAGTGAAACACCCTGTATATGGCGCTCTCAGACACCCGATTCATCAGTCGGCAAGACTCAACGCAAGTGAGAAGACCTCGGAAGATGTCCGGAGCAGCTCTGGACGAAACGTTAGGAGAAACTGAAAATTTTATGGACCACGTCCTTATAACCCGGAAGTTCTACCAGCAACTATAATTAAAGAGTTTGGAAAACATGGTTTCCTTACTTGGAAAAACAGCGAACTGATAATGAAACTGACAGTATAATTCGCAAAATTTAACAATTAATTAGTTCAGGTAATTGGTTTCGATCTCAGGTGAGATCATCCTCAGGCCTAGTCGTCTCGCTGTTCATGTTCAGGCTCATCACCTGAACATCAACTCTGAGACTACTAGGTCTGAGGATCATCTCACCTGACATCGAAACTGTTTACCTGAACTAATTAATAGTTAAATTTTGCAAACTAGACTGTTATTTTCATCTTCTACAATTAAAGTTTAAAAACATGGAAGATACAGTAAAATGGTTATAATATTCAGATACCAGCGGTAGTCTGGAAAAATGATAAACAATCCCCTGTACATCAGACGAAAATGTCTAAATCATTGGGCTGCAGTAGTGTCGTCTCTGCAGGGGAGACATGAGGCGGCAGGATTTAAGAAACCGCATTTTTTTTTAATGTTATATGGGCCCAAAAGATAAGGAACGTCTTAGAGAAATGAAGAAGTGTAAGACTATGTTGACCCTCATTATTGTCAAGCTCCTCTGCATAAAATTTCTACTTTGTAACATCTTCTGTGCTTTCCCGCATTCTTACGAAAAACCACAGCACTTTTTACATTTGTGCTGAAACAATTACACTACATTGCACTGACAGGTTATACAACCTCATCATACAAATGAGTGTATTATATGAGGAAACAAGACATCGTGGATGAATGATATTCTGGAAAATTTTGTCGATGTCCGAAAGTGCAAGGAAGGTAAGATGGAGATGAGGGAAAGGGCGGCACTTGAAACATTAGTACGAGGCGGCGAAATATCCGGATTCGTCGCTAAACCGGAAAGTGCAAGGTAAACTAAATGCTGCAAGCTTAATCACTCTTGATACACCATAACATAAAATGCAAATCCCCATCTCTTTATCCGTCTGCTAAACAGGATACAGAATGCACTTTTACGTCCGATAGACTATACAACATACAAACAGAATGCAGTCAGGTGTGTATGAGTTGACCTCCCACTTGGGTAGGTACACTGGTCGACAGTAGCCCATTAGGAGGGGCGGAGCTTCGTTTTGCCACCTGAGCAAAATACATGCGGGTTTTCATAGCCGAATGCCTGGCTCGGTCAACTGACGCTTATTGTCCCTCATTGCCAGCCACTTCTCCTGCCATAAATCTACGAATCTCCGTGTAGCATAGTGGTAACATTCTACAGGGGAATCCCTGCAGGATTCTCTGGGAGCTTTGTCTTCTTCTCTGGCCAACAGATTCGAGCGCACAATACAGATATGTACCTTCTTCTCCAACAGTAACAGCATGTATAGCTGTTCTGGTATTTCCATCATTTTCTCTGCTGTGGACTCGGATTTCAATGACCGTACAGCACTGAGGGAAACGTAGGAGAGGAGAAACATTGATTCTTGACTACAGTTGCACATGTTCCATTGCTTTTAGCATTGCACTAAGCTCTGCCATCGGTACATAGATTTTATGATAAAGTTTAATCCTGATTACACGGTCGAGGAATATTTTTGGATAGCCAAGGGATGTTCAAATGTTTGTAGAGTCTATGGGACCTAACTAAGGGGTCATCAGTCCCTAAACTTACAAACTACTTATGAACTAGCTAATTCTAAGGACGTCACAAATATCCATGCCCGAGGGGGGATTCGAACCCCCGACCGTAGTGGCCGTGCAGACCGTGACTGGAGCGCCTCAGTCCCCTCGGCCACCGCTAGCCAAGGGAGTTCATACCTATACCCAGCTGTAAAATTGCTCATCTAAGATCTTAAAAACAGAGATAGAAACGTAACAGATGGAGAGCAATTATTATCATTTGTCAGTCCGAAGTCTATCTGTCTGTTTGAGTAGAGATGGACATTTGCTACAAACTTCGAATAATATTTTAAAATCTGCGTTCAGGGATCCTTTGTGCAAATCCCTTCGTTGATTGTTGTCGATTATGAAAAGTAAATAACTTAGCATACGAAGTACGAAAACGTTCTCCATGTAAACATAAATAAATGTGCAATCATCCATAGTGGTCGAACAATCGCTTTGGAAGACTGTTATAAGCAGTGTATGAAATATTACATTGCTGAAAACAATTATGTTATAAGGTGAGATATCGGACACAATACACATATGGTAACGTATTTTATTCATATATTGGTTACAACAGTAATTAGTGTGTGGCACAGCATGGTATTTTGTTGTGACAACTCTTTAATTCAGGTTTACGTGGCGTTTACTTAGAGCGACGCACCATGGGGCTTCCATATTAGTGAAGAAGAAAATTTTCGTTACTCTCTAGTACGGTGTGTGATCACCTCGGATGGCTATCTACATCCATATTCCACAAGCTACCCGACAGTGTGCGGCGGAGGGTACCTTGAGTACCACTATCAGTTCTCCCTCCTATTGCAGTCACGTATTGTTCGCAGGAAAATGTTCAAATGTTTGTTAAGCTTAAGGGACTTACTGCGGAGTCATCAGTCCCTAAACTTACAATTTACTTATGAACTACCTTATACTAAGGACGACACAAACATCCATGCCCGAGGGCGTATTCGAACTCCCGACGGGGAACGAACTCACGCATCGCAACATAGCGCCTCAATACGCTTGGCCACTCCACCGCGGCTGTTTGCGGAAAGAATTGTCGGTATGCCTCTGTGTGGGCTCTAATCTCTCTGATTTTATCCTCGTGATCTCTTCGCGAGATTGGAGTTTATCGATCATCTCCGTAACGCTTTCACCATTACTAAATGCTCATGTATCGAAGCGCGCTGCTCTCCGTTGGATCTTCTCTACTTCCTCTAACAACCCCACGTGGTACGGATCCCACACTGGTGAGCAGCATACTAGCAGTGGGCAAACAAGTGTACTGTAACCTTATTCTTTGTTTTTAGACTGCACTTCCTTAGGATTCTTCTAATGAATCTAAGTTTGGCAACTGATTTACCGACGATTTATTTTATATGGTCGTTCCATTTTAAATCACTCCTAATGCCTACTCCCAGATAATTTATGGAATTAACTGCTTCCATTTGCTGACCTGCTATAGCGTAGCTAAATAATAAAGGATCTTTCTTTCTATGTATTGGCAGCACATTACACTTGTCTACATTGAGATTCAATTGCCATTCCCTGCACCATGCGTCAATTCGATGCAGATCCTCCTGCATTTCAATACAATTTTCCTTTGTTAGAACCTCTCTATATACTACAGAATCACCGCAAAAAACCTAAGTAAACTTCCGATGTTAACGACAAGGTGATTTATATATGTCGTTAATAGCAGCGGACCCACGATACTCCGCTGTGGCGTACCTGACATCACTCTTACTTCGGAAGACTTCTATCCATTGAGACTGACATGCTGCATTCTGTTATCTAGGAACACCTCAGTCCAATCACACAATTGGTCTGATAGACATATGCTCTTACTTTGTTCATTAAACGACTGTGGGGAACTATATAAAACGCCTCGCGGAAGTCAAGAAACACGGCATCTACCTGAGAACCCGTCTCTATGGTTCTGAGTCTCGTGGACGAATAGCGCGAGCTGAGTTTCACACGATCGCCTTTTTCGAAACCCATGCTGCTTCCTACAGAGCAGATTTCTAGTCTCCAGAAGTGTCATTATACTCGAGCATAATACCTCACTGATCCTCTCAATGTGTTGACCAATGTATGTATGCGGTAGTAATGCTCTTGTTTTTACGCTAAACAGTGCAATTCTTTATCAAGATTGAAGCAAATGTGCCGCGCGGAAATAGACACGTTACGGATCGCGCGGTCTCCCGCATCGGAGAATCGAGTGTTCCCTCGGGATTCGGCGTGTGTGCTTCGACCTTAGGTTTGTTTAACTTAGTTTTAGTAGTTTAAAGTCTAGGATCTGATGGCCACAGTAGTTTGGTCCCATAGAATTACAGACATTTGAACATTTTGGAGCAAAACTGTATACTCGCATCGAGTTCTATGGAGAAGTGCCTATAGCCATGCACAACATGAAATTTTATGTAGACAATGGCCGTCTTTGAAGATCAAGTGTGGATATTAGGAAAATCTATGCATGACAGGGGCACATAAATGTAAATATTTTGAAACATTCTAAAACGAAAGTATATGTATTTTTAACGCATGTGTTTTCAAATGGACATCCGATATTATTTCATCAGAAATCTATAGCATGACCAATCACATATACATTGCCGTTGACAGAATCGAAATACGCTAATTACATGACGATATATTGCGAAGCGAAGCTGCCTCTTGAAATACGCAAAACGTGCGGCTAGCACTTGTCCCGAGGCGAGAACCCCATACTACTCGGGACGTGCGCTAGCCGCGCGTTTCGAGCAATTCAAAAGTCAACTTTGCTTCGCAGTATCTCGAGATCACTGTTTGGTAGTTTGGAAACAATTAATTTTCCGTTTTGCATTCATTGGCTTCATTTATAATTATTTATGTTAGTAACTAAATTATTTTAAGCTTCACATTATATACTTTTTTAAGTACTGATGACCTGCTGAAATTGTCTAGTGATAGTTAATCAACTATTGTATCCTTAGTATTGTATGCCACCCTCATGAATCACAGACATTGCCGTGGTGGTGTGGCTTGCGTGCCTCAACGATACAGGTAGTCGTACCGTAAGTGCAACCACAGCGGAGGGGTATCTGTGGAGAGACGTGTGGTGATCTGGATGATTGACTGAGCTGGCCTTGTAACATCAGCTAATGTGGCTTTGCCACACAGCTACTGCGGACGGCTGAAAGCAAGGGCAAACTACAGCCGTTACTTTTCCCGATGACATGCAGCTCTACTGTATGTACATATGATGATGGCATCTCTCGGGTAAAATATTCTGGAGGTAAAATAGTCCCCCATTCGGATCTTCGGGCGGGGACTACTCAGGAGGACGTTGCCATCAGGAAAGACGATACTGGCATTCTACGGATCGGAGCGTGGAATGTTAGATCCCTTAATCGGGAAGCAACATTATAAAATTTAAAAAGGGAAATGGATAGGTTGAAGTTGGATATAGTGGGGATTAGTGAAGTTCGGTGGCAGGATGAACAGGGTTTCTGGTCGGGTGAGTACAGGATTATCAATACAAAATCAGTTGGGTGTATCACAGGAGTAGGATTGATAATGAATAAGAAAATAGGAATGCGGGTAAACTACTTTGAGCAGCACAGTGATCGCATTATCATAGTCAAGATAGATACGAAGCCAGCACCGACGACAGTAGTACAGTTTTATATGCCAACTCGTTCTGCTGATGATGAGGAGATTGAGCAAATGTATGAGGAGTTAATGGAAATTATTCAGACAATTAAGGGAGAGGAAACTTAATTCTTATGGGAGACTGGAAGTCGATATTAGGAAAAGGAAGAGAAGGAAAAATAGTAGGTGCATATGGACTGGGAAGAAGGAATGAAACAGGAAGTCGCCTGGTAGAATTTTGCTCGGAACATGATTGAATCATAACCTGGTTTAAGAATAACGAAAGAAGGTTGCTTACGTGGAAGAGACCAGGAGCCACGGAAAGGTGTCAGATAGATTTTATAATGCTAAAACATAGATTTCTAAACCAGATTTCATTCTGTAAGTCATACCAAGGGGCAGATATACAGGGTGTCCCAGTTATCTTGTCCACCCAAAATATCTCTAGAACAATAACAGCTATTGGAAAACGACATTCACCGGTATCAACGTACGGCTGGGGCCCAGGAATGTACATATTTGGAAACATTCTAAAACGAAAGCAAATGTGTTTTTTAACACAAACTTATTATTTTTTTAATGGATACCCTATATTTTTTCTTCGGCAATCCATAGCATGACAAATCACATAAACAATGGCGTGGATTGCATCGCAATATTCCAATTACATCCCGAGATATTGCGACGCGAAGTTAACGCTTGAAATATGCGAAACGCGCGGCTACCGTACGTCCTGAGACTCAGGCGAGAACCGCATGCTGCTCAGGACGTGCGCTAGCCGCGTATTTCGCGTATTTCAAGCGTAACCTTCGCGTCGCAATATCTCGGGATATAATTGGAATATTGCGATGTAATCAACGCCATTTCTGGACTGATCTACTTACTTTAAAATTGTGCATTCCGCTCAAAATCACTGCGTGTCAATGAGTGGGTGTAAAATTTTACAACGCGTAGAAAGCAAATTTTACATGTCCAACGTGAATTTTATCGAAATTTGATTCGACTGCGAAGCTACATCTGATAGGACCGCAAGCAGGCGTGACGATGCTCACAGTCTATACGTGAAAGAAGTGTGAGGATATAGAAGATAACTGAAACGCTATTAAATGCCGTTTATTATCGTTTCATTGGCTATTTTAATAGTGTAAATAAAGCGGTGTACCCATATTGCAAGAAAGTATGATCATCGGATATTTAAATGTGAGGAACAGAGAAACGTTTATAATTACTGTTCTCATATCATTATAATGAATACGTGTCACGCGTGAACGCATCGTGTCACTGTGAATAATTTCAGTGAAAACTACGGAGAAATACGAGTCACGTTAGTATTAATATCATGTATGTGTGTTGATACACATTACCGTGTGTCATCTCACAGGCGAATTGTTACATAAGATATCCTGTACCATGTGTATCACAACCGCTCAAAAAACGTATTTCTTTATTGGGCTACTGTGCTTAAGACTGGAGTCTGCTCATTAACTAACGAAAACCGAGTTTAAGGACACTCGCACAGCCCATTTCAATCACTGCAGTTCTAAATGAGTCTTCTCAATCCCTCAGTTCGTTATCGGAGGTGAAACACTGATTTCTTGAAACTTCCTGCCGGAACAGGGATTCGAACCTGGGATGTTTTCCTTACTCGGGCAACCGCTCTACCGTCTGAGATATCCCGGCACGCTTCACAACTTTACTTCTGCCAGTACCTCGCCTCCTCCAACTTTCAAAACTTCACAGAAATTATAATCTTCAAAATGAAATGCCCAGATCACACATTAATAATTTATTCAATCATGACCGGTTTCGGTGAACTGTGTTATCATCATCTGGTCATATATATATTTTACAAGCTGGTCATCTTATTAAAAATAGGTATAAAATAATAAGTGCAACATAGCACTTAGACACTATATAAAACAAATACATAAGTTAAAAACATAACAGCTTAGATTTTGTAAGCCGTCATATTTTTAACTTGTGTATTTGTTATAGTAACTAAGTGCTATGTTGCACTTATTATTTTATATCAATTTATTAATAAGATGACCAGCTTGTAAACTATATATATGACCAGTTCACCAAAACCGGTCATCACTGAATAAATTATTAACGTGCGATCTTGGCATTTAATTTGGAAGACTATAGAACTATCAGATCGTCTCCAAAACCGACAATGTCAATTCATCTTCACAGAAATTCTCCGGTTCCGTCACAAAATTTTAATCTGCCAGGAAGTTTAATATCAGCGCACACTCAGCTGCAGTTTCATTCTGGAAACATCCCTTAGGCTGTGGCTAAGCCATGTTTCCACCATGTCCTTGTTTCCAAGAATGCCAGTTCTGCAAGGTTCGCAGGACAAGTTCTGTCAAGTTTGGAAAGTAGGAGGCGAGGTAATGGCAGAAGTAAAGTTGTGAGGACGGACCTGAAGCGTGCCGGGATAGCTCAGAGGGTAGAGCGCTTACACGAGAAAGGCAAAGGTCCTAGGTTCGAATCCCCGTTTCGGCACACAATTTTAATCTGCCAGGAAGTCTCATATCAGCACACACTCATCTGCAGTGTGGACGTTTCATTCCACTGTTTTCTAGCTGCAATTTATTTATTTTCCCTAGACGCGTTACTTTACGTTACGTTGTCAGTGCACCCTCAGCATCCATAGACGGCACTCAACTCCACAAAGATGGAAACGACCACGTGTGAGCAGTGAGTTGGTTGGGTTGTTTGGTCGACATAGGGGGGATTAAACTGCTAAGGTTATCAGTCCCCCGGTGGGGAGGGAAAGAAGTGAGGATAGGAAGGAGGGGAGAGGGAAAGGAAATGCAGTCCGTTAAGTAAAGTAGGAAGGGACATTGCATCAGCTCGGGGCCCCATTCTCGCCACGCACATACTTACGAAAGAACCGTGAGCCCCCTGGGCGGCGTGAGCAGTGCCAATGTGACGGAGTAGGTAAGAAGGCTGATCAGTCCCAGCAATAATACCAGGAAAGAACTGCTGTCATTGATTGTAGTTCTGCTATGCCTATTAGGTCAGTTTCGCAGTTTGATCGTATCCGCATTGTTACTCTGTTTCAGGAGCAACTTTCATCACGGGAAGTTTCCAGACGTCTCGGATGGACACAAAGCGTTGTTGTTAGACGTGGAGGACGTACATTAATACATAAACTCAGTGATGTGCCTCTCTCTGGCCACCCAAGGCAACCATAGAAGCAGATGACCGCTTCTTACGGATCTCAACTTGGAGGAAACCTGAGAGAAACGCATCCGCAGGACGTGTTTCGACTCAGTGCGTAATAGGCTACACGACATGCAACTTCACTCCCGTCGGCCATGGCGAGGTCTAGCGTTGACACTTAGATACCATTCAGTGCGGTCAAATGGTCTCATCATCATGCTGAATGGAGTCGTCATAATTGGCATCAAGTGCTATTCGTAGTTGAGACTTGCATCTGCCTTTAACCAGACAGTTGTTGTAGACTTTTTAGAGGCATCCATCCGAGTCAGCCTGAACGTCTTAGACACACCTTCCAACGAGTACAGCAAGGTTGTAGTTACGCAATATTTCGGAGTTGCATTATGTGGAGCCACCATTCGCCAATGGTGGTCGTAGCAGACAACCAAACGGCTATACAGCACAGCGTTGACATCCTCCGACGTACAGTGCAAACCATATAAGCAGGAATTCAGTGAGGTATTCGACAGTTCTGGCACTCATAGCACACATCTTGTGAATTACTTCATTGTAATGACATCGCAAGATCAGAATGACCAGCATGTTCTCCTGACATGAACCCTATCCAACATTCCAGTGATACACTAAAAAGGGCTCCTCCAAACTGAGGAGTGGAACAATCTGGGCAAACAGCCCATTGATGATCAAGTTGGCAGTATGCGACGACGAATGCAAGCATGTATTAATGCAAGATGTGGTTTTCTGTGTATTATGTTACAATCTGGAACAAAAATTCTTAATATCTACGTTATTGTCGTACTACTTGTTACTTTTTCTGTAGAAGGTCATGAAGCCCTAGATCCGAGGAGAGTTTTGTATACCGTTGCCAGTTACTTGTAGTGACTGCAAATTCTTTTTATGTGGATGTATGAAGTTTTGTACTGGTTTCTTCTAGAACACGATATTTATTTGATAATTTGAGTTTCATTGCGAAATACATCAAATTAGTAAAATCACATGCGGTATTGTGGCACAGCCACGCATAAATACTTCAGTCACTTGGGAACCTGTTCAAATACTTCAATGTTTGTAATTTTATGGGACCAAATCGTAATAGCCTCTTACCAATCGTATACAACCGCTCCCTTAGCTAACGTTCCGTACCCAAAGACTGGAAAGTTGCAGGTCACTCCAATGTTCAAGAAACGCAATAGGAGTGATCCGCAAAATTATAGGCCTATATCATTAAAGTCGGTTTGCAGCGGGATGTTAGAACAGAAACTTTCGTCAAACATTATGGACTACCTTGAAGAGAACGACCTATTGTCTCATAGCCAACACGGATTCAGAAAGCATCATTCTTGTGAAACACAGCTAGCTCTTTACTCACATGATGTCATGAGTGCTATCGACAAGGCATGTCAAACAGATTTCGTATTTCTAAATTTCCGGAAGGCTTTTGACACTATACCTCACAAACGTCTTCTAAATCAAATTGCGTGCATATGGAATATCATCACAGTTCTGCGATTGGATTCGTGATTTCCTGTCATAAAAGACACCTATGTTCTAATTGACGGTAAGTCATCGAGTAGAACAGAAGTAACATCTAGCGTTCCCCAGGGAAGTGTTATAGGACTGCTACTGTTCCTTATTTTTATAAACGTTTTAGGAGACAGTCTGAGTAGCTCTCTTAGACTGTTCGCGGATGATGCTGTCATTTATCGCTTAGTAAAGTCATCAGAAGATCAAAAGCAACTGCTAAATGATTTAGATAAGATATTTGCACCGTAAAAAAATTGGCAATTGGCCCTTAATAATGATAAGTGTGAGGTCATCCAAATGACGACTGAGGGAAATCCGTTAAGCTTCTGTTACACGATAAATCAGTCAAACCTACAGGCCGTCAATTGAACTAAATACCTAGTAGAAACAGTTACGAATAAAGTAAATTGGATAGAACAGAAGGAAATATTGCAGGAAAGGTGAACCAAATACTTCGTTTCAATGGCAGAATACTTAGAAGATGCGACAGTTCTATAAAGAAACTGCCTACACTACACTTGTGCGTCCAATTTTGAAGTGCTGCGCATTGTGGGATCCATACCAGGTGAGACTGACGGACGATTTAGAGAAAATTCACAAAAGGGTAGCTCGTTTTGTATTATCGCAATATAGGGGAAAGAGTGTCACGGAAATTATGCACGAGTTGGCGTGGAAATCATTAAAAGAAAGGCGTTATTTGTTGCGGCGAGATCTATTTGCGAAATGTCTTTCACCGACTTTCTCTACAGAATGCGAACATATACTTTTAGCACCCACCTAAATGATGAGACATGCTCATCATAATAAAATAAGAGAAATCAGATCGAAAACAGAAAGATTTAGCTATTCTCTTTTTTTCTGTGAGCTATTAGGGAATGGAACTATAGAGAAACATTATACGAGTGGTTCGATGAACCCTCTGCCATGCACTTTAATGTGACTTGCAGAGTATTTAAATATATCTAGATTGAACGTGATAGAAACTAAACAGAGCCATCGCGTGTAACGTCGTAATAACAGTGAGTGATCTATTCTTCACTATTAGACAACATTTTTGGAACGAGAGTGAAGATGGACAAAGAAGTAGAATATAGGGGTCACGGCTTCGAATCCCATGGCGGCGCACAATTTTAATCTTCAAGAAGTTTCATGTAATTATATTTGATAGTTGACTCTTTATGTGTTTTCTAAAAGTGTAACGCACAAGTCTTTGCCAAACATTGTCAGACACCGTCAGATATTAGGACAGAATTCACACATTAATTTCGATACAGGCAACACATAATTGACATCCAAAACCACATCCTGCGAACATGAGAAGTTGTTTCAGATTTCGTCTTTGATCTCATAAAAGTAAAATGTTTCTCTTCACTTACTATATCGTCGATTATTTTGTCAGTAATGGTGTATCAGAAAATTGAGCGCCCATTAGAAATCATCGTAAGAGGAGCAATTTTTTTTTTTTTTTTTGCGAAATACGGATGAGAACTGGACGCAGAACATTAACGCGCAGCTGTGCAGCGTTCTTGTGGTTATTCGCGTGATACATACACGTGGAACGTGGCCTGAGAGCCATAAACGTAATGCCTAGCCTTCAGCAGACTATACACCATGCAGCAGGTGTTATTACATCCAGTCGCCGCTTAAGGGAACTACAAAACAAAAGTACGAAGGTCTCACGCGACGGCTACTCGTTTGCCCGAGATGCTCAAGTGTCTTCTAAATGAATTACGCGCACTGCCGATGATGAATACGGCGCATGACAATCGTATCAATCTAACATGCATCTAAATGCAACCTACCACCTCCCTGTAATCTGCGGCTTTTATTCAAAATACAATAGGCAATATTTCATACTTGCTATCCGGCCATTCCTCGCAACGGTAATTAAAGTAGACGCGTACATACCGTCGGCTTTTAGAGTTCAGTACCTCAACCAATCAGCGGAATGCTTATACTGTCATTTAGTCGAAAACATAGTTTTTCCTAGGTAAGAAGGCAAATATAAATAAAATAGTCGAAATAACTAGCTCATAATTTGTAATAAATGACGACCGGTAGTACCAAACTTGAGAGAAATAACTTCTCAGCCAAGATTGCATTTTACTGTGACTTGTGTGGGTTACACAGATTCATAATCGTTTTATACGCAATTAGTGCGTATAACCTCAGCGGAATGCTTATACTGTCATTTAGTCGAAAACATAGTTTTCCTAGGTAAGAATGCAAATATAAATAAAATAGTCGAAATAACTAGCTCTTAATTTGTAATAAATGACGACCGGTAGTACCAAACTTGAGAGAAATAACTTCTCAGCCAAGATTGCATTTTACTGTGACTTGTGTGGGTTACACAGATTCATAATCGTTTTATATGCAATTACTGCGTATAACCGAAACTGGGTTTTGGAAGAGGCAAAGTAATTTCATTAATGAACCAGATAGAGAACCAGAGTCATGTAGAATTTTTTAAAATGAAATTGCCACTATATGACTGTTCTGCTAAAGTTATTATAGCACCATCACGATTTCAGCACCGCGAACATTTTCAAGTCTCTCGACTTTAAAATTGTCTTATACACCTAACCTGCAAATCATCGTTACATCAATATTCGTTTGGTTTTATAGAAGTAGTTGCAAATTTACAAAAATCTTAAAAAACTGAAAATATTTCGTGTTGCTGAATTAATGTGAAGGACAATGTTTCGATGAGACGATAACATGTTGTTTAGATGTATTAGACAATTTTAAACTGAAGGAACTTGAAAATGCCTATATGGCCGAAACCACGATTATGTTATATTTTTATTGAGGTGGAATTTAGTAACGAAGAAAATCGTTCCGGTTACATTTTTGTGCACTTGCTCTTACGTTGTTTTTACAGTGTAGACCACTCCAAGCACATAAGTATATCTGTTCAACAGGTCAGTTGAGTAAATATGCTGCGGGACGACCCGCAGAGAAGTGTTACAATAAATTAAATGTCATACGGCGGTAATTTCATTTTATAAGTTATTTCGTAAAGCGAAATAATTTAATGCGAATATCCTTCAAAACTCATTCCTATCGTTCTCGCAATCCTCCGTAATTATTACTGTCTCTGACAGAGCCATAAATACTAAGTAGAGCAAACTTCTAAAACTCCACGTTACTACATATTTTATTTCCCTGATTCGATTATTGAAATAAAGTCTACGTGTTGCCTCAAGCTTCCTATTAAACCTCCATGCAACTTCGTTTAGTACTATTCGGATTAGCTTGTTCAGACAGACAAGAAAGTTTTAAATGAAATCTATTACCTTTGAATCTACGCGGAAATTTAACGTTGTGTCTATGATGTTTGTCGGTAAATTGTGAATGACAAAAACGCGATGAGAAATTAAAAATTTGTCTGTGTGATATCATTCGTGATTATTAAAGCCTGAGTAATGAAACAGCATAAGCATCGTACTCTGACAAATGAAAGAAGAATCGCATTTTATATGTACAGCAGTGTTTGTGAGTCGTAGATAATGTAACTTTTCCTAAGAAGAGAGAAGAAGTTAGTGATTAATACCAAGCGCCTTATAACATGTTTTGAACACAAGGAGAGCAGTAATAGATTTTTATTTTCGCGGATAACACGTACGTTAAAGATCTGTATGCATTGTTTTTAAAAGTCCACTGCTGAAATACACAAATTTTTAACATTCTACACTTTAGTCTTTAGGAACATGGGCGTCGACAGTCACCAGGTTAGGGAGAAGGATGAGAAACAGAGCGAGGAAAATAAAAATAAATAAATAAATAAATAAATAAATAAATAAATAAAATGAAAGTACACTGAATAAAGTAGAAAAATTGTTTAATGGAGGAAAGTTAATAAAAAAATTATATAACTTATTAAAATTAAAAAAAAAAATGTTATAACATTATCTCCTCGATTATTTTGTAAATTATTCCAACAGATTATTAATATCTTTGAATTTCCAGGGGAGCGCACCTGCTCGAACCCCCCCCCCCCCCCCCCACGGCCCTATATTGACGCCCTAGACACTAAAAGTTGAAGTAGTACCTTCTGCATGACGTTATCGGCTTATCAGCTACAGGGGCAAGATATACTATCATCACTGCACAGCTGTTGTTATTTTGCTCTTCATTCTGGAGACTGGTTTGATGCAGCTCCCACCTTACCCTATCTCCTCAATTCTGTTCAGTACCTCCTAATTAGTTACGCGATCTACGCACCAAATTTTCAACATTATTCTGTAGCACCACATTTCAAAAGCTTCTACCCTCTTCCGGTCTGAACTATTTGTCGTTCACGATTGACTACCGTACCAAGCAACACTACACACAATTTCTTCAGGAAAGTGTTCCTAACAGTTAAATTAAAATTCAATGTTAACAAATTTATCATCTTCAAAAACTTTTTTTTTCTCATTGCCATTCTACACTTTAAATTCTCTGTACTGTGACCGACACATTTTATTTACTGCCCACGAAACAAAATTCATCTACCACCATTACTGTTTTCTTCAGCATCACACGATTTTCTAAGACGCCTTACTGCGGAGCGCGAAGTTGCCCGTCATAGGAGTATCGAGTCCTCCCTCGGACATGAGTGTGTATATTGTCCTTAGTATAAGTTAAGTAGTTTGTAAGCCTAGGGACTGATAACAGTAGCAGTTAAGTCCCTTAGAGTTTCATACATTTGAACATATTTAAACGGTAGTGAAACAGTATAAAAGCGGAATGATGAACCTCCTGCCATAAACGTAAATGCCACATACAGGACAAATATGTAGATGTAGGTGTAGAATTGACGGCTGCAATTTGCAGGGACGAAATCTGTCCGTTTAAACTAAGTTCACACGACTGATGGAACAGACCTCCCACAGCGATCATCAGCTTATATTTCGTTGACAGTATGAATACTGGCCAATGGTATGAAGGATATGAGAGCCAACACAAATAAACCGCAGAACGAGATAGGGATAGGGTGGGAGCTGCACCAAACCAGTCTCCGTACTGAAGAGCAAATTATTTTTTATTGAAAAATTCATATTATCATTTCTAATGACTGTAGTTTCCTAGTACTCTACAAATTAGTATGTATGTGTGGCATTTTTCTACATGATAATTCTCAATGTCACGTAGTCAAGAGCTTGATGGAGTGGTTCGAGGAACACACTGGCGAGTTACAAAAGGTTTGCTGGATCCCCCAAATTGTCAGAGATTCGACGAATCGAACACTTTGTGATGTGATTGAACTTGGTTTTACGTCTCATCGTTCTCCTTCTCCGAAACTGCGGGAATTAGTGGTGAAAACTCCAGATGGAAGTCACAGGACATGTCCAGACTGTAGGGTGAATGATCTGCTTCCACTTGAATTTTGTGTGCCCCCTGGAGACATGTCAATGCACGTTATCATAGAGCAGAATTACTCCCTCCGTGAGCAGCCCTGGCCGTTTACTCTTGATGGACTTGAGTAAACTACGGAGTCTGTCACAGTACACGTCACCATTTATGGTTTTTCCATGCTCGAGAAATTCGATGAGTATCGGACCTTGGACGTCGGAAAATACGGTGAGCATCACCTTGCATGCTGAGGGCACAGCCTAGAGGGAGGTGACGACAGTACAATCGCGTACCTAGACGTCGCACTATGTTATTCCAAAGCAGCATATTCACGTTTCAACGGGTTTGGTTGTAAAGACGTTTCGTACCTTTTCATTTTAACATCCCTCGTATGATGTCATAGATTATCACTTTGCAATGAAAAGTACTCAGTCTCATAGTCATGTAGGCGACAAAGTATTATTCTCATCTACCTTGTGGCACATAGTAGAAGTGAATAATAATTTGGTGCCTACTGGCGGTGAGACGTACTTTTTATGTAAACTGATAAGCTATACAGCATACGAGAGCGTGCCGTAGCCATGTAGATGTGAATAATAATTTGTTGCCTACCTTTTGTGAGACAGAGTAGTTTTTATGTCAACTGATATGAAAGCAATAGCTCAAGAATTCTGATGATGTCCCAAAAAGAAGAACCGCTTGAAAAATAAAATATTTGCAAGCAAGAAAGTCATTGTTTGGAAGAAGGCAGGAAGCTTAGGGTACAACGTCTCGTCAACAGTGTGCTCATTAGAAACGGAGTTTACGTTCGGCTTATCGTGAAGGATGTGGGGGAAAACGGCCGTGCCCTTTGAAGGAAAACATCCCGACATCTATCTGAAGTAAATGTTAGAAGTATTGCATTGAGAAATACGCAGCTGTAGTCTAAAATTCTTCATTATGGTCATTCGACTTGGTAATGTCCGAGGTTACCGTAACTATCTCTTATAGGGAATCATACAAATTATGACTGTGATTGCAGCTTTGCAAGCGTATAGTTAAATGCCTTTTAAGTACCGAAGATGGCCTGATCCAAGGCCGATATTTAATGCCTATAAAGCATTCGAAGATGCAACTATTTATTGCACAACGCAATTTATAACAGCAATGGTAAGTATTACGTGTGAACTGTCTTCCAGGAAAATGAGATGAATCGATTAGGATTACTATCACAACTTCTCATTTATATTCCGTCAACGGCTAAAGGTGACACCATTTCATTGGAAATAATAAAGTAAGCCCTCCGGCGAAGAGGTTATTGCAAACGTAATTATCCCTACATTTCTTAATGTGTTTCGACACCCATTGTCCTACAGCTATTTTAGCTCTTGAAGATCACAGAAAATTATTTATAGCTCGAGTTATGTTTAATTCTCAGATACAGGGTTTAAAATGGAAGATATTATCCTGATTGTGTCATAACCTTTAGTAGTACCAACTGTGTCCGCTAACAATAATGATTCACTAATGAGGGTAATTCAGCCACAGAACTATACTGCATGAATGCAAGAACTGGTTTCCAGAGTGAAAATGACTCTGTATATTATTATGGTATTACTTCCTAAGGCACGTACGCAGGCGCCTTTGTATTCCATTATCGAGATCGACATCGGAATGCGGCTGTACGTGTGCAAAAGGGTATAAGCATAGTCAGCTTTCGGATCCTATTTGGTTTCTGGAGAGTTGTACCTAAAAGGCTAATTTAAGTATGTGGGGCTAATGTATTACTGCAAGTAATAAATAATTAATAATCTGTAGTAAATTCAGTGACACACACTTCGTTTCATAAACCTTAAAATTAACAAATGGGTTTCCTGATAATGAAAAATTAATTTATCCCAAAACTGACATCAATAAAGAAAATGCTCGCTCAACAACTTGTACACAGCGGTGAAGGATCATTACCATTGCATATTCATGTTTTTTGAAGAACTATGTTAAATGGTTAAATAGAGAATACAGCTGTCACTGTACATAAAGAGTTCCACTGTTTAATCGTGTTATCTGAGAATACTCCGAGTACGGCTTCCTACAGTCTATGTGGGTGCAATCAGTTTTGAATGCGTTATTACACAGCCGCACTATAGATGAACATGTCCCTTAATGTGAGAGCTTATACGGCTACACATAGTCAAAATGACTGATATATGACTTCTTCTATTCAGGTATGCCGACTTCATAATGAATAATGTGGCAGACCACCAGAATATATATAACAAATTTCCAGCTTAGTCGTGTGATATGAAATATCTGTTTAAAAATCATATATCTATTTCGTTCACATATTTGAACATCAACAGCGCACTTTTCGGGTCATGAACTCTCATGTTCTCCTCATAAGACATTTAACAGTTACTTCCATTAAACATATAAATAAAAACGTCTTCCTAGTTCATGTTATATATTTTTAATTTTTTTTATTTACATATTTTATGGATCTGAGAGTTTAATGTTTTATACGGAGTACATGAGTCCTCATGACTCAAAATCTATATGTGATTTTTTTTAAAATAACTCTATTACATCACACAACCAACCTGATCCTGTGGATCCCCACGTCAATTTTTTTCTGAGCGTAAGTGAGCCGACGTCAGCTTGTTCAAACGTTCGTAATTCTTAAGCACTTAACTACGGTGGTTATTAGTCTCTACACTTACAAACTACTTACACTAACTTAAAGTACCTGATGCTAAGGTCAACACAAACACCCATGCCCCGACGGCGAACGGCCGCGCTGGGGGACTTAGTGCGCACGGCTATTATGCCGCGGCTTCAGCTTGTTTTCGTCCCGAAGCAAAGATGTGAAGGAATCGTTCCCCTGGAAGACGACGGATTCACCCCGTCCATCAACATGGTGAACAAAGTACCAGGATTCATCAGACCATGAAATACTCCGCCAGTGCGCCAAGGTCCAGTCACGATGATCGCGTGCCCATTTCTGTTGTAGTGTGGTGCTGACGGCTATATACACATGAGATATCGACAGCGCAAGCCTATCGTCACGAATGCACTTTCTCGGTGCACTTCGTGTACAAGCATATTTATACTCTACACAGTATTAATGTCTAATGTTACTTCGGTCAAAGTTTGCCGCCTGACCTACGTGGGGGAATTGGAAAACAAGTTTCCCCTGTCGTCTGTGGGCAGAGTTGTGCATGAAAAAAAAAAAAAAAAAAAAAAAAAAAAAAAAAAAAAAAAAAAAAAAAAAAAAAAAAATTAGAATGAGATATTAAACATAACACATATCTTTATTTTTCAACATAATTTCCAAGTAAATTGAGATTTTTTTAAAACCGCTTGATAAACTTCAAATAGCAGTCCAAGAAAAAATCTGGTGTAGCGCACGCAACAAGCATTGAACGACAATGGGCGAAACACGACACAGCCGGTGATCGCGCACGTGCAAGACACCGATACACCATTGGGTAGAATTCGACCACGAATATGGCAATGACTTCTGTTTCGGATTGTGACGTGGGATCAAACGTCGTCCACCATTACACGCCAGAATCGAAGGCCCATCCATGGAGTGGAAACATCCGTCATAACCTTTCCGAAAGAAGTTCAAAAGCACTTCGTTTGCAGCTGAAGTGCTACTCACCGTTTTGTGGGATGCCCAAGGAATTTTTTTGTTGGACTTTTTTCGAGAATGCAACCATCAATGTTGCGCGATACTGTGCCACTCTGTCGACATTGAAAGAGGTGATTCGGACAAAAGGGGCCTGGCCTTCCCAGATCTGGCGTTCTTCTGTTGGATGACAATGCGAGACCTTTTTTGGCAACGACAACGCAAAACCATATTACAACTCTTGGTCGGGAGCGCCTGCGCCATCCGCCATACAGTCCCGATTTCCCACCATGTGACTTTCATCTCCTTCCAGCTTTGAAGAAGACTCTCGCCGGAAGGCGATTTGGAAGCAATGCTGACGTCAAACAAGCAGTTCAGGAGAGACATTATGAAATGCTTAACTCTGTTAACATAAGGATTTACCAGCAACAAACAGATAACAAAGTTTTTATATCGAAAAGGCATTTTAGATATTGATCTGAACGGGGGAAAAAGCAAACGGAATTTATCCCTGACTCCTAATTCGTAAACAAAAGAAAACCAAACTACAACCTTTTATTACTGACACATAACAACAAAGACACGTACAAAAATAACATACAAAAAATGGTTTGACACACTGGCAGTACTAAAAAACTTCCACACACAGTTTTGTACGCTACATAAATAAAACGAGCGCTATTCCTTGAATAATATCAGTTTAAATTAGCTAAAACAATACAAAACCAAATTAGTAACAGGAGAATACAGGACAACGTCTTTTGTAACAAAACTCGCCTGATGAAATCGTGCTCACAGACGTAAAACAGTCCGCAGTTTACTGCTGCCCGTGAGCAGTGATACTGAACAAACACGGCCAGCGAGAGTTTCGTACTATCAGAGAGTTCGTAACATCACGTCAGGAACACAAGTCTGATATCATTTCCACTTTGCTTTAAAACGCTGTAAATGGTAAGGGACTTCTAAGTCTTCAGAGACGAAAGGGTAAAAAAAATAAGTCAGAGATGCAAATTTTTTACCTCTTCTGTTCACTATGTACATCGAAGAAGAAAATAGGAAAATGCAAGAATGGTTGAAGAATATGTCACGCGTTTAGCTGCAACCATAGATCCGCGTTCAAAGTCTGTTAATTTACTTAGTGCTGAAACCTTTTTCATAATGAATCACCAGAGTGCAAAGAAAACTCTGCCAGGGCACTGCCCTTTTGGACTTGAAACTACTGCTAATTTGCGTGTGTCACTATCTCTTGACTTATGTCGCCTCAGTCCAAGTACAACCTCCAGAGTTCTGCTGCATGATAAGTTGCAATGAGACGAAAAAGAAAAAGTCTCATCTGCCACGTTCTAGTGGATGAAAGAATGAAAAATATTATTCTACTGAATGTTGTACTTTTATTCACCAATGAAATACACTGGTTAATAACGTTCTGGCTCACTACAGGAACACAACGTGGCAGCGATTTATGTAGCGGCCATTCAAAATCTCCTTGATAAGTCTGCCGTAAATGTAGCAGCCGATGTCTGCAAACAAGCCCCGAAATCGCCATAAATTACGGGGTGGATTTGTGGTTTGTAGACGAGGGGCAAGCGCCTGGTGAATCCAATACGTGTTGTATGTATCGAGCGAATTTGGTGGCGAAGTCCTCAACACTACCTCGTTATCAGGCTTCTCAAACTACTGTGATACGGTTTTGGTCTTTACACTTAGTTACCGTAATGGAAGAGGCCATCGCCGTAGGTGCCTGCCATTAATTATTACCACAAGCCTCACAGATATCCGGACAAATGTGTACCATAGTTCAGGGATGCCTCTGCAGTGTGGTATTTCGAATAGCTGCTGGCCTCGATTAAGGAGTATCTGGAGCGAACGTCGACCTTGGCAACTCGGGACGTGATTCATCTGACCAGGTAACCCGTTTTCATTCATCCACGGTCCAATCTAGGTGATCCCCTGCGCACTGCGACCGTAATTGACGACGTTATTTGTTTAAGACGAGATAACATTTGGGTCATGTGATGCACGTTATTCATGAAAGAGTGTGGAACTGCATTGCACGAAACACTTGTGTCTACTTTAGCATTTAAGTCTGTCTTCAGACCTGTAATAGATACGGTCTGCAGCGTCCCCGTTTCGTTTAAGCAGCTACCAGATACCAGATTCCAGTACACTGAGCATGCGCAAAGCTGCAGCAGAAACTCGATAACAGCTCTGCGCATGCTCAGAGCTGACTGGTAGCTGCTTAAACGAAATGTAACCAACGCAAGGAACGGACAATGTGGCGACTACAGTTGCCAAGAACACAACAAATGTATCGCAATTACTAATCTGAGACGGCACTAGCTGTGTGATTTATTGATGATAATTGAAAATTTATGCTGTCTCTCTGCTCTATCTCTAATCACCACGCTGTCGACGGGACGTTAGCCTTTCTTCCTTTCTTCGTCCTTTGTTTCTCGTGTTTTAAATGCCATTGTTTATTAATTGAGGCAGAAGACGGGTAAGATGCCAAGAGTCAGCGAGAGAGGAGCTGTAAGTGTTTTCGATTGACGTTTATCTTCCGTATTACATTTACAGAACACTTTATACCTTTCTGATATCATTATAAATTCTAAACGTATATCAGAATGTGCTTTACATTTGTAATGAAACATTTCATTTTGAGTAAATTTTTGTCGTAATTCTTAATTTTAATATGTCGTTTTAGTATCTTCTTTGCTCTTTTTTAAATTTATTACCTTTTGTTCTTTTCCACATTTTATACGTAACATATCTATCTGTAGGAAAGAAAGAGTTTAGTTACTGGACTCACAGTTCCATAGCGACAGGACTGCTGTGTACCATCAATTTAGAAGCGTATGGCGGAAAGCACGAACCACGACCTCATTTACTCAGCATGCTGAAGAGATTTTGTTCTTCGCTTTATCCGAACCATTTTATGGCTCTGCTAATGACTGGTGCTTCAAAATTCATAAAAATAATGAGGACAGAGTGGAGAAATCCATCATTATCACTGGCGAAGAGCGGTTCGATCTGTGCAATTGCAAAACCTTTGATGTGTTCAACGTCTAACTGATCAAATATTCTTCGAATACTGCCTGTCAGACGTGTGTGTCTCAGTGAAACGCCGCACCACAGTCGGTAAATTAAAGGCAAAATAAGGAAAAATTCAACTTTGAATAATCAGTAATCTTGACTGCGGGAGTTACCGTCATCGAACATTATAAAAAGTTCAAATGTTTGTATAGCTTCTAGGACTTAACTACAGGGTCATCAGTCCCTTAAACTTACAAATTACTTATGAACTAGCTAAGACTAAGGACGGTACAAATATCCATGCCCGAGGGGGGATTCGAACCCCCAACCGTAGTGGCCGTGCGGACCGTGACTAGCGCGCCGCAGAGCGCTCGGCGGAACGTTATGTACCTACTTGTGTTCTGTAACTTGTAGCCTAGGTAGATGTAATACAAGATCATCAGTACATTTCGCCGTAATGAAAGATATGTACTCGGTATTCAAATACTTTGAATGTGTGTAGCAGACCTTTAAAAATCAAATTTGTAAGTCATCAAATGATTATTCAAAGTACTTCTAATCTTGAAATCGGACCCTGACAGCTTTAATTTTGATTGCTGGTTCCGATCGGAAATAATATCGTAATTATCAAGTTAAGAATAAGTGTTTGAATGACATTGGTAGAGACAATACGTAATTGTAAGAAACGGCGTCCTAAACTTAATCACAACGCTCAATGGGGGAAATACTGAAAGACCTATAAATGAGATCACGATTTTAAGTTACTTTGCTTTATTAAATAAAATTATAACTTACGCTTACATGAATAGATCCAAAGCATACGATTTCCAGTACATGTTGAACAATTCTGAGGGTAAAACAAGAGAGAGCGTGGTCTTTTATTCTCTTTCCGATCACAAAGGAAATAAATGAATGCGAAACTATGGTCAGAAGTTGTTGTTGTTGTGGTCTTGATGCAGCTCTCTACGCTACCCTGTACTGTGCAAGTCTCTTCATCTGAGAATAAATTCGGCAACCTACATCCTTTTTTAATCCGCTTACTGTATTCGTCCCTCGGTATCGCTCTACGATTTTTACCCCAAACACTTCCCTCTTTGATGTCTCAGAATGTGTCCCACCAATCTATCCCTTCTCTTAGTCAGGATATGCCAACAACTCCTTTTCTCCCCAGTTCAGTTAAACACCTGCTCATTAGTTACCTGATCTACCCATCTTTTTCATCATTCGTCTGTAGCACCACTCTTCATACAGAAGAGCTGCATGTCCTCGGGAAAGGTAACGGCTGTAGTTTCCCCTTGCTTTCAGCCGTTCGCAGTAGCTGTGTGGCAAAGCCACATTAGCTGATGTTACAAGGCCAGCTCAGTCAATCATCCAGACTGTTGCCCCTGTAACTACTGAAAAGGCTGCTGCCCCTCTTCAGGAACCACACGTTTGTCTGGCCTCTCCACAGATACCCCTCCGCTGTGGTTGCACCTACGGTACGGCTATCTGTATCGTTGAGGCCCGCAAGACACTCCACCTCGCCAATGTCTGTGGTTCACGGAGGAGGTCATGGGAGTGGTCAGGTATCGTAATGAAAGGAGAACGCTCACCGAGCATAATGAAATTGTCTGCGGTAGAGGGAAAATATATCGTATAATACTTCAGAGAGACTGTAGGTCTATGAGTGTGGAATAAAATCACCTGTTACAAGAGTAGAGGTGAATCTAGCTCCGTGCAGGTCAGGAGGAAGTACTGCATTTTTTAAGCACTGAATTTCTTTGGCGAACGACTAGCAGTTTGGGAAGTATCACTTGGTGAGTTAGTTACTGACATTGCCAATAAGACGTTACTCATAATTTCATGGCATTCAAGTACATAAAGCAGTGGTTCAGCATTTTAGGCAGTCTATTAATTAATCAATCCATATAACAGAATAATTAACTGCTTTAATTCAGATAAAATACACTGAATAATCTGTGTCATTAAGTCCTATCTTCTAAAACACACAAACACGCACGCACGCACGCACAAACACACATACATACACACACACGTGCGTGCACGGTCGCTACTACTCGCGTAGAAACACGCACGCTCGTACGAGGAATTCACATACAAAAGAAAAAAAAGTAAAAAGAGATCCTGCGATCCTCATAAGAAGATCGCGGAAGCTAATTTCGAGGCACGTTACAGTTTAGCGCTGCCATGACGATGCCAGCGTGACTAGAGATATTGATCCATTTAGATGGGCTTTCAAAATATTAGTTAAACACTTCCGCAGTAACGCAGTGGCAAAACCCGTTCTTGTAAAACCAGTCTAAGAACGCCTCATCATCGCTAAAAACTTTTTTTGAGTTCGTCTGATTAGTATTCTCTTTTGCTGACGGTTTTTGTTCTCTACGCGCTCCTATATGCACACAAAGCCAATATTGTTAGCAGAGGTTTTTTGTAGTTATACCTTTGAAGCTACTGCTGACCTTCCTGATAGTATAAATAGATGGGAAGTACGCTCATTCACATTCTATTTTGCGGTAAGAGGACTATTTTATTTCGTGTGTAAAGCCGATAATGTAAACCTGAAAAGTCTGAATCAATCATTCCTGCAAAGGTCATTGAACGTTAGGCACATTTTAGACAGAGAAAGAAACCGGTTGTGACAGAACGTATGGTAACGTAATGTAGTCTCAATATAGAGTCTAACCCAAAGCTATGAGTTCAAACTTATAAAAGGTTAAGACATTTAAACATATAATAATTTCCAGTGAAATTATTTTCGGAATTGAGGTTTAAGTTCGCTAATGACAGACCATAGACATCTTATGCTCACCGCAACTGTACAAAACGATGAGTTCAGTCTTAATCTGCTTTTAGGTGTCACAGCTGTAGCTCTTTCTTATGCGCAGCATTAGGTACTAATCAGGACACTTAAATCTGTGTACTGCATCGGAAAGTTGCCAGTTGGTGAGTCTTCTATCACACGACCCGACAAGATTTCCTCTACCATGGACATCATAATAAAATACGATAAATCAGTGTTCAAAGTGTGGTAAGGGAAACCATTTTTATGAACCTAAAGTATATCACGAACAAAGACATGCAAATTGTTTCATGTTTATGCATATTCACCATGAACTGCTAAACATTTATCAGGTCGTTGGGTCAGTGTTTGGATCCTAGCACCATGGAAATCTACTGCCTGACCCATACATTTTTGAAATGAATTAGACCAGTAAAAATGTGACAAACTACCGATTTTGAAATTATCGGCAATCTCTGATGTAGCTCAGAAGAGTGAAGCGCCGGGTTTGATGAATGTCCTCATAAACAACTTGTGTCAAGTCTATATCAAAATATATGCTTCACCATAGACGAGATGCAACAAAAACGTTTGCGAATTTTTAGGTCAGCGCAGTATCGAATTGTTAATAACAATCTTTTCAGAAAAGCAAAAACAGCGTCATGAATTTCAGGCGCCAGATTTCCTTTATGCTGGGATCCAAAATCTGGTGTCACTAGATGGCAAACGTTTTAATGACCTGCATCTTAACATAAATAATAATAATTAAATAACAATTAATAATTATGGAAAGTATATCACCATCCACTATAAAACCTGCTGAGAACAACAGGAATTTAGAACCTCATGGCCATCAATGTGGGCCAGTAAATTTCTCTGATTACCCATTTTAAAGTGGAGTTAACCAAGTAACTATCCATCAGCTGTTCGATTTTGCCCACGTGACACCTAATACAATATATACTTTCAGTTAAGTTTTTCTCAGCTTTTTCAATTATCAGTATGCTAAATTACTTAGATCCGTTACGTAATTTCTCTGTTACTTGGATAAAACGGTCACTTTCTTTCGTTAATGACTTGTTACACTGGGCCTCATTTTTCCATCACACTTTCTCTCCTTGGTCACAACCTGCTTATAAGAGGTAAACTTAATGTGCTACATATTTGCCTAATGGTCCTGTTGTGCAATTTTCTAATTACTGTCTTCCTGTGAACAACTGCACTGGACGAAATCCAAAAAGAGCTGCCACGTCATGCTGTAGTATTTCACATCTCCCTAAACTAAGGCACTGAAACCAACTAAATTTGCTACAAAGATTCGTTGCCGTTAGGTGAGAATCGCTATGGGGATAAGAAGCACTTACGACATAGTTCAGGAGACGTGACGTCATAATCAATGAAAGTCTCAAAAAACTGCCTCATCCTGCGACGATTAAACAACGCCACTATTCATCCACTATTTGAGACTGAGAGCACTTAGCGACTTCCAAAGAAGTTTTCACTTAATGTCGAAACTATTCCCGCTGACAACTCCAACAAAATGATAAAAATAATTAATTTTATCACATATTATTTTTTCTCTCTTCCTGCAGTAAAACTACAGCATGTGGGATAAGTTCACAATTTATTTTTTCTACACTACTTGTTTGATTCGTGAGACACTTCGCCGACATATGTACATATACCACTGAATGTAACTTAGAAATTCTAACATAGTATGACACATAGTCCAGGTGATAGGCCTCTATAAAAATGAAATACAAATAAACCACCCCAAAACGTATTCTTGTAGTTTATTACGTCTTTAGTACCAACACTATACGCAACACATTTAGCAAATGCTTTCCTGAGATTTCACTCTACGTACCTTGAAAATAAACTCCGTCCTACTGACCTCGAGAGGCCCACCGCGAACCGACCGACCGCCGTGTCATCCTGCACCCAAAGGCTTCAACGGATGCAGTATGGAGGGGCATATGATCAGGGTCCCGCACTCCCGGTCGCTGTGTCTGTTTTCGTGACCGGAGCCGCTACTTCTGAACCAGGTAGCTACTTAGTTGGCCTCACAATTACTTTTTTTTCTTTTTTTCCGATGGCCTTACAAGGGTTATATATACATATCGTATGGTATACATATAATACTTTACTAAGATATACTAGTGTCTAACTAATAAGATAAAACATATCTCTGTCACAGAGCCAAGTCCAACTTCTTTAACCACTGGACAGCTTCCTGACTGACTATATGGAGTTCGGTCATCCCTCCTGAGAATGATCGTAATCGGCAATTAGTAATTATGTGGGCCATCGTTTGTATGCCTGCTCCACAGTCACATGACTGGTCGTCTGTGTGTCCCCATTTGAATTTACAATAGTTACAGCGACCAACATCAGTTCGGAAGCGGTTGATTCTCTCCTGGGAAGGTCCATTCCTTGGAGCTGCTTAGAGGGATCGTCTATCCAGATGCTGTTTTTTCCATTAAACGAATCCCAAGTTCTTGCCCAGTTTGATTTAGGCGAGAAGCCACTCTCATGTAGTTGTACAGCTGTTTTAAGAGGTAGTTTACGTGATTTCAGCGGGCTTACCTGTGGTGGAAGGTCTTGCCGGATAGGAAGATCAGGAGTGGACAAGATCTTATTATACTCTCTCATTAAGGCTTCCTTCCGTCTTAGATCAGGAGGAACGATGTTGCATAATATTGGGAGCCATTGAAGTAGTGTAGCCATCAGAGTGCCACTGATCAATCTCATTGCTCTATTTAATTGTACATCAATGTCTCTCACATGAGCACTGTTGAGCAGACAGGAGAACAGTATTCAGCTGCAGAGTAAACTAGGGACAAAGCTGTTGTACGCAAAACCTTAGCACTGGCTCCCCAAGATGATCCTGCTAAGTGCTGCAATATGTTATTCCTAGTTCTAACTTTGTCTGCTGTTTTATGAAGGTGGTACTTAAAAGCATGAGATCTATCCAAGATGACTCCCAGGTATTTTGGATGTTCATTATGTTCAAGTTGAACACCATCAAACGAGATATTAAGTTTATAGTCGGCCATCCTATTATTGAGATGAAAACAAGCTACTTCCGTTGAGTGCACCCCACTTGCCAACAGTGCTTGGCAGACCGGGCGGTGACCCATCCAAGTGCTAGCCAAATCCGAGAGTGCTAAACGTCGGTGATCTAGCTGAAACATGTGTATCCACGGGGGCACGGCAATTGGCTGACGTCATATCATGCGATCCGAAGTAACTGAATTGTATTATGTATGAATAATAATTTACCGCACTGGCCAATCACAGAAAATTAGAATTGTGGGAGTCTTCCTCACGGAAATTGTAACGACTGTAGTATCTGTGATGGGTGCATAAATTCGTATTACATCATCTGCCTAGAGCTATGATCTGAATTCCTCTATTGAAAGTTTCTTGAATCTTAATATGACGGCTACAAGCCAATCCTTCCACGTGCGCCACGTCTCATTGCGCCTAACACCTGCCGAAACGCTGAAGCAGACTTCCTGAGCGCATGACATAGTGGTTGTTTGGTTGTTTGGGATAGGGGACCAAACTGCTAAGTTTATCAGTCTCCGGGTGGGGAGGGGATGGAGTGAGGATAGGAAGGGAAGGGAAAGGAAATGCAGTCTACTGAGGAAAGAAGGAAGAAAGACTGGTTTAGCTCGGACTCCCACGCCCGCCACGCACGTGCTCACGAATCATCCGTGAGCCCCTAGGATCATGCCACAGTGGGACTGGATGTGTGTCCTTGTGACGTCAGACTGCGCCTCGTGGTCGTGGAATACACAACGAAAACTGAGATCGGAATTGCACATCCCCCACTAGAAATGAATAAATAAATATTACGTAATCCGTCGGTGGAGAATAGTAGAAGACATTTTGTCTTCCAGGAAGGATGGGGAAGGGCGAACGTTGGGGACCAGGATGTGAAGGTTTCGAAACCTAGGGCTAGGGGGCAGAAGAAAGCAGTGTGGCCGGCCCCAGTGGCCGAGCGGACTGCGGCGCGCCAGTCACAGTCTGCAGGGCCGCTATTCTCGGGGGTTCGAATTTCCCCTAGGGCATGGATGTTTGTGTCGTCTTTATTATACGGTAGTTCATAAGTAGTTTGTAAGTTTAGGGGCTGATGACTCGGCAGTTAAGCCCCTTAAGCTTCACAAACATTTGAACCAAAGAAGTGTGGGAGGGTAGGGGACCCTCATGTCCAGTCTAAAGATATGGCTTATCAATAACGGTTCACGATCCGATCCTTGTGGGAGAGGCGGAGGATGGCACCCATTATTTTCCCTGTCGATCAGGTTTTATTGTCCTGTCTATCAAACTGGCACCAGCTCCCTATTTACCCAACTACATGCGTCGTGATACCCGTCAAGCAGCCACTATTGCGGTTTGGGATTGTTCCATATTCCAATCCTGCTCCCAGCCCCCCAACCTTATTACGCACTGTCGGTAAACTAACCAGTGAGCGCTACGTCTATGAAGTGTTGAAGCCTTTATGTTTACCAGGTCCACATTGCAATGGGAGAATGCCCGATCAGGCTTGCCGTGCAGTATCAAGACATCTACATCGCACATCGGAATTCATTGCTGCCTTGACCCGTCTGTGCTCCAGAGGTCTCACCTATCAAAACGGCCTGGTGGCGATTGCAGAGAGCATGACAGGGGATACACCACCCACTGCTACGTCCAGATCAACTCTGGAAATATGTGGAAGCGGCATGGAATGCCATTTCCCAATAGCACATGCAAAGTCTCTTTGATTCTATGTTCACGGCAAAAATACCGAGTCCATAATTTTCCTGGAACCGATCGGAGTCAAATCTCTGAGCTACTGACATCGTTTGAAGAACCGGTCGTGTAGAAACTGTTCCATCGTGTGTGCAAAATGTGTGACACGATGAACATACCCTCAGATTTCAAGAAGAATATGATAATTCCAATGCCAAAAAGCGAGGGCAGGCAAGTGTGAAAATTACATAATGTTAATAAGTCGCCGGCTGCGGTGGCCTTAGTCTTAGGTAGTTCATAGTAGTTTGTAAGCTTAGGGACTGATGACCCCGTAGTTAAGTCCCATAAGTTCTACAAACATTTGAACATTAATAAGTGATGCAAATATACGAACCAGAATTGCTTAGAAACGAATGGAAAAGGTTGTACAATCCAACGACGAGGAAGATCAGTTTGGATTTACGAGAAATGTAGGAACACGCGTGGCAATACTCACAGTATGACTTATCTCATAAGATAGGTTCAGGAAGGGTAAACCTTCGTTTTTAGCATATGTGGATCTGCAGACAACTTTCGACAATCTTGACTGGAATACACTCTTTCAATTTATGAAGGTAGTATAGGTAAAATATAGCGAACAAAAAGTTATACACAAGTTGTAAAAAAGCCAGACAGTATTTATAAGAGTCGAAGGGCATGAAAGAGGCGCAGTGATTGGGAAGGGACTAAGACAGGTTTGTAACCTTTCATCATTCTTGTTCACTCAGCACATTGAGCAAGCTGTGAAGGAAAACAGGTAGAAATCTTCAGAAGGAATTAAAAATCAGATAGAAGAAATAGGAACGGTATCGTTTGCCGATGACATCGTAATTCTATCAGAAACAGCAATAGAACGGAATGGATAGTATCTTGTATCTTGAAAAGAGGTTTTAAGTTGAAAATTAACGAGAGTAAAATAAGGGTAATGTAAATTAGTGTAAGAGAATGAGGCAATTCTGAAGGAATTAGATTAGGTAACGAGATAATTAACGTAGTAGATGAGTTTCGTGATTTGGATAGCAGCAAAATAACTTCTAATGGGCGAAGTAGCTAATAGCTGCCACGCTGGAGTGGCCGAGTGTTCTAATGTGCCTTGCTGCGGAGCGCGCGATTGCTAGCAGTCGGGGGTTCGAGACCTCCCTCCGGAATGGGTGTTTGTGTTGTCCTTAACATAAGTTACTTTAAAGTAGTTTGTTAGCTTAGGGACTGATGACCAACGTAGTTAAGTCTCTTAGATTTACGAACATTTGAATTTTGCAAAATGGCTTACGGAATAAAAGAATTTCTGAAGAAGCGAAATTTGTTGGCATCCGCAATTTATTTGAATGTTAGGAAGTCCTTTGCGAAAGCATTGTCTGCATTGTAGGAATGCATGGGAGTGGAATGTGGACGATAAGAATTTCAGATAGATGATAGAAGCATCTGAAATGTGGTACTAAAGACGTATAAGGTAGAGAAGTGCTGATCATAATTTAGGAGAAACGAAATTTTGACCAAGAGAATAGATCGATTGATGGGACACATTCTGATACATCAAGGGATCGTCGATTTAGCACTGGAGAGAAGTGCTTGGGGTAAAAAACGCTGAAGGAGACCGAGGGACGAATATAGTTAGCAGCTTCAAAAGGATATAGATTGCCGTTCTTCCTCAGGGATGGAGATGCTTGCACAGGACAGGGTAGCGTGGAGAGCTGCATCAAACCAGTCTCAGCACTGGGGACCACAACCGCACCGCCATGGGGCTGTACTTTCAATAATGTGAACTTTGTACAATGTATTGTCTCCCTGATAAATTTGTCTGTGATATCTCCGCTCTTCTTTGGTGTTGCATTTTAGATGGCCAGCAACGTATATTAATGAATACACATAAAATGACAATACTTTTCAGTCGTTAGTAAACATATATTCGTTGTTGTACGTTTTAAGTAAACTGACAAACAAAATATGGCATCATCCCTTTAATGTGACAATGAAAACTTCGCATATTTTGTCGGTTAAGTTTCGTAAACCAGCTCGTACAGCCAACTTAAAAATGCGATTCATGTTGTTAGTGCAATATAATGTATAGAAATATACTGTAAAATTCCTAATGTGAACTTAATTGCAAGTTGTTAAAATTATTTTGTAGTTCAATACGGCAACAGTAGGTATAACGGAATTGGAGAACAGATGATATCCATTCCGTTGTAACAGTATATCTAAATGTTCATCATTGCTCAAATGAATGTGCACGCATATAAACTCTGCCTAATTCAATAAATAAAAGGCATGCTGAAAATATATTTCAAGGAACTTGAAAACTTGTTGAATAGTTTTTGTTCGGATTAATCATGTCGGACGTGAGGAAACTTTCGGTCGACTGTGCAGATAGTACCAAATTGTCCAATAATATCAGCCTGAACGTAGTTATGGCAGGGAAAAGTTGTCTACCCAAACAATTGCCGTAGCCCAGAGGAATGTAAGCTCATGTAGAGGTATAAGGTATAGCCAAGGAATATATAAACTGGCGAGCAGCCCATGAAAATAAACAAATAAACCAAAGTATAATACAACAACATCATAATCATAATCATCATCATTAGAGACTGATTATGCCTTTCAGCGTTCAGTCTGGAGCATAGTACCTCTAATAAAATTCCTCCATGATCCCCTATTCAAGGCTAACATTGATTTCTCGTATGATGTTATGCCTTTTACTTCAAAATCATTCTGCACCGAATCTAAGTACTTTCTTCTTGGTCTATCTCGACTCCTCTTACCCTCCACTGACGAGCGCATGAGTGTCTTAGGTAACCTTGCTTCTCCCATGCGTGTAACATAACCCCACCATCTCAGTCTGTTCGCTGTAACTGCTTCATCTATGGTGTTCATTCCCAGATTTTCTTTGATTTTCTCATTACGGACACCCTCCTGTCATTGCTTCCATCTATTGGTACCTGCAATCATTCTTGCTACTTTCATATCTGTAACCTCTATCTTATGAATAAGGTAACCTATAATACAACAAAAACAAAAACATTAAATAGTGCCAGCCGAATCAAAGTGGAAAAAATGTATACCTACAGCTCCATGGATGAAAAACAAGTACTTTACAAAACAAAGCAGGGAAATGTCACATTGAGTTGTGCGTGTATGAGTGACTGGTACAAATGATCATATGTATGAAATGCAAAACGTTGGTGGATGGAGAATGCCTGAAAGTAATGATGTAAAATCCAAAAAATGGTACATTTCCTTACAATTTGACTAGTAGATTTATCTAAGCTCTGGTGTATAGTTTATATTAGTCATAAAATTTATTTACCCGTGATACAATTTGGCAACTAGTCTCTTATTTACACCAGTTACACGTGCTTGGATAGTCACGTGTAGTGTCTGTTATCTTAAAATATTCAGGATCTACATAATTTATGCAGAAAAATAAGTTATTGTTAGGATGATATTGTTTTTAATAATATTGTAACTTACGATTAAGATATAACCAATAAAACCTCACGAGTTGTACATTTTAGTTATTTATGTCCTTCAACTTGATTGTGAGAATATGACTCATAAAATATTGAAATGTTGATACTGCGTACCCTGTCTATATGTCAGATGATATGGCATCAGAGGTAGTGTGCCATACATTCTTCTCGTGTTGAAATTCATTTGCTGGCAATTCATTTAAATCTACCTTATAAACTTATTCTTATATGTACTCCTGGTTTCAGAGCTTTAACTCCAATCCAATAACAATGTTTCAAGAATATCAAGCAAGGTAAGGTAATTGCAAATACTAATTTCACTACTGACCGTAGTGAATGCCGCAAACACATATCTTCGTACTGTGAGGGTAAGCGTACTTGTATGATACATGTACGGTCGTAATTAGTTACTCTAGTCATGTTGCAAAATTTATTGATTTCATTTATGTCGGAGCAGAAAAAGATAAATGGACTCCATTAGAGACTAATTACTGTCGTCATAAATGTTGAACTGGCCTCTAAGCTTGTAAGCAGCTGAACAGTAGTTCTAAAAAACCGAATACGCAGTCTTAATAAAGGGAACTAATTGGAGAATATAAGAACGTCAAGTAAAATAATGTGAAGCTGAGAGACAGTTTTAAAGTAGTAAAACAGGAAGCAGTCATAGGTATTTACAGTTTTATTACGTTTCGCAGATGTCTTCTGTTAAGGATGAAGGAGCACAGATACGGGAATCATTGGAAATAGAAACTCGTTTCTCAAAGTTCACATGTGCTCACTCAGAGAAACAGAAACATTTCATTAATAAAAACTAAATTGTAGCAACACATATCACTCAACCCTCTCAGTTGGGCACCTAGGCTTTATTAATGATATGTTTATATGGGTCATCAATATATTGTTCTGGGGCAAATTATAATCAAGACAACAAATGTTGAAAATTGTGCTGTTTCACCAAACTTGTAGGAAGTACTGACTGTGAATTTATGTTAAAAATTCAGACAACTGGCGTGGAACACCTAAAAACTAGGTTTTAAAAAAAGCCACTGGAATTTGACTTTTTTTTTGGCTGCGGCAGATCTATTAGGTGAAAAGATAAGTCAGTACTCTGCAGACCTTTGAGAAGTGGGTGGCAAAGGGTACGACGCATTTCACAATTATCAGGAATTTTTTTTTTTTTTTTTTGTGCACATTTAGGTTACTGAAGTAACACTAAAAATGGGCCTTTGCAATCGCCTTTTTTACAGCTTGAAATTTAAATGAAAATAACGACTTAACCGTTCATCTAACACGAAAATTGAATAAATGATTTTGTAGAGGAGAAAATTCTCTACACCTTTGCACTCTTACGTTTTCTTTCTTATCTCGCATTGTTTGAGAGATATTTGCAAAAATAACGACGATTTGACGATGTCTGTCTGTCTGTAGCTCTGTCTTTCCGTCTGTCTGGAATGTGTTCCTACTTTTTAGGTCGAACCGTTCCACCGATCGGCACCAATTTTTTACAGACATTTTTATTGGCCGACAGCGACCAGAACCTCCCTTTTTCAAATATTTCTAACAAAAAATTGGTTAGCAACACAAAAAGGCCATTTATGATGGCCTTTTGACAGCAGGAAATTGCAAGTAAACAGTTCATCTGACTCGAAAATTGAGTACATGGATTTCTAGCAGAGACAATAGTCTACAACTTTGCACTTTTATGTTTTTTTCATTAGTTGCGCGATTTGACATCGTCAATTTATTTTCTGTAAAACAAGCGTTCGCAAATGTTACGTGATATTCCTCGCCCAGAACTCTTTCTCTCGTATGCGCCATCTTGCTTTCTGTATTTTATAATTTTCTTATTATAACTTACAGTTGTCGTTTCAAACCAAGAATTAAGAATAACACGTTGTTCTTTGTACGATAAATTATAATCTAGTGTCTAAATACTCCATATTACCATTTAACAAATGCCATCAATAGTACGAGAATTAAGGAAAGGGGTTATGACTGCTCGCCCTAGTCTAGTGGGCGCATAGTCAGTAGTTGGAAACCCATCACTGCCAATTTTATTTTTATTTGATTTTTTGCACCTTGGCTCCTAATTTGTAATTAACTAGAGTTATGTTCTGCAATGGTTACAGGTGTACGGATGTAAGAGTCCTCCGTCTAAAATGTGTTTTGGTTCTATTTCGTGAACATTCCGTGAAATACGTAACAACGAATTGAACACTGGTCTTCACATAAACTAGGAGGATACTGTAATAATGAATATTCTAAACAACGTGCCAATACTGGTAGTTTCATATCTAAATGATTCTGTGGCAACTGTCGTTTCGTAATGAAATGGAAGTGTATACACTGCAACATATTACCGTGTTTCTTTTTTTTCTAAACAATTTGTCACTATTTACGGAAAATGTTAAAAGTCATAATTAGAATTAATGCGTCTACTAAAATGTTTGTCTTTGGCATGGTTGCTATGGAGGCTTTTAACATAGAGTGTGTTACCGTTTCTGTATGACTTCGTTCATGTTACTTTGTTCTGTATTAAAATAAAGAGCACATATTCTGTTTCAAACTGTGACTACGTTTCCTTTTACAGTTAAAATTACATACAGAATAAGTGTGGTAACACTGAATGCCACATAACTTCAGTCCTTGATGTATATACAAAGTTACTACTATCATGAGGTTATTTACAACGGTCACTGTAACAGTATATCACCAGTTACTGTACATGTGATAAGGAAGTCTCTGTTTGCAATTTGTTGGTATGTATTTCATGGTATGTTTACAAAATAGAACAAATGCACTTTTCAGAGAAAGCGCTGTTACATTTGAATAACTCAGAATCTGGGAAAATATGGTTGTGTTCAATTAACAAGAGTGTGCGATAACCTTTTAGGAAGCACGATAAAAATATATATAAATAAAAAAATAAATTTCCAGTCGCGGGTTTTATTTGTTTTATTTTTATTTATTTGTGTTTTTTTTTTCTTCGGGTAGATCGATGATTTGCAGTCATTTATTCATGTTCGTTCTGGGTACTTCGTTGAGAATTTTTCTCAGTTTCTTATTACAGATGGCGCTGAGCCTTTTAATTGGTCCTTCGGTTTGATCAGTTCTTTGAAGATGTTGGTTTGCTTTGTTTTATTCTGAACTTTTCGTCATTCACTCTTTTTCTTGTTACAGCGGGCGTTGAGCCCTCTCACCCAGCACGCTGAGCTACCACGTCGTAAACCTTCTGACCGAGTGCGCTTAGCCACAGCGCTCTAGCAAGTTTCGAACCACCGTCTGACATGTTCGTGTATCAGCAACTAATTCGCCGCCTATTACACTACGCCGAACAGCGTGAGTAATCCATAATTCTCGTAACATCGATGGAAGGTGTTATCTGCTAACATAGCATTTTTAGACATTATACTGTAATTCCTTGTCCTAAGAATGAAGTGTATTTTGATAATTTTCCGTACGGCATTACTTTGAAATGACAACCCCTGAGTTATAATATGAAAAATATCAAATACAGAAACCAATTCGGAGTATGCGAAAGAGAGTTTGGGGCAGCGTTTCTGGCGAGGCATGTCACGTGACTGGTTTCCGAGCACCAAATGTACGCTACGTTCTTCCGACGCTATAGTCATTCGTAACCAGTACAAGCAAAGAAAATAAAAGTAGAACAAACTACCAAAGCAAGTCACGTGATAATATTTTAACTGATAAAGATAGTGAAACTGTGGGAGAGATATTAAATTAATAGTTTAAAGAGGTAAAAGTACAAATAATTTTGACTGTTGGGTGAATAGATATCATCACAATAGTAGAGTCGTATTCGTATCATCCATAATTTTTTATTATTTTTGTCCGAAATGTTTGCAAAAAAATCATAAAACTACAGGCAATCTGAAGTGGGCCGTAAAACACGCCCGATTTTTCTATTTTGACATACAACTTCTAAGCTAAGATCGATTTTTAAAAATTTATTTCTGATGATCTTCTTCGGTAATGAAAGTTGCCATCTTTAGATCTGACTGGAAATATTTAACTGTCTGCTTGTAGCTGTAACTGGACTCTGGCACAGTTATTATTCTAATTTATGACAAACTAATGTTGTGTACCTTCCTGCTAGAGGTTGCTGTCATATGTGCGTGAGTAGTGACTGTGAGAATGCCAGAAAATATGTGTGCTGCCTTTCCCTGATGAGGGCTGAGGCCGAAGTCTTGTGCGAATGTGATAGTCCGTTAGACGTGTATGACTGCGGCTCATCAATCGACGTAGGTGTTTCCAACTCGTCCGGAACTGGCAGAAGTCTCCTGGACTTGAATGATATGTCCCGTCTCCTGGAACTGAATTTTAATCTCCCGAAATTATTTAAAAGGAAATATTAAACTTCCGTTAGGTTGTGACTAACCCTTGTATTCACCATATCCTTTCTCCTAGGAGTGCTAATACTTCAAGGTTCCAAGGAGAATTTCTGTGACGTTTGGAAAGTAGGGGGCGAGGTACTGGCAGAATTGAAGTTGTCAGGACGGATCGTGATTCGTGTCGGGATAGCCCAGTCGGTAGAGTGGCTTCCCGCAAAAGGTGAAGGTCCCAGGTTCGAGCCCTGTCCCGGAACACAATTTTAATCTGCCAGGAAATTTCGTTACAGCGCACACTCCACTGCAGAGTGACTGTTTCATACTGGAAACATCCCTTAGGCTGTAGCTAAGCCATGTCTCCACCATATACTTTCTTTCAGGTTCTGCAAGGATCGCAGGAGAACTTCTGTGAAGTTTTGGAAAGTAGGAGGTTAGGTACTGGTAGAATTGAGGTTGTGAGGACGGATCATGAGTTGTTTCGGGATAGCTCAGTCGGTAGAGCGCTTACCTGCGAAAGGCAAAGATCCAAGGTTCGAGTCCCAGTTTTTGGCACACAATTTGAATCTGCCAGGATGCGTCAACTTTGTGTAATTGTTTTCCAGATAAAAAGTATCTATTCAAGGTAAATAGTCAATATACTAGTCGCTGATTCTATAACTAAATTTGCAAACAAAAAATGTATGTAACATGTGTCCCAATTTTAATTAGTATTTTTAATTATTAGAGGCCACAGCAGTGCTCAATGTATTTTCGTTTCAATTCTTTTCTCGTCTCTTCAATATATTACGTGACAATTACAAGTTGCCCTGCAGATATATTGCACCTGAATGCGTAAATGAACAGACAGTGAAGTTGGAGACATTGTTCAGTCGGCAGAACATGGTTTTCAACAAGCACATCCAGAATTTCCGCACGTTTCGTTGTTCCACATTCAAAAGTATAGCTGACTTTATGCAGGAGTTGCATCTTTAACATTTACAGCTCGTTCAACAGCTTCGAGCAAGAGATGAAGGTAGACGATTGGAAATATGTTGTTTGCTTTTATCCTTTACCAACGAATCTTCTTTCACTCGGTACGGCATCACTAACACCCTTAATTTACATCAGACGTACGAAGAAAACCAACATGCCTTTGTGGAAACATATTTTCAAGAACCCTTCTTTGTAAATGGGTAGTGTGGTTTGATAGTCAGTTGTTGGGGAATGTTGTGTGACATGATCCCCTTATCTGCACTTTCTTCAAAACGAGCTTCCAACTTACTGGAAGGGATTCCTTTGGCTATAAGAATGCGTATGTTCTTTCAGTATGACAGGGATCCTGTCCATTTTAGCCGTCAGGTGACACATACGGCAAACCTAACTAACATTCCTCGTAAGATGGATGGGCAGATATGGCCGCGTTTCTTAGCTACCGAGGTCCCTAGACCTTACCAAATGTTCAAATGTTTGTTAAGCTTGTGGGACTTAACTACGGGTTCATCAGACCCTAAATTTACAAACTACTTATGAACTACTTACGAACTAGGACGGCGCAAATATCCATGCCCGAGGGGGGATTCGAACCCCCGACCGTAGTGGCCGTGAAGACCGTGACTGGAGCGCCTTAGTCCCCTCGGCCACCGCGGCCGGCAATGTCAGAATCATTTGGGGTGCATGCTGTATGATACATATGGAAAAATCCACATATGAAAATATTTTTATCCCTTTTTCTTATAATTTTGAATTTTATTTAATTTATTATTTGCAGTAATATATATATATATATATATATATATATATATATATATATATATATATATATATATATATATATATATATATATATATATATATATTATCAAAGAGACAAGAAGAAATGTAACTATCTTTGTATGTGCATCCTTTGGAAAGATCTTGAGATTAATTAGCAGACAGGGAGGTTAGAATAGGGGGAGGTGCCCTTAATCCACAGAAGTCGCCATATTGCGGATGGTTCGTATCCCCCCTCGGGCATGGATATTTGTGCCGTCCTTAGTGTAAGGTAGTTCATAAGCAGTTTATAAGTTTAGGGACTGATGACCCAGTAGTTAAGTCCCATAAGCTTAAACAAACATTTGATTGCGGAGTCAATATAATTTTTGGTGAGGAGTGTGTATTCATTGCATTTTGAGTTGAAAGGTTACGTGTATTACATACGGTACGGACTTGCATGCAGAGCGAGGAAGTCGTCTGCTATTTTATACAGAAACATTTTACAGCTAAATTAATACGTAGTATTTTCCCATAATGACTTCTAATTTTCAGTGATACAAGATGTAGGTTACCTTGAAATTTCAAAGACCTGGTGGTACATAAATTTAATAAGAATATTTAATGACGTAGAACCTATAGAAGGAAATTTCGTATGTATTCAGTATAAAAATCGTCTATTCAGTACCGAGCTTACGAAAATGATACGGCTTGGTTCTGTCATTTTTGGAAAAATCTTCTTCTGAATTTCGTGTGAACTACTAAAGCTGATAGTTTCAGATCTTTTAAAGCAGTTGTGTATTATTCCGATTTGTAAGTCATACTTATCGAATGAGACTTTACGTTAATAGATCACATTTCAGCTATCTCGAAGGTCTGTATTTGTCCACAAAGGAATACTATATAAAATATGTAGTCAGAAATGACAGTCATTTAAACGTATTAAAGTTAACAGGGCAAGAACCACACAGTACTTAAATCTGAAAACCTTTCCTTGCCTTCGCAAGATGGTGCACTGGCTTCAATCGAGAGCTTTGCATAGCAACGTCGTCTCTCCTTATTTTAACCTCCTTGTTAGCAGATGTCAGTCGTTGATTACCAATGACTGTAAATGGAACATGTTTTATCTTGTTTGTATAGTCCAAATATAAGCCTAAATGCTCGTGTGTTCAATTTTATTCAGTGGCGTAATTACGTAATTAATGATTTTTTCAATGAAAAAATTACAAAGGTGAGAGTAAGGAAGGAAGCTACAGTGAAATGCCTGCTAGTTCAGTGACCCAGCTACAAAGGTTTGTAAGCGATTAACGATTTTGTGGAAATGACAGGCACATACTAGAATTGATAAAAAGAAGAAAGCAAAATGAAGCGAGGTAGTTTATTATAGGTTTTACAGCGAGAAGATATTTCGAAGGAACCCTTAATTCTTTAATGTGAGACATGCAACTTCAAAGTGGGCACGAGAATTTTTTTAGAGTGACAGCAAATCGAATTGAGATTTCACTAAATGGTGGATATTACAAAACATAAGACATTATCAAGAAATTTCAAATGTTACTGACAGGAAGGTCAATTAATGAAAACGGCACCATTTCGGCATGGAAATATCCTTTGCTCGGCTACCACCTGTCAGATATTGAGATCGCATTGAGTGACGTTTCTTGTCAATTTGTTCAACAGTGAAGACTATAACAACAGAAATGCGTTTCAGGGCGTCTTTTTTATTGTTTGAATTGTTGCGGCTTGAAATCGTTATTTTTCACAGTAGTGTCTCTTGTTTGCATCATCAGGTTTCGCTACTTTACATCTAGACTGCTCCGTGGCAGCAGTCACCAACACATACAATATTCAAACACCACAAAAACAAACAAGACAGCTCGTTTGAACTTACACTCACGGGTCCAGACTCCGATTATATACGGTACTGCGATGTGAAGTTCCTTGGGCATTTGATGTACTGTTGTTTCCATTGTTCGTTCCACAATTTGCGGCACATGTTGTGTGCCGCAGTCGCCTGTGGTATTACTGTCCCGGCACTTGTATCAAAATATGTTGCAGACTGTTTCCATTTCAACAAATTTCGGGCATATACCAGTATGTCGGAACATGACGCTCAACATATTGCGGGACGGATTTGTATTAATAGAAACGCACACTAAGTACACGTACATTAAATTCCAATTACGAATGGCGTTGTGCAAACAACTTCCTACATTACAGGCTTCGACTGATTTGACGTCACTTTTCTCTCAGATCAGGAATATCAGTTTTAACACGGTGAAGCTACACTGCTAAAAAAATTAGGGGAGCAGGTGAGATATTATACACGTTATACATATGGCAACGTGTTTTATTCAGATATTGTTTACTATTGCAATTTTTTGTGTGATACAATAGGATATTCTGCTGTCTCAACTCTTTATTTTGGGTTTACATGGCATTTACCTGTAAGGTAACCCGAAAGATTCAACAGCAATTAGTTCATAAGCAGTTTGTAAGTTTAGGAACTGATGACCCCGTAGTTAAGTCCCATAAGCTCTACAAACATTTTAACATTTGAAAACAGCTACACCAAATAATAACTACTACAATTTACATCCATGACTACAAAATTACGTAAACAGTATACATTGGTGTTAATACCGAGGCGATGAGTGTGCTGCGACTCCTAACCAGCCAAAGAACGCTGTGCGTTATAAAAAATAAGCCCCGCCCATCGCCTGCAGTATCAGCACATCATTAATCAATGAGGTGCGTCATACAGTGAAAGATAAGACAAAAAATGTACAAATAACCCATAATTCATAAAAAAAAGGCATTTCGTTAAATGTAAAACATAGTTGCCATGTCATTACTACATAGTGATTGAAAGTATTAAACAGTAAAAATAAATTGTCCGACTAAGAAATACCTTCCACCTATTGGCAGCAGATAACGATGAAATTGTAGACAAAGTCAAAAATAAAATACAGCGACGTCGATGGTTGCCGTGGATACGACGGCGTGGAAACGTCGATAAGTCGCGCGAGTGGTGAAGCAGACGATGCGCCAAAGATGTAGCGGCCAGGAGACGCGGTCGCCCACCATGGAAACAGGCAGAGATTGCAGACGGCCGGTGTTAGCACGTACGGCAGGGAAGCAGACGACGTGCCCTAGATCCAACGGCCAAGGAACGGCGTCGGTCACCGTGGAGACAGGCCACGATTGCAGCGACGACCGGCGTTAGCACGTACAAGGGCTAAATGCTCCAAAACTCGCCGATGTCATACCTAGGAGGTAATAATAATATTTAAAATTCATTATTGGTTACAAAACAAAACAATAAGTTTGTCAATATGTTAAATATAGGTGCTGTGTACGATATTATGGTATTTTGATCTGTCACGAACGACAAGTCAAAAAATGAAATAACTAATAACAAAAATGTACGATAAAGGTAGCAAAAGAGCAGATATGCGTTACAGCAGGACGTCAAAAAGATCGTAAAAAATTTTTCTCACTAAAATCCAATTGCTCATTTAATAGCGTCAATGATTGTTTTTATGATTAGAAAATATTTCCACTTCTTGAAGGGCATCAATAAGATATCGATTTTTTTAAAACTAGTCTTGAGTAGTTAGCGAACGAACTAGTTCGGAAGAGCGCTCCCACAGGCGACCTACGCGAACTAGTTCGCAGATCCCTCGTCTCCTCGTTCGTCCGCTCCTTTTCCGAAGACTGACGGGTAACAGCGAGAGGACGCACGAGCGCGCAGAATCGTGTGATTTCCTTCTGCCAGTTGCCGTCATTTCGAGCTGAGATCCAGATCAGCTGTAGTTTTAGTAGCGGTAGCAAAAGCCAAAACGAGCGGACGAACTAAAGAGAGTGACCTACTTCGCGGCCGAGCTGCGAACTAAAAGGAGAGCTACCGGTCGGGAACTAAAATATGCGTGATAGGTCGCGATCTGTCGCTAACTACAATATGCGCGATAGGTCGCGAACAGAATTAAAAATACGTGTTTGCCTACTGCTGATGAGAGCCATTTCGAGGTTAACGTCTGCCTGCTAGATTGCATAGTTCAGTGCTACAAAATTTCTGCTTTGAAATATTATGCACTCTGCAATATCTGACTAATAAACTCCATAATGCCAAGATATAGAGATAACTCTAAACTTAAACGCGAGAAATTATCCACAAACTGTTTCTTTCGGTTTGCGTGATATCGTTAGCGGCTCAAGCAGCAAGCTCATGAAGCAGCTAGGTAGGGGAACTTCTCCCTCCACCTGGATGTGCAGACCACGCCGCTCAGCCGTCACTGGGAGCGGACGAACTAAAATAACGAACTAGTTCGCGGTAGAGCTGCGAACTAAAGTGAGCGCTCCCGTTGGCGAACTATTATGCGCAAGTCTTATTTAGAACAGTGTAGGTACCAAAACGCAAACCACAAGTTGCAAGTCATCACCTTGAACTGTGCCGGAGTGGTGCAGGGCGTGGCTGCTTCTTCTTCGAATGCACTGCGCCTTTGTAGCCCGGTGTTCGGGTGCTGGATGCTGGAGCCCGGCGCCCGGCGCCACTGCGCATGTGCACGTGCAGCCGCCGTCTTGCCTCGTGCCTGCGGGCCGCGACTGCCACGCCTCCTGGCGGCGGCCGCCGCAATTAAAGGCGGCGGGCGCACAAGCCGGCGCTATCAGATGACAGCCGGGGCCGCCCCCGCTATCTGCCGCCCCGACCATCACCTGTCTGCAGTCACACCAATCACCCACCGCTGATGGACGCTACTTATCACACCGAGATCCTCCTCGCTGTCTAGCTGGGCAACAGCTGCTAAAATGCCACTGAAATTACTTGCTAAGTGCCACTTACAAGGAGACCCCATGAGTATCAGATATTAGAATCTTTTTTTATTGTGATTTATGCACATCAAGATTAGAAGTTAAACAACAATCAGCCAAAGCCATTTGAAAATAATGATAAATCTGAAGCATAGATTTAAAATATGTGATGCGCCTGGGAATCGAACCCAGACCTCCATGCTTACTAGGCAAACGTCTTACCGGTTTTTTTTTCTGGTGTTGTTTATCTCATCTCTACCCCCATGAACCACAGACATTGCCGAGGTGGGGTGGCTTGCGTGCCTCAACGATGCAGATAGCCGTACCGTAGGTGCAACCACAGCGGAGGGGTATCTGTGGAGAGGCCAGACAAACGTGTGGTTCCTGAAGAGGGGCAGCAGCCTTTTCAGTAGTTACAGGGGAAACAGTCTAGATGATTGACTGAGCTGGCTTTGTAACATCAGCTAATGTGGCTTTGCCCCACAGCTACTGCGAACGGCTGAAAGCAAGGGGAAACTACAGCCGTTACTTTTCCCGAGGACATGCAGCTCTTCTGTATGAAAATATGCTGATGGCATCCTCTCGGGTAAAATATTCCGGAGGTAAAATAGTCCTCCATTCGGATCTCCGGGCGGGGACTACTCAGGAGGATGTTGTCATCAGGAAAGACAATACTGGCATTCTACGGATCGGAGCGTGGAATCTTAGATCCCTTAATCGGGTAGGAAAATTAGAAAATTTAAAAAGGGAAATGGATAGGTTGAAGTTAGATATAGTGGGGATTAGTGAAGTTCGGTGGCAGGATGAACATGATTTCTGGTCAGGTGAGTACAGGATTATAAATACAAAATCAGTTGGGGGTATCACAGGAGTAGGATTGATAATGAATAAGAAAATAGGAATGCGGGTAAACTACTATGAGCAGCACAGTGATCGCATTATCATTGTCAAGATAGATACGAAACCAACACTGACAACAGTAGTACAGGTTTATATGCCAACTAGCTCTGCCGACGATGAGGAGATCGAAGAAATATATGAGGAGCTAAAGGAAATTATTCAGAGAGTTAAGGGAGAGGAAAACGTAATTGTGATGGGAGGCTGGAATTCGGTAGTAGCAAAAGGAAGAGAAGGAAGAATAATAGGTGAATATGGACTGGGCAGGAGGAATGAAAGAGGTAGTCGCCTGGTAGAATTTTGCACGGAACATGATTTAATCGTAACAAACACGTGGTTTAAGAATCACAAAAGAAGGTTGTATACGTGGAAGAGACCAGGAGACACCGGAAGGTATCAGATAGATTTTATAATGGTAAGACATAGGTACCGGATCCAGGTTATAAACTGCAGGACATACCCAGGGGCAGATATAGACTCTGACCATAACTTGTTAGTCATGAACTGTAGGCTGAAGCTGAAAAAACTGCAGAAAGGTAGGAAAATAAGGAGATGGGACTTGGATAAATTGAAGGAAAGTGAAGTTCTGGAGAATTTCAGAGGGAGATTTAGGCAACAATTGACAGAAACAGGGGGAAATAAACCGGTAGAAGAGGAATGGGTAGCATTGAGAGATGAAATAGTGAAGGCAGCAGAGGACAAAATAGGTAGAAAGGCAAGACCTACAAAAAATCCTTGGATATCACAGGAAATACTAAATTTAATCGATGAAAGGAGAAAATATAAAAATGCAGTAAATGAAACAGGCAAAATGGAGTACAGACGACTAAAAAATGAGATTGACAGGAAGTGCAAAATGGCTAAGCAGGAGTGGCTAGAATGCAAATGCAAGGATGTAGAAGAATGTATAAATAGGGGAAAAGTAGGTACAGCTTACAGAAGAATAAAAGAGATATTTGGAGATAAGAAAAACAGCTCTATGAATATCAAGACCACAGATGGAAAACCAGTTCTCAGCAAAGAAGGGAAAGCTGAAAGATGGAAAGAGTACATAGAGCAGCTCTATAAAGGAAATGAACTTCGAGACGATGTTGTAGGAAGGGAAGACGAAGTAGATCAAATTTGCAAAATTTTAACACGAATTATCTACGGGAGAATGGAAAACCTGGTAGAAGCTGACCTCGGGGAAGATCAGTTTAGATTCAGAAGGAACGTAGGAACCCGGGAGGCAATACTCACTTTACGTCTTATCTTAGAAGATAGATTGAGGAAAGGCAAACCTACATTTTTAGCTTTTGTAGATTTGGAGAAAGCGTTTGACAATGTTGAGTGGAACACACTCTTTCAAATTCTAAAGTCAGCAGGGTTAAAATACAGGGAAAGGAGAGTTATTTACAACTTGTACAAAAGCCAGACCGCAGTTACTAGACTCGAAGGGCATGAAAGGGAAGCATCAGTTGGGAAGGGAGTAAGACAGGGTTGTAGCCTTTCTCCGTTGTTATTCAATTTGTACATCGAGCAGGCGGTAAAGGAAAGCAAGGAAAAATTTGGAATAGGGATTAAAGTTCAGGGGGAAGAAATAAAAACATTGCGTTTTGCTGATGACATTGTAATTCTGTCAGAGACAGCAAAGGACCTGGAAGAGCAGTTGAATGGAATGGACAGCGTGTTGAAGAGAACGTATAAAATGGACATTAACAAGAGCAAAACAAAAATAATGGAATGTGGTCTTAGAAAATCAGGCGATGCTGAAGGAATTAGATTAGGTAACGAAACAATGAAGGTGGTAGATGAGTTTTGTTACTTGGGTAGTAAAATAACATGCGATGGTCGCAGTACAGAGGATATAAAATGCAGAATGGCAATGGGAAGAAAAGCATTTTTGAAAAAGAGAAATTTGCTAACATCGAATATTAATTTAAGTGTAAGGAAGTCTTTTCTGAAGGCATTTGTGTGGAGTGTTGGCTTGTACGGGAGTGAAACATGGAGGATAAGCAATGCGGACAGGAAAAGAATAGAGGCTTTTGAAATGTGGTGCTACAGAAGAATGCTGAAGATTAGGTGGGTAGATCGCATAGCTAATGAAGAGGTACTGAACAGAATTGGTGAGAAAAGGAATTTTTGGCATACCCTGACTAAAAGAAGGGATCGCTTGGTAGGGCACATTCTTCGACATCGGGGAATCGTAAATTTAGTATTGGAGGGAAGTGTGTGGGATAAAAATCGCAGAGGGAGACCAAGAGACACATATAGTAAGCAGATTCAAGTGGGTGTGGGTTGCCGTTCTTATGAGGAGATGAAAAGGCTTGCTCAGGATAGAGTAGGGTGGAGAGCTGCATCAAACCAGTCTCCGGACTGAAGACCATAACAAACAATATCTCATCTTCCTTTCTTTTGAAAGATTTTAGTAAACGAAAAGATTTTTCTTGATATGTTTAATAAACTTAAAATCCCTCTTTTGCTTCTTGAATGATAAAGGCAACAGAAGATTTTTTCTCTATGCATATTATGATTTAATGTTTCAATTATAGGAAAAAATTGAAAGGAAAACATAGTGTTGTACAATGTCTTCTCTAAATTAAGATTTGCTTGCTCAGAGTGAAACATAACTTCATATCTTCTGAAATGCTAGATAAGTTTTATCTTTCGGTGTCGTTACCCACTTCCGATTTCAAAGTTCGTCTTCTCGGCTATAACTGTTGTATTTGCCACACCTATCCGTGTACTTGATCTGATTCTTCTTTTTGTTCTCATCTTGTTTATCTTCTCTAACTTAGAAATGCGAAAGCTAGCTAGACTCCGTTTCTGTTAATGATAAAACGTAACATTAATTCTTGGTGTTGGTAGAATACCTTCAGGTAAATCTACGCGTTCCGGTCGTTATTTCAGTTTGTTCATGGTTGTTCGTTGGATACTTGGCTGAGTTTTTTTATTCCAGAGTGCGTTCAGCCCTCTGACCGGGCGCGATGAGCCACACACGCCTGGCACCGGTAGACCACCACATCACTAAGGGTTAAGGCGCCTCGGAATAGTCTAAGAACGACTTCCCTCAACGTCGCAAACTATATTCCGTGGCACCTTAACCGTTAGGAATGTGGTGGTCTAATAGTCTGCTTGCGGCAGCGGCGGTGTACGCAGCTCGTGCGGTGCTTCGCTGCGGCAGCGGTTTGTTTACTTCCTGCAGGGGTAAGTCTGCTCGCTTACGCCAGCGCTTGCTTTCTTGTGAAGTTGCGGTGAGATGGAAAGGTTATAATGGATCAAATTAGTAGAAGAGACACTCTGAAGTTCACTTTCGAACGAAAATTTTCCCGACCAATGTCTTTTGAGTTTGAAGATTGGTTGATTGCTGTTGCAAACATACGATTAGAGGACATCATTGGATACCACATGTCGATTGTAAATAGTATGATTTTCGTTAAGCTGACATCTTACGAACTATGCGAGAAGGTCGTTCTAGACACAGGTGGTTCCTTGAAATTTAACCACAGAGATGGCAATATAGGCAACGTTACTGTCGACCATGTCGGTTTTGGAGTTAGAACCATTAGAATTTTTGAGTTGCCATTTGAGGTACCTGTCGGTGAAATAGACGCCGTCATTGTTCCCTATGGTAGAGTCCTCAGCAATGTTGCCGAGAGGTGGTCTCCCGCACATAAACTTCCCGTGCTGAATGGTGTAAGGCAGTTAAAGGTAGAGCTCTGTCGACACATACCGTCTTATATAAACGTCTGCGGGTTTAGAGGCATCGTTATGTATGACGGCCAAACAAAGACCTGCGCACTTTGTAACAAGCCAGGTCACGTGCGTGCTGAGTGCATTCAACGACGCATTGCACAGCTACCAACCGGTGAAACTGTTAAGACTTCAGAAATGACGATTTTGCCAAAAACGTATGTAGCAGTGGCGCGTGGTCAACTGACTGCGCCACCGGCTAGTGACGTTTGTTTAGATGACTTGCCCAGCGATGTCGTCGCGAACGACTTAGGAATTCCAATGGAAATTTCGGAAAGTACGACAGAAAAGGCACCAGAATCTGAAGTAGTGCAGCAGTCGCCCACACAGACAACGGAGGACACCGCAGTACGTACAGAGAATATGGGGGCGGAGGAAACAGCTGACAGACAAACACCAGAAAGTCAGCCCGCGATTTCGGAGACTAGGCAGGACAATGAATCTGCTAAGTCACCTCGCAGACGTAAGAAACGCAGATTGGCGCAAGAAGGGGCTGCGGAGAAGTCAGCTCCACTGCGTGAAAAAGCGACAAAAGATAAGGACAAAATTACCGGAAATCCACCCGCTGTTGCAGTTACACAGAATCAGCGTCCATCACATAAACAGGTAGAACTTGCCGTGCCGTTAAAAGACGACACTGACAAGGTAGTAGTCGACAAGGCATCTCCCAAACAAATTGATGAATCGGCGCAGAAGTCACATGAGCAGGACCCACGTAAGACAGTGTCGACTCAGTTTGCCACCGGCGTGGACTGGTCAGACGAGATAGAGGATGTAGACAAGGACACCGCTCTGGAAGATGCTTCGGAGGGTGCTGGTAACGTAAGACACGCAGTGATCACGGATCCTGCTGTTACAGATACCTCGGCCATGGAAACCACGGACGCGGAGAAAGACGCTGACTCTGATTTTTATTAATCTGTAGATCTTTCACATCTCATATTCATACATGTGTGATCGTCAAGCCTACAAAATTGCCACATTAAATATCAATAAGTGTCGTAGCTCCATCCGGTTACAACACATTCAAGATTTTTTGTATTCCGCAGATATAGATATTCTATTACTTCAGGAGGTTGCAGACATTAATTTAGAACGAATATATAGGTACAATGTCCTTGCCAACCCAGGTACTGGTGCGGATTTGGGTACCGCCATCCTATTAAGAGAAGGAATTGTGGCATATAACATCGAAATGCTAGTCAATCACAGAGGGATTGCAGTAACAGTTAACAATGTTAGAATAATTAATGTATATGCTCCCTCAGGATCCAGTAACAGGCGTCGCAGAGCGGAATTTTATACGGAAGAGATTCTTCCTTTATTTACAACAATGTATGACCAGCTTATCTTGGCGGGAGATTTTAACTGTGTTTTGCACCCGAAAGATCAAACACCAAATTTTAACAAATCTGTGGAGTTAGAACGGATAGTCAAGGACTTATTTTTAATCGACACTTGGGAGCATAAGTATGGAGCAACGCCTGGATTCACGTACGTCACAAATCATTCCGCAAGTAGGCTAGACAGAATATATATATATCAGATAATCTAAAACAACGAATTCTGCAATGTGAGGTCTGGCCAACTATCTTCACAGACCATGCCTCGTATATCTGTACCATAAACTTACAGAAACAGGGTACGTACCGCAGTAAGGGACCCTGGAAACTTAATGTGTCACACTTAGATGATCAAGGTTGTCATGAGGCCTTCACACATGCGTGGAATGAAAGTCTCACCAAGTTTCGAACATATGATTCGGCTATTAAATGGTGGTTACAATTTGCCAAACCAAAATTACGGAAAGCCATGTTACAGTACTCACGAGACAAGAACTGGTGGCTTAAACGAACCATTGAATTTCATTATTCCAGTTTACGAGAACTGTACAAACTGGATGACACAGTCATTGAAAACTACGCCCAAATTAAGAAAGTGAAAGCCGAACTACTACTCCTTAAAAAGAAACAGTTGGAAGGATTAAAAGTCAGATCCCGAGTCCAGGACTCAGTACAACATGAAGCGACATCAATATATCACCTGACACGTGAGAGTAAACGAGGTAAAACCAAGATACCGACGGAACTGCAAACTGGGGACGGTACGCGTTTAACTCACCAAAATGACATTAGACATGCGATTCAAACTGCTTACGCGGAGTTGATGTCTGAGAAAATGATCGATGACAACGCATTTCAAGAATTAGCAAATAATTTAACTGGCAGACTTACCCCTCAGGACTCAGACGAACTAACAACACAAGTGACTGAAGACGAGCTGGAAGATGCGCTGTTTCACAGTCCAAAGAACAAATCGCCCGGATGTGACGGACTCCCTGTAGAGTTTTATCAAACCTTTTGGACACACATGAAGACGAAACTGACAGAGATATGCAATGAATAGATGACACCTTATCTTAATATCCCGCAAGAGTTCAGTGAGGGGCTGGTGGTATTAGTTCCAAAACGTGCAAATAGTAAAACTATCGCCAATCTGAGACCGATTACTCTATTAAATAGTGATTACAAACTTTTTGCACGTATTCTTGCGAAAAGGATGAGGAACGTAATGAATAAGGTCACCGGTCCATATCAAACCAGTGTCGGCAGAGATAGGTCCATTTATCAAACGCTAGTGGACTACCGCGACCTAATATCAGTGGCGGAAGCATGCAGGATTGAATGTGCAATGGTGAGCTTGGACTTTGATAAAGCATTCGACAGAGTCAACCACCAGTATTTGTTTAAAGTTATGCGGTCGCTGGGTTTTCCCGTACATTTCCTCGCTGTAATACAAAACCTGTTACAGAATAGCACATCACGAGTGATTGTAAATGGACGGCCAGGTGGCATGATTCCCGTAAGAAGCTCCGTAAGACAAGGTTGCCCGATGTCAGCATCTCTCTTTGCAATCGCCATAGAACCTCTACTAACAACATTGACGGCGCAGTTAAACGGATTACAGATACATGGACAGAAGTTAGCGTGTCGGGCTTATGCTGATGACGTTGGCTTCCTTGTCACCAACGCAAATGAAGTCCACACCGCCCTGCAGTTCATCATGACATATGAAAAAGCATCTGGTGCATTAGTTAACTGGCAAAAATCGGGTGTAATGAACATAGGAAAAGGCATAGGTTTGACTAATCATCCCCGTTTGCAAGAGGTGTCCAAGATGCAATGTCTCGGTGTCGATTTTAGGAAGACAATTCGAGAAACCATTGCCACAAATTATAAACAGTTATTGGCTAAGATTCGAGCGTCTGTACAACAGCACAGTGTCAGGAAGTTGGATGAGTTACAAAAAGTTGCACTGGTGAATACATATATCACTTCCTAGGTCAACTACGTGGCTCAAATCCTGCCAATACCACGCGACATAGCGCATAGAATGCTTGCAGCGCTTGGGCATTTTGTACGTCGCGCACATATTTTCAAAATTAAATACGACACATTGACTCTTCCGACGCTACTAGGTGGCCTGAATCTTGTCGATGTGTACAAGAAGGCGCAAGCACTATATGTATGTCAAACATACAAGCAATGGAAACTGTCCACCAACGGTCTGACTTCCCACCTGTTGGAAGAAATTGTGCCAACAGACCTACGACCGCCCATCAATGTAAGTCATCTGTCACACGCTTACAGTATTTCCTACTCGAATACATTTACATACGAACAAAAGTCCCAGAACGAAATATGATAAAAGTGAAGGAAGTATACCAGGCGTTGATGAAAAATAAACTTCGAAATATGGTAGAAAGGAAACTCCCGAACCACGATTGGAAAACAACGTGGGAAAACATCCACAGCCCTGACTTACCTTCCCAAGTGCGGTCCACGTGGTATATGACGGTCAACAGAAAAACCCCGACGATGTCCCGCCTCCATAAGATACACCTACAAGACTCTCCCTTGTGTCCGACATGTCAATTAGTCGACAGTGATGAACACAGATTCGTGTGCAGTATAAACGCAGGAATATGGGAGTATGCGAGGCAAAAACTGGCACTCATCACGAGAACCTCGCCACACGCAATATCACCAGCGGATGCCCTCCATCCTGATAAAATCCCATTCCCACGGACAAAGAGGAACGCGGTCAACTGGATAATGGGACATACAGTGTACTTTATCTTCAGTACCGAATCAAAGAGAAAGGAAGATTTCATACATTACCTGACAATGCACCATGACATGATCCGAAAAAAGAAAAAGTACAAGGAACATTATGCTAATTTCTTGATTAAAACGATAATGTAATTACAAACAGAACATTAAAGTAGAGAAATTTACGCAACAGTAATTTACACAGAAGAATTTCAGTTATTATCATTATGCATTTTGCCATTCCAGGTGAAGTTTTCTGGAATTATTTGGTCGCCGAAGAAGGCATTTATGTTTTTTTTTAATGCAGCTAATACGTCCCAGAATGGTATAGATTACATGTGTGTCTGAAGATCTCTAAGTTTTTTTTTTTTTTTTTTTTTTGATGATGATTATTTTCTCTTTCAAGTTTTTATTCGTTCAATTCGAACTGATTTTCCTTGGCGTTAGAAGAGACAATAATAACGCAGAAATGGACATTAACAGTAGGGTGTAGCTACGCAGAAGTGACAACATCGTTTTATCTTCAAAGAAATATTTTGTTTAAAGGCATAGAAGCCGGGCCGAGAAGGCACCAATTGGCGAGCGGAAGGACGGGTTGAAGGGGAGGAAGGAGACCCGAAAAAAAATAGTAAGACTTCTGCCTAGTAAGCATGGATGTCCGGGTTCGATTCCCGGCCGCATCACAAATTTTAATTCTTTGATTCAGATTTATCATTATTGTTTTTTACATATTCGAGACGAAATCCGTCTCAGCGATTCTTTATTTGTATTACAAAGCCATTTGACGCAATTCTCAAAAATTGTCTAGAAAATCTAGTTTGAAGTTTTACAAGTACATGTAAGTACCAATAATTAAAAGAGTCGCAGTATCTGTCGGTGTAGCTCTGGTGGTAGCGTTTGGCCTCCGGAACCTGCTCTGACAGATGTTGTTGTTGTGGACTTCGCAGACTGGTTTGATGCAGATCTCTACGCTACCTTGTCCTGTGCAAGCCTCTTCATCTGAGAATACGTTCGGCAACCTGCATCCTTTTGAATCTGCTTACTGTATTCGTCCCTCGGTCTCTCTGTACGATTTTTACCCCACACACTTCCTTCCAATGCTAAGTTGACAATTCCTTGATGTCTCAGAATGTGTCCAACCAATCTATCCCTTCTCTTAGTCAGGATAAATTGAAGCAACCAGGGGTTCTTAAGAATTTCAGAGGGAGCTTTAGGCAACAATTGACAGAAACAGGGGAAAATAAAACAGTAGAGGAGGAATGGGTAAAATGAGAGATGAAATAGTTAAGGTAGCAGAGGACAAAATAGGTACGAAGGCAAGACCTACAAGAAATCCTTGGATATCACAGGAGATACTAAATTTAATCGATGAAAGGAGAAAATATAAATATGCAGTAAATGAAACAGGCAAAATGGAGTACAGACGACTAAGAAATGAGATTGACAGGAAGTGCAAAATGGCTAAGCAGGAGTGGCTAGAATGCAAATGCAAGGATGTAGAAGAATGTATAAATAGGGGAAAAATAGATAGAGCCTACAGGAAAATAAAAGAAACTTTTGGAGATAAGAAAAACAGCTCTATGAATATCAAGGACACTGATGGAAAACCAGTTCTCAGCAAAGAAGGGAAAGCTGAAAGGTGGAAAGAGTATATAGAGGGGCTCTACAAAAGAAACGAACTTCGAGACAATATTGTAGGAAGGGAAGAGGACGTGGATGAAGATGAAATAGGAGATACTGTACTGAGAGAAGAATTTGACAGAGTCCTGAAAGACCTAAGTCGAAACAAGGCCCCTGGAGTAGATGATATTCCCTCAGAGCTACTGAAGTCTCTGGGAGAACCAGCCATGACATACCTGTTTCACCTGGTGTGTAAGATGTATGAGACACGCGAAGTACCCTCAAACTTTAAGAAAAATGTTATAATCCCCATTCCAAAGAAAGCAGGTGCAGACAAGTGTGAAAACTACAGAACCATCAATTTAATAAGTCAAGGTTGCAAAATATTAACATGAATTATATACAAAAGGATGGAAAAGCTGGTAGAAGCCGACCTCGGGGAAGATCAGTTTGGGTTCAGGAGAAATGTAGGAACACGGGAGGCAATACTCACTTTACGGCTTATCCTAGAAGATAGATTAAGAAAAGGCAAACCTACATTTCTAGCTTTTGTAGATTGGGGAAGGCTTTTGACAATGTTGATTGGAATAAACTCTTTAACGTTCTGAAGCAAGCAGGAGTAAAATATAGGGAGCGTAAGGTTATTTACAACTTGTGCAAAAACCAGACAGCGGTTGTCAGAGTTGAAGGGCATGAGAGGGATGCAGTGTTTGGGAAGGGAGTAAGACAGGGTTGTAGCCTTTTCTCCAATGTTATTCAATTTGTAAAATGAGCAAGCTATAAAGGAAAGTAAAGAGAAATTTGGAGAAGGCATTAAAGTTCAGGGCGAAGAATTAAAAATATTGCGTTTTGCCGACGACATAGTAATTCTGTCAGATACAGCAAAGGACCTGGAAGAGCAATTGAATGGAATGGACAGTGTGCTGAAAGGTGCATATAAGATGAACATTAACAAGAGCAAAACTAGGGTGATGGAGTGCAGTGTAAGAAAATCAGGTGATGCTGAAGGAATTAGATTGGGAAACGAAGCAATAAAGGGGGTAGATGAGTTTTTGTTACTTGGGCAGTAAAATAACAAACAATGGTCGCAGTACAGAGGATATAAAATGCAGAATGGCAATGGGTAGAAAAGCGTTCTTGAAAAAGAGAAATGTGTTAACATCGAATATTGATTTAAGGCCAAGGAAGTCCTTTCTGAAGGCATTTGTATGGAGTGTTGCCTTGTATGGGAGTGAGACATGGACGATAAACAGTGCGGACAGGAAGAGGATTGAGGCTTTTGAAATATGGTGCTACAGAAGAATGCTGAAGATTAGGTGGGTGGATCGCGTAACTAATGAGGAGGTACTGAACAGAATTGGGGGAAAAGAAATTTCTGGCATACCTTGACTAAAAGAAGGGATAGATTGGTAGGACACATTCTTAGACATCAAGGAATTGTGAATTTAGCGTTGGAGGGAAGTGTGTGGGGTAAAAACCGCAGAGGAAGATCAAGAGATGGATACAGTAAGCAGATTCAGACAGATGTAGGTTGCCGTTCTTATGTGGAGATGAAGAGGCTTGCTCAGGATAGGGTATTGTGGAGAGCTGCATCAAACCAGTCTCCGGACTGAAGACCACAACAACAACAACAGTCAGGATATGCCAGAAACTCCTTTTCTCCCCAATTAGGTTAAGCACCTCCTCATTAGTCACGTGATCTACCCATCTAATCTTCATAATTCGTCTGTTGCACCACATTTCAAAAGCTCCTATAATCTTTTTGTCTGAACTCCTTATCGTGCACGTTTCACTGCCATACAATGCTACACTCCAGACAAATGCTTTCAGAAAAGACTTCCTAACATTTAAATTAATATTGGTTGTTAACAAATTTCGCTTATTTAGCAACGCTTTCCTCCCCATAGCCACTCTGCATTTTATATATTCTTTTCTTCGGCCATCAGAAGTTATATTGCTACCCAAATAACAAAATTCATCTACTACTTTTATTGCCGGCCGCGGTGGACGAGGGGACTGAGGCGCGTCAGTCACGGTCTGCACGGCCATTACGGTCGGGGGGTGGAATCCCTCCTCGAGCATGGATATTTGTGCCGGCCTTAGTGTTAGCTAGTTCATAAGTAGTTAAGTCCCATAAGGTATACAAACATTTGAACATTTTTTTGAACTACTTCTATTGTCTCATTACATAATCTAATTCCTTCAGCATCGCCTGATTTTCTGACATTACATTCCATTACTCTCGTTTTACTCTTGTTAATGTTCATCTTATACCCTCCTTTCAAGATACTGTCCATTCCATTCAATTGTTCTTTTAGATCCTTTGCAGTCTCTGACAAAATTTCTATGTCATCGGCAAACCGCAAACTTTTTATTTCTTCTCCCTGAACTTTAATTCCCTCGCCAAATTTCTCCTTGAATTCCTTCACTGCTTGCTCAATGAACATATTGAACAACATTGGGGAAAGGCTACAGCCCTGTCTTACTCCCTTCCCAACCTCTGCGTCCCTTTCTTGCCCTTCGAATGAAATAACCGCTGTTTCGTTTTTGTATAGGTCGAATATAAGTCTTCGCTCATATTTCATTTTATTTGACTGTAGAGATGACTTCAAAAACAGCTGCGTAGCTCTTCACGAACTGAACAATCAATGACAATCGTCGTACACTGATACTGTAAAAAATGTGTAACATGTTAATTTTTTTGTAAACTATCATTATTAACATCCTCTTATAAAACAAAGAAAATAAAACAAAAAACTACCAGTCACTGCGCGATTTCAACCATCGACTCTATGGTTGAAGGCCAGAACGCTACCATCTGAGCTACACCGAGAGATGGTGCAACTTTAGTAATATTTTAAACATTACTGTGTCTCACCAATGGTTACAGGATAGGAAACTAATAATCAGCGAACTAGTGGCAATAATCGTAGTTTAATAAACATGACCACAGTTTCGACAGATATAAACCCGTGTTCCTCAGAAATACATGTGACGCTTTAGTTGCATATCACAGCAGTTGAACATTCTTACAATTTAGGGAATATCACCGCGTTTGGAATCATTCACGCCCACTTCTAGCATGAACGTGAGTGGGCGTGAATTCTTCCAAATGCGCTGACACATCTTTGAACTACAGCTGAGATTCCCTTGATTGTGTGGAATTTCAACTGCTGTGATATGCATCTATTGCTACAAGGTATCCCAAATATTTAAAATGTTTAAAGTCTAATGGAAATTGACCAATACTGCGTACTACGTAGTGCAAATATGAAATTTAAAGCTGATCAATGTGGTGACTCAAATTAATATGCGCAACGGTCATGCCGGGGAGATAGGGGAAACACAAATACTACAAATTATGTATTATGTATTTTCGTCCGGAAATAATTTTTCTCGGAGGTTATTCGAGTTAGGGCAGGAAAAATAGACATTTACGAAAATGTGATCGAAAGAGTAAGAGAACTGGGTTACTTCAAAGCACACTATCTGATGTTTTGTTTGTGAAATCAGCAGGAAGTATTATGGTGTAGTATTCACATATGATGTAGTTTTTTAGGTCCTTTGTCCTTACAGTGCGACTAAATGGTGTCTCAGTTTTTTGCAACAAATGAGCACACCCCTTGCGTTGTGGTTACACTTTGCTCAATATAAAAAATCTTTTAGTACTCAGTCATTAATTCCTTCTTTAGATGTCAGCATGAGGGCATCATAACTCTTCACTAGTAACAACCGTGAGTAGGAATCCTGAATTAGCGACCTGATGACGTTCAAGAAAAATGTACAGTCACCCCCATGACCCTTTTTTTTATTCTACTTTACGACTTTTAGATTGTGTTCATACAACAGTCAGGAAAATCCAGTACGTGACTGGAATATAAGTACTAGAACGTCAGGAAAGAATATAACAGCCGGTAGGCTAAATAGACTCACAGCGGCTCGCCCCTGTCACTGAGTCCGCAGGCGGCTGCCGCGATGCGGCCGTTGGTGCGTTGTGGAAGCTGCGTAGCCGGTGTCCACTGCAAGGGTAGAGGACCCCCGAGAGTAAACAGTTCAGTTTTGATGCAGCCGCGAGCTTTCTTCTTTAATTATTTCCGGGGGTTTTCGCTGTTACATTTTAGATTCTTCGACACTGATAACAAAGACAGCCGAAATGCGGTATATATAAAGTTGAAGGTTGTTGAACTCGACCTCGCGGTTCCTTACAGATACGCTTATACACGCGAATTTTAGCACGCGATGATGCGCACAAGCAGTACCACACTCCCTCGAGAACGAAATAACACTTCCTCTTGACAGTGCCGCATTCTGCAGCATTGCCAGATAGTGTATATCGCTGAACTTAGAATTCTGAGGGGCGATCGAATTTATTGTCCAAACTGCGAGAACGTCTCGGACTTAGCCTCTGCGTCGACCAGCCGACGATTTTTTTTTTTTTTTTTTTTTGTCTGTGACTGTACATTATCAGAGGAATCATCAGGTATGTGTTGTGGTATGTCATTATTATAATTAATGTTGGTTTTTTATTTATTTATTTTAAAGTTCCTGTAATGATTTTCTGCTTTAAACTTTTTAGAGTAGGTCCTACACGATGGCGACGAGTGGCGACGAGTCGAAGCCCATTCCAGTGGCTTCTGAGGAACCTAGAGGCAGAATGAGGTCCCGAAACTGCTCTTACACGACATCACACTCTATTTTCATGAACAACATCTTATTGTTATCGGGGTCACTTTGGATGTTGGGGATGAAATCATCTTCCAGTATATTCACATGCCGTTCGTTTGTCACCATGCCATCAAGGAATATCGCACCGATTAATCCGTGATTAATCCGCTTGCCCTTTTCTCACATGACATCTTGCGAGCCATGGATGAAGGGCAACAGGCGGATTGTGTTTTTCTCGACTTCAAAAAGTCGTTCGACGCGGTGCCACACTGCAGACTGCTAACGAAGATTCGAGCTTATGGAATAGGTTCACAGATTTGTGATTGGCTGGAAGACTTCCTAAGAAATAGAACGCAGTACGTTATTCTCGACGGCGAGTGTTCATCAGAGACGAGTGTTCGTCAGGCGTGCCACAGGGGAATGTGATAGGACCGCTATTATTTTCTATCTATATAAATGATCTGATGGACAGACTAACTTGTAATTTGCGGCTTTTGCTGATGATGCTGTGGTTTACGGGAGGGTATCGTTTTTAACTGACTGTAATAGCATACAGGATGACTTAGACAAAATTTCTAGTTCGTGCGAAGAATGGCAGCTAGCTCACAATGTAGAAAACTGCGATGCGCATGAGTAGGAATAATAATCCGATAGTGTTCGAATACAGCATTAGTAGTGAGCTTCTTGATGCAGTCGCGTCGTTCAAATATCTAGGCGTAACTAGCAGAGCGATATGAAATGTTACGAACATGTAAGGACAGTTGTAAGGCGGACAGCCGACTTTGGTTTATTGGGAGAATTTTGGGAAGATGTACTTCATCAGTAAAGGAGACCGCGTATAAAACGCTTGTACGACAACGTCTTGAGTATTGCTCAAGTGTTTGGGACCCGCAGCAGATCAGTTTAAAGGAAGACAAAGAGGCAGTTCAGAGGCGAGCAGCTAGGTTTGTTACTGGTAGGTTCGACCAATGGGCGAGTGTCACGGAAATGCTCCGGCAACTCAATTGGGGAGGAAAGACGACGTTATTTTCGTGAATTTCTGTTGAGGAAATTTAGAGGGCCGCAATTTGTAGCTGAGTGTAGTACGATCTTGCTGCCGCCTACTTACATTTCGCATGGTGATCACAAAGACAAGATAAGAGAAATTAGGACTCGTACGGGGGCATATAAGCATTCTTTTTTCTTCGTTCTATTTGTGAGTGGTATAGGAAAGGAAATGCCTAGTAGTGGTACAGTGTACCCTCCGCCACGCACCTTACGGTGAATTGCGGAGTATGTATGTAGATGTAGATGTAGATGACTGGACATACCACACCACACAGAGACCCGCTGAAGGAGAAGAAACTTTCCGATTTTGTATTCTCCGATCCCAAAATATTCAAATTTTGCATAATGATTAACTCATCCAAATGAAAGTCGACTCGTCGCCAAACCAAACCATATTCGCATGCCCCGCGGTTACCCGTGCAGTTTGAACACCCTAGGGCAAACCGTTCAGGAGTTTATTTCATTATGCATTTTTGAAATTTTTTTGGGGAGCAGTGATCTTCATCAAGAATGAAAATTAATATAAAACTATAGTTGGTGATCGCATTTGCAACATGGCCTGAAGACAGATCTTATAATAAGCCGGAAGAGGTGTTATAAAAGGAAATAAATGGGATATAGACTGGTTAATAAAGAATTTTAATTATTTCATTTAGTTATTAATTGCCAGTCTGTATATGTAAGTATGTAGTCCTTATATCTAAGTGATGCACACAAGACTTGGTAACTTTATAGGAGTAAAGTAGAATAATGGAGAAAGGAGACTAGGATAGTAGAGAATATAAGTGGAGAATATGTGTCTGGCTGACAGCGTGCCAGAGTAGATCCTGCTGCCGTGCTATCCTGCTCAGTGGGTAAGATTCGGGTTTGATCCCTGATTTGCGCAGAAATTTTCAGTCACCTCTATGAATTTTGCTCAATGCCCACAAAAAAAAAAAAAAAAAAAAAAAAAAAAAAAAAAAAAAAAAAAAAAAAAAAACCAAAAGGGCTTTGACTCATTCCTCAGTAATTATTACATGGACCAAATACAAAATCGTAAATAAACAAAACATCCGAAACTTATATCTGTTGAGAGGAAACGGCTATTAAAATAATAATCGATGAATACTGACATCTGAACATCGAAATTAATTGTCTGTGTTGTACTGACTTTAAGAAAAATTTCTTTGGGATACACAACTACAATATTTCAACACGAACTTTTTTTATCAAATCAAATGTTCTTAAGTTACACTAATCTACGGACATCACATACACCCATGCACGAGGGTGGAGTCGAACCACTGACGGCGAATTGCCGCCCGCACCGCAGCACGGTGACTCAATGCGCACGGCCATTCCACCGCGGAGAAATTTTTTTTTATCCTCGTCGCTGTTAGAAGTATATGAATCCCAATGAATCCAACGAGGCTACATCACGAATTAGGCATATAGGCAAGTTCGAAGTAGTATCAGGCGTTATAAGTCCAGAAAGAATGCAAAATATTTTTGCAGTATCTCTCATTATAAAACTCGCAGGAATAGCTGTAGCAGGGACTATTCTTCTCTGGCTAACTGAAATGGAAACTACAGAAAGAGAGTATCCGAAGACACACCGGAATATCCAGTTCTATGTAGTAGATGCTGAAAACTGTCAAGGTGAGAATCCAAAGTAGTTCACGATTCATCGTGACCACTGGCTATTAGGTTGGAAAATTTTAGTAAGCACAATCCTGCAAGGGGGTTGGCTGTAGCTCCATTGCCTTCAACCCTGGCCACGCCACTGCGAATTTGTAAATTATGGTACAGTATTACACTGTTTTTAGGTCTCATAATCATCTGACGAAGATAGGGTTAAACCTGTTGCAACTTGTTGACTGATTTTATTAATTTGCAATCTCTATAACCGTTGCTCCAGCGCATGCATGTTTAAAATTTTAAATATTTATATAATTGACGAGTGGTGCGTAATTTGCCTCAATATATCCTACAATATTCGACGGAACATTAAATCCTAATTTTCCTCCCTTTCCTCTAAAATATTTACTATTTCTCCTGAAAAAAAAGTGTAACGATTTTTTGAAAGCAAATTGTTTATACTGTTGTGTTTTAGCTGGAAGAGCTGTGCTGTATCGTCCCTTCCCCTCGAGATATGACGAGTAAGGTCGGGTTCATACGTGTTTGTCACTGTATGGATCGGTGGAAGGATATTGGAACCAACGATGGCTCCAACGTTGGTACGACTGACTCCGTTGCTTGTCGGTATTTTGGCCAAACATCAAAGGGCGTCTGGCCAATATCGATACGCCGTCACCACAATGGTGCCTATTATTTGTATGGTATACGAATTCGTAATATTCAAATATTTCCACCGTTTGGGGGCGTTGAAATAAATTCAACGACAAAGCTGAAAATTTGTGTTGTATCGGAATTCCAACCAGGATTTCCCGCTTTGGACCAGCGGCCGCCTCAACCATTTATGATATCCAGGCACGCTTCCCTTCCAACCCAAATTCTCAACTCCTAGCCCCTGAATACGGATTCGCCTTGTTAGCAGCCTATAATGGATTCCCGAGAGGCATCGAGCCTTTGAATGTGTTCGCATTGAAATACTAAATTACCTGTTGGTGGCATATTTTATAAATATGCATATGGTGTCTGTTCTTTGGGACATCTATGAGAAGGAGATTAATTTGTGAAAGCAACTATAAAATTCGAAATGACACTGTAAACATTAGGCACGAAAAGTAAACTGAAGAGGCTATTTGGAAAGCAGATATAACCTTCCAAAATTAATAGTGGTTTCGAAGCACTCGTTTATTGAAAGCAATTTTAAAATTTAACCGTTACCTAACTTTGCCTGTCAAGGCCTTACATATTGCTTTGCCAACTCCAAGTAGTATCACTGATGTTACTTACGTGGATAATTTAAAAAGTAAGTGAAGCCTTTTGAAACTGCTTCTTAGCAAGAAATCGAAGTATCACTGCCAAAATAACTTTTGTAGGTGTAGTTTCTAACATGTATATTTTTACTTAAATTTTTTATTGTATTTTTTCTTACAATTGTATTGACGAACTAGGATCACGTTAACAACTTCAGTTCCTCTTCTTCCTTTGTTGTTATTTTCTCTATTTTTCCAGTATTCCTTCATTTTCTCCCCATGAGCTCTCTTCCTTTGTTCTGTCCATGTTGTTTCTGATTTTTTATTTCTTCAGCTTTGAAAGCCTTCCAAATTTAGTATGTTATTTTTAAAACGATTTCTTTCTGCTATTTCTGATTATTTGATGTTTCTTTTTAGATCTTTCGTTACTTCTTTAATACATGCTATTGTCGATTTCTTAGTAAGAAATTGAAGTATCATTGCCAAAATAACTTTTGTAGGTGTAGTTTCTAACATGTATATTTTTACTTAAATTTTTTTTATTGTATTTTTTCTTACAATTGTATTGACGAACTAGGATCACGTTAACAACTTCAGTTCCTCTTCTTCCTTTGTTGTTATTTTCTCTATTTTTCCAGTATTCCTTCATTTTCTCCCCATGAGCTCTCTTCTTTTGTTCTGTCCATGTTGTTTCTGATTTTTTATTTCTTCAGCTTTGAAGCCTTCCAAATTTAGTATGTTATTTTTAAAACGATTTCTTTCTGCTATTTCTGATTATTTGATGTTTCTTTTTAGATCTTTCGTTACTTCTTTAATACATGCTATTGTCGATTTCTACATCCAGAAATATAGGAGTATTTGTTTTCTTTATTTCCACCAGTTCGGTAGAGGTGTCAAAAAGATTAATATACGTTTGTCCATTACTTCAGATATTTCCTCTATACGTTTGTAGATCTCCTCATTCCTCCTTATTTACCAACCATCTGGAGTTTTCGTTGCACCCATTATTTTTCTAATAATACTTTTTTCCAGTACCTCTAGTTTATTCATCTTATAGTTCATCGTTAGGCATTCAGATCCATATAAACATTCAGGTGGTACCACTGTGGTGTAGCATTTTAGTTTTATTTTCTAGATATGCATTTATTGTTGTAAATACCTTAGTCAAACCATATGATCTTTCCATTTTGTTAATTCTTACATCTATTGCAAATTTTTCAAGTCCTTTCTAGTGTATAGTTTCTCCAAAATATTTAGATTAATTTACTTGCTCTATTTTACCTATTTGTGTTTCTAAGAACTTTGACGCATTTTTTCTTTTACATTTGCTACGAATTCTGCGTTTTTAGCTGAAATTTTGAAACCAGTTTTGTTTGCTATTTTTTCCAGAGGGTTTATTTGAATAACTGCTTCATTCAGGTTTTCTGGAAGTATTGCAAAATCATCCGCAAAGGCCAAGTAGCTTACGATAATTCCATTTGTTTTCCTTCTCAGAGGTATTGGTTCAGTGTTGTGATTTTTACTTTTATCATCATCATCATCATCATCATCATCATCATCATCATCATCATCATCATTAGAGACTGATTATGCCTTTCAGCGTTCAGTCTGGAGCATAGCACCTCTAATAAAATTCCTCCATGATCCCCTATTCAATGCTAACATTGATGCCTCGTCTGAAGTTATTGTCTTTTACTTCAAAATCCTTCTTCACCGAATCTAAGTACTTTCTGCTTGGTCTACCTCGACCCCTCTTACCCTCCGCTTCCGAACTCATGAGTCTCTTACGTAACCTTGCTTCTCCCATGCGTGTAACATGACCCCACCATCTGAGTCTGTTCGCTCTAACTGCTTCATCTATGGTGTTCATTCCCAGTTTTTCTTTGATTTCCTCATTATGGACACCCTCCTTCAATTGTTTCCAACTATTAGTACCTGCAATTATTCTTCCTACTTTCCTATCTGTAACCTCTACCTTGTGAATCAGTTAACCTGTATCCACCCAACTTTCACTACCACACAACAAAGTTGGTCGAAAGATAGAGCGGTGCACCGCTAACTTAGTCTTGGTACTGACTTCCTTCTTGCAGAAGAGAGTAGATCTTAGCTGAGCACTCACTGCACTTGCTGCACCTCGATTCCAGTTCTTTCATTACGTTGCCATCCTGTGAGAAAAAACATCCCAGGTACTTGACACTGTCTACCTGTTCTAACTTTTTTACTCCTATCTGGCACTCAATCTGTTTGAATCTCTTTCCCACAGACATTACTTTCGTTTTGGAGATGCTGATCTTCATATCATAATCCTTGCACCTCTGATCGAGCTCTGAAATATTAGTATGCAACCTTTCAATCGAATCGGCCATTACAACTAAGTCATCCGCATATGCGAGACTGCTTATTTTGTTTTTACCTATTTTAATCCCGCCCTGCCAGTCTACTGTTTTCAACATATGATCCATGAATACTATGAACAACAGTGGTGACAGGTTACAGCCTTGCCTTACCCCTGAAACTACCCTGAACCATGAGCTTAAAGTGCCATCTACTCTAACTGCTGCCTGACAGTCTACGTAAAGCCCTTTAATTGCATGCAGAAGTTTGCCTCTTATACCATAATCTTGTAGAACTGACAGCAGCCCATGTTGGCGCCAGCGTTGCTACTAAAGTGTGGACGCGGAGTTAAGGGAACTGCGAAGTAATTAAATAATGAAGGAAAAGAGTGGTGCTGATGATGTGGGTGGTTGTTAATTGTAGAGCAGTCGGACAGACGGCAGAAGTATCGGGGACGCGGCCAGGCCAGGCCACGCCTGCCGCGGTGTGGGCGGAGCGCGCCTCTGCTTGTGAAACGGCGGCCGCTCCACGCCGTAACGAGCCCCGTGGCCGCATTCCTGGCGGCGCGTGTGCGCCCCGCGCACGTGTGTCGGCCGCGCCGCCTCAGTCCGCAATCGAAACAATGATCGCAGCGGGCCGCTCCCACATATGGCGCCGCAGCCGCGTGGTCAGCTGCGCGCAGCGCCCGGGGCGTGATGCACGACCCGAGAGCCGGCCGAGACTGCCGAGCTAGGCAGCTACTACCGCGACCTAGCGGAGAGCTCAGGAAACTGCTACGAATGTATATGCTTCGCAAATCGCGAAATTTCCCGACGTCTGCTGCTCCTGTAAGATGGACAAACGATCTGCAATACATGAAAATTTGTGCCGGACCGGGTCTCGAACCCGGGTCTCCCGCTTTTCGAGAAAAAAGGCCCGGCCCGGCACAAATTTTGATGTGTTTCAGATCGTTTGTCCATCTTACAAGAGTAGCAGACGTCGCGAAATTTCGCGATTTGCGAAGCATATACATGGATATATTTATCTCTGCTGCGGATCGGTGCCGACGTCTGTTCCCTTGGAACAGACATAATAATAAACTGCTACGCAATTCAAGGTCGCCATTTGCAGGGAAACTGACTAGCAGCTATCAAAAAAGGGTCCCACAGAGCTCAATTTTGGGTTCTTTAATAGGGATGCAAGACGTTCTCTTTGTAGCGGGACAGTACCGTTTTTCAGTTGTCCGACCTATATGTCTCTGAGGGCCTACGTTTGTACCATTTTATGATATTTTTCTATTGCATTTTTGATTCACTTTATGCCTCAAATTGCTGAGTGTGGTTTCCCGGTGGGAATTTGAGAAATTGGTGCCTTGAATTGAGACACGGACGGTAAAAACGTTGTTGTGATCTTCAGTCAGGAGACTGGGTTGAACCAGCTCTCCAACGTACTCTCTCCTGAGCAAGCCTCTTCATCTCCTCAAAAGATCGGAATTTGCTATTCGTGTCTTTCTCTTCCTCGGTTTTAACCCACACACTTCCCCTCTCACATTCACGATTCCTTGATGTCTGACAATATTTCCTACCAATCGATCCTTTCATTTACTCAAGGCATGCCACAAAATTCCTTTTCTCCCCAATTCTCTTCAGTATGTCCTAATTAGTTACGCGGTCTACACACTTCATCTTCAGCTTTATTCTGTAGAACCACATTTCAAAACACTCAATCCTCTTCCTTTCTGAACTATTTTGTTGGCCCACCGCAGTGGCCGAGCGGTCTGCGGCGTGCCAGTCACAATCTGCACGGCCGCTACTGTCAGAGGTTCGAATCCCCCCTCGGGCATGGATGTTTGTGTCGTCTTTAGTGTAAGGTAACTCATAAGTAGTTTGTAAGTTTAGGGACTGATGACCCCGCAGTTAATTCCCTTAAGCTTAACAAACATATCAACAACGAACTATTTTGTTGTTGTTCTCGTCTTCAGTCCGCAGACTGGTTTAGTGCAGCTCTCCACGCTACCATGTCCTGTCCTGTCCTGTCCCTTCATTTCAGAATACATTCGGCAACCTACATACTTTTGAAACTGCTTACTGCAGCTGTCCCTTTGTCTCCCTCTTCGATTTTTACCCCACAAACTTCCTTCTAATGCTAATTTGACGATTCCTTGATGGCTCATAATGTTTCCCACCAGCCTATCCCTTCTCTTAGTCAGTATATGCCAGAAACTCATTTTCTCCCCGATTCGGTTATGCACCTCTTCATTAGTTACGTAATCTACCCATCTAATTTTCATCATTCGTCTGTAGCACCACATTTCAAAAGCTTCTATCATCTTTTTGTCTGAACCCATTATCGCCCACGTTTCACTCCCATAGAATGCTACACTACACACAAATACTTTTAGAAACGACTTCGAAACATTTAAATTAATATCGGATGTTAACAAGTTTTGCTTCTTCAGAAACGCTTTTCTTCCCATAGTCATTCTGCATTTTAAATCTTCTCTACTTCGGCAATCACAAGTTATTTTGCTACCTAAATAACAAAACTCATATACTACATTTATTGTCGTATTACCTAATCTAATTCCTTCAGCATCGGCTGATTTTCTAAAATTACATTCCATTACCCTCGTTTTACTCTTTTTCATGTTCGTCTTATATCTTCCTTTCAAGAGACTGTCCATTCCATTCAATTGCTCTCCCAGATATCTGACAAAATTACTATGCCGTCGGCAAACCGCAAAGTTTTTATTTCTTCTCCCTGAACTTTAATGCCCTCTTCAAATTTCTCCTTGCATTCCTTCATTGCTTGCTCTATGTACAGATTGAACAACATTGGGGAAAGGCTACAACCCTGTCTTACCCCCTTCCCAATTTCTGAGTCCTTTTCTTGCCCTTCGACTCTAATAACTGATGTCTGGTTTTGGTATAGGCTGAATATAACTCTTCGATCCCTACATTTTACCCCTGTTACCTTCAGAATTTGGAAGAGTGTATTTCAGTCGACATTGTCGAAAGCTTTTTCCAAATCAACAAATGCTAAAAACGTAGGTTTCCCTTTCCTTAGCCTATCTTCTAAGGTAAGTCGTAATGTGAGTATTGCGTCCCGTTTGCTCTTGTTAATGGGCTTCTTTCAACACATTGTTCATTCCGTTCTGTTACTTTTCCAAGTGCTTTGCTGTCTCTGGCAGATTTACAGTGTCATAAACAAAACTCAGGGTTTCTGTTGCATCATCCTGAATTTTTAATTCCTTCTCAAAATTTCTCCTCCCTTTCCTTCACAGTTTGCTCAATGTACAAATTGATTAACATTGAAGAAAGGCTACAATACTGTCGTACTCCCTTAGCAACCAACCCTTCCCTTTCATGCCCTCCGACTCTGATAACTGCTGTCTGTTTTTTGTACAAATTGTAAATTACCTTCGGTTCCCAATATTCTACCGCTGCTGACATCAGAATTTGAAGGAGTGAATACTCCAAATCTACAAAACCTAGAAATGTAGGTTTGCCTTTCCTTAATCGTTCTTGCAACATAAGTCGTAAGATAAGTACTGGCTCCAGAGTTCCTGCATTTTTCTAAATCCAAACTGATCTTCCCAGAGATCAGCCTCCACCAGACTTTCCATTCTTCTGGAAATAATTCGTGTGAAATTTTTACAGCAAGACTTCTTAAACTAAAGGTTCTGTAAATTTCATACCTGGCCGTGACTGCTTTCTTTGGAATGGGGATTATTACATTTTTCTTAAAGTATGAAGGTATTTCACCTGTCTAATATATGTTACACACGAGGTGAAATAGTTTTGTCATGGCTGGCTCTCCCAGAGACTTCAGCTGCTTTGGAGGAAAGTAATTCACTCCAGAGGCCTTATTTCGACTTAGGTCCTTCAGTGCTCTGTCAAATTCATCTCTCAATATCTTATCTCCAATTTCATCTTCACCTACTTCCTTTTCCCTTCCTAAGATATTTTCCAGAAATCATTTTAGATCCCCTATAAATAACTTAGGACACAAATATAGTCACATACTACAGTCATATTCATTACCTTGATATTACATCTTTTGAAACGAAAACGACACATGTATTTCCTAGTCAGGCAGAGTCGGCACATGCGAAACATCGCGGCAGTTTTCTCCAAGTCAGCAGTGTAACGTAACCCATTCGGCGCCGGTTCTATTGGTGGTGGGGTCGGAGTGTCTGTCCCGGTCGGCACTCGTAGAGTGGCGGCAAATGGTCTCAAAGACAAGGGAACGTGCCCCTTACAACGGATATGACAGAAAGAGGGAAACCGAGCTGGAGGAGGCGCCGAAAACAGGTACGCCTAGCGGAGGATGGGGGCGCAAAAAATCTGTTTTCGAGCGAGAGAAGGGAGGGGGGCACCGGTATCAAGTTTATGGCCCGGTTGGTAAACATCGTACATCCGGCACTGAACCCAATGAACCGGTCGAGCAACGTTACAGTCTTAGCGCTTGAGAAGTTTCAAAAGAAGAAAAGTCAATTTCTGTTTATGAGTGTGTCTATGAGATGTCACCTAAGATGAAGTGCATATTTTCTGTCACTTTTAGAACGCGAATTTCCTTTTGTTATTAGCGTTGAAAATGACACAAATGCAGTGTTTTGTTTTATTTGAAAGTCAGTCGACCATGGCGGTGGAAAGGATGTTAAAGAAAATATTAAAATAAAGAAACACAGGGAAGCAGAGAGTGTCCCGCTAAACAATCAATTCGTATTTTCCCAACAAGTGAAATGTGATGGCAATAAGGGATCATTCGCGATGCATACGGCAACTCGCAATCAATATTTCAGATCGGTTGGCTGCGCATCTTCAGTTATAAGGAAGTTATTTGAACCTTAATTTACTTGTACACAGACTATGGCGAAGGCAACAATTTTCAATGTTCTGGCTCCAAGACTTTAGGCAAATAATACAAGAATTCGTCGAAGCTAAATACCAACAATCAATGATAAAGTCATCTAATTATAGCCATGAAAAGAACTTCTCGTTTTGGTTGGTTATGCTGTTCCATTAGATGAGATTAAAATTTTAAAAAAGTCGGTTACTCAAATTTGAAGAGTGAATCGTCTAACATGTTAACGGATGTCATAATGGAGACAATTTATGATGTCAAATTAACTGATAAAATTGTGTCGCTTTCAATGGATAATAGACACTGAAGGTAGATTAAAAAATTGGGACTAAAACTGTACACCACAAACGTGATAACAATATCACATATGCCTTCTGCAGCTGGATACAAATTATAACATCTTCATTATTGAAGTCTCTTTTTTATTTTTTTATTTACTTATTTTTAAACGGGGCATTAGCTCCCCTTGTTTCTTCGTTGTGGATAAAACTAAGAGCCTCCATTTTCAATAACCAGTAGGACACACAATAAAAATAATCTCATATTATACCACTTACACATTATAGGATAGGGTTACGAAATATTTACAGTCGAAAATCATATATTTTTTCACTCACTCTCAGATTACGAAAATTCTAAGATGCTTCTAGCGGACTCAGAAACTTCAAATTTTGTGTTTGTTTAGTATTTATTATTCGAATCTGCATAAGCAGAGGAGCCAGTTTGAAATTCCTTTGTTGACCTCTTTCGGCAAATGTACACTTCTGGCAATTAAAATTGTTACACCACGAAGATGACGTGCTACAGACGCGGAATTTAACCGACAGGAAGAAGATGCTGTGATGTGCAAATGATTAACTTTTCAGAACATTCACACAAGGTTGGTGCCAGTGGCGACAACTACAACGTGCTGACATGAGGAAAGTTTCTACCCGATTTCTCAAATACAAACAGCAGTTGACCGGCGTTGTCTGGTGAAACGTTGTAGTTTTTAAGTTTATGGACTGATGACCCCGTAGATATGCCCCTTAAGCTTAACAAACATTTGATTTAATTCCGTTGCGCCATAAATGTTCTCTCAGCCACCTTCATTAAATTGTTTAGTTCGCGGTGGCTTGTATATTAATGATTGTGTGAATTCTCGTGATCTACGACGTATGCTGGCCACCGTCTTCACAAAAGACTTTCTTACATTTAAATTAATGTTCTCTGTTAACAAAATTGCTTTCCTTCGCATTGCCATTCTTCAATTTAGAACCTCTATACTGCGACCATCATACATCATTTTACTGACCAACTAACATAACTCATCTACAACATCTAAGTTTTTCCATACGTCTGTAAATAATTCGCGGAAAATTCAGAATTTATATTTAATAGTCTTTAGCCTATAATGAAAGGAAAAAAGTCGGAAATTCCTAGATTATAGTTCCGTTTTAGAACATTCAAACTTTTTTCTCTTTGGCTATTACAACATCATCTCCAAAATAAATTTTGTTGTCAACGCAGTAGCGGTGGGCAAGCGGTCAATGAGGTCTTGGGTTCAACTCGTGGAAGGAGAAACTCATTTTCTTTATCTACTTTTTAACGTAGCTTACACGTCTTTACGGTGTGAGGAGTCGTCAGAATAGATACATGGTTCGAACACTAGATTAAAATGTAGGTGTGCACACTGCGCTGATGGACACCGATACTCCAGTGTCCACAGACGGTCAGGCGTACATGGCACTTTCGAAAATCTGCTGGAATTCAGCTACTTCACGTCGATTTTCATGCTATCAAAGCTCAAGAGTCTGCAACTGCTGACTCTAACTGACGCAGAAGGCATACATTCCAGACATGTCAAAAATTGTTACATCAATTCTCTGAGGGGAAAAATAAAATAAATCTGTTGTGGTGGAATTGCCCAGTCATTATATTTATTATAGAAATAAAGATGGTCAATTTTGGTACAGTCGCTATAAATGTACTGATTGGATAACAATAAGTGACAAAATTATTGAATAGATGTTTTCACACGTACTAACTAAAATAACCGACTTGGTTTTACATGCAACTAAAAGTATTTTGCTTTGGAAGTAACTGGCGATACTTGCATTTTTGTACATTTTATGTTTTCATGAGATATTAGCTTAACACGTTCGCTGCCGTTCACGCTCTGGCGCGATGATGCTAGGTGCCACTTCACGCTCTGGCGCGTGATCGTATTTTGACAGTATCTTTTCATAGTTTGTAGCCACTGAATGTTTTGGTTTTAGTTTCCAGTTTATTTGCATTTGTATTTTTGTGAAAACAACAAATGAACAATACAAACAGTACATACAAGGTATATCATAAAACATATGCATATAGCATGGTAGGTCGCAGCACGCGCCACAGCGTGAGCGGCACCTGACTCAAGTAACGTTTACACGCGCCAGAGCGTGAACGGCAGCGAACGTGTTAATTTCCGCTGATTCGCAAGAGTAGAATGGGCGGTCTCCATTGGTTGTTTCTTCTTCTAAATATAAATATTCATAGATTTTGCTTCAAAAATTCTTTCCTAATCAAGTATTTTGATACAACTTGCCACCCTCTATTGCACTATCAATGGCAGAATCAAAAACATCTCGAAACAAGAATGAAACTTTTCACTCTGCACCGGAGTGTGCGCTGATATGAAACTTCCTGACAGATTAAAATTGTGTGCCGGAACCGGGACTCGAACCTGGGACCTTTGCCTTTGGCGGGCAAGCACTCTACCGACTTCAATTTTTCTTTTTTTTTTCTGTTCTATGGGTAGTTCTGGTCTTTGCGGTCGTTGTTCGTGTTCATTCGTTGTGTTGTTGGTTCAGCATTTTTATTACAGAGGGCGTTCTGTCCTCTGACCGGGCGCGCTGAGCCACGGCGCCCGGCTACCGACTGAGCTATCCCGATACGATTCACGATGCCGCCTCACAACTTTACTTCCGCCAGTACCACGCTCCTACTTTCCAAACTTCACAGAAGCTCTCCTGCGAACCATGCAAGACTAGCACTCCTGTAAGAATGGATATGGTGGAGACATGGCTTAGCCACAGCCTAAGGGATGTTTCCAGAACGAAACTTTTCACTCTGCAGCGGAGTGTGCGCTGATATGAAACTTCCTGGCAGATTAAAATTTTGTGCCGGAACCGGGACTCGAACCTTGGACCTTTGCTTTGGCGGGCAAGCTCTCTACCGAATGAGCTATTCCGACACGACTAGGTGATAAACTGTACTGGTTATCGCTGATCTAGATATCCTAAATACTAGGTGGCTTTGATTGCTTCAACTTTTTTAAGATTCGAAGCGTTTATCGGAGTCCAAAATTTGGGAATTACATAGCACGCTATTGGGGAAATCTTAATGTGACATAGTCTTACTGCAGTTTTAACTCGTAGATTTTCAAAATTATTCAAATGATTGGTGAAGGATTTTTGAGTCATTTGTAAAGTTACACCCAGATATTTGTATCAGTTGGCAAGTTCCAGATGGGCATTTACGTATTTAAAGATGTCTTCCTTATTCACAGTACCTCCTAGCCCAAATTTCATTATCTTTGTTTTATTTATGTTAACTTCTAATTCGTTCCTGTGCGCCAAATCACTTAGTTTGTCCAAGCTGGTCTGAAGAGCTATTCTGTTTTCACAGGATAACTATGTCGTCTGCGTAGAGAGGGACCGTGGCTTCTGGTGATACTACTACTTGTACTACGTCGTCGGTTAGCAGGTTGAAGAGAAAAGGCCTGAGAGGATCCCTTTGGAGGACTACATTTGTTTGTGTAATAGGCTCAGAATGGCTAACTTTATTGTTTATACTTAGTAGCTTCAGTTTCAGTATACTTTCGATTCTCTTCATGAATGGGTTCTCTTGGCCAAGTATTTTGGAGATGTTAGCTAATAATATGTTCCTATTGAAACAATTAAACGCCTTGATGAAATCTATGAATACTGCATAAACATGGCCGCCTGCAGTGCTGATTGCCTCCCAAATGATGAAGAGCACTCTCTAAATGGCTTGTTTAGTGGTTTTTCCGGCGGAGAATGCGTGTTGTTCCTCCGGTATTTGTGAACATTCTTGGGGAAGTATGCGTTTTAATATGAGCGTATTTGAACGGTGCGCATTCGAAAGCAGTACCACGGTAGGCGTCTTAGAGTGTTTTGGTCCTTTCCGTCTCCCTTTATATAGCATCAGGAGATCAGACTCTATCTTACTGGTATGATATGCATTTATTAACCAGGACCGTCCAAATTTCGACAGCTACTGGTAAACAGTTCATTAGTACTTTGTTGGTCACGGTGTCAGGGCCTGCAGCTTTTCTTCTTTTGCAGCCTTCATAAGGGTGTCACACTTCTTCCATGGTTATTGGGGTCCATATTGTTCCAGGAATTGTTCTTCAATTATATGGGTCTTCTGAAAAACCTTTGAGAAATGTGCTTCCCATGTCTTCATTGGAATTTGAGAGTGCCATTTGCTTCTTCTTGGTTCTAAGATTTTGCATGGGAATACCTCAGCTGCCGTTATGGTTTCTATTTTTTTTTTTTTTTTATTTTATTTTATTTTTTTTTTTTTTTTTTTTTGCGAATTGTAACTGATTTCCTCTTGGCATTCTGTATCGTTTCTTTGATTCCGTATATCCTACTAGACTTTCATCTGTGTTGAACATCATCCAAATGTGTAGTTTCTTCAATGCTGCTTTCCTTTGCATGAAGCATTCTGCATCGAAACATGGTCGGCTTTTCCTTATCAAAGGTTTGCCTTCTGCGAATGATAGGAGAGCAGTTTGTAGGAGATCTAGCGCTTCGTCAGTGCGTCCCTGTCCGATTAGTTGTTTAGACTTCTCTTCCTTTACTTCTCTTAAAAGGAGCTCTGTATTAATTCGACGCGGCGTCCATAGGCGTATCAGGTTTTCTACCTTCTGCGTACTTGTTTCGATGGTTGTATTCACTACGACATGTTTCCTTACAGGAGTCCTTTAGTGATTTACCCGTTTCATTTTCAATTGTTGCCCTCTGTAAAAGATGAGGTCTGTCATACTGGAGCCATTATAAGATATGTATGCTGGAATTATATGGTTGTTGGCTAAATATAAACCTTCATCCTCGATTAACCCGAAAACTGCCCTAGCTATGCAGCCAGGCTTATCTCTGAAACAATAAAAAGTTATAAGCAAGAATTATTGGAGATCCTGGTTTTGCGCGTTTAATGTCTGTAGGATGGTGTCTATTACTTCTTCTGAAGGAGTGGAGGGTCTGATGTATATTGCAGTAATCATTATACTCTGAAACTCGACAAGCATCATGTTTTCTCCTGTGTACTTGGAAATCACTTCACCTAATTTTGGTCTGCTTTCAAATCTAAATTGAAGAATTACCTCATGGCCCACTCCTTTTATTCTGTCGACGAACTCCTAGAAAAGTTAAATAATTAAGCTAATTCATTTGTTTCTTTATTGATTCTTTTCACTTTGTCTTAAGATTGTCGTGTGCATAGGACTACTTAAAAATTTTGTATTACCATTCTTGTGTAAAAATTCATGTATTGACTTGTTCCATAACCATGGAGTCTCACTTCTCAATTGGGTCCCATGGAACAGAAAACCATATTATTATTATTATTATTATTATTATTATTATAGAAGCATGACACTCCTCCCAGTGGTCTGTGTTCATGCTCTGGTGTACGGACTGGGCGATCGTTCCCGCCGGAGGTTCGAGTCCTACGTCGGTCACAGTTCAATGTATTGTCTGTAGTGTAAGCTATTTTAAGTAGTTAAGTCCTGGGACTAATGACCATAGCAATTTTATCCAATATGTTTACAAAATTATGAATGTTTTGCGATTATTTTCCAATCTCTACTTCTAAGGACTATTGTATCTGTCTCCCTTTCCGTACCGCAGTTTTATCGTAGTTTTTCTTGAACTAGCTCAGAATTGATCAACTGTAATCTTCAGTGTAACTACACCAAAATGACCTCTTTTTCGCGATTTTCCCCACAAAAGGACCGAGAGTCCTTAGAAACGTTATTTGCATCCGTTTAGTCAAGATGCATGTGGGGTAGTGTTTCATCAGATAAGTGACCACATATAGTGAGTGCCAGCACACCATTTCCCTACTAAAAATGGAAATGAGCGTATGGCTTTCTTGGCCGGTAGAACCCTTGTGGGTTTGTTCGGCCGCTTTAGTGTAAGTCTTTTTATTTGACGCCGCGTGGGCGACTTACGTGCCATTGATATGAGATGTTGATGACTAGGACAACACACAACACCCAGTCCCCTGCCGGCAATCGAACCCAGGCCTCCTGCGTGGTAGTCAGCAACGCTACTGCTGAGCTACGGAGATGAACATTTCCCTACTAATGGAGGCTTTCAATATGGGGTTACTACACTAACGCTAGTGAGAGGTCTAGTTATTTTTAGTAAGTCTATGGTGCCGAGAGGAAACGGAAACTGGAGGGTTAATATCTGCTTTGTTCGTTCCAACGGTGCTCGAGGCTAGTCGACCGGAAACCCCCCCTCCCACTTCCTACTTTCCTGCCGCTCGCTCCTGTACAAACGGTTTCTGCTGCGGCTCGCGTCCGGATACCAAAAAAGCTGACATTAGCCGTGCCAGGGCGCGGCGGCCGACAGAACTGGGTTTCCAGGAGACGTTATTGTTTACTCCACTGAACAATATCAAGGTTGCCAACTTTCTTTTTTTAATGTTTTGTCTTCCAACCTCATCGGCTTTATTACTGGTTGCACAGTGCTATCTCGCTGAAACTGGGTGTAGGTCTCGATCCCAGCAACATTGGCAGTGAATGAAGCGTGAAACGAAGAAATGCAACTTGCCGAGCGGCTGCGGCTGCTGTGGCGGTTACGTAATTTCCAATCACCAGAGTCAAGGCTTATTACAAAACTTCTCGGGATTCAATCGATTGTTTCACTCGGTATTAAACGAACCGTCCGTCGAATGATCATAACTACAGACGTGGTAGCGGGCGGCAAGGGCGAGAAATGAACTCCTTCACTTGAAGACCGGACCAGGTTGTTCGTGAGCGCAAGAACAGTCACGACAACCATTCGCTAACGGTTAGAACATGTGCGTGGACAGCTCAGTTATACCTCTTCCTTTCTCAACACTGTAAGCTACTGTAGATCGTACTTAAGATTGTTTCGTGCAACCTGTAGCTGTCCAGTAATTCTCTCGGCGTTGGTTTCTGATTACACCACTTGCAAGGCGAAGTATTATTTCAAACAGCCCGTCTATAATAAAGAATAATCCTTAACAACTTTTACTATTTTAATTTTATTACCACAGTAGTCATATTTCTTTGTATTAATCAGACACTATTTAACGAAAATTTCGATGTTAACGTTTCAGAAGAGTGTTGGTTTCATCTCACAGCAAATGAAAAACATGTTTGTTACCGTCTCATATTCCTTTACCTCTCTCAGTTTTTCGTTTGAGCGCGTGTTTTCTTTTCTTACCTTAGTACTTCCTACCAAATGTAATACTTTATTCATATTTTGTGTTTACAGGCTGTGCCTTTCGTCGAAATAGCGAGGGTGAAGGCGAATTGTTGGAAGGTGGATAACCAAAATCTTCCTGTTCGTATCGTGTTTCAGTACCATTGCAAATTGCAGCCATGCACAAACCGGTACTGAGATTTGGAAACGATACCTTAATATCATTTCGCGTGTTAAATCAGCTAGCCGACATTACAGACCAAGAATAGGTGACAGCCCTCTCGTCGAGCGGTCTGGAGCCGTACGTTGCGGATAGCTTGGCCTCCCGCATGGATGCTTGTGCTGTCTTAACTATAAGTTAGTTCATGAGTAGTTTGTATGTTTAGGGACTAATGATCCTGCAGTTAAGTCCCATAAGCTTAAGAAACAAAAACAACAAAAATTGGTTCGTAACTTTAAAAACCGCCCACTTTTGTGAAAGCGAGTGGCGAGTGTTACATTCACACTCGAAATGCATCAGTGTGTGGATTAATTTGCAGAACAGAACCACTAACATTTTCCCCCGGCGGATAATCAAAGCTTCACTCGTCCTGCCACCAGGTGGCTGGCCATCTGCTCATATAGTGTGTTGACTTTAAGTTGGCTGATTACAGAATGAAGTGGTCGGGAACAGAGGAAGTGAACCCAGCCTCCAGAGAGACTATCACAGGGTGAGGAGCTGTGCGGAGGGAAACAGGTCACCCTCAATGCTGCAGTTATCATACGCTTCACGTTTCTCCAAACGCACAAGTCACGTACAGAAAAAAAGGAAAGAAAACCTGTTTAAATGTTGTCCGTAAACGAAAGTGAAATTTTTACACGTCGTTGTGGTCTTCAGTCCGCAGACTGTTTGATGCAGCTCTCCACGCTACCCTGCCCTGTGCAAGTTTGAGAATACGTTCGGCAGTCTACATCCTTTTGAATCTGCTGCTTTCTGTAATCGTCCTTCCATCTCCCTCTACGATTTTTAACACACTTACTTCTAATGCTCAGTTGACAGTTCCTTGATGACTCAGAATGTGTCCTACCCTTCTCTTAGTTAGGATATGCCAGAAGCTCCTTTTCTTCCCAATTCCGTTAGACACCTCCTCATAAGTCACGTGATCTGCCCATCTAATTTTCATCATTCGTCTGTAGCACCACCTTTCAAAAGCTTCTATCACATTTTTGTCTGAACTCCTTATCATCCACGTTTCACTCCCATACAATGCTACACTCCACACAAACGCTTTCAGAAAGGACTTCCTAACATTTAAATTAATATTGGATGTTAACAAGTTTCGCTTCTTTAGAAATGCTTTTCTTCCCATTGCCATTCTGCATTTTATATCTTCCTTACTTCGACCATCATAAGTTATCTTGCTACCCAAATAACAAAACTCATCTACTACTTTTATTTTCTCATTACCTAATTCCTTCAGCGTCGCCTGATTTTCTGTCATTACATTACATTACCTTCGTTTCACGCTTGTTAATGTTTACCTTATATCTTCCTTTCGAGACTCTGTCCATTCCATTCGATTGCTCTTCCAGATCCTTTGCAACTCTGAAAAAATTACTGTCATCGGCAAAGCGCAGACTTTTTGATTCTTCTCCCTGAACTTCAATTCCCTGTCCCAATTTCTCCATGCATTCCTTCGCTGCTTGCTCAATGTACAGATTGAACAACACTGGGGAAAGGCTACAACCCTATCTTACTCCCTTCCCAACATATGTGTCCCTTTCTTGCCCGCTCGACTCTAATAACCGCTGCCTGGTTTTCGTATGGGATGAATATAACTCTTCGCTCCCTATATTTTACCCTTGCTACCTGCAGAATTTGGAAGAGTGTATTCCAGTCGACATTGTCAAAAGCTTTCTCCAAATCTACAAACTCCAAAACCGTAGGTTTGCCCTTTTTTAGCGTATCTTCTAAGATAAGTCGTGTACGGATAGAGCTAAATGCAACTGACGTAGACGTATTGCAGGGAATTGAAACAGTACTCGGGCGCCGATGACTTCGATGTTGAGTGCCCTAAGACACTAACCCTCGTGATCATCATCATCGAAAAGTACTGAACACAGAGAAGTACAACCAAGTAAGACGGCATATAACAATGGCTGCCTCGCACAGTATGTTCAGAGGTCAAATACAGTTCATACTATTTTTTGAGAAAACTGACACAATCGTAACGTAGTGCCACTGAAGAGCCGAAGAGAAACGAAGGTAGCGCGAAATAGCTGCTTATACATGTGCCACTAACCGGCTCGTGGTTTTAATAAGCAAGAATCCAGATTTTGTTTGACTATGAATAACTATTTTCTCAATACACACACACACACACACACACACACACACACACACACACACACACACACTACACACACACGAAACGCACACAAAAGAGCACACACGCACTCCGGAAGTATCCTGTAAAAATCATGTAAATTTAATCAAATGATTGACCACTCTACTTTTATAGTGCGGTTCCAAGCTGAGATGAGCTCTCACGTATTTTGCATTCCATGAATTCAATCCACGTCAATACTTATGATTTCCTGTGTAAACTCAGAAGGACGACTAACTGCCCTTTCAGGTCGTCTTGGTCAGTGGGAAAGTTTGCCATAAACCCACGTAATCGGACAAATATTTTTTTGCTTTGGCGTTCTTCAAAGGTTGGTGCGGTGGGAAGATTATTTCTTTATTCAAAGATAACAAATATTTTCATTCCAGACCAGCACAGTTACAAGGAAGAATAAAAGTGACCAAGCAAAAGATCAAGATGAATACGAGTTGTTGACGTCTTTTGTGTTCCCCCCTGTGTGTGAATCATCTCGAAATTGGACGTAATACCAAGGAAACATTAGGCTGAAGTAATTTTACGACCTCTTAAAAAGGTCCGTAAAGGATGGAATTGTAGAACACTGTAGATAACAAAGAGGAAGCCATTGTGACAAGTTGGACATTCGTCATATCATACTCGCGGAATCTGAAAGATGCGTAAACGCGATCAGGACACTCGACTTTCTCAACCTAGTCATTCTACCATAGCCTATGGATGGACCAAGACAAACATGTATGTCTGCCACAGAAATAATATCACTGCCACTTTCCGTATCGCACAAGAGCAGAGTATTATAATCTGACATGAAAATAACAATAGCGTACTGCCTCTTGGAGTGCAGTACCCGACAAATAATTTTACACTGCATTATTAGCTTGATGCATTCGTAGTCACAAATTTCTATTTAATTACGGAATAAAAGTGTTTGTCATAAAATATTGTCCACGTTGCGGATCGCGCGGTCTCCCGCGTCGGAGGTTCGAATCGTCCCTCGGCCATGGATGTTTCTGTTGTATTTAGTATAAATTAGTACATAAATATTTTGTAGATATGTTCAAATGTTCTATTGTTTGTAAAGCATAAGGGAATTAACTGCAGGGTCATCAGTCCCTGAACTTACAAACTACTTATGAACTAACTTATACTACAGACAGCCCAAACATTCATGCCCGAAGAGGGGTTCAACCCCCGATGGTGAAAGACCTCGCACATCGTAGCATAGCGCTTCAGTGCGCTCGGCCGCGGCAGTAGTTTGTAAGTTTGGGGACTGATGACCCCCGCAGTTAAGGATAACAAACATTTGAAAATATTCTCCATTCCATCAGGACGGCTGGCATAGCAGACTTCTAATTGAAGGCCGCCTTGCTTGCAAATATTTGCAACAAAGACGCTCTTTGATTGAAGTCAGTCTGTCTCTGCTCTAGTGAAATGTCAGTAATAAAGCAATGTCATCAAAAGAATCCGTTTCGTTTCGTAGTAGATGGGATTCTCATGATATCTATAATCAGTGATGCATGTAATATACCATCGGTGTCGAATGTGCTGTTGATGAACTATGTTTATTACGATTTTTGACCTATCGAGCTGTGACTCTTAATTGTGGTACTGGGTTACGTGTGGCAGTCGATGCTGCCTGAATTATCATCTCCGCCATTGAAAACATGACGCTTACGACACAACATACACCACCTGTCCAGAAAGACGGCTTTTATCCTGGCGCATACCCGAAATCAGTGTAGGAATTACGCCTATAGCTTAATCTAACAGCTGTAAATATGGGAACTCCACCGGGCAATAGTTAGGTCGCAGTTATAACAACGGATGTGCAACACTAGTGAGTGATCGTCGTTGTATCATAAAATGCAAAGGAGCAACATCCTCCTGTGAAGTGTTCAAGACGTTGTTCAGAATATTCCGAAGAAATTAATCGCGGGTGACGGTCCTTGCTGTGAACGGAAATAAAGATCACAAGACGTATGACGTGTTTGCAACTATGTCTTTCGTCATACAATGTAAACGCGTCAAGAAGGCTGAATGGTAATGTAAGTAACGTAAAAGCATTTTTTTTTTACGCTGCATAGTGTTCTATGATGTGCAGTTTAAGGAATATTGTCGACCACTGAGGGGGACTGCGTTGTGCGAATCGTTCAGTAATATCTCAATCGGAAAACGAACGTTTCAAGCCTCCATCCAAACATTCCGACAGGGTTTCCTCGTGGTTTTCCAAAGCGCTTATGGGAAATTTGTGAAATATTTCCTTTCAAAGACGCACTGTCTATTTCGTGTCCCATTCTTCCCCATTCGCGCTGGTTGTCCAGATTGACTGACCTCGTAGTTAAATCAAAGTAAAACCCCTAAATCATGGTAATAATCGCAATTTGCGATCAGTTATGGTTTCACTGTACTAGGTTTAGCTGGAATACCCAAGTGCGACGAATGAAAATTTGTGCCCGGCCGGGATTCGAATCCTTGATCTCCTGCTTACTAGGCAGATGCGTTGACCACTCCGCCACCGGGGACACAGTAACCCGCCCGACTGCAGAGGACTCTTCCCTGCACGTCTCGTGCCACACACAAATCTCCATTCGCCACGCTGTCTCTTCCTATTATCACAGCCTATTTGTTCTGTAATGCTCGCAGCCACAAAACTGTATTCCCGCATCAGGGAGAACAGACCATTAGGTATCGAGACACAATTGTCGTCAGGAGCCCAGCCTCGGCTTGCATATACTTATATATTTTTGAGGACTTTACAGCGTTCATCTAATGAAATAAATCGCAATTTGAGATCAGTTATGGCTTCTTTGTACTAGGTTTAGCTGGAATACCCAAATATATAAGTATATACAAGCTGAGGCTGGGCTCCAGACGACAATTAATTGTGTCTTGATGCCTCATGGTCTGTTCTCCCTGATGCGGGAATACAGTATTGTGGCTGCGAGCATTACAGAACAAATAGGCTGTGATAGTAGGAAGAGACAACGTGGCGAATGGAGATTCGGGTGTGGCGCGAGACGTGCAGGGAAGAGCCCTCTGCTGTCGGGGGGCGTTACTGTGTCCCCGGTGACGGAGTGGTCAACGCGTCTGCCTGGTAATCAGGAGATCCGGGGTTCGGATCCCGGCCGGGAACAAATTTTCATTCGCAATACTTGGGTATTCCATCTAAATCTAGTACAGTGAAGCCATAACTGATCGCAACTTGATATTTATTTTATTAAATGAAAGCTGCAAAGTCGCCAAAAAAAGTATAAGCCTAAATCATAGGGTAAATAGTCAACCAAGAGCCTTTGTTACTTACAGATTTTCGGCTGACAGTGTCAACGCCTCAGTAGCGACATATCCAGGACCTCTCACATGAATGACATAATTCATCTTGTCGTACACGTTAATAAAAGGAACAAATATTTGTACTGGCTTCCGTAGAGTTATGGAGACTGCGTTGACTTAAAATATTTATGAGGTCTACAGGTCGGTTTAAACAGGCGAATAAGGTTCAGTCATTGTATATGTAGCGTCGAGTTACAGATGAAATACACACAACCCAATAACCCTGAAATTTAAATAAATTAAAAAACACAAGTTTATTTTTGTTTACTAACCGGTTTTCGGCTTATTAGGCCATCTTCAGGGTATTTACTGCTGTGTCAAAGAGGTTACATTGTTTAGATACAGTATGGGAAGAGATGACAAATGACTCAACTTAGATCGACATACATAGTATAACACTTCTTTGACATTGTGTTATTACAGTTATCAACTTAAAAACTAAACAGTAATACAAGAATATACAATGTGTGAAGGATAAAACAAGGAATAAATTTGAATATATCCTGGGAACTGAAACTACCTACCATTACAAACAAACTGATAATGCTCATAAATAAATATATATAAGTGCCTTGTTAATAATTCTACACTATAATTATAGATGGTGTTACATATCATCATCTATTATATATATTTATTTATCAGCATTATCAGTTTGTTTGTATTAGTAGGTAGTTTCAGTTCCCAGGTTATATTCAAATTTATTCCTTGTTTTATCCTTCACACATTGTATATTTTTGTATTACTGTTCAGTTTTTAAGTTGATAACTGTAATAACACAATGTCAAAGAAGTGTTATACTATGTAGGTCGATCTAAGTGGAGTCATTTGTCATCTCTTCCCATACTGTATCTAAACAATGTAACCTCTTTGACACAGCAGTAAATACTTTGAAGATGGCCTAATAAGCCGAAAACCGGTTATGAACTACTTACGAACTAGGACGGCACAAATATCCATGCCCGAGGGGAGATTCGAACCCCCGACCGTAGTGGCCGTTCAGACCGTGACTGAAGCGCCTCAGTCCCCTCGGCCACCGCGGCCGGCCTATAGACTGACGTAGTCAGCCTCCCGCACTCCCGGCCGCTGTGTCCGTTTTCTTGACCGGAGCCTCTACTTCTGAGTCAAGTAGCTCATCAATCGGCCTCACAAGAAGTGCTACCCGCTTGCTAACAGCGCTCGGCAGACCCCGACAGTGATCAATGTGACCGCTAGCCACGCCCGACAGTGCTTCACTTGCGTGATCTAGCGAGAACCGGTGCGTCCACCGCTGCACCGCCGACGGCGATAGCCCCCAAATGATTAGCTGGAATGATAAATGTTCTCAAGTAACGATAATAGCCAATGAAAAAACTCTAGAGCGGAGCTTATAAATTTATTAATGACCGGTTTCGATACTACTCCAATGTTCGCAGGGAGAGGATCAGAGGATCAGGCCGGGTGGAATCCGGGTAACAGATGTCAACATTGGGTTACAGGTGATGATAATCCACACTACAGTCGAAATCAGTCATTAATAAATTTAAATGGTGCGCTCCAGACTAATTTATTATAATTAACGAACATAGTGATGTCAATCCTAGAATGTTTCCGAAAATACGACGGGTGTTCAGATGAACATCTACATAAATACTCCACTAATCACATTTAAGTGCACGATAGAGGGTTCATCGAACCGCTTTCAAGTTTTCTTTGGCGAGCATTCTCTGAAAGCGCGCGGAAATAAAGGAATGCCTTTTTAGATCTGATTTTTCTTCTTTTATTAAGATGATCATGTCTCCCTGTTTAGGTGGGTGCTAACAAAATATGTTCACATTCGTGAAGGAAATATGGTGACAGGAATTTCTCAAATAAATGTCGCCGCAACAAATAACATCTTTCTTTTAACGATTTCCACCCTTGCATCATTTCTGTGCCACTCTCACCTACATTGCGATTATAAAAAACTAACTGCCCTTCACTGAACAATTCTCTATGTCATCCGTCAGTCCCACGTGATGGGGATCCCACAAAGCGCAGCAGTACTCCACAATTGTAAGCACTTTCCTTGGTAGAACTGTTGCATCTTCTAACTATTCTGCCAAGGAAATGTAGCCTTTCGTTCGCCTCCCTAAAATATTTTCTGTGTGTTGTTTCCGATATAATTTGTTAGTAATTGTAATTCCTAGGTATTTAGTTGAGTTTATGGCCTTTAGATGTAATTTATTTATCGTGTAAACGCAGTTTAACGGATTTTAGAGCTGATATGCATAATGACATTTTTCATTTCTTTGAGCCAGTTGCCAATTTATCTAGATCATTATACAGCTGCTTTTGATGTTCTGGTGACTTTACTAACTGACAAACTGCAGCATCATCCGCGAACAATCTAAAAGACCTGCTCAGATTGTCTCTTAAATCGTTTTTAGAGCTAGGAACAGAAGGGGCCCTATAATAAACACTTCCCTGCGGAATGTCAGATATAAATTCTGTTCTGCTCTATGGCCTTCCGTCAATTGCAACGTAATGTGTCCGTTACAACAGAAAAGGGTACGAAACAACACTCTGGGTATAACTGAAGTCTTTTTTAAAAAAGTAATCGCCAGAGGCCAGAGACCAACTCAAATCAAATGTTTGTAAAGCTTAAGGAACTTAACTGCGTGGTCGTCAGCCCCTAAACTTACTAACTACTTACGAACTAACTTATACTAAAGACAACATAAACATCCATGCCCGAGGGAGGATTCGGACCTCCGACGCGAGAGGCCGCGCGATCCGCAACGTGGCGCTCCAGAAAGCTCGGCTACTCCCACGCGGCAGAGCACTAATATCCCACTTTTTAACGAGCCGAAGAATTCTCTTTCTCCAGGAAGACCTGTGGTTGTGTTTTTCAACCTGTGGGTCGCGACCCCCAGGGTGGTTGCCAAGTCTTCCTAGGGGGTCGTCGTCACAGGAGGAAGTACTTACACCATAAAATAACCAGGGGTTCAGTAATCGAAAAAACGTACGCCTAACTGAAGTATATTTAAAGCTAAAATTACGGAGTTCCTTGAATTTATCACAGATTGTTTCATAAAACACTGTGTTAAAGATGGAAATGCGCCAAGTCTGAAAACTGGCCTCGGTGGAGTGGCCTAACGTTCAAGGCCCCTGGCTCCGGAGCGCACCGTTGCACGCCGTCGGAGGTTCGAGTCCTCCCTCGGGCATGGGCGTGTTTGTTGTCCTTATCATAAATTAGTTTAAGTAGTTTGTAAGCAAATGTTCAAATGTTTGTAAATCTATCGGACTCAGCTTCTTGGTAATTAGTCCGTAACTAACAAACTACTTAAACTAAGGTAAACTAACCTAAGGACAACACAATCACTCATGCCCGAGGGCGGGACTCGAACCCCCGACGGCGAAATGCCGCGCGCACGCAGCACTGCGCCCCAACGCGCACGGCTAATCCGCTACGACAGTTTGTAAGTACAGGGACGGATGACCACAGTTAAGTCCCATAGATTTACAAACATTTGAATTTTTTCTGAAAACTGTTTTCAGGAACCAATCTGGAGGTAAAAGAGTTTGATACAATAAGTACTCCGCCCAGGGCGAGCACGGGTCTCCGAACTAATGCAGTTTTTCTTCTTTCTTTCTTCTCTGTACTGCATTTCCTTTCTCTTCCCCTCCTTTCCTATCCTCACTCGTTCCTCCCCCTACGCAGTTCAAATGTTCAAATGTTTGTATAGTGTATGGGACTTAACTACGGGGTTATCAGTCCCTAAACTTACAAACTACTTATGAACTAACTAAGACTAAGGACGTCACAAATATCCATGCCCGAGGGGGGATTCGAACCCCCGACCGTAGTGGCCGTGCAGACCGTGACTGGAGCGCCTCAGTCTCCTCGGCCACCGCGGCCGGCCCTACGCAGTTTAGTCCCCCTGTCACCAACCAACCAACCAATAAGTAATTTTGAAAAATTCGAAAAAAAAGATCTTTACAAATTGTCTATACAGTGGAGTCTTTCTTAATGAGAATAGTACGCTTGCCGGCCGTAGCAGCCGAGCGGTCTGCGGCGCACCAGTCACAGCCTGCACGGCCGCTACGGTCGGGGGTTCGAATCCTCCCCACGGGCAAGGATGTTTGTGTCGTCTTTTGTATAAGGTAGTTCATAAGTAGTTTGTAAGTTTAGGGAATGATGACCCCGCAGTTAAGTCCCTTAAGCTTAACAGACATTTGAACATTTGATAGCACGCTTCTGAGACTTGGTTGAAATGCGAAACAGTCGTTACCTCTCGAGCAGGCGCGCCTATGTATGAAGTGCGCCAATGGCAAATAATATTATTATGCACAGTTTAGTTGTTTTTTGACAATAACAAGCCCCTACGTAATCCTGCGTTATTGTTTCAGCTAGCACAGTGAGAAGTTCTGTTGACATAGGTTCACTTGAGCTACTGTAATTTCAAATAAACTGGGAGTTCGTCATCTTAGTGTACAAAGTACGCCACGCGCCCAGTTGTGTAAGTAATTTTTTCTCCACTTTTACTTCGCTCCTTTGTATTCAGATCAAAGATAACATGTAACAAGCGAATGTATCACTGTGCAAGACGAGATCAAAAGCTAACAAACAACGATCTTGATTGGCTACTCAGTGAGGATCCATATTTCAACACTGTACCAGACGACGAAGACGCTGACGACTCTGAGGAGTAATAGGAACTTATCACTTATCACCACGATTCAGATTCTGACAACTCCACGACTCAAAGATGACTGCGAAGAGGTAATCTCCATTGGTAATTTTATTGGGAGGTACAATGCGTCTAATTGGAATAAAGTATGTCCTAATATGACTTTGAAAACAGAAAGAAAGAATACTGTGAAAATATTCCCTAAGTCAACACGTGCAGTCAGAGGGATTACAAGTGAAAAAGAGGCTTTATGTACAATACTTACCCTGTAAATGATTGATGAAATTGTAAAATGCACGGACATATACGTAATCTAAGAAAGAATATGTACAATATTCTAGAGAAAGGGACGCTAAGGAATCTACAAGTTGTGTCATAATGGCTCTGTTGCGATTACTGTATCTCATCGGCACTCAGAAAGAAAATCACACAAAAATCATTGAACTGTGGACTGCAGATGATACTGGTGAGCTGTGATGAGCTACAGAAGATTTCTATTCCTTTTACGATGTATCCGTTTTGACAACGAGTACAAGACAAGAAGAAGAGTTACAAATAAGCTTGTTAAAATAATGCAATTATATAAAGCCTTTCTCCTTTTACATTGCTATGAAAAAGACTTTTTGTTCATCCTGTGCTTTAAAAAATTGTTTCCTATGTCAGCTGCAGCAATAAAATGATTTGTAGTGATGTAATATAAGTTTATTGCTTTGTTGTTTAAATAAACTGAAATTAAACTATGACTTAGCTCATACATTTTTCCCGTGGTAGCTTACTGACAGCTTAGGACCACATGTGTAAAAAATGCGCCGCGCGCCCGTTCGTGTTACGAAAATCGGCGCGCCTGCTCGAGGGTTAAGCAAAATATATTTTTCTGTCCGATATCATTCCGAAAAATACATAAAAAAGTTCCCCCAGCAATTGAAAAGATAGCAGTAGCAAAATAAAGAAGAATAAATTTGTTTCCTTTGAGATAACATAGTTTTGTTACGATTCGTGTTGATGGAGGGGTCGCCAGAATATTTTTAACTGGAAGGGGGTTGCATACTCAAAAAGTTTGAAAAACAGTGATGTAAAGGAAGTATATTCGCCATGTTGGAAACGCGGACGTTCTCAGGTGGCTTCAAGGATTTAAACAGCGGACGTGTTGTAACCGACGACAGACACACACACGCAGTACAATTCTCTCGATGTATTTTTCATTAGCACCTGCACCAGAGAGAGAGAGAGACAGAGGGAGTAACAGGACGTACCCGCATCGTATTAGGAGAAACCGACCTTCGCCCGCTGTGTTGCGCCCGAGAAGGATACTGCGCGTGCGCAGTACGTCACCTCGGCGGCAGTGACAAAGAGGCGGCCGAGAGTAACGGCGATTGTCGCGCGTCGCGGGCGATACGGCGGGCGCGGAACAAGGCGGCGCTGTCGGCCATTGTCGCCTTGTGCGGAGGAGGACGACTCGCCTGGGCAAGGCCGCGGCTCCGTGGGCGGGACTGGGGGCGCCGGCGGCGGCGGCAGGTAGCGCTCAAACTGGTCCAAGGTGAGTGACGCCGCCGCCGCCGCCGCACCAGGATACGCCAGGAAGCTCCGCCGCCGCGGGGCAGGGCGTCGCCGCGCCGGCCGCGCCTCTGCGGCAGAGCGCGCGCGCACCTAACTAAACACACAGGCCGCAGCAGGGCAGGGCAGGGACGCCCACACCACGTCCTCCACCGACTCCGACCGACGGTCCGTCGCCGTTGGATACCAGTGACCGCCATATACAAGCTTCCTAGGGTTTTATTTGCGGACGGAGAAGTTAGTACTGCTTCCTCCCACAAGTCCCCTAAAACCTCCACATCCTTGCGGATGCTGTTGCGTAGCAGTGTGCGTTTGTACCGCCCTACAGTACGCACGAGGTGCCGTAGTTGCTGTCCAAAACGTTATGGAAAGCACAGAGTTCTGACTAACCTGTTGTCTTCTATAGGCCGGCCGCGGTGGCCGAGGAGACTGAGGCGCTCCAGTAACGGTCTACACGGCCACTACGGTCGGGGGTTCGAATCCCCCTTCGGGCATGGATATTTGTGCCGTCCTAGTTCGTAAGTAGTTTGTAAGTTTAGGGACTGATAACCCCGCAGTTAAGTCACTTAAGCTTAACAAACATTTGAACATTTGTCTTCTATAGTTCTGTCCCCAGCGCAGAAGACAGCACACAGGTCGCAAGTTCCTCTACAGCATACAAGTGAGGCTAAAATAAGTTCTGTATGATGGAAGCATAAGAAACGAGTCGCGAGATTTTTAATTGTCAGGGATGCCATTTATTAACTAAATAATAATAAAAAAAATGAGCAACTATTGTTAATATGATACGGCCTATGCTGCCCATAGCTCATGTTGAGACCTCGACTGTTATCACTATTACAAAAAATCTTTACTCATCACCGGCGCGGTCCGGCGCGCATAGTGGTCAGCTCGAGACTGAAACTGCGGCGCGTTGCGAGAGGTCACCTATTTCGCGCCAAAACAGGGCCGTCGCGCGCCTTCTGCAAAATCGCTCTTCTCTTGTTACAATAAGAGAAGGTACCTTAAATTTTTTAAACTGTCAAAACCTAGCCTGTCCTTGAGAGATATTTATTACAAATTCTCAGCTCTGAATAATTAATATCTAGTTTATAATAAACAAAAGTAATTTCGAAAGAAATCACGTGACGTGAAATGCAGCAGCCAATGCGAGGAGAGCACCAGTAACATAGGCGGGCTTTCCCACGGGAACCAGCACCTACTGTGCCATAGGCTACTGCTCCTCACCCCACATTTCAACATATGCTGCACTTCTGCCTTTCTCCCGCGTTTAAGACAAGTACGATGTTAACAAAGAAACGGCCAGCGGCCAGAAATATGAAGTGGCCATAGGCCAGGAATATCACACATACAGTTGCTCCAATTGTCCTACCTGAAATATGACATGTGCAAACATAACAAAGTGTTACATCACCTTCGATCTCAAGGTCTCCTAAACACTGACTTTCATTGTGTATATTGCATCAAGGACACAGTTCCTCGGATTCTTCACCTACAACTTTTGAAATGTGGTGCTACAGAGAAATGCTGATAGTTGGCCGACCGCGGTGGCCGAGGGGACTGCGACGCTTCAGTCACGGTCTACACGGCCACTACGGTCGGGGATTCGAATCCCCCCTCGGGCATGGATATTTATGCCGACCTTAGTTGTAGCTAGTTCATAAGTAGTTTGTGAGTTTAGGGACTGATGACCCCGTAGTTCCATATGCTATACAAACATTTGAACAGTTTTGCTGATGGTTAGGTGGTTACATCGTGTAACTAATGAGAAGGTACTGAACATTATTGGGGCGAAAAATAATTTCTGACATACCATGACCTTGGTTTAGTCGTGGTATGCCAGAAATTCTTTGGTATGACACGTTATTAGATATCAAGGAATCGTCAGTGTAGCATTAGAAGGACATGTGTGGGGAAAAAATTGCACAGGGCAACCAAGAGACGAATAGAATAAGCAGGTTTAAAAGGAAGTGTGTTGCTGCTCTTATAAGGAGATGAAAAGGCTTGTTCTGAATATAGTAGGTTGGAGAGCTCCATAAAACCATTCTTCGGACAGAAGACCGCAACAACATTACTGTTTCACGTTATTTATAAATCAAGAAACTAAACTGAATTTGTACGTTTCAATTTACTTCCCTGTTATCCAGGGATAACATACAGATATTCTCTTTACAAGTAAATGTTTCCAATGAAAGTAAAATAAATTTCTGTTCATGGCTAGATGATGGTGGTATCCTTTTGGATCAAACAACACCGGCCGGCCGCGGTGGCCGAGGGGACTAAGGCGCGTCAGTCACGGTCTGCACGGCCACTACGGTCGAGGGTTCCAATCCCCCCTCGGGCATGGATATTTGTGCCGTCCTTAGTCTTAGCTAGTTCATAAGTAGTTTGTAAGCTTAGGGACTGATGACCCCGTAGTTAAGTTCCATAAGTTTTACAAACATTTGAATATTTTCACTAAGTGTGTTTGCCTCTGTAACTTATAAAATAATAGGTGACGGGAAATTTTAATGCGGTAGGTCAACACAAGAAATGTTACACTTTCTGCGGAGCTATGAACATAGTTTATTGTATCATTTTACAAAGAGTTACAGCACAAAGATATATTTTTTTTTTTAAAATGGAACAATAGTTTTTTCTATCGTGCATTGGATTCGTTGAAACCAGCTGCGTCCAAATCAATTTAAACTACATTCCTATCACTTTTAGTTTGGGAGCTACAAACCTTCTAAGTTTCAGGGGCAGATACCACAAACGCTGCGTATAATATAATGTGCCTTCTAAATGTGGTGCGGCCGAGTTGTAACGTCGCCGGTGTCACGGAGCGAGAAGCTTCCTCAATGCGCTGTTAGACTGCCGACTGTCGCAGCACACCGCACACGGCCGTATACCCGACAGTTGGAGCCACACTAACAATCGGGGCAAAATATACCACAGTTACTGACACCGGATGACGATGGCATACACGAACAACGAGTACGTTGGCATGTTGCTGATGCTCGGCGAGTGCCGACACGATGCCACTGAAGCAGCCACGGCGTATGCCGTGAGATATCCTAAGCGAAGAGCCCCGGCAGCCATTACGTTCTTACGTGCCCAACAACTACTTCGGGAAACAGGCAGCTTGGTAATGCGCCGTAGTAACAGACGAAGACCTGGAAGAAGTGAGGAGACGTAGGTGTTTGTTTTAGCTGCACTACACCACGATCCTCATGTCACCTTACGAGCCATTGCTGCAGTCGCTGGTGTCAGTCTCACATCTGTGTGGCGTATAGTACACGGCCACAGGTTTCACCCGTACCGCCTGTCACTGACCCAAGAGCTGCATGGGAACGATTTCCGTGCAAGTGGCATTCTGTGAGTGGGCCATGTGTAATTTCACGCTGGAGTCTTTACAAAGTGTTATGTTCTCTGATGAGTCCACGTTCACAAATTATGGTGCAGTGAATCGCCATAACATGCACTAATGGGCCGTAGACTATCCTCGGTGGGTACGACCTGTCGACCGTCAAACGAAGGTGGTCTATTAACGTGTGGTGTGGAATCCTTGGGGATGATATCATCGGTCCACACTACTTCCCAGGTACACTGACAGGTGAGTTATATCGCGCTTTTAAAGCCGACAGTTTGGGTGGTCTTCTTGAACACGTGTGTCTACACGCGAGAGTCCATCGAGTCCATATGTAGATGCAGCACGATGGGCACCCAGCCCATTCTGCACGTGCTGTTGTGGAAGAACTAAACAACAGGTCTGCAGGAAGATGGCTGGGGCACCATGGTCCCCATTCATGGCCCGTAAGGTCGCCCGATTTAACACCAGTAGATTTCTTTTTGTGGGGATATCTGAAGGATCATATTTATGTCACTGAGCCCACATCCCCAGATGATCTAAAACGGCGCATCCAGGACGCATGTCGCTCCGTCACACTGGCGATGTTACATCTCGTCCGCAGGTCCTTTCGACGGCGCATTGCATTATGTGTTGTGGAACATGGACACCCATTTGAACATCTCATGTAAATCAACATCCCACAGCCATAACGTCCATCACCCACCACACAGCCATGTATTATGTACAGCGTGTGGTATCTGCCCCTGAAACATTGAAGGGTTGTAGCTCCCAAACTAACAGTGATAGGAATGTAGTTTAAATTGATTTGGACGCAGCTGGTTTCAACGATTCCAATGCACGATAGAAAAAACTATTGTTCCAATTGAAAAATTATATCCTTGTGCTGTAAGTCTTTGGAAAATGATACAATAAACTATGTTCATAGCTCCGCAGAAAGTGTAACATTTCTTGTGTTGACCTACCGCATTAAAATTTCCCGTCACCTATTATTTTATAAGGTACAGAGGCAAACACACTTAGTGAAATACCTTGTATATACACTACCTTCCATAAGTATGGAAACACGTAGAAATTATAGACACTGGAAGGGAGATATACTAATGACTGAATCCTCTTTCCGTTGCAGGTGGTTCCGTTGTTCGGCGGTAGTTTGGCGCCAGTATCCTAAAATGGAGACTGATGTGGACACACGTATAAAAATGTAGTGTTTGGCTGAATTGCTCACTGCTGAAGAAATTGTGCCGAATGAAATCCATCGATTCTTGATAAAGATGTGCGACGAAAAGACTTTATAATAGACGTGGTCAATGTGAGGCGAAGGGTGCGGCATTTTCAAGGTAATGAAAGGGCAATGCATGACAAGTTGCGGCCCGGCCGACCATGCGCAACGGTCATCCCTTACAGTGAAGAGCGTCTTGATCAACTCATCCGTGCTAAGTGATGGATAACGACCAGAGAACTGTGTGCAAATCAGAATGTCGGCCGGAAAAATGTTGACACATCTCAGTTATCTTCAACACTGTGCGAGATGGGTCCAGTGGTTAAGAAGTGGTGTCACCGCTACGTCCCGAATCCCAAAGTACAGTCCATGGATGGGCGACATGCAAATTCTCCGTCAAAGAAGAAATTCAAGACATAACCGTCTGCAGACAAAGTATTGTGCACAGCCTTCTGAGATTGCCTAGAATTGGTTATTTTCTATGTCCTGGAACCGGGGGAAACTGTCACTTGCAAACATTAAAATATGATACTGACTAACCTGAAACCGGCATTTGGAGGATAATGCCAGAAAAGATGTCCAAATTTCACTCGCAGCACGATAACGCAAGCCCTATAGAAGTTTTTCAACCACGCAATTAATTGCAAAAATCGGCTTGACTGTCTTACCACATGCAACCTACAGTCTCGATTTAGCGCCTTCGGACATCTTCGCCCTTTGGAAGACCGATCTACGAGGTGAACATATTAAACAATCAGATACTGTTATCAAAACTGTAAGGAAATGGTTCCGATTATTACACTCTCGGCATGCAGAACTCTTTAACACGTTACTTTACAGTATGACAGACTTCCACACATGCGACCCAGAACTGAGTATTACAAGATAGGCAAATTGCACAGAAATCGGACAATCGGTGCATCCTGAATGACTAACAAATAACGTGTCACAAACAACAACAATCATATGCACGAGAGAAAAATCACACAGGAACACGAAACCTGGAATGACACAAACATATAAATGGACTCGGAAGCTTAAACATAGACACTGACTTTACTTTCTCGTGTCCGGGTTTCAAATTCAGAACTAAAATATTTCAACCCAGTTCTAGGCCACGTTGATAGCATTTTCTCTAGCGAGCCATAAATCTTCGGAATTGAATGTAGACGGACAATCAGAGCAGTTTGTTATGTGGTCCATCGTCTGTGTCTCTCCACATTCACAGAATTCATCTAGATTGTTAATGAATCCCCATATCGCTAGGTCTGACATATCGGGAGACACACAATTTCTGATTCTGTTCAGAGACTTTCAGATTTTCCAATCCAGATGCATTCCTATTGGTGGTTCGTATTGGAGAGGGAAATTTTCTAGCAGCTCAATTTTCACTGTATTCAGAAAGCTTCTTCTGGATTTAAGTCAATTGGCTGGAGATTCTGCTCCAAAAAGCGGATGTTTGCCATCGAAACTTTGTTTCAAATTTTCAATATATTCAAGTTCACATCGCCGTGTTGTGGGTGTTTCATAACCAGCTACTATGTAAAGTTTATTTAGAAGGGTGGGTTTAATGCTGCCTGTAATAATTCTACATACTCCGCAATCCACCATAAGGTGCGTGGCGGAGGGTACACTGTACCACTACTAGGCATTTCCTTTCGTATTCCACTCCAAAATAGAACGAGGAAAAATGAATGCTTCTATGCCTCCGTACGAACCCTAATTTCTCTTGTCTTTATGATCACTACGCGAAAAGTAAGTAGGCGACAGCAAGATCGTACTACACTCAGCTTCAAATTCCGGCCCTCTAACTGCCCTCAACAGAAATTCACGAAAAGAACGTTGTGTTTCCTCCAGCGATCCCCAATTGAGTTGCCGGAGCATTTCCGTGACACTCGCGCATTGGTCGAACCTACCAGTAACAAAACCTAGCTTCTCGCCTCGGAACTGCTTCTGTGTCTTCCTTTAAACTGATCTACTGCGGGTCCCAACCACTTCAAATCAAATGTTGAAATATTTGTAGAGCTTATGGGACTTAACTACGCGGTCATCAGTCCCTAAACGTACAAACTACTTACAAACTAGCTCATACTAAGGACGGCACAAATGTCCATGCTCGAGGGGGGGATTCGAACCCCCGACCGTAGTGGCCGTGCAGACCGTGACTGGAGTGCCTCAGTCCCCTCTGCCACCGCGGCCGGCCCCAAAATACTTAAGCAATACTCCAGACGTGATCGTACAATCGTTTTATACGCGGTCTCATTTACAGTTTAAGTACATCTTCCCAAGATTCTTCCAATAAACCGAAGTCGGATGTCCGCCTTACTCACAACTGTCCTTTCATGTTCGTTCCATTTCATATCGCTCTGCAATGTTACGCCTAGATATTTGAACGACGCGACAGCATCAAGAAGCTCACTACTAATGCTGTATTCGAACTTTATGTGATTGTTTTTCCTACTCATGCACATCACCTTACATTTTTCTACAAGTTGTCGACTTGTTTGTTATGGACTGATCTGCACCACACAGGGGCTGAACATTCTCCGGTGGAGGTACACGGAGCTTGTGCTGTAGTTCTTAACGTTTTTGGGGTTCCTCCCCACTTGCTCCCACATAATTTCTTGTCGTAACTTTCTGCGGGGTCTTGTGACAGTGAAATTTGTAAGTTAGTGACCTGTCCAAGATAACTCTCAGATACTTTGGATGGCTTTCATGCTGTAAAACTTTACCCTTCCACACAACATGCAGCTGTTTTCTTGCTTTCTTAGTGCATAGGTACTATGAATCCGAAAGTCGCCGGTTCGATCCTCGCCAGGTTTTTATCTTTCACTTTCCACTTGTTTCACCTCCGGCACTATTGCTCATGTGAAAAATACCGAGTAGCACCGTGGTTCGGAACCCACGTTAAACTGTAGGTCCCCCTATAAATGGCTGGGTAAGTCAGTTCGAAGGTCGGAGGAAGGTAACGGCATACCAACTCCAAACAGGGCTATGCATAGTAAATCATTGAGGTGTTCAAACCAATCTTCGGATTTTTGACTGCTTTATCTTTTGAATGGAAAGCATATACTTCAGTTTTTAGTGGATTCGGCTTAAGAAAATTTTCTTTATAATATTTTGGCATACATTCAAGATCTTGCTCCAGATTTTGTTCCACAGTTTCCAATTTCCATGAACAGCTATTGCAAGATCATTATCATGAAGGAAATGTTCAGATAGCTCTGGTATCGGCTGATCATTTGTGTATATGTTAAACATCATCGGTGCGAGTACACTTCCCTGTGGGACACCGTTTTCTTTTTGTCTCCTCCATCTGCTTTTTTATTCCATCAAGAGTAAGCATCGAATTTTTGTGTGTGGACTCCATGACCTTTCTCAACTAGTAGTCCTTGGTAGACTCATATATTTTGGAGAAAAGTTTCATGTGATTAATAGTATCATAGGCGGCAGACAAATCGACAAAAGCCACACCAGTTATTAATTTTTCTTCGAAGCCACTCTGAATGCATTCTGTTAGTGTCAGAACTTGGCACGTACATGATCTGTCTGGGTGGAAGCCCCCTTCTTGTGGAATTAGCAGGTCATCCACGTGTGTCTGAATCCTCAGTAGGATGGGCCTTTCATATACCTTGTACATAATGGCACAAAAGGGAAATCGGGCGGTAGCTACCTGGCAGCTCTGGCTCTTTACCGGGCTTTAATGCAGCAATGATCTTTGCTTTTCTCTACAGTTTTGTCATGGTGAAATCTTTGACACGGCTATTCATTAACTGGAGTAGCCATGACGTAGCTTTAGGCCCAAAATATTTTATTTGGTCGGGGCGGATGTCATATACATACTTGCTGTTTTTCCATTCTTCATGATGTGAATGGCATCACTGAGCTCCTTTTGAGTGAATGATTTCTTTAGCAGTCCGTGGATTTTGTGGGTCTCTTTGCAACCTGAATTTTTGATGGCATTTTAATTTACTATTATTGAAGAGACTGCTGGCAATTTGATCAGGTGTGACATTACTAGCTTAGTTCAGTTCTTTAGGATTAGAGGCATGTTTTAAATCAAACTCCAAGTGTGGTGTCGCACAAGTACAAAGTGCGCGCCACCTACTTTCGCCGCGCGCCGCCATGCATGCACGGCGCGGCGTTCTTCCGACGACAGCCACGAGCGCCCTCTGGTACAACGCCGCTCGTGGCCACCACTGAAGGACATCGGCCACTTCGCACTTGGCACTTCGGACTGAGATAGCAACGAGTTAGGACCTTCGTAATCCGATAGGCACGAGTGAAGACTTTGCTATTGTACAGGCACTAGGCAGGCCTCTAACAACTATGTATCAACATTCTACAGTACTATGTAAAAGTTAAGTATTGTTACATTCTGTTCAATATATATATATCTTTCTAATTTACTCGAGTGTTTATAGTTTCTGGCTGCACCCCTCCGTACCTGCACCAGCGTGTCGGTCTCATTCCACTCGGCCACCGACACCTACGACGAGGCTGGGACACAAAAGCGGCGACGAAGTTGGGACACAAAAGTGGCGACGAGGATGGGATAGAACCTTGGACCAGCTCGCTTGCAGCAGCCAGACAGCAGCAGTCGGAGCACGCAAAAATTGCTCCCGCCCACCCACCCTTATTATAATAATTTTGGGGGAACATTTTCAGTTACGTGTTTGTGGACTTTTTTGTTGCAGAGCGAGCCCTCCTTTCATATTGCATTTGTGTGTTATCTAATTTACTTGTATGCGCGGCGCTTAATCGGTCAGCATGGCCACTACCCCGAACCCAAACTTAATGGAAATTATTCAGTTACAGACGGCGCAAATTACCCAGCTTCTCCAGGCCGTGTCGCAGTTGACGACACAGGCTGCTCACCAACAACAACAGTCGTCACATCAGCAGCCCACACCTGCCGCCGCACCGCTTCCGACGTTCCGCCAGTACAACGAACGTGAGGAAGAATGGAGCGACTATTTCGCACAGTTTCAAGAACTCGTCGCGGCTCATCAAATTACAGGTCAGAGAGTGAAGAACCTTTTCTTATCGATTGTGGGCCCCCAGACTTTCGTACTATTGCAAAAACTTTTCCCTCTCGCATCTCCTCGTGATGTAGACTTTGAACAAATTGTAGATGCACTGAATGCTCATTATGAGAGAAAAGTTCTTGTAGCCGCTGCACGATACCGATTTTTCAGACTGAAAAAATTACCGGAACAGTCACACCAAGAGTGGATTACGGAATTGAAGGGCTTAACCCGCAAATGTAAATTTACTTGCTCTTGTGGACTTTCGTATAGTGACGTGATGTTGAGGGATGCGATTACGCAGAATATTCAGGACCCCAGAATTAGAGCAGCAATTCTGAAACAGTCTGACCCCTCATTAGACAGTGTACTGCAGCTTATTGAAGCTCATGATACTTTTGACTTAGCAGATGTAGAAATGCAAAGCCACAGTGTAAATTCAGTGCGCCGCAACGGACGCTTTCCTAGCCGTAGTTCTCAGTATAGCACTAGTGATTCTTATTTTTCTACCGGCCGTGCTGAACAGACAGTGAACAGTAGCCAGTGTAAAAGTGCGACGCAAAGGTCGCCCCGTAGTGTTAGAAACAGTAATGTGAATAACGGGCGCCAACGCTCATTTCAGAAAAATGTACGTAAATCTTGCCCCCAGTGTGTGTCTCGCCACAAGCGTGCTCATTGCCCTAGTCGCAACGCAACCTGTTATCAATGTGGCAAATCAGGACATGTACAGTCTGTGTGTATGCAAATTAAAAACTCAAAGAACGATACCGTTAGAAACAGTGCTTCGCAGAGTGCGAGAACAGTTCATTCTGTAAATATTATACGGGCTGTGGAATTGAACAGTGCTTTCCTTGGATCTCAATTGCAAGAAAGTAGTTCTGCGCCTATGGCAAAACTATATAGTGCACCACGTAGCAAGCGCCGACGAGCGCGTAAAACAGTGCAACGGAAAAGGGTTCGGGACAAGCAAAATGACTATGAACAGTGCATTCCTGTAGTGAAAATAATGCCTTCTGCAACTGCTCCTTGTAATAGTGCCCAGTACTGTGTAGCTAGTGACAGTAGAATTGGTGTAGCTACTCAAAGTAATTTTAGTGCAGTAGCCTCGCATTGCGCGGACGCCGATCCGGCGGTAGTGTCATCTAGTGACAGTGTGGTTAATCCGCTGTGTGCCGAGTATGCGCCGCTTCCTAGCGCACGCAACCCGCGCAAGCGCAGAAAACAATATGTATTAGACGTTGCCCACATTCGCGCACCTGTCGAGCGCCGAAAGCAAAAACTTTTTGTGAATCTTTCCATTGACAATAAGACTGTGCAATTTCAGCTCGACACTGGTTCCGCTGTTACCTTAATTAATAAAGATACTTATGAACTTCTGGGTTCGCCAAAATTATCGCTGTGTCAACAAGTGTTAACAGCTTATACAGGTCAAAATATTCCAGTGCTAGGAACGTGTAGCCTGCCTGCCTCTTTTCAGGGTGTTACGAAAACAGTTGCTTTTGTTGTTCTTCAGGCCAAATCTACGCAGAACATTTTTGGACTAGATGCTTTTGACTTGTTTGGTTTATCAATTCAAAGAGATGTGCTTCAAATTTCGTCAATAGTGCCTCAGGATAAAATCAATGCATTGTGTGACAAATATAGTGACTTGTTTTCGCCGGAACTAGGTTGTGCAAAAGACTTCGTGGCACATGTAACTTTAAAAGAATCTGCAGTTCCAAAATTTCGTAAAGCTAGACCAGTGCCTATCGCAATTCGTGATACAGTTGCCGAAGAACTTAAACGTTGGCAAGATAGTGGGGTGATTTCTCCTGTTTCTGCGAGTCAGTGGGCCTCGCCTTTAGTAATTATACCCAAGCCGTCGGGAAAACTTCGTCTCTGTGCGGACTTCAAATCTACAGTGAACAGTCAAACAATTGTAGACACTTACCCTCTGCCCAGACCTGAGGAACTGATGGACAAATTAGGACAGTCTCGCTTCTTTTCTAAGATTGATTTAGCAGAGGCATACTTACAGATTCCACTTGATGACGAGTCCAAAAAGTTTTTCGTCATTAATACTCACATGGGCCTTTTTCAATTTCAACGCCTACCCTTTGGCAGTTCTTCCGCTCCCGCTATTTTTCAGCGCTTTTGGAACAGCTGACAGTTTCTGTACCATGTTGTTGGAACTATTTAGATGATATTGTGGTATCCGGACGTACAGTTGAAGAACATTTAGCAAACCTGGAGTGCCTTTTCAAAGTTTTGACTGCAGCAGGTCTACGTTGCAATAAAGCAAAGTGTTCGTTTTTTCAAACTGAAATAGAGTACCTAGGCCATGTGATTAATGCCCAAGGAATTCATCCCTTACAGTCACATCTTCGAGCAATCAAAGACTTGCCTCCTCCTAAGAATGTGCACGAATTGCAAGCAGTAATGGGGAAGCTGAACTATTATTTCAGATTTATTCCCAATGCCTCTCAGATTGCAGCTCCACTGCATCACTTACGTAGGAAGAATGTTCCTTTTGTATGGTCTAAAGATTGTCAGGTTGCCTTTGACAAACTAAAGTCTGCACTACTCAGTGATGCATGTTTGATTCCCTTTGACCCACAGAAGCCTGTAGTGTTAGCAGTTGACGCCTCGTCGTACGGTCTGGGTGTTGTTCTGTCGCATCGTATTGGATGTCACGATCGTCCTATTGCCTTTGCATCCAAGCTACTGACGCCGACGCAACAGAATTACAGTCAGATAGAAAAGGAGGCCTTAGCAATCATTTACGGCGTCACAAAGTTTCATCATTATCTCTATGGCAGAAAATTCTATTTGTTGACAGACCACAAGCCTCTCACGTCGTTGTTCTCACCCACAAAGCCGATTCCGCCACGTACGGCACAAAAGCTCCAGAGATGCTTCCGCTGTCGCAGACTTTCCTTTGAACTCTCGTCGGGTTGCACAGGAAACAGCTGCGGATGCAGACCTAAGTGTGGTAGCACGTTTTGTTCGCTTTGGTTGGCCTGCCCGAGCCAAAGACATTGATCGGCCTCTGGTTCGACGTTATTTTGCACAACGTCATGCATTATCTTTAAGTCAGGGTGTACTGCTGTTGCATACCGACAACGACCAAGCAAGAGTGATTGTTCCTCGTTCCCTGCAACGAGAAGTGTTACGCCTCCTGCATCAAGGACATTGGGGTATTGTTAGGACAAAGCAACTGGCCAGACGTCATTGTACCTGGGTTGGTATGGACGCTCAGATAGAGAACATGACGTCACAGTGTACTGTTTGTGCGGAGCATCAGGCGGCTCCTCCACAACGTTTCTCGGACTGGCCACGCCCCAAGGGACCATGGCAACGTTTACACATTGACTTTGCCGGACCATTCTGGAATACGCGCTGGTTAATTGTTGTAGACGCTTTCAGCAAGTTTCCTTTTGTGATTGCCATGAACTCAACGACGGCGTCTAGTACAATCAGTGCCTTAACATCAGTGTTTTGCATCGAAGGCTTGCCTGAAACTATCGTCAGTGACAATGGACCTCAGTTTGTTAGTGCGGAATTTCAACAGTTTTGTCGGGTGAATGGCATTCAGCATATCACCACCGCGCCTTTTCACCCTCAGTCCAATGGTGAAGCAGAACGTTTCGTTCGAACATTCAAGTCTCACATGGAGAAGATGAAAGGTCAGCACTCCAGGCAGCAAGCTCTTCAAATTTTCCTGTCTACGTATCGGTGCATGCCACGTGACGGCCCGTCTCCTGCCGAGCTGCTACACGGCCGCCGTCACCGCACTCTCCTTCACCTGCTGCAGCCTCCCACGCACCGAGTCGGTTCGTATGGCGCTACGCGTTTTCAGGTTTCTACGCCGGTGCTGTACAGGGTGTTTGCTGGAAACAAGAAGACATGGCTGCCGGGCACCATTCAGCGCGTGCTCGGTAGAAATATGTTTGTTGTTCGTTCTTCCACAGGGTCGGAGCTGCGGCGCCACGCAAACCAATTGCGCCTGCACAGACCGCGCGATCCTGTCTCCGGTTTCTTGATTCCAGACCCAGTTCACCGCCAGGGAGCACAACCACATCGTTCGTCCCCGGACTACGAGATCCCTATGGACGTCGACGTACATCCGACGCAGTCATCGCCGCCGCTGTCGCCGCCGCAGATGACAGCGTCACCGAGAGGGACTCCGGGACCGTGCGGGCCCCCCCAGCTTGGGCCACGCACCTCAGAAGAAGACGACCTGCTCCCTCTGGGCGGGGGCGAGCGCCCTTCCCCAGGTTTCGGCGGGTTCCCTGGAGGATCGCAAGGCGGATGCCGGGGCGCGGACGGCGTCTCGATCCCGGCCTCCGCTACGACGCCCGTCCCACCAGTAACGCCCCCGCCCAGGCCCTCCTCCCAGTGCCGTCGCCGTGGCCCTCAGCCCTACGCCACGACGGCGCGGCGGTTTGGGGGGGAGGGGTGTGGTGTCGCACAAGTACAAAGTGCGCGCCACCTACTTTCGCCGCGCGCCGCCATGCATGCACGGCGCGGCGTTCTTCCGACGACAGCCACGAGCGCCCTCTGGTACAACGCCGCTCGTGGCCACCACTGAAGGACATCGGCCACTTCGCACTTGGCACTTCGGACTGAGATAGCAACGAGTTAGGACCTTCGTAATCCGATAGGCACGAGTGAAGACTTTGCTATTGTACAGGCACTAGGCAGGCCTCTAACAACTATGTATCAACATTCTACAGTACTATGTAAAAGTTAAGTATTGTTACATTCTGTTCAATATATATATATCTTTCTAATTTACTCGAGTGTTTATAGTTTCTGGCTGCACCCCTCCGTACCTGCACCAGCGTGTCGGTCTCATTCCACTCGGCCACCGACACTTACGACGAGGCTGGGACACAAAAGCGGCGACGAAGTTGGGACACAAAACCAAGTTTCTTTGGAACTATGAGTCACGCCTATTCGCTGCAACATGTCAGCCCATTTATCCTTTATTCAGGTCTGCTAGAAAAGCATTTCCACATTCAATTGTTCCCTCAGCAAAAGGATCTCTTTCATGTAAGACAGTGTACTGTTTCCATAACGTAGCTTAATCACTTGTTAATCGAGGTTTATACTGTTGTCTACTCCCTCATGGTATTATCTCTCAGGAGACATATTTGATAGAGACAACATTTTTTTTATAGTTCTTTGGTGTTGGTGCTAGGTCAGTTATGTCATCATCCAATTTATTTGCGAACTCCATCCAGTTAGCTTTCTTGCAGTTAAATCTCCTACGGAAGTGGATAGTTTGTGCTCTGATGGCTGCAAAGATATTTATTCCTACCGGTCCGTGCAGTGTTTTTGGAATTGGATTATGGCTCACTTTAACACAAATTGTTCCAGAATGATACAAATCATAAATCTGTATTATAGCCTTTTCTCCAAATTTTGCCAGCCGCGGTGGCCGAGGGACTGAGGCGCTTCAGTCACGGTCTGTACGGCCACTACGGTCGGGGGTTCGAATCCCCCCTCGGGCATGGATATCTGTGCCGTCCTTAGTTGTAGGTAGTTCATAAGTAGTTTGTAAGTTTAGGGACTGATGACCCCGTAGTTAAGTCCCTTAAGCTTAACAAACATTTGAACATTTTTTTCTCCAAATTTTACTTTGAAATGAAGATGGCAGCTTAGAGTCATGAATTAAGGCAAGATGATTCATTTCAGCTCACTCTTCAATTAGGTTCCCATTTTTGTCACTTCATTAACAGCCCCAAAGTGTGCTATGGCTGTTGAAGTTACCTATGATGAATCTGTTTCCCTGTTTTGAAAATTTTGGGAGGGATAAAAAAAGAAGTAAATACTGGGCGGTTTATAGATTGAAGTAATTCTGTCACCGATATATTTGATTTAACAAATATTAAACCTCTTTGTTTTCCATGAGGTATCTCAGCAGCTATCCGCATTCCTGGAATGTATGGTCTCATGCGGTTAATATCTCTGCGTATATCCTGGATCCAGAGGATTTTACAGCCAGAATTTTGCTGTTAGTAAGGACTCAATATTTATGCTGGCTATTGTCAAAGTGGGCTCTGTTTTTGTCCTTTGTTCTGGATGTCATGATTTTTGTTATCCGGTGGTGGACGGATTTGACGACTTCAAAGTGGTCGTTGCCGAGGGATGCCAGTAATAACAGTCTTTCAGCCCTTGCACTGTGCTGTTACATACTAGGATGCTCTTTTCGTGTCCCCACCGAAACTAACATTAATAGGGTGGTCCATTGACAGTGACCGGGTCAAATATCTCACGAAATAAGCAACAAACGAACAAACTCCAAAGAACAAAATTTTTCTAGCTTGAAGGGGGAAAACAGATTGCACTATGGTTGGCCTGCTAGATGGAAGTGCCAGAAGGTAAAGGAATATCAACTGCATTTTTTTAAATAGGTACCCCTATTTTTTATTACATATTCGTGTAGTACGTAAATAAATATGAATGTTCTATTTGCAACACGTTTGTTGCTTTGTGACAGATGGCGCTGTAATAGTCACAAACGTGTAAGTACGTGGTATCGCGTAGCATTTCGCCAGTGCGGACGGTATTTGCTTCGTGATATATTACTAGTGTTAAAATGGACCGTTTACCAATTGCAGAAATGGTCGATATGGTATTTATGCGTGGCTATTGTGATCAAAATGCGCAACGGGCCTGTGCTATGTATATTGATCGTTATCCTGGAAGAAATCATCCAAGTGTCTGGACTTTTCGTCGGATAGTTACGTTTTTTAAAGAGACAGAAAGTGTACCGCCATAAGAGATACGTCAACCACGAATGCAACAAATGATGAAGCCCAAGTACGTGTTTCAGCTGCAGTTGCGGCTAATCCGCACATCTGTAGTAGACAAATTGAGCGAGAATCGGAAATTTCAAGAACGTCAATGTTGAGAATTCTACATCAACATAAATTTCATCCGTATTACATTACTAAGCACCAGGATTTGCATGGCGAAGACTTTGAACGTCGTGTACAGTTTAGCCACTGGGTTTTATTCACGCGTTCTGTTTAGCGACGAAGCGTCATTCACAAACAGAGGTAACGTAAACCGGATAATATGCACTATTGGCCAACGGAAAATTCATTATGGTTGTTACAAGTCGAACATCAGCGACCTTGGCGGGTCAGTGTGTGGTGCGGCTTTATGGGAGGAAGGATAATTGGCTCCTATTTTATCGATGGCAATCTAAATGGTTCAATGTATGCTGATTTCTTACGTAATGTTCTACCGATTTTACTACATGATGTTTCACTGCATAACAGAATGGCGATGTACTCTCAACATGATGGATGTCCGGCACATGGCCCCCGTGCAGTTGAAGCGGACTTAAATAGAATATGACAGATTGATTGGTCGTAGAAGCACCATACCGTGGCCCGCACGTTCACCGGATGTTACATGCACTTGTGCTGTTCTTTAGTGTGTGTTACCATAGATATTCTACAAGTGTCGGTGTGGGAAGGTTTCAAAAGACGATATCTTGTAAACGACTTGCACTAGAATCCTGCAACAAACACAACTGATATTGTAGTGCACCCTACTTTTAGTTTCTTAATGACTATAGGCATTGTTCCATTAAAAAAAAACTGTATGTTTGCATAAAAATACACTTTGTAAGTAATATTACAATCTGTTTGTTGGCTAAACATACGAGTCCTTGACTCCAGTACATTCTGTGAAACCGCACATGAATCACACTGTTTCTGCAATATTTGCGGTACAAGTGTTACGTGATTCACCCTGTATAAGCTCGTACAGACGACTCCATCAGAAGCTAGTTTAACTTCCTGCCTCCCGTAAGAGGCAAAACGTGTTTTCCGGATCCTTCCACATCGGCTGCCCTGCAAAACCGGTGTGTTGCGTGAAAATAGTGTCAGCCTGCATTATCGACTTGCTTTCCAGGGAAGCATACTTGTAAGAAGCAAAAAAGAGTAAAATAAGTGACGTGAGAGAGAGTGAGAGAGAGAGGATTTTAGAAGATTGAAGATTGGGGGAGGAGGAGTTCGACACAGGCGCAGAAGGAGATTAACAGAGAGAAGGAGAAAGGGGAGGGGAAATGAAGGAATGGCAAGAGACAGGCGAAGGGCTGAGAGGAATTGATCTGTGAGGTTGGGATGAAGGAGATAGGGGAGGGGAAATGAAGGAATGGAAAGAGACAGGCGAAAGGCTGAGAGGATCTGAAAGGTTGTGTTGAAGGAGTGGATGATCAGAGAGAGAAGAAAAGAGTTAAAGCGGGTGGGGGAGGAAGGGATGTTCAGGGACATGGCGATGGCAAGATGAACAAAACAAGAGGAGGAGATTAATGGAAAGTGAGAGAGAGGACAGGAAGAGATGGATACAAAAAATGATGTACATACATAGATTTAGGCGTAGGAGATGGGAATAGAGAGAATGGTATGAGGAGACAGACAGTGGAAAGAGATGGGTAGAAATGAGAGGATGAGATAGGGAGAAGGAGGAGGGGATGGGCAGACATAGATGTGTTAGGAAGAGATTAATAGAAGGGATGTTAGCATGAGCCACTGGAGAGAAGACTGGCAGAGTAGGCCAGAGGAGATACCGACAGAGGAGGGAGGCAGGTGGGAAGGGAAGGCTGTAAAAACAGGGGAGATGGACAGAAGCGGTAAAAATGAGATTAAAGGAGGATGAGATGAATGATGAGATGTCGAGGAGAGAAATGCGTACATACAGAAATGTATTGATTACATCCGCTTTATTTCCAGTATAGTACTGGGAACATTTATACCTTGTCAATGCTGGGTTTCGAAGCTAGTTTATACATTTGCATCTCAAACGTAATATGTAAATATATAGTTGACTGTCATAATATACATTTTAACTTTTCGATATTAACCATTTCTACTTAATAGATTTTCATTTAACAAGTTATTTAAGCTGTTTATTACTTAACATAGTATATAAGTAGTGTATGTTATATTTCACAGTGTAAATTAGGATATATCTTAGTGTCTAGACGGTCATCGTATATGAAAACAAACTAATAAATTAAAAATTAAAAACTTGCAGGCTCTAGTTCATTATTGGCAAAAGTGCATAACAAATGGTGATGACTATGTGGAAAAATTACAGTCTCTAGTTGAAATATTGCTCTACTTGGCTGTGTCGTTTATTTATCCCCTGCAGTTTCCATGAATAAAAATAGAGGCATAGCTTTCGGAACGACGTTCGTAAATAGGAACGTTTATGGCTGGCCCGCGCAGACAGCTAAATCCAGTGGTCGGGAGCACACAGCACTAAAAGAATCGTCGACATCTAACTGCGACAAATGGTGATTCGATTGAGATGTAAAAATATCCGGCGCTTCAGAGCGCTGAGTTATCGGTCTGAGGAGTGGCTGTGGACTGGGAGGAGTGGCGGTCTTTCGGTAGCGAGTTACGAGGCGGCAGGGCGTCGTCCGCGGCCGGCTGCGCAGGGAGCAGAGGCTGCGCGGTCGGCGGCGGCGGTCGGGCCGCGGGGCTTGTGGGGAACGCCGGCGCATCTGCAGTCGCTAGTCGCTCAATTAACCGGTGCCGCCCACGTCTCCTGCCAGTGGAGGTCAACGGGGGGCGCCCAACACTCGCCACCGAGCGACCGGGTCTGGCTGAGGCAGTTCACTCATTAACACCAGCAGCACCAGCTCCATCTCGCTGGGGACACCTCTGACCTACAGGTGTCGGAACCGCAAGAAGCCACGCTTACAAGGGAAACTCCCAGTCCCATCCTCCTCAGATGCTCTAGTGAGATTCTTCCACACGACAAACCGAAGTAACCTATACATATAAATGTGAAAGTCTGTTCGGTGTACGTTTATCAAATGTTCAAAATGTTCAAGTAGCCTATGGGACTTAACTACGGGGTCATCAGTCCCTAAACTTACAAACTACTTATGAACTACTTACGAACTATGACGGCACAAATATCCATGCCCGAGGGGGGATTCGAACCCCCGACCGTAGTGGCCGTGCAGACCGTGACTGAAGCGCCTTAGTCCCCTCGGCCACCGCGGCCGGCGTACATTTATCACGTCTGAACCACAAGACATAAAGAGCTACAAATTTGTACACTTACTAATGTCTACCCGATATATATATATATCTCCGATCGCCATAAAACCGTGCCTAAAGCCTTCCTCGGGTAGACATTAGTAAATGTACAAATTTGTAGCTCTTTATATCTTGTGGTTCAGACGTGATAAACGTACACCGAACAGACATTCACATTTATAGATATAGGTTACTTCGGTTTGTCGTGTGGAAGAATCTCACTAGAGCATCTGAGGAGGATATATATATATATATATATATATATATATATATATATATATATATATATATATATATATATATGTGTGTGTGTGTGTGTGTGTGTGTGTGTGTGTGTGTGTGTTCAGTGTATGCTTATCACGTCCGAACGACAAGACGCAGAGACGTTACTAATTTATACCTGAGGAAGGTTTTAGGCACGGTTTTACTGCGATCTGATAGATATTTAGTAATTTGAAGAATATAACGCGAAATGCGGAACAATAATTACTCTTTGAAAATTATATTTACTCTTTGTAAATGGTTTATTTGGTTGGATTGCTGCTTGAGGCTTGATAATGATAAAAGGGTGGATTATGTTGGGATGGAAAATTATCAGTGTATAAAATTCTACGCGTGTGTGTTAATATTTCACTCTGCAGCGAAAACTGCAGAACGCAAACGAATGGTCTGTGTGTAATCGTTGTCCGAAGTCTCCCGTTGTATAATACCATAGCAGTTCCATGCCGTTAGCTATAAGGGGATGGAAGATATGGTGGTTGAAAGTCGTCAAATTATAAAAAAAATTCGGACTGAAGGCCAGCGATGACGTTTACGACTCTACACCAATGAGGTTACATACAGCGAAACGTGATGCCACAGACCTTATCTTTGGTCTATGTGTGCTACAATGTATTCAGCCCTTTCTCTGTAAGGGTAAACATAAGAATAAGGAAATATAAGAACAAATAAATAAAGCAATAAAAAAGAAATTTCTTTTAATACATCTCTTTAAAAAAAACATCGATTTGACGTTTCGCGCACTATCTATTATAATCAACCAACACGCGAGCGCAGCCGCGGATTTAAGCTAGTACAGTATAAAGACCTGGAAACGTGCACATAATCAACTGCTATCTCCTGACTGTACAACCGGAAGTGAATTTTAGTGCTGGGGATACATTGCTCAAAACAAGTAGGGGATCAGGTGACGTATCATACACAATATACATACAAGGGTGGTTTGGTAAGTCTGGTAAAATTGTGTGAATGAGCGTGGAACTTTCGTAACCTGTCCTGTTGTTGGTAAACCTGAAATTACGAATATTACAGCAAGTTTCGAACGGCAGGTGTTATTAGTTGCTTGTTGACTGTCAGATGAAGTGATAACTGCGTAGTTAGTTCCTGAGGATGCAGAAAAACGAATTTCGTGCGGTCATTAACACGATGGCTGCCGTGTTGCCGCCGGCGGCTACAGCAGGCGGCTCTGGCGCGCATCTGACGTCATCGAGGCAGCCAACGTGTTAAACATTTTCATTTGAAGGGATAGACAGCTGTACAGATCAAATACGAGTTGTATGAGGTCCATGGGAGTTCTGAACCAACATTTAAGACCATTTACCTTGGTTCAATGAGTTTAAACGTGGTAGGAGAAGCATGGAAGATGGAGCACGCTCCGCTCGGCCCTTGAAGTCACCACACAGGAAACCTTCGATAAGGTTCATGATATGGTAATGGAAGGTCGAAGATTAAAAGTTTGCGACATAGCTAACATTGAAGGCATCTCAACTGAACGAATGCATTACATTCTCCATCAAAAACTGGCCAAGAAGCTCCGTGCGTGATGGGTGCCGTGCCTGTTTACTTTGGACGAAAGAACATTTCTGCTCAGTATCTCACACTGTTCAGGGGCAACCCACAAGACTTTTTGCGCAGATTCAAAACTCTGGGCCGGCCGCGGTGGCCGAGGGGACTACGGCGTGCCAGTCACAGTCTCCACGGCCGCTACGGTCGGGGGTTCGATTCCTCCCTCTGGCATTGATGTTTGTGTCGTCTTTAGTATAAGGTAGTTTATAGGTAGTTTCAAAGTTTAGGGACTGATGACCCAGCAGTTAAGTCCCTTAAGCTTAACAAACATCTCAACATAACTCTGGATGAAACTTGGATTCACCGTTACACTCCAAAGACCAAACAACAGTCCAAACAATGGACGAAGATTGGTGAGAGTGCACCAATGAAGGCGAAGACTGTTTTGTCAGGCGGAAAGTTTATGGCCACTATCTTTTGGGATTCCTAGGGTATAATTCTGATAGATTATTTGGAAAAGGGCAGAACCAAAACTGGTCCCTTTTATGCTGCTTTGCTAGATTGCCACGGAAGAAACTGCTGTTTCATCAGGACAATGGTACACGTGCATGACGTAGGATTAGAATTGGTTCCTGACTCATCCTGTTTACTATACTTGGCTCGGAGACTTCTTCTTAATTCCAAAGTTTAAAATAGGGCTTGGTGGGAAAAAAATTTCATCGAGTGGGGAAGTGTCCGCCGCTGTGACAGACTATTTTGCAGTATTTGAAAAAAGCCTACAATTTCTGTTCTACTTTCACCAGACTTATCAAACCGCCCTCATGGTAACATGTGGAATATCGCATTGTCCTGTTGGAATTGTCCAAGTCTGACGGAAAGCACAACGAACATGAATGGATGCAGGTAATCAGCAAGGATGCACACGTACGTGTGACCTGTCAGAATCGTATGTAGACGTATGAGGGGCCCCAGATCACTACAATTGCCCACGCCCCACACTATTACAGAGCCTTCACCAGCTTGAACAGTCCATGTTCACAAACGTCCATGTACTCGAAAGGAGACCCTTCAGACCAGGCAACATGTTTTCAGTCATCAACAGGCGAGGCGTAAGGCTTTCTTTCGTGCAGTCAGAAAGGGTGAAACAGTGAGCATTTCGCTCGGTAAAAAAATAGGATGTCAGAGATATTGTGTTTTACTCCAATCCCAATATACACGGTGCACTCATGAAGTGGTCGTACGGGAAATCCGCACCTCATCGCTACCTTCGAGATTCTGTGTTCCATCTCTCGTGCGTGCGTCGACTATAACGTCACATCCAAACTCATTTAAATCGTGCTAACCTTTTATAGTGGCAGCAGTAACCGATTTAATGTCTGCCTCAAGTCACTTGCTGTCTTATAAAGGCGTTGCGAAGCCCAGCGCCGTCCACTGGTATGGAAAAGGTAACCGTCAGTGCATATAAACGAGCTGCACGTGTATGTAAAGACAGTAAGGTAAGAGGAGGAATTGCTATATATGTCAAATCTATGAATGTGTAAAAAATTTAAAAACAAAAACGTTTTGTGTAGAGCAACATATTGAAGCATGTGACTGTCAGCTTAAACTCAATAATGACTATCTTATAATTGCAACAATGTATAAGTACCCTTCAGGAAACTTACAGTTCTTTCTGGAAAACTCAGATGCCTTGTTGTGCTATCCGCCAGATAAAGGTAAAGCAGTTAACAATCCAAATATTGGTTTGAACACCACAGTGCTTTACTAGGCATGGTCCTGTTTGGAGATGGTATGCCGTTGCCTTCCTCCGTCCTGACTTACCCAGCCAGTTATTGGGGGACCTACAGTTTAACGTCGGTTCCGAACCACGGTGCTACTCGGTATTTTTCACATGAGCAATACTACCAGAGGTGCAAGAAGTGGAAAGTGACAGATAAAAATCTTAGGACCTGGTGGGGATCGAACCCGCGACCTTCACATTTGTAGTCTGGCACTCTACCACTGTGCGAGCGAGGCGCACGTCTGTCAGACAGAGGGAAGCAAATTATAATTCACTATTCAAGGTGGCACAGAAGGGGTGAATTATACTGCCACGAAAGTCTTTAGTCACTTATCAAATAGCATCCAAAGACTGCCAGATAACTAGTATTTAAAAATAAATTAAAAGAATCTATGAATGGCAAAACCTTCTCCTCTCTATATTATTTTTTTAGATAAAATTTAGAAATTTCGCTAAAATAAATTAAAAATAGTTAAAATATTGAGCGTCATGTATAGACACCATTTATCAAACTGACACGTTCCACATCATTGCGAAATGTCGTATTCATGATCTATGAAGAAAGTATTAATCTAATCTAATCTTTACATTGAACTATGTTGGTATACGCTTGCCTACACTAGTTTCTTTGGCTCTTCAAAAATATTCAAATGTTTGTTAAGCTTATGGGTCTCAACTACGGGGTTATCAGTCCCTAAACTTACAAACTACTTATGAACTACTTACGAACTAAGACGGCACAAATATCCATGCCCGAGGGGGGATTCGAACCACCGACCGTAGTGGCCGTGCAGACCGTGACTGGAGCGCCTCAGTCTCCTCGGCCACCGCGGGCGGCGGCTCTTCAGTGTTAAAAAAACTCAAACAGTTACGTTATTTTGTCATAAACTAAAATTTTTAGACCTTAGCTGTGTACAAGGTACAAGTTGATTTTGCACAGAAGGAAACAGCAACCTGTGACTATTAATACTGCTTTTTATTTTAAAAATCATACCGTTACTGGTTTCGAACTTAAATGACGGTTGTTCACGTCGAATTACGAAAAGAAGTAGACGATATCAAAATGCATTTGGACGAGAACAGCTGTTCAAACCTAAAATAGTGCTATTTTTTAAATACATAAGTTTATTAATAGGGGCTGGTTGCTGTTTTCTTCTTTGCAAAAATCAACCTGAATGTAACAGTTATGTTTCTACGTCCTACGTTTTTTCGTTCCTGAGTGAAAGTCTTAAGTGTAATAATAATGAACTGAAGAACTACACCATTTTAGCGGTCAACATCGAAGCCTAAAGGAATAAAACAGTTTTAATGCCATGTAAGTGAAAATTCGGGAATTAATATTTATGATAATGTTTCTCAACATATGAAATATTAATTCTTTTTGTTGGATAAGTTATGTTACAGCACATTTACCTCCGGTCTTCGATTTGGTTGCACCATCGATCCAACACGGCTGAACGATAATGTTATTACGGTACTGTGAATTGTAGTGGATCACACGTGGTCCCAGTGATGCTAAAGGAAATGCCTCAGATGAAAGATTCAAGGCCTGCTAAAGGAAATGCCTCAGATGAAAGATTCAAGGCCTGCTCTAGTGGGTCGTAAAAGTTTATCGAGCTATATGACCTGCTGGAGGTAGTCAGGATCCAGTAAGAGAGCATAATTTTCATTGTATTTAAAATATGTAACTACAATTGTCTTTACAAAATTTAAATTACCTTTTTTACTCCTGAGGGGATCGAAGAAATGATGGTTTATCGGTAATAATAACAGAAAATATTTAAATGAATGGCTTCGTAAGTTTCTTATGAACCGTCAGTAAAAAGAATAGGAAATTGACGAATTAAGTCAATTGTCTGTGTATCTGAACGGATGAATACTTGTTCTCTATAAATTCCTTGAAATGTACTGTCTGATGTCATGTGACTCCTCATAAACTCCAAGTTTCTCGTCCATTTATCTACGAGATATTTTCATCAACTGAGATTGGAAAGTGATACGTTGCTGTTTCTTGCCGTACTTCAGTGTCTCCGTTTATGGAGCTGACCAGAATATCTAAGTGAATCTTCTGCACTGTAAAATTATACTGCATATGAGGATCAAGATGTATGCGGCACTTAAAATCTGTTCTTTCAGGCCGTGGAGATTCAAACAAGTTCGCAGGTACTATTAACATTATGCAACTTCTTTGTAGTTATTCTAGACTTGTGTGTAGCTTTCTCTCTGAAACTGGACGTTACCCAAGACCGCGGTTATCCAACAACATAATCTCTATCGCCGAGAGCAGATATTTCCTCCGAGAGATGGAATCTCTCCTGTGGCATGAACGTATTTCTTTATTGCTGCACCAACTCACTCCCTGAATATTTTCCGCCGGTCTCTCCGAATTCTGCGTCGTAAAGATTGTGAACAATATTGCGGAAGCTGAAGGGTGCCTCTCTCCACTCACTAAACTCACTGTTACTGAGTTTTATATTTACTTGGTTCAGGAAAGTTATCACCACTATTTAGAAAGAAACTGTATGGTTGTTCATTAACTTATGCAATATGTAAATGCACAATTAAAACGAAGTACTTCAATTACTTTGACACCTCATTAGTAACTGCGCTCTATTAGCTGATACTGTGTACTGTTACATTAATAAACTATGAACTAATACATACAGATTTTGCTGAAAAGTTATTTACTTATCAAAAGCTAAGCTAATTTAAGTATTATACATCCAATTTCGCATTAATGTTACAATGGGAATAATGTCTACAGGGGGTATGTTAACCGGTCCTATATCATTTCCTTTCCTCCTCCATGTTGCCATGGATGACGTACAACAGTTTGCGTTTGTACCGCAATGACATTGTGTACACGAGGGTTGTAATAACTCCCCAATGCACTGTGTGAAGAGTAGAAACTCTAAAAGTTCACCAACCTGACGTCTTCCATATATGTCCCCACGCAGATGATAGCACACAGGTCGGAGTTCTTGAATGAGGCTGAAATTGCTAAACTATTGGTAGGAACTGATCTAGTTACTGAATAAAACTGAAATCCTTGGGAATCGGGATGCCAACTGATTTTATTTCAAGTCAGCAAAAAACCAGTAAACTGTATAATAACATCCAATCGACACAGGTTGTTTTAAATGAAATTAAATATAAAGTCATTTCCTTTGCTCTGATTAAACAATATATTATGACCGACTACGTGTGCATGTTACTTCACCGAGTGCGCGTACTGAAATCATTTGTTACTCTTCCGAGTGCCTGTTCTGAACTGAAGAGTGGCGGCTCGATGCAAGGCTGCCTTCGTTCTGCAATTTGGCGCGTAAACAATAAGCATGGCCGCCGTGCATCGTCCGTCTTAAATTATTTTTTTAAATAGAATTAGCAATTATTAATATGTTTGACCTAAGGAGGGCATAGCTTAGCTTTGAGGAGTTTTTATGAACTGAGATTGACATTGAATATATTATTAGTTCAATAAATATTAAGAAAAATATGAATGCGTTTTGGCGCATGACCGCCAGTGCTACAGCCAATCGGCGTCCAGTGCCTGCCGCTCGGGAACTTCCCTAGAATCCGGGGAAATGTGCCAGTGCTCTTTCACATGAGAACCCGACCTATTGTAACACCTGTCTTGTTTCTCACCAGCTGCACTGAAGCAATACATCGATCTTAATATGATGGCTTTAAGCCAGAAATATTACAATGTAACGTAAGCCAAGGCAACGTGTGAATGAGGGTTGGGATTTCCGCAAAACATTTATTGTTCACTTACACAGGCAAGATACACAATAATATCACATCTATCTCTTGCTACGACTAGTCATTGTGCAATACACAAAAAACGTATTGAAGAATCTCATGATCTCAATAAGCCAATTCTGTGGCAGTCAATATCATCTTTTCCAAATCAAAATAGCTGTTCCTCAGCTAGCTTCGGAGGTATACCTCCATCGGTGAATTCTTCCATCCGTATCATAACATCAATAAAAATGCCCGTGGATTATGAAAGCTTAAGGAGAAATGTCTCTGTACGTCCATCTCAGTGTACGATACTGACGGATCTCGTCTGTTCAATTGCAGAAATAATACCTTAAGTCATCTATTTTGACTCTTTATTATGCTAACACTGGGATACTTCACTGTTTGACAATAAGGCGTGTTAACCAATGAGGTACCGACACAGATCTCGTTTTACCTATCACTTTTTCGAACGCTTTCTTTTTTTTTTTTCTAGATGAATGAGGTATCTTCATCTCTACCTTTTTACTACATTCAAAATTCTCAATAATTGTTGCGTATTTTCTGATCTTAATTCGTTTTAAAAACTGAGAGTAAACTATTTATGTTCTTTAGTGCTTAATAGAAATTTTCTTAGTGTTAAGATTGTTGTTGTTGTTGGTTTTGGAGGGGACTAAACAGTTAGGTCATCAGTCCGTTGTGTTAGGAGCTACACAAATTTATTTCCACTATTATGTTTGGTACTTCACTTCATACTTTCAATTTTCACTCAGATATCGACATATTTATGTTAAGGCTGTTAATGACAAAGATTCATCATTCGTTAACTTGATGTACAGATCGGTAGCCAGGAAATGATGCAATGCCAAAAACATTCACATAGTCACATTTTCTGAGCAATTACCTCTTTTGTAACGTTCAGCGTTCTTTTGCTTTCGTATTCCGAAACGTATCGAATTTCCTATATCTTTTGTTTGCCCATTTAGTAGCTCGTGTGCACAAGGAGTACTGTTTGACACACACTTTGAAAACTTGTTTGCTGGTACTTATGTTGCCGGACAGTCCGAACTCGACTGTTTCCGCCAGTGGACTTCTTCGACAGAGACCTATAAAGAGAGAGAGCGTGACCAGTCTCCTTCTACTAAAGGTAATATATAAACAGGCCACCGCCATTTTTGCCTAATTTTCGTGCCGTATTTATTGTTAATTGCTGAATATCACAAGATATGAATATTACTCTCGCACAGTAACATAAACTCTAGTTTTCTGATTAAATTAGGATGGCGATATTTTTAATCGCTTTTGCGTACCAGTTTAAATCGCAGAAGAACGTATTAAACAGTACATGGTACAGTTTTATAGATTCAGAAAGTGAAAAATAATAAGCATCTGTTCTTCTCTAGTGTGTTCTTGTTGTAAATGACTAAGTATGCATTTTACGTGATATTTAATAAAACACGTATGCAAAGCACTAAATAAACAAGAATGGTAGCTGGAGCAGTAGCGTAGCTAGTTTCTTTTCGCATCCGATGCGAAGTTTTAAACGTCCCTCCTTCCTCCTCTCTCCCCTTCCCCCTCTGACATTTCCACAAAGTGTTTAAATTACTTATTTATTTTCCTAAGAGACCAAACTGGTCCCTAAAGAAAACGCGAACATCCACGCCCGAGGTGTATTGTGTCTCTTTCTTATACAAGTGACTATTGTTGCTATTATTGTTGGTGGTGGTATACTATCCTAAAATTTGTTAGATCTCATTATATTCCATTTAAGCGTCTGCATCTACGAAATACGGCTATAAATCACAACCATTTTAATTTTCTTAGTGCCTAGGTTTTATTAGCCACACCTCCTTCAAATAATAGCGATTACATTTATTAAATTTTTAGTCTTGTTATTCCACAGATTTCTTTTCTCCGGAATTGTAGTGTTCACATCCACACAGATTATGTAATGTATGCATCTAATATCCTCTTACAAAAGCCTCTATTCTCATCATGTTTTAATGTTTGTCAAGTATGATTTACTTCAAACAAGTGTCAGTTAAACTTTTTACAGTCATGGGAAGTTCTATTTCTCAGGTTTAATCAATTTGCTGTCCTCTAAAAGCGATGTTAAGTACCTTCTATGTTTTTGCAGCGTTTATCGCTTTCTTGTAGAAAACTTCTCGTTTTCCGCGAAAAATGAACGTCTAATCTGTCGCCTTCTTTCCGTGCATCATTTTCTTCTTCCTGATATTTCTACTTTTTTCCACAGGTGTCCTTAGTAAACAGAAGAGCTTCATCGAGAACGTTATTTTTTCTCGGTTTTCAAAACGAGCTTTAGATATTTCATATTACTAATATACACTCTGAAGCTCACGCCGGGGGCAGCTCTGAAGTGGTCGAGGCTCTAAGGCGCCTTGCTGCAGAGCGCGCGGTTGCTCGTCGTCGGGGGTTCGAGGCCTTCCTCGGGCACTGAAGTGTGTGTGTCGTCCTTAGCTCAAGTTTTTTAAAGTAGTTTGTAAGCCTAGGAACTGATAACTGCAGCAGTTATGTCCACAAACATTTGAAAATTTGAACATTTCACTCGAAGGATAGGTGAATACTTTAGCCCGTTGCTGATTTCTTTTATAACAGTATTCCACAAGCACAAAAAATATAAAATCAAAAAGTTATACAATACAGGTATTAGAGTTGGAACAGATCCTCTTGCTTTCGTGATTTCCAAAGAGCGAAAGCATCATCAATAAAGTTCTTAAATCACTGTATCACAGGGTTAATATTGCGTAGACAACACTAAGTGCATCTGAAACTCAGTTAACGGTAACCACAACGCTTTCAGAAGTTTCATCAATGTGTGGGTTTATAGTTCCTAATAAGTTTCAGATTAATACATCTTTACAATTTAATGTTCATGGTCGCATACTTGTTCGCAAATACCACTCTGAGAGAGAGGGGGGATTCTAGAATTGACATTTTTGATATGTATGAACTGATCAGTGTTGAACAGATGGGGCATAACAGCTTTTAGATAATTGCAGAACAACATGTTGACCATAGCTGTTAATTTATTTTCTCAGTGCTACCGGTTTCGGTCATTTTGCGTTAGCTTGATAATGGTAAATGACCGAAACCGATAGCACCGAGAAAAAAAAACAGCTACGGTCAACATGTCGTTCTGCAATGATCTGTTTCAGCCGCACGAGAATTTCCGAGCGATTCTATGCGCCATGTCAGGGACTCCGAGGCAGCTTCCGCCGGAGGTTCGAGTCCTCGATTCGAAAAAAAAAAAATAAACAGCTATGGTCAACATGTCGTTCTGCAATGATCTGTTTCAGCCGCACGAGAATTTCCGAGCGATTCTATGCGCCATGTCAGGGACTCCGAGGCAGCTCCCGCCGGAGGTCCGAGTCCTCGGCTGGGCATATGTTTGTGTCTTGACCTTATCTTAATTTTACTTCTAGTAGTTTATAAGACCAGTGAATGGTGACCACAGTTTGGTACCATAGATTTACAAACATTAGAATTTTTTTTGGATTAGTTTAAAAATATGTCGTGCCATAAGAACACATAAAAATTAGAGGTTACCCTTTCTACAATTACTCTGTACTCATGATGCCAGAGTTAGTAACTGCTCCTACCACGACCCTCTCGCTGTCTTCTTCAGACATCTCTGATCATTTTTGACACTGCTAACATTACAAAAGTTTCACCACAGCGATAAACATATTCCTTTACTGACAAGGAAAGTACATGGGCTGGAACAAACATATCTGCTGTCTTCTTCAGACATCTCTGATCATTTTTGACACTGCTAACATTACAAAAGTTTCACCACAGCGATAAACATATTCCTTTACTGACAAGGAAAGTACATGGGCTGGAACAAACATATCTGTATGAAAGTTTGCTTACAGGATCTCTACGTGCACCTCAATGTGCTGGTAGGTGTCGTTCTTATGCAAAACTCTGCAATCATGCTCCAGATAGCGCTGTAGATGTAACTGTAGACGCCATACGTAATGCAGATATCTTAACTATAACTTATGTAATAATCATCGTACAAGTTCTCTAGCGTATTGTCATTAAAAGTCGTGATGATAGTTGCAACTTTAGCCTACTTCTCAGAAGACTGCTGGTATTCACTGCCACTGCTTCCATCGCCTCTTCCCGCACTTACCGTAGCACTACCGCTTGCAATGAGTTGTTCGTCATTATCATCCCTATTATCATAATTATGTGTTAGTGTTACAACAGTATCTAACTTACGCTCATATTTCTGTACCATAACAGATACGAGAAAGCATGCGAATGATTCATCTTCTACACTAATACCATCTTCACTAAGAAGGGTTTTTCGTAACTTCATCTCAACCAATCGCAATACATTATCAGGATTGATTACCAATCACCGCCCCATCTGACGCTTCACCACACATATAACGTCACAAAACCCAACTTCGGAGGCACACTGCACCGTCCTTACTGGCGAACCGACTGGTCAAAGTGCAATGTGGCAAGGCAAACGCAGAGACCTTTAACGGACGACTGCAGAGTTTTGCAGATGCGGGAGTATCACTAGTGCCAGAAGGGATCTTTACATTATCTCTCGTACGATTTTGGAGTATATGTGTTTGTTCGAGCCCAAGTACTTTCCTTGTGAGTGTTAATTTTCCTCTCGTTCCCTTACAATACAAAGAATCACAGAATTTTACTTCTTTATTTACGCCTCCATCCGCCCTATACTTCCATCCGATTAGCTCCGTTGAATTTCAAGTCACTTTAAATTCTTCATCCGGCTCTGCGACCCACGTGTTCGCTCGACTTGTTTCTAAAACGCGGACGCATTGAGCAACGACAGGCGTGATCACCACTGACTGCAGAGAGCTCTGATACGATCGAGAAGCCGCGCGCAAGTGCCGCAGACACTTGGTGTTGTGCATAAATGATTTGTGAAGTAACGAGTGGAGCGCACTGAAACCTTCCGCGTGTCGGGCAACTGCATATCACGAAGTGGCGTCTCATGAAACGCGTTGCGACGCGCAATCAGATGGTAGGAGTACAGTCTGATACAGCGGTTATTCATACTGCTACTCCAACTCAATGTAGCAGCAAAACTTAGACAAATGATTCATCGTGTTTAAGTAGTGAATTATACGTTCAGAATTTTCATCAGTCTGACTTATAAAATATGTGCTTCCGTTGTTTTTCTAAGTTGCAGAATCTACGTAGCTTTCCCCTCAAATATCTTTTGGCGCAGGAGGAACCGACGTATTTTAATGGAATGTATAAATTAGTACAACGGTTAGAAGATGATAAAAAGTAGATTCCAATATTTGGAACAATGAAGCGAACACTGTCATTTCAGAAAAATAGGAGGAGGGAACTGATGTAACTTTACTGAAGCAATCATACGGAGGTTCTCATTGCAATTTCATAGTAGGCCTACATTACGTATGGGGTGGATTAAGAGAGAACATAATAAAAACAGTCTATTGTTTTAAATATTTAAGTTAGTGGAGAAACTTGCTTTTAAGAACTATAGCTACATACATAGTCCGCAATCCACCGTAAGGTGCGTGGCGGAGTGTACACTGTACCACTACTACGCATTTCCTTTCCTATTCCACTCCCAAATAGAACGAGGAAAGAAAGAATGCCTATATGCCTCCCTACGAGTCCTAATTTCTCTTGTCATTGTGATCACTACGCGAAATGTAAGTAGGCGGCAGCAAGATCGTATTACACCCAGCTTCAAATTCCAGTCCTCTAAATTTCCTCAACAGAATTTCACGAAAAGAACGTCGTCTTTCCTCCAGCGATTCCCAATTGAGTTGCCGGAGCATTTCCGTGACACTCGCGCATTGGTCGAACCTACCAGCAACAAACATAGCTGCTCGCCTGTGAACTGCTTCTATGTCTTCCTTTAAACTGATTTGCTGCGGGTCCCAAACACTTGAGCAATACTCAAGACATGGTCATACAAGCGTCTTATATGCGGTCTCCTTTACAAATGAAGTACATCTTCCCAAAATTCTCCCAATAAACCGAAGTCGGCTGTCCGCCTTACTCACGACTGTCCTTACATGTTCGTTCCATTTCATATCGCTCTGCAATGTTACGCCTAGATATTTGAACGACGTGACAACATCAAGAAGCTCACTACTAATGGTGTATTCAAATATTATGGGATTGTTTTTTCCTACTCATGCGCATCACCTTACATTTTTGTACATTGAGAGCTAGCTGCCATTCAAGATAACAACATGGATTATACTACTTCGTTTAAGCCCCATAGTATTATAAACGTTCGAACATTTACACACTAAAGTTTGTGACTATTTTTTGGCTTTTCTAAACTAAACTCTCACGTCATAATTGTTAGCGGTAGCCTTTACATGAGTGAAAACGATAATATAGTCAGTAAATGGATACTGTATTAATGACGATACTGCTTCGCCAAATTACGCATATCTTCCGTGAATAAACTGAATAATTGCTATTTTACTACCAACCCACCAAGCAATCCGAAAATCATAATGTATTGTTATATGAAAAAATTCAGTTTTGGAGCGATGAAACTACTCGTGACCGTTCCTTACTTGTGAATTGTCAATCGAATAGCAGAAACATAGTGTGCATGCCGGTCAAAAGGCGCACTGCTTCCAATGTTCAAGTAAGCAATCTTTTCTTAAGGACTTCGCTTTACTAACATCTGCAATCATCGATATCAGTATCACTTACGGACTAGAGTATTACAAAGAAGCCGAAATAAAACTCAGTTAAACTCTACGAACCAGCAAACACGACTCATTGCAAAATTTTTTTCGGCGTGTTAGCTTGTGTAGCACGTAGCTCTGTAGTATCTAGATGTAGTTGATGCAGAACCGTCTTACGGAATTCACAAGTACTTTTGTAGTTCGCAAGTTAACTAACTTTTATGTATTACTGTGTCATATTTCTGTTAAGTAAGCTCCTCAGCTTCGTAATGCGTTTGTGCTGTAACTGAGAATTTACGATACTCCTTCTTGTTAGAACACCGTCACTTTTTGTCGTCGACAAACTGTATCAGGCTGGTGCACAAGAACAGTTGCTTTAAGCACCAATTGAAGAGAATAGTAGTTCCTAATAAGTTTACCAGTTTGGAATTATTGTTTACTGCAGACTGCATTGGATGATTCTGAATTCCATTGTAGTTCAAAGTGATAACTGAATGAATGATGCTTCCTGGAATTTTGTACTAATATAAAAAATAATAATTTCGAAAACAGTTATATACATACAACAGGCTGCCAGAAAATGTTAAAATCTTTTACCAGGTCTCGACACTGACTTTTTCTGTCCTCATTAGTAAGTTAACCAGTTACCTACAAATGAATATAAATAAACATGAACATAGAAAACAGAAAAAAATAGCCAGTTATTAGTCAGAAAAATTTATAAATCGACTGTATTCGAATATAGGAAGAAGAGAATAAACTTTTTAACAACATAACTCTCGTTACATAAAATACAGAAAAATAGCTGATACACAAAACGGTTGGTCTTAATTATATTAAAAGTTGTTGGATACCTTTTATCTTTTGAGGTTTAATGGTAACAACCACTTCTAAAACCACGATTTACTACTAGTTAAAGCAATATCGTTACAAAGCAAACGTATTTGCCCCATAATGATAACTAAGTCTAGTTAAAGGTTAAACAACATTCAGTTTATGGAAAGGTTATGATAAACATTTTTTTTCTATGAAGTAAATATGTAACTCAAAAATGCAGTGAGTAACGTATTATTTTGTTCCTCTCATGTTTATATGTAAATGTACATCTTGAATTACTAATGTGAACTTTTTTTTGTATGTATGTTCCTATTTACTTCTGACATTATATATAAAATACAAAGTTCACTTTGTATTTAATTTGTAACGTTTAAATGGAATTATTTCGGTTATTGAATTTGTAAATAATTTTCCTACTGTAATCAATATGAATATGCGATGCTTGCAGTACAGAGGATATAAAATGCAGAGTGGCAATGGGAAGGAAAGCGTTTTTGAAAAAAAGAAAGTGGTTAACGTCGAATATGAATCTAAGTGTAAGAAAGTCCTTTCTGAAGGGATTTGCGTGGATCGTTGCCTTGTGTGGGAGTGAAACTTTGACGATAAACAGTGTGAACAGGAAGAGGATAGAGTCTTTTGAAATGTGATGCCACAGAAGAATGCTGAAGATTAGGTGGGTGGATCGCGATTCTAATGAAGAGGTACTGAACAGAATTGGGGAGAAAAGGAATTTCTGGCATACCTTAAAAGAAGGGATCGGCTGATAGACACATTCTTAGACACCAAGGAATTGTGAATTTAGCGTTAGAGGGAAGTGTGTGGGTAAAAATCGCAGAGAGATACCAATAGATGAATACAGTAAGCAGATTTAAATGGATGTAGATTATAGGTCGTATGAGGTGATGAAGAGACGCTCAGGATAGAGTAGGGTGGAGAGCTGCATCAAACCAGTCTCCGGACTGAAGACCACAACAACAACAAACAACAACAACAACAAATGAACATATCTGTATTAAAATAGTAGACATGCTGGCGTAACGATGGCTTTTGGTATTGTAAAAAAGGCGTCTTTGACTGAGAGCCGGCCGCGGTGGCCGCGGGGACTGAGGTGCTTCAGTCACGGTCTGCACGGCCACTACGGTCGGGCATGGATATTTGTGCCGTCCTTAGTCTTAGTTAGTTCATAAGTAGTTTGTAAGTTTAGGGACTGATGACGTCGTAGTTAAGTCCCATAGACTATACAAATATTTAAACATACAAACATTGTGACTGACAGTTTTATCGCTGGTAGCGCTGAGGCACGCGGTAGTCGGTTGAAAGTTGTTGTTGTCGTCATGTACTGCAGGAGTTCGTGGAGAGCCCACGTAATGCACAGTATTGCCACAGTGCAAGGGGTAGTTTCTGGTAGTCAGGCGAAAGTAAATTGTGTTAAAGAACACAACACAGTTCAATCAAGCGGACACACGTAGCGAGAAGAGTGCTGTGGGTTCAAATTTATCATACATTTGTTCGTGGCGATTGTCGACAGCAATAAACTTGAGGAAATGAATTTTACACTTAGCTGTCACGTAAGATTTATTTATTATGCAACTAGCTTCGGGAATATCCCATCATCACGGCATTTCTATAACAATACAAAAGTGGTTAAACATCAATGTGAAGCAAAATAGAAAATATATAGATCTCCATCCATGATGATAATACTTATAAACTTACATAAACAGTTCCGTTTCATACTTTTCCTGAATCAATTAAAGACGTGTTATCCATAAAAAAGAGTCTTTTGTCATACTGATAAAAACACAGCAAATGGTTCTGCACATAACCCGAATAAAATCATTACCTAAATAAAATCATTACTGTTTCGTACGAAAACAAGTCAAAGATATAATGGGACAGAATCAGGCAACAGGGTATGCCAAAGATGTTACAGATTACCAGTAATGTGCTCATTTCTTGTATAGTTTACACATGTACAACTAAATTTACACAGTAACAAAGCTAAACATCAAATGTGATGTAAGTTACAATTATAACTATGAAATCATGAATTTGAAAATCATTAAGCAGTGTTAATTACAACACTTTCACTGCTTAATGATTTTCAAATTCACGATTACATAGTTATAACTTTCATTAGTTTTGATGTTTTGATTTGTTACTGTGTAAATTTAGTTACACATGTGTAAACTATACAAGAAATGAGCCCATTACTGGTAATCTGTAACATCTTTGGCATACCCTGTTGCCTGATTCTGTCCCATTATATCTTTTACTTGTTTTGTTCAAATGTTCAAATGTTTGTAAATCTATCGGACCAAACTGCGTGGTCATCAGTCCGTAGCTTACAAACTACTTAAACCTAGGTAAAGTAACCTAAGGACAACACACACACGCATGCCCCAGGGAGGACTCGAAACTCCACGGCGAGCAACCGCGCGCTCCGCAGCGAGGCGCTTTAGACCGTTCGGCTACTCCACCGCGGCTGACCTGTTTTGTTACGAAACAGTAATGATATTATTTAGGTTATGTGCAGAACCATTTGCTGTGTTTTTATCAGTATGACAAAAGACTCAGCGCTGACAGAAGCAATTTATGAATCGATTCAGAAGGCTGACGGGCTCATCTGTACTGCGTTGCATGCTGTTTAGGTGACAGTACTGGAACTCGCCACTAAACGCCGGGCATGGCTGCACAAAAAATATTATTCAACATGGTGGCGTTTGCCTCAGGGTTCCTCCAAGATGAAATACATAATTGGCGGTCATGAGCTGATGTGGTGACCTACGGCCTGACAGAGCCAGACAAGCCATCGACAGTTTCTGTATCTCTTTACCTCTTCCATGTATGAACAACATCTCCTTGGATTACTCTAAGACGCCTAGAAACTTCTCTTGATGAGAGTCTATCCTGACACAAAGTAACAATGCGAAAACGATCGGACTTAGACACTCAAGATCTGCAATCAGCACAAGATGGGTACTTCCTCCCTAGTGTTGACCTGATCTACCGTCTCACGCACTCCATCGCAATCGCATTGCTTATCTTTTTGCGGGTTGATTAACAATGCAATAAACACATTCACACCAGTGTTCAGGAGATATTGTAAACATGGCAATGCACCAATTTTTTATGTGTGTCGTCTGTTTTTGCTTTGGTCGTACGGCCTGTGAGAGAAGTAGGTTGTTCTCGACGGCGAGTGTTCAACAGAGACAAGTATATCGTCAGGCGTGCCCCAGGGGAGTGTAATAGGACCGCTATTATTTTATATCTATATAAATGATCTGATGGACAGAGCAACTTGTAATTTGCGGCTGTTTGCTGATGATTCTGTGGTGTATTAGAGGGTGTCGTGTTTAACTGACTGTAATAGCATACAGGATGATTTAGACAAAATTTCTAGTTGGAGCGAAGAATGGCAGCTAGCTCTCAATGTAGAAAAATGTAAGTTGATGCGCATGAGTAGGAAAAACAATTCCATAATGTTCGAATACAGCATTAGTAGTGAGCTTCTCGATGCTGTCGCGTCGTTCAAATATCTAGGCGTAACATTGCAGAGCGATATGAAATGAAACGAACATGTAAGGACAGTTGTGAGTAAGGCGGACAGCCGACTTCGGTTTATTGGGAGAATTTTGGGATGATGTACTTCATCTGTAAAGGAGACTGCGTATAAAACGCTTGTACGACCACGTCTTGAGTATTGCTCAAGTGTTTGGGACCCACAGCAGATCAGTTTAAAGGAAGACATAGAAGCAGTTCAGAGGCGAGCAGCTAGGTTTATTACTGGTAGGTTCGACCAATGCGCGAGTATCGCGGAAATGCTCCGGCAACTCAATTGGGGATCGCTGGAGGAAAGACGACGTTCTTTTCGTGAATTTCTGTTGAGGAAATTTAGAGGGCTGGAATTTGAAGCTGATTGTAGCACGATCTTTCTGCCGCTTACTTATATTTTGCGTAGTAATCACAAAGACCAGATAAGGGCAATTAGGGCTCTTACGGAGGCATATAGGCATTCTTTTATTCCACGTTCTATTTGGAAGTGGAATAGGAAAGGAAATGCGTAGTAGTGGTACAGTGTACCCTACGCCACGCACCTTACGGTGGATTGCGGAGTATGTATGTAGATGTACAAGTAGAAGTGTCCAGTGTGCTACGGCAGCGCCGAGGAGCCAGCGGGACCAAGTGGAGGTGTTGGTGGGTCAGAAGCGGCCTTTGGCTGGTGGAGGGCGGGCGTGGCCGGCCTGTCCTCGTGCAGACACTGCCACAGCCGCGGCTTTCACTCGGCCGGCGCGAATTTCGGCACCTGGCAGTGGCAGAACACTGCCGGAGGACGCATTGCGCCGCCGGGTACACAGTACCGGCAAAAACTGGCCCCCACAGTCGGTATACGTGCGCTTAATAATGCCTATTACTTTGGTCCCCCTCTAGCGTCCTTGTACCCTTGTAGTCTTTAATCACCAAGAAGTATCAATAATCTTTTTCAACAGTTCTAATCTATTCGCTGTCCAGCCTATTCTTACTGTCGAGTCTTATCTAATCGTCATCAATATGACATATTACCTCGTCTGCTTTGATGTGACCCACCACGACTTTCCTTTCCTTACCTACCAGCCTCCTCATATAAAAATAACATCCTGTAGGTTCTCGGTTGTTTGTTGGAAATAATCCAAGAGCCTCTGCAGAATGGCCGTGCGCACTAAGGCGCGCTGCTGCGGTGCAGGCACCCGTTCGCCGTCGGGCGTTCGAGTCCTCCCTCTTGCAGGGGTGTTTGTGTTGTCCTTAGCATAAGTTACGCATAAGTACTTGTTCCAGACTTCCACAAGTCCATATACTCATTCCCCTTATTTCACGTACACGTCCTCCCGTTCATTCTTTGCCTCAGCTTTATTCTCTCTCATTTCCCGGCTTCTTCCTCTTGGCTGATAACTTCACATCCCCTCTCAGTCAATTTTCTCATACTACTCCTTTCTCCGTCCATCTCGTCCTCCACCTCCATTTTCTGTTAATCACTTCCTCCCGCCAATCAAAATATCCTCCAACTTTCAAAAATGTTGCAAATTTTTGTATAGCTTATGGTACTTAACTACGGGGTCAACAGTCCCTAAACATACAAACTACTTATGAACTAACTAATACTAAGGACGGCACAAATATCCATGCCCGAGGGGGGATTCGAATCCCCGACCGTAGTGGCCGTGCAGAGCGTGACTGGAGCGTCTCAGTCCCCTCGACCACCGCGGCCGGCCTCCAACTTTCATGGTGATCTGATATCAAAGTCTATAGTAAGTTACCCACTGACATGCGCCACACGGTACCACATATCACTGTGGTCTCTCAAATCCGTCGTGCCTTTCCGCAGTTATAACCGAGTGTTCATTCGAAACTTGTTTTTCCATAAAGCTTTTCCATGCTCATCACAATAACAGAAAAACAAGTTATGCATCGTCTGAATCGTGTATTATTAGCTTGGGGTCTAACAAAGCTCCTATTACAAAGAAAAAGTTAAAATAATAATAATAATAAAAAACACTTTCACTTTTTACAGAATATCCTAATTTCAGGGCATATTTCCAATTTTTCTTTCATTCAAACTTTTTCCCTCTGACAATATGAAAATTCTAAGAAATAACAGACGTTCTCAAGTGATGATCTTTCTTACATGTGGCAAACTGATACTTGCATTTTTACAAGGCGTTGGAAACTAAACAAAATGAAGGTGTGTGGAATATTATGAAATGTTCACATGTCTTTAAAACTACTGGACCAAACTGGCTTGATCATTAGTCCTTAGACGTACAAACTGCTTAAACTAGCTAACACACACACACACACACACACACACACACACACACACACACACACACACACACACACACCGATGGGGACTCGAACCTCCGGCGTGAACAGCCGTCCACTCCGTTGCTTGACGCTTTAGACTACGTGGCCATTCCGCGCTGCTGTAATGCTTTGAAAGTTGGTAGTACGGATAAAAACATTGAAAAAAGTCAAGTAATTGTGGGTCTGGAAACTCATACTTTCTGAGATTAAAACGTGTGTAGGAGGTGTTCCACGTAGCGCCTATTTATGGTAATCCACACTTCTGACCTTTGGCATAAAATGTGACGCACCCTTTCAAGTACAGCCGGTTGTTCTTGCACTATATTTTGAAACGCGTTGAAGACATGGCCCTGTAGTGTCTGCATCTTTGAAGAGAGTGGTGTAGACCACTTACTTCACTTGTCCTGATAACCAAATGTCTAGGGAATTGAGGTCTGCGAAACGGTCAGTCCAAGATGTGGTGCGGCCCTGGAACATCTGCGTCAGATGTTCGCGCACATTGAGACGATAGTGTGCTGATGCGCCATCATGCATGCTCCACACCTGTAATCGTTGTTGACACGGAACATCCTACAGCGAGGTGGGTAATACAGTTATGAGAAAGTCCGGATGATTCGCCACATTTCACCCTTGTTGTGGCAGGTGTTGCCCTATTAACGTATCACTGACTATGCTAATATCGGAAACTAAGCGATGTGCAGCCCATGCCTTAAACACGTATTTATCATAGAAAAGTGTGTTTGTTGTTTGTGAAGCTTATGGGACTTAACTGCGGAATCATCAGTCTCTAAACTTACAAACTACTTATGAACTACCTTATACTAAAGACGACACAAACATCCATGCCCGACGGGGCATTCGAACCCCCGACGGGGAACGGCCTCGCGCATCACAGAATAGCGCCTCAATGCGCTGGGCCGCAGCAAAAGTGTTTCCCCACCGATGTTTATAGGACTCATTTGTCTTGTTTGGGTAAATACTACCACCTGTCGAAGTAATAGATACATTTTTACACAATTTAGATAGAAAATAGGTACACATAAAATTGTGTAGCCTTTTTCTAAATAAATGGATGTAGTACTTATTCAGATTTTTGATAAGAACTATAAAATCAGTCTGGTCTTTACATAATCGTTTAGTTATGGGAGGGTGTAGGTACCCGAAAACAGGAGGAGGCGTAAGTGCAGCAGGTTGAAAAATGAAGGAGACGAATTATTGCGTTCTTTGCCTCGTTACATGTCCTGTCATTCTCCGTGTTGTCATGTAAAACTATTAATTTCTTGTTAATAAAATAACATACTTAAAACAGATAAATTTAAGCATTAAAGCTTGATGACCTTAAGGTCAATTTTAAAAGAAAAGTTCCGTTTTAAATAGAACAAACGCCGTGCAAAAAATTATGAACTTGGGCGTCTGTCGAATCAGAGAATCATAATATATTGACTGTTCTTATGTCAATTTTCACATGCAAAGCAATTTTGGTGTGTTATGTTTTAGCAACACAAGTGCTTATATTAAACCACTTATGTCTTAATAAATGAGGATCTCAACCATCGTAAGCTTTGTTATAAAAACACCTTACTTTAATGAAAAATGAGCAGCAGACAGTTGTTACAACAAAAACAAGTTTATATTTTATACAGAATGATTAAGATTGCTCATACCTACGTTTTATCCGCTCCGGTCCACTGCTGGGAACATGCTTGTATTACGAATAGACTGAGTGGATACGCGATCAGTTCAGCGGTTAACACATTATTTTAGTGCAATCAGCACAAATTGGGCTGTACTGAACTGTGGCTTAGTTTGGAGGAACAGACCGAGACTGCGAAGAGGTCTTGCATGTGAGGTGCGACATTCTAATCAGGGGCGAGTACTCAATTAATTTTTATGTTCCTTTGGTTTTTTAAAACCAGAAACGACACGTGGTTCGGATTCCACGTTACGTTGTAGGTCTCTTTTCCCTGGTTGGATAACTGAGGTAGGCTAGGAACACGCAAGTTGCCGAAGTGGCGTCCAATTGAAATACTTGCACCAGGCCAATGAGCCACATGAATTTATTTATTTAACGCAGTTAATGTTCGTCTAATATCCTCTTTTTACTTACATACAAAGAAATAATATCGACACACATCGACAGATTTATACAAAACAAATTGTTGTGGACAAAGGATGTCGAATAGATTCCGTTTTCTCTAGATTTCCAGAAGGCTTTTGACACTGTACCTCACAAGCGTCTTCTAATCAAACTGTGTGCTTATGGAATATCGCAACAGTTATGCGATTGGATTAGTGATTTCCTGTTAGAAAGGACATAGTACATTGTAATTGACGTTAAGTCATCGAGAAGACCAGAAGAGATATCTGGTGTTCCCCAGGAAGGTGTTATACGGCCCTTAATATTGGGAATTTTAATACACAATTTAGGAGACGCTCTGGGTAGCTGTCTTAGAATATTGGTGGATGATGCTGTCAAGCTGTCATTAAGTAAAGTCACCAGATTATTAAAAGTAACTGAAAAATGATTTACATAAGATGTATGCATGGTGGAAATTTGGCAATTGACACTTAACAATGATAAGGGTGAAGTCATCCATTCGAGCCCTATTCGTTTACTCGTTTACTCGATAAATCAGTCAAATTTACAGGCCGTCAATTCAACTAAATACCTAGGAATACCAACTACGAATAATTTAAATTTGAAAGAACACACAAAAAATATTTGTAGGGAAGGCGAACCAAAGGCTACGTTGCTTTCGCAGAACATTTAGAAGATGTAGCCGTTCTACTACCCCCCCCCCCCTCCCTCACCCTAGGGGGCTCACAGTTCTTTCATGAGTACGTGCGTGGCGCGCATGGGCCCCGAGCCAATGCAGTCTTCCATCCTTCTTCACTTCCCGGATTGCATTTCCTTTCCCTTCCCCTCCTTTCCTCCTATCCTCAGTCCTTCCCCTCCCCACCGGGGAACTGATAACCTCAGTAGTTTAGTCCCCCTATCCCACGCAAACGACCCAACCCGTTCTAATGAAGAAACTGTCTACACCTCACTTGTGCGTCTTATTTTGGAGTGTTGCTGCGCATCCAAATGTTCAAATGTTTGTAAATCTATCGGACCAAACTGCGTGGCCATCAGTCCGTAGCTTACAAACTACTTAAAATAAGGTAAACTAACCTAAGGACAAACACACACGCCTATGCCCTAGGGAGGACTCGAACAAAACTGCAACTGCAAAAACCAACGGCATAACGATCTGAATAAGATATCAGTATGGTGTAAAAATTGGCAATTGACTCTAAATAATGAGAAGTGTGAAGTCATCCACATGAGTACGAGAAGAAATCCGTTAAACTTTGTTTACAAAATAAATGAGTCAAATGTGAAGGCCGTAAACTCCACAAAATACCTAGGAATTACTATTACTTTAGATTTAAATTGGAAAGAACACGTAGATAAAGTCTTGGGAAAGGCGAATCAGAGACTGCATTTTATTGGCAGAACCCTTAAAAGATGCAACAGAACTACAAAAGCAACTGCATACACTACGCTTGTCCGTCCATTTTTGGACTTTTGCTGCATCAGAGTGTGGGATCCTTATCAGATGGGTTTGACGGAGGACATCGAAAGAGTCCAAAGAAGGACAGCTCGTTTCGTATTATCACGATACAGGGGAGACAGCGTTACGGAAATGATACAAAATCTGGGATTGGAATCATTACAACAACGGCGCTTGTAACTGCGGCGTGGGCTACTTACGAAATTCCAATCGCCAACATTCTCCTCCGAATGCGAATATATATTGTTGACTCACACGTACATAGGTAGAAATGATCATCAGAATAAAATACGAGAAATCAGAGCTCGAACAGAGAGATTCAGGTGTTTTTTTCTTCCCGTGCGCTATTCGAGAATGGAATGGGAGATAAATAGTATAATGGTGGTTCGATGAATCCTCTGCGAGGCACTTAAAATATGATTTGTAGAGTATCCCATGTAGATGTAGAACCACCGATGGCGAGCAACCGCGCGCTCCGCAACGAGGCGCCTTAGACCGCTCAGCTACTCCACGGCGGCTTGCTGCGCATCGTCGGTTGGACTGGCGGACGCTTTAGAGAAAATTCAGAGAAGGGTAGTTAGTTTTGTATTATCGCGATATAGGGGAGAAGGTATCACTGAAATGATACGCCTGTTGGGGTGGAAATGTTTAGAAGAAAGGCGTTATTCTTTGCCTCGAGATCTATTTGCTTAATTTCTTTCACGAACTTCCTCTTCCGAATGCGGACATATCTTGTTAGCACTCAACTACATAGGGAGACATAATCACCATAATAAAATCAGAGGAATCCGATCGAAAACAGAAAGGTTTTGTTCCTTTTCTCCCGCGAGCTATTGGAGAATAGAATGAAGCTGTAGAGTAATGTCATAAAAGCGGTTCGATGAACATTCTGCCATTCACTTCATGTGGCTTGCAGAGTATTTATATAGATGCAAATAACTACGTCTGAAGAAAAATGTCAGTGTGCTTCTGAGAATGTTATCTTCAATAGCAGGAAGCTAAGATCATAAAATACTTATTTATTTTATGACGGACGCTTTCAATGAGCTATGCCACCATCATCTGGTCACATAAATTTATATAAGCTGGTCATCTTATGTCATTCACAACTAAACGTTAAATAGTACATGCAATATAGCACCAGCTATGAGAATGATTGATGTGTCGGCAGGCCGGACAAATACAGTACAGAAATAACTGGAACAACACTGCACAGACAACGCCCAGTCAGCTCACCGTCAGACCACTCTGAACAAAACAAATAAGTGGTGTAGTCCGTTACCAAAACATCTATCCATTTAATCACCTATGTACGTCCGTCTACGATGTAACTGTATTATTACAGGGTAATTCACGTTGATGTAGAAATATTTTAATATGTTATTCTACAAGTAAAGCTGAAGAAAAGAGTTAAAAAATGCTAATGTAAACATACAAATGTTTTGTTTCGGAGTTAGGGCTAATAAAAGATTTTGCCAGAAATTTAGCAACTTCGCTAAATACGAAGCCATCGAAAAACTGTACGAAGTTAAAATGCGTTTTACAGTTAATTTCATCTTTAATAATAGGATCTGTAACAGTTGTTAATTTCAGACTTTTTTATTTCTATGCACTACCCGAGTTCCGAGTACTATATATCAAAATCACGTGTATCTGCAAATTACAATCTAATAAAATAGTGACGTCTGTCATAAAATAAAATGCCTAACCTACATATTTGCTAAAATTATTCAGTTCAAAGGGAATATATGTACTGAGTACTGAATAATTTTAGGAAAGATTCATATACAATTGGAGTATATGTATTTAGTACTGAATAATTTTAGTAAAGATGTAGGATAGACATTTTATTACATTACAGACACCACTATTTTATTTTATTGTAATTTGAAGATGCACCTATGATGAGATATAGGTCCCGAAACTAGGGTAGTGCATAGAAAAACAAAGTTTAAAATTAACAACAAATATTAAAGATGAAGATGGACGGTTGTGGATGTCCCGAAGGAAGAAAATCGTGTTCATTTATTTTTGTTGTTACTGATCTGGTGAATCTAATAAACGTGTATGTGCATTAGTTTTGTAGAAATTCTAGAGACTGTACCAGTGTTTCTCGGTAGGACAGTAGTAAATTGCCAGATTTCAAGTCCAAAGATTGTTCGAATGTTTGTAAATCTATCGGACCAAACTGTGTGGTCATCAGTCCGTAGGTTAAAACTACTTAAACTAAGGTAAACTAACCTAAGGACAACACACACACGCCCATGCCACAGGGAGGACTAGAACTTCCGACGGCAAGCAACCGCGCACTCCGCGCTCAGAGGTGCCTTAGACCGCTCGGCTACTCCACAAGTCCAAAGGTCGAGGGGTCCATCCCCAACTGTTCACTCGATTTTAATCTATCACTTTTCACTTATTTCACCTCTGGCAGTGTTGTAGATATGAAAAATATCCAGTGGCACCATGTTTCGAAACTCACGTAAAACTGCATGTCCCTCTATAACTGGTTGGTAAGTCAGTTCGAAGGTCGGAGGATGGTAACGACATACCACCTCCAAACATGAACATGCCTAGTAATTCATTGTGGTGCTGAAACCAATCTTCGCCGGCCGCGGTGTCGGCGGGGACTGAGGCGCTTCAGTCACGGTCTGCACGGCCACTACGGTCGGGGGTTCGAATCCCCCCTCGGGCATGGATATTTGTGCCGTCCTAGTTCGTAAGTAGTTCATAAGTTTAGGGACTGATGACCCCGTAGTTAAGTCCCATAAGCTTAACAAACATTTGAACATTTGTTACCAATCTTCGAATTGTCGACTGCTCCTCCATTCCAGTACATTCCAGAGATTATGCAGGTAAATTTGTTTGCTTTCCTTTAAAAATGTTGACAACCGTACAACTTCCTTAACAATAAGCTTTGTTTTTTTTTCTGGTTTAACATGAATTCGCGTGTACTATATGAACATGACGTTAAACCTCTTCTCCCCTCCTTGCAACTTAAGTATGATTAATGAGTTTTCGGCGTGAGGACTAGTTAGAGGTCTTGGTCAGCTATTGTGAGGGTCTTTCAGTTACCGGGGCTGGTGCCCGCTCGGGACCGCGGCTCGTTATCTGCGGACGTAGGCAGCGACTGCGGCTGCGACCCGCGGTGGGCGCGCCTGCCGCCTCATTCCTTTTGTCTCGAGGTGGCGTGCTGCCCTTCGAGGCTACCGGAACTTGCAGGACGTTGCATAATAGCCCGTGCGCCGTAAAATCTTCAGCCTTGGTCGGAACTGCGGCGATCGAATCGTGTGTTCGCTCCTTTCAAGCGCGTGCCGAGTTGCAACGATCTCCTAATCGATTGTTTCCGAGTTTAATCAATTTAAATAGATATTTACAAACACTCTAGGTCATCTAGCTACTAACTACATGAATGGAGAGCCTGACAATTGTTGGGTACTCTTTCACTTTCCCATTAGGTAGCCCAATTTGTTCTTTCATCCTAGGACCACTTAATTATTTAGCTCCTTCTCTCCTGCTGATCCTCTGAGCTCCCCTTATTTCAATATTACGTTACCTTCTTTCACCTAACAAGAGTGTTACCTGTCTACCTTTTATGCGCATCTCCAACTCTGCCCTTTCACTATCCATGCTGCGGTGGAGTAGCTGAGCGGTCTAAAGCACCTCGCTGCGGAGCGCGCCGTTGCTCGCCGTGGAGGTTCGAGTACTCCCTGGGGCATGGGTGTGTGTGTTCGTCCGTAGGTTAGTTTACCTTGGTTTAAGTAGTTCGTAAGCTACGGACTGATGACCACGTAGTTTGGTCCGACAGACATTTGAATTTTCACTATCCATCTCCTTGTCACCCTTCCCCTGTCCACCACTGCCTCCCCCTCCCCCTCAATGTAAATTTCCTCCTCCTCCCACTCTATTTCGCCTTACAACTATATATTCTTGACCCATGTGTAGTGCTATGTAAAAAAAGAAAAAAAAACAAAAACAAAAAAAAGCCTATACTTACCTTAGTCATTGACGAAGTGATATCAGGTGTTGACATAGCGTTGCATTGGAATACGCGAAAATGCGAGTGTTCTTTATGTCTATTTTCAAATATATGTAATATATAAAATTATATAAATTGTATAACGGGGAACCGTTGTTTCGAAAATACCAAAAGATTTGTGTGTGTGTGTATTACATTTTATATAGAGAATAAACAGGTACATAAAAACACTCCTGTAACTTATTAGAATGTAATATTGTGCCAAAGTTTCCAAGCAATCATTCAAGAACTTTCGACAATTAGTGATTTCAACTAATCAACATTTCCACTTATTTATAACTTTTCGCATTTCTTCGATATACTGAATATTACATAGCTTTTAAAATTGCAGCAACTCTCTTTTTATTTTTTAATTATTTATTATTTTTTTGCAGTTTTTGGTAAGAAGGACAGTTGCCTTTGCTTTTGTTATTCACACTTTTTCTCGTCATCATCCTCACATTTGCTGTATCCTCTCAGAGATAACAAAGAAGATACTAATCTGGAATTATCTCTTGGGAACTTGAGATTCGTTATTTCCCATTACAGACCGTTACAGACCGCATATCCTTTGAATGGACATCGTTTCTCGTTAATGCAAAGGTTTTCAGGATACTCTACAATCTGATGCCGTTGATCGTGGTATATTCTTTTCTTAATGCGACTGTTTCCCATTCCGAAGACAAGAGGGCGTCCCATACCGCATTCGCTCCTCTGCTTTTTTCGTTCGAACACGGTGGAGCAATGGTTATCACTTTGTTGAGGAAGACGGTTGAAATCTCCGTCCGGTCATCCTCAGTTAAATTCTCAATTTGTATGGTAAATGCTGTGACGGTTTCTTTGAACAAGCCTTTTACGATTTACATCCCAGTCATTTCTTCATTCTAACACGTGCTCCATGTCTAAAGAAGTTAAGCTTTAATGTTTCTATCTTCTTGACTCCTTTGACAATTCTTTAAAAGAACGAGTGTGAATCCTTACACAGCCATTTCCGATGACTTTTATAATTCAGGCAGTGGTTAGATATTAACTTGTGACCCGGAAAGTTTCTTAATTGCTGGTAAAAGACTCTACTCGTAGACTATGGTACCACATCAGGAAAAACGATAGGAAAAAAAAAAACTCTCAATGTTCTTGTAATTGAATCTCATTTCTTCCCTCAGTAACGTCCATTTGCAGTGCAAGAAGTCTAACTAGCAACTATATCTCCCAAAATTGTGACTTGCAGCGTCTCTATCATCACAACCGTCTCTTGTGTATCTCCACAGACTCCTTGTCCTTTTCAAGATTAATTCAATCTCCTTCACGATCCAGCCCATAACATCATTAAGTAGATATCCACATCCTGTATATTACAACTGATAGTTTTAAATATAGTCAACCACAGATGAAATATTGATTGATTGATTTTTTTTTACATTTAAATAAGTGAAGTAGGATCATATATCTGAATGAAGGACCGTAATGCTCTCTAACTTACCAACGTTGCGAAACCGATCGTGTAGACTAAAACCCTTCATTAAATAGATCTTCAGTGGACTAGCGCGCAAAAAATCTTTATATTTGATCCTGGTATTCCGCACCACTTACGTTATAAGAAAAATCTGTCTCAGCCGGCCGCGGTGGCCGAGGGGACTGAGGCGCTCCAGTCACGGTCTGCACGGCCTCTACGGTCGGGGGTTCGAATCCGCCCTCGGGCATGGATATTTGTGACGTCCTTAGTCCTTAGCTAGTTCATAAGTAGTTTGTAAGCTTAGGGACTGATGACCCCGTAGTTAAGTCCCATAAGTTCTGCAAACATTTGAACATTTTTGAATCTGTCTCATCTTGGTGAATCGGGTTTTCAGCCGGTAATCCGCCTCGTACTAACAGATATTTCGATGCGGATTATCAGCAGAAAACCTGATTCTCCAAGATGACTAAACCCCGCCGGGAAAGCCTTAACCTCCAAAATCGATCTATTGGAACCAATGTCCCTTCTTACATTCCAAATGGTCTTACTCACTTTTTCCTGTTTAACTGAAATTTGAAGTATCAACAAAGTCTCGTTTCTTCACCGCACACTTTCCGTATCTATTCTCAGACTGTGTGTTCTAAATTCTCATATACGTCTAAACTCTAACATAGAGAACGAACCATTAATGGGTACCTTAGGTACCACCAACACGCACATCACCGTTCAAGTCAACTTCAGATCCTTAGTTTTGTTTTTCATTTTATTTACTCAAAGCAATGTCGTTTCATCTGTTTTAATTACAAGCTGGTCACTGCGAGTCAGTCACTCTACAACAGAATATAAAGAATAAAAATGCACACTTTCAATACTTGTCAGGGATACCAAAATGTTTACTTAAGAGCACGAAGTATCTATAGAACAGCTCATAATCACCCTCCACTCTCTTATGAAATATTGTATCGCATTCACACCCTATTCCCATCCCTCCCTACCCCCCCCCCCTCCCCACACACACAGGCGATTAATCTCGTACCCTGACAATATAACACTTACTAAACATGGCGTGAGTTCGATATGACATAACCCTTCGCTGGATCTAATCAAAGTACAGCGTAGGTCCTCGTAGAAAGCGCATCTTGACTTAAGAATCTGTATCTTACGTATCACAGTACAGGAAGATACAAACACAAAAGTTGATTGCTCCAACAATCACCAACTACCTCTCTAGACTAACCTTTACTATAGGTTCTGGAGGTGTATCTTTTTAGGTAAGGAAATCGGCCGTCCTTGTTTAAAGGAACAAAATGTCTGTAAATCTATGGGACTTAACCCCTGCGGTTATCAGTCCCTAGGCTTACAAAGTACTTAATTTAACCTAAGGACAACACACACTCACGCACACTCGTGTCCGAGAGAGGACTCGAACCTCCGATGGGGAGCAACCGCGTGCTCTGCAGAAAGGCGCCTTATAGAGGGCTCAGCCAATCCACCACGGCTTGAATGAAATCTCCCGCCACTTTCCTACAGTGATTTAGCGAAACCATTATAATGTAGACGATTCTCTGCATGGGCGCCAATTTCTATTCATGAGTTGCAAGCCTAGTCCAGTCATATTTCTTCACGCATGAAGGCATTGGACATAATGTCTCATTTGCGATTACAAGTGAAACGATATACTATTTACTTGATTTTGATCCATCCGTCTTCATCTGACTGACAGTTTTAGTTCTCAATAGCATTTATTTCAAAATGTATCAGTTTCGTGATAATGCTTCTGTTTTATTCTGTTTCAGTTCTCAATTTGTTATGTGTAGTAGAGTATTAATTTAACAGACAAGATTTCTTCGACCGTAACAGTTTTAAATTACAACAATTACCTGGTACATGGCTACTTTAGAGCTTGGAGAATGTTTCCACATGTGCAAAAAATCTATTTTTTTCTTTTGTCATAAAAAAGTCTCTTTATTGCAAAAGAGCACTTCATTTAAAAATGGAACAGCGGACAATATATAACGGCTTCTACAGGATCGTTAAATTCTTCAAACAACTATCCGTTATTGTACTGTGCAGTGCATTATAGTACTGACTTGTGGTGCGTGACAACGCTTTACATAAAACTGTAGTACTTACCACTACTTTCCTCGTTACCTGTTGTGAAGCCATACTTCAACAGTCTCTTGAATCAGTGCTGTAAATGTAACGCAAAAGTGTGATAATTTATCACACGTTTCGGGACTACGTTATTCCATTAGTGTATCAACTAAAAAACAAGGTTAACGATTCAGTTTAATGTAAACACCAAACACCAAAATATACTGAAGCAGTGCTTGATTTCTGTAAAAAAAAAAAAAAAAAAAAAAAAAAAAAAAAAAAAAAAAAAAAAAAAAAAAAAAAAACCGCTTCCTTACGCCTTAAGTGTGCCTCTCACGAAAAGATACATCCTAACCACAGATTCTGAAATGTGGTACAATTTGAAAACCATCCCGAAGAGGGGGATCGAACCGTAGCCCCTATTTTACAAGTCAAGTGCTGCCCTGATGTATAAGTAATTTACATCGTCCTCTACTATATATATATATTACAGTTTTTTTAAATATGTCACTGTGGATCCCCTCCTGATGGCAATAGGACGCAAGGTCAGTGGCATAAGCCTCCTCGTAACCCGCCTCCTGTGTGTCGCATATGCGGGCTATGTGGGTGTGTCTTTGGATAGACCGACTGACATGGATTTGATTCAATCCATCCTTCAGACGTACGAACGCGCCTGTGGGGCGCAACTATACCGTCTAAAGGCTGCTCTCGTCCCTATAGGACACCATGGACTTCGTCTTGGAAGACTGTGGTATACGGTCAAGGATTTGCACACTATCCTTGGCCTGGATGCGACTGCCTGCCCATAGAAAAATGCAAGCCATGAATTGGCGACGATTTCTTGGCGTCAATAGAGGACTCTGCAAGGCACATTCCACCCGCCGCCTCAACTTACATCAGAAGGTACAACTGATCCACGTCGCGATATTGGCAAAAGATGGTACGTTGCTCAAATCCTGAGCGTATCGAAGCTTCTAGCGGGTGCAATTCAACAAGCACGCCTCTGGATAGTGTGGCAACATACGATATTCAAGGCCGCGCCTCTACATGCATGTTGGAGAAATCGGAGGCAGACTGGGGTTAGTAGACTTTGCTAGTAAATGCACGGCCCCGCTTATCCACCTCAGCACCACTCTATGCACCAGACACCCAAATGGCACGACAGCAGTCATCATAGGTCGTTACCGGTCTCAGTCGGAGTGTTCACCCATCTCCGTCAACGCCATCACGTTGGCAGAGGGTTCATCGAACAGATTTCATTCTGTTTATGTACCTTCCAATCTCTAATAGCGCACCGGAAGAAGTAATACACAAACTCTCCTTTTCGATCTGATTTGGCTTGTTTTATTAGTATGATAATGTGTCCGTGATTTGCACCCCATCTCGTGCATCTACATCTAAATTTACATCTACATGGGATACACCGCAAATCACATTTAAATGCCTAGCCGAGGGTTCATCGAACCACCTTTTGTACTATTTGTTTCCCTTTACATTCTCGAATACCGCGCGGAAAAAAAGAACACACCTGAATCTCTCCATTCGAGCTCTGATTTCTCGAATTCTTTTCTGGTGATCTTTTCTACCTATGTAAGTGGCAGTCAGCAATATATTTTCGCATTCGGAGGAGATTGTTGGCGATTGGAGTTTCGTAAGTAGCCCACGACGCAGCGATAAGCGTCGCTGCAGTAATGAGTCCCATCCCAGATCCTGTATCATTTCCGTAACGCTGTCTCCCCTGTATTGTGACAATACGAAACGAGCTGCCCTTCTTTGGACTCTTTCGATGTCCTCCGTCAAACCCACCTGATAAGGATCCCACAATGGGCAGCAAAAGTCCAAAAAAGGACGGACAAGCGCAGAGTACGCAGTTTCTTTAGTAGTTCTGTTTCATCTTTTAAGGGTTCTGCCAATGAAACGCCGTCTCTAGTTCGCCTTTCCCACGAATTATCTTTCCAGTTATTCCTAGGTATTTTGTAGAGTTAACGGTCTTCACCTTTGATTGATTTATCTTGTAAACAAAGTTTAACGAATTTCTTTGCGTATTTGATAATTTTTACACCACAGTGATCTCTTATTTAGATCGTTCTGTAGTTGGTTTTGATCTTCAGATGATTTTAATAGATGATAAATGACGGCGTCATCTGAAAACAATCTAAGAGAGCTGCTTATATTTTTTCCTAAATCGTTTATAAATAAGGAACCGCAGAGGACAAATAACACTACTCTGTGGAACGCCCGATCTCTGTTTTAGTCGATGCCTTACCCTCGATTACTACGAACTGTGTCCTCTCTGACAGGAAATCCCTTACCCAGTCGCAAGTTTGGGGCGATGTACCATAACCACGCAATTTGATTAAAAGCCGTTTGTGAGGTACGGTGCCAAAAGCCTTCTGGAAGTCAAGAAATACGGAATCAATTTGAGAACCCTTGTCGATATCACTCAACACTTCGTATGCGTAAAGAGCTAGTTAGTTTCGCATGAACGATAATTTCTAAATCCGTGTTGACCTTGGCTCAATAGATAATTGTTCTCGAGATAATTCATAATATTTGAATACAGGATTTGTTCCAAGACCCTGATACAAATAGGAGTTTAGTGGGTTTCTCCTACTGCCTTTCTTGAATATAGGTGTGACCTGTGCAACTTTCCCATCTTTTGGTACAGATCCTTCTTTGAGAGAGCGGTTATATATGGCTTCAGCATAATCAGATAGAAATCTAATGGGTATACAGTCCGGACCAGAAGACTTTTTCTTGTTGATTTAAGTTGCCTCAGTACTCCGATGATATCTACTTCAACGTCACTCGTTCTGGCCTCTGTTTCTAATTCGAAATCTGGAATATTGGTTTCGTCTTCTTTGGTGAATTAGTTTCTAAAAGCTATGTTTAGTAACTCCGCTTTAGTAGCGCTGTCATCGGAAGGATCGCTATTACTATCACGTAGTAGGGATATTGTTTGTATTTGCGCCTAGTATACGAGGCGCGTCCAGAAAGAAAGTTCCGTTTAGTTATATAAAACGAATGAGTACAGAAACAGAAAAATATTGATTGTACAAAAATCTATAACTGTTAAACTACTTTTCTACATAGCTTCCGAAATTTTGTAGGCAATTGTCATAGCATGGCACAAGGTTTTGTGTGCCTTTTTCATAGAATGTGCCGCCTGTTTATTCAACCATGTGGTAACATGTTCTTTCAGCTCATCGTCGTTGATGTGTTGTCCACCAAGGACAGATTTTAGGTGTAAGAAGAGGATTACTGTCAAAAAAAATTTTTAACGATGATGCCTGACCTCACACACTGATTGTGACTAAACAATTCTTACGGAACTTTCAATGGGACCTGTGTGATCATACTCCATACAGCTCGGACCTCTCTCCTAGCGACTTTCATCTCTTCCTACACCTAAAATCTGTCATTGGTGGTCAACACTTCAACGATGATAAAGAGCTGTTACCACGTGGTTGAAAACACAGGCGGCAACCTTCTGTGAAGGATGCATGCAAAAACTTGTGGCACGCTATGACAAGTGCCTACAAAATTTCGGCAGTTATGTGGAAAAATAGTTTAAGAGTTGTACAATTTTGTGCAATAAAAATTTCTTCTGTATCTGTGTACAATTTCATTTTATTACCAAACGGAACTTACTTTCTGGACGCGCCTCGTATTTGACATATGACCTAAATCCCTTTGAGTTTTGAGTCAAAATTCGAGAAATAGTTTCGTTGTGAGAAGTAATGTAGGCATCTCGCATGGAAGTGCTCGCTAAATTTCGAGTTTCTGTGTAAGATCTCCAATCCGGGGGTTTTGTGTTGGTTTAAATTTAGCATGCCTTTTTCGTTGGTTTTTCATCATTTCCGTGACACTGTTTCTCTCCGCAGCTCCAGCTACGTAAAGAGAGCACAAACGCGCTTCCTGCAAAATCAGGAATTATGACGGCGTTCAGTTCATTCGTGTGCAACGTTGCGAGGAAGCGCGGCTGAGGCGAACAGCTGTGCGCTCACCTCCGTGGCGGAGGCTGGCTGTGTCGGCGGCTCGTTAGCTGGCAGGAGTGGGAGGGGGGGGGGGGAGGGGCGGCCGCACAGTAGCCGCGGGCGGCGGCGGCGGCGGCGCCACGCCCCTCGCAACGGGCGCGCCTGCTGACCGCTCTCTTCCTATTAGCGGCCGGGTCGCCTTGCTCTCGTTTGTCCTCCTCCGCCGTATCACTTTCACTCGCAGCCGTCGGCCCGGGGGGTCCTTGTTCGATATGTGCCCGTCACGCCGCGCCGACAACAATGCGCTCTGCCGGTTGCGATGGCCGGCGGTCCAGGCCGTCGCGAGATGTGGGGCGGCGGCTCGAGCAGTGGGCACAGCGACTGTGCTTGCCAACGAGAACGTTCAGCGGGCTGTGTTCCTGACGTCGCCACACGATAAACGCGCGTTGGGCTGTCTTTCCGAACGAGCAGGGCAATATAAAGCATATCACGGCATCTGAACGTTCACTGACGACACGGGAGAACGCCACCTACATTCATAGCCGACTCATTTACATTCGCTGTTTTTCCCCAAGCAGCAGAATATCCCTGAGCAGAGTGATACTGTCGCTGTCTAATTGTGACAAGAAATGACATGTGAAGACTGTAAATGTCGTTGCTACTCGTTTCATCTACAACAGTTAAAGCTATGTCCTTTCCTCCTTTCCTTCGTCATTAACCATACCCTCGGAAACGGTGACATCTTTTAAATAAGTAAATAATAATCATCATCATCATTAGAGACTGATTATGCCTTGCAGCGTTCAGTCTGGAACATAGTACCTCTAATAAAATTCCTCCATGATCCAATCTTCACTGCTAACATTGATGCCTTGTCTGATGTTATGCCTTTTACTTCAAAATCTTTCTGGAGCGAATCTAAATACTTTCTTCTTGGTCTACCTCGACTCCTCTTACCCTCCGCTGCCGAGCTCATGAGTCTCTTAGGTAACCTCGCTTCCCCCATGCGTGTAACATGACCCCATCATCTCAGTCCGTTCGCTCTGCTTCATCTATAGTGTTGATTCTCTGTTTTTCTTCGATTTCCTCATTATGGACACCCTCCTGCCATTGTTCCCATCTATTAATACCTACAATCATTCTAGCCACATTCATTTCTGTAACCTCTACCCTATGAATAAGGTAACCAGTATCCACCCAACTTTCAGTCCCATACAACAAGGTTGATCGAAAGATAGAGCAGTGCACAGCTAACTTAGTCTTGGTACTTACTTACTTCTTGCTGAAGAAAATCACTCACTGCATTAGCTTTGCTACACCTCGATTCCAGTTCTTTCACTATGTTGCCATCCTGTGAGAAAATATATCCCAGGTACTTGAAACTGTATACCTGTTCTAACTTCGTTCCTCCTATTTGGCATTCTATCTGTTTAAATCTCTTTCCCGCAGACATTACTTTCGTTTTGGAGATGGTTATCTTCATATCATAATCCTTGCACCTCTGATCGAGCTCTGAAATATTAGTTTGCAACCTTTCAATCGAATTGGTCATTACAATTAAATCATCCGCATATGCGAGACTGCTTATTTTGTTTTGACATATTTTAATCCTGCCCTGCCAGTCTACTGTTCTTAACATATATTCCATGAATAGTATGAACAACAGTGCTGACAGGTTAAAGCCTTGTCTTACCCCTGAAACTACCCTGAACCATGAGCTTAATGTGGCATCTACTCTAACTGCTGCCTGACAGTCTACGTAAAGCCCTTTAGTTGCATGCATAAGTTTGCCTCTTATACCATAATCTTGTAGAACTGACAGTAGCTTCCGCCTAGGAACACGGTCATAAGCCTTTCCTAGATCTATGAAACATAGATACAATTCCCTGTTCCACTCATAGAACTTTTGCATTACCTAAAAATCTGGTCCTGACAGCCTCTAAGAGGCCTCTAAATCCACACTGATTTTCATTTAACTTGTCCTCAATTAATACTCGCACTCTCCTTTCAACAATACCTGATAATATTTTCCCTACCACGCTAATTAAAGAGATAAAAATAAATTAAATAATCAGGTCTAATATTTGCGACAAGCAAGATCAGATACGTGACTGTTAGTCGTCTCGCCAGGTAGCAGTTTCATCCTCCGTTTTCTAATCAGACAAACGTCAGCAAATCGATGATAATTCATCTTATATTTTCAATGAATCTACGAAAACAAAAAGTCAGTCGGCCAGACCAAACTAACCGGCCGATTTCTTTCATTTTTGCTTTAAACGAATGCTATTCATCCACAGATTTGTCATCAAGTATCAGAATTTACGTAACTCTCGCCTTCCTTTTGGCCCACTTTAGGTTATAATAGTAACACTAAAAGTGGGCCTTTGCAATCGTCTTTTGACAGCTCGAAATGTAAATGAAAATAACGACTCAACCGTGCATCTAACACGAAAATTGAATAACCGAATTAGTAGAGGAGAAATTTCTATACATTTTGCTCTGTTATGTTTTTTTTTTCCATATCTCGTGTCGTTTCAGAGATATTTCCAAAAATAACGGCGATATTGGGATGTCTGTCCGTAACGTGTTCCCTGCTTTTAAGACGAACCGTACAAACAGACAGGACCAAATTTTCCACACATAATTGTAGGCCGCCAGAGACCAGAACCTCCCTCTTTCAAATTTTTCGGACAAAAAATACGGAGGTAATGAATAATAATAATAATAATAATAATAATAATAATAATAAAAAAACAGAAAAAAGCCCTTTTTCTGACGCAAAAATGGAAAAACCCAATGTTTAGAGGAGAAAATTCTCTACAGCTTTGTTCCCTTATGTTTTTTTTTTTTCATATATCGTACAGTTTGAGAGATATTTTCAAAAATAACGGAGTTTTGACACCCTCCATTAAATTAACGAAAACCAGCCGTTCGCAGATGTCACGTGACATTCCTCGCCCAGAACTGTCTCTGCCATACGCCATCTAGCGTTGCGTATTTGATGATTTTCTTATTATAACTTACACGTTGTCATTTCAAAGCAATGGGGCACTGAATAATTAACAAAAAGACGTCGTTCTTCGTACGATAAACGATAATCTAGTGACTACAAATTCGCGCTCGGTCACAGGTCTGAACACCATCTGAAATAAAAAAAAGCTGAGCCAAAGAACACGTAGAACCAAAACGAACAAACACGATCAGCTTCCGGAAGAACAAGAACTAACTGCCCATAAAGCAAACTAAATAAATAAATAAATAAAAAATAAAAAAAATTTAAAAAAATTGTTGAATTGTGACGCTGAAGGTCAGTGGATCGGAACACGCCAGTACTTAAATTTTTTCCCTACAAGAGTTTCAGACACTGTTGTTAATTAATTTTTTATTATTTAGATTATTATTTTGGTCCAAAACGTTTGCAAAAACTTATAAAACTACAAATCTAAAGTGGGTCGTAAAACACGCCAGTACGATTTTTCCTATACAGAAACGCGATTTACTTCTGCATATTTCTTAGGGGGATGTCCTTGCTGTGAACTAAAATCAGTCAGACAGGCTGTTCTATCCGACCGATTTCCTTCATTTTTGCTTTAAACGATAGATATTCCTTCGCAGATTTCTCATTAAGTATCAGAATTAACTTTAGTCTGTCTATCTTTCATTTTTATTCAAACGCGGTACCCTTCTGACCTTGCATTGAATACTTTAATCCGTTTGTTTTGCTATATCTTCGGTTACAATTATGGTACGCAGTTCTTTTTTACCTAACAACACTTAGCGGACCAAACTCTTTCATGTGCGCTTTTAAACACTTACATTAGTTGATTCTGAAGAAAGTTATGACTGAACATTCAACTTTACTTAATTTTCCCCCAACTTGTTTGTCATTCCACAGACGGTGCGAAGTATTTGCACGGGTCGTCTACTTACATGTTAATGAAATATTGCAGAATTTACTTATTATGAGAAGACTGAACAAATTTTATAAATCGACCGCGGTGGCCGAGGGGACTAAGGCGCTCCAGTCACGGTCTGCACGACCACTACGGTCGGGGGTTCGAATCCCACCTCGGGCATGGATATTTGTTCCGTCCTAGTTCGTAAGTAGTTCATAAGTAGTTTGTAAGTTTAGGGACTGATGACCCCGTAGTTATGTCCCATAGACTATACAAACATTTTTGAAATTTTATAAAACAGAATTTGAACCTGGTTCCTTATACTCCAACAGTAAACCACATTTTTAACCACTACGCTTTTCGTGGTTTGATTAGTTATTTGTGGAAGTGGGAACGTGCGTCCCATAGGTTGATCGATGACGTCTTGACATAGGATTTTTTTTTCTTTTCTTTAATTACTGCATACTGCGAGAATACGTTGGCAGGACGAAGACCTTTAGGGAGGCTTAAAGTAAGAGAACAGATGGCGAAGGATCTCCGGATACTGGTAGCAAGGCTAGAAAAAGCCGAAGATAATATTGTGGAAGAGGCTCTTTGACGAGGTCAAAAACCAACCGCTGTTTGTGGAGACAGGAGAGTAAAGTAGAGTAAGTAGTTTCTTTCATTACAGCTCTAAAGCAAACCGAATGCGCTAAGCTACCGCTGCGGCACGATGGAAAGAAACGTTGGTATTAATTCCTACGGTAATAAACATGTTAGACCTCAGGGGGAACTTTTTTTTTTTTTTTTTTGCAGTTGTGTCACTATTTACATTTGTTGTCATGAAACAGCATACAGCAAGTTATAATATCAAACAAGGACAAAACAGGCTGGGAAGTGTGACTTTGACAAGCACCTTGTAAAAACAACTAGACTGACTGAAGGCGCTGACGACGCGGAATACTTTGAACCCCATTTGAATGTCATCATGGCGGTAAGAGTCTGCCAAGTGTAGATGTATTAAGGTTTTTACGGACACATATCGAACAATATATATTTTTGGTGCATACCTGTAACATTTGTCAGTCATAGCTATTCTGTCTACATGTCCCAGGATATATGAGTAACAATGGTGAGGCGTTGTGAAGCGTTTAATTGCACGAAAAATTCGGTAAAAAAGCGAATGAGACCTTTCATATATTCGTTGATGTATTTAGATATTTAGCGACTTTGTCATCCCAGCCACACTTTCAGAAGGGATAGATCACTGAATTTACATTATTTTAAAGAGTACCCAGCTGCTACTTTTGACAGTCATAGTGTACATGAGGCTGGAAACCTGCTGCTGAATACATTTCACCTTGAAAGTTTGGAGAAAGGAAAGAAGGAAACAAAGAAAAGCCGATGCTGTTTGTTCAAAAACTAAATTCCCAATATGTGCGTACATGCTTACATATTTTGATGTTTGTGTTCGCAGTAGACCACTTAACGGATTACGGGGGTATGGGAATGTAGGCTCTACACATCGAGTCAATGACATCTGACGTCACTTTCTGCTACGAAGCCACTCTTCGTCTAATGACACGGCGAGTTTCACGCGAGGAAGAAATTATTTTGTTCAGAATATAAGAACTGCTATCTCTTTTATGGCACAAAGATGACTCCGTATTGGCCGTCGTTAGAAGGAACCATTAGTGGGTGTTGTTCATAGACGGCAGCGGTGGCCGAGGGGACTGAGGCGCTTCAGTCACGGTCTGCACGGTCACTACGGTCAGTGGTTCGAATCCCCCCTCGGGCATGGATATTTGTGCCGTCCTTACTGTTAGCTAGTTCATAAGTAGTTTGTCAGTTTAGGGACTGATGACCCCGTAGTTAAGTCCCATAAGCTATACAAACATTTGAAACATTTGTTGTTCTTATAACTTGCGTAATAGGAAAGTGTTGTACTTACAACTTACGCATTAGGAATACATGTCATTTTAAAAGAGTAAACTATATCTAGAAAACCGTCTCATAGATACTGTTTGTTGTAATAATCGGTGGTTAAAGGATTTTCGTATTGTGAAAAATTGTGCATTTCAATCAACTGGCACAAGGAACACCCATAAGAAATTGTTCTTGGTACCATATGTTGTAACAGTAAGTTACTTTACAACGTAAGTACGATTAACAAATTAAGCACGGAGTATAATGAAACGTGGGGACTGACTTAAAAGACCGTGCTGCACTCGCGTCCCCCTCTCACGAAATATTTTACATTTTCACATTTTCTGATAGGTTCTAAGAAAGTCTTCTTAACTTGGAAGAAGCATATTCTATAATTTTCGGTGTTACGTAAGTATAAGTGCGCGTCCTTTGTTCTGTGAGTGTGTTCTATTGTCTTCATCTATAGGACAGTAGGACAGTTTGTGCCTTACGTTCAGTAAAATATTTTGCACTTCATTGTTTCAAGACTTGTATTTTACAAGTTTCAAACATGCTGGTACTGAATAGTAGTAGTCATCAAGTAAGAATGACCAGAGACAATAATAATGTAAACCCTTGATCTGCGATAACTAGACCTTTAAAAACAAATTGGTACAATGTTTAATTGAATGGCTATTGAAATAATTTATATTCCGAGATTTACCTTGTCTTATGTCCCTGTACCGTAGAGTAGGTCTTCGACTCATTTATACGACATGCGTCGGCACTCGTACTGGTTCTGCCTGGGGCATCGTACAAATGTGTACTGCGAGTAGCCGCCAATAAGCGTAGCGTTCCACAACAGTGTAGGTGTTGGCGGTTAATCGCAGTAAACATATGAACGCTGCCCTAGGCAGTACAAGTACCAATACCACCGTATGTCTTATAAACGATTTGAAGACCTACTGCATGGTACAGGACAACAGACAAAGTAAATCTCGGAATATAAATTATTTCAACAGCCATTCAGTTAATCATTGTACCATTTTCTAGTTACCGCAGCTCAAGGGATTACATTATTATTGTCTCTGTAAGATATCCTATGGCTGCATTTCAATCTAAACACCATCACTGAGTAGGTAAAATATTAAGTACCGTACATTATTACAATTACTTATTACCGATTTCAGCATTGATTCGTAGAAGAAAAAATTAATTTTTTTTAAATTTGTCATGTAAATATTGTAAGTTCTGCTTCATTTTCTTCTTTGTCAGATATCTGAAGATACCCGAACCGGGCGGAACGCGTCATTTATAAATAATTTTTTTTTGCATCCAAAAGATTCTATTATTGAAGAACAAACGAAACGAGGAATTTAACCCGCCGCGGTGGAGTGGCCGAGTGGTCTAAGGCGCCTCGCTGCGGAGCGCGCGGTTACTCGCCGTCGGAAGTTCGAGTCCTCCATGGGGCGCGCGCGCGCGCGCGTGTGTGTGTGTGTGTGTGTGTGTGTGTTTGTTGTCCTTAGGTTAGTTTACCTTAGTTTAAATAATTTGTGAGCTACGGACTGATGACCACGCAGTTTGGTACGGTAGATTTACAAACATTTAAACATTTTTTGAATTTCACCCAGTCTGCTTCGATCAGTGAGTTTTCGGAATCCTGATGCAGACAACTGCCGCTGGAGCGCGCTGCATTTTCCACGTGTAGCCAGGCGTCTCGTTTGCACAAATGACACGGTTCTTGGCTCTCAGCAGAAAGGTAGACTAGGTATGCTGTTGTTTCGAAATGCAGTCTGTCTGCCGACGGCTTTAGGCCCATTTCACATACGTTTCCGGCTGTCGCCGTGCAGAGTTTGCAGAATTTGTACGGGAGGGGGGGGGGGGGGCAGGTGATTTTTGCACATGCCCCCAATACTTATATATGTAGTCTGTAGTAATGTCCCCTCCACGCCCCCCCCCCCCCCCCCCAATGTTCATACACACTGTTACATGGCATGCCATTTGATGGCGCTGATATTGTGTTTACACGTAGTATTCACAACCCCGACAAAACATTGGGTGGAAGTACACAGAGTTATCTGTCAAATGTAGCAATTATAGAATATCCACCCCCCCCCCCCTCATGAACGTCATTGGTATCTGGATCCTTGAGGTCCCATTCACGTCTATACTGAATGTGTTGTGTCTGTCTCTAAATGGCAGATGGTAGCCGCTGACCATCTGGGCAGTCCCACAGCAGTGAACGGCAGCCTTGGCGTTCACATTTGTGAGACACGACATGTCAGCACCACTGTTATTTCCCTCCATTTATTTCTCGTAATTTCTTCTCGTAACACTGAGCGACTAATTTCTTTACTTGAATAACGACCAATTTCTAAGGAAATTACAACGAGAGAATTCAAACAAAGAAATCCGTGGATTTATATATTCAAGGAACTGAGTTGCTAATTACAAAACATGAACGTCAAGAAAAAAAGGAAACAATGAATGTAATAGTCAAGTATTTCAAACCTGGAATATGTTATTCTTTATAGCTGTGCATAGAAGTTTAATGGTTTCATAATTTGAATATGTTAACCATCAACAGACGCAAAGTTTGTTTACAGTTAAGCAACTGTGAGCAACTTCTTTAGCTAGTGTTGAGTGACTGAGAAAAAATAGAATGGAGTTTAAATGCAGTGCCGTGAGCAATACTAAGGGCAGAGATGTGAAACTGAAAACTTTGTGTTATTATGAACTGAAGCCGTACCCCCCCCCCCCCCCCGCTCCCAACCCCGTGGTAGGCGTCCCTCTTTTTCATCAAAATAGACCGGATTATGCTGAACTTCAACTTGTTTATGCAGGTAGAAAACAAGCAAAATGAGGAACCAATTTGGTTGATAGAATAAAAATGCATCTCTTACATGGATTAATGCGGACGGTGTCCAGCCTAAACTATACATGCTGTAACGCTGCTGGGGGGGGGGGGGGGGGAGGATTCACAAACAAACTCATTCGCTCACACACATGCAAAGCCACAGCGAAACTCACCAAAATCAGCGTGCTGAGATGAGGCGGAAGCAGGCGCCGCTATCGTAGGTGAAATTCAGCAAGTCGGAGGTAGCACAAAACACAATATACAAAAACACTTTGAAGCTGGCTCTGGTCTGTCGTGCCTGTTTTGAGATGGTGCCTGTTTATAGCCAAGTTAAATTACCTCTGAATTGGACCGCGATCAAACACGCTAATGGCGACACACGGCTACGTTACATGAACGCACTCCACTGAAGGTGAAGTGGTTGAAAATCGGATTCATTATATAAAATCGCGGGGGATTCTTAAGTTACAGTCTCTTAGAAATCGATCTAGGTACTGGTTTTATATGAGAAGTGGCGTGAATTCAGGCGACTAATTGCAAACCCCGAAAGTCGAAACTCGGACCCACGTGGCTCCGAACCGATAAAATTAAATAAATTCATTTTTAGAAAATTAAAGAAAATTAACTACAGCATGCAAGCCATAGAAATGCTTAGAATTATATTAGGAAGCGTATGAAATGCAGCTACACGCGATAGGGGGCGATTACAAAGACGGATGAAGTCCACTGTCCAAAACTTGTAAAAGTGAAATAATTACAAAGTCGGAAAAATAAGAATGAGAACTACGGCGTGCCACCCCTAGAAATGCTTAGAATTACACTAAGAAGCGTAAGAAATGCAGCTAAACGCGATAGGGAGCGCTTACAGAGACGTATGAAGACCACTCTCAACAAACTCGTAGAAGTGAAATAATTATAAAGTCGGAACAATAAAATTAAGTATTACAGCATGCAACCCATGGAAATGTTTAGAACAAAGGAGGTTTACAAGGCTTGGAGAGAATTACTGACAAAGACAGAGTGCGTACTACCAGTCGGAGAAGAAACAGCAATTTAAAATAGGCGGGGAGAGAAGATCGCGAAATATTAGTGGAAATGAGAATGATACCCGCATAGTTACATGCCCGATGGGCATGGAACAAACAAGAGTGGAAGCTGAAGGCTTTTTCTATGAACCAACCACGTGGAACACATATCAATCACGGAAGGAAACGATGAGTAGATTTTTACATGCACTGTACAAAAATGAACATATCGTCTATTAGAAATCGGTCCGCACAAAACTAGAAAGTACTTACACAGTGTTCACACACTGCCACATGATCACAAAAGGTTTTTACATATCAGGCCATTACCAAACTGCAACTAGAATCAAATGTTCAAATGTTTGTTAAGCTTATGGGACTTAACTACGTGGACATCAGTCCCTAAACTTACAAACTACTTATGAACTAGCTAAGACTAAGGACGGCACAAATATCCATGCCCTAGGGGGGATTCGAACCCCCGACCGTAGTTGCCGTGCAGACCGTGACTGGAGCGCCTCAGTCCCCTCGGCCACTGCGGCCGGCTCAACTAGAATCACACACACCGCGTTTATGTGTTGTAAATCACTGAACTGAAAAACGTGAACACATTTCCGCACACGATTGGAGAAAATATTCCCAAGAAATGATTCTAAGTTCACGAGCCAAAGTTAAACGAGCTAGACATTGAAATGCTACCGTTTTCAAACACAAGAGCAGAATCAACACTACCTCACCAGAAGACCAGCACAGAATGACCAGACCGAGCGGCCACGAGACGCGGGAAGCCACCGGAATCCGGAAAAACCTAGATCAGCGGTGGTGAGGGCGGAGAGACTCTCCCTAGAGAAGGCTCGACAACTGGACTGTAACCAAAGGGTGTTGAAACCTCTTTGGTAACCTCAGCAGCTATTGACTCTTAGCCAGAGAGAACGATGCAAGGAGAGCTATCACTCTCCACATTCAGACAGCCACAGATTCTCGCACATCCACTTAAAAGTAAGAGACGTACACTTTCTCACAGGGACAGTGGCGTAGCGGAGAAGTCACGTTTGTGCTACATTAATTAATATAATAACAAATTATTAACATAACAAAATCAGAAAAACCTAGCAATATTAACTAATATTTTAACACATGAAATAAAAATGCTATTCCTCAAGCCTTGAAAAGAGTGGGGTTCAAGTTTTAATCAAAATGATAATCTAGCGACATTAAATAAATTCAGACTACAAATCCAAAGGTCGCGGGTTCGATCACCGCCAGGTCCTAGTACTTTAATCTGCCACTTACCACTTCTTTCACCTCTGGCAGTATTGCTCATGTGAAAAATACCGAATTGCACCGTGGTTCGGAACCCACGTTAAACTGTAGGTTCCTCTATAACTGGCTGGGTAAGTCAGTTCGAAGGTCGGAGGAAGGCAACGGCATACCACCTCCAAACAGGACCATGCCTAGTATAGCATTGTGGTGTTCAAACCAATATTCAAATTGTTGACTGCTTTACCTTTTTTAACTTTACAGAAATATACAAAAATATATGGAAGGCGACAGACGTTCGTCTTTCAAAGTTAAGAATTGAATATTACGAAAAATTAAAAAAAAAAAAAAAAAAAAAAAAAAAAAAAAAAAAAAAAAAAAAAAAAAAAAATGGACGGCAGTTTGATCCGACCACAGGCTCTTATGATCGAAACTGCAAGCGCTAACTGTGCTTCTTTTATCTGTACTAATATGCCACGAGCGACGGTTTATAATATAGTGGCAAAACGTGTGGAGAATTTGAAGTATCATCCTAAAATTTCTTTTTCTTTTTACCACACATAATTTTTATATTCTAAACATCTATGACAAACCACCTTTCGAATTATGTACATTTCATTGGCCTTCTTGTATGATTGATATTAAAAACCTGTATCCACAATTTCTTATTAGCGTATTTATATAATGACTAGCTGCTCCCCGCGGTGTTACCCGCGGTTCAACAGTCAGACATTAAAGTGCCAAAAAAGGGCATAAATAACTATATGACTGTTTGCGACATTGTTAGCACAGAATATGTAATTGTCTTGGAACGGATGGAGAGCCAGAAATCTATTGCAATACGTCCCTGTAAACGACGTTTCGAGACTTCTTGTTCTCCGAGTATACGTAGAGATTTCTAGCTCTCGATACACGGGAGCAGTCTACGTAGAGCTGTCCGTGCGAGAAACCTGGCACTTTTAATTTTTGTCCTTGACTCTTGTTTATAGTAATCGAGAAGGCCACTTTCGATGGGAACTGTAACCGTTTAAACTGGAATGGCAAGATTGTTAGGATGATGGGAATTCGTGGTATTAATACAGTCTCTCCCTTGGCCCACCGGTGATGATGGTGGCCTGCACGATATGCCTTCTCAGGTCCGTGATACGTAACCTGGTGCCATTGCATAATCGTAATGCATCCAAGTTACGCATCAATAAAACAGGCACACCCACCTTCAGCTCCAACTTGTGGGATGGCACCCCTGACAGTAAGTAACTACAATAACAACAATACAGTAATCGAAAACAAATGCCAAGTAAAGGAACAAAATAAACAGCAAACCTAACGGAGAAAAGTAACGAAATAAACAACAAACCTAACGGAAAAAAGTAACGAAATAAAAAAGAAATCCAACGGAGAAACGAATTGTTAAGATCCTACAAATGAAAAGCGAACCAAGAAACAACAAATGTAACGAATAAAGAAACTATCCTGATCCTCTAAATACGAAAGAAACGAATGAAAGAAGCAATAAATATAACAGGGAAAAAAAAAACCAACGAAGTCTTAGAAACCAACGAAATCACCAGAGAAAGATTGAATCTGTGAAATCTAACCAGCAAAGTCACGTCAATGCACTAAAAGCAAACGTTCGAATGTTATAAATAATCGAAATCACCAAAGAAACTATTATTCATTGAAATCCAAAGAGAATACAATTTTAAAGAATTACGATAACATCACAATGTTCGAACATCTATAGTTGTAGGTGACAGACCAATACACGTCATCGAAAACCAAGGAGAAAACAATATTTAAGAACCTGGATAATATCACAATTGAATACACATTATACGTCCTGAGAAATATTTTCATGAGTGTTATACTGCCTGCCATCTGTTGAGTGCATTTGCTACTACTTTCGTTGCAGTTTACGTTACGTGGCAGTTCGCGCTTTGTACACAAAATAGGGCTTGGTATCTAGATCCCATTCTACACAAAACGTCAATGTTTTTTCTTGCCATGGTACTTAGAGCATATTTTATTTAAAGTCTTCAATTTATATACATACTTCCTTCATTTGTTACAACAAATGAAAATGAATGCGGCATAAACGCCAACATTCAGATTTCTTGCGTATGTAATTATATATCAGTTAAGCCGTTTTGGCAGTATCCCAGAATCCTTTGTATATTCGAAAGTAAAAAAGATGACAATAACAAAGAAAAAAAATTTCACTGTAGCGGGACACGAACCATTGCCCAAAATAACGGAAGTTTATAGAATGACGCGTTAACACTCACGGCTATACATGACATACAGTACAAAGTGTCTCTTCTGTTATATTAGAAGCTTCTTACAACCGTTACGTATTTCTATGGGACTTTTTTTTTATTTCAAATAAATAACTTGTAATAAACATTTTGAAAAGTAGCCTATGTCCTAATCCAAGACATAAGAAATCTCTATATGAAATTCCATCTAAATCAGTGCTGCAGTTTTAGCGTGATGCGGTAACAAACATACAAACTTTCGCATTTATAATATGTATAGGATAACTCAGCAAAAACCCTCCCCAATTTTCATAATATTACTCATCAAAGCATTCTCCCTCCATTTTAATGTTACATATAATTTTTGTATTATTTTCAGCTGAGTATTAGGTTCGGGGGAATTTTTCCGGCCGGTCGCGGTGGCCGAGGGGACTAAGGTGCTCCAGTCACGGTCTGCACGGCCACTACGGTCGGGGATTCGAATTCCCCTCGGACATGGATATTTGTGCCGTCCTAGTTCGTAAGTAATTCATAAGTAGTTTGTAAGTTTAGGGACTGATGACCCCGTAGTAAAGTCCCACAGACTCTACAAACATTTGAACATTTTTTTTTTTTTTTTTTAATTTTTCCGGAAAAAGTGGAAGGCCCATTACGAAACACTCTGGGAAGCACTGCGGTCTAGCCCGCTGAGCGCCGTTTTGACGACTGCCGGGCAAGAGTCAAGTGGGCCAATGGGTAGGCGGATGTGAGGCGCGGCCCTGTCGTCCGCGGCGAATAAGGATTCCGCTTACCGATCGGCAGATAACGGCCGTCCTTGCGCCGGCCTCTGTCGGACGAGGCGGGAGCGGCCGCGCGTCGCGTGCTGTCGCTCTGGCGTGTCGTGCCGTGCCGTGACGTGACGAGGCCACATCTGCCACACACTGTGGCCCGGATTTTTCGCAGGCGAAGGTCGATTTTTTTTATAGGAGACATGTTGCTACTTTTTGAGGAAATATTACTCTCTGTAGTAATTAACGCGTTAATCACAGTGCGTGTTCGGACTACATCGTAAACAGCTGCTTGCCCATATAGAGTACATGTGAGAGATTTATGACGTTGCTAACGTTTATGAGTACATTAATGGGAGCGTTCAGGTGCGTGTGTATTGGCAATCAAAATCTCAGATCACTTCCGGAAGTTCTAGCAAATTGAAATGTGTGCATTGGGAATGTAATCGTCAAACAATCTGTGCCGAGTGTCGCAACATACGCAGTGTTACTCAAATGTCTGTAAATCTATCGGACCAAACTGCGTGGTCATCAGTCCGTAACTTACAAACTACTTAAACCTAGGTAAACTAACATAAGGACAACACACATACCTATGCCCCAGGGAGGACTCGAACCTCCACGGCTAGCAACCGTGCGCTCCGTAGCGAGGCGCTTTAGACCGCTCGGCTACTCCACCGCGGCGCAGTGTTACTGTCGGGTTGTAGAACTCTTCTCCAATCCACGTTGATGGGCTTTTCTAACATTAACTACTTCTCGTCATATCCCATAAATCAATAACGAGACTTTTACGTTATCAGTAGAAACGCCAGAAGACAATCGAAATCCAAGATGCCTTGCAGAGAGTCGGTGGTTGTTAAAGGGAGTGCCGCGGCGGAGCGGCTGAGCGCATTGAGGCGCTAGGCTGCGATGCGCGAGGCCTTTCCCCGCCAGGGGTTCGAATCCCCCCTCGGGCATAGATGTTCGTGCTGTCTTTAGTATAAGCTAGTTCATAAGCAGTTCGTAAGTTTTTGGGACTGATGACCCAGCAGTTAAGTCCCATAAGCTTTACATGAGGCCTAATTGAAAATAGACCTTCTTAGGAAAAGACGCGTCAGTTTGTTGTGGATACTCATCAGCAATCCTCTATTCTAACAAGTCAAATAAACAACATAAGGTTTTAGTTTACACTTTTTTTATTCGATGTTGAAATGTTTGTAAAAATATTGGAGCAAACTGCTTTGGTCATAATCACTAGACTCACAAACTACACACTCATGCCCAGTCCTTAGCATGACACTTCAGACCGCGCGGCACTTGTTTCATTATCAGAAAGGAATATAACATAGAATATAATCCTTAGTTATTCTAGGCGATCGAAAACTTCTCACCTGCAGCCATTAAAGTTAGAACCCTGGTCTTAAAGAGACATAAAGCACTAGCAAAATGTATAAAATTCAATAAGGTTTGACCAAAATTATTATTTTTAAACGATCTTTGAGTAGAAAAACTACAATAATTTTCACCTTTTGTCTCCAAGTTCCTTAGGACAAAACGACCATTTTACGAATTACCTACGTTGTGTGGTTACTTTTCTCTTTGTTTTTTTGTCTTACTTTAGCATCTTAGCTCATCGGTAGGTTTGTTACTGTTACGAACGGTGTCAACGATCTCTGGCTTACAATCAGGTGAACATTATAGTCCTTAACCCCCATTATTTATTTGCCCGCCTTTTTATTTTAATGGTCAATGTCATTTTTAAACCAGATTTACACATTGTGTAACGCAGACGGCGGACCGTTCCGTCAACAGGCTACAGCAGCTTCCTCGCCCTAGCCTTGACCAACTTAATCCTCTGTCTGTAATGACCTCTAAATTTACGGAACGTTAAACGTAACCTTCCTTTCTTGTTCCCCTTACTTTCCTTTTAGTTTGCTAAAGTTTAACGGCTCTTTGTTAGGAGTGTCATTAGCCCAGTTTGCCATGAACGGGAGGGGTTTATCATCCATGTCCCAGCTGAATGAACTCACGTGTCTTATGTGAGTGCTGATTCAGAAAATCAATTGTACTCCCGCGCACCAGTCCAAAGATGATAGTGACGCCACCTGCAGTGGAAGACGAGAAAGGTGTAGTACTTCAGGAACTTTCAATCACTTCAGTTTTATAAATTGTAGTCACTGCTGCTACGCAAACGATGCTTCAACGCAAACTGTTTGTACTAGATATTTCCTTGTTATTATGGAACAGCTGTTTTACGCATTTAGAAATTTACCAGTCAATATCAAATACTGCAAACTGTAGGTCCTCTTATAACTGGCTGGGTAAATCAGTTCGAAGTTCGGAGGAAGACAACGGCATACCACTCCAAACAGAACCACGCTTAGTAAAGCACTGTGGTATTCAAACCAACCTTCGGATTGTTGACTGCCTTGCCTTATATACACTTAAATGTAAGCGTACGCTGCCGCGGCTGCTGTCACAACCTGTACAATAACAGGGGAGTGAGGCCACATTGTCAGTTGTCAAGAAAATGACCGATGTTTCGGCCACTGTGGCTAGTGACCTCCTTTTCGGTATCTGTCAGGCAAATACCTGAAAGAAGGCCGGTCGGTTTCTTAAAGATTGACATTGCGGTCTCACACCCAAAAGAATTTGATTTGCTATATGCTATTTTTAAGCAGTTTTTCTTAACTAGATCGCTTGTAAATGTACAGGGTGATTTTTACCACCGTGTGCAAACTGTAGGGATCGATCGAGGAGAGGATACGGAACACAGAAGGTGTTATGAATTTATGTCAGGAAGTACATGGTTTACTTGCTGGAGATCGTTCATTCATTCATATTTTGTTGCAGAGGCTGTGGTTTAAATGCGCTGTATCACAATTCCAGTATGTTTTCAAAATTCTTTCCGTGTATTTCAACGAATGAGTTTTAGTTGTTTCCTTTAACACACCAACGCTACAATCTCAGTTGTAACAGTACTGCATGAATACGTTGCTCTTCTGTCCCTACATCTGGAATGCGCTCTGCAGATAACCTAGAACCGGACATCGCACAGGTTAGGAGTCGGTGACGGAGCAGTCCATGCAAACGGAAATCCTTGTCCGATCAGTTGACTGGGGAAGACGTGATTTATATGCGTTCGGACGTTAACGGCGATGTGGGCTGGAGAACGAGAATGTAGCAATTCTTCGATTCGTCAGTGGCACAGTACAGGAAAGGTGCCTAATATGACACACATTAGTAAACCCATTTTAAGGACCTAAAGTAAATGTAATTATATTTCTGTCAAGTTAATTCCAACTTCCATTATTTAATAATATAATACATTTATCACATTTGCAATAATAAACAAACTTTCGAAGGCATTATGAAATCTTCACAAACAAGTCATTTCGTAGACCAGGTCGAGGTTTCCTAATATGAGACGATAACAATATTTCCTTCATTTCTTATAACAAAATAGTGATATGTGAATTTACAATTTTTACATGTGCATTCATTTCTGTTAACCTCCACTCATTTCACACTAGATTCAGGGCTAACAAAATTGTCCTAGATGTGACACTGCAATCTTCACTGCAATCTTTTGTGGAGAATAAGGGTAACCAGAATTAAAAGGGGAGAATGTGTTGGTGTCAGATACCGTCTATCTTTCGAGAGATCTGGAGTAAATTGCAAATTACTAAGACACTCTTTGCGCTTACCTATACTTTTACTAGATAACGTATAGCCTTACGATCTGATTTACAACAGATGCATGGTACTCATGTATTCAGAATAATTGGAGCCTTTCATGGCGTTTTTTACAGTCTTTTGATTGAACGCATGTGAGATCGTGGTGCTTTCCAGTTATGAGTGTACGTTTTTTTAAAAAAAAAAAAAATTCTGAGACATCATGGAATCATCAGCTTAACTTTAGTAGGAAGTGTGTGGGGTAAAAATCGTAGAGAGAGACCGAGAGAGGAATACAGTAAGCAGGTTCAAAAGGATGCCGGATGAAGAGCCTACATATGAAAGGGCAGCATGTATACACCAAACCATCAGATCACAACAACAACAACGACGACGACTAAGAAAAGTATGCTGTAGAGTTCACACGAAACGTAGACCAACTGTCAAAATGGAACTTAACTACGGGGTGATCAGTCCCTTAACGTACAAACTTGTTATGAACTATCTAAAACTAAGGACGGCACAAATATCCATGCCCGAGGGGGGATTCGAACCCCCGACTGTAGTGGCCGTGCAGACCGTGACTGGAGCGCCTCAGTCCCCTCGGCCACCGCGGCCGGCGACAGTTCTTGAAATATAATGCCTGAAGGTACAAGATGCGATTTTCTGAGTCTATTGTGTGATATTAAAAGATGGTACTAATATCGGTTGACTAATACGCACTGTAATATTATTTTATTAGGTACCGTTCGATATCATTCTCTTTGTAAAGTATCTTCTCCTTAAATATCTGCAAAATCACTTTACGATAAAAACAATATGGGTTAATAACAGTAATATATAATATAGTTTGGCTCAGTGACCTTGTGCAAGTCTTTCAGCTGCGCACCACTTCGATAACTAGCGTGCCGGCCGCAGTGGCCGAGCGGTCTGCGGCGTGCCAGTCCCAGTTTGCACGGCCGCTACGGTCGAGGATTCGAATCGCCCTCTCGGGCATGGACGTTTGTACCATGTTTACTATAAGGTAGTTCATAAGTTAGTTTAGGGACTGATAACCCCGTAGTTAAGTTCCTTAAGCTTAACAAACATTTGGTGCCCTGCGTGTCCCTAACCTACCCCAGTTATTCAACCCGTGGAGGAGGACCTACAGTTTACTGCGGAATGCTAACCACATGTCGTTTCTAATGACTGCACACATCGTTGAGAAGTGAAGGCTGGACTAAAACGCAGACTGGAAAATCCCGTGACTGCTCGGTTTCTTGTCGAGCGCTTCACTCTGAAACAATCTGGTCCGACACCATGGGTTACGTAAAGAGTGACGAGGTAGTGTGGCTACAAGCAAGTAAATGTTTTGCCTATGGCACATCGCGTTAACGGGCAGTGCAGTAATTTGTGGTTGGCTGCTGCACACGCCCAATTTGGGTGGACATGTTATAATTTTTTCTCTTGTGTTCACAGAGAACGCCCTCTCAACAATCTGCAGGTGTTGTGACCGCACGATGTATAAATGGACAGTGGCGAAGGGGAATTCGTCTAAAGGACAGATTATTGCTGCTCAGAAAGGAATTTCGAAAACACGAATGTACTGTTCACACTATTTTACTTTTTCGTATTACTCTTATGATTTACAGAATTATGAGAGAAGAAACTAATTAAAAGAATAAATTACACATATTGATCTACTATTTTTGCACAGAAAATTCACTATTAAATGAATGAAAGAAACTATACAAGAATAAAGAGTAATAGTAAACGGTAAGTTGCATGTGGAGATTTAAGTCACTTCGGAGAGTGACCACGGATAGTCAATATTTAAGGCTAAATTTCGCGAAAATTAGAAAATACGGGTTTGAATGACACCGTGGCACCAAGTACTGGTATGGTGAATGCTAATAGCCGTCATCTATTTCATAAAATGCAACTTTAACCATCAGCTGTTTTATTAAAATCGACTTGTTTCGGTCCAGGACCATCATCATAGATAGAATGGTATTAAAACATGTTAGCCAACAGCATTAAATAAAATAGATCTGGCTGAAAACATGTTTGTTTTGACTATGATAATCTAGTTTGACATCTGTAATTTTATTGAAAGTGACTCCTGCTGTTTTCAGCCAGATCTATTTTAATTAATACTGTTGACTAACATCTTTTAATACCTTTTTATGTATGATGAAGGTACTGGACCGAAACTAGTCGATTTTATGGATTTTAAAGAAACAGTTGATGCTTAAAGATGCATTTTTTAAAACAAATTTTAATGTAATCTACTAGTTGAACAGACGATGCTTAATAATTTGTGCTGAAAGGTTCTCCTTTTTCATGTCTGAATCTATTTTGCATCGGTGTGCAGTGGTCGTTGAAATTTATGAAAAGAAAACGGCGACCAGTGCCGAAACAGTCTGATTTGTTGCAAATCGATTCCGACTATGTGACAGGCATAAGACCTATAGTATACATCAGCATTTATAGTCATATTAGATTGCAGGTATCATGCAGTTGTCCATATGCCGATCGATGCACACGGTGGTTTTCAAAATGTGGCTTTTCAGCCTTTCCAGACGGATCTGTGGCAAAAAAAATTTCGGCTTTGCCGACGGGTGATACTGTTCTTGTTCCAAAATATGTTATCGATGCAACTGCAACATGGTGGTATTGCTGCTGTCTTTGCTTCAAGGTATGATAGTTGGTAATAGCAGGGCGGCATCAAAGTATGGCAAGGACGCTGTTGGTGGTTCCAAGTCTTCATTAACGTCCTTCTATTGAGCTCACTTCGATCGTAATCATTCATGCTGGTAGGGGGAGAGGAGGCTTTGGAGCTGCATCCAGCTGTTTCTCCACGCCACACACGAGGCTGCACAAGAGAGAGAGAGAGAGAGAGAGAGAGAGAGAGAGAGAGAGAGAGAGAGAGAGAGAGAGAGACTTTCGATTTGTGATTATTTATATGTCATCCAATAAATAACGCAAATTAATGTTTGTTAAAATTTTATCCGTTAATGATGTGAAACCTGTGCATGTAATTAAATTTCCAGGTAAAAAACTAGTCACCTTTCATTGCCTTTCTTGCCGGCCGCGGTGGCCGAGGTGACTGAGGCGCTCCAGTCACGGTCAGCACGGCCACTACGGTCGGGGGTTCGAATCCCCCCTCGGGCATGGATATTTGTGCCGTCCTAGTTCGTAAGTAGTTCATAAGTAGTTTGTAAGTTTAGGGACTGATGACCCCGTAGTTAAGTCCCATAAGCTTAACAAACATTTGAACATTTTTGAACATTGCCTTTCTTCAGTGTTTAGTAACAATGACCGGTTTCTAACTGCCTAAAATTCAACATATGGAACATTTTAAGATATGATATAAACAATCTGAAAGTCGTTTCGTTGTGGCGAGGTATAACATGTTGCGTTTAATATCTCGCCGGAGCTTGCATATTATTCAAATCGTACCTTATGTAGCATCTGATGAGGAACTAACAGTTCCCAGGCGGTCTTGATTAATAAATAATTAAGGAAACCAATAAAAGGTGACTGGTCCCAGTGTTTCCTGGATAGATTTAATGATTTTTGTTTGTTGTCAATGCAAACACAAAGCGAAAATGTTTGTTTGAAGATATACGTCCGTAAAAGAATGTAATATGAGTACTGATGTGAACATACGACTTATATTTCCACCTAAAGAAAAACACAAGCATTTGTCGACTCGAGATAGTACCGCTTGGAGTCTTCACCGCATAAGAAATATCTACTGTCATTATTTAGTCGACAGTGGGAGAGAAAGTAAACTTCCTGATCATCATATCTTTCAACGACGTCCTGAGCTATGCCTCACAGCAATATCAGAATGTATAGATGACGATACTTATGTGGACTGCGTGCAGGCGAAGCCAATTAAAATATTGGTCACTAAAGAAATTTTCACCACCAGTATTTGCTCCACTTTGCATGTGGAGTACTAGATCAGCTTCACGACTCTGCCAAGGAAGCTTCCTTCGGTAATCTGATCGTGCATTTGAAAGTCCCTGCTGGTTTGTGTGACCGGGACTCGAAACCAGGACCTTTGCCTTTTGCGGGCAAGCGCTCTGCCGACTGAGCTACCTCTGCACGCCTCACTGCCTGTCTTCACAACTTTAATTCCACCAATACTACTCCTACATTCCAAATATCACAAAAGATTTCCTGTGAAACTTGGAGGACTAGCACTCCTAGAATAATGTATACTGTGGAGAAATGGCTTAGCCGCGTGTTAGGGTATGTTCTCGGGATGTGGCTTTTACATTGCAGCGGAGTATGCGCTATTATGAAAGGTGCTGGGTTGGAACCTCGGTCTAGCATACTTTTAATCTTCTAAGATGTTTACTGTCAGCGCTCAATCCTTTGCAGAATGAAAACTTCGTTCTCGTATCAGTGCATTTGTTTGTAGACAGTAATAATATGGAAACTGAAAACGAATTGTTATTCAGGGTTTGCAATGCCGCATCTACGAAATTACACAACCGGTGTACAAACATAATATCGACGTCCCTCGCCTGCTAGTCAGGAGTACATCACCATGACATGGAGCCAATTCAGCGCACCTCTCAGAGTGCCATCCGGGGAGACCCACCCCTCCTAGATCCAGCGCTGATGATTTGAACCCTGTGGTTGCGTAGACTTTCCCGGCGTAGTAACTGATAATATTCATCTCGGGTATGCAGCCGGATACCGTCGTCAACTAGACACGATATTTCAGCAGACCAACTGGCTGCCATCTTCAGGTGAGAGCGCTAATACACTAACTCACCGGAAACTGAGGCAGAACAAGAAACAGTAGCCCCTTTATACAGCGCTGATGACCCATCGCGCGTGCGCGAAACCAATGTAGAAGCAGTAGAAGCCACCTAGGCGCAATAGAACTAGTAGCGCGCCGGTGGAGAAAAACGGCAAAAACGATAGGTCGAAAACAAGGCTAGATAAAAGAAACAGCAGGTCGAAATGAAGATCGTTGTTGCTTGATGTCAGATAAGATCGGGTTCCAAGTTTTATTTAGAGGAAAGCCCTTGTCCCTATTAATAATATTATCGGCCATACGAATTTCCATGGATTCTTTAAGAACACATTCCCAGTAGCGAGAAGCAGGAGGGTTTGAATCCTGTGTCCACGCATCTTCCTGACTTCCTACTGGAAACACTATCCGATCGTTATGGTTTAACCAGTACTGCTATTGCAACAGCGAGACAGCACGACTTAATTAAATTTCGGAATACCGGATAGTAAGTCATTTCTTGACACGTATTAATATTGTAACAGCTACAACGTTTGCCAGCCCCTCCCCCCCCCAGGCGTGTTTTGCAGGAAGGCGATGTTATGGAGCGATCGTTCTCGTACTTCCAATCTACTCCGGAATGCTTTTGTCTGATAGCGGGATAATACCGCATAACAGTTAGCTGGCCGTGACTGGGACTTCGGTGGCCAGGCAGACGCTGAAGAATTTGAAGGTCTGTCCTTGTGAAATATGAATTGTCATAGAGAAAGGAGACCTTTAGCGTGAAGCGAAACCTTTATGCGCCAACGACCAACGAAGCGCAGTATTGGACGCGGAACAGGATCACTGGGGCGTATAACTGCCCACCACTGGCTGGTCAATCGTGAGCCCAGTTACTACCGGAACCGTGAGTGAACTGTGGACGATGAGATACTATTGCCATCTTTAGCTGCTGTCAAACGCTTTACATTAGTAACTGCAAGAACACTCAGGAATGGAAGATATGTGGTGGCATAGCCAATTACATCCCCTTAACACGTCGCGGTGTAGTATCCGAGCGGTCTAAGGCGCCTCGATGCGGAACGCGCGGTTACTCGCCGTCGGAGGTTCGAGTCCTCCCTGGGGCATGGGTGTGTGTGTTGTCCTTAGGTTAGTTTACCTTAGTTTAAGTAGTTTGAAAGCTACGTACTGAAGACCACTCATTTTGGTCCGACAGATTTACAAACATTTGAACATTTTTCCTCTTAATACGTTGTTTTTTAAGTTTTCAACTACTAATTATTAACTCATTCTTTCTTGGAGGAAGACAACAGTTGTAATGTATTTGGATATAATTTTAGGGTGTGCTCGTAGACAATATGTATATCCCAAAACATTTGGTCAATTACTTAACATCGTCCACCTGACGATTTTGGGCAGTTGTTGCAGTCATATATTGGTCTATTTCCTCTTCCACCAGGGATATATTGGATCATTACTTCAACGTCATCCATCGATATTAAGGTGTACTGTGTCTCCTGAAGATTTTTCTTCTTTTAGATAGCTGTTCCAAATTTCGAGCTGGGGTTAGTAGTTGCATCACGAGCGATTCTACGTCACATGAAACAAAATATTGATTATATGCCACGATCGTAATAATACCTTATGTTGGCGGCAGGAAGTGCAATATTAATATATGCCAAATCCGCGTTTAACACAGTACCGACTCTGCTTGTGCTGGAAAGGGCCAGAGAGATAGCATTAATACCTTATGTATGACGACCCGTTTCGGTACACTATGGTATCACCTTACATCATAAATGCTCGATATCTCATGTGAACATTATGTACTTAAACAAACTGCATTAATTTTTTTAAATTCATTTTATGTGTGACGTACCTCTTGTAAGTATACGATGAAATGATCGTGTGGCATATTTGGCCAGGAGATCCCGTGCGGGACTGTTCGCCCACCTGGAGCAAGTCTTCTCAATTGACGTCACTTCGACGACTTGCGTGTCGATGACGATGAGTACATCACACAACACCTACCGGAAATCGAACCCAGGACCCCTGCATGGTAGTCAGCGAAGCTGCCGTTTGAGCTACGGGAGGTGGACAAGTATACCAGAAGACTTTATCACAGATTACCGAAATAGGTGGCCACAAACAGTATAATTGTGATCTTAGCAGAGAATCAATATCTAGTTTCATGTATCCGATTCGCCATACTGGACAGCGTCTAGCCGTTTTATGTCACTCGTTCTCAATTTACTTACTTACTTATTTCCTGTCGTTGCCTCTGGAACATAGGGCCGAAACGAAATTTCTCCGCCTGATGCGATTTCTATCAAGTCTCTTCACTTCACTCCAGGTTTTCCTATCCTCTGCAGCTTCTCTCTGGATCGTTCTTTTCCAGGTGTGTTTGGGACGACCGCGTTTCCTATCTCCTTGAGGGTTCCAGTCCAACGCCACCTTTTCAATAGCTTCAGCAGGTTTCCTTAACGCATGCCCAATCCATTTCCATTTCATCGCCTTGATTTTTATGTGGATTGGTTGCTGATTTGTCTCTCTCCAAACTTCTTCATTCGTCATTATATTTGGCCAACTAACGTATAAATTTCGCCGGAGACAACGGTTAATAAGAACTTGGAGCTGGTTTTTGATATGGTTAGTCACTTTCCAAGTTTCGCAACCATACATCAGAACTGCCTTCACGCTGCTATTGAAAAGCCGGAGTTTTGTTGTCCTTGAAATGTTCCTGTTTCTCCAAATGGGGTACAGCTGGACAAACGCACCATTTGCTTTGCGGATGCGACTGCGGACATCCTCCTCAGCGCCTCCTGTAGTTGTGACTATACTTCTGAGGTAGAGGAAAAATTGGACCTGCTCTATATCCTCTCCATTAATGGTCAGCCTAGTGGTAGTGATCGAGTTTTGGTTTTTCGGACATTTATCTTGAGGCCTGCAGCTTCTCTTTCTCTCTGTAACCTGACCAGTTTCTCTTCGACGTCTCGATATATCTGTGCCATTAAACAGATGTCGTCTGCGAAATCTAGATCTTCGAGCGTATCCCGCATCCCCCACTGCACACCTCTCTGCCGTCCCCTAATTACTCTCTTCATCACATGATCCAAAACCAAAAGAAATAATGTTGGCGAGAGAATACAGCCTTGTCGTACTTTACCATAATGAATTTCAAGATATGAAATGTACTTCGGAACCGCTGTTTCGCTCATCCGTGCCACTTGCCCGGCCTTCTTCAGTTTGGCATTACGACAAGTGGTTCCTTTTACATGATAATAGTTCATTTTTATGCCGCCTTCTCCACCTCTGTCCTTCGCTGCAGTGCCGTGTTATTCTTCGCAGTATCTGTTTCTTAAAGACATCGACAGGTTTCGTCTTACTGTTTGTGGCCAAGTACTACGGGTCACTTGCGCACTGATCTTACGTTTCGTATTTTATTAATCGAGGGGCAAGACAAAGTCTTTGAAGAATGTTTTGGTAGGGCTAAATAACGTTTACTGAATGGCAAGAGAAACAGATTAATTTTTCACTAGATATCATTGATGTAGGTCATGGACAATAAACAGCATATAAAGTACTTAACCTTTTCAGACAGACAATGAGCTAAGTATGCTACTCAAAAAGCCACGTATTTCTCTAAAAAAAATCATTATTATTCCACCCCACTCTAACACAAACGACTCCTTCCTTGCCCTCCAAAATCTTGGACTATATGTCATCGGCGTAGGCTAATCTTAGCGAAAAAGATCTATCGTGTCCACTTCATAAGCGCTACCTGCGCATTACGTCTTAGTAGTCTGGCAGCATCTAGTGTTCCTATTACATGTTGCCACAGAAAAACTTTGGCTCTGAAGAAGGGAAGAGCCTCAAACGCTACAGATGTTTCTTCTTAATGCAACCAACGCTTTGTTCACTTTCACAGTATTCACCTGAGACTAATTATGTATTATTTGTTATTAAGAGTTTTCCTTGCGGTGTTATGACTGCCCACTCAGTCTGTTATTTGTATTTAAATATTTAAATAAATAAAAATAAATAAATCGCTGACGAAATTGCTGCCTTTTGGTGAAAGAGTATGAAGTTTATTATCACTCGTTACTCCGTGGAAAGAGTGAGGATATGCTGTTGTATATTTTATCTTGGATTACGTGTCACGATTTGTACCTTTCCCAGGTACGTGGATATACTTAGATGTTTAATATTAGAAAGTATTGTTCGAAGTGCTTACATTTTTTCAGAACGGGCAGATCACTGAATTCACATTCTTTCTTTTAAGAGTACGTAGCTGTTAATTATGACAGTCATAGTACGCATAGGACTCGAGAAGTGCTATTAAATAAAATTCACTTAAAAATTTGGATCAGTAAACATTTCACTGCTCTTTGGCGCCTCTTCTTTTTGATTAAGCAGATTTGGCAAATTTCTTGTGGCGCGTAAAAATCGTTGAAGATGGACTGATTGTTGTTTCTTCATAAACCCACTATAAATGCTCCTGTTTCAGCTTATAAAAGGTAAAAATACACATCCTGAAATAAAAATTGGCATCTTCTCTTATTCTATATTAAACCAAGATTTGTTAAACCAGCGCATATGGAGAACATGAAATTAAAACTTTTGCAGATTAAAAACTGACGGGGTAGCGGGATAGCAAGTGTCGATTCATGCCGAAACACTGGCATTAGTGGGCTTACGTGGTTATCCTGCACAGGCGGCAATGAAGAGGCTGAGTTTGGAATGCATTCGATCACCTGGTAGGCGAATACTATCTTGGGATACATTATTCCAGACCGGCTAGACCTATTCACGTAGATATGAAAGAATTGTGGCTTGAGGAGTCACACGTGTGAGTTGTCGACTCATTATTCTGCACACGTGCTCGTTTGTAGCTCGGAGATCGTGTTGGCCAAGGAAGTTGCTGTACGTCTTGCAGTGGACGTTGAGTTGCATGCGCAGTGTGTTGGCGACATACATCACACACTCTACATCTCATTCCTGTTGCAAGAATGGAGAAAGCTTGGGTCTTACAACAATCTGTACGTACCGAGCGCTTGTCATCCTTCACTCCACAAACACGATAGATGAACGTGAGTTGTAGCTTAACGCACTCCAGACCAGAAGGCCTGGCATGGCGCTAGTGTTTTTCACCCTTTTTGAAAATGCGACCCCCTTGAAAGAAATTATATTCCGGCGACCCTCTCCCAAGAATACATTTTAGTGGGGCCCTGGACCCTCCCCCCAATCACGACCGGTATTATGTAGCCTAACAAAACTTCGTTTTTCATCCGAAACGCAACAAATTTAATTTTCTTTCTACTGATACAACTTCTTTGTAAATTGTTGGATGCCTTTTTATTGTGTACTTTTCGGAATGGATAACATTATCCCAATTTTTGCATGAATACCGACAGAAATATAAATTTTTCATACAGAAGTAAAGCCTTTTCAGATTTTCTTAGTTTTAATTATTGTATCTTGTTCATTTACCTATCGATTGGTTCCTGTAAACAGTTTTCCGGCTTTGAGCTTACTTATCGTTGACACACTGTATTAAAGAATCTATGTTCGATGCAATTCATAAATGATCTTAAACTACGTAAAATACATGTCACTTAGACCTGTGTTCCTGCATTACAGAAGCCTTTGTATTCAGATATGAACGGGGCTGGTTGTTTACGATGTGACAGCGACACCCGAGAAAGACTTTGCGTTCCCCCCCTCCCGCCCCCCCCCCTCACTGCTGTTGGATGAGTGGAAAGCTGCGGCGAATTAGCCGTGCGCACTGGGGCGCCGAGCTAAGGTGCGCGAGGCCGTTAGCCGGCGTGGGTTCGAATCTCCCCTCGGTCATGGACGTTTGTGTTGTCTAGGGGTTAGTTTATCTTAGTTTAAGTAGTCTGTTAGCTAAGGACTAATAACCACGCTGTTGAGTCCGATAGATTTACAAACATTTGAACATGAGTGGAAGACGGACTAAAGGTGTACCTGTAATCCCACTACTGGTGTCCTGTTGGTAACAGTGTTGAAACTTCTGTGGTAAAAAACGTGTGTAACTGCTGACCTTACAGTACGACGATTTTTCGGATGTCTGTTGCGTGGACATCCAGAAGAATGTCGCCTACGTGTGTGATTATATTCACCTGATCACTGCAGCCAGCATCTTTGCAAAAATGAAGGGTCCCGCTCAACTCGTGTCGTGTCGTGAAACGACCATCGCGCTACTCGGAAGACCGAAATCTGACCCTTTCAGACTCACGAGGCTGTAGGAAGCATAGGTGGGTGTCTGTGGCATGGCGACGTTGATATCACTTTGAGCCTTATGGATGTAGACATTCCATGTTACAGAGTACAAATAAATGGCTCTCTGGCAGCTTTGTTACAATGCTGTCCGCTGGCGAACGACGGTGAAACGATATCAGTACATTTATTATCTCCCAGATGACATCTGCCATCATTGGATCCGAATCGTCATCGTAATTTTTTTACGCACTGTATGTTCCTGTTTAAGAGATTCAGACAGGCATTAGAGAACCAGCTACCTCACTCCTCATGCAGCCTTCCTCATAAAATATTTTGAAATCTGATCCGCGCTCTTTTATGTTACATACTAAATAGTTGAAGGCAGAAGTTTTCATTCACGTAATATCCATCTTACTGTCTTTGTCTACATATGTCTCTCTCTTACTCTCTCTTTTTTCTTTCATCTTTCTCGTAGTCCGCTGGCGGTTTTGCGGTTTCTTTCTCTGCCTTGTAAGCAATAGAATGAGAAACATATAACACGTAAGTGGAGGGGATATGGAAGTGGATAAAATAACTATTATTGGCTACCCAGGGCCACAAACATCATGTATCGTCTCATCTCTCCTTCCCATTCGACACTCTCAATTACGCTTCTATCTCCACAAATTTATATTTTTATTGCCATTCCTCCATAACTGCCAACTTTATCCTGTCCCACCTATCCATTTCTCTTTTTAAATTTTCTAGCTTTCCTACCCGATTAAGGGATCTAACATTCCACGCTCCGATCCGTAGAATGCCAGTATTGTCTTTCCTGATGATCACATCCTCCTGAGTAGTGCCCGCCCGGTGATCCGAATGGGGGACTATTTCACCTCCGGAATATTTTACCCGAGAGGATGCCATCATCATATGTTCATACAGTAGAGCTGCATGTCCTCGGGAAAGGTAACGGCTGTAGTTTCCCCTTGATTTCAGCCGTTCGCAGTAGCTGCGTGGCAAAACCACATTAGCTGATGTTACAAGGCCAACTCAGTCAATCATCCAGACTGTTGCTCCTGTAACTACTGAAAAGGCTGCTGCCCTCTTCAGGAACCACACATTGGTCTGGCCTCTCCACAGATACCCCTCAGCTGTGGTTGCACCTATGGTACTGCTATCTGTATCGTTGAGGCACGCAAGCCACCCCACCTCGGCAATGTCTGTGGTTCATTGGAGTGGCTATTTATAATATAAACTATGAATGAATTCCGAAGTTCCAATTTCATTACTCTTCTTTCTCTTTCTCTTGAGCCTTGTTCCCGCACAGGCAGGGTTGGGTTATTAAATCCGGACTTGGCATATTAATACTGATTGGGTTGTCGGATGCCGCTCCTGTCGCCCTCTGGGGAGAAATGTGTACCTTAAATGTCTGCGTATAGTGTTATATGTGTGTAAGTGTAGGGTGTTACAAAATGTTTGCTAATCATGTAACTGGGACTTGCGTACCAGCTCGGTATTCACGTAGGGGGATGTGGAAAATCGCCTAAAATCCGCATACAAGCAGGCCGGCACTCGGACCCTCTATTTTCTGCGATAGTCTAATAATTGACAGCAGGGGAATCTTTAGGAGTAAGTATTACTAGTTTTTATTTTTATAATTATTGAAAGACAACTAACATTTAGTAATCATATATATATATATATATATATATATATATATATATATATATATATATATATATATATGTGGAGTCTGTTCTTTCGGACATGTCCGGTCATAGTGTGTACAGAAAAACCTTCGCACACAGACCGATATCTACATGCAATGAGTTGCCACTCACCGAACCAACGCACAGGCGTCCTGAAAACTTTAGTTCGAAGAGATTATGCCATATCGGATGCAGATACCTTAACACAGGAACTAGAACATCTGAAGTTGGTGTTTAAGGAGAACGGGTACACAGAGAGACAGATCCGTCATGCCATGCAGATTGGGCCGTCGCCAGAACCAGAAGAGGACCAATGCACATCAAATGTTCAAATGTTTGTTAAGCTTATGGGACTTAACTACGGGGTCATCAGTCCCTAAACTTACAAACTACTTATGAATTACTTACGAACTAGGACGGCACAAATATCCATGCCCGAGGGGGGATTCGAACCCCCGACCGTAGTAGCCGTGCTGACCGTGACTGGAGCGCCTCAGTCACTTCGGCCACCGCGGCCGGCAATGCACATCAGTTGCCTTCCTTCCGTACGCCGGAAATGTGTCATCAAAAACTGGAAGGATTTTTAAAGAGTTTAATATAAAAAGTGTGTTTCGACCACCTGCCAAAACTAGGGGTCTTCTTGGCTCAGTTAAAGACGATTTGGGGCTGAGAAAACCTGGTGTTTATAAGATTCCTTGCCACTGTGGGAAAGCATATATAGGACAAACGATTCGCACCGTCAATGATCGATGCACCGAGAACCACAGACATACACGTTTGTTACAACCTGACAGGTCTGCAGTAGCGGAGCATTGTTTAACCGAAGGACACAGAATGAAGTATGACGAAACACGTGTACTTGCTTCTGCGTCTCGCTACTGGGAATGCGTTTTAAAGGAATCTATTGAGATTAGGTTGGCGGACGATTTAATAAACAGAGATAAGGGGTTCCCTCTTAGCAACATGTGGAATCCAGTTTTGTCTAATTTTAAAAAACAGCGTGCTCTTTTCTCCACCTGTGACAAGTAGCGCATGTAAGCGATACATCGTTCCTGCCAGTTTTCTCCCACTGAGGCGCTGCACCGGCTTCTTGCGGCAGAGGACGCAGCCACGACTCTCTGGCGCACGCGCCGTTAGTACTTCGCGGCGTATATAAGGCCGCCGGGCACAGCAAGACTTCAGACATCAGAAACCTCTTGAACGCGAAGAAACGCCGGGATTAGCGACAGACATGCACCCGTCTTAATGCTACACTCCCCATCAACTCCTCCAAATATTGGAAAGTCTTCCACCGCCTTACTGGCAGTCACTCAGTCCCCACATACCCTATTCTCCATAATAACCTTCCTCTTCCTGACACTGCCAGTAATGCACAGCTTTTTGCTGACCACCTTTCCACTATATTCGACCTGCCCGACAATCCCAGTTTCGACTACTCCCGTTTGCCCGACGTCCATGAGCGCACCGATACCTCAGTCCCTCCGCTCGACCCTACTTTCGGTATTTGGACCACATTCCCCCCTCAGACTTAAACACACCTATTACAGCACAAGACATCATACACACGCTTCGCACAAAACGTAACACTGCTCCAAGTCACGACCGCATTACCTACAGGCACCTCGTGCCTGTCCCCCTCCTTCCATTCCGCCCTCGCTTCACTGTACAATGTCATTCTCTTCACCGGATTCTACCCAGACCTCTGAAAAACTTCCCGTATCCTAATGTTTCTTAAACCTGACAAACCGCCCTCCGAAGCCTCCTCCTACCGTCCCATCTGTCTCACTTCGGTGTTCAGCAAAATCCTCGAATCCATCCTCTCACGCCGTATCCACGAACACCTTCGTCTACACCAACTCCTTCCCCTTTCCCAATGTGGCTTCCGGCCGTCCTTCTCCGTCGATGACCAGCTCCTTCATCTTGTTCACCTTCTCTCCGTCCATGTTAATTCCCGTCGCGCCGCCATCCTCGTCTCTCTCGACATTGAGAAGGCCTACGACCGTGTCTGGCATTCTGGTCTCCTTTTCAAGCTCCAAACCTACGCCCTTCCTATTAATTACGTCCGTCTCATTGCTTCCTTCCTCTCAAAACGCCCATCCTATGTCACAGTCAATAACCAAAATTCCCGTTTGTTATACCCCTCTGCCGGGGTGCCCCAGGGCTCCGATCTTTCGCCCCTCCTCTATCTGTTATATTCAGCAGATATGCCCCGACCTCAGCCTCCTGTCCATCGTCTTCAGTATGCTGATGACACCGCCTTCCTTGCCCTTGCCCCGTCTCTCGCTCGCTACCAACATCTCCTTCAGTCACATCTCTCCGAATTTTCCTCCTGGTGTAACTAGTGGCTCCTTACTGTAAACCCTACAAAATCACAGGCAATCATCATAGGTCGCACCACCCCTTCCTTTCGCCACCGAGACCTGTACCTCACCCTCCATGGTCGCCCCATCCCACAAACGAAGACCCTCCGCTACCTCGGATTAACCCTGGACAGAGACCTTTCCTGGAACCCTCACCTCAAAACCGTCCGACAAAAAGCCCTCTCCCGCCTTAACCTCTTAAAATGCCTCTCTGGCCGGACATGGGGACTAAATCCTTCCACCGTCCTGTATACCTACCATTCCCTCATGCGTCCCGTCCTTTGCTGCTTCCATCGCGCCTGGATATCCGCTCCCCCCTCCTATTATGCATCCCTCAAAATCCTCGAACGCCACGCCCTTCGCCTCGCCTACCGCATCCGCCTCCCCTCCCCCACGCGGATCCTCTACGACCTCATCCCATTCCCACACCTGGTCAAATTCCTCCAACACATCCGCCTCAAGTACATCCACCGAAAGAGTGGTATCTCCTGGTATCTCCTCTCCTCCTAGATCCCGGGCCCCTGCCACGCCTTTACCGCCACATCCCTCCCTCCCTCCCTTCACCTCCACACCCTCTACGTCCTCTCTGAGGGTGGCTTTCGCCACCTACCTCTCCCTGACGACGTTCATCAAAACCGTCCCGACATCTATCCCTCCTTCCAACTTTGACCCCTCTCTGTGGATTGCCGCCGCCTCCTCCCTCCCCTCCCCTCCCACTCCCATCCTCCGCTTGGCTCACCCCCTCCTTTCTCCACCTCCCCGGGAGCTCCTTCCGGTTTCTCCCACTCTCCCTTCCCCCATCTCCTTCCCCTTCCCCCGCGCCATCTCCATCCTCCCCCCCCCCCTTCCTCCTGCAGGGCCAGTACAGTGCTGTGTTTTAAGTGTTCAGTGCTTCGTGTGTATAGTGTTTCATCGCCCAGTGTTTTTTAACGTTGCGTACACCATTGTTCAGTGTTTTTTACCTCAATGTCGCCGTCTTGTTATATGTTGTCGTCTGCAGTGAGTGTTTTTTAGCCACCGTGGCAATGTCTTGTTTTAACAATCATGTATGTTCTGTCCGTTGTCATAGTCTTTTAACTTTCTCCCAGATTTTCATCTTGATATTGTAAAAGCGCCTTTTATCACCTTTCATTTTATATTCTGTTTTGTCCATTGTTTACATTCGCTCGGCTGTAGAGCAGCATCATTGGCTGCTGCCAGCCTGCCTTCGGGAATTAAAAATTCAATAAAGGAAAAAAAAAGGCAAGACTTCAGTTTCCTACGAGACTCAGCACCTGAAGATGGCGGCCAGGTGGTCCGCTGAAATATTGTGTCAAGATGACTCGACGATCCGGCTGGAAACCCGACATGAATATCAGGCAATTGACAATATCAGTGAGGACGCATTAATACCCTCTATCCATTGCGGGTGTTCAGTACAGTCTGGGAGCAAGTGGAATCAAATGAGCAGGGGGCATTACAATCATAGGTGAGAATTTGGGTTGGACAGGAAGCGTGCCTGGATAATCTAATTGGTCCAACCCAAATTTTCATCTTCGCCATTGGATTTATTTCAATGCCCTGAGACGGTCAAAATGTTTAAGTATTTCGAATTCGTAACATTTGGAAAAATACTAATGTAGAGTCTTGTTAATGTTCATCTTATATCTTCCTTTCAAAACACTCTCCATCCCATTCAATTGCTCTTCCAGATCTTTTGCGGTCTCTGACGGAATTACTATGTCATCGGCAAACCGCAATGTTTTAATTCCTTCTCCCTGCACTTTAATGCCCTCTCGAAATTTCTCGTTCCATTCCTTCTCCTCTTGGCCTCCCCATTGTTTCCCTCCACTGTAGTCCTTACGTATCACCTTCCCCCTCTCCTTTCCTTCTCCCCACCTCCACACTTCCTATCCCCAGCCCCAACCCCCTGTGGGGCTCGCAGTGCGATTTTAACTGGTTTTTCGTCGTTACAGTGTTGTCCAGTGCGTCCATTAAGTGTGTGTTTTAATTCGTTGCGACCACCGCACTATGAACGAGGGTCACTTGCGTATTTTATCCAATGTGTCCGTTTTGTTCCTCGTGACCTTTTTTTCTGATCATCAGTGTGTTTTTAAGCCACTGTGGCATCCTTTCAAATGACTGCATGTAATGTTTATCAGCTGAGACTGATGTTTAATTCTCCCAATTTAAATTTCAATTGACCAGTTTTAAACCTCCCCTGTATTTTAACTATTCATCATATCCACTGAAAAAGTACCGGGTGATCAAAAAGTCAGTGCAAATTTGAAAACTTAATAAATCACGGAATAATGTAGCTAGAGAGGTAAAAATTGACACACATGCTTGGAATGACATGGGATTTTATAAGAACAAAATAAATAAATAAATAAAAAAAAAAAATTAAAAACAGAAAAAGGGTTCAAAAATGTCCGACAGATGGCGCTTCATCTGATCAGAAAAGCAATAATTAGCATTACAAATTAAGACAAAGCAAAAATTATGTACAGATTGAATAACATTGAGGAAAGGCTACAACCCTGTCTTAATCCCTTCCCAACATCTGTGTTCCTTTGTTGCCCGTCGACTCTAATAACCACTGTCTGGTTTTCGTATAGGATGAATATAACTCTTCGCTGTCTATATTTTAACCCTACTACCTGCAGAATTTGGAAGAGTGTATTCCAGTCGACATTGTCATAAGCTCTCTCCAAATCGACAAATGGCAAAAACGTAGGTTTCCCTTTCCTTAGCCTACCTTCTAAGATAAGTCGTAATGTGGGTATTGCCTCCCGTGTTCCTACATTTCTTCTAAATCCAATCTGATCAGATTCCACAAGTTTTTCCATTCGTGTATAAATAATCCGTGTTAGTATTTAGTTACTAACTTCACCCGATTATTAGCAATAAATAAAAGAAACCGGTTACAACCGATAGTAAATAAATACCGAAAAATGGTGATTCAGAGCTAAAATACAGATATCGGTTTCAGACACAATTCACTCCTGCCGCGGAAGGCTTTGCGATTATTCTCGTGGGCAGCAAGGCAGTTCCTGCGGACAGCGGCTGCAGGTTCGCTGGCCTCTCGGTAGCCTACATTAGGACGTAACGTAACAGGTCTGGCGGTGGACGGCGGTGATGCAGTGTGACGGGGCGGAAGCGTGATGGCGCACCGGCGTGCGGCCTGTCCCCGCGGCGGCGTGCCTCGTGACGGACTACTGTGCGCGCGGCCGCGTCCCGTTACGCGGGCCCAGTGCAGACCACGCCACGCGGCAGGAGCATCACGAGCGGCGCGCCAGCAAGAAGTGGCGCTCCGTGACCGCCCGTACCGTCCCAGCCGCCTCTCTCAGGTGTGCCATTCTCGTGCCGTTCCCATCAGACTGTGGCGACAACGGACATCTTCTCACAGGGGCAGACCACTACTGCGAAATCTGCCCAGTCATTCCGCGGGCTATTAGCCAATTTTTAATGCTCCCTCGAATCCGAGGGGAAGAAATACGACTGCCTTTCTGTAAGTAATGGAAAATTACACTCAAAGGATCTCTGAAAATACGGCCTTGTAGCGGCGCAAATTCATCTTCTTCCACTAATGCAAATTGCATACAAGTACATTTACGACTTTCTTTTTCTCAGGACTGTCTATTGCTAGAAGCATGTGGTTTGTTTGAAAATACGCGCGTGCTTATAGAGTGCTTGATAGAGCTGGCTCCACTGTACAACACTTACCATTCTTTTAAATGTTGCAATATAATTGTTTAGTAACTTGTTTCTATCACTTGGATCATCTTCAGATATTATAGTTGCGTCCGCAACTCGTCTGGCTGAGTACTAATTGCCAGACGAGTTGCGGACGCAACTATAAGATCTGAAGATGGTCCAAGTGATCTAAACATGTTATTAAACAATTATATTGCAACTGTTGAAGGAAATAAACACATTTAAAATAACATAGTGCAGTTGCGGACACTCTCCAATCGACCATGTCGACTATAATGACTTACAATTCTAGCGGCAGTGGAGCGATTTCTTTATTCTTTATTGTACTTTAAAGCACTGACCCGATAGGCTCGCAGAAGCATGTTGCGCCGCTCTTCAGCCAATATATCTGGAGATCAAAAAGTCAGTATAAATTTGAAAACTTAATAAATCACGGAATAATGTAGATAGAGAGGTAAAAATTAACACACATGCTTGGAATGACATGGGGCTTTATGCAGGATGGCGCTCCATCCCATATTGCTAGACGCGTGAAAGATCACTTGCGCGCGTCGTTTGGTGATGATCGTGTGCTCAGCCGCCACTTCCGTCATGCTTGGCCTTCCAGGTTCCCAGACCTTGCGATTACTGGCTTTGGGGTTATCTGAAGTCGCAAGTGTATCGTGATCGACCGACATCTCTAGGGATGCTGAAAGACAACATCTGACGCCAATGCCTCACCATAACTCCGGACATCCTTTACAGTGCTTTTCACAACATTATTCCTCGGCTACAGCTATTGTTGCGGAATGATGGTAAACATATTAAGTATTTCCTGCAAAAACATAATTTTTGCTTTGTCTTAATTTGTTATGCTAATTATTGCTTTTCTGATCAGATGAAGCGCCATCTGTCGGACATTTTTGAACCCTTTTTCTGTTTTTAATTTTTTTTATTTTTATTTATTTATTTATTTATTTTGTTCTTATAAAATCCCATGTCATTCCAAGCATGTGTGTCAATTTTTACCTCTCTAGCTACATTATTCCGTGATTTATTAAGTTTTCAAATTTACACTGACTTTTTGATCACCCGGTACTTTTTCAATGGATATGATGAATAGTTAAAATACAGGGGAGGTTTAAAACTGGTCAATTGAAATTTAAATTGGGAGAATTAAACATCAGTCTCAGCTGATAAACATTACATGCAGTCATTTGAAAGGATGCCACAGTGGCTTAAAAACACACTGATGATCAGAAAAAAAGGTCACGAGGAACAAAACGGACACATTGGATAAAATACGCAAGTGACTCTCGTTCATAGTGCGGTGGTCGCAACGAATTAAAACACACACTTAATGGACGCACTGGACAACACTGTAACGACGAAAAACCAGTTAAAATCGCACTGCGAGCCCCACAGGGGGTTGGGGCTGGGGATAGGAAGTGTGGAGGTGGGGAGAAGGAAAGGAGAGGGGGAAGGTGATACGTAAGGACTACAGTGGAGGGAAACAATGGGGAGGCCAAGATGAGGGAGGGGAAAGGATAGGGGGGTTAGGGGCGTTTAATCAATAGGAAAGGGAGCGGGAATGATTATGGTTGATTGAATGGGTAAATTTCGGTAAGGTTGGCGTCGTCTGGAAGGGGGTGGTGGCAGAAGTTACTCTGGGAGAGGATGTGGTGGATGAAGGGAGGGAGGGAGGGGGGATACAGTGGTGTAGGCGAGATAGATGCCCGGTAAGGATAGGGTTAATCAGCGAGTTGCGGGAATCTATTTTATGGGAGGTGTAGAGATACGCTCTAGGAATTGTTGGAGGTGAGGGAACGGAATCAGGTCGTATAGGATCTGCTTAGGGGACGGGAAGTGCACACGATAAGCGAGTTCGGATGGAAGCTGCATAGGACGGAACGCATGATGGAACGATAGTTATAGTGGATAGTGGAGGTGTTGAGTCCCCACGTCCGACCGGAGAGGAGTTTTAGCATGTTAAGGTGGGACGTAGCAGTTTGCTGGTCCGTTTGGAAGTGGAGGTCGAGGAGAAGGATCGATCGAGGGTGAGGCCGAGGTATTTGAGGGTGAGGGGGGGGGATGGATAGGACGATTATAGAGGGTGAGGCACAAATCATGGAGGCGGAAGGAGGGAATGGTGCGACTTATGATGATTTCCTACGATGTATCTGGGTTGACGAAAAGGAGCCACTTGTTACACCATTCGGAGAACTCGATGAGGTGAGACTGGAGCAAGTAGTGCGAGCGGGCGAGGGCGGGGGAGATGGCGGTATCGTCAGCATATTTTAGGAAATGGACGAGAGGCTGGGTTGGGGCATGTCGGTGGAGTATATGATGTAAAAGAGGGAGGTGGATGGGACGGAGCCTTGCGGCAACCCGGCGGAGAGGTAAAGCAAATGGGAATTGGAGTTGCAGATAGTGACACAGGAGAGGCGATGGGTGATCGGAGGGAGTTAGGACTGACATTATAACTGGAAATTGTGAATTTCTCTGTAAGAGAACAGAGTATAATCGTTCATTTTGTCCATTTGCGCTGTGTCTCAATAACTGTCAATCACGCCTGTTGAATGAGACATCTGGTACAGTTATACGCAGAGACTAGTACAGACTAGTTATACGCACAAATTCGTCGTATATCTCAACTTTCCCGAATGAGACATCTGGTACAGTTATACGTAGAGACTAGTACAGAATAGTTATACGCACCAATTTGTCGTATATCTCACCTTTCCCGAGTACGCCGGTATATGTTTATCGGTCATTTCGCTTCAGTATTGCACAATGGATAATTTTCTTTCCAACTATATTGAGGTAACCATTAATTCTCTTCCGTTACTTTTCTTTCTTTTTTCACTCTCTTCTGCCCGCTTACTTTGTGATAGGTCAAACGGTGTAGAGGTTTATTACAAGGTACACTTCGTCATGCACCTCGTGGTGGCTTTATGGGTATAAACGATGTATGTGTTACATTCCATGATAATCGGCCAAAGCGTGTCGAAGAATGATTATCGCAAGAATCTTGTGTGTGTTTGTGTTTGTGTGTGTGTGTGTGTGTATGTGTGTGGTATTCTTGTTGCAATGCATTGTTTAGCTAACTGTATAAATTTCAAAATGTGACTGTTCATGTAGTGTTTTTCAACCTTTTTGAATATGCTACCCCGTTCCAAGTACAAAATTTTAGTGACCCCCACTCCAATAAAATTATTCTAGCGACCATCCCGCCCACTCCTCACAACACTTAAAAAGATTATGTTATCTCAAAGGAAAGAAATTTAATTTTCTTTCGTTTGCTTCATTTTGTTTTTCATTGTTTCACCAAGTTTCTTTTGTGTATTTTCGGAATGAGACACAATATTTTTTTTTATGACTTCCGACAGAAAAAATATATATTGCGGTACGCATTCAGGCAAGCCTCAGAAGCCAATTGTGCTCATCAATAGAGGACCCACTGTACAAACAGTTTGTGAAGAAGTAGATCTTTCTTATCAAATTTTTCAGAATTACTTATTGTATCATGTTCTTTTACCTATCGATTGGCTCCCGAAAACAGCTATCAGACTTTGAGCTTATTCATCATTAACACACTGTATTATAAAACAATCTATGATCAATTCAAAATGAATGTTACATTAGGAAATTCTAATTTTAACATTAAATACATTTCACTTATGTATTCGTTTTTATATTACTGAACACCTAGTTATTTTATGGCGCAGGTACTTCCTCCTGTGATGGCGACCCCACAAGCATGAGTTGTTATAGGAATATTAAAGGGATCTAAACTGCTACGTCATCAGTTCTCGTGTGTGCGTGAGAATGGCAAAATACACAACCAAAATGCGGAATAGTAGAACCAGTGAAATGCGGCACAAATCCTAGACTGCTGCTTGGCTTCCGAGCACTCGCAGCTCTTCTAAGAGTGCCCATATGTATTCATTTTCCGAGAATAACTGCGAACAACTGTCGACAGATGAGAAATAGAAACTCGCAGAGTCTGACTGGTGGACACTGCCGACGAGCTGACTCTCGAGTGTAATGGCGCGTGCAAGTGGCTGCTCAGAACTTTTCATCAGTGATGTGGATATCACTAAGAAGAAACTGTGGGACCGAAGCCATAAAAACGAAAGTTTTTAGGCAATGGAAGAAAGTAATTGGGTGATAAGGCTCGTTTCCTTCTGTAGCAGGTGACTAAGTTTAAGTTCACGTAACAAGATTAAAACCATTTTTGTATCAAGGAAACGAATTTCCTGAACGAGTCTGCGCTCTTCAGTTTTACATTCAGAATAAAAACCACCTGCATCGCTAAAATTGTATTTATTGATCACGACTTTTCGTAAACTGCCATCATTAAATCTTAAAACCTCTGAACTTGCAAAGTAAATTTCAGCGTCAATAATGAAATATTTATCTACTTGATTCAGAGGTTTTTTAGATCTATTGATGGCAGTTACCAATACGTCGCAATCAATTAATGCAATTTTAGAGATTTATTATTCTTATTGAAAATTGTAACAACGTGGTCGGAAAGTGTTGATTTGGGCAGATGTATCGTGGTAGTCCATGGACCCATTACTGAAAGGATTGTGTGATTATTTTGGTTAACATCCACCCATTCGTACAATATATGTTTCCTTACGTTGATACTGTCACCATTCAGCACAGCTGTTATAATCAAGGACTGGACTTGTGGGTATGAGTATGTCATCTACCCTAGCTGTTACAGTCACCACCTTCGTGGTTTGCTTTGTAGACAAATATGTGTTTAGCTATCCGACGCTTTATCGTTATCTAAACTGTTCACTATTTTACGTGAAGAATGGCATAAGATTCCTTTTATTGATCCATTTCTAGATAAGTGAAAGTTGCTACGAAGTCGTACATGTTTCGTACTATGTGTTAGACATGTTTTGGGGGTTTCCTGTTGTTGTCCACCTTTTGTTTCCCAGTTTCGCACCACATGTCGTTTTTCTGTGTTTCTGTAATTAATGCGACGATAGGGGGAAAGAAACTTAACTTTGAATGTGGATGCATATGGGTCCGCTATCTTAACGGGAAGCGGCTAACCATTGCCACGTGTAAACAAGTCCAATTGGCAATGGATACTAAGGCAGTTACACAGTCTAACATACCATTCACATCAGTCGAGCGAATATCAGTTACCCATAGCGTTAACAGTGAGCTAAGCGGACAGAATGAGACACTTCCGACTTGGCCGTATCTCGTGTATTATAAGATGTGTTATTCCTAGCATATATTAGTTTCATGATGGTTTTAGAGCGAGGAACACTTTAGCGCCATGAAATATAGCAACAACTGGGATATGATAAATCATTTGTTATTTTTCAGATTTGATAAGAACCCTGAGAGAGATCTAACATTATCATACTGATGAAAATTAAGTAAATTTAAATATAATAATGATTGTTTGATTTTTTTGGATTGATGTCCAAAGGTATAGGAAAAATAGGGCATTATACTCTATACTATAAGTTTCTTAAGAGATTACTATAAAGCTCCTTAAAATATACTTTTGAAAAAAAAAAAAAAAAGGATAGTTCGTAAAATAAGAGGGCTCACGGTTCTTTCGTGAGTACGTGCGAGGCGAACATGGGGCCCCGAGCTAATGTTATTCCTTCCTTCTTTCCTACTTGGTCTGCATTTCCTTTCCCTTCCCTTCCTTTTCTATCCTCACTCCAACCTCTCTCCACCGGGGGACGGATGACTTTAGGAGTTTGGTCCCCCTGTCCCCGAACAACAAACCAACCAATCTAAAATATGTTGAATTTAATTCAATGCCCAAAATAAACTCAAGGCGACGCGATATGTTAAGCTTTTGCCTTGTGTTAATTCGCCATAATATAATTTATAATTTCGCGTGGCTCAAATGCCTTGTGCAAGTCTTTCAATGGGACGCCACGTCGGCGACTTGCGTGTGCCTAGCCTAACCCAGTTATCCAACCGGGGAAAGGGGTCCTATAGCTTAACGTTGAATCCGAACCACGTGTCGTTTCTGGCGACTCCTCACATCGTTGAGAGGTGAAGGATGGGATAAAACGAAAATTGAAAAAGCCCTTGATCCGACCGGGTTTAGTCCTTTTGGAACAGGGCTTTTATTTCAGGCAGAACTTTCTCATTTAAAAGAAACTTCAAAAAGCCGTTCGACGCGGTGCCACACTGCAGACTGCTAACGAAGATACGAGCTTATGGAATAGGTTCACAGATTTGTGACTGGCTGGAAGACTTCCTAAGTAATAGAACGCAGTACGTTGTTCTTGACGGCGGCTGTTCATCAGAGACGAGTGTATCGTCAGGCGTGCCCCAGTGGAGTGTGATAGGACCGCTATTATTTACTATGTATATAAATGATCTGATGGACAGAGTAATTTGTAATTTGCGGCTGTTTGCTGATGATGCTGCGGTGTATGGGAGGGTGTCGTCTGTAACTGACTGTAATGGCATACAGGTTGACTTAGACAAAATTTCTAGTTGGTTCGAAGAATGGCAGCTAGCTCTCAATGTAGAAAAATGTAAGGTGATGCGCATGAGTAGAAAAAACAATCCTATAATGTTCGAATACAGCATTAGTAGTGAGCTTCTTGATGCTGACGCGTCGTTCAAATATCTAGGCGTAACATTGCAGAGCGATATGAAATGGAACGAGCATGTAAGGACAGTTGTGAGTAAGGCAGACAGCCGACTTCGGTTTATTGGGAGAATTTTGGGAAGATGTACTTCACCTGTAAAGGAGACCGCGTATAAAACGCTTGTACGACTACGTCTTGAGTATTGCTCAAGTATTTGGGACCCGCAGCAGATCGGTTTGAAGGAAGACATAGAGGCGGTTCAGAGGCGAGCTGCTAGATTTGTTACCAGTAGGTTCGACCAATGCGCGAGTGTCACGGAAATGCTCCGGCAACTCAATTGGGGGTCGCTGGAAGAAAGACGACTTTCTTTTCGTGAATTTCTGTTAAGTAAATTTAGAGGGCCGGAATTTGAAGCTGAGTGTAGTATGATCTTGCTGCCGCCTACTTACATTTCGCGTAAAGATCACAAAGACAAGAGAAATTAGGGCTCGTACGGAGGCATATAGGCATTCTTTTTTTCCTCGTTCAATTTGGGAGTGGAATAGGAAAGGAAATGCCTAGTAGTGGTACAGTGTACCCTCCGCCACGCACCTTACGGTGAATTGCGGAGTATGTATGTAGATGTAGAAACTCGATTTGATACAAGACACATACTATGACAAGAAGTGAGGATACTCATGTAACTCGTTCATCAAGGGCACAATATGTGTTGCGACTCAATGCAGTAATTATAAAATCCGATTAACAGAGTCAAGAGGCGTATATTGTGCTTGAGCTGAAGTATTACAAGGTACGTCTGAAAAGTTCGGTGAATGGTCTCTGGAAATTAGGAAACAAGAGTTACAAACAAAGTACCTTTACCGGCCTTCAAAGTAATCGCCATTGACCTCACTCAATACACTTCTGACATCGGCTGTACAGCTATTGGAAACTGTCATTAACAACAACTTTTGTAGAATCGCTCGAAGCACTGCAGTCATGCGTTGTTGGATCTTTGCAACCGTTGCGAAGTGTAAGCCATTTAGATATAATTGAAGGCCGGCAAACATAAATCTGGAGAATAAGGAGAGTGTGGATGCACAGAAACACAGTGGCTTTGTGTCTATCCAGATATTCGAGGACGCGGATCGCAGTGTGCGGATGGGCCTTCTACTGACGACATTGGAAACGTTATCGTCGAACCCGCCGCATACGTTGCAGCACCCGATTCAAAAATCCCTCGTGAACGTTGGCTTTGACAGTATGACACATTTGACAGTATGCTCCATTTTGCGCTTCATATTGGAATGGCAGTAGTTCTCATAGCAACCCTGTTAGCTGGGTCGCAGCGTCTATCACGGCTTTACTTCGGTGCTTTTGACGATAGAGAGCGCTTGTTGACATTTCCCTCAATGATCACAACACACCTGACACTGGTGTAAAATTCTACATTATTTATTAGTTTATACAAACTAGTTTTTGGCTGTTACGCTATCATCATATTCAAAGATTACTGCAAAGAAAAGTTATGCCAAAGATTTTACAAATATAATTCTTTGATGCAGATTTTGTAAAATCTTTGACATAATTTTTGTTTATAGTAATCTTTGTACCTCATGATGGCGTAATAGCCGAAATCTAGTTTGTTTCATCTAATAAATATCGTAGAATATTACACCAGTGTCGTGTGTGTTTTAGTGATCATTTATCATATATTATACCAACCACCAACGGAACTTCAACCAATGAAATTTCCCTCAATATATATGCCCAGGCACCTCGGCAGCGCGGTTTTGTTAAAATATAGGACCATTCACGTTACTTTTCAGAAGCACATGGTATTTTTTGACATCCTTGACTGTATTTGCTTGATACTGTACAAACTGATTGGTACACTGAAGAGTTTGACTTTTTTCAGGAAAGTGTTCTAACATCCGTCCTGTCATTTACATTCAGATGCTTGATACAGCTTACACCGTATGAAACCTATATTGCGACAATGCCTGTTGTCTGCATTAGTTATATGATTACTAGCTTAAAGCTCAGTCACAGCTCGGTTGATTTCGTAGACGGGTTCGTTGTTGAAATTCCTATTCGGCTCGTGTACAGCACACGACTCCTGACGCTGTAACCGGGTATTACAATAACGAATACACTCGCGACACATTTGCGCGGCGAAAAAGAGGGTCGTACGAGTATCCTCATTCGTTGTCGCAGCATGAGTGTCTTGTTTCGAATCGAGTCGAGGTATCTATAAATGAGAAAGCTGTGTCTGAAATGAAAATCGTATCGCAAGAAGATTTATGACGCGGTAATACGAGAGGGAAGCGTAGCAGATTGCGTCGCCCTGTGCAGTCGACCGGTTAACGACTACCGCCGACAAACGCGCGTGTGATCGATGGCTGGCACGTGAATCAGCAGAGCGCTGCGCGGCGCGGCGCGGCGCGCGCCGGGGTGCGTGCGGCCAGAGGCTTCACCGTGGCTAACCGCGCGGTCCACACGGCGGCCGCGGAGGATCCGCTAGACTAGAGAACGCCCGTTTGCAGTCCAGGGCGTATTACGTGTTCATTAACCCCACGCTGCGTGGCCTGCACTGTAGCGGACGGCTGTTATTGGACGCATTTCTGCTTATAATAGAGCAGCACACACCTTCAGCCGTTACAAAACCTCTTTCACTAGTATCGATAATTCACTGTTACCATCTTCAGACCCTATACAAGATAACAATAACGACAGACATAAAAACGCCCGTGTACAAAACAGAAGATCAAATTGCATACAAAATATATCTGCCGGCCGCGGTGGAAATGAAAATGTTTGTAGAGTTTATGGGAATTAACTACGGGGTTATCAGTCCCTAAACTTTCAAACTAGCTACAACTAAGGACGGCACAAATATCCATGCCCGAGGGGGGATTCGAACCCCCGACCGTAGTGGCCGTGCAGACCGTGACTGAAGCGCCTCAGTCCCCTCCCGGCCGCGGTGGCAGAGGGGACTGAGTCCCCCCCTCGGGCATGGATATTTGTGCCGTCCTTAGTGTTAGCTAGTTCATAAGTAGTCTGTAAGTTTAGGGACTGATGACCCCGTAGTTAAGTCCCATAAGCTTAACAAATATTTGGACATTTGAACTAGCTGCACGCACAGGCTGTAAGTGCGTTTTCCCTGGTAAATACTAAACAACTTGGTATCCAAGGGAAATGAGAAGAAGTTGCAGATACTATGAGGGCTCTTTACGCCCGTGTCATCTTGCAATAACGCAATATATACTGTAAATTTGTCGTTGCTGTACTCATTAAAATGTTATATTATTGTTTTTGATGTAAAAGTACTAATTATACGTTCAAAAATTATTTATATGTGACTCCATGTTGTGTAATTTTATGTTACTGGCATGTATTTCTCTTTATTTAGTTTGTTGATTTCCTGTTGATAGCAGCAATTGCCGAAACCGCTCGAAAATAACAAATAAAAGTATTTTACAGCTATGGCACAAGAATGACTTTTTCAAATGTTAACTGTTATAGTTTCACAATTAACACATGTTATTAAGAAGAAGCAGAGTGACGTCAACATAACGCCACTAGGGCACACAAGTGCCATGTCTATAGTACAACCAAAGTGGACCTATCGTTTCAATGTGTCTTACTCTGGACATCCTTAAACCAGTGAAATCTCTTGAAACCCCTGCACCCCCCCCCCCCCCCCCCCCCAGTAGCCTTACTGTGAGTTTCCTACAAATTGTTGGAAAGGCCTACCATAGGATGTAGCCAACGATAGAAAAACACCTGCCGCATGAACAAGCCGTATTTAGATCTAATCAAAGCCTCAGCGAAAAAGTATTACTCCTCACATCATCCATAGAATCGGGATTCCAGTTATCATTAAACCATAGGTAGCCTTTGTTGACCTCAATGCAGATGGTCTCATCCTGAAATTTACCAACATGAATCCATAATTGAAATTAACAAACCCGTTGATAAAAATGCTGAAAGTCAGACACTTCAAAGTAAATCTGGGGTCACAAACTAGCAAGTGAATAAAAAACCGAACTCTCCAAAGGATCCGTATTAGCTCCACTCGTTTTTAATATTAACATCACTGACATGACAGACGCTAAGTCATGTAAGTCTTAGCACGCTGGTGACATGGCTATAGCTACTCAACGAAAATGGCTAGAGGAAAGTAAAACAATTCTAAAAGCTGTCCTAGGAGTACTAAACCAGTAATACAAAAAGTGGAGACTGTACCAAAACCCAAATAAAACAGAGAATGTGCCTCCAATTTAAATAACAGAGTATCTGACAGAGAACTAAGTATTAATATATGTAAAAGCCACTTAAAAATTTCCCGAATATTTAAGAATAATTTTTGACACGTAACATACGTTCCAGAAACACCGCGAACAAACTAGCCAAATATTGAAAATACGAAACTGCATCATCCGGAAATTTGCAGGTAGTACATGGGGAGCAAATGGAAATACATTACGTACTGCAGCAGTATCACTCGTCTACTCTGTGGCGGAGTACTGTATACAAGTGGGGATTAGGAGTACCCATGTGAAGAACACTGATGTCCAGTTATATGAATCCATGAGGATGATAACAGGTATATTAAAGTCAACTCCTCTTCAATGGCTTCATGTGTTTCAAACATTACTTTACCAAAAATCCGAAGGCAACAGGCAACGTTTCAGCAATGGCAAAAAATAAATCATCCAGATAAGGCAAGAGTACTTCCGGTACACCAAGTACTAGATGACCGCTGTCGATATAGCCTGAAATCAAGAGCATCAAAACGGGTAGACAGAACGCTTGCTTAAGGAACTACCAATGTCGGTCACAAATACTAGAAACCAAGGTGACATTAACAATCACAATATAGAGGACCCCAGCCAACAATTCCCAGGAATGTGATTTCCCCGTAAAATTTGGTGCCAGCTTAACAGGGCAAGAAGTGGGTATGCGAAAACCAAATCCATGCTGTTTAAGTGGGGTATTACTGATAATAGAACGTGTGACTGCGAAACTGCCGAATAGACATTGCAACGTGTAGTGCAAGATTGTCTGTGGCAAAAATTCTGTAGTAACTAGAGAAATTGTATCTAGGCCAGTCCAGGTTCTTCTGAGTGGTTGTCTCGTTTCGATCTAACTTTATAGTAAATTGTGGTTGCCATTTCAGCTTAGCTTTCATTTAATAATCATTCGTGTTTGCCTTATTTATATTATTATGTATGTCAACATATTGTGTATTGTTATTTATATCTTATGTAAATTTAATACCTTTTAATGCGTTTTAAAGCGACTTTTACCAAATACCAAGCATAGATAAACATATTGTATGTACATTTCTTAACATATTCCATCAAAGAAAAATTATTCACAATTAAAGTGCAAGCAATCCAAGCGGTTCTGCGTAGCTTGTGTTACTCCGCCAAACGTAACTTTGAACTACTTTCTTCGGTATTAAAACTAACTTCCCCTCCCTGTGACTTAATAAACAGTGCTTCCCTGTGTCCTATAATCAAGATTATATGATACTGAACCCATAATTATCATTTTCATTTTTCTACTTTTGGCCAGCTTTTCGGACCTAACAGACCACTGTGCGACGGCGCGCGAATCAACTCACTTGCGCGGGAGACCACTGCGGCCGTATGTACACTGAGTACTAGCGCGCCTCAGCCAACGAGAGGAAGCAAGTAAACCGCGTCACGTCATAACCGCCGCCCGCCTCTCATTCGCCAATTTCTACCAATAGGAATAAGCAATGCAAACACCAATCACAGGTCATAATATAAAGACCAATACTTTCCTAACAGCTTCTCCCACAATTACATAAGTGCCAGCAATCCCTTGCATTTAGCAGTCATCTAAACACGTTGACAAAGGCACATTGCAACAGTGGCCGAAACGTCGGATTTTATAGATTGACAATGCGGCCAAAATGAATTTTATTGACAGAGCCTAATGTTGTCTCGCTCTATGTGAACGCTAGGTAAATCACAAGAGTTGAGACTGTCTGTCTAACAAATTACGGTTGTAACCAATATCTGAAAAAAAAATGCATTACCGTTTCTATAATGTGTATGATATCGCACTTGATATTGTAATTGTATAGTATACAAGCATACACAAGCATGAAACACGGTCACGTTCAAATAGCAGCCACTTCGGCCAGCTAGTTTTGAAGAAAGCCGCAGTCAGTTATGAATTGTTCAGAACCACTTCTACATCTACATAGATACTCTGCAAATCACATTTAAGTGCCTGGCAGAGGGTCCATAAACCACTTTCATAACCTTTCCCTACCGTTCCATTGTCTAATAGCGCGCGGGAAAACAGAACACCTAAATCGTTCCGTTTTCGATCTGATTTCTGTTACTTTATTGGGATGGTTATGTCTCCGTATGTAGGTGGGTGCTAGCAAAATATTTTCACTTTCAGAAGTAAAAGTCAATGATTGAAATTTTGCAAATAGATCACGCCGCTAGTAATAACGTCGTTCTTTTAATAATTTCCACCGCAAATCTTACAACATTCCCGTGACGCTCCCCCCCCCCACTCCCCTGTAATGTGATAAAACAAAACGAGCTGCCCTTCTCTGAACCTTATGAATGTCCTCCGTCAGTCCCATCTGGTGAGGGTTCCACAAGGGACAACAGTACTCCAGGAGAGGACGCAAAAGTGTGATGTAGGCAGTCTCTTTGGTGGAGCAGGTGCATCTTCGAAGCGTTCTGCCAATGAAACGTAACTTTTGGTTCGCCTTCCCCACGATATTGTCTGTGTGTTCTATCCAGTCTAAGTTGTTCGTAATTGTAACTCCTTGGTATTAAGTAGAATTTACGACCTTGAGGTTTGACTGATTTACGCTTAATTAAAGTTAAAAAAAATGTTCAAATGTTTGTAAATCTATCGGACCAAACTGCGTGGTCATCAGTCCGTAGCTTACAAACTACTTAACCCTAGGTAAACTAATCTAAGGACAACACGCACACCCATGCCACAGGGAGGACTCGAACCTCCACGGCGAGCAACCGCACGCTCCGCAGCGAGGCGATTTAGACCGCTCGGCTACTCCACCGCGGCAATTCAAGTTCAGCGGATTTCTTTTAGTGGTCCTGTGTACTACTTCTCACTTCTCATTATTTAGTGTTCGTTGCCAACTTTTGCACCACGCAGAAATTTTGTCACTTTGCAGTTGCTTTTGATCCTTTGCTAATTTCACTAACCGATAAATGACAGCGTCATCCGCGAACGTCTAAGAGAGCTTTTCACACTGTTTTTAATGTTTGTATAACTTATGGGACCTCACTTTGCAGTTGCTTTTGATCCTTTGCTAATTTCACTAACCGATAAATGACAGCGTCATCCGCGAACGTCTAAGAGAGCTTTTCACACTGTTTTTAATGTTTGTATAACTTATGGGACCTCACTACGGGGTCATCAGTCCTTAAACTTACAAACCACTTATGAACTAGCTAACACTAAGGACGGCACAAATATCCATGCCCGAGGGGAGGATTCGAACCCCCGACCGTAGTGGCGGGGCAGACTGTGACTGACGCGCCGCAGGTCCTTCGTTCACCGCGGCCGACCTTTTCAGACTGTCTCCTAAATCGTTTATAAATACACGGAGGAGTAGGGGAGCTATAACGCTTCCCTGGGGAACGCCAGATATCACTTCTGTATTACTCGATGACTTACCGTCAATTACTACAAACTGAGTCCTATCTGATAGGAAATCGCGAATCCAGTAGCACAATTGTGGCGATATTCCATAAGCACGCAATTTCATTAAAAGCCGCTTGTGAGGTACAGTGTCAAAAGCCTTCCGGAAATCCAGATATATGGAATCGATTTGAGATCCCTTGAATGAAACCTTCACTCCGCAGCAGAGTGTGCGCTGATATGAAACTTCCTGGTAGATTAAAATTGTGTGCCGGAACCGGGACTCGAAGCTGGGACCTTTGCCTTTTGCGGGCAAGCGTACTACCGATTGTGATATCCCGACACGACTCACGATGCCTCCCCACAACTTTACTTCCGCCAGTACCTCGCCTCGTGCTTTCCAAACTTCACAGAAGCTCTCCTGCGAACCATGCAAGACTAGCACTCCTGGAAGAAAGGATACGGTGGAGACATGGCTTAGCCACAGCCTAAGGGATGATTCCAGAATGAAACTTTCAGTCTGCATCTTGAGTCTGCGCTGATATGGAACTTCCTGGCAGATTAAAATTGTGTGCCGGAACCGAGTCTCGAACCTGAGACCTTTGCCTTCAGCGAGCAAGCGCACTACCGAGTGTGCTACCCCGACACGACTCACGATGCCGCCCGACAACTTTACTTCCGCCAGTACCTCGCCTCCTATTTTCCAAACTTCACAGAAGCTCTCCTGCGAACCATACAAGACTAGCACTCCTGGAAGAAAGGATATGGTGGAGACATGGCTTAGCCACAGCCTAAGGGATGTTTCCAAAATGAAACTTTCAGTCTGCATCGGAGTCTGCGCTGATATGAAACTACCTGGCAGATTAAAATTATGAAACGCAAAGGTCCCAGGTTCGAGTCCCGGTTCCGGCACACAATTTTATTGAAACCCCTTGTCGATGGCACTTATCATTTCTTGTGAATAAAGGGCAAGCAATCCAGCGGTTCCCCCAGGAAGTCGAGCTCTGCTGGTAGTAGCACGGCTGGGCGGCGGTCGTGTACAGCCCGGGGCGGCCGTTCCTCCTCTGGTGGAGAGCAGTGGTGAGGCGGTGGCATCCCTTGGCGCACAGTAGGCGCTGGCTGGTGCTGGGGCTGGGCAGGCGGCGATGGCCGCACCGATACGGCGCCGCTGTCACGAGCGCCGCCAGGATTACGGCGGCAATTTCACGGCCCAGCGCGGCCGCCGCCCACCGCGGCTCCCGGGCGACGCCGCCCCAGGCCCGGCCACTCTTCCGCCATCGATGGGCCACTTGGGCCCGGCCACCGCCGCCCATCACCGATCGGCGCACAGTCAAAACCAGACGGTCCACTCCGAGGCCGGAGGCCGTCGAAACAAATGTTGCATAGAGTGAAGGCTTTCACGACCGGTTGACATTGTAAATATAATATCTTGTGGGTTGTAAGGCCATGTTCTTGGAATCTTCCTGCTTCCTGAAGTTTCGTCCGATGCTGCGTCGGACTTCTTCGGAGGTTGTCCGTCTGTTGAGTCTTGCAGACTGACGAGTCGGGCTCACGCTCACGCTTCTCTTGACGGACCTCGACCTTGCTCCGATGGGTTGCAGGCTAAGCATTTACTGCTGTTCCTGCGGTACCTGAAACATAGGAAACACATATTAATAGCCTGACTGGAGGTTCTTAGGGTGTCAGATAATGACGATGTGGTTTCTTCCACAGTTGCTACGAGATTGCTACGACATAATGACGATGTGGTTTCTTGCACAGTTGCTACGAGTCGTTGGCCTGAAGTGTTGTTGTGTCCCAAGATCCCGGACGAGCCGGTTTTGGGACTGCTGCGACTTCTCGTAGAACTTGCTGGAGGTGGCGCGGAACCTCTCCCGGAGTGGCAAAATGCCGACTTCGTCGTGAAGCTGAGCGGTGGAGTACCGCGTCGGAAGATGCAGGGCAGTCTTCAGGGCGCGGTTCTGGATCCTCTGCAACGACTCGATATGAAAGTCTGCGGCGTTTCCAAATACTGGGGACGCGTACTCGAGCACTGGGCGAACCATTGACAAGTACAGCGTGATCCCATGTTGCGGCGGCAGCAACGACTGCGGGTTAAGCAGCGTGTAAATTACGCGCAATCGCCCAATGGGCCTCTGTCTTACATCACTGACGTGATGCTTCCAGGTGAGCCTTTGATCTAGGGTAACCCCTAGGTATTTCGGCGTCGTGCTCCAGGGGATGGGAGTCCCCAGAATATCGGTAGCCCAATAGGCACTCGTCTTCTAGTGAAGACGACTGCCCGGCTTTTCGCGGCGTTGAATTTCAACCGCCACTTAGTGGCCCATGCCCCCAGGGCGTCGCATCCAGCTTGCAGGCGGCGTCTCATCGTGTGCGCGTTCATGCTGCGGGTAAACAGCGCTGTATCGTCGGCGTAGAGACGTTCAGACGTAGGTTCGTTCAGACAGGTACGACTGTAACAGTCTCCCATGAGACGTCGGAAAGAGTTTGTACACGAGTCCGTCGTGCTAGACGGAGTCGAACGCGCGGTAGACGTCAAGGTACACTGCCCCAAGGAATTCCCTTGTTTCCAGTGCCCGCATTGCCGGCTCGACCAGCCGGAGTAGCTGATGCGTGGTGGAATGGCCAGCGCGAAAACCGAACTGCTCGTCCGGTATGATGTTCTCGCGCGTGACGTGATCCAGCAGTCTCTTCGCGTACAGCCTCTCGAAAACTTTCGAGAGGGATGACAGCAGGCTGATGGGGCCTGACTAGTCGGGGGTCTGACAGATTCTTAAATACCGTCTAAAAGGGGGCGTGGCTGAGATCCACGTGATAAGCAGAGATGATCCTTGTCAAAGCTGTACAATCGAATCATGTCCAAGATAAAAAGAGTCATCGATTCTGCAGATCCACAGTCCATATATCGTTGAGTTTCATAGTCTCTCATTTCCATTGAAATTTTCATTCACCCCGTTGACATGGGTTCCCAAAACCGGATTTCGTAATTCCCAATTCCGCTTTTGGATGGTCATGTAAACACTACAAAACCGATTCTGGAAATCCGCTTCCCAAAAGTGGTTTTCCAGTTCCACAATCGATTTTCGTACCCATGCAAACGCAACCGATTTTGATGCGTTCTTGGCTTGTCAGATTGTGTTTTCTTGTTACGAATTTTCGGCACATATGGAAATAGTGATATTTTCTAATGTGAAATAAAAGTATAAATATTAGAGTGAACATAAATCTGTGTATTTAAATAAAGAAAAATAGCGATTGTGCTGACTAAATCAGGAACTAAATCAGCTGTTTTTCAGCCGCCATGTTAAGTGGATTAGGAAATCCGATTCAGGCTATGCCATTTAAACACGACGGTTTTCGAAAATCGGTTTTCGTCTTCCGGAAGATGTGTTGCCTGTAAACGTAGTGTGAGAAACACCCCACAAACGTCGAAACAAGTGTTGCATCGAGTGAAGGCTTTCACGATGAAATACTCCTCCCTGCGAGAGTTGAATTTTAGTCACACACACACAGATGGCGGAGAAATATAAATAAGAAAATGTTTAGCGCCTGAAAATTATGTTCCGCGAAATAATGAAAATAAGTAAAAAAATGCAAATGAAATTATGGCGGTGAAATCACAACAGCGAAAAATATTTCAACATGGGTTACGCCGAACATTTGCAACATGAAAGTAGTGCCTAAAGAATTGAATAATCTGAAAAAGAAATTTCCTTTTTTTTAAAAACCTCGTCAGAGAATATTAATTTATGGCGGCGCACCCTATACTGTTTCAGGTTGGTATTCAGCGCACCACGAACCTCTACATAAAAATTAACTGTTGGACTGCACATTGACAATGCCGATTTATCGTATCACCACGTCTAGCCAAATGAAAGAAATTGAAAATTGATAAACCGGCAGAAATCTCTGGGACGCTTTTGCGGAACATACAATTCTGAAAACTATCGTATAATCGTGCGTTGTCCAACAATTAGTTTTACGTAGGCCGTGTAATGGCGGCTGTTGATATCTGAAAAAGAGATTTGCACATATAAAATAGTTTTATATTATAAGGTAGGAATGAGCTGGCTATTAATGATTAAATGCATGATTACGAGATAATTATTTATATTCTGAAATGGTGGAGTATTCACTTACACTGATTTAACAAGTGAAATCAAATGTTCAACTAAAATTATACAATTTACAGAGCGACACTTAATTACGACCGTTCAGGTCAAGAGCTAACAGCAGAAGATAAAATCGAAGCCTGGCGCTCCTTCTTGCTTAATTAAAGAAATGAAGAGCGTAATTATGTTATTGTATTTTTTTTCTTAGAGAGCGTAGAGTTCCTTTTTGCATATTTGTGGATTCTTAAAATATTTCTTTGAAGAAACTTCTCATAAATTAATCTAAACACAGGAATGTTCATTCAAAGACAACTGTTAAATTATGAAACCAAGTACATCAGATAATAAATATTTCCTGGGCGGTCCACGTAACATTACAATGACCGGTTGACATTGTAAGCATAATATCTTGTGGGTTGTAAAGCTATGTTTTTGGAAACTTGCTCCTTCCAGACGTTTCGTCCGATGCTGCGTCGGACTTATTGGGAGGTAGTCCGTCTGCTGAGTCTTGCCGACTGACGAGTCGGGTTTGACGCTTCACTTTCTTGACGGACCTCGACCTTGGTCCGACGGTTGTGCAGGCTAAGCATTTGCTGCTATTCCTGCTGTACCTGAAACATAGGAAAAAGTATTAGAATCTGGCTGTATGAGTGGACTTAGACTGTCAGATTACTGAAGATGTTTTATTATATATATATGTATTTTTTTCCTGGTTTGCTACGAGATTTTTGTTAACCTCGCAGCAGGTCACGCCAACGGGTTGTCGGCCTGACGAGTCGGGGGTCTGAGAGCTTCTTAAATACCGTCTGAAAGGGGGCGTCGCTAAGATCCACGTGAGAAGCAGAGATGATCCTTGACAAAGATAAAGCTGTACAATGGAACCACGTCAAAGATAAAAACAAGTCATCGATTCTGCAGAGCCACAGTCCATATATCGTTGAATTTCATAGTCTCTTCTTTTCGATTGAAATTATCATTATGTTTATATATTTCAATGCTCCTGTGGTAAATTCTACATTGGAACCACTAAGAGAAGTGTAAACACACGTCTAAAGGAGCACAAAAGTCTATGCCGACTTGGAAAAACTGAAAAATCGGCTGTGGCGGAACACTGCTTGCAATCGGGAAATCATATAGTAAAATTCTCTGAGAGAGAAATTTTATCTTCCATGACGAATGACTATCAAAGGTTGTATAGAGGAGCGATTGAAATATATAAACATAATGATAATTTCAATCGAAAAAAAGAAACTATGAAACTCAACGATATATGAACTGTGGCTCTGCAGAATCGATGACTGTTTTTATCTTTGACATGGTTCGATTGTACAGCTTTATCTAATTCTAATGTTTCTAATATTTGTATAGCTTATGGGACTTAACTGAGGGGTCATCAGTCCCTAAACTTACAAACTACCTATAAGCTAGCTAACACTAACGACGGCACAAACATCCATGCCCGAGGGGGGATTCGAATCCCCGACCGTGGTGGCCGTGCAGACCGTGAATGGAGCGCCTCAGTCCCCTCAGCCACCGCGCTAGGCACAGCTTTGTCTTTGACAAGGATTATCTCTGCTTATCACGCCCCGTCTTAGACGGTATTTAAGAAGCTCTCAACCCCCGACTCGTTAGTCGGTAAGACTCAACAGACGCACTACATCCGAAGTCCGACGCAGCATCGGACGAAACGTCAGGAAGCAGCAAGATTCCAGAACACGGCCTCACAACCCAGAAGATATTATAAGTGTTGCAGCACCAAGAAAACAGTCCCTTAAATGTAATACGTAAGCAACCATACAAGAACAGCGACACACATTTCTTTTCGGTTTTATCCCATCTTTTACACACATCTAATTTCGAGCCTTCTATTGTATCTGACTCTGGGCACCGTGAAATCACGGTAAGAAAAGACAGCGAAATAATTTCCTAAAATTTCGATGCCATTACAAACTTTTCATTACAGTATGCTCATTTGGAGTCATGTACAAAATTACAAACATGTCACTTACCTTTCGTTGTGAAACACACATACAGTTTTCACCTACAAGAATGCAGCTATCTACGCGCTAATAATTATTTTACCTAATCTCAAAAGATATTAACTGGGTGATAGGAGGTACAAAGATTACTGCGAAGCGTCCATGTGACTGTGCATATTTCGTTTTGCTTTGGTACCACAAATTTACAAGTGATATCGACTCTGTTCTGAAATAAACACTCTGCTTATGACAATATGAGGACAACAATCACAAATGGTACAACGTAACGAATCTTAACCCTTAAATGCATGATTTTTTTAATTAAAAAGAAATTAATTTTTTCTTTGTTTTATAAGTTGTACACACAATGGGAAAAGTAGTAAAAAATTCCTATGTTGATAGTTTTCCAAGAAAGGACATATGCAACATATAGAATCTTGTTATATTATTTTCGAAGTTTTATAGTATAAACAAATTTTTGTTCTTATTATGGTTCTCCATACATGTCTCAACAGGTGTGATTTTTTTCCTCCTTCCAAAACTGGCTCTTTATATGGAAAACAAAACGTCAAAATCTGTAATGCTTGGTGTTTTCTCCAAACACAAACGAAGATGATAATAGAAGTCATGAATAAAACAATATTACAATAGATGTTGTAGATATGCCACACCATGAATTTAAGGGTTAATATACCAGGCTTTTGTTTAGCATATCTTTATATGAAGACGCCGTGGCCGAAAGGGTTAATAAGATGCAGAAATTACTGCTTTGGTGGTGAAGGGATTCGCATTTCTCTTGACAGGACAGCAGTCTCACAAATGCGGAGTAGAGTCGCACGGGTATGCCATAAAAATTTTACTAATGTGCAGGTAATCTGGAAAAAGCCAGTAATATATATTCATTGCAATAATAAACGTTACTCACAAAAAAAAAAAGGCCGACGAGAGATTTAGCTTAGACAACCCAACAGTGTGTTCAGATATGCTTTACCTCACGAGCCGAAACTTTTCCTTTCTCAGTAACCCAAATCTGATGTTACTAGTTTAGTTGTTCAGATTACGTTGCAGAAGGTGAATGACAAGATTTCATGATCACATTTGGTCACAGTTTCGTACTGTAAGCTGAGTTCAAGAACCACGCCTTCACACATACACACATTCATTTGCGAATAAACTTTGTTTAACATTTTAAGCGATCTGATCGTAACAACCGGCCGCTGATGCTTCTGCCTCGATATCGTGACGGCTGCCTTAGGTTTAAAAATCATATTTGGCATTTCCGCTCAAAGGCTGAACGTACCTAAGTGATCCACACTCCAGAAATTTACTAGTTTGAAAACAACCACAGATAAACTGAAACGTCTTTGTGTAACCGTTTTTGTTTAAGATTACTGTCGTCGTCGTCATCATCAGCTTGATTTTATTAGCGATTAATCTACGGATTTGTCTCATTAGCTGGTAAGGCACATAAGTGAATGTAACATTTTGCAATCCGGTTTATTGCGCTTGTCAAATGATTTTCTGTTACTGACCACTGGAAGGTGCCCAACGTTGTCCACACGAACATGTGCTCCTGGACGAACTTCTGCAGTGGCTCGTGTCTAAGTACTTAAAGATGGCATTGGATTCTCACTAGTGGCAGGCCCCTATTTTTCTCAGTACCAAGACCACAATTGTTCTAAAACGAAGCAAATCTATGATCTTAATTTTAGCAACATCTAATTCTGATGCGTTGTTCTTGTACTGAATCCATGCATTTACTACTTAAATTTGAAATGCATGAGCAAACATGCGTTCCGTTCACTTTCGCGATCTGATGAATGTGAGATAAATTGTGATGAGAAAATTCATCTTGTCAACCCATCCCATACGTTGATCGTAAACTTTCTGGTAGGTCGATTTACACAGTGAGTAAGATCGCAGATCAGTTTCCGTTATATCATCATGAAAGGAAGTAGCCGTGAATAAACGGTGCGTTTGTAAGCCGAATAAATTCAACAATAGACATGTGTACTGAGCAAGAAACAAAACGAGTTGCTCAGTTTGCATGGGTTCCGGAATGTGTGTAATATTTAAAATTTTGTCGCTGTACTGTAGGACACCTACAATATGCATGCTTTTCTAATATACATACAAACGATCACTAGGCAAAGGGCTTTCCAGATCACTTTACCCCTTAACTCTGTGATCAACAGAACCCCAGATATGGGCCCCTGAAGAATCGGAAATCCGCGCGTGCCTTTTACGCACATATGATTATTCGGAAGGCGAAAGAAAAACTGGGAATTTTTTGGTATAACATAAAATGAAACAAATCTCCTGAGAAGACCGCCTACATAACAAGTGTTTACCCTCTGCTGGAATATAGAAGCGCGGTATGAGATCCATACGCGATTAATGGACAAACTACGTCGTAAAAGTACAATGAAGAGCAGTTCGTTTCGTATCATCATACAGTACGATAGTGTCATGGGTATTATACGCACATTTGACTTAAATTCAAAGCCATTTTAAATTATCGCTAGAGTTATTTGCCAAATTTCATGTACTAGCTTTTCCTTCGAAAACGAAAATATATTTGTTAAAACTCCTCTGCCATCAACATATGGAGAAAGGGAAATAGCCGTAAAATACATCAGACCCTGGACTAAAAGAAATTAGTGTTATTTCTTCCCGCCCTCTATTACGAGCGGAACGATTCCCAAATCCTGAAGCCTCTAACAGGCACTTATAGGCACTTATGTGTCAGTTACTGATTTGTCATGGACACTGGAAGGCGGAAACCGCATTCGGTATCGTACACAATATGCAGTCTACTAACCGGACCGCCACCCTCTTCAACTACAGGCATTGCCGAGGTGGGGTGGCTTGCGTGCCTCAGTGATTCAGATATCCATACTGAAGGAGCAACCATAGCGAAAAGGTACTTGTGGAGAGGCCAGATAAACGCGTGGTTCCTTATAAGGGGATGCAGCCTTTATAGGGGCCACAGTATACATGATTGAAAGAGAACAGATAACATGACTTTACTGCGAACGGCTGAGATCAAGGGGAAACTGCAGTCGCTACTTTTTCCGAGGACATGCAACTGTACTGTATAAATATATATGTGATGATGGCGCTTTCTTGGCTAATATATTCTGGGGGTAAAATATTCCCCCATTTCTATCTCCAGGCGAGGACTACTCAGGAGGATGTCGTCATCAAGGAAAACAGAACAGGCGTTCTACGGGTCGGAGCGTGGAATGTTATAACCCTTAATTTAGTAGGTAAGTTTGAAAATTTGAAAAGAGAAATGGAAAGATGTTAGATATAGTGGAGATTAGTGATGTTCGGGGGCAGGATAAACAGGAGTTTTGGTCAAGTCACTATATGGTTATAAATACGAAATCCTCCAAAAGCCATATCAACAAACTTTTTGGTTTCTTTTCAGTTGCTCACAATCAAATCTATCATAGTTTGAAATGTTGAAACGGCTTGACTGTTCAACTGCAAATATATGAAACTGAGTATTGATTCCCCCCCTCCCCCCTCACACACACAACTTAGAGAACTGAAACAACATCCCCTCCCCCAGAAAAAATAAAAAAATAATAAAAATAAACTACCCAATACGCTGCACACTTACAACTTCATATTGTGTGTTCACATCGCTTGTACTGAGAATTAATTTTCTTTTCTGTTTCTTATACATTCTATAGTGTCACCATTTACGTTTAACGCAACAGTATCAAGTTTCGCCAAAGTAAAATTTATGTAATTTTTTCTTTATGGTGATTGGAAGCAACTACGAACTTATCTGAGAGTTTCATTTGTTTCTCTCCCGAAAGTATTCTCAGTGACTGCAAGCGAACATTCTAAATTTATTTATGAAATAATGCCTTGAAAACTGAAGCAAATGTCATAGTCACTCTATTAACATTTACATGACTTGTTTCGGAAGAAAAGTTCAAATGTTTGTAAGTCTATCGGACTCAACTGCGTGGCTGTTAGTCCGTAGCTTACAAAGTACAGTACTTAACCCAGATGTTCCTGACTTTTTTGGTCGGTTACATTTGGTTTAAAAAATAGTGTATTACATCTCTAATAGATCGTTCAAATGTTGCAACATTGATTTTACACGAATTGCATCCTAAGTCTCGGCTTAATAAGCCGTCCTTCTGGAACAAAGTAAAAATGAGAACACTATTGTCACATGCTAGATTTGACGTTTTAATTGTAAATCCATCCACATGTTTCTGAGTAATAGAAATAAAGTTGATGTGTAATACTTACACACCTAAAATCATGAGTTAACTGATACGTTTCTTCTGAATCCCTATCTTCAAAAGAGATTAACATAGATTAACGTGCTGTAACAAAGATTGTTAGTATATGCTTGTCAATGATTGACATTCGAATGACAGTCCGATGTTGAAGAAAGTGTTTTGTGCCAAAAGGAAACAATTTACCTTAAATGTTTTAAAAAAACGAGACACCTACCTTCTGGAAGGACGTTAGGATCATCTGGGTTCCCAAATGGTTTACATATTTTGTTACCCATGGTTAAACGTGTAAAGACCATATCTCCATTCCCAGCACATTTCTGTTCTACGTAGTTCAAAATCTGGAAGTACCAGAAAAAACGCGCCTACCCTGTGAATAGATCCTACACTATTAATCTAACTGCAAAATAATACAGTTTACAGTTCGGTGTTGCAATACCAACAGTTTTTTCTTCTCCCGAAAAATTATTTCTTTGGTGAATCTGGATTTTTCGGAAACGATTGATTCATTGCAGTATATGCTAAGAAAATATTTTTTCTGTTTACTTTTTTCACTTTAGTACAATTTCAACATTTAGTATGTGAACTAGTCATAGAAATTACATAGGCTTCCGCGGCCAGATTCAGATGACATAAAAGTTTTCGGGTTATCAGAAAATTTTTATGTCATAGTCATGTAAACTTTAATAAAGAAAGTGACTGTTGAATTTGCTGCAATTGTGAAGTGCAAATTTCATAAACTAATACTAGTCGCACTCGTGAATGACAAAATGTCTGTTTACACTCTAAACTGAGTTTATTTAGCGGGAAGAAGTGAAGAGCAAGTTTCTAGCAGCTTAAAACTGTAGCTGTTATTCTGGAAGAGACGAAAGCAACAAGAAAGTTTTGCCTAACTACGTACATTTGTGAGGCTTCAAATGCTTAAGTGACTGCAAAGCTGTGGGGCCAAACGGCAGTGGTCATCAGTCCCTAGACTTACACGCTACATAAACTAACTGATGCTAAGGACAACACACACACACACACACACACACACACACACACACTCACACCCATGCTCCAGGGAGGATTCGAACCTCCGAAGAGGACTAGTGGCGCACTACGAAGCACGGCCCCTTAGAGCGCATGCATTTTTCAAAATCTCTACGAGTCTACTAGTGCATCTGAAAATTTTAAAAGGCAATCCACACACCCATTTCCTAGAGAGGACTCGAACCTCCGACTGTAACGGCGGCCTGACTTAGTGCCTTAGACCGCACGGCCATTCCCACTCTACTGGGGCGAAATATTATCCCTGCTACTGCCTTACATCAGCTCAGTTTTGTAGGTAAAAATCACGTTTACTCAAGTTGTTGTTCAAATGTTTGTAAAGCTTATGGGACTCAACTGCGGGGCCATCAGTCCCTATACCCATAAACTACCAATTAACTAACCTATACTAAAGACAACACAAATATACATTCACAAGGGAGGATTCGAACCTCCATCGCGGGAGGCCGCGCGATATGTTGTTGTTAATGATTTTTAATGTTAATGATTTTTATTACATTATTGTTCAAACAAAAGTGTTGTTTTCCTATGTTTCATGTGCGGTGACAACAGTGTAACACATGAGAACAGTATCTTCTCTGACGGTGCCATAAATGATATAGCTGGCCGTCAAACGTCGCGGGTCGACAGCTACGGAGGAAGAGAAGATCTGAAGGGACGCCGCCGGAACCGTCATAATCGAATAAACAAGAAACAAAAAAGAGTTATTATTATTATTACAAAGGTTTTGCTCGTTATGTATATCACAAATAGTTTCAGTTATTATATTGAGTCTCTATAAGAATGTTATAAGACTGTGTATATTTTATTATAGTGATTTGTGTGAAGGTAAATAAAACTGAAAATTTTAACTTCAACTCTCACTGTGTTGAAGAGAGTCATTTCAGCCATTAAGACACACGAAATTTTAAATATTGTACTGAATTACATTCTTGAAGATTATTACAGGATTTATTCAAGACTTTGTACAGTTTTAGGGACTCAACATCAGGTTATGTAATGTGGAAACTGTGTGTTCGAGTTTGTGAATCGCTATCTTATTTTACAACTGATTCATAACCTATATCTGTGGTTTATAAAACAACGGAGAGTTTTCGACGAAAAATTTTGAATAAATTTTCAGGAACAGACAATCATAGTTTGATTTATCTTGACAGTTTAGTTGAAATTCACATTCCTATTTCGTACAAGAACTTTCTTCCTTCTTCAGGCAGTTATATACATAATTTTGAACAAATTTTAATATTTCGTTTGTGTACGGACGGTGTGGTGACGAAGTCGCAAATGGTCAATAGGTGTTAGATTAGATTAGTACTTTTTCCATAGATCATGAAAACGATACTTCGTAATGATGTGGAACGTGTCAGGTTAATGAAAGGTGTCTTTAAAAATTATTACTTTGTACTAAATATTACATGACACAGTAGTTTTTTAATTTTTTTTTCGGATTTACTAATTTATAGCTAAAAATTTATCTATAGTGTAGAAGTAGTTGTCAATCAGAAATTCTTTTAATTTATTTTTAAATTCTAGTTGGCTATCTGTCAGGCTTTTGATGCTGTTTGGTAGGTGACCAAAGACTTTTGTGGCAGCATAAGCCACCCCTTTCTGTGGCAAATCTAAATTTAACCTTGAATAGTGAGGATCATTCTTTCTCCCACTTTTGTAGTTATGTACACTGTTGTTGTTGTTGTTGTGGTCTTCAGTCCGGAGACTGGTTTGATGCAGCGCTCCACAGTACCCTATCCTGAGCAAGCCTCTTCATCTCCACATAAGAACGACAACCTACATCTGTCTGAATCTGCTTACTGTATCCATCTCTTGATCTTCCTCTGCGGTTTTTACCCCAACACACGTCCCTCCAACGCTAAATACACAAATCCTTGATGTCTAAGAATGTGTGCTACCAGTCTATCCCTTCTTTTAGTCAAGGTATTGCTATTTCTTTTGAATTCGGTATGATTGGTAATACAAATGTCATAAGTGAATATAAATACTGTGAAGCTACTGTGAAGATCCCTAGCTCTTTACATAAGTGTCTGCAGGATGATCTTCGATGGGCTCCAGCAATTATTCTGATTACACGTTTTTGTGCAATGAATACGTTTTTACTCAATAATGAATTACCCCAGAAAATGATGCCGTACGAATGCAGTGAATGAAAATAGGCATAGGAAGCTAATTTACTGAGTTTGTATATCACCAAAATTTGCAATTACCCTAACAGCATAAGTAGCTGAACTCAAACGTTTCAGCATATCTTCAATTTTTTTTTTTTTTTTTTTTTTTTTTTTTTTTTTTTTTTTTTTTTCCAGTTCAACCCCTCATCAATGCATACACCTAAAAATTTTGAATGTTCTACCTTTGCTACAGATTTCTGATCAAAGTCTATGTTTATTAATGGTGGCATTCCATTTACTGTACGGAATTGTATGCACTGTGTTTTATCAGAATTTAATGATAGCCCACTTGCTGAGAACCACTTAATGGTTTTCTGAAAGACGTCGTTTACAATTTCTTCAGGTGCAACGGTACTGGTTGATGTGTGTTCAAGGGGGTTCCTTAATATGTGTGTGTGCGTGTGTTGCCTTCAGTACTAACAGGGGTCTACAAAAACGAAAGATCGTATCGGGCTACTAAAATTATGGGTCTGACTGCAATATTACTAGGAGAGTAACTTGACAATTAGTGCGCAACGTAATGCTGACCTAAGTAAGGAAAGTTTGGGCACGTCGAAACTTTCGCCCCTGACTACTATATTAGAAAGATCAAACAGATGCAAAATCTTAGTTGCCTGTTAGTCACTTTACATGAACAATAAAAGAATGTCGTACTGTGTTGTACTTGGTGGCCCTGTCTTAGTATTACCATACAATCAGTCTGCATACACAAATAATGAATGCGTGCAACAAATATTATTTTGTTGTAAAAAGGGAAGTGATACCTCGCTTCACACCAACTCACATTCTTCACTTCATATCGTTCATGTTACCCACTTGCTACAATGTAGTTAATTACCATTAACTTACAATCACTTACAGCGTCAAGAATAATCACAAACAAAAATAAATTAATCAAACTGAATAAATCTATATTAAAGAAAATTAGCAATCAGCAAATTCGACACCAGTAAAATAAACTATAAAAATGAAGAATGTGCATATTATTGCGAAGTCGTGCAATGAAGCAGTTTCTAAAACAGGGATGCAGCCCTACCCTCAGGAAAAGATTAATTATAAAAAATCAATATGTCGAAAAGTGAAATAAACTGCTTTTTTATTATTACGTTTAATTAATGCCCTATCCATGTTATTACAACAGTTACATTGACGAGCCACGAATTAATCAAGATTGTGTATAGGTTCCTACTGAACGGAAAGTGATATAAAATAAAATAAAATGAAATGAGTGACCTTGCGCATGCGAAAAACATTTAAAGTAAATTATCAAAAAATTAGCAGCTTCATGAAGAACTCCGGGCTGTGTCCACCGCGAGCTCCTGTGCAACCGTCACGCTCCGCTACTACTCTCTGAATCCCCGCGCGGCAACACCGAGCAAACCTCGCCTACCGGCCGCCAAAGATAATCCTTGCAGACCCAACAAAGATGTTTATATATATACGTTGTTGCCAACATATATAACCCCAAAACGTAAGGAAGGAAATTTCCATTCAGTAGCCACCTTACACAGTTAGTTCTTGTCTGTCAGCAATCCATTTATCAGACGTCGTTCGGGCGCACCGAGCGCTAATTTTTGTTGTTGTCTTTATTTATATTTAACTAGCGTTGCCCGGGTATTTATTTAATTATTCATGCCATTTTTCAGGTGTATATTCATTTGTATAAGGGCTGTAAGTCTGTAAAATCTCGTGGCAATACAATCAGTAGTAAAGAAGTAATAGATTACAACTTGGTGCATGATGGAGCGGTTTTCCATGAATGTTACTGTTTATGTACTCATATTTCATGAACTACGTGTCGTATTGCGATACAATTTGGAAAATAAACTTAACTGTATGCGTGTATTCAGTCTGAAAAATTTCCTGTGGCTACAATGTATAGTGTAGAAATTAAAAATTATAACGTCATACTGAATGCCGTAGTTTTAGTCCATGAACAGCGGAACGTTACTGTTTACGTGCTCGTATCTCATGAACTACGTATCGGAATGTGATACAATTTAGAAGGTACATTCAACTATATATGTGTATACTATCTGTAAAATTTTCTGTCGCTACAATTTGTAGTGTTCAAATCATAAATTGTAACATCATACCGAGAGCCGTAGTTTTATTCCATAAACAGCGGAAAAGTAGTAAGCGAGAAACATTTTTCCTTTCATCATTTTACTATGGTTTCCAGCGAGAAAAAGTTTAATAAAGGTTTGAAATTATGTTTAAAGTTTGTTGCAAGTCGCTAAGTGTTGTCATTCTCATACAGTGTATTTCGAAAGTCTCGCCGCATTATGTGGCATTTTTTGCGGTTTCTATTGGTTATGACATAATATCTTTTGAACCATGTGCCGTATGTGATTCTTAACCATGCAGCAATTGGTACCTCACGGTAAGGAATGTGTGCACCAAATTTGGTTGAAATCGGTCCAATGGTTTAGGATAAAATAAGCAGTATTGTCGCAAAATGCAGCAGTTTTTCGCGCATCTCGTTGTTTCTGACGTCATATCTCGTGATTTTTACACTTACGGCGACCGTCCTCATGGACTGAAGCTTACGTGTAAAAAATTTCATAAAGATTGGAACAAAACTGTAGATTTGTACGCAACACGTACAAATATACGGACACTCTGCTTTATACAGGGTGTTTCACTAAGTGTGTTTGCCTCTAACTTATAAAATAATAGGTGACGGGAAATTTTAATGCGGTAGGTCAACACAAGAAATGTTACTCTTTCTGCGGAGCTATGAACATAGTTTATTGTATCATTTTCCAAAGAGTTACAGCACAAATATATAATTTTTTAATTGTAACAATAGTTTTTTCTATCGTGCATTGGTTTCGTTGAAACCAGCTGCGTCCAAATCAATTTATACTACATTCCTATCACTATTAGTTTGGGAGCTACAACCCTTCTAAGTTTAGGGGGCGGAGGCTACGACAGCGTAGCTAACTGGCTGGTGGTAATGACACAGTGGGCCGTGGCCCAGGGGATAGCCACTCGGCCAGTCAGCTACGCTATCGCAGCCTCCGCCCCCGGAACTTTGAAGGGTTGTAGCTCCCAAACTAACAGTGATAGGAATGTAGTTTAAATTGATTTGGACGCAGCTGGTTCAAACGAATCCACGATAGAAAAACTATTGTTCCATTTAAAAAATATATCTTTGTGGTGTAACTCTTTGGAACATGATACAATAAACTATGTTCATAGCTCCGCAGAAAATGTAACATTTCTTGTGTTGACCTACCGCATTAAAATTTCCCGTCACCTATTATTTTATAAGTTACAGAGGCAAATATATTTAGTGAAACACCCTGTATATTAGATTCTCATCGAAAAGAGCATAATCGTACCTGACTGCTTGGCAGATGTTTCGTATTACGCATGCAACCTGGTACTTAGATGATACGAGTAATTGCCAGTATTGCACAGTACGTACAGGCGGGCTGCTACTGTGTAGTCAATTTATTACAATGAGTCTCGCGTTCGCCGGGCCTATAGAAAGCGCACGTGCGATTTGCGGGCAAAGGTGAGACGCGGTAACGTGATCGGCAGGCTGGCGCGGACGCTGAGGGGCAGCGCAACGGCGGGCCTTCCGGACAGCCGGCGGTTCCTTTGTGCGGCCGAGATGTGCCCCGTGCCGATACCGCAGCTGCGATGACAGCTGACTAGCGGGCCCTTCAAGCGCCAATAATAGCCGATACGCAGAAGTCCCGCTCACCGGCACCGCCTACTGAATCGCAGCCGCAGGGAGCTTCTTGTGTTATGTGTGGGAGAGAGGGGGGGACAGGCTGATTGGGAGTTGGGGAGGTCGTTGAAATATGAATCGCCGGTGCTGTTCGGGAGCTATATGATCTGCGGAAGAAGTTCATTAGCAAAATCTGATGCTATCTCCTCAAGAGTGCGGTACTGTGTTTGAGATACCAGGATTTATGGCAGGCATTGTTCTACAGACCACGTACCGTAAAACTGTGGTGAATAGGGACAGTTTTGGAGATATTTTTGTATTGCTGAACAATAAATAAGTTTTCTGATGAAGATAATATTTTTATATTGTGTAACAATGATCAGGCTACCCATCCCATTTAATGAAAAACTTCTCTCTCCTTTTTGAACATATATATTCTTATGTTCGTGTCCCTGTTCCACCCCAATATCGAGGTGAAAAGGGACAGGTATTTATTTATCTTCTCTTTTCCTATCCATACATATGGTGGGGTCTATAGGGACATTATTTATACTTTTAAAAAGTATTGAAGATATTGCCGCGAGAGACGTCGAACACCGACTGCCGCCGTGGCGCAGGGGCTAGCGTCACAGACTGCGGTTCAGGAAGTCGCCGGTTCAATCCCACCCACCGGCAAAAATTTCTTTCTTTGTAATTTACAATTCCAGAAGGTTCTACATCTTTCTTATGTTCACTTGTAAATTCTACATGTTTCTTATGTTAACTGTTCTTCTAATTTCTGCTAAATTCTGTCTGTGTATAAATAGCAGAGCACTCTGCCTGAGAGGCAGTCAGTGCTGCGTGTATGTTGAGTTCGTTAAAACGTGCTTTCAGTATAAGTGCTGTGTTTAGTTGCCTTCGAAGTCAAGCCTGTTTCCATTTCAACGCGACAATATTTATTATAAAAGTAAGGTAGTACAAGGGAACTATTGTTTATTTTAAACCTATAATTTACCGTGGTTTGGAACCCACTTTAAACTGTAGGTCCCCCTATAACTGGCTGGGCAAGTCAGTTCGAAGGTCGGAGGAAGGCAACAGCATACCACCGCCAAACAGGACCATGTCTAGTAAAGCACTGTGGTGTTCAAATCAATCTTCGGATTGTTGACAGCTTTTAATTATAATTCTTACAGCACATTTTACATATGTAAATAGCGCAGGTAACATAAAATTTTCAAATTGATGATGTAACGACCGAAGATGTAACGACCTCTTAGCCTCAACACCCTGCATTATCAACTTCCCATCAACAGGATGATGTACCTTTGATCGTGAGCCTCTCTTATATGTTATAGGCAACACAAACACTGAAAAGAAGTCAACATTGAGGTTAAGTTAACTAATTAGTAGGTTAGTTTCTCATATAAATGTATTTCCCGTACTACTTTTGGGCATTTTTTTTTTTTTTTTTTTTTTTTTTTTTTTTTTTTTTGCCTTGTCTCTATTCACCCCAATATAACTTTACTAATGCTACCTAAAACAGAAAAATTAAATTGTTCCTTTTAGAATAAAGATAAGTAACATTTATTATGTGCAAAAACTCACCAAAAAACACTGATCTGAGAATTCAAAACCAATAACACATCAATCAAGTCAGTACCTGTAATGAAATAGTTTCAGACGATAAAATTTGTATTCAGATTACCAGCAAGCTAGTATGAGTGCCAACATGATAAATATAAAAAAACGATTTTGGCACCAAAACGTCTTGTAGGTAACAATGTGGCCATCTTAACTGCAGTGGTCCCAACACCTTAAATGAAATCACAAGTCAGAGGTTTCATTTAACTTCTTTTTTCCAGTTTTTGTCCCTATTCACCCGCATGTCCCTGTTCACCCCCATTTTACGGTAACTGAAAGTAAGCATGACATACGCGTCGTCAAAGCCATCGGCTAGAATCCAGAACGCTTATGGAGTCAGCTTAATAATTTGATATAGTGTTTCGGAATTAGATCTTCCGCAGTCCTCACTGTTGCTCTTTACTTGCTTTCGGCACGACTGAGGGGAGTTTTGAGGCGAAAGTCCTGTAACCAAGGGCTTATTTTCGTTTAATACAGTCAGTCGCTGTGTAGTAAATACGTAAGTCAGAAAATGGCCACTTAGTTGTTTCAGTCATTTCGTATCGATACAGTCAGTTACCAGTTTCTTGCGGTTGAGAATCCTACGTCAAACAGATGGATTGTGTTTTGATTTCTTACCTTTGCAGATTTCTGTGCATTCTATGAACGAAAGGTTGTCTTATCATCTAATATTACAGATTTCCCTTTTCATAACTTTTATTTTTCATATGTATTGTATATTCTAATTTAGTAAGTAAAACTTAGATGTACCTTTACAGTACCTGCTGTGATTTTTGTTTCTAAGCGGTACGTAATCTAGCACTGTTTTCAAAACCTGTTACAACCAACATTTTCCTCGTACATGTGTCAGATTGTTTACCTGAAATTGATTTCTTACCTCTTTCTTTCACCAAGTCTTAGCGATATTTAAGGTCTTTTCTAATATTTTCCATTATCTGTAGAAAATTGCACAGCTTCGTGTTGTTTGGCACACTAGTCAAGATTAACGATAGTTATGAATCGATTGTATACTTCTTTACAACTCAGCAGTAAAGCTTATGCCACAAAAAAAAAAAAAAAAAAAAAAAAAAAAAAAAAAAAAAAAAAAAAGTAAAGAGCTACTAGCTCTTTCCAATTTTTTATTATTTTTAATTTTGTGGCCTAAGCTTTACGGCTGAGTTGTAACTTTTATTATGAGACTTGTTTAAATTTATAATTTCCGATGAAGGTAGTCATAGTTACTGCCGAAACCATGTTAAAGAATTTTATTTTTGCGACCGATGGCTGCATTTTTATCCTTTGACTCACATATCACTTGTTCTCACGTTGTTACATGCTTCTCAATATCTATCGACGCTAAAGTATGCTCGACGGTCCTCTACCTGATTTTTTTAATGTTTCTTGATCTCAGGAGTGCTACATATAGCTCCTCAGTTACCTCCGAATAGGAATGCACAACGTTCTAAACAACCCACCAAGGAAAGAGCACTGTCACCACACGGCACTCAGCAACACTAACTTTAGTACTTTTTACTTCCAGCCACTCAACACCAGAGGCAGACTTCTAAATCATAAATCTGCAGTAAATTATTACACTGTATTGTGCAATCACTCCTCCTATTCTTCCAATCCCGCGGTAGATTGGCCGAGAGCATTGAAGCGCTTTGCTCCGATGCGCGAGGCCATTCCCCGTCGGGGGTTCGAATCCCCCCTCCCCTCCTCGGGCATGGCTGTTTGTGTCGTCTTTAGTATAAGGTAGTTCATAAGTAGTTTGTATGTTTAGGGACTGATGACCCCGCACTTGTCTCTTAAGCTTCACTAACATTTGAACATTTTTCGGAAGGATAGCGGATCAAATCCCTCTCCGACCAGATTTGGCCTTTCTTTGATTTCAATCAATGACTCCTGGCAAATTTCGGGAATTTTCCTTTCAGAAGGCACGCCACATTACCTTAATAAAAGCTCCATCCCTAATCCAAAGTTGTCGACAGGATTGCAATCCTATTATCTTTCTTTATTATTAATAAGGGATTAACAGTCTATGAAATAGTTCGGTTCCACTCAATTATCAATATTTGCTGATCTGTACATAGATGTCTGTAGAAGTACAGTAGGTCACAGCGCTCATGAAAATTGAGGCACCCAATGTGTCCAAACTGTAATACTTGAATAGCAGTGAGGGTCTACGCTCAGTCAGGATGATTTCTTCTAAACTTTCAGCCCTTAGCGCATATAATAATACCACAGTGAAGCTTTGGACAAACCGTGGGTCTATGGAGAACACGATAGAAAAGAAGAGGAAGATCCTGTGTTATCGTTGAAACACGCTTAATCTGTTTTGAAAGAAGTATGTTCAAATGTTTGTTAAGCTTGTGGGACTTAACTGCGGGGTCATCAATCCCTAAACTTACAAATTTGTAAAGTACAAACATCCATGCCCGAGGGAGGATTCGAACCGCCGACGGGGAGCGGCATCGCGCATCGGAGCATAGCGCTTCAATGCGCTCCGCCACTCCGCCGCGAGTTTGGAAGAAGAAGAGGAGGAGTGATTGCAAAATATAGTATAATAATTTACTGCAGATTTATGATTTAGAAGTCTGCCTCGTGTATTAGTGGCTGTAAGTAAAAAGTACTAAGGCTAGTGTTGCTGAGTGCGGTGTGGTGACAGTGGTTTTTCCTTGGTGGGTTGTTTGGAACGTTGTGCATTCCTATTCGGAGGTAACTGAGGAGATATATGTAGCGGTCCTAAGATCCAGAAACATAAGAAAAGAAAAACGAAAAAGATGACGAAAAACTACTTCGTAACGCATCAAATAACGTCATTGGCAATGAATGAAACGGAAGCCCTTTCCTCACTGTTGACTCGTAGGGTCAGCAGGTAGTACGTACGATGCACTAAATACACCCGAGAATAACATACAACTTGGTTGGACGAGATAGAAAAGTCCATACAATATCAGCAGGGGGACTCCCTAAAGGTTTGAATTTAGTAAAAGCTGTACGTTGGAAGAATGGAGTGAAAAACTATAAAACCATTGCGTGGCTCTTCGATAAAATGTATGGGGATCATATCCGACATGAACTCTTACTCCCCTACTGGGCCATAGCAAAGCTACATAATATTACTATGGAATGTGTCTCATAAGTAGATAGAGAACATCGTACCATGCGTCTTTCATTCATTTGATAAACAAACGTAGACCACAATCGAAAATTTGCAGAAATATGTAAAAGAACAGATAAATTTGTTATTGCGTTACTTTCCAACCATAAATACCGAAATTACTCGTTCAGCTATTCTCGCCGATCAGTTTGCCATCCGAGGTCATATATTTCTTGTGGCCACAATCAAAAGAAATGTGTCTGATTTCCGTTCATGTCATCCTGGAAGGTATTCTGTGAGAAAGTGGAGGGCTGCTCAAGCGAGACTTCATAAAATCCTCACTAAGGTACCAACTAATCCAGGAGGAACATTGGGGAAGGAGGATGGGGAGTATACAAAGACAGCACATGAAACCCTGAAACTGCTCCTCAAGACTCACTTTCCTCAATATATTCTGGGGGATAAATTAGACCAGTATGCGATTCCTGAGAGACAACTGTTCTCAGGTATTCGAAAAGAGGACTGGGTTTTGCCCAAGGAGTGTGTCGATTTCAGTAAGGTCCGATGGGCGGTGAGAACATTTCAACCATTCAAGTCACCTGGCTCCGATGGAATCTTTCCAGCTCTCCTGCAACAAGTGGGAGAAAATCTTATTAGATTCCTGTGCAGGTTAGGGTTAGCCTAGCAGCAGGAATCATTCTCAGTACCTGGAGGGCAGTGAAGGTTGTCTTCATTCGAAAACCAGGGAGAATGTATCATACCAAGGCCAAGGATACGAGACCAATCAGCCTGTCCTCCTTCATTCTTAAGACATTGGAAAAGCTGGTTAATGTGCATGTTGGAGAAAGGAGGTTAAGTAGGGCCCTCTACATTCAAACCAACATGCATATCAGCCAGGTAAATCATGTGAGACAGCTCTCCACCAACTCGTTGGGAAGGTGGAGAAAGCACTACACTTTCAGGAAATAGCCCTCTGTATCTTCCTGGACATCGAGGGGGCTTTTAGCAACACGACCTTCGATTCCATGGTTAGGGCAGCAGAGGTACATGACCTAGGGACCACTATATGTAGGTGGACTAGGGTCATGCTCAGTGGAAGAAAGGTAGAGGCTACCATGATGAATGAAAAAATGGTAATCAACACCACTAGGGGTTGCTTGCAAGGAGGAGTTCTTTCCCCTTTGTTGTGGAATATCATTGGGGAGTTAAACTCTAGGCAGTACTTTTGCCAAGGATACGCAGATGATCTTGTCATAGTAATACTTGGCAAATTTGCTGACACAGTGAAGAATATGGCACAAGGTGCATTGGACATTGTGCAAGAGTGGTGCAGAAAACAGGATCTGGGGGTTAGTCCTAAGAAGACTGTTGTTGTACCATTTACAAATGTGTAGGGGACAGTGAAATATCTAGGGGTTACCCTAGATGAGAAACTGACATGGACCCCTCACATTAGGAATATTTGCTCCAAGGCAAAAGGTACTCTTGTAAGTACCAAGAGAGCTTGTGGCAAAAATTGGGGCCTGAGTCCTGAGTGGATATACACCACGGTGATTAGACCCAGGATCACCTATGGGGCGGTCTTGTGGTGGAAGAAGGTAGAACAGCAGGTTGCTGCTAAGGAGCTTGGTAAGGTGCAGAGATTAGCCTGCTTAGCCATAACAGGCGGAATTAGCAGCAAACCTACTGCTGGGATGGAAACCATGCTGTATATGCCCCCATTACACCTTTGGGTCAAGATGGAGTCAGCGGCTGGTGCATACAGACTAAAAACTGGCAACAACTGGAACTCTTTTGGATATCCAGAATCACACACAAAAATAGTGAGTGAGGTAAATATAGGAAAGGTTGGGGAAATGCCAGCCGACTATATTATAACCCCATACTGCTTCAACAAGCCCTTCAATATAACAATTGGAAGTAGGGACCAGTGGGAGAAAATAGTTCGACACCATAGGGGGATATTGTCTGGTTCACTGACGGGTCAAAATCAGACCAAGGCGTTGGGGCCGGGGTATACGGGGTGCAGTCAAGTCTAGAGGGCGTCATCTCTCAAGGGAAACTGGCCTCAGTATTCCAGGCCGAAATCACTGCCATCAGGGCGTGTGTGGAGGAGAATTTGCGTAGGTGCTACAAAGATCGTAGCATCTATATCTATTCAGACAGCCAGGCAGCCCTGAGATCACTGGAAGCTCCTGCAACAAGGTCTAAAATTGTTGCAGAATGTCACAGGGTTCTGGTGGAGCTAGGGGAAAGCAATAGAGTAAACCTATTGTGGATCCCTGGCCACTCGGGAATCACTGGCAACGAACATGCCGACAGATTAGCCAGGATGGGGGCAGAGACTCCATTTATTGGACCGGAACCTGTCCTGACAATCACCAAGGCAATGATCAAAATGGAGCTACGTAACTGGCTCAGAAGACAGCACGTAGAATATTGGAACAAAGTCCATCAACAAAAACATGGCAAGGTAATGATGCCAAAGCCAAGTTTTAAAAGAAGCTCTGCAATCCTCGGTCTGAACAGGAGAGAGAGATTAGACTCATGGTTGGATTGTTGACAGGCCTTGGGAATTTCAACAAACACCTACATACAATGGGAATAACAGAAGAGGACCCTAAATGTAGGATCTGTGATGACGTTGATAAAACTGCATCACATCTAATCTTCGAATGCATTTCATTGGAGAGTAAAAGGCACAGAACATTTGGGACAACCAGACCTGAAGAAAGTGTGTCTAATAAAGAACTGGTAAAGGGACTTCTTGCACTGTTCCAGGACATTGGTTGGCTTTACTATACAGGGAGCTATACTGCACAATAAACTTAGTTTCGGTGCGGGCATTGGCGGGTTGGACCAAGACTGTTTCGGCTATCCCGAGAAAATCAAATCAGTCCGCTCATGTAGTTTCTTTTTTCATAAATGATATAATTTCTTTATGAAATTACCATTCGGCGAATTAACTTATATCTAGCTTGAGATTTCATTCGTACCGATGCAGAATTTTGAGACTGTTGTTGTTGTTGTGGTCTTCAGTCCAGAGACTGGTTTGATGCAGCTCTCCACACTATCCTGTCCTGTGCAAATCTCTTCATCTGAGAATACGTTCGGCAACCTACATCCTTTTGAATCTGCTTACTGTATTCGTCCCTCGGATCCCTCTACGATTTTTATCCCATACACTTCCCTCTAATGCAAAGTTGAAGATTCCTTGATGTCTCAGAATGTGTCCCACCAATATATCCCTTCTCTTAGTCAGGATATGCCGGAAACTCATATTCTCTCCAATACGGTTAAGCACCTCCTTGTTAGTTACGTGATCTACCCATCATTCATCTGTAGCACCACATTTCAAAAGCTTCTATAATATTTTTATCTGAACTCTTTATCGTCCACGTTTCACTCCCATACAATGCTACACTCCAGACAAATGCTTTCAGAAAGAATTTCCTAACATTTAAATTAATATTGGATGTTAACAAGTTTCGCTTCTTTAGAAACGCTTTTCTTCCCATAACCATTCTGCATTTTATATCTTCTTTACTTCGGCCATCAGAAGTTATCTTGCTACCCAAATAACAAATTTCATCTACTACTTTCATTGTCTCATTACCTAATGTAATTCCTTCAGCATCGCCTGATTTTCTGACATTGCATTCTATTACCTTCGTTTTACTCTTGCTAATATTCATCTTATATCTGCCTTTCAAGACACTGTTCATCCCATCCAGTTGATCTTCCAGAATTACTATGTCATCGGCAAACCACAATGTTTTTATTCCTTCTCCCTGCACTTTAATGCCCTCTCCAAATTTCTCCTTCCATTCCTTCACTGCTTGCTCAATGTACAGATTGGACAACATTGGGGAAAGGGTACAACCCTCTCTTACTCCCTTCCCAGTAGACCGCGGTGGCCGAGGGGACTGAGGCGCTCCAGTCACGGTCTACAGGGCCACTACGGTCGGGGGTTCGATTCCCCCCTCGGGCATGGATATTTGTGCCATCCTTAGTCTTAGCAAGTTCATAAGTAATTTGTAAGCTTAGGGACTGATGACCCCGTAGTTAAGTCCCCTAAGTTCTACAAACAACATTTACTCCCTTCCCAACCTCTGCGTCCCTTTCTTGCCCTTCGACTCTTGTTTTTGTATAGGTTCAATATAACTCTTCGCTCCCTATATTTTCCCCCGATACCTTCAGAAATTGGAAAAGTGTATTCCAGTCGACATTGTAAAAAGCTTTCTTCAAATCGACAAACGCTAAAAACGTAGGTTTCCCTTTCCTTAGCCTATCTTCTAAAATAAGTCGTAATGTGAGTATTGCATCCCGTGCTCCAGCATTTCTCCTAAATTCCAACTGATCTTCCCCGAGGTCGGATTCAACAAGTTTTTCCATTCGTGTTAGCATTTTGCACCCTTGACTTACTAAACTGATAGTTCTGTAATTTTCACACTTGTCTGCACTTGGTTTCTTTGGAATTACAATATTCTTGTTGAAGTCGGAGGGTATTTCCCCTGTCTCATACATCTTGCATACCAGGTGATACAATTTTTTCACGACTGGCTCTCCTAACGACATCAGCAGTTCAGACGGAACATCATCTAATCCAGGGGCGCAAGGCCTTGTTTCGACTTAAGTCCTTCAGCGCTCTGTCACATTCTTCTCGCAGTATTATATCTCCTATGTCATCTTACTCCATTTCGTCTTCCATTTCTAGAATACTGCCTTCAAGTTTATTCCATTTGTATAGGCCCTCTATATATTCCTTCCACAGTTCAGCTTTTCCCTCTTTGCTTAGTACTGGTTTTCCGTCTGAGTTCTTGATATTCATACAGCTGCTTTTCTTGTCTCCAAATATCTCTTTTATTATCCAGTAGGAAGTATCTACGTTCCCCTAGTTATTCATTCTTCTACGGTTCTGCATTTGTCCTCTAGCCACTCCTGCTTAGCCAGTGTGCACTTCCTGTCAATCTGATTTTTCAGACGTTTGTACTCCCTTTTTCCGGTTTCACTTGCTGAATTTTTATATTTTTTCCTCCAATCAATTAAGTTCAGTTTATCCTGTGTTATCCAGGGATATCTGTTAGGTCTTGTCTTTCTGCCTCTATGGTACTCTGCAGCCTTCACTACCCTATATCTCAGAGCTACCCATTCTTCTTCTACTGTATTACTTTCCCCAGTTTCAGCCTATCCTTGCCTAATGCTCCCTTTGAAATTCTCAACCACCTCTGGTTCCTTCAATTTGTCCAGGTTCCATCCCCTAACCTTTCTACCTTTCTGCATTCTTCAGTTTTAATCTGCAGTTCATAACCAATAAGTTATGGTCAGAGTCTATATCTGTCCCTGGATATGTCTTACAGTTTAGAACCTGGTTTCTAAATCTATTCCTTGCCATTATAAAGTCAATCTGGTACCTTCCAGTATCTCCTTGTCTCTACCACATATACAGCCTTCTTTTATGATCATTAAACCAAGTGTTGGTGATCATTAAATTTTGCTCTGCGCAAAATTCTACCAAGCGATCTCCTCTTTCATTCCTTTTTCCCAGTCCATATTCACCTACAACATTTTCTTCTCTTCCCTTTCCTACTACCAAGTTCCAGTCACCCATCACAATCAAGTTTTCGTCTCCTTTAACTTTCTGAATGATTTCTTTTATTTCTTCATACATTTTTTCGATATCCTTATTATCGGCCGTGCTAGTTGGCATATAAACGTGCACTACTGTGGTCGGTGTTGGCTTCGTGTCTATCTTTACTACGATAATGCGTTCACTATGCTGTTTATAGTAACTTACCCGCATTCCTATTTTCTTATTCATTATCAGACATACTCCTGCGTTTCCACCAACTGATTTTGTATTGATAACTCTGTACTCACCTGACCAGAAATCCTGTTCATCCTGCCACCGAACGTCATTAATCCCTACCGTATCTAACTTTAACCTATCCATTTCTCTTTTCAAAATTTCCAGCTTACCTAAGCGGTTAAGGGTTAGAACATTCCACGCCCCGACCGGTAGAATGCCTGTTTTGTTTTTCTTGATGACGACATCCTCCTGAGTAGACCCCGCTCGGAGATCCGAATGGGCGACTATCTTACCTCCGGAATATTTTATCCAAGAAGACGCCATCATCGTATAGTCGTACAGTAGACCTGCATGTCCTCGGGAGAAGCAACGACTTTAGTTTATTCATGCTTTCAGCCGTTCGCAGGAACTGCATGGCAAGTCATGTTAGCTGATGTTAGAAGGCCAGCTCAGTCAATCAACCAGACTGTTGCCCCTGTAACTACTGAAAATGCTGCTGCCTCTCTTCAGGAACCACACGTTTGTCTGGCTTCTCCATAGATACCCCTCCACTGTGGTTGCACCTATGGTACGGCTATCTGCATCGTTGTGGCACGCAAGCCACCCTACCTCGTCAATGTCTGTGGTTCATGGGGGTGGATTCTGAAACAACTCAATTGCAATGTACAGAAGCAGATACTGGAAGCACTACAGTTCATTCTTTCGTTTTTTCTGGAGGACAGGACCATAGTAAATTTGTATCCACGTATTTAGAGAGGTTATTTTGATGCTTACATGAGACTTTAATATATATATATTATTTTTAAAGACCGCATATGAACTTGAAATTTTACAAATGAGTGATTAGTTTCGTTTTTACAGTCATTATCTAACCCATAACAAGCAAAAGAAAGAACCATCCTAAGAATCAGATAAATGATTTTCACAGCAATTACAATATACTGAAGTAACTTAAAAATGTAAGGTGCAAAACAACCTATTAAAAGAGTAGTAACATTTTACCCAAGCATGGTAAATACAATAAAATGGAAGAAAAGGGAGATAAAAATATTACAATTATGCACAAAAATTTGCAACATATTACAGACAATGGATGGATGAAATATCGGAATGCCAGTTACATAATTTTGAGACTTTCGACCAATCAATCCTTAAAGAATATTGTTGAAAGGAATGTTGATTTTATCATCTCGATAGAAAAGAACGGTCCCTGCAGAGGATGTTATGTAGTCAAAAATAACAGTTTTTTTCCTTTATTGTAATTTCATTCCCTAGTACGGGCTTGCTGTCAGCGCTCGCAGGCGCTCTTCAGTTCACGGAATATAAAACGATGCAGAAAAATTTTGAAGAATCATGCAGTTCCAAGAATATTGTAAGATACTTGCATTGAAATGTTCTTGATAGTGATGGTGATTTAAAATACGCGGAAGTGGCTTTGCGTTGGCCGTTCATTGTTGTTTAGAAAATATCAGAAATGTAGTAGGTATTCGCACGAGTGCATATGGTAACAACTTCTCCAGGTAGAACGGTAATGCGTTTGTAGGACAACTGCTTCGTACACATTACGAAGCAAGGCCTTGCGCCGACCTATCATTAGTAAACATGAGACCGACAGGTGGCGCGCGAACACCAGCCCTTACAAACGGCATACAGATTTGTGTGTTACTAATTAAAATATTGAAAAATATGGATGATCCATTACACTTGAAGTACAAGTTTAATGTAGATAAAACTATTTGTTAAATTATAAAGGATCGTAATCAAAGGTAAAAGTAGCAGCTGTACCAGACATTTTCACACGGCAAAATCAAACGACCTACAGCTGTTCGTAAAACGAAGTGTGAGATCTTATAGATCCAGCATTAAATAAATGAACTGAACGCTGACGGCTGATGCCCTTTCTCGCGAAGCTGAAGACGATTGCGGGAGTACTGGAAGGCGCATTAAGGTGGCTGGCGGCGGCAGCAGAAGAAGTGAGTATTCTTCAAGTAAATCCATTTTTTTACCCTTCGGTGCATAGTGCAATATTTCTAAACTATTATGAACATTTTTCACTGTCTTTCAGTGGACATGTGCATACCATAAGCTGTTTTGTTTTGAGAATAAAAATGTTATCTAAACCGTTTGGCAAATAACGACTAGTCTGGCCAAGTTAATATCATTCAGAGCCATCACAATTAATTTTATATACCCCTGAGCTATTAAATTTATTAGGTTTGAGCCCTTCGTAGTCTTAATCGAGACCTTAGTAAGTCAGTTGTCTGCAAACCAATTATCAGTTTTGTCTTGCGGTAGCACTGTTCAATGTTTTGCTACACCAGCGTTATAGGTCATAGCTGTGAATCTATTCTTATTGTTCTGACTGTTACTATCATTCGGTATGTTCTTTCTTAGGATGGAACCTATATTTTTATTTTTATTTTATTATAACAGTTAACGAAGAAATGTTACCGCAGCGGAGTGGCCAAACGCATTGAGGCGCTATGCTCTGGTGCGCGAGGCCGTTCCCCGTCGGAGGCTCGAATCCCCCTCGGGCATGGATGTTTGTATCGTCTTTTGTATAAAGTAGTTCATAAGTAGTTTGTAACTTTTAGGGACTGATGACCCCGCAGTTAAGTCCCTTAAGTTTCACAAACATTTGAACATTTAGAAGTAATGTTTCCAAATCTATGGGACTTCTTTGGATATTAGACCCTAGGCTATAAGTTAAACTAACCTAATGACAATAAACACACACCAAAACACGAGCGAAGACTCGAACCTCCTACGGCGTGCAACGCGCGCTCTGCAGCAAGGCGCCTTAGACCGCTCGGTTACTCCTTCGCGGCACAATTAATAACGTCATTTCATTTACACCCGTCGACTACTGCAATTTGCTTAAGAATAACTACTTCTTTATCAACCTAATCCTGTTATAGCGGGAGCCGTGTTAAACGATGACTCATGGAGCGAAAGGAAGACATTTTGCATCTCTGGGGGTGCGACGACTGAGCACTGATAATTAAATCGGTACACGTCGGTTTCCAATAGATGAGATATACGTGCTTTTCTTTTTCTCTTGCAAAATTAAAGTTAAAATGATTAATTTGTCATTCCTGTTAATTTACACCATGAAAACGATTTTAGGACGCATAGTACTCATTGATGATAGAAAATTGTTTATATCTTGGTCGTTTCCAACAAGTAAAATAAGAACGTCATACACTTAACGATTATAACAGATAGTTTTCTCTCTCAGTACTTTGTATTTGAGAAATAAGTTATTTTTTTAGATCGTTAATAAACATTTCTTCTAAGATGCTGGCTAGACTATTGCCTGACGGTAGAATATCCCATTGAAAGCAAAACAGTTATAAGAGAGCGATAAGTCCAGCAATTAGACGAATTTAATGATGTCGCCAGTACTTTTTATGCGTTAATTGAGTATATTTTGTAATATCTAGACATACAGTAATGGGAATGTTAGTTCATAAGTTAGCTATAGCCATGGACACAAATTTAGCATGATTTGGCAGCCAACGTGTTAGCCAAATCATGATTTATGAAATGTACAGGCTTCTTTCAATATTTTATTTAAAGTTTTATTAAGCTCGTCATTAGGAGAAGTGGTATTGTTAACTATTGGACTGATAGATTTTTCTCTTTTGTGTACTTTAATCTTTGATCTAAATTGAGGATTGCTAGGATTCATCATTTTCGGCAACTTTTTTCACTCTGTAATTAAGAAAACGGTATTATCTATTTTCTTTTTAAGGGCAGTGTTGAAAGTTTTGGTGGGATCCTTTTTTTGTTTTTATTTCGGTAATTCCATTGGAATTGAAGAACGTTAATCATCGTAAATAAGGACTGCAACATTGCCTTTATCCGCCTTAGTGATAATAGCCTTCTTTGTTCTAAGTATTTTACTGATGTTACTTACAGCAAGGTAGTCTTTATTAAATACATTATTGTGCGGCTAACCATCTTTTTAACCACGACATTGCTATAGTTATACTTATCCATTTTGGCTAACTCTGTTGCCAATTCAGTCACAGCAATTATTTCTTTTACTTTATTAGATCCAAGGGTAGGGCAAACGTTAAAGCTAAGGCCTTTCGTCTAACAAGTCCTGTTCCTCTTTAGAAAATGTAATATTAGTTAACTTTACTTCCTCTTCATAAAATTTATCTACTTCCTGTAATTCATGCTCATCGTCAGTTTTATGTTGCATACAAAGTTTTACAATCTTTCTTTCACATATATTCCGAATAGATTCAAGATAACTCTCCACCCACCTAAACCCAGATAGGCGGGAACGGAAAGGAAACTTACTTTTTCATTCTTGTTCTTAAGAATTGACTCTAAATAATGAGAAGTGTGAAGCCGTCCACATGAGTACGAAAAAAAAATCCGTTAAACTTTGTTTACAAGATAAATCATCAAAAGTGAAGGCCGTAAACTCCACAAAATACCTAGGAATTGCTATTACTTCAGACTTAAACTGGAAAGAACACGTAGATAATGTGGGATAGGCGAACCAGAGACTGCGTATTATTGGCACAACCCTTAAAAGATGCAACAGTACTACTAAAGAAACTATTAAACAAGAGTGACAAATCTGTCAAAATAAAACTGTTAGCAGAGGCTGTCGTAAAGTATTATAAAAAATTGGGAGTCTTTCACATAAATGTGGCAGCTGATGAAATGATTGTGCGATACTGTGGACGTCAGGACATAAAACAAGACCGTACGCTTTTGATATAAAATTTGAACCATAGTTTGGGGAGTGTGATATTGTCCTTTCTATGTATTTTATAATGAAATTCGTTTCCCGTAAAATGGTGTTACAATGTCACAGTTATTCAGGTTCTTCTTGAATGGGCCGAATAGTGTCAATTATGAACTTGAATAAGTAATACTAAGAAGTTGCTACAACTTCCCACTAAATGGCGATATGTTATACACGTCAATATGTTCAACATAAACCGTTATATTAGTGTTACAAGTTGTCACAAAGTTCCCCCACCAGGTTGGGCTACTTTGTTCAAAAAATGTTCAAATGTTTGTTAAGCTTATGGAACTTAACTACGGGTTCATCAGTCCCTAAACTTACAAACTACTTACGAACTACCTTATACTAAAGACGGCACAAATATCCATGCCCGAGGGGGGATTCGAACCCCCGACCGCAGTGGCCGTGCAGACCGTGACTGAAGCGCCTCAGTCTTCTCGGCCACCGCGGCCGGCGGGGCTACTTTGTGACAGCCTTGTTTTCGCTTATGGTAAATCAACATCGGCATTAAGTTACCCCATGAAATGCTTATTTAAATCAATATACGAAATATTGGTTTATTGTTTGGCAACATAAGAATATTCATAAATGCGTTTAATCTAGATTTGAAGACCCTGCTTTCCTACTGATGTTAGGGGTGCTATCTTGTAAAGAATTTTCTCCTTAATATATTAAATGCTATCATCTCGTCCCGGCCACTTCCAGTATATTTTTGAAATCTCCATGACGCTTACCATGTAGCCCCCTGGCTTGATATCAGTCACTCTTCCGGGGAACATTTCCCCTTCAAAGTTCCTGATCACAGAGTCATGATGTTTGAAAGAGCATTCAGGTGTCTTCTTAGTGGCGCTTTTCAAGTGGCGGATGTTTCTTGTGTCTTGATGTATCTTACAAGGAAAGTACTTGAGCTCGAACAAGCATATCTGTATGAACGTTTGGTTACAGTATCTCTACGTACACCTCAATGTGCTGGTGGGTGTCTTTTCCATGCAAAACTTTGCAATCATGCTCTAGATAGCACTGTAGATGTAATTGTAGACGCATTACGTAATGCAGATATCTGAACTATAACTTATATAATAATCGACGTACATGTTCTCAAGCGTATTGTTATCAGAAGCCGTGATGATAGTCGCAACTTTAACCTTCTTCTCGGAGGACTGTTGGTATTCACTGCCACTGCTTCCATCGCCTCTTCCCGCACTTACCGTAGCACTACCGCTTGCAATGAGTTCTTCGGCATTGTCATCCCTATTACCATCATTATGTGTTAGTGTTACAACAGTATCTAACTTATGCTTCTATTTCTGTACCATAACAGATACAAGAAAGCATGCGAATGATTCATCTTCTACACTATTTCCATCTTCACGAAGAACGTAACTCAATCTCAACCAATCGCAAATACTTTAGCAGGATTGATTACCAATCGCCGCCCCATCTGACGCTTCACCACACAAATGTCACAAAACGCAAGATCGGAGGCACACTGCACCTTCCCTACTGGCGAACCGACAGGTCAAAGTGCAATGCGGCATGGCACACGCAGAGGCCTCTAAGGGGCGACTGCAGAGTTTTGCAGATGCCGGAAGGTCACTAGTGCAATAAGGGATCATTACATTATCTTTCGTACCATTTTGATGTATATGTGTTTCTTCGAGCCCAAGTACTTTCCTTGTTAGTCGAAGGTTTGTCTCTGTCCGATGGCTCACCTAATCAACTTTCATAGGGAGCTTCATCAGTCCACTTGATACTGTCAATCTTTGGACTTGACGCTATCAAGTAAATTTAATATTTAGACTAGTGGGGTTACTTTGGGACACTCCGAGAGTGTCACAAAGTAGCCCTTCATATGTTGATTTTATGGTTACACTGCTTAAAGAACATTACAATTAACTACAAATCACACCACAATGAAGCCAACATATTAACAATCAGACGTACACACCAGATTTCTGCAGTTATATCGCACGAACTGCTCAAGCACACAAAGTTTACAACAATTTAAGCAATGGCTCCAAAGTAGGTTGAAAAACGAACAAAATCGCAGATTAGGCTGCCGCAAGATGGTGCAGCAGTACAGGCAAGCCGCTGGGGCTAATCTATAGTATCTGCTCATCCTGGACCAGGTCCGGCCCGTCCACATAGGCAAACTAGGCAATTCCCTACGGCGCTCGAATTTGGGTGGCGGCAAATTTCTCGTGCGCTCGCGGTGCGGTTTACTTTGCTATTGTGCTGCGGTTCCAGGAGTACGAATTCCCGGTTACTGCACATAGACAGAGCAACAGGCAAGAGACAAGACACAAGTCAATGTTACAAGCTTTCTCTATGACTATTCAGAATTTTGCTAGTAAGCGTTTAATGGCAGACGAGTAGCAGTTTGCAGTTATCATCACGTGAACACAGCTGGCGTGTCGCCCATCATGTCAGCTGGGGCGCCCTGGCCGAGGCCTACGAGAAAGACAGGCCCCGGCGCGCACGTCATGTGACATAAGCATAGCACTTCTGAGCCGGGCGACCGGCTACCTGGTTGATCGGCCGCTGGGGCACGGCCCACCGCCTCTCAGTGGCCGGCCAACTTACTAGCCGGCCGGCCGGCTCAGTACTGCTATGCTTACATCGCATGACGTGCGCGCCGGGGCCTGTCTTTCTCGTAGGCCTGTTCCCTGGCGGCCTTGCGCAGTCCGCCGCTCTGTAGTATACAACGGGCGCTAATGACCTCGCCGTAAGACCACACATCAGCAGTGGTAAAAAAGCCGGCCGCGGTGGTCGAGGTGACTGAGGCGCTCCAGTCACGGTCAGCACGGCCACTACGGTCGGGGGTTCGAATCCCCCCTCGAGCATGGATATTTGTGCCGTCCTAGTTCGTAAGTAGTTTGTAAGTTTAGGGACTGATGACCCCGTAGTTAAGTCCCATAAGCTTGACAAACATTTGAGTGGTAAAAAAGAGTAGAAGGGTTAGGGCGCTAAATAATACAGGGCGTGCTTTACATTTGTACATAAACAAAGGGGAAAATACAATAAGAAATTTTTTCCTTACGCCCTCCTGCCGCCATCAGGTTATCAGTTTCTTAGTAAGAAAGCTCCCCTTCTCTTAGCTGATAATGACGGTATAAATAATTATTATGTGCAAATATGGTTTTGTGATGCACAAAGACATTGTGAGTTTGTCTCTCTCTCATTGAAGAGAGAGGCTATGTCTCATCATGTGAAACAGGAGAGTGCTTTCCCAACTGCGTATCTTCGTTGTTGTCGAAACTACACGTCCACAGACTACAGTAACGGAAGAACACGAAGCATTTCAGTTTAGTTGTGTGAGATGCCAGCTACCCCCACCGCCGTCATTTGAGCGCACCTTTCCCGCGGACAAGTAGAGATTCAATCTGTTACGCTATTGTTGTAGCCCTTTTTTTTCGGGGAAACCCCTAATTTAGTTACTGCACCAGGACTGTTACTTACTCTTCTTGTGTCTGTACCCAGTGATGAGAGCAGCTTCTCGAAATTAAAACTCATCAAACGTATCTGCGATCCACAATAACTCAAGAAAGACTTATGAGTTTGGCAACTTTGTCAGTTGACACGAGAAATAGTAGACACATTTGATTTAAAGGAGATCTTCTAAGATTTGGCAAAATCGAAGGCAAGAAAAATGAAATTTGTATGACTCTTTGTATAACGAGGCTTGTAACTGATCAATTATTTTAAACTGTCAAATGTTTAAAATGTATGTATAGCTTAACTACGGGGTCATGAGTCCCTAAACTTACAAACTACTTATCAACTAGCTAACACTAAGGACGCCACAAATATCCATGCCCGATGGGGGATTCGAACCCCCGACTGTAATGGCCGTGCAGACCGCGACTGACGCGCCTCAGTCCCTTCGGCCACCGCGGCCGGATGTAAACTGTCAACCAAAACCTTTTTAAAATACAAAATGTAAAAACGATGAAAAAGTAACATTGTTGTATAAAAGCGTATGATGTGTCCCATTTTAATGGGGCAGTATGTTTATGTAATAAATATGTTGTGATTGTGTATTTGAATAAGAAAGATGCATTTGTGTATTTTACATTGATGTTTTATTGCGCTTTTTTTAAACGGGGCGCCATTAAAATAATTTGCCTAGGACGAAAATTTGTTCGGGCCGGCCCTGTCGTGGACGCAGACGGCCGCGGTGGCCGAGGAGACTAAGCCGCTCCAGTCACGGTCTGCACGGCCACTACGGTCGGGGGTTCGAATCCCCCCTCGGGCATGGATATTTGTGCCGTCCTAGTTCGTAAGTAGTTCATAAGTAGTTTGTAAGTTTAGGGACTGATAACCCCGTCGTTAAGTCCCATAGACTATACAAACATTTGAAACATTTGTCCTGGACGCAGCGGAAGGTTCTAAATAAGCGAGAATAAGCGTATGAAACAAAGTACCCTCTACAGTCACAAAGTAACCCGTTGTACTGTACTGTCTTACAGTGTAATTTGTAAGACATTACTGTTAACTGAAGAGCAACTAGCTGAATGGTCCAAAAATCAAAGTACAAATGTTCAAATGTTTGTAAATCTATCGGACCAAACTGCGTGGTCATCAGTCCGTAGCTTACAAACTTCTTAAACCTAGGGAAACTAATCTACGGACAACACACACACCCATGCCCCAGGGAAGACTCGGACCTCTACGGCGAGCAATCGCGCGTTCGACAGCGAGACGCTTCGGACCGCTCGGCGACTCCACCGCGGCATTGAGTAGAATGCGGAAGTACAGGGAGATAGAAGGGGGAGGGGGAGGTCGACATTTGAAAAAAGGAATTAAATTGCGGAAGTCGTTTCGTCTGACGGGCAATCCTATGCGATTGCCGACATTCGAGAGGAGAGCGCACGTGCGAAGCTGCAGCTGGTGGCAGCCAGCGATGGCGCCCCGCGGCTGTGCTCCCTGGCGGCTTGCCGGAAGTGCATCGCACCCCGCGGGCCCGTGTCTGGGGCAGCTGTGCGGCGGCAGGGGCGCGTGGCGTGCTCGTCTGCTAAAACTGGGTCACCAGAGCTGGCCGCGCAGCTGGCGTGTGCACGTCACCAACCAGCTAAAGGGAGGGGGGGGGGACGATATGCGTGCAAAAGAGGCATATTTTGAAACTTCCTGGCACATTATGTACTAGATCGGGATTCCAATCTTTGCCTTTCGTGGGCGAACGATCTACCGACTGAGCCATCTGTGCACCCCACACGGCCCGTCCTTACAGAAATATTTCCGCACTACCTTATCTACTACCTTCAATGTTTGGCCCACTTTAGGTTACGGTAGTAACACTAAAAGTGGGCCTTTGCGATCGTCTTTCGAAAGCTCGAAATTTAAATGAAAATAACGGCTTAACCATTCATCTGACACGAAAATTGAATAACCGAATTTTTAGAGGAGAAAAATCTCTGCAACTTTGCTCTCTTATGTTTTTTTTTCATATCTCGTATCGTTTCAGAGATATTTGCAAAAATAACGGCGGTTTTGGGGGGATGTCTGCCTGTCTGTCCGTAACGTGTTCCCACTTTTTAAGACGAACCGTTCAACCAATCAGCACCAGATTTTACAGACATAATTGCAGGTCCCCAGAGACCATAACCTCTCTTTTTCAAATTTTTCGGACAAAAAATACGGTAGTAATACACAAAGCAGTTTGTAATACAATTTTAATTGCAAACGAACCGAAAATTGAATAGCCTAATTGGTAGAGGTAAAAATTATCTACAACTTCGCTCTATTATGTTTTTTTTTCATATCTTGCATCGTTGCAGAGATATTTGCAAAAATAACGGCGATTTGATGATGTCTGTCTGGCTGTAACGGGTTCCCACTTTTTAGGTCGAACCGTTCAACCGATCGGCACCAAATTTTACAGACAATTCAATTGTTTGTTAAGCTTATGGGACTTGACTACGGGGTCATCAGTCCCTAAACTTACAAACTACTTATGAACTACTTACGAACTAGGACGGCACAAATATCCATGCCCGAGGGGGGATTCGAACCCCCGACCGTAGTGGCCGTGCTGACCGTGACTGGAGCGCCTCAGTCACCTCGGCCACCGCGGCCGGCTTTTACAGACATATTTGTTGGCTACCAGAGAGCAGAACTTCGCTTTTTGAAATATTTCGGACAAGAAATACGTTAGTAAACAAAAAACGTCGTTTGTAATATAATTTTAATTGCAACTAAACCGTTCATCTGATGCGTTCGCATATGTCACGTGACATTCCTCGCACAGAACTCTCTGTGGCATACTCCATCTTGCGTTGCGTATTTGATGATTTTCTTATTGTAACTTACACGTTGTAATTTGAAATGGCGGACTGAGGAATTAACAAAAACACGTCGTTCTTCGTACGATAAATGATAATCTAGTGTCTACAAATTCCATATTAGCATCATTTAATAACGGCCATCAATAGTATGAGATTAAGGAACACAACTGCTAACTGTTCGCTGTAGCGTAATGGGCAATGCGTTGGACTGTGACGCTGAAGTCCAGTGGTTCGGAATACACCACTAGCTATTTTTTTTATTTATTTATTACTTTTTTATTACTGCCAGCTGTTCTTCAAAGTTACACTGCTGATACCACATCGGACATAATCTTCTATTTGATTTTTATGCTCTTCTTTCTTCCGGGCTTGCTTAAATAATACTTAGGATATTCCGCCGTATGCAAGACAGTCAAGTTTTGTTACTTATCCCACACATGTTTCACCACAATTTGTTCCATCTTCAGTGAGGTTTCTTTATTGGTGTTCCAAATATTATAGTGTATCTGTAAAAATGTCTTTTGAGATACAACTAAAATGTTTTTAAGAGTTCTTTAACCGTGAATTTAGCAGTTTGCAGACAAAATCATCTATTTTAGTTTTGGCGAAATGTGGTCTACAAATACGAGTATCTCTCTTTTTGTAGATACCTTACTTTAAGCTTACTTTAAGCTAATCTATTACTTGTTCTTGTGGCTATAGTTCTTTACAACTTGACATCTGAAAAGAAAAACAAACGGTTTATATTTGTTGTATTTCAATTTTTTGTTCGAGAAACGCGTCATGCACGTTACTACATAAGATTCCTTTCCTTAGTTCCTGGTTGTTTCTGTTTTCATTGTAGAGTTTTTATTGCTTGCTTTCCACGTATTATTCGTGGTACATATTACGTTAGTGTTGTTATTTGGCGTATGGATACGGCTGATAACTATTCAATTGTTTTGTGGATGTTTTGTTTTGCTGAGTTGCGCGCGAAATTTAATTCTTTTACTGTTAGTATCGTGTTACATTTGTGTCTTGACAGGGAATGTAGAAGTTAATCAGTTTTGTGAATATATATATATATATATATATATATATATATATATATATATATATATATATATATATATATATATATGAAATGCAGCAACCAGTTGCTTGTGGGTATTTATTTTTAACTTTAACGACCGGTTTCGGGCGCTTGAGTGCCCTTCTTCTGGTCTATTTTTGTACTGTCGCTTAGTACAAGCTAAGTGCAAAAATAAGGATTAATACAAGGGTGTGCGAAAGAACTTGTCAAATCATTTTAGATGTATCTCAAAAGACATTTTTACAGTTACACTACTATTGTGATTTGTGAGAACATCAATAAAGAAATCCCACTGAAGATAGCAAAAACTCTGCTGAAACATATATGGAATGTATTTTTAAAAAATTAAGTGTCTTGCATACGGCGGAATATCTTTATCATCATTTGGAAAATGATAGAAAAATATGTTCTTCCATGTTTCCCTCTTATTCAACCGCACTTAGCGTTAGCTGGACTTGGTAATTTTATAAAATGCATCTTAAAACGATCAGCTGCTTATTAATTCCTTAAAACTCGACTAGATTCGTTCGTAGACCATCAATATGGATGAAAGAGTATTAAAACAGATTAGTAAACTGATTCAAATAAAATAATTTTGGTTTAGGCTTTCGTTTGACTGTTTTTGAAATCGATTGAAACAGAGGGTATTGCTGTTACCAGTCACTTCGTTTTATTGTGCCCACAACGCGTTTAGAAAGTTTAAACCCCTATAATCAGGTTGAATACCATTAAGCTGAGTACATGTAGGTTAGGTTTACCTGTTGCACTGTCTCCAGTGGTCATAGGTGCCTTGCTTTGTTTTAACCTCACTTATGTCTAATAAAGCACAGCCACCATCTTCGTTTACTTATAACAGAAGAAGAAGTGAGTGGTTGTGTTTTACTACACATAAGTGAGAAGAAACACGTGTAACATGTATGGGACGTCATGTAATATAGACTCCGTGACCTAGAGCAGGCCAGGGTTGACTGTCACTCTGTAAATTATTTGACATCGTTTGCTTTAATAAGAGTACAAGGGATGTGTACTTCCTCAGTTTAATTCACTAAATAATTAATGGGCTAGGACTACAGGTATGATAATAAATGTGTACAATTGAAGTACCAGCAGCTGAGTTTAGATTTTTTAATCAAGCGACCGGTTTCGGTGCTATATTCGCACCATCTTCAGGCCTCCGTTGCGTAACTGTCACAATTAATAGCGCATTTAAAAGGGGTGGCCGTTGACATTGGTAACCATAAATTTCTTCGTCCTTGCATGACTGGTACCAAAGACGAAGAAGTTTACCGTTACCGGTGTCAACGGCCATCCATTTAAATGCGCTATTACTTGTGACAGTTACGGAAGGGAGGCCTGAAGATGGCGCGAATATTGCACCGAAACCGGTCGCTAATTAATTAAAAATATATACAGGGCTGCAGGTTCTTCCTTTCAATGTACATACTTCCTCAGTGTGTCATTGCAGGCCATGGACTATATGAGGTGCCAGTTCATGTCATTTGTTCAGTAAGTGCTAAGTTACACTGCCTTCGGAGAGATTCAGTCTTAGTGTCACGCAGTGTGCTTTTGTTAGCTTTAATAATATTTTGATAGTAGTTCATTACTACTGTAGCCTCAGGTTAGTGAATGAAAAGTTTTAAATACCTCCGACCATATTCTATACCCTTTTCTTCTACATCGAGACGGGTAGTAGAGTAAAACGAGCCGGTGTCTTGCAAAAGACATTGTAATTCTTTTCGAACAGCCAGAAGCGAGTGCAGTGTGCAGCAATAGCCAGAGGCCTTGACTTCCTGTGTTATGGGGCAGAGGTAATGGCTACTGGCCGTGGGCACCCGGAGATCCGCCTGGGGGCTTGCAAAACAGACCCTCACTGCCTGCTGACTGCTGCTCTCTGCGCACAGCGTGTCTCCGTAGCCTCCAGCGCTCGATCTTGGCACACAATTCACGAGTCTTTCATTAGTCCTGGCTGAACTTATTTTAATATTTTGATTCCAATTAAAAAGCACAGAAGTTGCATACTGTTATGGTTTCTGTCTCCTTGAAGCCATCTTCAAAACTGTAATGTCAATGTTCGCTATATTAGAAGAAGCCATGCATACTTGAGAAATTGAAGCGAGGATACAGAAAGAGTAGTGTATAGCTGATCATGGCTATGACGCCAACGTAATATGGGTACACAAAGAAACGGGATCTCAACGTCCCACATTCAACAATTTAAGGATGATGCATGACGCCGCGGTGGAGTCGCCGAGCGGTCTAAGGAGCCATGCTGCGAAGCGCGCGGTTGTTCACCGTTGGAGGTTCGAGTTCTCCTTTCTAGCATGGACGTGTGTGTTCTTCTCAGGATAGTTTAAGTAGTTTGTAAGCCTAGCGACTTATGAGCAAAGTAGTTCCAAAGATTTACAGACATTTGAACATTTGAAGCATGACCTTACTTAATAACATATAATGCTCAATTGTAAATTACTTCATGTGACCTGGTCAGCCCATGTCAAATGTTCCTCATATGACACTTTCACAACATTTAGGTCTTTCTGAAAGCCAAAATGCCGACACTACCGCTTTTGTTAACACGTCGGTTCTGGGTTTCGAGTAGGCATGCCTACTGTAAATGAAATTCACCATAATCATTTAGAAAACGGAGAAAAATGTTCAAGTGAATCACACTAGACACAGAGAAGTACGATTGATATGTATGGTCATCGTCTGTCACCAGCATTGCGAAAATGTAAACAAGCCTTTTTCCAAGGATGCGGATAGAATCCGCCGGCCGCTCCAGTCTGCACGGCCACTACGGTCGGGGGTTCGAGTCCCCCCTCGGGCATGGATATTTGTGCCGTCCTAGTTCGTAAGTAGTTCATAAGTAGTTTGTAAATTTAGGGACTGATGACCCCGCAGTTAAGTCCCTTAAGCTTAACAAACATTTGAACATTTTTTGGATAGAATCCAGGGCCGATGGAAGACGATAAATGGTTACACAACTGTCATTATACAATACGTACCTAAATGTTTTAACCCAAACTGCTATCTAACACTATCTAAACTATCTAACACTAAGGACAACCACAGACCTACAAAATGTTCAAATGTTCGTAAATCTATCGGACCAAACTGCGTGGTCATCAGTCCCTAGCCTACAAACTACTTAAACCTAGGTAAACTAACGTAAGGACAAACACACACACCCATGCCCCAGGGAGGACTCGAACCTGCGACGGCGAGCAACCACGCGCTCCGCAGCGAGACGCCTTAGACCGCTCAGCTACTCCACCGCGGCACAGCCCTACCCGTCAGAGGAATCCAACCTACGGCTGCCCAGTCCTTAGTATGACGCCTTAGACCACGCGACCATTCCGCGTTGTCACACCTATCTAGTTTGTATTTCGTTATCGCGCGAAATGTTCCGCCTGACGATGTTCTGGGCGTAACCGTGCCGTATTATCGTAGTGCTCTAATCCGTCTACGCAGGCGACTTGTTTCCTTGCTTTTAGCCTCTAATGTATATCAAATATTGCTACAAATTGCTGCTCTACTGTTTCAAAATGTTTATTGAACGACAAACTTATAGATACTACCAAACAGGAGAAATGAATCACGTACACATTATTAACCGAGTACGTAAGCCATACGAGTTGCAAGTCTCTGGCAAGTAAAACGACCACCGAAGAGTATAAATGTTTTCAGTGTTTAGTATTTTCATCGCGCCTGCGCAGGCATAGCGTATATGAACATCGTCAGCGCTTAATGTTAGGCACACAGAAACAAAGAATATTGGCGCGGAGTAGCATAAAAAGCAATCCGCAGCTTAGATATCGTCTCAACGTTATTCTTCATTTGTTTGCCTGTTCTAAATTCGAGATGTCTAGATTTGCAGGCATTCGAATGTGATACTGTCCTGTTGGTGATAGCATGGGAATGGGATGAACATTAGTCATCAAAGTTTCAATACAAAACGTCATAAATTCCAAGATAGATCTCATATTGTTCACCAAGCACGCCATAGAACATTGCGTGTATACTTCTGCCATTCATGTAACAAGCAACTGATTGCCTGAAGTGTGTTATGTAATCCCTTTGGAGTCTTGATTAATTAGAGAGTTAGCGACCAATGGCAGTCTGCCATGAACATATCAAACGAAGGTAGCACCTATATAGTGACCGGAAGGAGTGGACTGTTGATGGTTGGTGTAGCATACTGTTTCATGCCTGAACCGCTTTTCTGCATTACCCCGGATCACCTTTGACAGTGAATAAGGCAGTGAACCACCACCGCTTAGAAGAGAAAATCAAAAATGTTCAAATTTGGATAAATCTTATGGGACTTAACTACGGGATCATCAGTCCCTAAACTTACAAACTACTTATGAACTACTTACGAACTAGGACGGCACAAATATCCATGCCCGAAGGGGGATTCGAAACCCCGACCGTAGTGACCGTGCAGACCGTGACTGAAACGCCTCAGTCCCCTCGGCCACCGCGGCCGGCCGCTTAGAAGAGATTCAGTGGTGTTATCCCTGGCGTGCCGCAAGGGAATGATCGTGCAGTCTACGGAGACATGGCACGAATTGCGCAGCTCCGAGAATCTCGGCTTTTATGTTTGATTGAGTGATACGATAACCCAGTATGACCTTTGTATTTTTAGTGAAATTGACTTCTGTTATTTTCTGCCAGATTTAATTTATTTAATGTATTTGACTAACCTGTTTCAATATCTTTTTATCTATGATGACGGTCCAGGACCGAAACTAGTAGAATTTTAGGATTTAATAAATTTTAGGGACCGTGAACTCAGAAGTTTGGTCCCTCGGGTTTACAAACATTCGAACTTTTGAACTCCTGGTATCATGCATAGGGGAGCCAACCTGTTCGTGTTTCCTGACAGCACATTGGCATGTAACGGACATTCTTTCTCCTCTTGTTAGTTGACAGAAACCTGGTGCCATATTTGAACAGTGCAATACGCACACAGATATGGGTCTGACACTGCCTGTGTCAGGTTGAGGTACTACTGTGTCCAGGAAGATCTTTAAGCCTGCCACTGACCGAGGTCAGGTTTCTCGCTTCAGGTGAATGACGGTATGTTTCCTTTCAAAGCGAAAGCACATTTTCTTCCCCATCCATAACAAACACAACCCGAGATTGGGCTACGTGTTTAATACCACGATGTCAACGGGACGTTGAAGACTAATATTTTTTCCCAGGCCTGTCGGCGACAGAACATGTGTCACGCCATCAAGCAATAGCTGACAACAGGTGTGTGTTACCACTCCACGGGTGAAGATACAACGGTATTGTGACATGCATGGAGGAAGTACACAGTGAGTGATTTCATACTAAAAACTTCCTGCTACTACATTTTACTCCATATTGTAATCGTATAAACGACATTACATATACTCGTATTAATTCATGAAGTTGGGTTTAGTGTTTTATTTCCGTTCTTGGTGCTTCACCTTGCTTTGTTTTATTTCTTTATTTACTCATTTTATTTATATATTTCTTACAGGCAGTGGAGTTACACTACCAGCTACGGTTGAAATGTCTATAAAGCCGTTCTGTTTTCTTTCAATGAAGTGACCAGCTTGTCGCATTGGTACAAAGTAACTCCTTACGACAATTCTCTCTCAGATTTCCTGCATATTATTATTTTACAAGTAGCTGAACAGAGAACCAGCATCAGTTTATTCTATGACAATTGCACACTTTTGTCTTCAGATCTGTATTGTCGTTATCTTTTTGATATTTTTAGTATATCAACATGCAAACCTACTGCATATTTCGATAAATGAGACTTATTTCAAAGGCTACTATTTTGCAGATTAGATATTATAATTCTTATTCCATTACACCAACAAAAATAACTGCTGCCGTTCCGTAGGTGGAAAATACACTTCTTGGTTTCTTTTGCTCACATCATAACCCTGCTGAAAATTTCGTTTTCTGTGGGCTACTCTTTTCCAGGTTGATTATATACTATAGCTTTTGTAGATTTGGAGAAAGCGTTTGACAATGTTGACTGGAATACACTCTTTCAAATTCTGAAGTCAGCAGGGGTAAAATACAGGGAAAGCAGGGAAAGGAGAGTTATTTACAACTTTTACAAAAGCCAGACCGCAGTTATTAGACTCGAAGGGCATGAAAGGGAAGCATCAGTTGGGAAGGGAGTAAGACAGGGTTGTAGCCTTTCTCCGATGCTATTCAATTTGTACATCGAGCAGGCGATGAAGGAAAGCAAGGAAAAATTTGGAATAGGGATTAATGTTCAGGGGGAAGAAATAAAAACATTGCGTTTTGCTGATGACATTGTAATTCTGTCACAGACAGGAAAGGACTTGGAAGAGCAGTTGAATGGAATGGACAGTGTGTTGAAGAGATCACATAAAATGAACATTAACAAGACCAAACAAAAATAATGGAATGCGGTCTTAGAAAATCAGGCGATGCTGAAGGAATTAGATTAGGTGACGAAACAATGAAGGTGGTAGATGAGTTTTGTTACTTGGGTAGTAAAATAACATGCGATGGTCGCAGTACAGAGGATATAAAATGCAGAATGGCAATGGGCAGAAAAGCATTTTTGAAAAAGAGAAATTTGCTAACATCGAATATTAACTTAAGGGTAAGGAAGTCTTTTCTGAAGGCATTTGTGTGGAGTGTTGCCTTGTACGGGAGTGAAACATGGATGATAAGCAGTGCGGACAGGAAGAGGCTTTTGAAATGTGATGTTACAGAAGAATGCTGAAGATTAGGTGGGTAGATCGCATAACTAATGAAGAGGTACTGAACAGAATTGGTGAGAAAAGGAATTTTTGGCATACCTTGACTAAAAGAAGGGATCGCTTGGTAGGACACATTCTTAGACATCGGGGAATCGTAAATTTAGCATTGGAGGGAAGTGTGTGGGGTAAAAATCGCAGAGGGAGACCAAGAGATGCGTATAGTAAGCAGATTCAAGTGGATGTGGGTTGCCGTTCTTATAAGGAGATGAAAAGGCTTGCTCAGGATAGAGTAGGGTGGAGAGCTGCATCAAACCAGTCTCCGGACTGAAGACCATAACAACAACATATATACTTGAATACATAGCGTGTTCAACTGCCATAAGTAAATATTGATGGTGCTGTGGCTATGATTGTATACTGTATCACTGTAATATTTTTGGCATTAAGTTAACATCCGCCCTTCATAGTTCTTTCTGAAGAATTACAGTTTCATAAAAAAGGCCTTGCTGGTAAAATATCTTATAACAATAAATGCAAGACGCATCACTGTAAAAGCCTTCAGAAGATCCGATCATGAATAATAAAGACGTCACCGCTCGCCATCTAGCAATAATAGCCGTGTGGGTAGAGGCATTGCCTTGCACCGTCGGAGGCAGTGGGCCACGGCGGAGTGGCCGAGCAGGTTGACGCGCTGTCCTCCGATGCACGAGGCCGCTCCCCGTCGGGGGTTCAATCCCCCCTCAGGTATGGCATAGATATTTGTGCTGTCTTTCGTGTGAGGTAGTTCATTTGTAAGTTTAGGGACTGATGGCCCTGCAGTTAAGTTCCATTAGCTAAACAAACATGTGAAGGCAGTGGGTCCGAAAGCGAGGGCAAGCATATTTTTAAACGCAATCTTCCTTTTAACAGATACAGGAACAACAATGACTTTTGTACTGTTACTTCCCATATATCTTTGTACATTTTAGCAAATGCAACGCGATTTCGAGAGTAAATGACATTTGTACTCTTGACTGTAACAATTATTTAACTGTTTGAAAAGATGTGGGGGAGAGCAGCCTTTGCACTTGCGTAAGGATAGGAAGGGGTGCTGCTTACAGTGTCACGTGACACAAAGGTAGCTTGTCTCTTCATCGTAAAAGGTTCATTTTTTTTTAGTCACTTAACAGTGTAATCTTTTACTTACTGTGTTTTAGTGTTCATGTGCATATTCATATATTATTGGCGTTTATTATCAAAGATAAATGAACAACGTTCAGTATCTTTTAGACACAAATTACCCAGGTTTAAGCTTCGAACAAAAGTGTGAAATAAACAAGTCTGGTGGCCGATGACTCAGCTCGAATCAAGCGCAAACAAGATGAGGTAAGACATTCTGCAGACCTTTCAAAGAAAATATTTCTAAAGGGGGTTGAGGGGGTGAAAACTGGGGCTCTTTCCCCCAGCGCCACTCGCAGAGGTGCGCCAAATTGTGTCTTTGGGCGCCGAGTGGGGAACTGGTGGGTTTGGAGGGGAGGCGGGTGACGCCAGTATCAAGATCCAGCACTCAAAGAAGTGAACCACCAGTCATCAAACGCACCAGCCGCGAATGCTGCCAATACATTTCAGCCACCCATTAATCAATTGTCGAAAAAGAAAGAACACAAACGCATTTTTGACTGGAACAAATTTCTGTAGAAGTTAAACAGTTGCAAACGAAGCATTCTTTTAACTCCGATATACCTGTTAGGCCACTGGAACGACGCAGGTACAACACGGCTACCATAAAAGAAACATGACCTAAACCACGCCGCAAAACAATATGTCACTTGATGCCAAATGCTCCTAAAACATTTATCGGTATCTATTAAAGTCTCTGTGCGTACTGTCTTTCGTGTACGTCGAAGTGCAATCTCGGAATATCGCTGCTCGTAATCTTCTAGCGCCGATGCAATCTCACGTAAGACACCGACAAATGTTACCCGCACTGCTCGGACGTAACACAAGGTAAGTACAAAAGCTTCTCACCTGCGGGCGCGCAATACCGCCTTTGGTCACGGAGCGGGGTTGTCAGGCCCCAATTAGATGCGCGGCCGCGGTGGGCGTGTCGCAGCAGCGGGCAGCGGGCATTCAGAGGCGGGCGCCGCCTTATCTGATGGCCATATTTCGCGTTCGTTTGCCGCAGATGGGATCTCCCGAGTGACAGATCGCGGCCCATTAGTGTGAACAATGGGCGCGGCGCGGGCGTGTCTTTCGCCTCAATTAATACGAGTTAGAGGGGAGCGGGTCGCGTCGACGTCGACGTCGCGGTAGGCGTCCGCTCCCGCACGCTACTGGCTGGCCCCATTCCGAGGCAGCCGCGCTGCCAGCCACACCAACTGGCTCACCGGCTGCAGGGGGAAGCTGCTAAATGGGATCGTTTCGTGGCGAACGATTCGCACACCGCAACATGCAATAGGGTGATACTGGGAGTCCACTGGGCTGTATATGCGGCCCAATATCTCAGAGGTAGCACTAGAGCCACTTTCTACATCTACACCTACATACATACTCCGCAATTCACTCCCAAATTGAACGAGGAAAAAAAGAATGCCTATATGCCTCCGTACGAGCCCTAATTTCTCTTATCTTGTCTTTGTGATCTTTATGCGAAATGTAAGTAGGTGGCAGCAAGATCGTACTACACTCAGCTTCAAATTCCGGCCCTCTAAATTTACTTAACAGAAATTCACGAAAAGAACGTCGTATTTCTTCTAGCGATCCCCAAATGAGTTGCCGGAGCATTTCTTATAAACGGGAGTCACCTGCGCTTTTTTCCAATCACTAGGAACTTTGCGCTGAATTAAAGATGCGCGATAAATGCAAGCTAAGTAGGGGGCTAGTGCAGTAGAATAGTCTTTGCAAAACCGAACTGGTATTCCATCCGGACCAGCAGACTTCTTCGTATTTAGCTCTCTCAGCTGCTTCTCTACACCGGAAATACCTATTTCTATGTCCCCCATTTCGGAATTAGTACGTTGATCAAATGATGGTACATTTGTGTGGTCCTCCTGCGTGAAAGATTTCTTAAAGGATAAATTTAGAACTTCAGCTTTCCGTTTGCTTTCTTCTATTACTGCCCCGGAATGATCAACGAGTGACTGGACAGTGGGCTTTGACCCGCTTATCGAATTTTTTCGGGTTCTCGGAAAGATCTTTTGCTAAGGTATGGCTGTGATTATTATTGTATGCTTCTCGCATCGATCTTTTTATAGACGCACGAATCTCTACTAACTTTTGCCTGTCATCATTTGCGTGTTCTTTTCTGAATCTAGAGTGCAACAGCCTTTGCTTTATCAGCAGCTTTCTAACATTATTATTATACCACAGTGGATCTTTTCCATCCTTAATCGTCTTTACTGGCACATATTTCTCTAACGCTTTATTAACAATGCACTTAAATTTATTCCACAATTCCTCTACATCCATAGTCCCGGAATTAAACGATGCCCATTCCAGCGATCCCCAATTGAGTTGCCGGAGCATTTCCGTGACACTCGCGCATTGGTCGAACCTACCAGTTACAAATCTAGCTCTATGTCTTCCTTTAAACTGATCTGCTGCGGGTCCCAAACACTTGAGCAATCTCAAGACGTAGTCGTACAAGCGTTTTATACGCGGTCTCCTTTACAGGTGAAGTACATCTTCCCAAAATTCTCCCAATAAACCGAAGTCGGCTGTCCGCCTTACTCACAACTGTCCTTACATGCACGTTCCATTTCATATCGCTCTGCAATGTTACGCCTAGAAATTTGAGCGACGCGACAGTATCAAGAAGCTCAATGGTGTATTCGAACATTATGGGGTTGTTTTTCCTACTCATGCGCATCACCTTACATTTTTCTACATTGAGAGCTAGCTGCCAATCTTCGCACCAACTAGAAATTTTGCCTAAGTCATCCTGTGTGCTATTACAGTCAGTTACAGACGACACCCTCCCATACACCACAGCATCATCAGCAAACAGCCGCAAATTACAACTTACTCTATCCATCAGATAGATACACTCGTCTCTGATGAACACTCGGCGTCGAGAACGACGTACTGCGTTCTATTACTTAGGAAGTCTTCCAGCCAGTCACAAATCTGTGAACCTATTCCATAAGCTCGTATCTTCGTTAGCAGTCTGCACTGTGGCACCGCGTCGAACGCCTTTTTGAAGTCGAGAAAAACACAATCCGCCTGTTGCCCTTCGTCCAAGGCTCGCAAGATGTCATGTGAGAAAAGGGCAAGCTGAGTTTCACATGAACGATGTTTCCTAAATTTTTAAACAACTTGGATGCTGTACGAAGTCTTTCGCGACGTAGATCTTGCGTAAAATACTCTCAGTGTTCTTGCCGCGTCAAATATGGGTAGGAGCCCAAGCTTTCGACTATATCTTCCATAGTCGTCGTCAGGGGTGAAACTGACTGCCGTGAACTGGAGGCTTCCGCTTACATAACCAGGAGACGGCTTCTCATTGGCTGGCTTACGTAACAGCGGTAATGGCGCGTACTTGGGTGGTGCCATCTAACCACCTAGAATTTTCTAGCGCACTCTATTCCGCGTTGTTAGCAGCGCCATCTCTCGCAGCAGGCGGTAATCTGCGGGAAGTTCTGAAGGTTCTGGGAGCCAACCTCTGTTCCTTCTCCTTCTCCAGTGCTCGCTTCCATGCATTGCTGAGTGCATACCCGGAGTCTCTATTGATATTATTATCGCATAATCTAATTTCAATCGCCTCCCTGATGACAGAATCCCAGTAGTTGGAAGCGTGAGCTAGTACTCTCGTTTCTTCAAACAAAATTCGATGTTCAGAAACGGGGGCAGTCAATAAGAACTGTTTCTGAACGCTGCGTTGAACATCAGCAACAACACGAGCTCACAGCAACAACACGAGCTCACAGCATTAGCGACGCTGACAACTTACAACAAGAACTGAGTCACCTGAAGACAACATTCCACGCGAATGCAACAGGGCCATACAACAAGCTGTGAGGTACAAGGAGGCCAAAATAGGCAATGACGCAGAAGAAACGCTTCCTATAGCTCGTCTACCTTATGTGAGAGGCGTCAGCGAACGTATAGGCAAGGTCCTTATCCGAGGAGGAATCAAATCGATTGTCGAGAGTGGCCGCAAAATCCGTGACCTGTTGAGGCCCGCGGAGGATCCCATAAATTCCCTTCACACTGCAGGCGTGTATGAACTCCAATGCGAGTACGGCGATGTCTATGTAGCTGAAACCGGGAGACCCATCAGCACTCGCGTTTCGGAATAAGAACTTTACATACGCTTGGGACAAGTCAACAAGTCATCTGTGACAGAACACCAGAAGAAATGCGACGGTACTATTACCTTCCGAGAACCTCGCGTACTTGCTCAGAACCGTGGATGCAACAACGCAGAATAAGAGAAGTCATCGAAATAATTAAACGACCTAACAACGTGAATAGGGAGCATGGCTACAAGTTACCTTCGACGTGGCTGCAATCACTGCCCAGCGGGCCGCATTTGTGCGCCAGCCAGCGGCTCCACTTGACCCGGGCTCTGCAGTGTAAACAGCGGCCACAGTAGAACTGACGCGCGGCCTGAACGTTCGCATCAGGAAACACCATCCCCTGGATGCTAGCTGCTGATTGGCTGTTGCCTTCCGATCAGACCTAAGATTTACCTACTAGTCACTCACTGGGTAGGAAACGTAAGAGCCTGCTGATACCCTACTGCCAGCGAATCACCATCTTAGATGCATGACGTCGGTATTAGATAACCGAAAAATTCACAGTATATAAGGGTGTACATTCAGCAGCATCCAACACTTAACCGTCCTGAAGAGGACCACTGCAGAGTGGTCGAAACGTCGGCAATTAATTTTGCTATGTGCTTCAAAAATGACGCGGCCTAACACCCAGAATTATTTTATTCAAAATGACACCGGCCGTGGAAGCCTACGAAATTATAACTTTAGGTCGTCTTAAAATTGTAAGAATCAATGAAAGAAATTGCGTGCAGGAAGTGACTTGTAGAAAGTGAGGTAGCAATTGGTATTCCAGACGTGGTCGCAGTCGCAGCCGGAGCCGCAGCTGTTATTCTTCACGATCACTTTCCACGGTTTACCTCAGTGTCGTTCTCAAGTATATGTTGCATTTCTTAGGTGAAAGTGGAGTACCCGCGCAGTTTCCGTCGTCGAGACGTAAGTTTATGTGCATTGGGACTGGAGGGATGGCGTCCATTTCGCTTTGATCTGCGTCAGACCCGGGGAGTCGATGGCGCTGACGTAAGACATACTCCTTTTCTTTCTCACTTGCTGCTGTCCGTTGATTGAAGCGCCACCTACGATATTTAATATGTTAATTAATGGAACGAATAGCAGTACATTTATATAAATAAAGTATGTTACTACGATTTTCGGCTTCAAACTGAAGCCATCTTATTTAGAAATAAATATCTGGATTATTAAAGCAACTTGTATCACTTAACGAAAGCAGGTCTTCCGGTCCAGGTTATATACACGTTAGGCTCCATGCAAAGCATATTGATGCAGTTGTTCCATACCTAGCTATCATATTCTACCTCTCGCCCAGCGAAAGATCCATGTCCTAAGTTGCACAGATCAGCCAATATTCCATAAAGGCAACAGGAGTCATTTTCAAAATTACGCCTATATCAATGAGATAAACGTCCGAAAGAACATACACCGCTTGTGATCCAGGAGGAGTTTGTATCAATTCTTATTCAAGGAATTTATGACGCAAATTGTGAGTGGGTGAAATTGAAAACGTGTACTTAGCCGAGATGTCCAAAATAACAGCAACCAAGTGTATATAACTTATATATAATTAGCAAATGGCGGGCAATGATCCTCTTTTCTCTGCGGAAGCACTCCTAGGCCCTTACTCATACGGGAATATGTTATAAATACCACGAGTTTGAGTAAAAGCGGGCAGCGAAAACTTGAGAACATGTATATAGCGGGAGGCGTGCTTGATTAGTCCTTGCAGATGTGATGCTCGCTGTGGTCTCTGTGGTGTAGGAGACAGCGCAACTGCCCAGAAAGCAGGAGACCCGGTTTCTAATACCGTCTGGGTACACATTTTCAACTGACACGTTCCACATCATTACGAAATGCCGTATATATGATCTATGGAACAAGTATTAATCTAATCTAAATCAAATCTCTAATCTACTTTACAAATTCGCCGTTAACGTCGTAAATATTAATTATGAACTACGTCGAAGAGAGGATTCAGAAACCAACGTTCTTGTGAAAAACAGCTAGCTCTTAAATGAAGCAATGAGTGCTATCGAAAAGGGATCTCTAATCGGTTATTTATTTCAACTTTTCCGGAAGACGTTTGGCACAGTACCTCACAAGTGTCTTCTAATTCAATGGAGTGTTTATCGAATATCAGCATAGACTGGATTCGTGATTTTCTGTCAGAAAGGATGCAGTACGTTGTAACCGAGCGAAAATCATTGAGTTAAATAGGAGTGACATCTGACGTTCTCTAGGGAACTGTTATTAGGACCCGTATTGTTCCTTTCTAAACGATTTAGAAGACAATGTGAGCAGCACGTTCAGACTGTTCGCGGATGATGCTGTCATTTATCTGTTAGTAAATTCTTCAAAAGATAAAAAATAACTGCAAAATAATTTGGATAAGATGTCTGTATGATGAAGAATTTGGTAATTGGTCTGAAATAATGTCAAGTGTGAAGTCGTCCAGATGAGCATTAAACGAAATCCGTTGAACTTGATTTTCACGACAAATCAGTGAAATCTACCAGGCGTAAATCCTACTAATTAGCTGGGAAAACAAATTACGAACATTATAAATTGGAAAGAACAAATAGAAATATTGTATGAAAGGTGAACCAAAGCCTACGTCTCAGAAGTTGCAAAAGTTCTACTGAAGAAACTGCCTACACTACATCTGAGCGTACTAATATGGAGTATTGCTGCGCATTGAGGGATCCTCACACAGTGAGACTGACTCATGATATAGAGAAAGATCAGAGAAGTACAACTAGTTTTGTATTATCACGATCGTTAAATATGGGAGAGTTGGGGTGAAAATCATTAAAAGAAAGGCATCATTTGTTGCGCCGAGATTTATTCGAGTTTTTTGGTGAACTGTATGTTCCGAATGCGAACATATTCTTTTAGGACCAATCTACGTGGAGGGACATGATCATCACAATAAAATAAGAGAATCGGATCGAAAACGGAAATATTAAGGTATTCCTTTTTATATGTTAAGTGGCATATTACGCCTACGGAGAGCGATCGAAAATTTCTGTAAACCACACTTACTTCAGCCAAGTTCGCTAATTTATTTAAATGGTGATTTTTTACCGGTTTCGTTGTGCTCTGTCATCAACTTGAGAAAAAGAATTTGAAAATGTTCTCCTACTTTGAATAAAATAGTTACTAGTGAAAGTGTAATACAAGAAAAAGAACATTGTCAAACGATTAGAATTCGCATCACCAAAGTGGACGACGATGACGATCCACTTTGGTGATGCGAATTTTAATCGTTGGACAATTTTATGTTGCTTATACTACATTTTCACGAATAACTCTTTATTTTATTGAAAATAGGAGAACACTGTAAAAAAAATTCTGGAGATTTTTACATAACTCATCGAAACCGCTAAAAACCACCAATAAATTAGCGATCTTGGCTGAAGTGTGGTTTATACGTACTGCTTTTTGCCACGCGGTATTAGAGAATGTAATGGTAGAGATCATAAAAGCCATTCGATGAACCATCTGCGGTTCACTTCATTGTGATTTGCAGAGATATCTTCAGGCCCCTAAAATAAATAAGAGGATTCATGTCATTTTTCATTACTAGAAGCCTACCAGTTGTGTCGCTGATTCACACAATTCTATCATCTGCCTGTGCACCAATTGGTTCTATTCAAATTAACATTTCTTGACCAGCCACAGTCCACACTCCACATTAATGGCGGATCCAATATAATATTCAAAATAATATGCTAAGATCGCAATTTTTTTTATTTTGTCTTGACGACCGGTTTCGGCACACTAAGGTACCATCTTCGGTTACCGGTATCTTACAGCATTTGTGCCTTTATGGACGTTCTTTATATAGTTGTCGTCAGTGCATGTGGTGAGTCAAACATGAAATCAATACAAATATACACAATAAAATACATAATCATATCTAATATATAAAAATTAATGTTTCTTTGTTTGTCTTTTTGTTCGTATTTTATGCAAGGCCATATCGTACATCTGATTGCAATGAAACTCTGTCGACATATTGCTTGCACTTTCGTGAGGGTTATAGGCATAATTATGTCGCTGTATGACATATAGTTCGGAAGATATGACGTCATGAACAGTGAGATGCGTGGGAAACGGTCACAACATGTACGGTTGTATTGTATGCGCTTCCGTACCGTTAATCCGATTCCGATTAAAATTTGCAGAATTAATCTTCAAAACAAGTGGAGAAACATTATTTACGTAAAATTGTGTACGGGGTATAGCAGAGGGTACTTCACCTATGATCTTCTACAATATCTACGGTTTTATTCAGATCTTGTCGAAATTTTGTAGACTTAACCTTCAAAATAGAGCAACGTAAACATCTACGTAATATTTCATACGGTGCAGGGTGGAGGGTACCGTACAATATACGTAGAAACCACTTGACTGATCACCAAAAAAATGTTCAAATGTTTGTTAAGCTTATGGGACTTAACTACGGGGTCATCAGTCCCTAAACTTACAAACTACTGATGAACTACTTACGAACTAGGACGGCACAAATATCCATGCCCGAGGGGGGATTCGAACCCCCGACCGTAGTGGTCATGCAGACCGTGACTGGAGCGCCTCAGTCTCCTCGGCCACCGCGGCCGGCGACTGATCACCGTAAAAGCTGACAGAGTTATATAATTTTCTAACAGATGGAGGAGGCAATGGACTGAGGAGGTGGCGGAGGAGTTGGACAGAAAAGAGGAACTCGCTCTGTTAGTCAACAGCACATATACAATGGATTTGTACTGATTTTATGTTTGACTCACCACCTGCGCTGACAGCAACTAAGTCGTGCACTTCGATGAAGACGTAAACGCTCCAAGACAGTGTTTTTCAACCTTTTCGAATGTGCGACCCCCTTACAAGTAAAAATATCCTGGTGACCCCCTTCCAAATAAAAATATTTTAGTGATCCCCCTCGCCCCACCTCCATTAAGAACCGTAACAAAAACTTTCAGATTCACAGAATATATGACAACTGCGATTGGGCGAAGCTGAAAATGTGTACCCGGTCGGGATTGGAACCCGGGTCTCCTACTTTCTAGGCAGATGCGCTGACCCCTACACTACTGACATTGGTCACCGCACCTGCAAGGACTACCGAAGCACGCCTCCCGTCAGATACAAATTCCCAGCTTCACCCTGTTCACAGTACTCAATCTCGTAGTTATGAAACTAATTCCCGTAAAGGCTAGGCTACACGACGACACTAGGTTGCCGGCCGCGGTGGTCGAGGGGACTGAGGCGCTCCAGTCACGGTCTGGACGGCCACTACGGTCGGGGGTTCGAATCCCCCCCTCGGGCATGGATATTTGTGCCGTCCTTAGTCTTAGCTAGTTCATAAGTAGTTTGTAAGCTACGGACTGATGACCCCGTAGTTAAGTCCCATAAGTTCTACAAACATTTGATTTTGACACTAGGTTGCGACACTCATTTCAGGAAATGAATTGCGCGCAACTGGTTTCGTCTGTGTCTGTAGACACGGCTCCAATACTACACACTTCAGTTTCGTTGATTTGTGTGTGCCGTAGAAGGAAAGTTTTTGTATCTGTAAGAGTTGTGGCGGAGCTATTGCTTCTCTGTGTGAAGTCTCTGCATAAGACTAAACATAAAAAGAATAAAATACCTGTTTGGGTTTGTGACTGGATTAAAAAAAGACGTCAGCTCGGTTGCTTAGCGACGTTGCTGAAAGAAATTGTAATTGTAATTGAAGACCGTAGAAGCTATTTTAATCAACTTAGAATGTCAAAAGAGTAGTTTACATTCTTTTTAAACGAAGTTAGTAACGCAATAATGAAACAAGATACTGTTATGCGTGAAGCATTGTTAGCAGAACTGAAATTACAAATTGCATTACCTTTCTTGTCAAGTAGATATTCGTCTCTGCAGTACCTGTAACGTGTTTCGAAATCTACAATCGCCATAGTTCGTTTGTTTAAGTATTTGGAATTGAATGAATTTTAGTCTGCAATTGACTAATCGTCCACCCATCAATATTGAATTCACGAATAATTGCTTCAAGAGCACTAACATGCCGCTGCTCAAAATCGCACAAACACCTATTCATTGGATATATGTTCAAAAACCGAATTATTTCTTCCGTTCCCCCCTTTATTTTGTGTTTTCTTTGTATTGGTTATAACGTATCCTAAAAAACATGCGCAATCAGTTTCACCAAAGTTGGATGGTACCGAAACTGTTTAATTTCGCCAACGACTTGCGCGAACGCCTGCCGCGCATGCGCAATGGCCAGTAGCGCAGTTTCATGAAACCTAGTGTCGTCGTGTAAACTAGCCTTAAGAGTAAGGGCCACAAAGTGCCCACCCTTCCCAACTAACGAAATGATCATTGCCCGTCACCGGAATTATCTGTGCATATGAAAGAATAACAACTGCATGTTCAGAAGTGACGTCTATTCTTTGGAACAAACGCCACATTTATATACGTAACAAAACTGTGTTATCTACAGCTTTCTGTTAAATCATTGGAATAAGTTTTTAATGCTTTTTTCGAAATGATTTTCGTCAGAATAATACATTTTCTTAACGACTGTTTCGTGCTCATTAGCCGGCCGCGGTGGCCGAGGAGACTGAGGCACTCTAGACACGGTCTGCACGGCCACTACGGTCGGGGGTTCGAATCCCCCCTCGGGCATGGATATTTGTGCCGTCCTTAGTATAAGGTAGTAGATAAGTAGTTTGTAAGTTTAGGGACTGATGACTGATAACAAACATTTGAACATTTTTTGTGATCATTAGGAAAGGGGGTCGCGACCCATAGGTTGAACAACAGTGCTCTAAGATACCAGATCAGAAGATGGTACCTCATTGTGCCGAAACTGGTCGTAGAGACAAATACTAATAAAAAATACGATCTTTGCACAATTTTAATTTGAATTCAAAAACTATGGCCAGTCGCAAACATAAGCAAATTAAGTGAATATTGAAGATGGGTGAGAGCAGATATCTCGTCCGCTGCGACCGGAATATGAGGTCTGTACGCATCGTTTACGAGGCTGCCACACAGGTGGAGGCCGGAAGCGTCGTCACTAATGAGTGGTGTGGCAGGCAGGCGGGAGGCGGCCGCGTTCCTGCACGCATGACGCGGCGCGGCGCGACCGCCGCCACGGCTGCCCAGCGGACCGGAACTGACGACCGCCGGCCAGAGCGTCTGCCGCCGAGGGGCGAACTGCGCTGCTGGACCGCAGGAGGCAGCCGTGGAGTGGAGTCACTGTCGGCAGACGTCATTCAAAGTCTACCTCGAAACTATGGACGACACTCATGGCCAAAAGTATTCAGCACCCGAGAAGCTTTGCACTTGTGCGATATACGAAACAGTAACTAAAGCCTTGTGTTTACGAAGTATTTTGTCAGCACCTAAAACGAACAAAAAATAATGATCCATATGAAAACCTCCTGTAAAACATCAGTAGTAGCAAGATTTGTAATCTTAATTTACTATGTTTACAAATCAGTTCGCTGGACTACCTCTTTGTGGACAAATTCCAATAAGTTTGTGCTCTTGCCCTGCTTAGATCTGTCACATCAATGTTACTGCTTCACAAATAACTTCTTAAAAATATGGCTCTAGAAATTTGGTAGCTACACACAAACAGAATGGCTACATATATATACAGATGGATCCTTGACTGAAGCGAATGGTATCGCTGGTGCCGGCCGCGGTGGCCGAGGGGACTAAGGCGCTCCAGTCACGGCCTGCACGGCCACTACGGTCGGGGGTTCGAATCCCCACTAGGGCATGGATATTTGTGCCTTCCTAGTTCGTAAGTAGTTCATAAGTTTAGGAACTGATGACCCCGTAGTTAACCCTAGTGCAGTCGCGAATTTTCATGATGCAGGAGCAGTCGCGCGGCGCACTGCATGCGCCACGTACGTTGACTCAGTTCTGTTACACTTTTCACATTAATCCAAGAATTTAAATCATACAATTTAACTGATAAGAGATTGTTTTACTATCAGTTTTGAAAAGAAATATGTTCGTGCTGAATGTCTACTGAAATGTTCTTGCAACAGCTTACAGAGAGTCCAACTAAGTAATTTCAGAGAGGTCAATGATTATTGGTCTTCTGAGTCTGTAGTTGCAACATGACACTTTTCACACGAGTAACTAATAATCACATGCTTCCTGCAAACAAAACTCTTACATGAATCACACGTTATTGTTGTGTTAACATTCTTGGCTCTTCCACAAATAATACACCGTCCTCTTCTGTTAGAAGAAGGCTGCACAAGTTGCTCAGATGTTGTCAATGTTCAAATGTTTGTAGATCTATCGGACCAAACTGCGTGGTCATCAGTCCGTAGCTTACAAACTACTTAAACCTAGGTAAACTAACCTAAGGACAAACACACACACCCATGCCCCAGGGAGGACTCGAACCTCCACGGCGAGCAACCGCGCGCTCCGCAGCGAGACGCTTTAGACCGCGGCTCAGATGTTGTCTGGTACCTTTGAAGGAACAGCGAAATATCCTTAGGAAGACTTTGAAAGTTGGCCCTTTCTACTAGATGTGCTTCCATGAGATTATAAGTCATTTAGAAAAATCCTTCTTATGATTATGTCCATTTGAATAAAATAGGATCTGGGCGTTGATGCCCGCAATGTTCATTAGAGCGAAAAGATTACCAAGGGCCATCTTCTCGTAATACGAGCCACAGAATATGTGCCAACATCTGGTCGACTGTATCAACGCCCCACTTCGTTTCATTATAATCTAACGCAATAACAGGCGTACATGAATCTTCATCGATAGTACGTCAATCATGCATAGTTGACAGCAACAGAACCGCCTTGTTCTTCTTTGGCACATACGAAACCAATGTCATATCTTTACTATACCCGAAAAGGGACGAATCTGGTGCTCGATCCTTCCTAGGCAAAAATTCCAAGGGAATTTCTTGTTTATTTTTTCTCAGTGCCCCAATACATGTAAGCTTTTTCTGTAATAGTGATATGGCCAAGGTACAACTTGTGTACCAATTGTCCATTATTATATTTCTGTTGTATCCCTCTATATGTGAACTATTTCTGAAGCTGAATTGGAGATTGCATAAGGTCATCACCATTGTGATCATCCGATATACTGCCTACATCTTTCTAAAAGTCTGGATCTTCATTCAAGAATCACTCGAGTTCCTCGCTGGTTAAACGCTTCCTTGCCCTAAAATAAAGTATTCTCATAAACACGGACCATAGGAATAACGTAATTGAAATACAACACTACGTTTGAGAAAAAAAAAAAAATACTTACATGACCAGTCGCACGGCGCATTGAGTGCGCCAGTTATGGCAGCGCTTCACAAATTCTCCTGTTAAGAATTTTCATTAGCACCGACAATTACCAGACTGCACATAACAATAGTGAGGATAACAGTGGAGGAATAGCTAGAGTTTCAAACGTCTGCATTGCTACCAACATAACGAAAACCATGTTTATTTAACTATGGCGCACTCAGTGCGCCAGCGCGACCGCTCGAGGGTTAAGTCCCATAGACTATACAAACATTTGAACATTTGATTTGGTATCGCTGGTGCTGGAGTTTACAGTGAAATATTTTGTTTTTACAAATCTTTAGAGCAGTATTTCTCCCAGTTTGATGAAGAGCTGAAGGCAATAAACCTGTCACTAAAACAATTTTTGTCCATATCCAAAAGTCACAAAAAGGTTGATATATTTTGTGATTCAACTTCTGCAATACAGGCAATTTCATATTTCCAAACACCTCTAAGTTCTTGCATAAATGAAATAAAATCCTCTATTGCCTCAATCACCAAAGCTGGAACTGAAATAGTTTTTCAGTGGATACCAGCACATACAGGTATACATGGCAATGAATGGCAGACTTTCTAGCTAAAAAAAGGAACCAAGATTTCTCAAACAAACTGCCCAAAATGAACATAAATCTCCATTAAAAGACACATCGCCGCGGTGGAGTAGCCGAGCGGTCTAAAGCGTCTCGCTGCGGAGCGCGCGGTTGCTCGCCGTGGAGGTTCGAGTCCTCCCTGGGGCATGGGTGTGTGTGTTTGTCTTTAGGTTAGTTTACCTAGGTTTAAGTAGTTTGTAAGCTACGGACTGATGACCATGCAGTTTGGTCCGATGGATTTACAAACATTTGAACATTTCATTTGAACACTTCAACAACAGTTTCAAGGAGAAGTATTATGACCACCTGACAACACAAGGGCAAGGAAAACATGACTTCCACTTTATATGTATTTACATAGGAGAATCTCAACCCGCTCGGTTAGCCGTGTGGTCTAACGCATCGCTTTCCGAGACGGGGAGGCGTACCGACCCCGGTTCGAATTCGCCCGGCGTATTAACGTATTGGGTCGGAGTGCCGGCCAGCCTGGATGTGGTTTTTAGGCGGTTTTTCATATCCCCCTAGGTGAATACCGGGCTGGTCCCCAAGCCGCGCCTAACTTACAAGGTTCGCAAACATTTCGTACCACTTTATACTTTCGCACACTTATAACACTATACGCAGACATTTGGGGTACAGATTTCCTCCGGAGGGGGGGGGGGCATGGGAAGGTCATCCGGCCACCCTGTAAATATTAAACCATACCAAATTCGCGGTTAACACCGTGCCGACCCTTCATGTGCGGGAAAAGGGCCAAAGAGATAGAATAGATAGACTTAGGGGAAGCAGAATTTTGTGTTGGGGAGGGAGACGTGCTTCAAAAAGTCCGTGCGGACACCATATCCGATTCGTGGTGGCTTAGTGGTTATAACGTCTGTCTAATAAGCATGAGGTGCCGGGTTCGAATCCCGGCCATGGTACCAACACCTCTCCTTCTGTTTCATATCTCTGACAATAACTTAGTAAAAAGTAAAAAGTAAAGCTTTCGCATCAGCATGGAAAATCGCAGGTAGAGATATAAAAAACGGTGAAATTTTCTGGCCGATCAATTCTATACTCTACTGAGAGATTCGCCCTGAACTACTAGCATTTTTGTAGGGCCAGAACCCGGCGCAAATAAAGAAAGATAGATCCTCAGGACCGAAGACCGAGTCGCGATGTAGGGAGTAAACTTCAGTAGACTTCGCTGCTGAGTTGTTTGAAAGTTTAATAAAAGCCAGAAAAAGCCTTGACTGTATGAAACAAAAATATGGTATGAGTGGGACACAAAATTTCCACTGAAGAAAATTGCTCTAATGTTGTGTGGAATGGCGTATCCAACTTTCAGGTAACTTCATGAAATGATCATCGAGAGCACTCATCCACTGCACAAACAAGTAGCGACGACCTTCGGTCGAGTTTGAAGCAAGGGTGCAATATGAATTACACCAGGATAGGTGAAACGATTACATTGTATAATTGTCTGATAACGTAATAGAAGAAAAAATTCAAGTCCTTACCGAAGACTTACTAGATCCAGGCTTAAAGTCACAAGAAAAATGCCACAGATAATATTCTAGCAGATTTTCTAAAACCAATGGGGGAGGGGGGGGGGACTGTAGACCAAACGATTACTAAGTTGGTGCGTAGCAAGTAAGGTCTAATACCTTACTTCGAAAAACCATTTACACAGTTCTGACTATAGTAAGGTGAGACAAGTATGGGAGGGAATAGCCACATGGAGGTGTGTGTGTGTGTGTATGTTGTTCTTAATATAAGTAGTTTTTATGTCTAGGGACTGATTACCATAGCAGTTTGAACATTTCAAACAAATGTGAGAAGTGAAATCTACACAAAATCATCTTAACTGCTCAAGCATCCAAGCTACTGGTAACATTAGCGTGTAAAAGAATGTAAGATGAAGATTTATTAGATGTAGATACGGGTGGCTTCAGAAAAAAAAAGAACGAAAACCGTTGCGATTTTAATGGAAGCAAGATCAAATAAATCACACATTTTGTCGACTCATAAATAAAAACTTTTAGAATTTAAACGGTGGACGAAAGTTATAAGACGGAAAATATAAAACGTAAAACGTCTACAAGAACCGCGAGGGAACATGTACGAAGTGCTTGAACTAGAAATGAGCTTCAATGCATTCGTTAAGAAAGCAATGACAAAAATAAAGTATTAATTGTGGAGCAAAGATTTAAGGTGATGGGATGTCAGTGGTACGATTCCACGATGGTCATGCTATATTCACTGAAAGAGAGGAAGTATTACAGGATTTGTGTGGAATGAACAATCTAATTAGTAGAGAATACTGACTGAGACAAAACCGAGACAAGGCGAAAGTTAATGAGTAGAAAAAACTGGTGACCGCAAAGTAGACAAAGAATTGTGCTACCTGGGAAGCAATCCGTGACGAACGATGCACCACATAAAAAGCAGACAATCGGAGGTAAAGAAGTCATTCCTGGCCAAGTTAACGCTACGGGTATCAAACATAGCCCTTAATTAGAGGAAGGAATTTCTGAGAACGTTGGGAGAATTGCATTGTATGGTAGTGAATCATACACAGTGAGGAAATCGGAACAGAAGTCTTTGAATTGTAAATATTCGATATGATTTTGCAACGTCAGTTACACGTTCATAAGAAATCCGTATTATAATGAAGCTACAAGCTAATAAAACGGTTAATGCCTCCATGAATTAGAAGAAATCAGCAAATACAAACGAAGCGTCGAAGTAGTGTGAATTTTTATATTTATACTTTCTGATCAAAGTAGCTGGACACTCATTAGTTGGCATTAATATGCGCTGTCCCATTCTTCGTCTTAATGGTCTCCAGTAATCCGTTGGTGTTTGACATCTGTGGAATCACGGTAACCCATTCTTCCTAAAGAGCAGAAACCAGAAACACAGTATTATTGGATGCTGTATTGTCGTGCGATGAAGATATTCCAACGCATTCCAGTTGCTTTTCTTGATACATCGCTGACATGGATATGGGACAACGATTCGTACTCAGTTTGTAATCTGTGTAGACCCGTGCATTTTTAAATGTAATTTTTAGTGGGACTAGATTCGCCATTAAAATATACCCATGTTAAGGGCCCTATGCATAACCAAACGGAGGTATTCACTCATTGGCACAAAGTACCAAGTGTCATGTACCTGCTGACCATGAAGAATGCAGCAGAAATAAGACCGGAGATAGCCAAATTGATTTCAAATATAAGTTGTACAAATATCAGATGACTGAAAGTACAGCCACATGTGAAGATGTTGAAATCAGTACTGATTGTTGCCGGCATTGCTGGTTTTAACTCACAGGCCGCGGTGGCCGGGAGGTCTGCGGCGTGTCAGTCACGGTCTGCACGGCCGCTGCGGGCATGGATGTTTGTGCTGTCTTTAGTATTAGTTAGTTCATAAGTAGTTTGTAAGTTTAGGGACTGATGACATTTTTGGTTTTAACTCCTGTTACTGGCTTCGGCATTGTGAATGCGTTTTGAGGATTTAGAAGTTCATGCTGTTTCAACATACTGTCGAAGCTAATCTGATGTAGTAGCGGGTGGTGTACCGGATCCTGCAATTCCGCAATCACCGACCATCCGTTTTCGATAGGTGAGATACCTGGATAAGAGGGACGCTAAGGCAAAACTTGCATCTGATGGCGACGAAGAAGTATTGAACATTTCAGTGCCGCGTGTGTTTGTGCTTAATACTGTTACCGTATGGCAGTCGGTAGGCCATGTTATTATGGGAAGAGAACAGGATCCAACAAATGAGAAATGTAACTCCAGCTGTCTAGTGAACCAGCAGTACATTTATACTGGCGTGAGGGACTGGCATGCATTACCATCCCAAACTACACGGTTAAAAACAAATAGGAGATCGGGTGAGATATCATATGAGATATACATACGGTAATGTATTTTATTCGACATTGTTTATATCTGTAATTTTTGCTTGATCCAGTACCATATTTTGCTGTCTCAACTCTTTACTTGAGGTTCACGTGGCCTTTACTTAAAGCGAGGCACCATAAAATACTGAAAAAGGCATTCTCGTTATACTCTAATATGGTGGGTTATCACCTCGGACGGCCAGTACAGTTACATACCTGTGTGACATGAACAGTATGAGGTTATCAATCAGCTTCTGAGGCATTTTCGACCATTCTTCCATGAGTCAATATCCTGCTCTGTAACCGTTATGTGAGGTGCTGATGTGGCTTCAGGGAGTTTGCCAAGTGCATCCCAGACATATAGGATTTAAGCCCGGTGACAAAGCTGGCCACTCCTTTTGTTCAGTCCCCCAGCTTCAAGCGTGCTGTCCACCAGGGTAGCTTTGTGCGGACCAGAAGGAACCCAGCATAGGCCACAACAAAACGTCGAAGGATCTCGTCTCTATACCTCTGAGAGTGAAAACGCCCCTCTGAACGATGTAGAGTTCTGCACGTACGCCAATATTGACTCGTCCCCATACAATTCGTTCACAGCTGTGATGTTTCCTGCACATAATCAGGACTTCTCCACGTTCTCTCCAGATGAGGGAACGACGATTGTCCGGTTAACAAAATATTGTCTCATATGCGCAGTGAACGCGACGCCATTCGTTACGACTCCAATGCTAATACACTTCCTCCTAGTTTCCGCGGGCTAAACGGTGTCGTAGTTTTAATGCGGCATTCCATAAGCCACCGTGGTTAGAGACCAGATTTCCGAAGGCGGTTTGGGACTGTTTCTGTTGATATTGGGCGTCCTGTGGCCGCCTGGAGGGTGCGTTGCAGCTCAGTTGCATTCAGTTAGCCTCCTTTCTCTATGCGCTGTTAACCGGAGATAACGGTAATCTCTTGCTCATGTTACCCGTGGACGACCTTGGCCGTACCTTCGTTTAACGGTTCCTGTTCTCTGAAATTGTATCCAGGTGCTGTAAATTACACTTTGGGACACTCTAATAACTTCAGCCATCTCCCACTGTGTCTGTCCCGCTTTCAACGTTCTTATGACTCTCCATGCTATAGCTTGTCGTACGTGACCTTGTTGCTGCATTGCACTACCTGCTCACTATCTGAACCCATTCGCTTATGTTATTGATTTGGTAAACACCCCTCCCCACTCAGTAGCAACTTTCTGTTACTACAACTATTTCAGTTGTCGTAATGTTCTCTGAGGAAGACGTCAAAGCATGTTAGTTCGTTCCGCCAATTACAATACTTCAGCACTTAGATAGCTCAACTGATCCCCAAACTGTCTTGTTCAAAAAATGTTCAAATGTTTGTATAGTCTATGGGACTTAACTACGGGGTCATCAGTCCCTAAACTTACAAATTGCTTATGAACTACTTACGAACTAGGACGGCACAAATATCCATGTCGGAGGGGGGATTCGAACCCCCGACCGTAGTGGCCGTGCAGACCGTGACTGGAGCGCCTTAGTCTCCTCGGCCACCGCGGCCGGCAAAACTGTCTTGATCAATGTATTATACCAACTGGACAAATTCGGCGATACGTTGGCAAACAGTTCAGCTTTCTCTCTCCACGATGTCTCTTATCCGACCAACGTGATGGTGCAGACAGAACTGGGATTGGAACGATGCTGTTTTCATTGTCGAATCTCGGCTTATACTGCACAATCATAATGGTCGGATTAGAGTCTGCAGGCATCGTGGTGAGAGAGGGTTGGAGTATTACCTTGTGACGATACATAATTGTTTTGAAATTTTTAACTAATCATTTGTTTTATAGTTAAAGAACCGAATATACTCCAACTCAGCTTATTACTGTTATTGATGCATATTTCAGGTTGTGTGTGACATAAAATTTAGTATAAAATTCCCCTTAATGTCGAAATCGGCCTATGGTGTATTTCGATTACTAATACAATCGATATATTTCAAAGATTCTTAAGAAGCAATGGATATTTACGATCAAATATTTGTAGAGCTTATGGGAATTAACTACTGGGTTATCAGTCTCTAAACTTACGAAATAGCTATTACTAAAGACGGCACAAATATCCATGACCGAGGGGGGATTGGAAACCCCGACCGTAGTGACCGTGCAGACCGTGACTGGCACGCCGCAGACCGCTTGGCCACCGCGGGCGGCATTTGCCGATCGTCAATTTATAATTATACTAACAGTTTTTTATGACTAAGTATAACAGTATTTACAATATACTTGGAATGACTCAATTTAACACAAATAATTATACATAGTACATGAAGCGTAATATGCTAAAAGCCTGAGATTACTGTGTCACATGACGTGACGTAATTATGACGTAAACTGCATTATATATAGGTACACTGGCGATCATTGGCTGTGATTGTGATGTTATGAAGTATAGATGCTGATAGAATCATTGAACAAAGGCTTATGTATTTCGTCAGTATACGTGAGTTAAACTAGCAAGGAATATTTTACGGTAGTCAAATGGGTGACGCACCATTGCTGTGAACGGTTACCTGATGTCAATAATCAGCATGAAAACTATTTTGGATTTTTTAGCGGAGGTAATATCTGCTTGAAAGGAAGTCAATTTAAAATTGTAATTTGGACCAAACAAAGGAGATAATTTTGATTTGTGTGCCATTGGTGTTTAAATAAAGGTTGTTTGTCTTCTGAAGAACATTTATGAGTGCAGTATGGATAGAAGATCCTGTTGTTTTATTTCAATATATTATATATATAGTTGACTTTTTGTGAGTGTTTACAGTTCTATTTGCACGAAGTGTTCAGCTTACAGGTTGAGAAATTTCATCCTTATGCGTTACCATAGTGGTCTTGCGCTCGGCTTGTGATTTACTCCAGCAAGCTCCATCTAGCCAGCGTTACATGCTCAAAGTGTTGGAGCCCATTTTTCTCATATAACTTACGGGCTTAGGAACGGTCATATTTCAACAGGAACATGCGCCAAATTCTTTCTTCGGTGTCCAACGGACTACATGGCCGCTTTGGCGTACCTATTCCCCAGGTATCTCGCATATCAAAAACGTCTAGTCGATTATTTGCACCATGCAGATATCTTATCTAAATCATTTTGTAGTCGCCTTTGATGTTCTGCTGACTTTACTAATCGATGAATGATAGCTTCATTCGCAAACAATCTAAGAGATGGTCACGTAAATCTATATAAAAATGAATCGCCAAATGTGTTGCTAAGCGTAAAACTCGAGAATGAATTCACCGATTTGGCTGTTCTTTTCTGTGCTCTGTTCTTAATTCTGAGGACAAGGTTTATATGAAAGAAAATTTTTGGAGAATCTACCGGAAATATTAGTATTTGAGAAAAACTGAAAGTACGATTCCGACTCGGATCATTTTCTAGATTCTCCAACAATCAGCTTATTCATGTGTTACTCGCCTAGCGACCAAATAGGCTGTGACGGAGCGAACAAATACGCCAAGGAGGTTCGAATACAGAAGATGGCGTTATGCACTCAAGCTTAAAACAGCCAGACAGCTGAAACATGAAACTTCGTTTCTTTAGAAGCCCTTAGTATTATTCTTGCCTCCATGGTGTTCTCGGTGGTAATCATATCTTTGGAGCGTTGCAAATTGATTCCCGTGCGTGGTATTTTTGAGTGGTACAAAGAAATTGAGCACAGATCGTGGTTTATATTTTTACAACAATGCCTCCATTGCGGCGTGGTAATATCAGTAGTCGTACGCGCAGTGCAATCGTACTACGTGATCGTAGAGATAATGAGACCGACGAAGAACGCCACGCGCTTGGAGGTAAATTGAGAAAGAAATTGTGAAGCGCGATCCGTTATGACTCTGGAACAACTGGTACAGTCGAGTTCCACTCACTCTGTTGCAGTTTACACACAAAATAATTTGCATCCTTGACAAAACAGACGGCAACATGTGACGATTAGAACTGAACTTTGGCGTTCACATACGATCCAGTAGTCGATTATGCATCAGATGCATCAGTTGGCTTCGGAACAATGCACAGCCGCGGAGGAGTAGCCCAGTGGTCTAAAACACCTCGCTGCGGAGCGCGCGGTTGCTCGCCGTGGAGGTTAGAGTCCTCCCTGGTGCATGGGTGTGTGTGTTTGTCCGTAGGTTAGTTTACCTAGGTTTAAGTAGCTTGTAAGCTACGGACTGTTGGGACTGATGACCACGCAGTTTGGTTCGATAGTTTTCCAGACTTTTAAACAATGAACAATGTTGTCAATAACCAGTTTCCAATTGATTTACCCATCCGAGTTGACTCCTATTCCAAATTAAGGTCCCGATTGCAATAACAATAAATAATATCAGAGAGAGGGAAAGGAGAAGATAAGATTGGAAAAATTAAATGGATTTAAAAATGGAGCTGATATAGACGCAACTGAGGGGGAAGGAGATGGATATGGTGTGGGGTAAGAGGGAGAGGTGTTAAGTTGATAGAAAAATATAGGGGAGGTGGAGATGGCGAAATAGAGGAAGGAGGAAGGGAAGAAGAGATTACGCTGTATATCCATTATGTTACGAAATATCAGCCAACCACGACGTTGTAACGGCATACGGCTGGCAGTGAAAAAATTACTGAACAATGTGATGGAAGCTACCAAACGTGTTGAAAGCCCGCATCCCAATGGTATCACCTGACGTACCGTTTGAATTTAAACGACTACGATTTCCAGTGCGGCTTGCTTTCGCTATGTCGATAAATAAATCACAAGGAAATCCATACTTCTCAAAAAATGATCACATGTTTGTGAAGCTTAAGGGACTTAACTGCGGGGTCATCAGTCCCTAAACTTACAAACTACTTATGAACTACCTGATACTAAACACGACACAAATATATATGCTCGAGGGGGGATTCGAATCCTGACGGGAAACGGCCACGCGCATCGCAGCATAGCGCCTCAACGCGCTCGGCCTCTTCGTCGCGGCCATGCTGCTCTCACGTCGGGAAACCGACAGCTTTATTTATTTACGCGCCAGGCAATAAAACAAAAAGTATAGTGTACTTTAAGGCATTACCACCACATTACTACTACTACTAAAGTCTTACGTTGCCTGCTCTCGCGTCGGAAAACCGATAGCTTTATTTATTTATGCGTCAGGCAATCAAACAAGAAATATCGTGTATCTTAAGGCATTACAATGAAAATACCAGATTATTACTAGTATCAAAGTCTTGAAATGTACAAAATAGAAAACTTATATTTGTAAGTAATTGTTGTATATTATGGAGACAAATAAAGTGCTCTGAAATATGTTTCATTACTGCGAGGGGCCAATAACTTTTAACATAACAAAGTCTGTGGGGGAAGACTTAATAACATAAAAAAAAAAAAATCGCACTGACGTGTTTTACGGCCCACCTTAGGTTTGTAGTTTTATACGTTTTTGCAAACATTTTGGACCAAAATAATATTCTAAATAATAAAAAACTAATTAATAAGAGTGTCCGAAACCCTTTTAGGAAGAAAAAAAAAAAAATAGGTAGTGGCGGGTTCCCAGCCACCAACTTTTAGAGTCACAGTCCGACGCCTTGCCCACTACGCTATGGCTATCAATCAGAGGTTGGGTCCTATAATCTGATACTATTGATGACCGCTGTTAACTGATGCTATTATGGCATTTGTAGGCACTAGATTATCATTTATCGTACAAAGAACGATATGTTTTTGTTCATTCTTCAGTGCGCCATTGCTTTGAAATGACAACGTGTAAGTTACAATAAGAAAATCATCAAATACGCAACGCAAGATGGCGTATTCCAGAGACAGTTCTGGGCGAGGAATGTCACGTGACATCTCCGAACGGCTGGTTTTCGTTAATTCAATGGAGGGTGTCAAATCTCCGTTATTTTTGCAAATATGTCACAAACGCTACGATATATGGAGCTAAGCTGTAGAGAGTTTTGTCCTCTACCAATTAGGTTATTCAATTTTAGTGTCAGATGAACGGTTCGTTTGCAATTACAATTATATTACAAACGGCTTTTTTGGTATTAGTACCGTATTTTTTGTCCGAAAAATTTGAAAAAGGGAGGTTCTGGTCTCTGGCGGCCTACAGTCATGTTTGTAAAATTTGGTGCTGATCGGATGAAAAAAACAGGGAATACGTTACGGACAGACAGACAGACAGACATACAAAATCGCCATTATGTTTGCAAATATCTTTGAAACGCTACGAGATATGAAAAAAAAACAACAACATAAGAGAGCAAAGTTGTAGCGAATTTACTCCTCTACAAATCCGTTATTAAATTTTCATGTCAGATGAATAGTTAAGCCGTTATTTTCATTTAAATTTCGAGCTGTCAAAAGACGATCGCAAAGGCCCACTTTTAGTGTTACTACCGTAACCTAAAGTGGGCCAAAAATGTGTTGTTTTAGAGAAAAAAATTGGGCAGAACAACGTCTGCCGAGGCAGTTAGTCGTTTATAAAAATAAGGAACAGTAGGGGCTCTAAACCCTTTTCCGTGAACGCCAGTTATCACTCCTGTTCTTTCCGATGACTAATCGTCAATTGTGTCCTTTCTACCGGCGCGCGGATCCCGAATAGAGTCCGTAAGATTTAAGAACCAACACGGAGTTATTCTGGTTGTCGTTTTTTTTCCGCCATCCATATTGCCACTGGTACAGGAAAAAGCAGAGTAAAGTACCCTCCGCCACACACTGTGAGGGGATTCACTCCGTGTAGACATTGATTGACAGAGTAGAAAGTTAAACAGAACAGCTACGCATTACCAGTGTAGATTCGCAGCAAATCCGCCTGAAGAGTGCGTCACGCGCCTCGGTTTGGGCGCCGGGTGATTGCAGCCTAGGCTGCAGCAGATTGAAGCATTATGTCAAGCAGCAGCAGCGGCGGCGGCGGCAGACGGGTGATTACGTTTTTGTTGTGGCGCGGCCCTAATGGCAGGGATGGGCGGCGCCTCCCTGACGTGCAGAAATGCCCGCCGCACCCCGCCCGCGCGGCACGGGCCCCGGAGCACTCTGCTTCACTGCCTGCTAACTGCCCACAGCAAGAAGCTGCGAGTATCAGCGCACATCATCTTAGTACCCAGGGGGCGCCCAAACTGCCTGCGCAGATCGGTGAACATTTCGCCGTTCTGCGCATGACGTCACTGTAGAAGCTAAAGCACTGGATATACCGAGCTGAACAATCTGCCATTTTGAATCCCAATCCGACGACAGTGTTGTATGCTTTGTGTGGTGTAGCGAAGTGAATCTGCGAATACTTTGTGATTTTAATGTGTGACACTGTTGGTTGTGCAGCTCGAAACTGCTCAGATAATAGCAGACATGGTTTCTACTGTATAAGTTTTATCGGTTTCCTTCAAACACAATCGGCGTAAAAGGTGGCTTGTAAATTGCAGACACCAAGTATAGACGCCAAAATCGTGCAACTATCTGTGTAACGTTAAGTACAAAATCCTTTTTTTCAGTTTGTATTAGAAATAATTATGCTCGCAGAGAGGTAATAATGAAAATATGGGCCTATACATGTAAGCAATGGTTCATTTTAATTTCGCTACAGATTGTTAACATAACACGACATACAGTTTGTTTAAAGTTACTTTTCTTGATTTTGTTTAGCCTAAATAAGGATTTATTACAAGGGCTGTTAATTGTATTTTAAGTGACGCATGAATGCACCTGACTTTTTAAATTATATTATTTCGCATTAGTTCAGTGTTTAATTTAAATGTGACCCTTAACACGGGAATATGCTGGGCTAAGCCAAGCTGTGAACAGGATGTCTGGAAAATAATAATAGTAATAATAATAATAATAATAATAATAATAATAAAACTTAGTAAACAATGGGAACAGGAAAGAAGTCGTACATGAAAGCTATTAAACTCAAAACTACCATAGAGACTTTATTTAGTAGTTTTCTAACGAAAATAGACATTCAAAGTTATTAAACACATTTTTGGCTTAAAATATTCTTTGAAGTATCGTGTATGTAAAATATGCGAGACATTAGAGGGTTGGGGGGCGGGAAACGGAAAGTACAGTATACGTAATTTAATATTATTCCCTAACAGTTTTCGAATGCAATTGTTAATTACCATAAACGTATGTGGATGTACCATTTATAAACCAGAAAATACGATAATTGTAACGTATTTTAACTGTGTGTGGTAAATATTTATAACGGTAAAATATGCCTTCATTTCGAATGCAAGTGAATTTATCGTATCTCTAAATGTCCATCTAATCATTAACTTTAAGTTGCTTGCCTCTTATAGTAAAATGTAAGCCAATAAATTTTCTATGTTGTAATATTTTCTGTGTTAAGGAAGTATATTTAATGGCCTTAAGAGCATATCAAGAAGCGTAAGTGTTCCGTAGCCTTTAAATGCGCGCCTTCAACGTGGGATTCAATATGGCGGATTGTTCTGCTTGTACTATACAGTGCTCTAGTAGAAGTTAAGGCTTCTATAAACCCGAGCTGAACTATCCGCCATTTTTTCCCCAGGCTGTAGGAGTTACCACGTTCCGGACGAAGCTCACGCGTTACCTCGCGTTTCATTCAACTCACTCACACTCGCAAACTACTTACTGTATCAACGTGAAACTTTCATCAATGTGTTCGATAAGAACTACACTACATTTTCATTTTTAGTTTTATTTATGTCAATAATTTATAAACAGCATATACTGATAGTTTACGACCATGCACTTTCTGACGACGTTACGGAATTTTCTACATGCGAGGAACACATTAAGCGAATGAAATGTTCAAAATGCATCAAATTTTCATCCTCTCCAAACAGAAACTCTGTGAGAAACGTATAAATTGAGATAATGTCAGTTAAATATGACGCAGTGGGATCCGCCCGCCCGTCTAGTAGTAACACGTCTTCCGTATTAGAGCTCCTAATAATTAGGCACATGTTGTTACTGCATAACATCCATACTTGAAGATACTGGTGCTGACTTCTTTTAACCTGTTACATTTCATAGTTGCACACTACAAAAGTGCTGTGTATGTAATATGCAATTTCAATTTTTCAGTTATATGAAAAGGATATTCTAAATATCTCAATACAGAGTGCTTTATTATGTGAGGAAATGAGAACTAGTCAGTTCGTTAGATAGTGAAGAGATCCTTGCTATCTATCATTTTTAAGTATTCTCACATAAAATCCTCATTAGATCTAGTAATTTCCGTTCTGTTACTGTTAGGCCTTAAACTGAAGGAAATGTAACTCCTATTAGGTTTTGGAAACTGAGTAGTAGCTCTGAAACACAGTGGACAAGAAGCAAAGAAATAAACATTTGTGAGTGACGAAGGAATATCTGTAAATCGAATAATAAATCACTAACTTTACTCTTTTTCATTCTACAACTATGTATTTCCTTGAATAACGCGACAATTAATGAAGTTTTGCGTAGTAACCATGTGACAAAATACTCCCCTCGTTGCATGATATCATTTGTCAATATACCATATTGATACCTCTAACCGTGTATGAGATACGCAATGATTCATTCTGGCCTTATCGCGCTAAATAAAATAAAGTTTAGCGGTATGAGTGAAAAGTAAAGATCTCCTCCTAAGTAGAAAATAAAATTCAATCCATTAGGAAAGTTTCATCCGTAGCAACATAAGGTGCAACAAGCACCAAACAGAATATCATAGCAACCTCTAGTTTTTACTGCAAACTTTTCCTAATGTAGCGCAGTTTCTTATTTCGAAGCCAATATCTTATTAACTATGACTATTAACGAAATGACGAGCATTTCGTCACAATGCTGACATATAAAGATTTAAGTAGCGGAAAAGTTAAATTTTTCTACCCATTAGTTTTTGCGAAATCGTTTGTGGCAGGGCATGCGCCTCTACTCTGTTAGTGCAGCGCGATTCCAACCATGTTGGGGAAATCACTGCGGACGATTCAGCCTGGGTACTTAGGAGCTTTAGTAGAAGCATGCGGTGGCGGGCAGCTACATTTATGAATCGAGGCGCTTAGCAGAGTTGCGTGGTTGTTGTTATTGTTGTTCGTTTGATTTTGTGGTGTCATTTGCGGTTTTCAACAGAACTCTTCTGTTAAAATGCCCAGCTGTGCTGTAACAGGGTGCCCATCTTACACCAGGAAGATAAAAGAGGCGGATGTAAGTTATCATTCATTTCCGAAAGACATTCAGCTTCAGAAAGTGTGGATTACGAAGTGTCAAAGGAAAGATCAGTTCATTGTCGTGACATTAACAATTTGTTCACTACATTTCACACACGATGATTACCTCTGTTACTTGCTAGCAGAACATCTCAATCTACCGCCGAGGAAAGTGCTTGAATCGGACGCGGTGCCAAGTGTAAACATTCCAGGACCTGTTCCCAGTATTAGTGATTTGAGTGCGAAAGATACAGTTTCTACAAATAGGACAGGCAGGTTGCAAGCAACCTTCGTTTTAGAGAAAAGTCTCTGAAAGAAAACTTGGAAGCTTCTGTTCACAAAATAAAAGGCCAGGAAAAGTGTCATAAGAAACATGTGACAGAAATATTAGACAAACTGTTTTAGAGAACTCAAATAAACTGCTTATTGAGTGGAAAAAAAAAAAAAAAACAAGCAAAGTGGCAAGAGAGAACATTTGCAAAGCAGTTACACTTCGTGCTGTATCTAGGAAGTGTTATTTGTTTCTGAGAAATCAGGTTGTTTTTCAATTTCCAGGACTCGTTTACGTGCTTTCCTGGCTTGCTTATAGATGTTTTGCAGTTGATGAAAGCCCAGTCATCTGTATTGTCGAAATCTGAACGTGTATGTGTGCTCTCATTCGATGAAATGAACGTAGACATCAATGTTACGTATGATTCTGTCGAATATTCGAATATCGTGATGTAGGGCCGCACACTAACGTTGTTATTGGTTATGGTTAGCGGAGTGTTTTCTGGGTGGAAGCAACCAATTCACTATTATTTTGACAGACAGGTAACTGTTGATTTGTTGAACAGTATTATCTGCTCCATTCAAGATGTTGGCTACAGTATTGTTGCAGTAGTGTGTGATCTTGGCACAAAAAATCGAGTGGTGTGGAAACATCTTAATGTCACAGAAACAAATTCATGCTTTTCAAACCCGCAATATGTAAATAAACGAATCTGGGTGTTTTCAGATGTTCCGCGTTTATTGAAGTTGGTGAGGTACCACTTACTGGTCGAAAGAATCAGGTATCCGAGTGGAAGATTTGTTGATAAATCCATTATTGAAAGACTGCTCGCATTAGATAGCAGTGAGATGAAATAACGTCCTATATTGTCACAAATTCACATCAGTGTCAAGGGCAGAGAACGTAAAAACATTTATTTAGCTATGCAGCTTTCTTGAAATACAACAGCCAAAGCCATTAACTACTTAATGCCCGAGGAAGCGGAAGCAGGAAACATTTTTCAACTTGTAAATGATGCAGAGAATGCGGTCAACAGTCTGGTAACTCTTTCTAATGATATTTTAAGTCCTGCAACGGAGCCTGGATATCTTATTTGGATTGAAGTTATGTATCGCTGTGGGTTTACAGTACCGACAGATGAGTGGCTTCACAAAGTGTTTCAGTTTGAACTGATCTTCAATTAATTTAACGGTTTGGATACTATTCCTAAGGGGAAAAAAAGTCTGTGCCTCTATCAAAACTAAATATCCAGTCTTTTCCCTGGACCTTATGAAACTTAATGTCGGAACTAGACTTCATTCGCATGTTTATCAATACGAAACTAAAAATGTAAAAAGCAGCATCAACACCAAAGCGGAAATCACGGCAGTGGCACTCTTCATCCGCTACATATACCTAAACAGATAAATCAACTATTTAAAATCATCTTATAGTAACCTATAGCAGTCATAAGTCGTTATTTGTGTTTGCAATTCGCTTTCTCGCTTGCCGTTGCCTCGCTGTGACGTCACAGCGCAAACCAGTCGCAGCATTCCTCTCTTCCGGTCCGGATACTTTTGAAAACTTTTATCGAGGTCCAGGTGTAAGCCGCATCTTTCTTATTAATTTTTTATTTTAATTTTCAATTAAAAATATAATATGAAGCACAATATATGTAAAATAATAATGTATAAACAACCCAAAAAAGCTTATATAAGTTGCTATTTATTTTTATTTTTACTCACAAAAAGTACGAAATAAAATGGATAAATAAACTTATATTTGAAAGTCCAGAAACAAGTCATACATTATCCATACTTTTATTTTAATTTTCACTATGGAAGTTTTGTAATACAATGAAATGTGAGTATATGTTTTAAAAAATCCATGGAAAAAGTTACATTTGCGGCCTTGAGCAGGTGATTCAAGTTGTGTTCACGTTCGGAGCAGCTTATGCGAATAGTGTCTTCAAAGTGATCGGTCGTTAGTCTTGAGTGAAAATTATTCCCCAAGAAATTCAAGAAAGAAATTTGAAAATGAAATTTCACAATTATATGTGGAGCCAAAGATAGCAGTCAGGAAGATCGCTAATGTTTTGCAATTTTGCAAGTTTGATACGTTTCGAAGGAAATGTCTTCCTAAAATTGTATTATCTCCATTTGGGGTGAAGGCTTTGAAAGGTGGAACAACTTCGCAGCCACGACCGTCCATTCTGCTGCAGGAGAAACCTCATTGATTTTAAGACTCATGACAAATCGTATTTTGCTTTGAATATTACTGCAAGTTTCTTCTTAAGATCTGCCAAGAAAATTTGATAATAAGGATTGTTTATTTCTGCATTATTTTTATATTAAAATTTGTTGCAAAATAAAGAAATTCTTGACTTAAAACATCTCTTTCAACGAATCAGTTTGCGACGGAATGACACACTTTGAACCAATTCACATATTAATTTCCCATTTCCTTGTAGCTCAGTGTTGTTGTCTACAAAACAATTCTTTTTCTAATAATTATAGTATGTAACTTACACTTTGAAAGTACTTTTGGCGGTCCAGTTTTTGGCCTTCCGCGGTCCGGACCTGGACCGCGGTCCGCTATTTGCCGACCGCTGTCCTATGGTGTAGACAGTAGAGAAAATTGACGGTACTAGAATGTTTACTCGACAATTATTTTTTTCCATACCTTTAGAAGTATGCTTACATCTGTATCTTAAGGAAACACGGTATCAAGTGATCCTAGCAATAAATTTTCTCGGGGAATAGCAGAGCTCCGCCAAGTCAAGTGCATTTCGAGTCTCAAAGTTGCGCAATCTCTAAGTTAGGCCTAAATTTTCTTTAGCAATGCTACCTGGAACTTACTATGACATTATAGCAGGTCATACTGTTTTTTTGTCGGTTTTCAAAACTCATGATTTAGGAACGGTTACAGGTAAATTGTTTGCTTTTTTTTGCTTTACCACTGTACTTTACATTTTAAAATGAAGTAACAAATTATAGTTACCATCTTCACTTATGTTTACACTATTATCACAAGATAGTAGCTGATACAAGTAAAATAAAAAAGTTTTATAGTAGGATTTATTGTAGGTAGACAGAAAATTGCACTTATTTATATTTTATAAATGTTGTTGTTATAGTCTTCAGTCCGGAGACTGGTTTGATGCAGCTGTCCACCCTACTCTATACTGAGTAAGCCTTTCCATCTCCTCAAAAGAACGGCAACCGATATCCATTGTAATATGCTTATTATATGGGTCTCTTGGTCTCCCTCTGCGATTTTTTACCCCACACACTTCCCTCCAATGCTAAATTTACTATTCCTCGATGTCTAAGAATGAGTCCTTCAAAGCGATCCCTTCTTTTAGTCAAGCTCTGCCAAAATTTCTTTTTCTCACCTCTTCATTACTTACTCGATCTACCCACCTAATCTTCAGAAATCTTCTGTAGCACCAAATTTCAAAAGCCTCTATTCTCTCTCCTGTTCATACTGTTTATCGTCCATGTTTCTCTCCCTTACAAGGCAACACTCCACACAAATGCTTCCAGAAAAGACTTCCTTACACTTAGATTAATATTCGATGTTAGCAAATTTCTCTTTGTCAAAAATGCTTTTCTTCCCATTGCCATTCTGCATTCTATATCCTCTGTACTGCGACCGCCATATGTTATTTTACTATCCAAGTAACAAAACTAATCTACCACCTTCATTGTTTCGTTACCGTCAGCATCGCCTGATTTTCTAAGAACGCATTCCATTGTTTTGCTCTTGTTAATGTTCAATTTATACGCTCTCTTCAACACAATGTCCATTCCATTCAACTGCTCTTGCAGATCTTTTGCTGTCTCTGACAGAATTACAATTACGCGATGTTTTTCTTTCTTCGCCCTGAACTTTATTCCCTATTCCAATTTTTTCCTTGCTTTCCTTCACCGCCTGCTCTATGTACAAATTGAATAAAATCGGAGAAAGGCTATAACCCTGTCTTACTTCCTTCCCAACTAATGCTTCCCTTTCATGCCTTTAGAGTCTAATGACTGCTGTCTGGCTTTTGTGCAAGTTGTAAATAACTCTCCTTTCCTTTTTGTCCCCCTGCTGACTTCAAAATTTGAAAGAGTGTATTCCAATCAGCATCCAATCTACAAAAGCTAAAAATGTAGGTTTGCCTTTCTTTAATTTATCTTCTAAGATAAGTCTTGAAGAGAGTATTTTCTCCAGTGTTCCAACGTTCCTCCTGAATCCAAACTGATCTTCTCCGAGGTCAGCTTCTACCAGCTTTTCCATTCTCCTGTAGATAATTCGTATTAAAATTTTGCAACCATGATTTATCAATTTGATGGTTCTGTAAATTTCACATCTGTCTCCGTCTGATTTATTTGGAATGGGGATTATTGCATTTTTCTCAAAGTTTGAGGGTATTTCGCCTGTTCTATACATCTTAAACACCAAGTGAAACAGTTTTGTCATTTCGCCTGTTCTATACATCTTAAACACCAAGTGAAACAGTTTTGTCATTGCTGACTTTCCCAGAGACTTTAGTAGCTCTGAGGGAATGTCGTCTACTCCCGGGGCCTTGTTTCGACCTAGGTCTTTCAGGGCTCTGTCAAATTCATATCTCAGTAAAGTATCTCCTATTTCATCTTGATCTAATTCTCTTTCCTTCCTACAACTTTGTCTCTAAGTTAATTTCCTTTGTAGCGCTCCTCTCTGTACTCATTCCACCTCTCACTTTCCCTTCTTTGCTGAGGACTGTTTTTCCACCTGAGTTCTTGATATTCATGCAGCTGTTTTTCTTGTCCCCAAATGTCTCTTTTATTTTCCTGTAGGCAGTATCTATACATTCTTCTATAGATTTACGTTTGGCTTCTAGTCACCCCTGCTTAGCCATGTAAAATATAAACAACTACAGTATAATATGCAAATTTTACTGTATTTACTTTTGTTTTGCCGCAGTGAGTGTCGCGCCCATAATTTTCGTGTTTTTTCGGTAGTCAATCTGTACGCTGCCCAGGTGCTGGAACGCCGTGTGAGTCGGACAGCCATTCATAGCTGCGCTGCGTCAGGGTTTGCGTCAGGGTAGGAAGAGGCCTAGAAAATACACTGTATATAAAATCGTTCAGCTAGTTTAAACTTTTACCAGTTCTTTTGCACACGGTGTAAAAGGGTCTCATTTGCTTTCAGAGTTATCAGACAGCGTCATGTAGGTTCCCTATACATATCACTTGTCCTAACAGTGTGCTTAGATGTCATAAATTATTCACAAAATGTGGTTTTGTTGTTGTGAATTGAAGAGTGCTTTTTAAAAGTATTTCAAACATCTTACCTGCCTCACTCTATCTATTTCTGCACACTAAGTACACCTTGTAAGAGCACTACCCCTTTGGACAAGTCAATACGTCTTGCGCTAATGTACGCGGGACACATAAAACTAAAAAGAACAGCGTCCGTTGGCCACTTGTTAAAGGGAGGATCTACTACGAAAAAGACACTGTGTGATTACTTCTGTCCACTAGTATAGGTGGGATGATGTGTCCCTCTTGTACATAGAAGTTGTGAATCAATAGAGAACATCTTGAAAGACTAGATACAGGAAGTAGACAGGACACGTACATTATTATATTGTGCAGAAATGGTTAGCATTTGAATCATGTCGGCCCGTGGTTCAAGGTCCACAGCTACCAGTGAAATGGGCCTGCGACTCTCGTTGTCGCTATAAACCGTAGGTTATGAATCACTGTGATTTGAGTAGACATGCAGGGTGCTTTGCAAATGTATGTGGAAACCGTACGATGAAATCCATGAGTTTGAAAGAGGGAGCATTTTTGGCATGACAGAATGTAACCCATCCCCCAGAAAAGTGTTATAGGGCCCCTACTGGCCTTATTTTTATAAACGACTAGCTGAAAACCCGGCGTTCCCGGGTATTTATTTATTTATTCGAGCCTTCAGTTAGTACTTTTCCTATCCACTCTCTGTCTGTCCATCTCCTTTTTTTCTATAAACATGTTAAATTTATCAGAGAATATATAAGAAATAAGAAATCGCACGTAAAAATGCACTCGTTACGAATAATCCAATCACGAAATTCAACAATAATGTTTGTAATAATATCACAGATCGATCACTTGATGTAATGCGCGAAACGTCAAATAGATTTTTATAAAAGATGTATTACAAGAAAATTTCTTTTTTACTGCTTTATCTAATTATTATATTTCCTTATTCGTATGCTTATCCTTACAGAGAAAGAGCTGAAGACATTGTAGCACGCATAGACCAAATATATTGTCTGTGACATCACGTTTCGCTGTATGTAACCTCCTTGCTATAGAGTCGCAAACGTCATCGCTGGCCTTCAGTCGGAATTTTTTTTATAATTTGACGACTTTCAACCACCATATCTTCCACCCCCTTATAGCTATTGGCATGGAACTGCTATGGTGTACAACGGGAGACTTCGGACAACAATTACACACATACCATTCGTTTGCGTTCTGTAGTGTATTAACACACACACACACTCACACACGTAGAATTTTATATACACCGATAACTTTCCATCCCAATATACACCACCCTTCTATCATTATCAACACGCAAGCAACAATGCAACCAATAAAACTATTTTCAACTAGAAAATATAATTTTCAAAGAGTAATTATATTCTTGAAATTACTAAATATCTATCAGATCGCTATAAAACCGTTCCTAAAACATTCCTCAGGTATAAATTAGTAACTGTACAAATACTTAAGTCTCTGCGTGTTGTCGTTCGGACGTGATAAGCGTACACCGCACAGACATTCACATTAATAAATAGCTATCCGATCGCCATAAAACCGTGACTAAAGCCTTCCCCGGGTAAACATTAGTAACTGTACAAATTTTTAATTTTTGCTCTTTATGTCCCGTGGTTCAGACGTGATAAACGTACACCGAACAGACATTCACATTTATAGGTATAGATTTAGGAGACAACCTGAGTAGCTCTCTTAGACTGTTCGTGGGTAATGCTGTCATTTATCGGTACTTAAAGTCACCAGAATATCTAAGCAGCTGCAAAATGATTTAGGTGAGATATCTACATGGTGCAAAAATTGGCAAATGACACTTAATATTGATGTGAAGTTATCCTTACGACCACTAAAAGAAATCCATTCAACTTCAGTTACATGATAAATGAGTTAAATCTACAGGCCGTCTATTCAGCTAAATACCTTCGAATAACAACTTAAATTGGAAAAAACACATAGAAAATATTGTAGGGAAGGCGAACCAAAGGCTACGTTTCATTTTCAGAACACTTTAAAGATACATCATCTCTACTAAAGGAATTGCCTCCACTACACTTGTGCGTTCTATTTTGGAGTATTGATGCGCATTGTGGATCCACACCAGGTGGGACTTGCGGCGATATAGAGAGACTTCAGAGAATGGCAGCTCGTTTTGTATTCGCGAGATATAGACGAGAGGGTGTCACGGAAATGATTCTTGAGTTGGGATGGAAATCATTAAAAGATAGGCGGTATTCATTGCAACGAGATCTATTTGCGAAATATCTTTCACCAACTTTCTCTTCCTAAGGCAAATATATTTTGTTAGCATCCAATTTACATTGGTAGACAGGATCATCACAACGAAGTGAATCAGATCGAAAAAAAGGAATATATATGCCTTTCACATCCTCCTGATGGAAAGTAGAGAAATAACATAAAAACGGTTCCATTAACTGCCATGCACTTCAATGTGACTTGGAGAGAATTATGTAGACGTAGAATGCACTACCGCTTGTTGCTACAAGAACACTTGCTTTCGTGGTGTTACAGAATGGAGACCGTTTGCCCTGCCGTGAGAGGCCACCAGACTTTTCGTGTATCGAAAATTTGTGAGATTTGGTGAAATGACCGGTGCCGTGCTATGATTCAATGCCATCCATCACAGATTAACTTTGGAACTAGGCGAATGAAGCTGGGATGGGCATACCACACTTTATACGAGGCCATCATGCATGGAACATGTAATCATGACCCAAGGTGAACGCTATGCTTGCTAGGCCATGTCAAAGTGCCGAACCCAGGTGAGTGAAATGTCAGTCATTTCTGAAGAACAGACTAATTTTCATATTTCGTATACAAAGTCTTATTTCTGATCTTTCAAGATGTTCGGATGGTTTGTTTCTTGTTCTTATTTTTTATTTTTTTTCCTCTCAACATGTGTGTGTTAGTTTTTAAGGGCCATCGTAGGAATACTCTGTTTGGAATCACTCCCAATACTCTCCGCTCTTTTTCACACAGGCGGATCCACCTCCAGCCATGTTTCACACGTGTTCACAAAAGTGTGTATACCAAAGCCCTAGAAAGCAATTTTTGAAAAATCAAAAATAATAATTTTGCTGCAGTATCTATGTTGCTTGCGTGATTACTCAAAAATGCATATTTTCAAGGTCCTGGGACTGATATTGGACAAAGAATTTCATGAAAAACTAACATTTTACTTATTTAGCGTAGGGCTTACAGAATTATATTTTGAGTACATCCAAAGTACAACATTGGTGATCTATGGGAAAACGACTTACCACAAGACTTACAGAAAAACATTATCTATCTATCAACGTAGCAAGGACACATCGGCTTCACAACTCATGCGTCCAAGTTATTGACAAGCATAATTTGTATAATAACGGAGAAGGAAATCGAGGCTCTGATATATGACTATCAGCTTAACAAAGGTAATGGAACGAAAGATGTAGCCCTGACATTGAGCTTAATAATGAAAGCAAAACTGAATAAAAATTAAAACAACGTTCCTTGGATACGAGTACTTAGAAAAATGTTTGGAGAAGGAGCAATATCTTCTAAAGAAAATAGACAATCTTCTGCTAGGGTAGACGGATAAGGTACAATGTGTTTAAAAACCAACAGGGAACAATAGCAGTTGAAGATCAGTGCTTCCGTTATAGGGATACAGTCTTTTACCGATCAATCCATACATCGAAGGAGGACAGATGAAAAAAAAAAAAAAAAAAAAAAAAAAAAAAAAAAAAAAAAAAAAAAAAAAAAAAAGTTCATAAGCGAGAATGAAATTAACGGTGAATAGATATTAATGATAGGATTGGCTGATGAGAATGCAACCTCAGGTATCCTCAGGGATTGTGGAAGGAAGTGCGCAGTGCAATGAGTACAGAATATGGAGTGGGCGTAAGCGATGAAAAAACAAAAGGAATGAGTTGTAAAAGAAATGAGTGAAAAACTTAACGTCAGTATTGGTGCGGTAGCTAATGTTAAGGAATCCTGCTCTCAGTGAAGCCAAGTTACTCAGGACGAACGACGCAAAGAGTATATAAAAAGCAGACTCGCACAGACAAATGGGACCTTCATGACCATGTGAAAATACATAACTTGTTTCAAACATTTTGAGGATGAAAGAGGATGGAATCTCTGAGGATTTACCTTTTTAGTATATCTACATCTACATACATACTAGGAAATCCACCGTAAGGTGCGTGCCGGAGAGTACACTGTACCACTACTAGGCTTTTCCTTTGCTATTCCACTCCCAAATAGAACGAGGAAAAAAAGAATGACTATATGCCTACGTACAAGCCCTAATTTCTCTTATATGGTCAGTGTGATCACTACGCGAAATGTAAGTAGGTGGCAGCAAGATCGTACTACACTCAGCATCAAATTCTGGCCCTCTAAATTTCCTCAACAGAAATTCATGAAAAGAACGTCCTCTTTCCTCCAGCAACCCCCAATTCAGTTCCCGGAGCATTTCCGTGACACTCGCGCTTTGGTCGAACCTACCAGTAACAAACCTCGCTGCTGGCCTCTGAACTGCTTCTATGTCTTCCTTTAAACTGTTCTGCTGCGGGTCCCAAATGAGCAGTACTCAAGACTTGGTCGTACAAGCGTTTTATACGCGGTCTCCTTTACAGGTGAAGTACATCTTCCCAAAATTCTCCCAATAAACCGGTCGGCTTTTCGCCTTACTCACAATTATCCTTATATGTTCGTTCTAAGTCACATCTCTCTGCAATGTTACGCCCAGATATTTGAACGATGCGACTGCATCAAGAAGCTCACTACTAACGCTGTATTCGAATATTATGGGATTGTTTTCCTACTCATGCGCATCACCTTACATTTTTCTACATTGACGGCTAGCTGCCATTCTTCGCACCAACTAGAAATTTTGTCTAACTCATCATGTATGCTATTACAGTTAGTTAAAGTCGACACCCTCGCATACACCACAGCATCATCAGCAAACAGCCGGAAATTACAAGTTAGTCTGTCCATCGGATCATTTATGTAGATAGAAAATAATAGCGGTCCTATCACACTCCTCTGGGGCACGCCTGACGATACATTCGTCTCTGATGAACACTCGCCGTCGAGAACAACGTACTGCGTTTTATTACTTAGGAAGTCTTCCACCCAGTCACAAATCTGTGTTATTGTATGTTTCTCGCATGGATCTTTTTATAGACGCAAGAATCTCTACTAACTTTTGTCTGTCATCATTTGCGTGTTATTTTTTGAACCGAGAGTGCAACAGTTCTTTGATTTCTCAGTAGGTTTCTAACATTATTATTATACCACGGTGGATCTTTTCCATCCTTAATCTACTTTACAGGCACATACTTCTCTAAACCTTTATGTACAATGCACTTAAAGTTAGTCCACAATTCCTCTACATCCATAGTACCGGAATTAAACGATGCTCATTCATTTTCTAAGTGGGATCCTAACAATTGCTTATTGGCTCTTCACAACAAAAACCCTCTCCTAGCCTTCTTGATTGGTTTATGAACTTTGTACTGTGATGTACATTAGTAAATCGTAGATTGCGGATACCTAGACAATAGAAGCGTTTAATATGAGATTCTGCAGAAGATAATTTCATATAGTAGTAAGGAACGGGAAGGCTCTGTGCAGAATGATTGAAGGAATGTGTTATGACCGTAGGGTATAACCTCCGTAATAGTAGATGGCACTGAGTACATTGAGGTAGGGGAAGAAGTGTTTGGAATGCAGTACGTGAAGTCCAAGTGTTGCTCTAAGATGAATAGTTTGCCGCAAAAATCAAAGTCTGATGGCTGCTAACACTGCTACTAATAATGAATAATATATCGATAACTAGCTGAAAACCCGGCGTTGCCCGGGTATTTATTTATTCGAACCTTGAGTTAGTACTTTTCCTATCCACTCTCTCTCTCTCTCTCTGTCCATCTCCTTTTTTCTAAAAATATGTTACATTTATCAGAGAATATATAAGAAATCACAGGTAAAAATGCACTCGTTTCGAAGAATACAACACGAAATTCAACAATAATATCACAGATGGATCACTTGATGTAATGCGCGAAATGTCAAATCGATTTTTTTAAAGAGATGTATTAAAAGAAATTTCTATTCTACTCTACGGTCGGGGGTTCGAATCCCCCCTCGGGCATGGATATTTGTGCCGTCCTTAGGATTAGCTAGTTCATAAGTAGTTTGTAAGTTTAGGGACTGATGACCCCACAATTAAGTTCCATAAGCTATACAAACATTCGAACATTTTTTCTATTTTACTGCTTTATTTATCTGATTCGTATGCTTATCCTTACAGAGAAAGAGCTGAAGACATTGAAGCATGCATCGACCAAAGATATGGTCTGTGGCATCACATTTCGCTGTACGTAGCCTCTTTGCTATAGAGTCGCAAACGTCATCGCTGGCCTACAGTCCGAATTTTTTTTATGTCTTCCACCCCCTTATAGCTGTCGGCATGAAACTGCTATGGTGTACAACGGGAGACGTCGGAAAACAATTACACACAAACACCATTCGTTTGCGTTCTGAAGTTTTCGCTGCAGAGAGAAATATTAACACATACACATGTAGAATTTTATATACACCGATAACTTTTCATCCCAATATACTCTACCCTTTTATCATTATCAACCCTCAAGCAACAATGCAACCAATAAAACCATTTTCAAAGAGTAAATATAATTTTCAAAGAATCATTATTCTTCCGCATTTCGCGTTACATTCTTCAAATTACGAAATATCTATCAGATCGCTATAGAACCGTGCCTAAAACCTTCCGCAGGTATAAATTAGTAACTGTACAAATATTTAAGTCTCTGCGTCTTGTCGTTTGGATGTGAGCATTCCCCGGGTAGACATTAGTAACTGTACAAATTTTTAGCTCTTTATGTCTTGTGGTTCAGACGTGATAAGCGTACACCGAACAGACATTCACATTTATAGATATAGATTGTCTTTCAGAATCATTCGTCACATCAACTTGAAATTTTGTCTCAGACATCTTGTAACAAATCCATCAATGGCACCTTCCGTATACCACAGTATCATTAGCAAATTTCTATCCACGCTGTCCATTAGTTCATTTATTCTCTTATCACACTTCTCTCGAACTCTCCTGACGATACCGAGTCTCTGATTAACACTCGACGTCGAAGATAGAGTTCTGCGTACTATTACTTTTTACGTCTTCGAGCTAGTCACATACATGCGAACCTATTTCATAAGCTCAAACCTTTGTTAGTGGTCTACACTGTGGCACCATGGCAAACGCCTTTCACAAATCGGGGAATTTGGCGCCTCTTATCGTTCTACAGAACCGTGAATCTCTGCTAAATATTACCTGTCTTCATTCTTGTTTCTTCTTTATTTTTTTCTCTGTGCCGAAAGGCCAATTGTCTTTGTTTCCTTAGTATTTTGCGAACAATAACAATAATCGGTTGTGTTCTTCATTCCATAAGTACAACACTTAGATGGTTTTAGTAACTAGATTCTGATGGTCACCCTTAATTTAATTTGTTAGATCACTTTATTAACATCTCTATTTGGGATGTAATATCATTACTTCATCATTATTTGGGTCCCACTCGTAATTATAGATTTTTTTTTCCATTCAAGTAACACGATGTTATGGACCCTCTGTCGCTGTAGGCTACTAGCGATTGATTCCGTATGTGATATATATTTTCATGTCGTCTTTAGTGTAAATTCCTTTATGGTCAGAAATATCGTAAGAAATGCATTGAACGAAAGTTAAAGGTACATTCATAGGTACTTGCATTAAAGCTGACGCTATATTTATGGCATTGAAAGCAAACAAAATTAATAACTGAACACGATTTCATCCGCATCAGCACTGTGAGGTACATTACTATCACCAATCTTTCTTTTTCTAACAACAGAGCAGTAATTACGACAAAGCATGAAGTGTACAAATCTCATGATTGTATGCAAATAGACGGTCAGTTTGTTTGTAAAAGTTTTACAAAGTCATTAATAATATTCCAGCGTGAAATTCAATGTATTTTGATGATAAATTCGCCGTTTCTGTAATGGCGGATACTCTCATACGAACGTACTGGACAGCTCATCTCCGTACGATCCACGTATTACTAAAACACGAAGGAAATTCCTGTAGAGAACAAGTAATGATTCACTTTCTTTAAATAAGGGAAAGCTATTTTCATTTGAAAAGAGGCTATAGAGCCGAAATTCTGAAAAGTAGTTGGCTCGACCGTAATGGTTGCTAGCAAGAAAAACTGAAACTATGTAGCACTAATTACTCCTTGTGAGGTTACGGTATTATAGAGAAGAGGCATTACACAAGTTTCCTTTCCTAATCCAGAGGTACCGCAATCACTCTGTCCTAGTTCAATTCTTTTCAATTCACAAATCAAGGAGAACAAAAGATATGATTATTATTCTTCATTTTTAACACCGCTAAAAGTCTTTCTTGACCATTTTATTCGGGTCATTATAGATTCTCGCATTACTTTCCTTTCAGATCACTGACATTATTTTTAACACATTTTTCGTTAATCCTGCCTAGGAGACTGCACGTAATATTTCACGGGTAATCAAATGCTCGACCAACACCTCGCAGTGTCATTGTGCTACGAACATTCGATTTTTCTTGAAACGAAACAAGCTGTACCTTTACCAGACGTTACCTATTCAGAAAGGTAAATATTCACTCTAATGTTGTTGAGGTCTTGAACAAAACACACGTATTTCAATTTATGTAATGAAAGGATATACAAGTTTTCTTATAAAGATGTCTAAGCTTTTGGTTTACTTCTAATATGAAAATAATGTCCAGCCATGAACTGAAGATTTACAGGTTGGAAGTAATGATGTACCGCACCATAATCCAGCAATATCATAAATGCCAAGGGTTCATGTAGTTCCAAAATATATCGCGTAAATAACGATTCAGAGAAACTATTTACGCTGAAAATAACAGGCTAAGAAGAAGATATTCAGAGAAGAATACAATAAGAATTTATCAAAAGATGAGCCATTTCCTGAAAATTCTGTGGGTCTGGATCCTTTATTTGGTTAATATCATACACTGTCCATTTACATAAAGCACATTTATACAGTCTTTTAGAAGCACATGTAAATTGAAAAATAAATGTTTCAAAGCACTGGAGTTTACAAATTGCAGAGGAGTGTGTACAATAATAGATTTCTACTCAAAAGCGAACATTACCTTACACCGTGGGTACTTATCTATCTGTATCTTCCACTATGTCATAAATCGACTGTGTTATCAACCTTGTTAGTATGATTCTAAAGCAGCCAAACATGGCCAACCCACATACGAATTTAATTGTAGTTGGACATGGAAAACTGGATGGACATGGGAAAAGGATTATAGGTGAAGTTACCCATGTAAGTTTACATATAATGTGTTAAAACTGCAGCTTCGTTTTTAACAGAAGGCCACCAGTGTCGTTACATTTGAGACTAATTTTCGTCCCAATTATTTCCTTCCGTCTTGTAGTAATTTAGTACACAATTTAATTTAGTAAAGTTATCCGATAAATTCCAATTTTCTCAATTTGCTAAGAAGACTATGATGAGAATATTGAGCGTGAAGAAAAGTTCGAGAACGGTCGTTGTTTCAAGATACCGTAAAGATTCAAAATCGGAATGAAATCCATATTCTACGCACAGTCTGTAGATTGTCTGAAAAAAATATATATAAGCTGGCCATGTCGTAGACATCGACGAAAAGGATAAAGTAGAAGCTAACGCCACAGTCATTTTTAAAAATCTGCGAATAAAGTATTTTTTTGAAAGATGATGTACATAGTTTATGTTTACATAACCTGTGAAACTGCCCTACATGTTAGCTACTTAAAGGCGTAAACGTCTGCATCCCGTCTCTTTAACTACTACACTTTACTACTTGAATACCGCTATCGGAAAAGGACATGCAACCACTGACTCATTTAAATCGCAGCTGGTCGATTGCGATAGTATGATTCACGAAAAAAAAGAGCAATATTTAGTACTGATGCCTTGGGTAAGCGTCTTTCAATGAGCTGAATTAGTTCGCAACGCAGACGGTGAAGAAGTGTATCAGCTATTCTGGTTTCGAGACCTGGTTTAATATGTTTCTCCGCATTAATGTTTGTAATATATGGCATCTCGAAGCTCAGATAGGGCCCAGGTGGCCGCAATACATGATCAGGGGCAGCAAAATTAGCATGTTACGCGGCTCCGAGGGAACTGAGGTAATCAGAACGCCAATCTGAAAAGTCGTAAATTTCTTGAGCGCACTAGTCGCTGTGGTCTGTGCTTATCTACGGGCAGAGCGACTGCGCGTCTCGTAACTTGACTGTGCGCTGTCATTCGCCGGGTATTACGACTCAGAGGCCAGGGGTCCACCATTACATTGTATATTTCATCATTTTCTCGGTAATTATCTGCGGAGATGCTTTATCTGCCTTGCCAGCAGAATAAAGACGTTCTCCGGCTTACGTGCTTTAAAGCAGCTCGTTTGGTCTGAGGAAATGCACTTTGTTATGAGTGCTTTAACACCGCATGGAAGCAAAATTTAGTCATGTGAAAATGTTCAAATGTTTGTATAGCTTATGAGACTTAACTACGGGGTCATCAGTCCCTAAACTTACAAACTACTTATCAACTACCTTATACTAAGGACGGCACAAATATACATGCCCGAGGGGGGGATTCGAACCCCCGACCGTAGTGGCCGTGCAGACCGTGACTGTAGCGCCTCAGTCCCCTCGGCCACCGCGGCCGTCTTATTTATACAGAGTTGTCGGAAATTTTCGTTACAAATTTCTAGGACTTGCATAGGGTAGTGAGTAAATAAAATTTTGAATAGGAACCCATGTCCGAAAAGGTATCGTTACCGTTCTTAAGGCAGTTTCAATTCAGATGTGTAACTCGTCAACGTGTGATTACGGTCAGAGAAACGTCTCAGAGTTGCCTGTTCTGGTATGCAACAGGCTAGACACGATGACACATATTGGATCCGTTCTTTGTCGATGTCCGCCAGGAAATGTGGTTTCAGCATGATGGTGAACCACCTCACTTTTCACTGGCTTTTCGGAGACGTCTCAACGGACGATTTGGTGAAAGATGGATAGGCCGTGGTCGTCCTACCGCGTGGCTGCCACGATCGCCGGATTTAACTCCTATAGACTACTTTTTGTGGGGTCGTATGAAGAGCCTAATTTATTAGACATCTGTAGAGACAGAGGAAGATCAACTGGCACCAGTTCTTGCCGTTGCACAAGACGTTGAAGAGACACCAGGTGGGGTGGAGACAGTGTAGCAGAGTATGCTTCTGAGGTACAATGTGTGTAACGACGTTGGTGGTAGACACATCGAGGCGCTGGCGTAATGCGTGAGTACGTTGCGGCTGGTGCCTTAGATGCTGGGTTCTTGTTGTTGTCGATTAATTTAAATCATAAGGCGTAAATTGTAATGAAAATCTGTAAGTAATAGCGGAACGATTCAGTATTCTTTACAAATTGATTCCAACAATTTTACTGGGTTACGCCTAATTACATTCCTCAAATAAGAGTGGATGAGATAATCATATGAACTGAAACCGTCGTGGAACGAGAAAGATACGTTTCCGGACATGGGTACTCATTCAAAGGGTTACGTACTCACTACACACTACAAGTCCTCCCCCCAAAATAATAATAATAATAATAAATAAATAAATAAATAAATAAATAAAAATTCATATATATAGAATAAATCAAATATACTGTCGATAATTCGTGTTTTTCCTGTATTGTTCCGTCATAAGGACAACATATTTGGTACACTCAAGTCCTGTTATGTTCAAATCATCTACTGTGATTTGATTGTGTTACAACTGGTGGATACCGATAGTAGATGGAAAATGTGATCAAATAATGACTCCAGGCATGTCAAGTTGAAACTCCTTGTTTGTAAGTAGGTGCCTGAGAACTAGTATAATCCCTCAATGACCGGTGAAATGGTCTACGGGAATGAAATCGGCTGCTTTAGCTAGTCAACTTTAGGCGTTCAAATGGTGAAGTAATTGTGAATCTGTATAAGTTTCGATTAGTCCTAGTAACAGGCTTATTATCACACAGGAAGACAGGCGTGCTCATAGCAAACTCATTGTCATAATGAAGATTCTGGGAATTATGCGATCAGTTCCACTAACAGGATTGTCATACAGGAAGACAGGCCTTTAAATAGTATACTCACCGCCAAAATGAAGATTCTAGGAAATTCTTGGGCAATCACAGCAACATTGTTTGTGTCGTACAGGAAGACAGTAGTGTTTGGAGCATACTAATTGTAAACATGTAGGTTCTAGAGAACCATGCAGTTGTTTTCTTGCAGAAAGGCAAGAGTGTTCAGTAGTATACTCACAGCCAAAGTGTAAAATCCAGGGAAGAACACGAGCAAACCTGCTATCACGGTTCTTCTCATACATGAAGACGAGAGTGTTCAAAGCATACTCACCCTCAAAATGAGGAAGGAACGGGAACACTCGATCACCAAATACTGTGCGAGTAACAGCCAAGTACAGTTTCACTTGAACGTGAACAAGTTGGTCCAAATTACAGCACTCAAAATACTTCAATATATAGCTGGAACATCTCTGACCCATGATCTCTGCATACACTATCGTATCGCTTTTCGTGGCTGGAACCCTCGACGCCTGGCATCGTTTCAAAATGAGCAGAAGTGTGACTCGTCAGACCACCCTCCAACCTTAAAGTCATCTACCGTCAAGTTTGTGTGTTGTGTGACTGACTAATGTTTTGCAGGTTTACGTCCTACTTACAAGATGGTATTTTACGAGATACTCTATTGAAAATGTCCACAACAATAATACTGAAAAAGTCATTCTCTTTGCCGTCTAATAAGATGAGTGATCGCCTCGGAGGGTCAATACAGTTGCACATCTGCGTGGCATGGACAGTATAAGGTTATGGGGGATATTCGGCCATTCTTCCATGAGTTCCATGTCTAGATCTGCAACCGCTGTGGTAGGTGTTAGTCTGGCTGCCATTCATCTGTCAAGTGCATCACACACATTCTCACACGGTGAACAAGCTGACCACTCCATTCGTTCAAATTCTCTGCCTCAATCAAGTTTTTCACAAGTACAGCTCTTTATAAACGAGTATTACCATCCACCAGACGGGACGCATTTCCTATGGCACCAGCGTAGGGCACAAAAAAAGTCGAAGGATCTCGTCTCTATACCTCTAAGCAGCCAAAGCGCCATTCTGGACGACATAGTGGTCCGCACGCCAGCCAATTCTGATTCCGGCCCACACCATTCATCCACCACCGTATTATGGTGATGTTTCCTACTCATAAGCAGGATTGTTTAGAGTTCCACATTCTCTCCAGATGAGGGAACGACTATAGCTGAACACAAAATCTTGTCTCATCTGTGATCAGAACCCGGTATCATTCGTTACGATTCCAATCCTGAAGTTCCTTCTCCCAGTTCCTGCAGACTACACGTTTTCGTGGTTTTAATGACACACAAACACACACACACACACACACACACACACACACACACTCATAATACGCCTCTGCCTGCCGCGGTGGCCGAGGGGACTGCGGCGCGTCAGTCACGGTCTGCACGGGCACTACAGTCGGGGGTTCGAATCCCCCCCCCCCTAGGGCATGGATATTTGTGCCGTCCTTAGTGTTAGCTAGTTAATAAGTAGTTTGTAAGTTCAGGGACTGATGGCCCCGTAGTTAAGTCCCATAAGCTTTACAAACATTTGAATACGCCTCTGTTTGTAGAAGCCCCATTCCCAAAGGCGAGTTAGGACTGTGTTGATACTGTGCGGCCTGTTGCTGCCTGGAGAGTGTGTTGCAGTTGAATTACAATCAGCGTCCCGTTTTGACTGGCTGTTAACCGGAGATGTTACCCATGGACGATCTTGCCTTTGCTTTCTTTTAATTGTTTCTGTTCTCTGATATCTTGCCCAGGTCCTAAAAATTACACTTTGGGACACTCCAATAGCCTTATCCACCTCCCTCTGTTCCGCTTCCAACCTTCCTATAGCTCTTCATGTCATAGCTCCGAGTAAGTCACTCTGTTGCTGCATTGCATTATCTGCTCACTACACTATTTGAACGCAACTGCTTGTGTAAGGCAACAACAACCCCCTCTACAGAAACTTTCTGTTATTATTACTATTTAGATTGCCGAAATGTTGTTGTAAAACCGATAGAAAGACGTAAACCTATTTTAGTTCATTCTGACGATGATGATACTTCTGCACTTAGATATCTCAACTGATCCCCTAATGTGTGACCAGAACTTAAACCAAGTTACGCTAAGGACAACACACACACTCATGCCCTAGGAGGATTCAAACCTCCAGCGGGAGCAGCCAACCTGTCCATTGCACGACGCCTCGCACCACTCGAATGTTATCGCGCAGCTTCAGTAGAGAGTTCACTACTTAGACTAGTGCAACGTTCGTTTCCTCGATCTTTCTTAACAGAGAGAGTAAAATACCAAAAATAACTAGTAATGCGACAGCGACTGGGCTGCGCTGGACATGACGTCACCCATTGCAATCCGCGAAAGCGTAACTGATTGGCTGGCCTCTGGGGTACAAGCAAACTGGTGTACTGGTCACTCTTTCTGTTCTACTGTCGTTACTAATACAAATAGGTAAAACGAAGTGCCGCAAAAAACCTTAGTTTAATATAAAACATACAACATTTTACGTTAACTGTTGCTTGTTGGTCACAACAGACTAACTTTACAAACATAATACGAATTGCTGTTCGTTAGTCTAGCTAAAACTCAAAAGCGACTGAACCGATTTGGCTAATTTTAGTCTTGAAATATTCGTGCAAGTTCAGGGAACGTTTAAACGGTGATAAAATATGGAAAAGCCGTCCGGAAAAGAGCAAAATCGGAAAAAAACTGAAGCAGCTTTTTCCAGTGAACTATCAATACAGTTCGTCCAATTGCGATAAAATTTTGTACATTTGATGTTGAAAGCAAGAGCAGGGTTCGCATCAAATAAAAATTTGGAAAAGTCGCCCGGAAAGAAGGAAAATTGAGGAAAAACCGAAAGCGATTTATTTCTATCAATAAAAATCAATTGCTACATGGTTGTAAGAGTATCACTTGAGTACGGCGTGGAAGGACGAGGTTTGTATGAAACAATTTTTTTGGAAAATCTACCGGAAAATTAGAAAATTTGAGAAAAAGTGGAAGTGAGTTTTTCAATGTGTTTTTGGTTGAATTCAACACTATAACTGACTATTCGCACGACGGAGAGGTTTTTTTTTTTTTTTCCTTTCATTATGGTCTTGCTAAAGTTTTGAGTAAGGAAAGTCGTAAAATTCGAAGCAAGTTCCTTTTTCACGGTGTTTCTAAATGCACTCAACATTATAAGTTGAGAACCGTTCATCCGATTGCAATAAAATTTTGATCATTTGACGTTCGACAAAAGATGAACGTTCTTATGAACTAAAAATTTCGGAAAGCTATCCGGAAAATTTCAGAATTCGCAATAAAGTGAAATAGCTTTTTTCGATTGGATATCAATATCATTCCTCTCATTGCGATAAAATTTTGCACATTCGACGTTCAAAGCGAAAGAAAGGTTTGAGTGAAGTAAAAGTTTGGAATAGTTGGCCAAAAAATAGAAAAATTTGTGGAAAACAGAGAGCTCTTTTCTTTGGGATATCAATATCATTCGTACGATTGAGATAAAATTTTGCACATTTGACGTTGAAAGAAAGAGTGCATACATATAAGCAATTGCGAAGCACTGCCGGGTCGACTAGTCTCAACTAAATAAGGATTTTTCAATTTTTTTCTACCAACTGCATTTCACTTTCGAATGAACACTGATATTAGTGGCCACTGTAAAAATTGCATGGTAACTGAGCACCGATGTACTTACATTTCGGATTAAGATTAATTCGTGTATATACGTAAAGTAATGTTCCACACTAGTCGTTTTGCTCATATCGTTGTGCATTTCATGTGTTGATTGCTTAAAGATTCACTTTTAAAGTTCATTCGGAATTTGGTAGTCTAGCGAAGGGTGGAAGTAAGAGGACAACTATTCTGGCTGGGGTAAATTCACGGTTGAAGACTTGACGTTTGTTTATTTGCACGATCAGGTTTTACGAGAGATACTCCTGTAGAATAAATAATAATAATGATGAAATAACCATAGCGGATTAACTACCAAATATTGCGTTCTGGGCTACTTTCAGCAGATCCTCTCAAAATGAGTTTTTGAGACACGAATCACTTATGTATCTTATATTGAAGTACGGCATTGTTGAAGTTTGTACTTTCACAACTGCTTTAGAAAACTACTTTAAATATCTTTGGCGTGTTATCTCACGAACACCTATTTGCATTAAAACTGATTGTCACGAAGAGACCAAAATATTTGAAGTTCTACAAGCGAGTTTCCAACACATTTTACGCAGCTTACCTTTGATTTGAACTTTTATAGCTATATTTTTACCATGCATTGATACGTAATAGTTTTAGATTTTTTATGAAACTTGAATCCTCAAAGAATGTATCACTGTTCGTGAATTTTACGACAGTAGGAACCACGTCGTGTATGTTGGCTTCACAAGCATCAGATGTCTCAAATAGTGCGTCTTAAAGTGCTTTCAATTATTTTGAATTTTTCTCTTAATACTGAAATTCATGATGAAACAAACAAGAATGTTATCAGCAAAAAATGATATTGTTATTGATTAAGACCATTTTCAGAAACAGTCAAATACCCTATTGAATGGAATAAAATTCACACCAGAAAAGTTTCACAATACGCAGTCGTTACATCTGCACTCATTGTTTGTTCGCCACCGATTTCCACAACTGCAACGACTATTAACACTGTCAATTAGATTAGTCAGATGCTTACTGCTGCAACAATTATTAGAATCACTATAAATTAATTTCAGCGTTAGGAACTGTCGGAAACTGAATCTACAAGAATTCGTAAACTGCTTGGTCCATGCCTCTTCTTATCAGACACAGATGAAATCGACTAAATTTTGATCGGAGTTCAGAAAAGTAGTTTGTCCTTTAAGAATGTTTGCGAAATTTATAAACCAGTTATATTTACGCAACATTTCTGAGGAATCCGTGTCCATAATAAAGTAAGGGTGACTGAAAGGAAGCGTGGCTTCAGAAACAAGAGCAAGGGCATCGCGCGATCGGTCTTACGCTTAAGTCCTGAGCTAACGGCCGCCTTTCTACGAGATGGCGGCCGTATTCACTTTCAGAAGGCGGCGGTCATTATTAAATTCCGAGATGAAATATTTGTCCAGTCCACGCTGCCCACCCGGCCGTGAAACCTGTAATTATGCCAATTAGGGTCGCTATGTGTGATAATTAGGACCGTCGTTTCGCAAGATCTCCCCAGTCCAGTTCTCTCCCCGTCTACCGGATCTCGTGCACAGTGGACAGCCGTTGATCGAACGTCGCGACTCTCGTAAATAAAGAATGATCTTTCTGCGGAAAAACGAAGACTGCTTACTGCAAAAGTTCTGTGACTCCCAATAACGATTTCTCTCTATTTCTGTCTCTCTCCCTCTCTCTCTTGCCGGCCGCGGTGGCCGAGGGGACTGAGGCGCTCCAGTCACGGTCTGCACGGCCACTACGGTCGGGGGTTCGAATCCCCCCTCGGGCATGGATATTTGTGCCGTCATTAGCATAAGGTAGTTGATAAGTAGTTTGTAAGTTTAGGGACTGATGACCCCGTAGTTAAGTCCCATAAGCTTAACAAACATTTGAACATTTCCTCTCTCTCTTTCTCTGTTGCTACATGTATTTATTATTAAGATCTTCCTCGTTTTGGACGACTATCCTCGGACACCTGTCTTACCGCCAATAAGCTATGATACATATTCGAGTACAAACCACAGTCGTTCACAAGATCCTATGTATTATAATTTGAAGATTAGTAATTTTGTATGTACAACTGTATTTTTATGTACCTCAATATGCATTAGAAAGAAGATATTACATGAGAGTATAATACACTCATTTTTTTTGTCTTTTCTTCTTCTCTCATACAGGCTGGTTTTAGACAGTGTTGCTCATTCCCGAACAATTATCTAAACTGTGTCATACTGGATATATTATAGTGAAACTGATGTTTGCAATGAAGAATGGTCATTCAGCAACTATGAGTAGAGTGACACTGCCCAGAACAGGCAAACGTGAGAAAACGAAAACAGCAACAGACGGCTGAAAAATATCTCAAAATGTTCCAATGTTTGTAGAGCTATGGGGCCAATGATCATAGTCGCTAAGCTGAAAAATTACTTAAACTAACTTTTGCTAAGAACAACACACACACACACACACACACACACACACACACACACACCATGCCCGAGGAGGACTCGAACCTCCGACGGGCTTCAGCTGCTCGCTTCGCAGCAAGACGCCTTAGAGCACTCGCCCATTCCACCACGGCTGTACATTGAAATTTAGAGGTGAAATTTACGTAAGTTTTGATACTGAGTTTTTGGAGTGAGGTCGGGAAATGGTCTTTCTCTTCACTGCTCTTCAATTATGTTCCAGAAAGTCATACGGAATGTATAGTGTCACAAAGATAAATCCGAATCAATGACGAAGTCAGAATAGGTTACAAAAGGGATTATGTAGCATTTTCAGATTTTTTTATATATTTTTTTATTTTTTTTAAACATAAACAGTAAAGAGACAGATAGAATTGTTAATATATCAAAGTGACAAACCATACGGGCAGCTCCAAACATAATGATAAGTAAATAAGGAAACACTGAGAGACGAGACAAGCATCTGCGTCAAGAGAACAAGATTTTCTGAGAAAGAAATGAAGAAGATGAAAACAGCATACTAACTCACTATGGACATATATAATATGAAATCAACATCTCAATGAAAAAAAAAAAAAAAGGCACACACTAGCTACTGTATAGTAATAGTAATTCGCCAAGAAGTATTCTATGCAACACAATCTCCGAATAAAAATGTGATGGAATAAATTGCAAATTATTAAAGTAAAAAATACTAAAGAATAACTTGGGACCAGTTGAAAAGTATACACGATACAATATAAGTGTATACAGACAATGAAAAATTAGAGGCACTAATAACAAAAGAAGAAAGGAATCCTAGCAGACTGACAAAACGACCACATTATTCAATAATTTAAGAATCGATGACACATGGTTCAAATAAGTTGGAAAGGACATAGACGACCTCCACCAAAAGGTATCAAGACACGACTGAGACTTGGAAAGGAATTCCACCAGCCGACCGCGGTGGCCGAGCCGTCTGCGGTGCGTCAGTCACGGTCTGCACGGCCTCTATGATCTGGGGTTCGATTCCCCCCTCGGGCATGGATATTTGTGCTGTCCTTAGTATTAGCTAGCTCATAAGTTGTTTGTAAGTTTTGGGACTGATGACCCCGTAGTTAAGCCCCTTAAACTCTACAAACATTTGAACATTTTTGAATTCCACGACGGCAAAGGATTCCATGAAAACCGGAAACTACCATCAGTTTGACCAAAGAACGAAGAGAGAAACATGGAGGAATTATGAAGGAAATGTGTACGAAAAGAAAGGGTAAACAGTGGACCATAACAGGTTATACGTAAAAGAAGAAATACATAGAAAAAATACCTACTGTGTTAGAGGTAATTTTTAGGGGAGACTACATTCCACTTTGTGCCACGGGATCAAAAACAGCATCCCCCAAAAAATTTCGTCAACGGATAAAATTATTATGGTCCTCAATAAAAATGTGTTGTAATAGAACTATAATGATTTTTACCCATAAACAAAATCTTTTGGTTGATATTTTTGATCTGCATGAACGCTTATCAAATTTATTTACTCACACAGAAAGGGATAACAACCTTATGTGCGATATAAACAGTAACAACGTTGCAAATTAAAGAATGTGATGAACATTGAAGGGTCGCCATAGCTGAGAAGAGATTTGAACAAGTAGCGTTGTAAGTTTGACGATGATATTGCAATACCGACAGTCTGGATGAGTCTTGAAAACGCAGATGAATGGAATGGCTAGCACCTTGAATAAAAAATTATAAGATGAATATCGTCAAAAGTAAAACATGTATAACGATATATAGTCAGACTAATTCAGGCGATGTTAAAATGATTGGATTACCGAATGAGTCATTGAAAGTATCAGATAAGTATTGGTAATTGGACTGAAAAGTAACTGTTGATGGCTAAAGTAGAGAGGATAAAATATTCAAATGTTTGTAGAGTTATGGGACCTATCAGCAGTGGTCATCGGTCCCTAAATTTACAAACTGCTTAAAGTAACTTATCGTAAGAACAACATACACACACACACACACACACACACACACACACATACACACACACACACAAACACGCACATGCCAGAGGGAGGACACAAACCTCCGTTGTGGAACGGCTGCTCGCACCGCAGCACGGCGCCTCAGTGCGCATGACTATTCAGCCGCGACGGAGTGGATATAAAATGTTGACCTCAGTAACAAGAAAACTGTGCATTTTCAAATTTTCACGGCGTATCGTCCATAAAATTTCGGGAATGTAGCCGCACAAAATCCATTTCTTCCACTGGACTCTGAAGATGGCTGGACGGTACGCTCCCGCTATATCAGTGGAAGAGGCGGATTTTGCGCGGTAGCATTTCCGAAATTTAACAAGAAAACTATTTCTGAGCCGCGCGGAATGGTCGGGTGGTCTAAGGCCCGTCATGCTACGGACTAGGCGGCTGTTCTCGTCGGAGGTTCGAGTCCTCCCTCGGCCATATGTGTGTGTGTGTGTGTGTGTGTGTGTGTGTGTGTGTGTTGTCCTTAATGTATGTTAGTTTAAGTAGTTTGTAGGTTAGGAACTGATGACCGTAGCAGGTTGGTCCAATACTACTTTACGCAATCAGGCCCAATGGACCGCGCGCTTCTTTGATAGATTGCCTCCAGCCTATCTTCCTGCTCTTTCCTGCCATTCTACCAGCAGTCCCGCTCTCTGAAGGTCTTTGGATACACAGTCACTAGATCGGGTTCTTGGTCTTCCCATGGGCCTTCTGCCCGTTGGCTTGATGTTGAGTACAGTTTTCTGCGATCGGTTTTCCCGCATTCGAGCAACGTGCCCTACTCACTGGAGACATCGTGTCTTGATTATAGCTACGATTTTCGGCTCTTTGTAAATATCATATAACTCTGTATTGTGACGTATCCTCCATTTTTCACTCTCATTAACGTAAACTGGTCCAAGAATCCTCCGAAGGACTTTCCTTGATCCAATAGGCTTTCAAACCTATGTATATTTGAACTATTACCGAAAAAGAATAATTTTTGAATACATAATATGTGTGACTCATTGTAAAAACTGAGTGGGCTGGTAACAAGAAAATTTGAAATAGTAACACATTTTGGCTTCCCTTAGCGCATATCCCTATGTTTCGTTGAATAACTTCGCTCGTCTCCGAGAAGGCGAATAACATCTCATCCGAATTTTCATGGTAGCAGGTGTGCAAAGGAAGGCTTTCAGTAAATTCGTTAGATGAAAGATGTCGGGTAGACTTTTCTTATATTTATTTACAAAACATTGCATACGGTTCTCGAAATGACGCCGTACAGTATATGGGTAAAAGCTGTCTTTTAGTCTTCAGGTGTATTTTCTGTGAACCCAGTGTTTTGAATGATTTCATTTAGCTGAAATTTGTTATTTGGGTATTTTCAAACTTTAGCAATGATGATGCTCTCTGCGATTCTTTCCGTTTTCTGGGGTGACGATTAAAGCAAGTGGATTTCATTACTATTTGAATTGCTATGCAGGATGCTGTTAGTCTTTCACAGTTTTTGTTTGTCCTTGTGATGGCTAGATAGTCCCCAGAAACCACCTGAACCTTTTTTTCTGTCCAACTATGCATAAAAATCCGACAGCAGTAGGAATTGCAGTCCAGCACTGTTTTCAATCCAGCGGGATTGTTGCTGGATTGTCTTCAATCCAGCGGGCCAGCGGGATCCCGCAGACTGTGTGTTGAAATATAGTAAAATAATTATTAAAAATCACAAAAATCAACGACATCTTACTGCTATTTGACTACTTATTTCTTAACAAGAGTTCAAGTTAAATAATATATGTCAATATTTGGTAATTTTGTTGTCTTTGTATTCTAATTAGCTAAAATATTACTTCTAATGCTTATCAAAGGTAATTATAACGAGTCTTATTTATTGAGGGATGTACTGTATCACATGTATTTAGTTTAACTAATTGTGTAATTTTCTTACTAAAATAAACAGTAAAAAAGGCTACAATTTTATAAAAATCAAATAAGAAATCACTTCTCGTTTTGAAGTATGACCTTAAACAACAAATTACATCAATAGTTTTATCTTCCAAACTACTTCTTATGGAACTACATATGCAGCCAGGCTCCTTCTGCCTCCAATCTTGTTGGTTGAAGGTTAATAAATAGCCATACAAAAAAGTCAAATACTTTCCTGTAACTCCATCAGATTCAAATGCTGACATTTCTTTCTTAAAATATTTTTCGTAGTCTTTCTCCGTTCCAGTTCAAATGTTCAAATGTTTGTTACGCTTATGGGACTTAACTACGGGGTCATCAGTCCCTAAACTTACAAACTACTTATGAACTACTTACAACTAAGGACGGCACAAATATCCATGCCCGAGGGGGGATTCGAACCCCCGACCGTAGTGGCCGTGCTGACTGTGACTGGAGCGCCTCAGCCACCTCGGCCACCGCGGCCGGCTCCGTTCGAGTTCTGATCTTTTTAGTGTAATCTGCATTGCCTTGTTTCAGCTGCATTTCTAATTCCTCTTGTAAAGTTAAATTATTTTCCAGAGACTGTTGACTATTACACAGCATACACACACCCTTACCTTCCTCCGCTCCCACCTCTGAACTGCCATCATCTGTACATACAATATGAATGTATGAGTGTGCGTGCAACTCAGAATAAGATAAACGACTGAACTGGAACGTCACGTCAACTCACATTGCGGAATGCCTTGCGAATTTAAGACAACACGCTGTGAAGTGAATTTGAAAGTTTGATTGTGGCCACGACGGCTAAATGAAGTAACCGTGACTGTGTCAAATAATAAATATTTGTAATAACTGCTACCAGTCACTTTATTTCTTTATGCTTAATCTAAAATAGAGCTACGCGTTTCGTGCATGTTCTGCCCATCATCAGGCGTTTATTACATACAGAAATCATTAGAATACGTCATATATTCTAATCTAAAGTTCGTCTGTTGTTGTTTCTTGAAAGTAGTATTTGGTGGGCAGGGGGGAGGGGAGGGCAGTGAATGGCCATAAACTGAAGTGCGGAATATCCTTGATGTCTCGTGTCAGCACTTGTGTGGTACAGACAGTATTGCATAAGATGTTATGTTAAATGGGCGTGGGCGTGAGGTTCACTTTCATTATATGTCAGTTTTACACTTACGATTTTCGTGTTCCCAATATTGTCTGCGTCACCCTTAAGTTGGTGAAGCTGCTGCTGCGTGGCGTTTCACTTGTACGCCCTTGGTTTTCACTGTTTATGTGGCAGCACACACTTACACATACAAACATTAGATACGTTGCTTGCAGTGGCCATTTGAGCAGCGGCTGAATATTATGCATTTCATTGTAATGTTTTTAAAGGAAACGCCTTTTGCTACTGCAAAAGAAGGGTGTTTTATTTTTATAAGTCATCCATAGGCGTTTCGCCTTTGTCACAAGGCATCATCAGTGTGTGTCCTGAAGTATTTACATGTTTCTGTTTACACATAAAGGTTAGCTTTCTTACATATGTACAAAAAAAATCGTTTCTGATTTATAACATTTCGTTGTTTGCTATAAAATAAGAACACCATTTTATAGTAAACAACGAACTGTTTTAAATCAGAAACTAAATATTTTGTACATATGTAAGAAAGCTAACCTTAATGTGTAAACAGAAACATGTAAATATTTCAGGACACCCACTGATGATGCCTTGTGACAAAGGCGAAACGCCTATGGGTGACTTATAAAAATAAAACACCCTTCATTTGCAGTAGCAAAAGGTGTTTCCTTTAAAAAAAATCACAGTGAAATACATAACAAACATTAGAATTTGAAAGAATTTTATACTTGCTGATCCTATTGCGAATCCGCAAGATGTTGCGGGATCCCGCAGTTCCAAAAATTATTGTGGATCCCGCTGGATTGCGGGATCCCACTTTGCTGGACTACAATCCCTACACAGCAGTACTGTAGTGTTTTTCGTCTATTCTTTTTAAGTTCCTCCCATAAATTATCCGTTTCTTCACTGTTAGTCTTATTGGTCTGATTGATTGGTGAGCGAACGTTGACTATATTACATACCTCATTTGCAGCCGGCCGCGGTGGCCTAGGGGACTAAGGCGCTCCAGTCACGGTCTGCACGGCCACTACGGTCGGGGGTTGGAATCTTCCCTCGGGCATGAGTATTTGTGCCGTCCTTAGTATTAGCTAGTTCGTAAGAGACTGATGACCCCGAAGTTAAGTCCCATAAGCTTTACAAACATTTGAACATTTTGAACCTTATTTGCAATTGTGAAGAACAGCATGAATATTCTGCCATCAGACGTACGGAATCTAAGATATTGAGGCTGACTATTAACCCTGTTCATACGCTTGTAAATAAGCTTTACGGATGACCCACTTACGTAATCCTTGATATTCACGTTCTGGACCGCATTAATCCTAGTTGCGTAGTTGCGTGTGCCCTAATAAGAGCTATCAAGGACAGACGAGCGATATCTTATTAGCGGTAATGTGCGCGTCTAGAACGGCTAAATACGCCGCCAGGGGGCTATTCATTACCGGTTTTCCGCTAACAAGCTTATTCAGCTCGGGGCTAACACACAATGAGAAGACGCCGTATTGTACGCCCATCTCAAGCACTTGTGTAATCGGAGTTTACTGCTGCTAATTATAGATGTAACTACCCGCTATCGATACTGCAGGCGATGCCGGCATGGAAAGCAGCAGCATCGCGTCTCTGGAACCAAATGTTTTAGCTCAGGTGTCAAAAATTATGATATCCGAGGCATATTCACTAGGAATGTACTCTTGTGGAGGTTTGATACTTTAAAATATACGGATAGAAAATACGTTTTATTAATTCTTTGGATGACTTTTAATACTTATTTGGTCTCACTGTAACTGACGATATACATTGTAAATCAATGTGTAGTACAAAAAGTATCATATTTTTCGTCGCACACCTATTTGAGCAGCCTCGATATCCTCTGACTATACTTTCACATAACCTGTCAAACATAGAGAGAGAGAGAGCGAGAGAGCGATGGAGAGAATTGTTGAAATAGATGTTTTAATGCTTCATTTGACACATATTGTTTGATACGCATAAAGTGTATATCAACGTCACATCAAATGTTGTTAAATTTTATGTATCATGAACTGAAAATACATTGCCTTGCTGCGTCAGTGCGAAGTGGGGAACGATGTAGACTGCGGCCATTAGTGTCAATTGACATCTGGTTTTCTAAAACAAATCGTGTATTAATATGACGATGAGATGCAGTTTAGAGGTGTCAGAAAAATTGGAACCCTAATATGCTACACGGTCGAAATCATGGGAGTGTTGGAATAAATTAACCAAAACAGTCAAATAGTGGTAATTCCAAGTAACAAATAAATAAATAAATAAAAATAATAATAAGAAGAACAAAAAAATAGAAGATAATACTTTCATTTAGAGACATTGCAACAATGTTGATTGTGGCACAACAGCGTGAAATAACACACGCATTTCCACTACCCATCACTGGTTACTGCTGAGTGATGGTCCAAGCATATCTCTTGTTTACAGCGTTTTTTTAGCCACCATGGTAGTTACTGCAGTGCCATCCCTTACTCCAAGTTCGGAACTATTTGGTAGAATGAAACTTCCTGGCAGATTAAAATTGTTTGCCGGAACCGGGACTCGAACCTGGGACCTTTGCCTTTCGCGGGCAAGCGCTCTACCGACTCAGCTATCATTATATTTCTCCGTGGTTCCACTCTCTAATGGCTCGCGGAAAGAGGGAACATCCAAATCTTTTCATTTTCGTTCTGATTTCTCTTATTTTATTGTGACGATCTTGTCTCACAATGTAGGTAGGTGCTAACAATATGTGTTCGTATTCTGAAATTTCGCAACTCGCCAAAATACATAACACCTTTCTTTTAATGGTTTCCACCACAACTCGTGCTTCATTTCCGTGATACTCTCCTATATCGCGATAATACACTTTTTTCTCTAAATTGTCCGTCAGTCCCATCTGGTGTGGATCTCACAATGCGCAGGAGTATTCCAAAATAGGACGCACTTGTGTAATATAGGCAGTTTCTTTAGTACAACTGTTGCATCTTCTAAGTGTTCTGCCAATAAAACGTAGTCTTTTGTTTGCCTTCCCTACCATTTTTTCTATGTGTTTTTTCCAATTTAAGTTGTTCGCAATTGTTATTCGTAGGTATTTAGTAGCTGCGGTGGAGTAGCCGAGCGGTCTAAGGCGCCTCGCCACGGAGTGTGCGGTTACTCGCCGTCGGATGTTCGAGTCCTCCCTGGGGAATTAGTGTGTGTGTGTTGTCCTTAGGTCAGTTTACGTTAGTTCAAGTAGTTTGTAAGCTACGGACTGATGACCACGCAGTTTGGTCCAATAGATTTACAAACATTTGAACATTTTAGGTATTTAGTAGAATGAACTACATTATACTAAAGACGACACAAACATCCATGCCCGAGGGGGGATTCGAATCCCCGACCGTAGCGGCCGTGCAGACTGTGACTGGGGCGCCGTAGACCGCTCGGCCACTGTGGCGGGCACCACGAACTCGTCGTTCCAAAAATCGCAATAGTGTTCGACAGGATTCGAGTGCAGACCAGCTCATGACAGAGATGTTATAATCGTGTAACCATCCGACACAGCCCGACGGTATGAACAGGTGCTCGATCGTGTTGAAAGATGCAGACGCCATCACCAAATTGCTCAACAATGGGAAGAAAGAAGGTGCTTAAATAATCAATGTAGGCCTGTGCTCTGATAGTGCCAAGGAAAACAACATGGGCTGCAAGACCCTTCTCAGCTTGTTTTCATCAGAGATATGAAGGGCAGCTCGAACATAGGCGCGGCGGAGTGACAGAGCGCATTGAGACGCTATGCTTCGATGCGTGAGACCGTTCTCCGTCGGGTTTTCGAATCCTCCCTCGGGCATGGATGTTTGTGCTGTCTTTAGTATAAGTTGACGTATAAGTAGTTTGTAAGTTTAGGGAATAATGACCCCTCTGTTAAGTCCCTTAAGCTTAAGAAACATTTGAAAATTTGAGGCGGCCGCGGTGGCCGCGGGGACTTGAGGCGCTCCAGTCACGGTCTGCACGGCCACTACGGTCGGGGGTTCGAATCCCCCCTCGGGCATGGATATTTGTGCCATCTTTAGTATTAGCTAGTTCATAAGTAGTTTGCAAGTTTAGGGACTGATAACCTCGCAGTTAAGTCCCTTAAGGCTTACCAAATATTTGAACTTTTGTTGTTGTTGAACATTTGAATCTCGAACACAAGACTTGTTACGAAGCGAACTTCCGACCAAGGTCGTCACGCGTAGAACACATATTCAACCTGAAAACGAATATAGAAGGGTAATCAAAACTACCCGTTCATTTGTATGTTTGTTTCCTTCAAAAATGTGTGTGATTCCATCAGTCGACAATATCTCTTTAATGTCCTATAAGATCATAGTCTTGACACAAAACACTACCTCATCGCTCCTGCTCTTGATAAAATCATCAGTGAATGAGAAAGAAAAACGTAAAAATCAGTACTGCATACCTACTAAACTTGAACAAGTGAGGTACTAACTCAAGATTAGTTTCCTTTCTAGGGACAGTAGTGTACAGCGGAATCACAGCTATCAAATAAGAAGGAGATACTGAAGGAATTGGCTGAAGACACTACGCAACAAATTTCAATGGAAAAATAAAGTTTGTTTGCTTTACATTAAAGATGTGTGGCGGAAGGTTATAGGGCTCAAGTATAACGGCCACCTCATTATTGGTGCCAGTTGTATGTATTAGATAACGAACGGAATCAAATGCACTAAAATAACTGTAGTACAGCTCGACAAAACATGTGGCATTTACAGCTTCTTTGCGTTCTGTTTATGCTTTAATTCCGTGATTGCTATGGAGGTTCTGTTGAAGAATACTGGATAACGTAGGTGACTTGATATCTTCTTTTAACATTTTATGTTTTTCTAATCCAAAAACGAAGATGGTACTATGTTAAATGCACGCATTAAAATATCCGCAAAATTACAGAAAATATAGATACACATTAATAGGAAGAAACATGTACTAGATATGTAGGAAATGTACTTAAATAAACGAATCTGCATTATACGAATCTGCATTAACCTCGTAGAACAACACAAAATATCGTAAAATCAGGAATGCGACAACCCAAAATATAATCGTAAAAATAGGAAACCAACAATTTTTAGGCTTTTATAACATTACAATAATATCAAACCAGTAGTGGATAGATTTTATGTGTTTCGGCGACGGAAAATTACAAAATATATTTTAAATTTTTTCAGATAGGTTTTCCTTATAACGTACAAGATAGTTTTCACATTTGACAAAGACTCCTATCCCTCACATTAATTTATGAAGTATAAGTACAAAAATACAACATCGTTTGCAAAATAAAATTTGAAAAATATTTCGGGACTCATAACATCTAATATAATGTTTTTAAGTCACAAATTTAATCTGAAAGAAGCATTTTCTGATTTTATAATGTATATAAAAAATAAATAATTAAGAGAGATTACTACACATACTGCAACTGTTGGGAGCTGTTACTGGATATTACCCGACTATCTAGAACCATACGCCGCACCTCGTCTATCTTTCTAGAAGAGAAATGTGATTCCTGGTTATCGTTATTTATTTCTTTGCGAGAATGTCAAATTCTTCTCGAAAGCCTACTTCAGGTGTTGCAGTACGGCATCCATGTTTTCCGGCGAACAAATTCTCGATGTTCTGTCAACTATATTAATGTCGCCTCTCTTTCCCTGTGGATGATGGTTGGAGTTCTTATGCAACTGTCTGGAAGTGTAGTTTTCCGGAAAACCGCAAGTTTCTGATTTCCATCAGTCTGCCGCAGGACTAAAACGTCCAAGAAGGCCATTACGCTGTCATTTTCCATCTCTAAAGCGAACTATACTTTTGGATTTATACCGTTAAGATAATCAGAGAATTATTCTATAGCTTCCTTTTACCATGATGTAGGTCTAATGGCTAATATCTCATCCACAAATCAAAACCATCGACTTGGTTTGTTGTTAGCTTTTTCCGAGCTGACTGTTCGAATTTTCCAATAGAAAATTTAGCGACTGCAGTTACTCATTGCGATGTCTTCAACTTGCTCATATAACTCACCGTCTCACTGGAACTGACACGAATTAAGGCAGGAATCAAACCTTGTGGGGAAAAAATCGTTGCATAATTCTACCTTCGTTAATTGAAATTGGAATGCGATACTATGTCGCAACGTACAGGAACACCTACAGGAGCCAAAGTTAGTCCTTCAAATATTTCGATGTAATGATTTAAGTGCATGGCGGAGGGGTCATAGAACCATTTTTATAATCTCTATCGTTCTATTCTCTAATAGGGCAAGGGAAAAGGAACACATTAATGTGAATGAAGTGAATTTTTCCAAAACTATTTGCAACTACGAGCTGTTTTCCACGTATGTAGAAGCAGTTGAATATGTATGCATGGGGACAATTGTAACAGGAAGGAAGAAGCCATGTGGCTCTTCAGAATAGGTTGTTGTAATTTCTAACTTTGACTTGTGGCAATCGATAGTTAATTTTTATCTTTGTTAGAGGTTATCACAGTTATCATGTGAAAACCCGAGAACACCCATTTTACATAGTATTTATGCCGCTCGCCTCCCTTTGACTCGTCAGTCGGCAAGTCGCAGCACCGTCAGAAACAACTTTGATGATGTCCAGCGCAACACTGGAGGAAACTTTAGGAACAGACATGTTTATTGAACCAAAGACATACTAACCAAGAATTACATTGCTTTCATTTGTAATTATGGAAATTGTTAAAGATCTTAGTAATCGTGGATGGTTAAAGACCGTGGTTTAAGTTCCTTACCTGTGACCGGCTCTGAGTTCATGACGTACTCTTATTTAACAGCTTGTAACCTACAGGACAATCTCATTAATTGGAGTCAGAATTGTAAATGAATATTGTTTTGGGGCTGAAGTAATTACTGATCTGTTTGTAATTACCTTCCCAAAGCGTACCTCCGACTCCTGATTTGCTAAATTTATCCACTCCGTTATTAACTGTGAGTTTCTGCATTGGCTACCAAAGTAATGTCCATTCCGAGAAATTAATATTATTAATTGACATATTTTGGTCAACTGTTCTTTATTGTTTAATTAAAGTTGCCAGCCACTGACTTTATTGATAGTCATATTCTGGTCAAATGTTCTTCAATGATTAATTACAGTTTTCGCTCAGCTAAAAAAGGTGATCAATCAAGTGTATGTAAATTAACGAACTTTCTTTAATAAACTGAATGTCCAAAACAATTAATGGTAAAGTGCAAATACCAGACTTTCCAAGTTCTTTTAATTTCAGTATACCCTGCATTTTCACATTGCAATGGGTACAGGGAAATGCCTGGTAATACGATGTTATTATTGATTTTTCCAGCAAATAGCGCCGTTAATAGTATTCTTTTTAAAGAAATAAGAAAATAACAGCAACCAGTCACCTTTTGTATTCAGTATTGTTTTTACCTTGTTAATTCACCACCCTGCTTATGATAAACAATTACTCACAAATACGACGTTTTGCAGCTGTGATAAAATCATTTAGAGGGCACACATACTTTGACATCTCATAAAACCTTCAATTTATAATTTTGTGTAAAGATTACGGAATTACTTACCTGCCATAGTTTATTGTCTCCGACTCTAGTGATGTGGTTTTTTTAATGTCATTTATTATATTAAATTTGAGTTTATAATCATTAACGACTATATTATCCCTAATAACAGGTAGGCATATTGGATACACCGTTTGGCAAAAATGTTATTTTTCTCCCTGGAGCGAAAGAGGAATAGTCATAAAAGGATTCACAGTTACCATTTCAAAAGGGAAGTTTAAAATTTTTTATGTAATTTAATCTTTGCGTCAAAAGTGTAGAATCATATTTAATATTACCATTAAGATATAAGATATGCAAAAAGGTTATGGGGAGAAAAGAGATTTTGAAGAAGCAAAATTAATTTGACATCCAATAATAATTTAAATGTTATGAAGTCCTTCCGTAAACCATTTACCTGGAGTGTAGTATTTTACGAAACGTGTAAAACAGACAGAAAGATGATTGAAGCTTTTGAAATGTGGTGCTACAGACGAATGCTGAAAATGAGGTTGGTAGGTCGCGTGACTAATGAGAGGGTATTAAACAGAATTGGGGAGAACAGAAATTAAAGACGTACCTTGATTAAGAGACGGAATCGATTGGTGGAAAACATTCTGAGGCATCAGGAAATCGTCAATCATTGGAGCGAAGTGTGTGGAGTAAAAATCACTGAGGGAGACCGAGAGACGAATGAGGTAACATGAAGGTTGCCGTTCTTATTCAGAGAGGATTGCACAGGACATGGTAGCGTGGAGAGCTGCATCAGAATAGTCTTTGGACTGAACACACAACAACAACAACAACGTCAACATTACCATTTTTTGGAGATATCGTAATAATTTTGGACATTACAATGGCATGAATGAACACGACACACATAAAAATATTATTACTTATGAAATCGGCATATTATCTCTGCTTTTTTCCACACACGACTGTAACGTCAACACTAGTTCGGCGAATTCCGATTATTCACAGTCCAAAATGAGTGTAAGATTCTCTCTTTAAGTCTACATTTTTACAAATTTTAGTTCTTATCTAGAGAGTTTCTTATGTTCGTTTGTCTAGCCTCTGGAATGTTTGTCATTTTTGGTTTAAACTTCCATTGCTACGTGTCAAAAATACGACTTATATGATTGTGCTTTTAATAAATTGTTTGCACGGAATGGGAAATTCTCCTTCCTTACGAGATTTTTTCGGTGTATTGTATTCAGTATTATTTGCGCGACAAACCTGACGTGAAAACATTAAAAATATTGACTTCATTTTTGAATACTTTCCTATTGTCTTTCAGAATGCAGCGGTAAAATTTTTATGCACGGCTATTTACAGCAGAGTGAATGTTTATAACTCACCAGTCAAATTCAAATGTCCATGTGTAATAATAATAATTAAAAAAAAACACAAAAAAATCTGAAGAATGACATTAAATCTTAATGTAAAATGCTTGTCAAGTACTTACACAAGACGAAAACCGAGAACTACCTTGATTTTTCAGTGCTATTGATGCGATATCGCGGAGAAAACTAAAATTCAGATTCTCTTCTTTTCAGAGAAACGACTTCCTTATGCTTCTCAGTTTATTTTCAGAGGCGAAGGCTGTTATTCTGGGACGCTGCTATACAACGAAAGAAAGGCAGTGTTTTGCTCAATTTTTTTTTTCGGACTGTACCAGGAACTTCTACATATGAGTTCAAACGGAAGATTGCAGACAAGCGTTCTATACCGCTCGTTCACGCGTCTGATTCATTTGTTCCGCGCTAAATCGAATGGTAGGATCTGCGTTACGGGAAAATTTCGGCGAAGAAGAAATGATTGGGTCCGACGCACGAAACTATCTGCATGTTACACGAGAATGGACCAAAAAAAGAAAGTAATTCAAAAGGAGGAGCCTATAATTATTCTGCCCGGAACTGCCACCGACTGAAGGGAGCGCGTATTGAAAGTTCACCGGCTGTTTCTTGCCCGGCCAGTGGTGAGCGGAGGACGTATCACTACGAGCGGATGGCCTCTCTCCGAAAAACACCTAACGAGACAATAGGGGTGGCGAAAATCGTGCGAGAAAATTCGTTTAATTTTTCTTTATCATTATGACGCCACACCGTCGACCGGTACAATGCTTAAATATTTAACATCCTATTAAGCGCGTACACGCGCGCAAGAAACGGAGGCTCTAGGATCGGCGACGAGAAGGAAATCGAAGTTGGGTTCATACTGGGTGGGAGGAGGAAGGGGGGTCGGAAGAAACGAGGACCGGGCGATGACGCGGCAGAATGAGGTACGAGGGAGTGTATTGTATTGAGCGCGAAAGAAGAGTAGGTCCGATACGTGGGAGCAGAAGGGGGAGCGAAGGAATGAGGCGAGAATGGAAGGACAGCGGGAGGAGGGGGGGGTGGCGACGTGTGGAGGCGAAAGTGTGCTGGCGCCTTGCGCCCGCGCCTGCGCAGTCGCCACCGGCCGCACTCGGCCGAGGCTATTGTGGCGTTTGTTATTGGTCACGATCGGCGCCGCACGATCCTGCCGGTCGGCAGGCGGCGAGCCGCGAGAGGCCAGGCTAACTGCATCATGATACCGGCCGCGCCGAGCGAGAATAAATACTGGCTGTTTGCATTTCCAGACCGACACCCCCCACTCCCCGCACCACCGACTCACGCCGACGCATTCCGAGCCTGCTGCCTCTGTGCGAGAACAGGCCGCAGCTGCCTCCTCTTCTTCTTACGGTTCTCTGCCACTTCGCGCATACATCTTGTTGGAAAATCGTATTAATTCCTATTCATTCGCTCGGTTTAACCCTTTATGGACGTAGACTTCAAAGTCCCACTTCATGAAAATGAGTGTAAAACATTATTTGAAATAAACTTGACCACTAATTTAAATTTATTGAGGCCTTACGCGTTTCGACGTTCCGTCATTATCGAAGGCTACAGCAAGATTTTTTTTTTCCTTTATTGTGTTTTCACACCAGCTATTACACCAGTAGGCTGGCAGCAGCTCTATAGGCTGCTCTTCAGCCGAGAGAATAAAATACATGGATGAGATGAAAAATACAATACAGGCGAAAAAACAACAGAGGAACAATGACATAGACATGGTGACAATTCGAAGTACAAACAGTTGACAGATGATCAAAATCAGATTTAGTCAGTTAAAAATGAGGAGCCACGGTGACCTAAAAAGCACATGTAGGATGACAATAACACGGGACGGCGAGTACACGGAGACACTAATTAAAATACACGATGCGACACTTGTCTGGTTGCGGTGGAGGCAGTTATAAAACATACACTTCACTGGAGCACAGCACACAACACTTCACGTAGCACTGTTAAAACTGTCGGTCAAGGACCCCGAGAAGGGGGGGGGGAAGGGAAGGGAAGCATGGGGGAGAGGAAAACGGCGGGAGAAAAGGGCGGCAAAGAGGAGCCGTAGGGACTCCAGGGCAGGGAGGGGGTAGGAGGGCTAAAGCAAGACAATGGAATTAATATTCACCAAACATTTCGATAAAACATAAATGAGAACACAATCATCACACTCACCATATCTTTTAAAACTTATTAAAAAGTGAAACTAAACATTCCTTTTAAAAAATGACAGTCAAAGACATATATCAAAAATAAATTTAAAATTTAAAATTCCCGCAGAGCATCCCTGTAGGATAGTCAAGTACATATTAAATTCAGCGATGCGGTCAGTTATTGTCATTCTACTTCTCTCTTTCTCTCTCTCTCTCTCTCTCTCTCTCTCGATTTTTTTAATGATAAATACACTTGACTGTTAATGGAATAATGAACTTTAAGTAATACAGTATACTAAGATCTACGATGGGACTGTATGGAATAACAGAATGTTCGTAGCTGGTAGTATACTGTATTACTTAAAGTTCATTATTCCATTAACAGTCAGGTGTATTTATTATTAAAAAAATTCACAGAGGGAGTGAGTGCGCATATGTGAGTGAGAGAGAAGTAGAATGACAACATCGCCATCTGGCGGATTCTCCACTTAATAACTGACCGCATCGCTGAATTTAGTATGCACTTGACCATCCTACAGGGATGTTCTTGGGGAATTTTTAATTTATTTTATTTTTGACATATGTCTTTGACAGTCATTTTAAAAGGAATGTTTACTTTCACTTTTTAATAAGTTTTAAAAGATATGGTGAGTGTGATGATTGTGTTCTAATTTATGTTTTATCGAAATGTTTGATGAATATTAATTCCATTGTCTTGCTGTAGCCTTCGATAATGACGGAACGTCGAAACGCGTAAGGCCTCAATAAATTTAAATTAGTGGTCAAGACTCTAAAGTTTATTTCAAGTGCATCGGTATGATCACGTCTTATAAATCTCTAATGGAGACAGCAAGGAATAAAACATTATTCGTCATTTGAATTCCTGCAGAAATGTAGCGCGCCACTTATTCTTGATTTGACATAGTGTTAATGCATCACAGTTCTTTCATTGATGTGATAACTGTGACGCCAAAGCAATTTGAATTACAGTACGTACATTCGGCACTTAGGTGCAGTTTGTATTCTGTGCATTTCCTGTGAGAGAAAGCTTTCTTCATAATCTTTACCTGTTACTCGGTAAGTCAATTTATGATTATGATTGGTTAGGAGCAGATTATATTATAAATCCTCGGAATAATTTTGTACTTGTAAGTCTCTTCAGGCCTATATAATATAATTTGATTTGGTTTTTCTTTATACTAAACATATTTCCCAACAACTAAAATACCACAGAAAAAATTCGAAATATCAAAGTGTAAGTATAAAAATTCAGGCCATAAAGGGTTAATGGAGTAAAACTTCTAATACGTAATTGTCATTGTGTACACAATATATTAAATAAATATTTTAGCTAAGACATTTTTTTTAATGTGAATCACCCAGGAATTCTTTAATGTTAAAACTGAACAGCTTCGACAGATACATTTAGGAGAAAACCGAATCAAATAAAGGAATGAGAATAGGCCACATACATCAGATGTTTAGATGTTTGTAAATCTATCGGACCAAACTGCGTGGTCATCAGTCCGTAGCTTACAAACTACTTAAACTAAGTTAAACTAACCTAAGAACAAACACACACACCCATGCCCCAGGGAGGACTCGAGCCTCCGACGGCGAGCAGCCGCGCGCGCCATATACATAAATGAAAGATTAAACGTTAATTTTGTTCCACTTTAGGATACAGTAGTAACACTAAAAGTGGGCTTTTGAGATCGTATTTTGACAGCTTGAAATTTAAATGAAAATAACGGCTGAATCGTTCATCTGGCACGAAAACTGAATAACCGAATTTGTAGAGGAGAAAATTCTCTACAACTTTGCCCTATTACGTATTATTATTATTTTTTCATGTATCGTATCGTTTCAGAGATATTTGCAAAAATAACCGCGATTTCACGATGTCCGTCTGACTGTCCGTCCGTCTGTCTGTCTGTCTGTCCGTAACGTGTTCCCACTTTTTAGGTCTAACCGTTCAACCGATCGGCGCCAAATTTTACAGACATGATAGTTGGCCGACAGAGACCAGAACCTTCCTTTTTCGGATAAAAATACGTTAGTAAAACTAATAAAAGTCGTTTGCAATGTAATTGTAATTGCAATCAAACCGTTCATCTGACACGAAAATTGAATAAAAATATTTGTAATTATTTTAAGCAAGTTGTGGGGCTGCAATTTGTCAAATTATTTTACATACAGTTGCTGCATACTAAACCATATTCAAAATTGTTGTATATTTTACTGTTTTAATTTTGACCAGCCACCCATTTTATATCTGACTAGTCAGCACCACATGATTTTCTATATAGGTATCATGGAGTACACCTACCAGATTTTATGTGGAGCACTGTGACAAGCAGACTTCAGTGAGACCAGATGATGACGCCATAGCATGTCTAAACCAGTAGTATTGAATAAATTAAATAAAACATGTAATCTTGGCATCCTATTTATACAATAACATCGTTCCCTAACACGAGTAAATTAAGTGATAATGAAAATGTGGGAGAGATTTTAAAATAATAGTTTAAAGAGGTACAAGTCCAAAAAAGAGTATATTTGTCGTAGCTACACTTAAATATCAAATAAATTTGGATTTATGTTAAAATACGGTCATAACTAATATTACGTGTTGGGTGCGTAGATATTATCACAATGGCATAGTCGTAATCGTACGTCCATATTTTTTTTTATTATTTGTATTATTTTTGCCCGAAATGTTTGCAAAAAATCATAAAACTACAGGGAAATCTAAAGTAGGCCGTAAAACATGACTGATTTTTTTTATTTGTATGTACTATCCCAGTTTCGAGACCCGTGTCTCATCCCTAGGTGCATCTTCAAATTACAATCAAATAAAATAGTGACGTCTCTCGTCTAATAAAATAGTTACCCTACATCTTCACTATAATAGTTCAGACCATTCGGAGTATTTATACTTATTGGGTCCATAACTGTTTCACGTACTAAGAAATTACAACAGTGGGTCTCTGCTACATGCAACTAGCCGGAAGATACAGTTAGCAACTTCGGCGCGACATACCCACACACAAGGCAGGGTCTGCGTGAAAAACAGTAATTCCCATGATTAACCCTTAACATACCAAGCGGGGTCCTCTAGGACTCTAGAAAGTGTTTTATTGAGATTCTTCTACAACTATAAAAACCAATTCAGTCTTGATTTTTATATGTGTCTTGCATCCATTTAAGATACATGTTTCATAATTACACCTATGATGTGTGTGTTAAAAAACTGTAAAACAAATAAAAACGTACTTGGGTCTTGGCAGCACCCCGTTTGGTAGACAACACTATTTTTTCAATTTTTTAGACATAGAGAGCATTGAGTATCTCAATAAAATACTTTCTGGAGTCCTAGAGGACCCCGCTTGGTATGTTAAGGGTTAGTCATGGAAATTACTGTTTTTCACGCAGACTCTGCTTTGTGCTTGGATATGTCGCGCCATATTCGATATGGTGTGTGTCCTGTTTAAACCAAGACACTATTTAGCCCGCACAAACTGACCGGAGAATTTGAGTCGTAACAAATGGCGCTGGGTTCTATTCAAGGATGAGTCAAAATTTTGTGTTCAGCCGGCTAATCGTCGTTCTCTCATTTGAAGAGAACTTGAAACTCAGAACAACATGATTATGTGCAACAAATATCAATATATCATGGTGGTAGAAGAATGGTGTGGGCAGGAGTCAGTATTGGCGCACGTATGAAACTCACTGTCGTTCAGAATGGAGCTTTGACTGCAAAAGAGGTATAGAGACGAGTTCATTCGACCTTGCGTTGTGCCCTGCGCTGATGGCATAGGAGATGGGTTCCTGCTGGTGGACGATAACGCTCGTCCCCACAGAGCTGCACTGGTGGACAAATCGTTTGAATTACAGTGAATTGAACGAATGGAGTGGCCAGCTTGTTAATCTGACATAAACGCGATTGAACATGTCTGGGATGCACTTGGCACACAAGTTACAGGCAGACCAGCACCTCCAACAACGGTTGCAGAGTTGCATATTTCACTCATGGAAGAAGGACAAATGTCCTTCACGAGCTGATTGATAACCGCGTACTGTCCATACCATGCAGATGTGCAACTGTACTGGCCGTTCGTGCTGTTTGTGGGCAACTAGAATGTCATTTACATAATTATGGTAGCCCCATATTACCATGCAAACCTCAAGTAAAAACCTGAGATATCAAAATATCGTACTGCCTCACGCACACATTACATTTGTAACCAATATATGAATAAAATAAGTAGTATATGAATATTGTGTGTGATATCTCACTTCATCCCCTAATTGTTTTGAGCAGTGTAGAATAAGAAGAACAGTCCACAGACATATGAAAAATTGAACGGTAATATGTCTTCAAGAGACAGTCTGCCGGAGGCGCTGAATTACAATATCCGGGAAAATTGACAACTTGTTACGGGCCACGATTCGAACACGGGTCTCCAGCAGTTGCGTTGAACGCTACCCCACTCGGACATAGTGATCACAAGACTATACGCTTCGCAGCAGACCCATATTCTTCACAAACGCTGACATATTTCCCCTTCCTCATTATACTCATTACTCACCGCATTTCACCGATCCCCGTGGTGTGAATCTGCACTGACAGGATCACTGACCGTCTGTGCCAACGAGGTGGCACAATATGAATAGTCTGTCGGTAGCCGGCCGCAGTGGCCGAGCGGTCTGCTGAGCGCATTCACAATCTGCACGGCCGCTGCGGTCGGGGGTTCGAATCCCCCCTCGAGCATGGCTGTTTTTGTTGTCTTTAGTATAAGGTAGTTTGTAAGTTTAGGGACTGATGTCCCTTAAGCTTAACAAACATTGAACATTCGTGAACATTCTGTCGGTAACATGAAAATTTGGGTCTTTCGGGAGGCACGCTGGCAAGTTTCTGCATTCCTGGGGCCACTGTGTCCAGAATGGCGTACTGATCATTGTATTTGCATGTTAAGCAAGAGACCCGGCTTGCATTCCCTGTCCACACAATGCTTTAGTTATTCCCATTGATATAATCAATGCCACTAACACAGGGAAATCACTGAAGAGAGAAAGGGGGTAAAAGTGATGACAGAAAGAGAGGTTTAAATGAGGCAGAAAAAATTACAGTGCAGTGAGAGTAGTTATAGTGGAGAAGTGAGAGCCAGAGAGAGTGAGAGGGAAAGGGGGGGGGAGCAAGCAGACAGAATACAACCAGTATATTGCCGCCTTATATGTGCATCTGGCCAAAACACCAAGAGGAAGAAGTTAAAGTTACAGCCCACACGGAAGCTTACTTTCAGTAGTTTTTCCTGCGAAGCAAACGCTACTATAACAGGAAAAGCAGAAGATGACACTGAAGGGAAAACGACGTTCTTTTCGCTAAACGCTGCTGAGAAAATTTGGAAATCAGAAATTTGCAGCTGACTGCAAATACATTCTACTTCCGATAACAAACATTTCGCGTAATGATCCAGAATGAAAGATAGAAGAAAAACTGGAGATTTGTGGGAAGTCTTATATAAAGTACGTTCTTTTCTACCCTTTTTCCATTTGCTAGTGGAACAGGAATGGCAGTTGGTGTGATACACGGTACCCTTCGCTCCTCAGTTTATGTTGGCTTGCGAAGTATATCATAATGCTAGCTTAAACCTGCTGCTCCGCTCGCGTGTTGGTTGATTATGATAGATAAGCTATCTTTCAGTAGTGTGCTATGAGACTGGTTTTGAAGAACGTGAAAAATAATCCTATCAGATTGCATTAACACACACACACACACACACACACACACACACACACACGTAGAATTTTATGTACACCGATAACTTTCCATCCCAATATACTCCACCCTTTTATCATTATCAGCCCTCAAGCAACAATGCAACCAATAGAACCATTTTCAAAGAGTAAATATAATTTTCAAAAAGTAATTATTGTTCTGCATTTCGCATTACATTTTTCAAATTGATAAATATCTATCAGATCGATATAAAATCGTGCTCAAAACCTTCCTCAGGTAGCAATTACTAACTGTACAAATATTTAAGTCTCTGCGTCTTGTCGTTCGGGCGTGATAAGCGTACACCGAACAGACATTCACATTAATATATATATATATATATAGATAGATATCCGATCGCCATAAAAACGTGCCTAAAGCCTTCCCCGGGTAGACATTAGTAACTGTACAAATTTTTATCTTTTTATGTCTTGTGGTTCAGACGTGATAAACGTACACCGAACATTCACATTTATAGATATAGATTAATATGCAAACCCGAAAACTTAAGGACTGATTTTTAATATTAGGCCTAATTGCCAAAGGAGGCTCTTATTACATACAAAGTTCGAAAGATGCTTCACTACAGATGTGAACAAAAGAGGCATGTGTGTACGTAGCCATTAATAGTTGTAAAATCAAGTAGACGTTTTCGTATCTGTAGCTCTGATGTTAGCTTCTTTGTCATTCATTACATTATAGTAGTGTAATAATGTCAATAATGAGTGAATATCTAAGTGATACCAACTCCTGTCTTGCGTGCAGATGAAGTTTTATGATAGACTGAAACAGGAAAGTAAGTTTCCTCACATCGCGTCCTAGTGCAGTATACGTTTAAATGGTTCGTATGCAGTAACATACATGTACACGGTAGCTAATACCGCAAACGCCGGGTCGTCAATGTTGTCAGCAATGAAAATTGAAATACTGGAACCATGAAGTCTGTAAATGAAATAGTTTCTTTGCGCCGTTATTCTGCTTAGTTTTCTGTAAGAGCAGATTTTGGTCTGTTGCTGCACTTATCACAACATTTTCTATTTATTCACCTTGAAATGTTTCACCATTTACATGCTATCTTCAGTTGATTTAGTCTTGAATTTCCGATATTTGTTGTTACTGTTACAATTTTCATGTAGATTGTATGAACATTTGGCAGTTTTTCGTCTCTAATTCAATAGAACATCTGGAAATATTGTTTGCATGATGTAGGGAAGCTCCTATGGTACAATGAGCTGTTCATTTGCATTATGTCTCCAGAATCTAAGTTCTAAAGCGTTTTCAGTAGTTAGTAGATCTTTAGGTCTACATTTATTCCATTACCTCGTATAAAGTTTTTTGGCAGAGATTATTAATAGATTTAAGTATGCACGGATATGCTTCACAGCTTGTCATCTGCAACAACAAGTTTATTTTTAACGTTACCTGACATTGTAAGTTTTGGAGTCCTGATAGTTTTATATTCTTCAAAAATAAAAACGCCAAGATTCCGAATTAATTATTTATTTAATGACGACCGCTTTCGGAGGACTGCGCCATCACCGTCTGGTCATATACATTTTGTATAATAAATAAGATGACCAGCTTATAAAATGTATATGTATTAATAAATAATTATTCGCGATCTTGGCGTTTCATTTTTGATGAATATAAGTTTATTTTTTCCTATTTATCATTATTTCGCTTGTATATGAAAATACAGGCCCTAGCTTTACGGTTTCTATTACGTAATAGAGGGATCAATGTAAAAAAAGGAAAAAAAAACCTAAAATAAACGGAAGAAACACACTGGAGATACTACACAAGTGCTGAAACATGTGGGGGTGAATAAATAAAAAAAGGCGTCCTGCATACGACAACATTCCTTTCCAGTTAGCAAACGTGGAAATGTAAACTGCACCATCCACAAGATGTTTAAACAAATCTTTCTTCTTACTTTCTGTCATTTCTTTAGTCCATATGGCCAACGAAACCCACTGCAGAGTATTGATTTGATTCACATATTTTTTCTGAGATTCTATTTTCGCAATAACCCTCTTACCTACTTTCGAATTCATTTCAGTTCAAACTGAGTCACAGCGAAACGTAGCTCAACTCAGCTAAATAATGCTAATAATACGTGAACTCAAAAATGTAAGTACCGATTGTAAAGTCGTCGAACAATACAGAAGTGATATCCGGCGTTCCCCAGGGAAGTGTTATAGGACTCCCTACTGCCCGCGGCGGAGTGGCCGAGCGCATTGAGGCCACATGCTCGGATGTGTGAGGCCGTTCCCGACGGGACTCGAATCGTCGCTCGGGCATGGATATTTGTGTTGTTTTTAGTGTAAGTTAGTCCAGAAGTAGTTTGTAAGTTTAGGGACTGATGACCCTTCAGTTAAGTCCCGTAATGTTAACAAACATTTGAAATTGGATCCCCTAATGTTCCACATCTTTATTAATAATTTAGGAAATAATGGGAGCAGCTCTCTTAGACGATTCGCGCATGATTCTGTCATTTATCGATTATTAAAGTCGACAGAATATCAAAAGCACAACTGCAAAATGGTTTACATATGTGTATGATGCAAAAATTTGGCAATTGACCCTAAATAATGATAAGTGTGAAGACATTCATATGACCACTAAAATAAATCCGTTTAACCTCATTTACACAATAAATCAGTCAAATTTAAGAGCCCGTAAATTCAACTAAATACCTAGGAACAACAATTACGAACAACTTAAATCGAAATGAACACATAGATAATATTGTAGGGAGGCAACCAAAAACATACGTTTTACTGACAGCACACTTTTAAGATGCAACAATTGTACTAAGGAAACTAGCTGAGCTAAACTTGTGCGTCCTATTTCGGAATATTAGTGCGCATAGTGGGATTCCGAACACGTGGGACTGACGGACGATAGAGAGAAAGATAAGAGAAGGGCAACTCTTTTCCTGGGTGAGACTGTCACGGAAATGATACTCGAGTTGGGGCTTTAAAAGAAAGTCGTTATTCGTGGCGGCAAGATTTACTTTACCACGCACTGAAATCTCCACTAATAGCTATCTATGACGAAATTAGGAGGCTTTTAAATTTTCGGATCTCAGCCCACAGCGTTGCTTTGATTAGAATGGTGAAATTTACCAGCTTCCGACAGCAACTGAGGACGTCTTTATCAAAATTTCATGTAAAAGAAATGTCACATTAGGGTTACGTTGCCCTCATACGTAAAGATGATGACCGTATGGCCGTTAGTCCCCACCTGAAATGTGAACAGCCTGCTTGATGGAAGTCTTCTTAGTTGACGTCGTTTCGGTTAGTTGCCTGTCAGTGAGATGGAGATGAATCAATACGCAGTCCCCGACCTAGGAAAGTCCCCTGCTCGACAGGAAGTCGAACCCGGGCTACCTGCATGTCTAAAGACCACGCTGTCCACTCGACTACGGCGGCGGACATCATGTAAAATTACACCGAAAGAAACTGTCAAAGGTAAACTTCTATTTGATGTAATTTTACATGACAAGGACGATGTAATCTCTAATGTGACATTTATTTCATTGTTGTTGTCTTCAGCCAGCAGACTGATGCCGCTCCGTGCTACCTTGTCCTGTACAAGACTCGTCATCTGCGAATAAGAACGGCAATCAATATCCGTTTGAAACTGCTTACTCTATTCATCTCTTAGTCTTCCTGTACGAGTTTTACCCGACACACTTCCAACTAATGCTAAGTTGAAGATTCCTTGATGTTTCAGAATGTTTCCCGCTACCCTATCCATTCTGTTATGATATTCCAGGAACTCCTTTTCTCCACAATTCTATTGAGCACATCCTCATTAGTTACGTGAGCAAATCATCTCCTTTGGTCTGTAGCACCGCATTTCAAAATCTTCTGTCATCTTATTGTCTGACCTTCTCATCGTCCAAGTGTCACTCCCATAATATACTACACTCCACACAAACGATTTCAGAAAAGATTTCTTAACATATAAATTAATATTGGACGTCTACAAATTTCGATTCTTGAGAAAGACTTTTCTTCTCATAGCCATTATGCATTCTACATCTTCTTTACATCGGCCATCCGATTTTACTACTCAAATAACGAAACTCATGTACTACTTTTGTTTTCTGATTACCCTTCAGAATTGCCTGGTTTCTGACACTACATGCGAACATCCTTGTTAAATTCTTATTGATATTACTCTCATACCCTCCTGTTCGTCCCCGTAGCACAGTGGCAGCGTCACTCACCGCTGATGAAAGGGGCCTGGGTTGGATTCACGGCAGGATATTGGGGGTTGTGTGTTTGTCCTCATCATCATTTTCATCATCAGCGACACGCTAGTCCCCGAGGTGGTGTCACTAGAAAGACTTGGTCGGCCGTCGGCCACCTCTGGCGGTATCACTGACACTAAAACCGTACGATCATTTTATTATACCTTCCTTTCATGACGATGTCCATTCCGTTCAATTCATCTTTCAGGGCCTTTTCTATCTCTGACAGAATTACTACGTCATCGGCAAATCGTAAAGTTATTGTGTCTTTTTTAATTCTGACGAAGACTCACTCAATGTCGAAACGTGATAAATTCAAGCGTCACAACAAACTAAGTTCCGTTTCTATTTCTAACCGTGGCAGTGCTACGATCGCAGTTCCGAGCATGCGAGGTTTACGGACAAAATGCTATGAGTGATTCAATGAAGGACGTGATAAAGTGGACGATGAAGAACCAAGTGAACGTCCTTGTGTGGTTACTGATGAACTTGTTCACAGAAATGTTCAAATGTTCAAATGTCTGTAAATCTATCGGACCAAACTACGTGGTCATCAGTACGTAGCTTACAAACTACTTCAAACCTAGGTAAACACAAACACCCATGCCCCAGGGAGGACTCGAACCTCCACGGCGAGCAACCGTGCGCTCCGCAGCTAGGCGCTTTAGATCGCTCGGCTACACCGCGGCTCACAGAAATGAAGAGAAGATTAAGGGCAACCATAAGTTTACACTCAGAGCCCTTGCGATGAAAGTTCCAGAAATCTCATGTTCAGTAAATCATGAAATTGCTACTGAAAAACTGGAATTTTGAAAACTTTGCTCACGTTGGATGCCAAAAATTTTTACTGAACAACACAAAAAACAACGGATTGCCAGTGCACGTTACAATGAAAAAGGAGATGATTTTCTTTCTCGGATAGTCATGGGGGTTGAAACTTGGGTATCGGCAACAAAACGGCAATCTATGGAATGGAGGCACACTTCGTGCCCAACGAAGGTTACGAATAAGCAAATATTGACACTTCGAAAAGTCATGTGCACCGTTTTTTGAGGCAGAAAAGGCATTTTGCTGATTGATTTCTTACTACGAGGCAAAACAATCAATGCACTTCGTTACTCCGAGACCATTAAGAAATTGCGCCGCGAAATACAGAGAAAGCGCCGAGGATTACTGGCGAAAGGTGGTGTTTTTTTCCACGATAATGCCCGATCTCACACGGCGAATGTGACCAAACAACTCTTACGGGAATTTATCTGGGACGTGTTTCATTATTCTCCGTACAGCCCGGACCTCGCTCGCGACTTTCATCTCTTCTTACTCCTAAAATCTATCCTTGGTGGTCAACACTTAAACGATGATGACGAGCTGAAAGAACACGTTACTACATGGTTAAATACACAGGCGGCAACCTTCCCTGAAGAAGGCATACAAAAACTTGTGCCACGCTATGACAAGCGCCTGCAAAATTTCAGAGTCTATGTAGCAAAGCAGTTTAACAGTTGTAGATTTTTGTACAATAAATACTGTTTTTGTATGTATACACGATTGCTTCATATAAGCAAACGGAACTTTCTTTGTGCACATAGCTCGTATTACTGTTTTAATGAATGCAACCAGTGAGTTGAGATCCGTGAACTTATCATCTCTTAATGGTTTGTCATGTTTGGGGGCAATCTTTTAATCAATTTATTGAAGATAAGAGCCAAGATAGCTTTTAATGATTACCGGTTAACTGCCATCTTCAGATCTTATATTTCATTGTTCACAACATTATTATTAAAAGCTTTTAAAAACACACTTATTCGCCAACTTAATTGTTGGCTTGTCAACATATAAATGGATTCAGTATTGGTTTTAACTTAGAGACCACACCTTATTACAGGATTTTGATGATCATGTTTTATTTATAAGTTGGCGAGTAAATGTGTTTTTAAAAGCTTTTAATAATAATGTTGTTAAGAATGAAATCTTAGATCCGAAGTTGGCAGTTAAACTGCCGACACCTGTAATCTTAATAAAAAAAATACAAAATAAAGAGCGATCTCGGCTCTTGTCTTCAATATCATCATCATCATCATCATCATCATCATCATGAGACTGATAATGCCTTTCAGCATCCAGTCTGGAGCATAGAACCTCTAATAAAATTCCTCCATGATCCCCCATTCAATTCTAACATTGATGCCTCGTCTGATGTTATGCCTTTTACTTCAAAATCATTCTTTACCGAATCTAAGTACTTTCTTCTTGGTCTACGTCGACTCCTCTTATCCTCCGCTGCCGAGCTCATGAGTCTCGTAGGTAACCTTGCTTCTCCCATGCGTGTAACATGACCCTACGATCTCAGTCTGTTCGCTCTAACTGCTTCATCTATGGTGTTCATTCCTAGTTTTTCTTTGATTTCCTCATTATGGACACCCTCCTGCCATTGTTCCCATCTATTAGTACCTCAATCATTGTTGCCACTTTCATATCTGTAACCTCTACCTTGTGAAAAAGGTAACCTGCATCCACCCAACTTTCACTGCCATACAACGAAGTTGGTCGAAAGATAGAGCGGTGCACTGCTAACTTAGTCTTGGTACTGACTTCCTTCTTGCAGAAGAGAGTTGATCTTAGCTGAGCATTCACTGCATTAGCTTTGCTGTACCTCGATTCCAGTTCTTTCACTATGTTGCCATTCCGTGAGAAAATACATCCCAGGTACTTGAAACTGTCTGTTCTAACTTTTGAAATAAAATTTAGAGTCTTGACCACTAATTTAAATTTATTGAGGCCTTACGCGTTTCGACGTTCCGTCATTATCGAAAGCTGCAGCAAGACAATGAAATTAATATTCATCAAACACTTCGATAAAACATAAATGAGAAACAATCATCACTCTCACCATATCTTTTAAAACTTATTAAAAAGTGAAACTAAACATTCCTTTTAAAAAATGACTGTCAAAGACATATGTCAAACATAAAATAAATTTAAAATTCCCCCCAGAAGATCCCTGTAGGATGGTCACGTCCATACTAATTCAGCAAAGCGCTCAGTTATTAAGTGGAGAATCCGCCAGACGGCAATGCTGTCATTCTATTTCTCTCTCACTCACATATGCGCACTCACTCCCTCTGAGATTTTCTTTTTTTTTTTTCTTTTTTTCTTTTTTTTATAATAATAATACCTTAAACCTTCACAATATTTTGTTACTGTTATGTTATACAATTATAAACTTACAAGTGTAAAACTTTACAATCACTGTGTACAAAACTTTTCTTTTACATTATACAATTATATGAGTGCTATACCAAATTTTTTCCATACTATATTTTGACATCGTTAGGAAAGATAGTGTTTAGTGACACATTGCTGGCAGTTACCAAAATCATGATATCTACATAGTATTCAGGTGAGGAGTGTGTGTGGTGGGGGAGGGGTGAAGGGGGGCAGACATAAAAGTGCTGGGAAGGAAGAACAGCCATAAAGCACCATCTGCTTACAAAAACCACTCGGTGGTTTCTATACCGTACTATTTTGCATTTCCCTCTCGTATAAATTACAATGTTGTCCTACAACAGCAATGCAATATGTTAACATTTGCCGGCCGCGGTGGCCGAGGTGACTGAGGCGCTCCAGTTACGGTCAGCACGGACACTACGGTCGGGGGTTCGAATCCCCCCTCGGGCATGGATATTTGTGCCGTCATAGTTCGTAAGTAGTTCATAAGTAGTTTGTAAGTTTAGGGACTGATGACCCCGTGGTTAAGTCCCATAGACTATACAAACATTTGAACATTTTGAATTTGTTAACATTTATATAAATTTGATTACTCTTTGTACCATGAGGAAATACTATGTCTATTATTACAGTTTAGGCAATGCTGATGTGAAACAATATCTTCAATATAACCTCTATGGGTAGTTAAAAAATCCTCTTCCTTAAGTGCATTGTACATGTTAGCCCTCTATTATAAAACATAAAATAAAGCAGTTTTGTTCCTCCTATTTGGTACTCAATCTGTTTAAATCTCTTTCGCACATACATTACTTTCGTTTTGGAGATGCTGATCTTCATATCATAATCCTTCCACTTCTGATCGAGCTCTGAAATATTAGTTTGCAACCTTTCAATTGAATCGGCCATTACAACTAAGTCATCCGCCCAGTGGCGGCTCGTACAAAATTTGACCAGTGTGCTACAATAAAACAGGAAACAAAATATACTAAAATAAAAAGTCAACCTTTGTATGATTCCCTTTAATTAAATATCAATTAATACTGTATTGACAGTAAGACCTTCAGGGGAATCTATAACAGCGCTGCCAACTGCATGTATTCACTGTAGATAATAAATATAACGTTTAAAACATAATAATTTTATTTACAGAAATTAAAAATTTAGACTCAGAGGTATTTGAATACGAGCCTCTCACAGGTAGGTTTGAGAGACAACGCGCAAGACGCTTGAGCCAGCGCGCAATCTGACTCTGTATACCGCAATATTCGTCATATACAATACCAATATACATTGGTCCGCAGCCGTTACACGCAGCGCGACGAGAAATATTGATGTGGTGCTGCAGTCGGTCTCAGCACACGTGAGTCGCCAGGCCTGACGTCACGTCTGCGCGTGCGCACTAGCGAACAGACGACTGCGCCGCCTCTCTGCGCACGTACCAGCGCGGCTGAATCCCACTTCAGCACACGGAGCTGGTTTCCAGCTATCGCGGCGAGAGCGCTCCAAAATGCGTTTTCATCCTTATTACTAGCATTTTAATACGCATCGGAAAGGAATGGGGATAATTTTATTGTGATATCTGGCTCGTATTCCAAGAGAAAGGATGTAATTTTATAGCGATTTCTCGCTTGCATTCGAAGAGAAATGGTATATAGTAATTAAAACTTCCGGGCTGAGAGGCCGTGGTCGAACAGTAGAAATTTCTTCCCCTGACATTTCGTTGCCGGCTGCGGGCAACATCCATCTGAGGTGAGTCGACGACTCAGTCATCGACCTCAGAAGATGTTGCCCGCAGCCGGCAACGAAATGTCAGGGGAAGAATTTTCTACTGTTCGACCACGGCCTCTCAGCCCGGAAGTTTTAATTACTGAAGACGCCGGCCGTGAAAGCCTACACGTTATCAGAAATGGCATAATTTTAGAAATATATTTACAGTGTGCTGCAGCACATTAGCACATTATCTCCAGCCGCCACTGCGATCCACCATATGCGAGACTGCTTGTTTTGACCTATTTTAATCCCGCCCTGCCAGTATAATGTTTTCAGCATATGATACATGACTAGTATGAACAACAGTGGTGATAGGTTGCCGCCTTGTCTTACCCCTGACACTACCCTGTCTTCAAACGTGTTTGTTCAAATGTTTGTATAGTTTATGGGACTTAACTACGGGCCGACCGCGGTGGCCGAGGTGACTGAGGCGCTCCAGTCATGGTCAGCACGGCCACTACGGTCGGGGGTACGAATTCCCCCTCGGGCATGGATATTTGTGCCGTCCTAGTTCGTAAGTAGTTCATAAGTAGTTTGTAAGTTTAGGGACTGATGACCCCGTAGTTAAGTCCCATAAGCTATACAAACATTTGAACATTTGAACAACCGCTCTCTCAAAGAAGTATCTGTACCAAAAGATTGGAAAGTTGCACAGCTCACACCTATATTCAAGAAAGGCAGTAGGAGTAACCCACTAAACTACAAGCCGATTTCATTGACGTCAATTTGCAGCAGTAATTTGGAACATATCCTGTATTGACATATTATGAATTATCTCGAACAGAATGATCTATTAAACCAAGGTCAACACGGATGCTATATATAGAAAATGTTCAAATGTTTGTACAGATTATGGGACTTAACTACAGGGTCATCAGTCCCTAAACTTACAAACTACTTACGAACTAGGACGGCACAAATATCCATGCCCGAGGGGGGATTCGAACCCCCGACTGTAGTGGCCGTGCAGACCGTGACTGGAGCGCCTCAATCCCCTCGGCCACCGCGGCCGGCCTACCCTGTCTTCAATAAATTAAAATTTTTCTCCGGTTGTTCCTACAAAGCCATGTTTAAGACGGTAAGTAGGGAGAAGTTATGTGAGGTGGAGCAGACTACTTGTCGCTAGCACAGGTGCCTCGCTGCTCCGGTTGCTCAGGCTGAGGCGTAGAGCAGCCACAGAGTAGGCGCGACCGGGCGACTGCGCCTGCAGGCCGCATTGTCATTGGACGGCCGGCCTCTCTCCCGTACGTGACGCTTTTTCCGACGGTTTTCTAGCATCAGCCTTGGGTAATGAAAACCTCCGAGCGCGATGGCCTTATTCTGAGCGAGACCACAGCCCTGCCCGCCGATACCTTTAATTCACCTTCGCCGTATAAGGCTCAGCCGCGGGAGCCTGATGACTCTCGTCGTGATGAAGCGAATTGCTGTGAGGCGCCCCGGACAAGGAAGTCAGTTTCCCCCGATTCGCAAGGTCACTGCGGAACAAAGGCTCGCATCAACAGTTTCGTTACGCAAGGCGTCGACTTGTACGGCTGCAATTCAGCAAATTCTGGCACAACAATATTGTTTTTGCTGTTGGAACGAAGGCTTCCTGACTAGCGCCGCTCTCAGGAAACTCCGCACTCAGTTTATTCGTAATGTGACTATACATGTCTTTCGTGTTACAAGTAACATGTTTTTTGCTGCGAAGCATGTTTGCTCTGGTCGTCAGATACATAAAGCAGTAGCGATCTCTAAGTAGCTTTCTACTTGGCGATCATTTCGTGCGGTTTCCCGACACTGCTCATATACCGGCTCTGTACATCTACATGGGATACTCTGCAAATCACATTTAAGTGCCTGGCAGAGGGTTCATCGAACCACCATTAGCCGGCCGCGGTGGCAGAGGGAACTGAGGCGCTCCAGTCACGGTCTGCATGGCCACTACGGACGGGGGTTCGAATCCCCCCTCGGGCATGGATATTTGTTCCGTCCTTAGGATAAGTTACTTGATATGTAGTTTGTAAGTTTAGGGACTAATGACCCCTTAGTTAAGTCCCATAAGCTATACAAACATTTTTTGAACCACCATTATACTATTTATCTCCCATTCCATTCTAGAATAGTACGCGGAAAGAAAGAACACCTGAATCTCTCCGTTCGAGATCTGATTTCTCGTATTTTATTCCGATGGTCATTTATACCTATATAAGTGGGAGTCAACAATATATTTTCGCATTCGGAGGAGAATGTTTGCGATTGGAGTTTGGTAAATAGCCCACGCCGCAGCGATAAGCGCCGTTGTTGTAATGATCCCCATCCCAGATCCTGTAGCATTTCCGTAACGCTGTCTTCCCTGTATAGTGACAATACGAAACGAGCTGCCCTTCTTTGTTCTCTTTCGATGTCCTCCGTCAAACCCACCTGGTAAAGATCCCACACTGGGCAGCAATACTCCAAATGAGGACGGACAAACATGGTGTATTCTGTCTTTTTAGTACTTCTGTTGCATTTTTAAGCGTTCTGCCAATAAAACGTAGTCTCTGGTTCGCCTTTTCCTACGACATTATCTGCGTGTTCTTTCCAGTTTAAGTATTATGTAATAGTAATTCCTAGGTATTTAGTGGAGTTTACGACCTTCACACTCGATTGATTTACCTTGTAAACAAAGTTTAACGGATTTCGTTTCGTACTCATGTGGACGACTTCAAACTTCTCATTATTTAGAGTCAACTGCCAATTTCTACATCATCCTGATATCTTATTCAGATCGTAATATATGATATCTATACTCTTCCAAATCTACCAAATAAATTCTAATTTATAAGCATTCCTCGTATGTACTTCTTCTTCTTTATGTACCGTCTGTATTTCGGAGGTTGGCTATCTTCGTAGCTATTTTAGTTTGGAAGCTACGGCCTTAAATAGGTCAGATGGTCGAGGCATTAAACCATTTCTTCAGGTTCCGAATTCAGGACATTCTTTTTCTTCCAACAAGTTTCTTTCCTTCTATCTTCTCTTGTGTTTAGTTGCAGAGACTCATACCTTGGACCTATCATGATGTTGACGACATATCGTAGTTTTCTTTTTTTCACTTCCTGTAGGATCTCCCAAAAATGTTCAAATGTTTGTTAAACTTATAGGACTTACAATTATATATCTTTGACGACGTTACAGCGTCCGTTTTTATGAAATAAATCGCAATTTGCGATGTTATGGCTTCACTGTACTGGGTTTATATGGAATACCAAAGTGCGGACAATGATAATTTGTACCCGGGCGGGATTCGAACCCGATATCTCCTGCTTACTAGGCAGACGCGTTGATTACTCCGCCACCGATGACACAGTGACCAGCCCGACTGCAGAGGACTCTTCCCTGCACGCACCCGCCACACACAAATCTCCATTCGCCACGCTGTCTCTTTCCTATTATCACAGCCTATTTGTTATGTAATGCTCGCAGCCACAATAATGTATTCCCGCACAGGGAGAACAGACCATGAGGTATCGAGACACAATTAATTGTCGTCAGCAGCCCAGCCTCGGCTTGTATACAATTACATATTTTTGACGACGTTACAGCGTTCATTTTAATGGAATAAGTCCCGGGTTCGAATCCCGGCCGGGCACAAATTTTCATTCGTCGCACTTTGAGATTCCATCTAAACCTAGTACAGTGAAGCCATAACATCACAAAAGGAATTTCATTAAAATGAACGTTGTGACGTCGTCAAAATATATAATTGTATACAAGCTGAGGCTGGGATTCTGACGACAATTAATTGTGTCTCGATACCTCATGGTCTGTTCTCCCTGACGGGGGAATACAGTATTGTGGCTGCGAGCATTACAGAACAAATAGGCTGTGGTAATAGGAAAAGGACAGCGTGGCGAATGCAGATTTGGGTGTGGCGGGAGCGTGCAGGGAAGAGTTCTCTGCAGTGGGGCTGGTCACTGTGTCCTCGGTGGCGGAGTAGTCAACGCGTCTGCCTAGTAAGCAGGAGAACCCGGGTTCGGAACCCGGCTGGGTACAAATTTTCATTCGCCGCACTTTGGTATTCCATCTAAACCTAATACAGAGAAGCCCTAACATCGCACATTGCGATTTATTTCATTATGGGACTTAACTGCGAGGGCATCAGTCCCTAAACTTACAAACTACTCCGCCGCGGCGTGTAGGATCTCTACGCCTCTCCTCATTCTTATCAGAACCTCCACGTTGGTAACATGTTCTGTCCATGATATCCGCAACATCCTACGGTAGGTCCACATCTTGAAGGCTTCTTATTTTTGCTCGTATGTATATGGCGAGGGTCCGAGCTTCTACTCCATACAATACGACTTGGAACACATTACATTTGAGCATCCGAGTTCTTAGGTCAAGGCTCAAATTGCGACTACAGAGCAGCTTCCTAATCCTCATGAAGGACGTACGGGCCCTCTCAGTGCGAATCTTTATTTATGGATTTATGAATCTTTATCCATGGAGCAGTTGACACTCTTACCTAGGTAGTCACACCTCTGGAATCTTGCCAGCCTTTTGCCTTCCACATCAAGAGCTAGATTTGTAACTTCAGGTTTGGTGACAGTCATGTATTTGGTCTTCTTATCACTGAGTGTCTTGACTAGCTGTGACGATATTATTCAACATTCGCTGTAGGTCCTGCATATCTTCAGCTAGTACTGTACCGTCCGCATAACGCAAATTTTGCAGTTGAACGCCGTTGACTCTTAATCCACAAGAATCATTTTCGAGGGCGTTGGTGAAGATTTCCTTTGAGTACACGTTGAAGAGGAGTGGTGAAGAGGAGAGGTGACTCCCCTCTTGATTTCCACTGCTTTCGTTTCTTCAGACTGATCGCGAACAGTCGCCCTTCGGATTAAATACAGTTTTACTATTACTCGTAAATCTGTTATGTCAATGTTCTTTCGTTTCAATGCTTCTATTAGCTGCTTGAGTCTCACTTTATCAGTATAACAGTCGCATATATTTGGGTTGACATCAAGATACCGCTACAATAAGACATTGTAGGCAAACAAAGCTTCCCTTGTACCAAAACCATTTCTAAAGCCAATATTTGTTAGATCTTCTTCCAGCTTCTTGTAAATCCTACGGTATATAACTTTGAGGAAGATCTTCAGTGGCTCATTAGGCTGATCGTACGGTGTTCATCGCATTTTGTGGCATTATGCTTCTTGGCAATTGTGACAAACGTTCATCAAAGCCATTCATATGGCATTATTCTTGTTTCATAGATCTTATTATACAAGGAAGTAATAGCCCCTAGGTGTTGTTCTGCAATCAACTTAAGCTAAAATGTGTTCAAACGTTTGTAGAGCTTTCGGGACTTAACTACGGGGTCATCAGTTCCTTAACTTACAAACTACTTATGAACTAGCTAATATTAAGGACGGCACAAATATCCATGTCCGAGTGGGGATTCGAACCCCCGACCGTAGTGGCCGTGCAGACCGTGTCTGGCGCGCCGCAGACCGCTTGGCCACCGCGGCCGGCTCAGCTTAAAAATATGTTCAGAATGTCTTAGGCAATGGTGCCTTCATTTCAGCTATGTACGTGATTCCATATACCTCTGCGCCATCCGCGTCACTGGTTGTGTAACGTGCAAAGGACCAAAAATGATCTTACACGTACATCAGTGTTGTTCAAGGGTTGGACTTAACACGGCGCCAAATATTCCTATAACATTTATCAGTGATGGCACGGATAAGACAACTCGACGAAAGCATTCGGCCGACCTCCCAATTTCAAGTATATAAATTTTCAGAGCCCTATTTTTCTGATACAAAATGTACGATTTACGCTGTTTGTATACTCTGAAATACATCTCTGTACATGTATTTCGAACCACACAGTTAGCGTAAATATTACAGTTAGTTTTTTTGAGGAAATATAGTATCCTGAAAAGCTGTATATCTAAATATGCACTGTAGAGTAGAGGATTAACTTAACAGAATTAAGTAATACCCGTTGATGTTCCTGCGGTATTCCCTTCGTCCATAATCCGCAGTTCATAATCACATGTCTTCGTACTTCATCTGTGCGTAGATTGTTTCTTGACTATTCATTTTGCATTTTCCACTGCCATGCGGACAACAAATTCCGACTACTCAGGAGGAAACTTCAGCCGAGTGTGCGGTGATATGAAACTTCCTGTCA